>OX101749.1:7952569-10352569 GCA_944452665.1 Stenoptilia bipunctidactyla | reverse complement strand
CATAGTAAAAAGAAGCGACAGTTATAATTTAACGGTAAGTACTGCTTCTATCGAAAAACAGATAAATAATTCAAAACATTGGCAATTTTGTCATATATCATATAGAATTTAACGCAATTTATAAGACATTATAATCTAAACGTTGCGTATAACGTAACAGACCATTAGTTTTTGTTTTTAAATGTAATGGGAAACAAATTTTTTTCAAAGAAAACCCAGTATCAACTGAGTCAGATATTTGAAACTAGTTTCAGTAATCTGGTTTTGATAATTGTTTTGTAATAAGACTAAAGCTCAAGTCAAGAATCAGCTGGTGAACAACGCTTACGTGAAACGAGTATTAAGTCTCGTTCTGTAATACGAGCATAAGACTAGAAATGCATTAAATAATATAATCAGTTACTTACGCATGAAAAGTAACACCTTGTTCCTTGTTTGTGTTGCGACTTGTATTTTTACACCCCCGAAATGAACAAGACGGCATAATTAAGTCTTTATATAGATATTTTAAGCAAAATAATATATGTCAACGTGCACAACAAGCGCTCATTAGACACTGACAAAAGACTTGTGCATGCACCTCTTTCAGTAATGACATGACAGACAATATTTCGTAAGTTATCTGTATTGAAGGGGCGCAATTGATTGAAATCTTTGCCCGCCTTAAGCTATCCGTACATTTTCTGTTTTTTGAATAACATCAAAAAATGCTAGACGCTCGTCCTAAATGCGCGCGCACAATTGCGCCTGTGTGAGTGAGGTTCGTAGCCTGCTCGACGCTATCCGTGAGTGAGTTGTGTTTTTCAACATCAAAGGCACTAGGATTCCAAATTGGACAATTACGAGAGCAACTTTAAAATGTGATTTTTATTTGTTACGTTATCGTAACGATTTTGATGTCAAATGAAAGCTCTGGGTATAAAACCAATTTATCCATTTGAATCATGTAGGTAAATCAATTTAGTCGTTTAGGAGATACCTCATTTAAAAAATAATTTGGATCATGAAATTGTAAACAACCAGAAATTTTTAAGTTTTTGTTTTATCATCTGTAGTCCTTTTATACAATTCTGTGCGCCACTCTGCATGCGAATAAACATTGTCTATCTAGTATCCATAGCATAAGTTCTTAAGAAAACTTTATTTGGCCCAGATAATGTGATGTGAATGTTTTAAATATTTATTTATTTTTAACTAGCTGTTGCCCGCGGCTCCGCTTGCGGTTTCAAAATGTTTACGATCATTACATAATAGTATATTATGTAACAAGTGAGCTAAGTCTCGGCTCATTATTAAGCCCTCGCCTGCGGCTCGGGCTCACATCACAGCCTCGACTGTAATTAGCATCGCTCACGAGTTACATACGACGTTTTTCAACACACTTGTGAGTAAAAGACAGACATACGTGGTCATAAAAGTTATTTGAAGCAGCTGTTAGCTGCTGCGCGTCAGTAGCCCTGTCCCATTACACGTACACACGCTATTGTTGCTTGGAGGCGCTGTGCGGCGACCGCGGGCCGCTGCTGCTACACGCGCGCCGCCGCCGCCTGTCCGCGCGCCGTGTGGCTCGCGCGCCTGCAGCAGCTAGGCGCGGCCCGCACAGCATATATTTAATGTATAACCCGGATCAATAAAATATGCTCTGTTTACTCGCATGTAATTCGCACTAAGGTACAATTCAACTTTGTAGGATTCATTATATTATGCATTAGGGTATAATATATTATGCACGCGTGACTTATAGCCCAGTTTATAGTTCTAAATTCGATAGAATAAGGCTCACTTTACGAGCAAGTGTGTTGAAAACTTATGTACCTAAGTATTTAATAATGGTATGCCCGAGTTCAAGTATTTTAATAATTCGTAACATTTACGTACACAGCCTTGTCAGGTAAGTAAGAATAGTTTCGACCGACATTATTTACATTATTTTGAAAAAGGAGTTATTAGTTCATAATTACTGTCGTGTACAAAAAGACTTTTTTTATTTCTTACACTCAGGAGTACTTGTTTTTGTTTGGGAAACTATTCAATATACGGACACTTCTTTTTTACTATTTTGTTGTTATTAGGAGTGTGCACGATGATATCACCACGTAGGTATTATCACCACGGTCAACACTGTTGAATAAATTATGAGGAACTTAAAATTCGATAAACTCTCAATATTTGCATAATTCTTTCCACGTGGGTTCCTACTCGAGTTATCTCGTAAGTTTGTTGGGTTTCATAATCACTTATTGAGAATTGGCATATTTTCCATAAAAATTAAGGTAAGAATAGGTAAATTTGAATGAAATAGATTTGACAGTCCCCAGGCTCCATCCCCACTCCCACCACACCACCAACTTTGCACATAGTGAAGGATTTAGATTTATTGTTATTTGTAGGACACATTACAAATTACAATTCGAAATAAATTAATAAAGTAAGTAATATCACCTCACCGAATCAAAACCATATCGAGTTTTAATATGGGATATCGCCATCTATCGGTAGGACTGAATTTGATTTGCATACAGACAAACTTACATACAAACAGACCAAATTTTTTTATCAGAAGAGAGAATATTAAATCATATCATCAGACACGTTTTTATTACTCTTTTAATATAATGTAAAGATGGAGTAAGGGATAGTGCCATTGGCATTTGCCTTGCCATCTATCGTGAGGATTAATACTAATAAATTTATTCGATTGCTTTCTGTTTCAACAACTCAGTAAGGTATCATATACTTTCACCATATTGAAACCATATCGCGTTTTAATGAGGAATATTGCCATCTATCGGTGAGAAGAAACACTAAATCACTATGTTGACTTCAAAAAACTAATTATTAATCACTAATTTTCCAAAATCTCTAAAATATTTATATGTCAGCCACAGATGTCAGCAGAATAGAACAAGAAACAGACAGACACAAAAAGACATTTTTTTCTTTCAAATTCTTACTTTTTTTCTTCATTTCGGCCGTATTTTAAAACGATACTTAAAACTAAAACTGGTTTTAAACAAAGTTTAAATCGTTGAGCTTATTATCAAACGTAACTTAAAACTGCGAAAACCAAACGAATATCAGTAGAACAAATATTAGTTTAATCACTGTTTAGCTTTATTTTAAAACTTAACTTAAAACTCTATTTGCGTTTGCTTATTATTGAAAGAATATTAACTGCCAAACGATACTTAATCATAATTTTGAACACAGTTTTATACGCGTTTTGGTAGGTTTGGTCATACCCACACTTAAGTAGCGAAATTTACATACTTTTTGACTCCTTTTAATATTCCATTCTGTAAATTGAATTTAAGCGATTGCTCCGCTCACTATTTAGACTAGATAAATACACACAAGTTGCAAAAAGGTTAAAAGAAATGGACCCCCCTTTGAATCTGTTTTTTTATTTTCTACCACATGTTTAAACTTCTTTAATATTTCTTTCAGAAGATTGCGCTCTTGCATCGTAAAATTATTTTTACCAGGCATTTTGCTTTCTCTAGCTTAATTACTTAATTGTATTATAGTAAGTAAGTAAGTATTAACATAAAAAAGGCAAGGCCGAACGAAAAAAATTCGAATATAACCCAATCAAACAATTAATATAAAACGACAACGAACGAAGGTTCACGTCACGTCCATCCGTAAAGTCAAACTATTTAAACGTTCCGTTCGCGGTAACATACATTAACTCTAATAGTTTTTATTAATTCTTATTTTAGGTAAGTAAGGTAACTTCAAGCCATTTGATAGAGTTTTAATATATTTGCTTTGAAATTCTTACAAAATACTTTACAGTTAATACTCTTCTTAGGTGAAAAAACCATTTCAAATCTAGCATACAAAAAGAAAGTATGCGTAAAACGAATCTGATTATATTTTTTATTAAATTGTAAACGAGAACAAATATAATCCATAGTAAAAACTGTTATAAGCCAAGTACGGATAAATAAGTAAGATTTAGTTAAACAGAACTTAATATTCATTCAGTAATGCGACGCGTACTTAAAACCGGAATCGTTATTTAAACTCACATCATCTAATAACATATTAAACTGCTTTTAAGTTTTGTTCTATAATACGACCCTATAATTATTGTTTACTGTTTTATATATACATATGTATGTAAAGATAGATGTATGGTAAAGATTGATACAAAATAAAAAAAATATAATAAAAAAAATTACGCGAGCAGGATCGAACCCACGACTCATGGTCGGTCTACGCGCAACTGAGCCATGAGTACTTCTGATCTGTATGCGCAACATCTCCACCATATTCTATTAAGTTTTAGGCATAACTTTTAAAAATCTATTACATTTTTTTTAGATCCTAGATTTTTTTATGTCTGCAGAATCTGCTCATCATCCTGGACAACTTTTGTCAAGGCATCATATCTATATTTCTTACGGTTTTGATGATCCCTTAAGGGTTCTGCATCAGGTGTTCCAGTAACCGAAATAAAATATACCCTATATGTTGCCCCGGCTTCACAGCTATACATCAAAAAAAGTTTCATTCAAATCCGTCCAGCGGTTCCAGAGATTAGCGTGTGTAAACAGACAAACTTACAAACAAACAAACAGGCATTTTTTTTTCAGATTCTTACTCTTTTTTCATTTCTTTATAACCCTAGATAATTTTTTTTGTAAAAATATTAAATGTACAGACACGTTTTTTTTACTGTTTTATTATATGTATTGATTTCCCTAACCAGACACCCATTGACGAACCTTTTTACCAAGTTTAACATCGGTGCGCTCAGTGAATAAGTTTTTCATAAAAACTAAAAGTGATATGTTTTCCGTCCTAGTAGTTATGGCTGTACGTTGTCTATCAGTCACTCAGGCGAGTTTTAATTTAGGTATGTATGATACTGATGAAGTTCTGATAAAAATTAGAGCACGAATGCCTTTAAACTAGCCACCCACAACACAGGGAATCCTAGTGTGGGGGCTAGTGTGCTCAAATAATTCAAAAACAATATCTACTTATTTTGTTGTAACTAGTTATAAGGTAAATACTGTTTTCTACACAAACTTAATTGGAGAAATTTAATAAATTATTATTATTATTAATTATTAAATGAGGTCTTCGGACCTATACCTCGTGTGATCTATTAGTTTTGTGAAGTGTCGCGGAGAGAGGTTGTATCAATTAAAAAAGCTGATTCACTAACTTATTTAAATCCTTGTAAAAACTTTGGCTTAAGTAAAATGTCATCTACGTAGTCATTATGTTACAACGTGTAATATAATGAAGTATAAGGGAGTGGTCTTAAATAAATGCAAACTTTTCAGATTACTATATTTTAATGTGATACTCAATTACAGAAATATTAATAAGAGCCCACACATTTATATGTTTCTCCCCTCTCCTCAACTTTCGCACCTCTCCTCTCCTCTCCTCTCCTCACCTCTCCTCACCTCACCTCGCCTCACCTCGCCTCACCTCACCTCGCCTCACCACATCTCGGCTTACCACACCTCGGCTCACCTCTCATCGCAACAAACGCCATCTATCCACTACATCCGTTACATTCGGCCGCCCTGAAACAATTGCGCCGCAATTGGCGCAAAAAATATGTTAATTAAACTCTTCAGCAAGTCTTTTAAGTCATCTCTTGTAACGATATCTTTGTCGCTACTATTTCGCTATATGATGGGGTACGACCATATGATCTTAAGGCATCGGCGGTCACTATCGCCGTTAATTTCATTAAATAAAATTTCAGTAATGCCTTTCTTATACAAACATCAGTATGAACCTCACAAGTTTGAACGTTAAATAAATAAAAATATCGTTTTAGTTAACCAAGTTCCAAGCACCATTTTGACAATTATCTCCAAATTAAACAACCATTCAAATCCATTATGGTAATCATTAACAACAAGGTTCGTTAGTGGTTTACAGCAATCATAATTGCAATAAAATCTTTCAACCAATGACCCCTTCAACACACTACCCAGAATCACTCTGGCGTAGTCACCCAACCAACAAACAAGAACCTGCATCTAAAACACATTAAATCTCTTTCCATAACAAAAACTTTCTTTACAACTTCAATGGATACTTGTACTTTCGGCAACTTCATAACTGTAACCGCCACATATTTTGAATATTGCTTCCATTTAATATTGCCATCAAAATTTTAAATCCAAGATTTACAATTTACACAAAGCTACCACTGGTTTGGAAGATCCATTTACTGACAAAAACCACCAAGAAACTCAGTAGGAATCGGCTAACGTCAGTGCATTGTACGATTCGCAATACTTGCGATAAGAAAACCCCAACAAAAATGAAATTTACTTTGAATGTAACAACAAATAGTTTGACAGCGGTCAAACAATACAAACAAAGCAATCATAAGCTACTAGAATAACTCAATTAATTAGCAAACAATGCAAAGCTCGTCACAAAACGTAATGCAACCTCCATTAGGTTTCATCTCCTCACACTCATAACCTCTCTCCGGTTATAGCGTTTATCACACCAATAAGAGCACTGCATTGCACCACATCAATCAATCAATAAATTTTTCGTTGAGTCGCAACCAGCCGTCGATGCACCACATAATTCACAACAACAAAGTAGGTATTACAATTTTTTGACAGTAAAATCCAGCTTTTTCTGTTAATCGCAACAAATTCAAGGTATTACTTAAACGCATTGGCTTTAGACATTAAAACGCATTTTCAATAATCTAGTTACTTCTCGACGCTATTAGCTATCTCCGTGCTTCACACACACTGTCGTCATGTTACGTTTCAATTGCCAAAATAATAACAAGTTTACTATTACCTAAACAGAAAAAAAACGTGTCTCCTAAGAATCTCAGCAAAATAATCGAAGATCGGCAAGATACAAGGCGAATTCTACCGAGTCACGGATACACGATTATCAGAAAGAAAACCTAAAACTTCAATATTCAGACTATTTAAAAAAAGCAATATGTAGGCCGCTTAACAACAAAATTTCATCCGCTCCACCGTGATATCATATCATTCATCATTACTATCCACCAAGTGAATATTTATAAAAGTTCGCGAAGTAAAAGTGTTCCTTGTGAAATAAATAATAATAATCTCAAACAGTCTTTCTTTAAATAATCTTACGATCCCAAGTTATAGTACATACTGTAGATTCGACAAAACCCATTAATCCACAACTAACGCATCAAGATCGTGCAGTAGGTACACAATATTCTAACACACAAGGATTACTTACACCCTTCAAGTACTAAACGCACGCAACTCACAATCGTGGCCTCACTGAGACGCAAAATGAAGCCCGCCGCCTTATCAGGTAACTTGCAAGAGCAAAGCGATGGCATGACTTGCGCAAGATTTGCTAAAAAAGAACTAATTCGAATTACGTTACAGCAAAAACAAAGCCATACCAATCCGACGACTGTGCTGCCTCTATCGTACAATCGATGTACTAAAAGTGCATATAATCCCTTTGACTTTCATACTTTTCGTGTGTACTTTTCTGCGAAATTTTAAAAGCAAACATCTGTTTCACATTTGATTAGTTTCTTTTTTAGCTACTAAATTGTTTATGGCACTAGTATCGTAGCAATAAATGCATTCTGCGATCAACGAATGATTGAACAGATATCGCTTACACAATACGATGTAAAGCAATGGATCGCGCGTCCATGGCGTGATGACTGCGCCATTATACATATTACGTGATAAGGCAGCCGATTTGACACCTACGTCTACGAATGCACTGAGGGTGTAACAATTTGAGCGACTTGTATACTACCGATCCAAACAAACAAACCACAGCAAAAATTTCTAGTTTTATTCAGCCTAATAAATCGTGACGCAAAACGAGAATTTAATTCCTCAAAATCTAATTGATCAAAATAATAATAACGAAATTCATAACCAATTCTCACAGCACAAATTATCATAGTCTGTACGTAAAATAATCTCGATAGTTTTTCAATATGTCCGCAGAATAAACTCACTCGTATCTCGCAGTTTTTACAACGTTGAATAGACGATAAGTTATAACAATAGAAAATATCAAATCCGAACAAAACACCATTTCATCTAGATTACCTCGCACGATACAAAATGGTAAGAAAACAATTGCAGCGTAATTCACCGTATTCTAAACATAGGTACTTATTTTTACAAAATAATAAGGAACCTCAATTAATTTGAAATCAAATCCGATCCTAGAAGATTTTTACTAAGTAACACCATACTGTGATTCTTATTTCAAAATAGTTAAACCTTATTTTCAACACAAATTGTAACAAGATAAATCGAAACACAAATCAGTTTTCAACCTGGGCTGATCCGATAAACCATTTGCTATTCAACAAACCGTACGGTATTTTAGAACAATTTTACTTTGCCACAGCAGCGCAAGTCATAACGAAACTACCGCAAAATATATTGATTAATCTTATTTTGATGCCATGTTTCAAAAACTCGCACGCAATAGAAACGAATCCATTAAAACGCGTAATGAAAATAACAACACTAACGTATTGGATCTTTTTAAGTCACACAATAATTTATCACGAATTTTTCCACAGCACGTTAAGAACATTTTTGCACAAACACACTATTACGGCTTACAAGACGTTAAATACCTAGTTCTCAATTTTTTTTTACTGATGTTATGAGGTACGCATAGTTTTAATCGGGCTCTCGTATTATTTTAAGATCTAATAATTCTTGCACCTTTTTATTCCGACTTCCCTTTCAGCATACGGCAAACTATATGGTTCCCCATTTATAGGTTTATCACCATTAAGCTTAATACGCATCTTTCCTGAATCATTAAGTCTATTTCGCCCAGAAAACCAGCAAAACAGTCAGAGTATCGTTCTAACAAACTGAATAATTGTTTAGTTAATTTAAAATAATTTCCGAATATTTTACATAACGATAGTATTATTTAATTCTCTACTTAACTCTTCGCTCCTCAAAGGTGATAAATTCGCAGTAATCTCTCCAACAGATTCGCCCTTCTTCCAGAACTTTGGATTGTTGCTAATATTGCATACACGGACATATCCAACTCCATCATGAAGCATCGAGCTTCATATTGCGTATGATAAACCGCCCATGCTGTATCGGCGTTGTTTTGTACATAGCTTACTACAGAAGCATCATTGGAAGTGACGCGCACCAAACTGCTTCTTACAAGAACTTCCGGGACTCTGTATTTACCAGCAACATTCTGAATATTTATAACCACACTCTAGCCTGTCCTAGTAATTTGGATTACCTTCATCTTAAAAGATTTTACTTCATCTGACCAGTTGTATATATTGCTTAATGGTTCGATTTTCTTGATCCAACTTTTTACATTTACGTCGTTATTGTACGGATCGAAATCAGGAATAAATTTTTCAGTATTGCGTAACGACACAGTAGATTTAGTATCTTTGATATTCATTAAATCCGATATTCTTTTGTCCACTTGCTCCAATATGCCAGACAATGAAGAATTTGATGTTGAATCAGAATTTTCATTATTACTAGTTTGGCCTGGAAACTTCCTTTTCTTGAAAACAAATCTTCTCGGGTTACCGCCATTACAATTTCTCTTCATCTTGAAGCGTAGGTTGATAAAAATGCCACTTCTGATTATAAGGGAGTGGTCTTAAATAAATGCAAACTTTTCAGATTACTATATTTTAATGTGATACTCAATTACAGAAATATTAATAAGAGCCCACACATTTATATGTTTCTCCCCTCTCCTCAACTTTCGCACCTCTCCTCTCCTCTCCTCACCTCACCTCGCCTCACCTCACCTCACCTCACCTCGCCTCACCACATCTCGGCTTACCACACCTCGGCTCACCTCTCATCGCAACAAACGCCATCTATCCACTACATCCGTTACAGAAGAGATATCTAATACTTAAGGGGATGGTATGTTTGGTGATGTTATATAGGTAGGTACTTACTTAGGTAACGGTTCGGCCGAAAAACAAGTTTAAAGTTTAGCTCAAAATATCTAAGTGTCAACCGTAAAAACAGCTGTTAGCTTTTATTGAAATCTATTCGATATCAGATGGCGTAAAAATAAAGTGATGGGTAACTTAAAACAGATACTTACTACAAAGTTCAGGCGGTGCGGGAAAGGTTATAAGGTTACTGCGGCACAAGTCTTGTTTTACTACTTGCTGTGTAGTCATAAATAAAAGCTTAAACTTAAATTTTGATCACTTCGAAAACATTTTAAATTTTAATGAATGAAAGATATTTGTAAAAATTTTGTTTCTTCCGTAATTTACACCCACTCATCAATCTTATGCTCGTATTACAGAACGAGACTAAATACTCGTTTCACGTAAGCGTTGTTCACCAGCTGATTCTTGACTTGAGCTTTAGTCTTATTACAAAACAATTATCAAAACCAGATTACCTGAAACTAGTTTCAAATATCTGACTCAGTTGATACTGGGTTTTCTTTGAAAAAAATTTGTTTTCCATTACATTTAATAACAAAAACTAATGGTCTGTTACGTTATACGCAACGTTTAGATTACAATGTCTTATAAATTGCGTTAAATTCTATATGATATATGACAAAATTGCCAATGTTTTGAATTATTTATCTGTTTTTCGATAGAAGCAGTACGGTTAAATTATAACTGTCGCTTCTTTTTACTATGAAAATATATTTATATTTATCACTCAAAAATAAAACGAAACGTAAAAGCTAAGTGTAATGTTGCCAACTACTAAGTAAAGTCACTTAAAATTATGAATTCCAATATAGTTTTTATTTACGAAAAGCAAGTTCAAACTTTTCAAAGCCATCAAAGGCACCATAATATAATTCAAACATAATTTACTACTAATTCCTCATTTTATAATAACTCCATAGCTATATAAGATAACAAAATTTGATAAATATCTTTATATGATTTGGCGAAACACACTTTATCAATCTGCAACACTGCTTGCGACGAAAAAATCACATCTTTTACTGTAGATTGTGTAAACCTATATCTTTTTTTAAAGTTTAGCTCGTCCATGGCGAAGGGATCCCGTACATCTCGTAATAATTGTCGTGGAATACGCACTTCGTGTATAAAAATACTATCGTAATGGTCAATATCACTGAAAGGATCAATTGTAGTTAATACAGATCACTATTAAACAAGGCACGAATCGCGTACCTATCTAGTTTTTGTCTAAGCCACAGTTCACAACAACACAAACTTAATTTGAAGTACGCTCAAGTATGGTAGAAAGCACACTCAAGTGAATACAGTTGTGAAACTAGTTTCAATCATTGGCATATGCATAAGTAAAGTTCTATAATAAGCGTGAACACAGTTCAAATCATTAAATACTCAAGTGATATCTGATCATTGAATCTAGTATTAGGCAACGTTTTGTAATAAAGAAAGTCGTTGATACTAGTTTCAAAACTAGTATCAATACATGAGTACTATTCTGTAATACGACCATTAATCTGCTATTATATTTACTATAAACTGACTATTATAGAAGGACCCTATATAGGTACGGAAGTCTTCGCAATCAAGCGACTTGATTTCACAATAGCCCTACTGCCCCTGAATTAGTCGCCTTCTAAGCGTGTGATAGTATCCCGTTGGGGTCCACGGTGTTTTCACTAAATTTCGTTAGTATCACTAAGATATAGATGGCGCTGTTTATAATTTATAAAATTAGAAAAATGCCATAGACAATGTCTCTTTCATCCTACTTTTCATTCTTCGGTTCATTCAATCAATCACCTAACCGACTCATTAAATCTATCTTTCATTCTTTACCTGTGTTCGTTACACTGACCTCTATATTTACCACTGGACTGGCGGCTGTCAAAGTGCTTTTGTGCCCGTTTGATAATCGCCATTTTGGCGCTGTCGGGCGTAGCGAGTGTCCGTGGTACTAAAACTAGTCGCTTACAATATACACATGTCCTCATTCTTGATAACTTTTATATAATGCTTATAACAATAACAACATAAAATTCGAATTAATATTTAAAAAATATAAAATCACTTAACAATAAGCAAGCACTTCTCTGGCGGCCACTTGCAATATACGTCAAAATTAGTTCTGCGGACACTCGCTACTCGCTAGTGGCGCTTCAAATAGGCACAAAAAAATAGCTGTCAAACTTACGGAACAGCCAGTCCAGTGGTAAATATAGAGGTCATTGGTTCGTTACATTAAGTTCTATTGTATAGAGGCGCCCTTGTCAACATATAGCATTTATACATATACAAATATCATTCATATATGGTATAGAACAATAAATATATATTTTTCTCTTTTTTTCACGGCTAGGTTTGCATATGACGAAAGAGACATATATATTTTAGATATTGCTATGTGCCACATACTGTCAAAGTTCATTTGACAGCTGTAGGTACGTGCCTCAATTCGCCATCTTTGTTGCTCGTATTTCGTGGTAGTTCGTTGTCAAGTGTTTGTTTATTTGAGATTTGCATAAATAAACAAGAAATAGTTGTTTAAAACTAAGTCGCAGTGTGGTGAAACTGTAGGTCAAGATGCCATCTTGTTGCATTTTAAAATGTGGTGCAAGAAAAATCAAAAATCAAGTAGCATTGACTCTTCTTATGTGAGTACCATTTTTCATGTAATATCACATATAACCTCTTGAATTCAAATGTAAAGCTAAGTATATATAAATAAATGTTAAAAGAATCTGTATCTTACCTTATTTCCGAGTAACAGACTCTTTTATTTATTTCATTCGTAATTATTTTCATAGTTAAAATAGGGTTATGCTCTGATTAAAATTATATGTATATGTTTAGTGGATTTTAATGTTGATTACATACAATAAGTACAAATATTTTGTTTCTAGATTTCCAAAAAATGAAGGATTGAGACAAAAGTGGTTAAGAGCAGTTAGTGAAGAAAATATTAATCCTCGGCAAAAGCAGTGGTTTGATTGCTCACTGCATTTCCCTGAAACATGTTTTAATAGAACTCTAGATGTAATAAGATTAAGAGAAAACTCAGTTCCTTCAATATTTCCCGTAAGTATCAAAATAAATTTAATATAACATTAGGTAATTAAATTATGTCAAATTCAAGTTGATGATAATAAATTTTTAATTTGCTTTTTGTTTTAATTATTTCTTTCTTTACAGGTAACAGGAAATTTTATTGATAATTCTAGTACATCTGCAGTTTGTACCCAATTGTCAATACCACATCCAGTTGCGAAAGAAGCTCAGAAAGAGGTATTTATTTTTATAAAGCATATTTTCTTATAACGTAGGTATCTAACCATGCATGCTATAGTTGGATACAGTTAAAAATATACAATATATTTTTCACCAACAACCAATTAATTCAAAGAGTGTAAAATAAATATAAGTTGAGTCTTATAACAATAAGGAATAATTTAAAAATATTCGAACAGAATAACAAATAATTTTGTTTTTTCATATCATATCAATCAACTTTTGATGCCAATGTTGCATTCATTTTAATAAATAGCATTTTATAATAAATATTTAATTTTCAGGTCACACTTTAAAAGAAAATTGAGGCGCCTCAAGAAAAGTGTGATGAGCAAAAAAAAAATTAAGTGCCTGAATGAAAAACTTCGGAGGAAAAACAAAAAACTAGTTAACTTTAGAGAAATCATAGATGATCTTCGATATAAAAATCAAATAAATATTGAACAAGCTGTATTAATTGAAGACTTAGCTGGATCACAAGATTTTCTGAAACAAAATGTGTTTTTAAACAAATTGGTATTATTTAGAAATGAATGAATGAATGAAGTGTTTTTTTTTTATTTAATAACCAATACCTATTTAGTTCTTAATTAATAAAGTAATACTAGTACCTCCTATCATTATGGATAATGTTGTGATTAATTTCACTGACACAGCAAAGAACTTGGGGGTCATTATGTTTTCAAACCTCAAATGAAACACGAACATCAGTGAAATTAATTTGAATTTTGAAAATTCCTTCTAAAATCCTTGTCGCTCTAAAATGAACTCAAGTGTAAGATTTCAGCTTCCTAGGTCCAACGGTTTAGGCTGGCCGTTGATGATCAGTTAGTCAGCTTGCAATTTCATATATTAGATTTTTATGTAGGTATGATTCAGTATATTTAATCTTATATTATAGTTTAATTATTTTATCTAACACATATTATTATTGCTCCTCAATCAAACTCTCCAGTCTCAAGGAATTTCTTTATTAGCAGTACCTTTGTACCTACTAACTTTGTATAGATCATTCATCGGTATAATGTATCTTACTTTGTGTACATAAACTGTTAAATAAATCAATTAAGTAGGTAGGTAATGCTACCTAATTTAAGTGAAATCCATATGCACATTATATCCTGACCGTTTGCCAATTTTTTTCCCAAATCTTCCAGCTTGTGCGTTTTTTACACCTAGATACCAATTACCTCATCAATCATTCGTTTAAATTAGCTCTTTGGTTGGAATAATATTGAAAATTATGATTTCACTAATAAAACATAAAAATATTGAAATATATTCAATATTGACAATCCTAGGCTATCCCCACCCTAAGGCGGCCATTTTAGTTGCCCAAGGTTGGCACGTTTTTTTTGTAGGTATTTCGAGTCCATTTGATGTAGGTCAATGGTTCGTTACTGCGCACCCGTTTTCGAATGTTGTTTTTATCGCTTTTTTCTTCGATTCCTTTTACCCACAACCCGGCCACCATTTGGACTCTGACGCTCCCTTTTTTTATTCTGACCCGGCAATTCTACTGGATTTCGGAAACAACGCTGCAATTCTACTGGATTTCGGAAATTCGACCTTTGCATGTTTATTGGAATTTTGATCGCGATAACGACTTTCTGATATATACATATTTCATATAATCATGATAATATACATATTTGAGGAATCTTAAATATTCTTAAAGCAAAATACACGGAAAGTTCCCGACTGGTTCTAGTAAAAGTTTCCGTCACTAAGTTCTAGATGGCGCTAGAGCTCCGTTTTAGCTGATATCTCTATCTCAACCTATAAAAGTTACTTTATGTTGGGGTCTGACAGGCTAGCGACTATCCTACATATAAAACACGGTGTTTTCACTAAATTTCGTTAGTAGGTATCACTAAGATATAGATGGCGCTGTTTATAATTTATAAAATTAGAAAAATGCCATAGACAGTGTCTCTTTCATCCTACTTTTCATTCTTCGGGTCACTCAATCAATCACCTAACCGACTCATTAAATCTATCTTTCATTCGTTACCTGTGTTCCTTACTACGCACCCGTTTTCGAATGTTGTTTTTGTCGCTTTTTTATTGGATTCCTTTTATCCAAAACCCGGCCACCATTTGGACTCTGCGCTCCCTTTTTTAATTCTGACCCGGCAATTCTACTTGATTTCGGAAATAACGCTGCAATTCGACCTTTGCATGTTTATTGGAATTTTGATCGTGATAACGATTTTCTGATATATGGGTATTTCTCTACTAAATGGAAAATCGCTGTCCAAAGCAAATTTCATCCAATTAATTGCAATAATTCTCAGTTTTTTGTACGTATAATGATATTGTATTCAGTGTTCTAGACCCACTACAACTTATTTAGTAATTAAAAAATTTGATGTTTTATTAAATCCACATCAAACAACTCAAAAACAGTTCCCTGGTATGTCCCACTTCCCAAATTACAAACCTTGTGAGAAATATTACCTTTTTTCCGGTGAAAGCTGTATAAAAAATATTAAAATACTTTAAAAAAGAATTTAAGTACCATTACAAATCATAATTATATTTTTATTGTAAATATTAAATAAAAAAATTTATTTGTGAAAGCTGTCCTAAATCTAAAACAGTCCCCTGATAAAATTTGAATCCTGCAATTAAGTCAAATTTTGTATTGGCACCAAACTTTAAAATCGTGAAACGGAAAGCAGTCAGAGGTAAGTTCGTTCAGGAGAATCGTTCAGCAGGCAACCGCCATTATGTTAGTGCTGCTGCATCTGCTTCTGGTGAACCGCGTTAGGTAAAACAGTCCCCTGGTAATGAGTAATTTCTCTTGAGTTTTAACTCCTAATATTTGTTCAAATTATTTGATTATTAAGTATAGTAATATAGTTGTTTTTTTCGTTAGTGTGATAAGTTATTTTTATATTAAAATAGTAGTAGTTTTATACTAAAATAGATGCTTTTTATTCATAAGAACATTCCCCTGTGCATTTACAATAGTCTCTGTCACGATTTTTAATAAAATCGTCTATAACTCCAACACCAGGACGAAAATCAATTGGCTTTTCAAAGGTTATATATCTTCATTTAATATTGTCCTTCATTTTATGAACAAGAACTCTCATAATTTAATAAAATTTGCTTAGGGACAAATAGCAGAGAAACACCCATATACATATTTCATATAATCATGATAATTTACACATTTGAGGAGTCTTTAATATTCTCATTCTTAAAGAAAAATACAGGGAAAGTTCCCGACTGGTTCTAGTAAAAGTTTCAGTCACTAAGTTCTAGATGGCGCTAGAGCTCCGTTTTAGCTGATATCTCTATCTCAACCTATAAAAGTTACTTTATGATATAAAATCTACCGCCAAATATTACAGCTCCGGCGGTGATGTGTTCCGGCAATATTTTTATGAAGAGCTAGTTCTTTCCTAAGTCCATGCTCTCATCATTGACCTCATTTTCACTTACCATCAGATGAGATTGAGGTCAAACGCGGGCTGTAATGAGAGGTTTTCTGACAGCTCATTAAAAAAACAAAACGGTACAAAAATGGTACAAAGGGCTTCGATAGATGGCGCTTTACAAAAGGCGAAGTCTTGTCTGCACTGACCTCTATATTTACCACTGGACTGGCTGTTCCGTAAGTTTGACAGCTATTTTTTTGTGCCTATTTGAAGCGCCACTAGCGAGTAGCGAGTGTCCGCAGAACAAATTTTGACGTATATTGCAAGTGACCGCCAGAGAAGTGCTTGCTTATTGTTAAGTGATTTTATATTTTTTTAATATAAATACGAATTTTATGTTGTTATTGTTATAAGCATTATATAAAAGTTATCAAGAATGAGGACATGTGTATATTGTAAGCGACTAGTTTTAGTACCACGGACACTCGCTACGTCCAACAGCGCCAAAATGGCGATTATCAAACGGGCACAAAAGCACTTTGACAGCCACCAGTCCAGTGGTAAATATAGAGGTCAGTGCTTGTCTGTCATAGAGCCATTTATTCCACACTACGTTTTTAAAAGTAAAATAAATAAATTGACGTCTGTATCAGAAATTGAACTTATAAATAACCATAGATGATAGATAACACTTAACTACTTTATAGTATAGGTACAGACTATAAAGTAGACTTGGTACGCCCCACTGACCTCTATATTTACCACTGGACTGGCGGCTGTCAAAGTGCTTTTGTGCCCGTTTGATAATCGCCATTTTGGCGCTGTCGGACGTAGCGAGCAGTAGCGAGTGTCCGTGGTACTAAAACTAGTCGCTTACACATATGTCACATGTCCTCATTCTTGATAACTTTTATATAATGCTTATAACAATAACAACATAAAATTCGAATTAATATTTAAAAAATATAAAATCACTTAACAATAAGCAAGCACTTCTCTGGCGGCCACTTGCAATATACGTCAAAATTTGTTCTGCGGACACTCGCTACTCGCTAGTGGCGCTTCAAATAGGCACAAAAAAATAGCTGTCAAACTTACGGAACAGCCAGTCCAGTGGTAAACATAGACGATACAGTTAATATGAGATAGATGGGCAACTTGATTTTATTGGCAAAATAGAATAATACCTCAAATCATAGATGGCGCTAGTAATTAAATTTAATTAAAATAATGCACGGCCTTAGTAGATAAGTCTCCATTATAAAAAAAAATTAAGGTGAAAATATCTTATCCTGTTTGTCGCATTTAATGTAACATTTTAGAGAATTTTATTATGATAACTGCTTTAAAAAAATACAGAATAAGGTATTTATACTAACTAAGTGGTCAAAAAAAAAACGAAAATCTTTATTTTTTTAAGGTTATTTATTGTTTTTGTTTTCTTTTCGTGGAATATTCAAAAACCTCTTTCTTCGCTCCATCTTCCTCATCAAATTTTGTCAATTGTCCATTTAATATTCGGTTCACCCCATTACAGCAACTGTGAATCAACATTTTCATTGACATTTTTTTTATGAAATCGACCAAATTAACCTTATGACTTACAGCAAATCATACTTAAATCACATGCACAATCACTGTATATTTACACAATATTTTACACAATTTTTACACTGTTTTCGCTTTCCCGCACTTTTGTTGCTGAAGTCTTTTAAGTTGCTAGTAAGTCACACAAGTAACTTCACGGCCAAATTCACAGTGAATTTGTTAAAATAATCTAAGTCTTAAATAAAATGGCGGAGAAAACACAAAACGCAACAGACGCACACGCACACGATCATTCATAGACTATTATAATAGTCTGTTGACTAGTCTGTCAAAGACAACATCTTTTCCCGTTCCTGACGAGATATTAACAAATCGGCTATACCAGCGCTACCTAGTTAATAACAGGAGAAATAACTTGCCAAAAAGTTGTAGTCCGTTATATCCTAGATGGTGCAGAATTCAATTTCATTGACACTAGAGTTGCATAGGCCTGGTGGTAAATATAGAGGTCAGTGGTACGCCCATACCAAAAAAAATACTGGTGTCAGTCATTATACGATTTAGTTATCATAGTTTCGATGTGAATATTTATTCCTCAATCACGGCAAAACTGTTCAACGGATTTGGATGAAATTTGGCATAGTGATAGTGTAGTCAGTTTGGAATAGCACAAAGGCTACTTTTATCCCGATATTACCTTAGGATTAGATGTCGCGCGAGTGAAACCGCGTGAAACAGCTAGTTTTTTAATATTAGCAATATCTAACAGTTGAAAATTGACATCTCTAAGTCCATTAAAGCCAATTTTCAGCCCACCGTGGCGCGTGCGTTCCTTTTGGCCGCGCCTTTGATTGTTCCTCAACTACCAACGTCTCATTTTTTAAATGCTTTTTAGTTCAATAAAATAATGGTTCGCTGAATAGAATGTATTCTATGTAAGCAGCTTAAATAAAACAATTCAAATATAGAAAGACAGCTTATATTAAGTAACCACATTACATTAAAATATCCACAGCTACATAAAGCACTTTTTCAATATTTTTTTTATAATTATGACCATAGAAATACATCTACTATAACAAAAACTGTATTATAAGCAATATGACAAGAGCAAAGTGCTATACATAGCATGGAACTATATCTGATGTTCACTCTCACACTTTTTTATGTATCTCATTTAAAACATATAACTATTATCGCCTCTTCTTATGTACTTTAGATGGGCCTTTCACGAAGCACCAGTCAACTGAGATAGCTTGGCCCAGGATATCTGCTCCGTCTAAGGCTTGCCGGGCACTCTATAATATAAGAAAAAAGGTTGTTACTTTTGGTACATACATAGCTTCACGCCTGTATCCCATATGGGGTAGGCAGAACAAAGTTATAAAACCATCTGACGTCACATTTGACAAATTTTGAGGTATTGTATTGATGGACAGAGACTTTTGCAGAGACAGGGAGTCAGCCTATTGCCCACAAAAACGCCAATAGAACCTGTCCTTTAACTGACTTTTACAGTATGCCCAGGAAAAGAAGCAGCTGATACATTCTATGTTTGTCTTTCGGTCCGAGTCCAGCACGGAAGCAATTGGTAATCATTTTCAATGACGACCACTTTGGCGGTGGGGTAATTATCTGCTTCAGACGCCAGAAAAAAAAATGTTCCGTGTCGGGGTGTTTATCCATTTATGTATTTATATTCTAGGTTCCCCCCTAGTTCGCTATATGGTATCCCATAACACAAGCTATGCTTACTTTGGGGCCATACAGTTTGTGTGATTGTCTGGGGATTTTATTTATTTATTTACCTTTAGTCTTAAAAATATCTATGATTATTCAAAGATTTTTTTTAAGACTAAGTCAGCGGTTCACCTGAGATTGAGAGATGAGGTCGAAGAAGAACACCCTGGCCTCGGAAAGAACTGGCTCTTCATAAAATTTTGCCGGAACACATAACTGTGAGCGGTAATATTTAGCGGCACCTGACGGGATCCTACCACCAAGCGGAATCACTCAGATTAGTCGCCTATTACGACAAGCTTATCCAGGAGCGGTAGGGCTATTTTAAGCCGTCCTACACGGACATATTTGTTTCATATGTGACTCAGAATCGTGAATTTGTGCTGGGTGAATCTGGGAGCGAAAGAAAAACATACAATGTACCAGCTGCTCCTCTTCCCGGACATACTGTAAAAGTCAGTTAAGAGGCAGAGGTTTTAAAGGCGTTTTTGTGGGCGATAGGCTGACCCCCTATCACTACAATAGTCTCTCCTCATCTTTATAATACCTCCAAATTTGTCAAACGTGACATCAGATGGTCTTGTAACCACTGGTGTTCTGCTTACCCCATTAGGGATACAGGCGTGACGTTATGTATGTATGTATGTATGGAATTTATTAATATACAGGATTTGTAGTCACCAGCCAAATTTAATCGTTAGTTTTTTTGATACGATATAAACGTACCTGCATATTTATTTTAGCGTCGCTCAGTACAAAAAAGTAGAAATATGGAACCACAAACTTTTAAAAAAATAGTCGCTGTTGATAAACATTACTACTACGATGCGGCATTTCCTTGATAATACTACGCCGTAGTACTACAAAATGTTTGTAGTAGCGCGTAGCCATCTTTATTTTAATGGTAATTTAGAGTGACCATGCCTTGGTTAATATGATAGCGGATAAATTAATTTCCTTGTATAAAAAAAATACTTTTTTTTTGCAAAAATAGTTTCTATAAACGATACTTATTGTATAAAAAAAATTTGGCCGGTGACTACAAATCAACCCTGCAGTGCGATCACAGAACTTTATCGAATCGTATATTAACGAATGCTCGTATAGTATGGAGTCGGTTACAAAGTTTTGAGTAACAGTGTACTTTTTATTTTATAGATATTTATGAGTACAACATGTTTACAAACATTCAAAATTAACAAGGCACACATTTATTTAAGCTGGCCTTGCGGCAATTGATAGATTTCAATTTTTTCTCAAAAACCGTCTCCATACTATACGAACATTCGTTAACAAACGATTCGATAAAGTTCTGTGCTCGCACTGCTGTATAGCTTAAAAATTAGGATATCAAAATATGAAATGTAAGTTTTGGAGATTAACGAGTAAGACATAAGTTTTCAGCTGTATTTTATTTGTTATTAGATAAATAGATTGAAAAAATTTGTACAGAAGGCAGCACATCAAGCGTTACAAATCTGTCAAAAAATTTTACTTGAATCTGAACCTCCTCGATATTAAGTTGAAATCGGTTGAAGAAATTTGACAGGTAATGTAACACTTGATATGCTGGCTTCTGTACATTACTATCAACCCATTATTACTTCTTTTTGTAGCAGAGTAAATCTTAAGTCAATAACTATTGCAGGTCTATCTTTATAACGTCTTCAACAATTATCATATTTAATTGGTACAAAGCAGCCTACCTCAATATCGCTACACCCAATGTTGAAATCATCAAATTCTATCTAATAGTTCATGAGTTAATCGCATTCAGACAAGAATGTGAATAGATGTGAGCAATTGTAGGTACCGTAAGGTTTGTGTGCGCCTTGTAGTTAGTGAATACAGAGTTTAAAAGACCAACCTTGAGGCAGATGTAAGAATCACATTTGAAATATTTTAATACTGACATGGTTTGTCTGTCAGCGATTTTATAGACTATTTTTTGTACGAAATACAGAGTAAGGCCCTGAGGCTAATCCCCAGATATCTAATACATAAAATTCTCGTGTCACAGTTTTCGTTGCCATACTCCTCCGAAACGGCTTGACCGATTTTGATGAAATTTTTTATGCTTATCCGGTATCTATGAGAATCGGCCAACACCTTTTTTTTTTATTTATATGGCAAAACAACGTTTGCCGGGTCAGCTAGTATTTTTATAATTAATGTTGTGTTATCATTTAAAAAGTGCTTATTTTACAATAGACGAGTTGTTTCCGACTTTATTCTTCTCATTTAATAGATAGTATGCTCCTCCAAGCTACAGCATCCCGGTGTTGCTGTACTCTAAAACAAATCTTACTGATATAAATGTGAGAGTTTGAATGGATGTATGTATGTCTGTTCCTTAATCACGGCAAAACGGCTTAACGGATTTGGATGAAATTTGGCATAGTGATTTTTTTGGCATAGGTTTTAGGCCACTATTCCCGCGGGATTCAGAATTGTTTAGGTGTGTTTACAGCTAGTATAATATAGTTGCTTACGTCTGCTTGCTTGTAAGTCTCATATTCAACTAAAGCATAGCCCTTTAAGAAGCCAGTTCGTCGGTCCAGATTCAAGTGAATGTTTTTGATCTCTCCAAACTCTGAGAACTGATTCTGAAAACAATGAGAGAAAAGCATTTTATAAATCATATAAGTAACAAAAGTCTCAAAACCATATATAAAAATTATATAAGTAGGGTCTTTTTTATGAAGATCAAAATATTTTAGGAGAAGGTTTAGAATGATTTGCTTCTATGTTGGACTGGGAGCGAAAGAAAAACATAGAATGTGCCAGCTGCTTCTCTTCCCGGGCATACTGTAAAAGTCAGTTAAGGGACCGAGGTGTTATGGGAGGCTTTTTTGTGGGCGATAGGCTGACCCCCTGTCACTGCAATAGTCTCTCTTCACTATTATAATGCCTCCGAATTTGTCAAACGTGACATCAGATGGTTTTATTACCTCTGGTGTTCTGCCTACCCCATACGGGATACAGGCGTGAAGTTATGTATGTAAGGTTTAGAATGATGTGTGGATTCAATTTATGAAAAAAAAAAGTTTTTTTTTTTGTGAAGTTGATATTATTCTCATAATTTAACAACATTTAAGTTTAATCTGTTATTTACGACTAAATAGCAAGAAATAAAAGGGCTTTTCCAACTATTTTACAGTAGTTAGAAAAATTTGGCCACTTAAAAGAATTGTAAAATTTCAATTAAAGAGAAATATATAGAAAAAAATTGTCATAAATTGAATCCACATATCAATCTTTACATTCTCTTAAAATATTTTCATCTTCAAAAAAATTACCCTGTATAAAAAATCTGGTCATTGTTTGGCTTTCAACATCTGCTCAATTTTACACTGGTGGTAGGGTTAACCCAAGTAGGCAGGTTATTTCCTCCAGCAATATTTTTTGTTTATGCGTTCAAACTCAGCAGGTATACCATAAAATCATAGGTCACGTTTGCACCTCATGAGGATTCTATACCTACATCTACCAGCACAAGGTTTCTATGATAGCATTGTCACATTACATGAAGAATAAGATAATCGTTTTTTTTTATGACATTAAAGGCCAGCAAACGATTACTGGAGCCACCTGATGTTAAACGGTATCCAAGTCCATGTTGATATTTGGAAGTGCAATGATTAACAATTCGCTGACCAAATTGCTGACCCAAGGCCTGGTTAAGGATGGTTAAGCCTTTTGTTCCAGTAATTACGCTGGCTGTTCTTTACCTTTATCTGGAATACAACTACGCATAAACGCGGTTATTATGGCGGTTTAAATAGGGAGGACGGACTACCGTCGCAGGAAAGTGCTAACTTACCTAGTCGTCTCCGAACAAAGAAACAACTACTAACTAATAGACATCATGATCATCCAGATGGTTTTTAAGAGAGTTTATTTATTTAAATTTAATTTTTTATAATGTATGTGAGATGTTCTTTAACATTTTATAATTTTCTATTATAATAAGTTTAAGATGTGTAAGACTCTTAGGAATGAGATGTGGAGATATCGTCTATGTATCGCGGCATCTCTTTCTAGAGCTTGTACATATTTAATTTTGTTAGTATGTGATTTTAACGCGATTCCTTGAAATGAACTCCATTTTTAACAATTGCTATGATAAAATTTAATGAATTTATTTTTTTAGGCTTTCATTTCGAGCTTCCGATTATTCGATGGTGTTAAAAGGTCTTTCCTTCAAATGTCTAGATTTTTTTATAGGAAACTATAAGTCTTAATAAAAAACCGGTTGTGTTTAGTTGAATGGGGAAGATTAGCCCTATCTGGGATATTTTTCTCCAAAGCACTTTTTTTAACACCCTGAATATATTGTTTTGTGAGTCAGATCTGTGTTATTATAATTAATAATTACCCAACAGCCTTAGCACTTTCATAACAATGCTTCAAATCATGTTTTATCTAAACTTTTCCAAATCAATGTATGTATGAAAATGACTAATTAAACTTGTATAAGTTCACTTAGAGTCTAACTTCAAATTTTCTACCATAACAAATATTGCTCAGAACTATTAGTACTAACGATATGTACCATTTAATTTTGTTGGCTGGCACTTTTGAAAAAGGCCCAAAAAAGTATGGAGCCAAAATAATCTCCTTTGAAAGTTCCCCAACTTTCCTCTGTATGGATTTTTTTTTAATTCAAGGTCAAATGTCAAAATAACTGTTATTTTGCGATTTTCAGCAAAATGGTAAGTTTAATCATGAAAATACCCAAGACAAATTATTTTCTTATGAGCCACCTTACTTACCGATTTTCAGCTTGGTGGGAATTTATGCAGCTTTACTAAAATTTTTGGTCTAATTTTACCGGACTATATTGCAATTGATTCAGTTACAACTTCTCATAGTTTTATAAATCCAAAAAAAAAATTGAGTTTAACAGTCCACTGAGAGCCCAGTTGCAAAAAACTGACTATGTTTTAACCTTAAATTGTTTTTTCATTACCTGAATGTCTTCTTCCTGTGCCTCTTCATGAACATTGCTTACAAACAAGATCCAACCTTCTACTGATCTCTGAGGTCCTGGTGTATTGCCGTCCCCTTCTGGCGCTAGCCTATCATACCTGGAAGAAAGAGATAGTATTATTAAGAAGAAAGTGAATATATTGCATTGTTTAAACAGCCTACGTCACATTATTTTTATAAATAAAACAGTTTACATTAACCCTTTAACCACCACGGTCAGATAAATCCGACAAATATTTTCGAGTCCATTTCGCCAAGGTCGTATATATTTACTACTAAAAACCACCATTTGTTTCATAGGCTTTTCTTATTTAATAAAGCTGTATTATATTTAAAAAAATATAATATTAGGTAAATGGTTAATCAAGTAATCATTTACAATAGATAAGTCTCTTAATTAGAAAACCTTAAAAATTATGTTGATGTTAGATAAATAACTAATATAATTCTTAGAAAATTGCATTGGCGTCCAGCGCCATTGTCGGACGGGACATAAGCATAGATATACTGATATGAAAATTGACTTAAGTTATTTTAAGCTTAATTACTTAAGCTGAAATATTTCAGCTTTTATAGTCTAACTTGTAGGTGTTCTTTTAAATATAGGGTTCAAATGTTGCTATTCTAATATTGGTCCTTAGATTCCTTTATTTTTATTCTTAATTTAAATAATTTTACTTACCAAAATCCTAGTTTTCACAAAAAAAAGTCTAAATACTGTATGTTTGCATTCTGCAAATATAATTTGCCATATAAAATAGTAATGATAATAAAGAAATCGCAAAAAACTTCATTAAGCTGATATACCTATTTGCATAAGTTTGGAAGATTTGAGAGTTCAGTATAGCTGTTCACAGTGGGCTCAATTCAACATGAGATTTGTTAATTTTAAGTCGCTCTAAACTTGAATTTTCATTAGCGTACAAAGGTTCAAATTCAAAACTAGAGTCTGACATTAGAGATACCTAAAATTAGTATGAATTTAAAAGTATTTTTAAAGATTTTTTTGCACATTTTTGTTTATTATTAAGTTAAAACAACATTTCAATTGATAATACTTACATAATATAAACTTACCCAGCTCTGAAAATAATATGCAATACAAACTATTAGCCAATTCAAGATATATTAAATTGCTGATAGCATGCACATTTCATGTATGAAACTGTATATGTTGGATCCATTTTTTATACATTTTCATAGATAGAAATATAATAAAATTAATAAATAATCTTGTTATTTACCTCCCTCTATTTCCACGTTCAACAGCACCACCACCTCCTCCTTCATTGCCAAAACCACGACCTTTACGTTTACGTGCCTTTTCCTTCAATCTAGCAATCCCCTCTGGAAATATTGAAATGAAAATAAATACATAGCTTGTGAATCATAACATAACCTGTCAATGTTTTAGTTGCGTTAAAATTCAATTGAACTTATTCCATCAGTGTTCAGAAAGCAATTACTATTCGGCATTTTGATAATTTAGTAAGACTAAATTCTACTTTCAGGTAAATGCAAATAGGAAAGAAAAGCTTACGTTCACCATCCTCATCAACTTCGAATTCTTCGGAATTTTCGATATCTAACACATCAGCCATATTTAATTATTTACTCGCAAGTAATGAAATACTCGAACGTACGAAATCTCGAAACTTTTTATGTAGAGAATGTACTGTTAGAAATTAAATAATTATGGAAACACGAATTCTTTATAACAAACCGCGTCGTTTCCATTTGCGTGACAGTGACTTTGACAGTCAATCTATAAGATATAGTCAGTGTCAGATTTTGTCACTGTCTTGGCTATTTTACTGGCGCGCGCGGCGGACTGAAGAAACCAATAACAGTCAACTGTGCTGTGAGTAGTATTCACTGACCTCTATATTTACCACTGGACTGGCTGTTCCGTAAGTTTGACAGCTATTTTTTTGTGCCTATTTGAAGCGCCACTAGCGAGTAGCGAGTGTCCGCAGAACAAATTTTGACGTATATTGCAAGTGGCCACCAGAGAAGTGCTTGCTTTTTGTTAAGTGATTTTATATTTTTTAAACATTAATTCGAATTTTATGTTGTTATTGTTATAACCATTATATAAAAGTTATCAAGAATGAGGACATGTGTATATTGCAAGCGACTAGTTTTAGTACCAGGGACACTCGCTACGTCCGACAGCGCCAAAATGGCGATTATCAAACGGGCACAAAAGCACTTTGACAGCCGCCAGTCCAGTGGTAAATATAGAGGTCAGTGGTAGTATTGGGTTGGGGAAAAAGTTTCTTCGCATTTTTTAAGAAAATTCAAAACATTTTTAATATAGTTTATTGACATTTAACTAAAGTACTATGTATGTACCATTTTGTTCGATAACCTTTTGCCATCTTGTAGGTAGGGACATGATCTCATTGCTATAAAAATTTTGGGACATCTCCTCAAAATACCGCGACAAGTGAATTTGGCAGTCCTCTCGTGATGTTAACCTAACACTGCCTAAAGAATTCTGAAGAGACCGAAACAGGTCTCTTCAGAATTCTTTAGGCATTCTATAATTTCATGCCTTTCCATTAGTAACTTTCTTTTTGATCCACATCTTTAAAACCGAAATCCTACTGGTTAAATAATTTTCCACAATGTAGTACGAACTCCTTGAAAATTTATATAGACTCTTAATATGAGTCGAGGTGAGGAGATTTAGAGGAAACGACTAAGAATATGGGTGTACGTCTACTCGCTAGCTGTGAGATATGGGCGCCTCATTGCAATTTAGAATCTAAGTTAGTTCCAAGAAAAACAGTGTTATCTACCTGTTGAAGGTAGTAGATTTAAAAATATTACTACCACCGATTATAGCTCAGAATTTCCAAAGTTTTTTAGGAAGCTTAAAATAGAATTTTGTCTAGGGTTCCTGTAATGCCTGAACGTTTCTTTTATTGATATTTTATCGCCTATCTTATGTAATCAATAAAAATAAAAATAATTCGTTAATGAGAGCGACCTAGATTTCGTCCTGTAAGAAATAATATGTGAAAAACGTTATTTGCACCCACGTAAAATAATAGAAACTGTGTTCGCTTTACGTTTTTTTTTTTAAATGTCATCATTTACAAACATACGAAATATAAAAAATATAAAGACGACTGCTTTGGCGATGGGGTAAACCTGTCTGCCTCAGACGCCAGTGGTTCTGGTTCGATTCCCGCACGGAACAAGAAAAAAAAATGTTCCGTGTCTGGGTGTTTATCTATCTATTTATGTATTGATATTCTAGGTTCCCCCATAGTTCGCCACATGATATCCCATAACAAAAGCTATGCTTACTTACTTTGGGGCCACATAGTTGGTGTTTATGTCTGGGGATTGTCTAGGGATTTTGTTTTATTTATATTTATTGTTTTTATAATAATTCTCCCTCTTCTGTGTCTCGTGTTGTGGGGTCGTTCCTATTTTTTGTTAAAAAATTCTATGAGAAACACAGCTAATATCAAGAAATGTAATAAAAATTTTGTTTACTAGCCATGCAAAGCATTTTGACAGTAAAGTGATCCCGATAAAACAGTGTTGACGCATTTTGCGATGCAAATTGACGACCGGCTGGTGTAGCGGTAGCATACATTGCCTTCTATGCCAGAGGTCCTGGGTTCGAATCCCGGCGGCGGCGGATATTTGTGTGATGAACACAGATATTAGTCGTCAAGTCATGGATGTTTATATGTTTATTTAAGTTTATTCTAATAAAAAAATATGTATGTTTATATATTTCTTAAGTATATCAGTTATCTAGTATCCATAACACAAGTTCTTTGAGAAACTTAATTTGGGCTAGATAATGTTGTGTGAGTGTCAGAAATATTTATTTATTTATTATTATTTATTAGTGTCAAGCCTTCATTCATAGCATCCGATTTTTTGATTACAATCAAGAAAATTTGTTTTAACACTTGCATTTTAGTATGCCTATGAGAAAAGATCGAACAAAAATGTGAAACTAAGGCACGTCATTTCATTTCATTTCATTTCTAAAGGTAACGTTTCACAATTCGGCAAACAATAAAGAAGCTCTACTTACTCTATTCTTTATACATATATACAAGTAGGTAGGTACCTACAGCTAATCTGAAAAAAATATACACTTAACGCAATATGTAAGTAGGCCATAAAAAAGAAACAGCCAAGGAAGTAAAATATATTAAAAAAAAAAACAAATAAGTCACCCTTGGAAAAATTATAACTTTGACAGTATTTTTAGTGTGTAAGTAACACTCATAATCATTTTTTACCAAATTTTTTTATTACCTAAATTATAAGTCAAAACAATTTTCGTAACAAGATGAGTGTGTACGGTTTGTGGGATAAAGCTAAGGATGAAAAACTAAAGACAACGATATCTACAGAATGGGCTCTGAAATCGGAAATCTCACGGTCATCATCTCCTAACAGTAGGGCCGGAGATAAAATATTTAATAATTACATCGACCTCATAAAATCAAAATCTAACATGTCAACAGAAGCTAGACAAATTGACCCCACAGACCGACCCTTTGATTTTTTCGATGACGAAGAATTTGCATTTGGTATTAACTTATTAAATAATAATGTTGCTTGTGTCGGGGAAAATATTACGAAACTCATACAAATGGGTAAGTCTGAGTTGTTAGATATAAGGACTCGAGCAGTGAGGTGATTTTTGCATTCAGAAAATTGGATGTAGATGATGAAAAATCAGTCAGTGAAATTATTGGGATAAGTTAAATAGGAAATAGCGCGTAGGTTTGACGACTTCCAGCCTCCCAAACATGCCGGAATCCGAAAAGGCTTTACCACTAATAGACCACTTCCATACACTGCAGCAGGTTATACAGAAGACTAACTAGCCACTATGCGTTGCGTTCGTTGACTATGAGAAAGCCTTTGATTCGATCGGGACCTGGGTTATACTCCAGTATTTGCAGCGATACCTCACCCTTTTACAAGGAGACTACTAGACGCAGGCAGAACTTCCATCCGTATGTAGTAGGTTTTCCAAAAAGTCGAACTAGTAGGTCTAGTGAATAGGTTTCCCGTGGACGGACGTGTACCACCTTAGTCTTCATGTTCACTTACCATCAGGTGTCATGGAAAACAAACGTCCCATAATTAAACGAAACATCAAAGCATTGAATTGCTTATACAAAAACGCTACCATGACAGTCCATCTCCAACGGGGCTAGCATAGGATCATCGGCAATGATAAACCGGGTCTTTATATCGATATTTTCTTAAAATATGGCACTTAGAGTATGTAATTTTTTATAAAATGGCATCTATAAAAAATGCATGGTTCTGTGGGCTTTATCATGCTATCAAATCGAGTAATTCTATCCATCATGGTGCGCATGCTAGCTACCTCTGCGTTCGAAGAATCAACATCATAGGGGAGTATATCACTCACCTTCGATTCGCGGATGACATCGTAGTCATGGCTGAGAGCCCGCAAGACTCGAGTAAAATGCTCGACGATACCAGTTGAGCCTTGCAGCGAGTGGATTTTAAAATGAATATGGATAAGACAAAATGTCCCCGTTGCACTTGGTCCTGTGGTAGTTGGAGGCTCTACACTCGAAGTTGTAGATGATTATCTTCGGGTGCAAAAACCAGTACCTAAGGTAATTTCATATTTGAGAAAGAAGTCAATCGTTGAATTTAACTCGGCTGGGCAGCGTTCGGGAAGCTCCGTAAAATCTGTTCACTCTAAATATCGCAGCGTCTAGAGACAACAGATTTTGACAAATAGGCAAAGAGGAAAATATCTAATATGTATGTGCTGCCAGCCATGACGTATGGTACTAGGTTGTAGATGGACGCTAACTATGGCCCTTTTTAAATAACCTCAAAGTCGCTCCGCAAGCAATGGAAAGGGCTAAGCTCGGAGTTTGCCTGTAGGCTCAAATCAGAAATGAAGAGAGTCGCAGGCGAACCAAAGTTCCAGACATTGCCTTGGGGCTGTAAGGTGGTGATCTTTACACAAGTTCATGTATGTATGCCATAGGTATTAAATTTTCTCATTTGATTTTGCGAAGTAAATAAAAACCATTCGTCATGAATCAGTGAATTGTTGGAACCAATGTTTTAACCACATAACCTGTTATTTGGCATTTATAATTGTATCGAAAATTCATTATACCCATAATTATATAATGATATAGTCTTCGGGTGCGAATGACTTACCCCTGAGTAGCGCTTTCAGGACGACAGAAAAGAATCGTTACGACTGGCTCAATATTTCAATAATCTCACTTTCTGTTTCCACTGTTACATCTGTTTTAATTTCATTTTTGTGTCATGTGTTGTGATGTACTTTGTAATTTTGTTCATGCCGTCTTTTTTGTGCATTTTCTTTCTTCTGTATGTTCTAACTATTGTAATGTGTTGTGTCCGTCAATAAATGTACTTCTATTCTAATTGGCGGAATTGGGAAGATCTTGACATTCCTTCCTTGATCTTTAGAGTTAGAAATGTCTAGTTCGGGATAATTCTGTTTTTGATTCCGTATGATGAAGGTACAACACCAGTCTGAAAATAATGTTCCCAAGCCCACAAGTAGTATTTATATTTGTAATGTAGCATACAGGTTTTTTGTTTGGTATCATTAGTGGAACCACACAAAAGGATAACAAAAATACACTTGTGGTTGAAATAGGGATGTGTAAGTACGAATATTGGAGAGAATCGTAGGTTCGAACAGTTTGTAGATTTTCCAAATACCTAACTATTATTCCTTAGGAACTTGATTTGATTTTTGTGTTATTATAACAACAAAACAAATGGCATTAGATATTAGTGACCAATTGTACGCACTTGGTTTTTTCGTCTTTACAAAAATCTTCATTTTCCGGTTAGATTATTTACGATAATTGCCCGTGGTCCTATCGCATAGTCCTACGGGTAGGTCCATTTTATTTCCAAATCAAATTACCCATAGTCCTACCGATACTACCATAGGCAACTGTATACACCCGTGGGAATAGGAATTCAAACTAAAATAAAACCTTTATGGAGAAAAATATTACAAAAAACTAAATTGATTTACTATTTTCGCTTCATGAAATAACATCTTTAAAATACTACCCATCCTAATCCACAGAATTTCGTAAAATATTTATTTACTTGCACATACTTTTGTGCCCATATTTATCTACAATGGTAATAAATGTTTTAAGCTATTGCATAGCTTCTATCGCGGGCCTTGAGCGTGGGGACCGAATCCAGAAATTCCGTAACGAAAAAAACCTAACACCCCCACTTCGACCGGCACAGCGGTGATACTTTGATTTCATAACTTTACATGCGGGCTTTAATAAACAATCAGCGCCATCTACTAGGAACTTGTGGAACTTCACATTAGATCAAACATTACTGCATTAATAAAATAAATAATAAAATATAATAATAAATTAATAGTTATAATTGCGTAAGTTGATAAAAAATGCTATGCAATAGCTTTACCGCGGCAGTCTCCGAGTGCCACACGTCTTTTTTTATATTTTATATTGTAAGTAATAAGAGGGTCTTAGTCACATAATATATTTATTTTAAAATAAACCACAAAAGCACATCTTTTACATTTTTCACTTGACAAAAGTAACAACGTCATGGTAACATATATTTTCTTCTTTACCGAGTGTTCTTATTAATCTTTGTCGTAGCAAAGAGGTTTTCTAACACTACCCCTCAGGAGGTAATTTCTGCTGAGTGCTGCAGAGTCCTAGCTGCTCACGTAACTTCACCAATTTTGGTGGCGGAAGTCCTTTGGTCATTAAATCTGCTTCCATATTATCTGTTTCCTTATATGCAACCTTAATGTCTTCACGCTGTACACAGTCCCTAGTAAAATGTTCTTTAATACTAATGTGCTTTGATCTTTTACCAGTCATTAGGTTATTTGATAATTTTTGCAGCTAAATTATCATTATATAAGGTGACAGGCCCTGAAGGTACTCCAATCTCATTTAGCAAATGCTTCAAATGTAGAGCCTCTTTTGCAGCTTCTGTCATAGCCATATATGCAGCTTCGGCTGTTGATTGCTACTACTCGTTGTTTCTTGGTCTCATAACTAATAAGGCTTCCACCGTATTTAAAAGTGTACCCAGTATACGGACTTCGATCTATTGTACATTGTTATCTGGTAGAGCCATGGTTGTCTGGTAGAGATCGCTTCACAGCGATAAGGCTGCCAATTGTATATCTTTTTTTTTAATGTGTTTCAATTTTTTGTAAGACATACAATAAAGTGTAAATAAATAAATAGATATTACATGCTGCCCAGTCAGCATCGGTCATTCCAATCAATGTTTTCTGTATTTTAGGCCAATTTCTATTGTGCCTTTGAGATAGCGTAAAACTCTTTTCGCTGCTTGCCAGTAATCGCTCGCATAACGCGAATTAAATTTACTCAAACAACTTACAGTAAATAAGATATCAGGTCGTGTTGCGACTGCCAAATACATAAGAGAACCGATTAACTTCTGGAAAGGATATTATGTTAATTCTGCACTGTTATTACTTCTGTTTAACTTTAATCCAAGTTATTTATTTATTTACACTTGAGTTTATACAGGTACAGTAAAAGAAAAAAGAACACTTACATTAAACATAAAAACTTGGCGGTCTTATCGCTGAAGAGCGATTTCTACCAGACAACCAAGTTACATTGGTGTTGATATTGGCTTACATTCAGCCATATTGGACTGTTGTAATATTTTTTCGATATAAGCTCGTTCTGACATTATCACCTCTAATTGTATACCCAGGCAATGGTGCAATTTTCCCATGTTTCTCAATTCAAATACATCATTTAGTTTCTTTTTTACTTATTTTAAGAGCTTTTCTGATTTATAGGCGATTATTATATCATCAACATAAACATTTATCAATATCTTTTTTCCCCCTTTCTCTAATAAATACAAACAGGGATCTGCTGTTGTGTTTTTAAAACCAACTTCCAATAATCTTTCATGCAATTTTAGAAACCATTGCCTTCCGGCTTGTTTGAGTCCGTATATAGCTTTATTAAGCTGACAAACGCCTATATTTTTATATTTCTTCGAATCTTTGTACATTTCTTGGGCTTTTATAATTATAGATCTATCTTTTTTTCTAAAATGATTATTGTTAAATATTTTTCCAAATTTTCTGGTTTTTACATATAGATATTCTCTTTTATATGTCCATTTAAAAATGCTGTGCAGATATCTAGTTGGCATAATTTCATATTATTTTCGACAGAATGTGCCATTACGAGTCTCACAGTACTCATTTTTGATAAGGGTGCGAAGGTTTCAGTATAGTCTATTCCTTATTTTTGACTAAATCCCCGTGCAACGAGTCTAGTTTTTCTTCGATCAATTTCTCCAATACCATTATACTTGTAATCTAAAATCATTTTGCTATCAATTAAGTTTATATTTTCAACTCGATTCACAATTTTTCAAGTATTATTTTTCAGATGAGATTTGATTTAATCTTTTATTGCTTCTTTAAATTCATCATTGCTTTCTTTTACATCATCTTGACCGTACATTACATAATCATTATGCCATACAGGAACTTTCCTTTGTCTCTGATTTGTCAATTATTCTGACGTCTCTGCTTATTATGACTTTGTCGGTTTTGGGAATATAAATGCGGTAAGCTTTTGAATTATCGGAATAGCCTACAAATATTCCGACACTAGCTCTGGGATTTAATTTGCTTTGTTTTCTTCCTTTATTTAAAACAAATGACTTGTTGCCAAAAACATGAAGATGATTAATGGAAATCTGTTCATCCATTTTTCAAATGGTGTAGCATTATTAATGCAGCTGCAAGGACATCTATTACTTAAATAATTCGCAGTATAAATCGCTTCTCCCCAAAACTTTTCAGGCGTTTTAGCTTCTATCAGCATGCATCTTACTTTATCTAAAATACTTCTATTTTTCCTCTCGGCTAACCCATTTTGTTCCGTTGTGTAGGGTGCAGAAAGTCTTCGTACAATGCCATTTTCCTTTAAATATTCATTGAATTCATGATTTATTTATTCCGTTCCATTATCACTTTAAAGCTTTATTATTTTCTTTTTAGTAGAGTTTTCTACTTCCTTTTTATATTCCTTAAATTTCTTTATGGCTTCGTCTTTATTCTTCATAGTGTATATTCTACAATATCGACTGTAATCGTCTATAAAAGTTATGAAGGATTTTGATCCAATAGTTGTACCAAACCTTATTGGACCGCACACAACTGTATGCACTATTTCTAAAGGTTCAAGGGTTCTCATTTTGTTTATATGGTAGCTTAGTAGCTTTTCCTTCTAGACATATTTCACAATCTTTAATTTCATAATTTTTGTTGAACTCTAATCCTTGTATGTTTGTCTTTTCCAATGCAATTTTCATTTATATTGTCTGGGGATTTTATTTTATTTATTTATTTGACCTTCATTCAAATGACCTAATTTACGATGCCAAGTCTCCATTTCTTTTTTCTTGCACATCATTGTCTTTTCTGCATTGTTTTCATAAACATAATATAATCCATCCTCACTTCTTTGAGCTTTCATTAGAAGTATGCCATTTCTCATTACTGTCGCTTTTTCCTTTTTGAATAAAATTGTTGCGTCATTGTCTGTCATTTTCCCTACTGACATCAAGTTCGAAGATAACGTAGGTACATAAAGTGTGTTATCGAGATTCAAATTTGGTATTTTAATGTTTAATTTTGTTTCACCTCTGCCAATGACTTCTGCTGTACACTGCTCCGAAGCTAGTTTCAATGGGTTGCAATTAACATTTTCAAATTTAATAAATCTATATTTCTCGAATGACATGTGCGAGGTACAACCACTGTCTAAACACCATTTATTCTACCTTTTATCATTTGCATTATTTGCTGATAGGCATAACTCTTCAGTACAGTATAGATTTTTCTCGTACATATAATTTTTTTTCTTGTTATTGTCAACTTTAGACCTACATTAATTTGCTTTATGTCCTCTTCTTTTACATTTATATCATTGCACAATTCTTTTTTCTTTATTTTTAGAATACATTGCTTCTTCTTCTAAATTATTACTATTGTTACATACTAGTGTCGGCTATATTTCTTCTGGCTTCAGCTTCTTCAATAATTTTGATTTTTAAACTGTTTGGGTCTGGTAACTCGTCTATTGTTTCTACGCCAATGCGGAAGTTTTCAAATGTCGCGGGTAGACTGTATAGAAGCATTATACTCAGTAGTTCTTTATTCATATCCGCTAGCTTATCAACAGTGTCCATAAACTTGTTTAGGTGATCTACAATATTCTCCTTATCTGACATTTTTCTAAGAACTAATTCCTTAAGTAGGGTTGCCTTGCGGGCAGGACCTTTACTTTCATAAATATATTCAAGAGTGACCCATAGTTCATAACTAGTTTTGCAGTTCTTTACTTGCTTTAACTCTGAAGGAGCAATCATGAGTAGTAACTCTGACAATGCTAGGGTATCTTTTTCAACATACTTAGTTAACTTTATGTCGGAAGTGGGTTTTACGATTTTTCCACTAACATAATCGAAAAGACCGCATTTTGTTAGTAGCGCCTTTGCATCAATTCGCCATGTATCATAATTTTCCCGTTTCAGTGGTTCAATACGGACGTGACTATGACGACTCATTACGAGTTTTAAGTTATCAATAATTTTTACTTACGATTTTAGGGTCTTAGTCACATAATATATTTATTTTAATATAAACCACAAAAACACATCTTTTACATTTTTCACCTTGTCAAAAGTAACAACGTCATGGTAACATATATTTTCTTCTTTACCGAGTGTTCTTATTAATCTTTGTCGTAGCAAACAGAATTTCTAACAAATGTAAAAACTGAAGTTTTTTTTATTTACCTATAGAAAAGGTGGTAATTTAAACTTTTATCCGGCGATAACTAATATTATAAAATTTGTCAATGTGGCGTTGTCCAAAAATTCCAAAAAAAGGTCACTTTCGGCTAAGAACGACGATTTTATAATTCAAATAGTGATGGAATTGCTAAATTTAGAAATAAGTGCTGCATTTGATAAGCTGCGCTGTTAAATATGCAGTTATAGGTACCTAAGTAGAAGTGCATTTTTTGTTATGTATGAGTTTTATTTTTTTAATAAATGTTAATAAATTTTATTCATTAACACAATTTTGTTCTTATAAATAATACGGATGGACGCACCATCGGAAAAATATTTTTCTTGGTCCTATTCAACCAGTAGAACTACCATCTTGGTTCTACTCAAACAGTAGGACTACCACTAATAAAAATAATATTAATATGACAAATGTTGGCTTCAGTTCTAACTTGTTTGTCTTGTCAATGTCACGTTGGGTTTACTTACTTGTCACATGAATTGTTTTGAAATGTTGAAAAATAATTTATAATTTTCCAATTAGATTTCAGAGTTCGTTATAAAAAGTTTTTATAAAATTCATTGCTTTATATGTTGACAAAAAACTTAGTTTCTAGAACACGATGCCTGAATATAAAATAACTGAATCAATTGTGGCTATGAATGGTGAGCTCATTCATCTGCAGTCTCCTGTCGTTCTATTACATAATTTAGTTTCTTAGTATCTATTTATGTTTAAATGACATATTTAATTTATTTATAGGTTCGGACTGCCCCATTTAAACTTGCCAGTTGCTAGTTATTCATTGAAAAAGTAAGACAGAAATGTCTAATGGGGTCTATGTATTTGGTATCTTGGGAAATAAATTCATATAATTATGTGTTATTAGAATACTTTGTGGGACTCCTTGTATGTGTACTCCTAATAATCTCTTGTTAGCGGTATTTGTAGTATAAAAGCACTATTATGCATGATTATAACCTCAATCTTTGTTTAGATGAAAGTAGGTAAAAGTTTAACTTAAAACTATTTGTCTACCCTAAAAAATAGATTGTGACTAAGTAATTTTATGTTTTTAAATTCAGTCATGAGGTTTGAGTATATAAACATTTGTTGGTAACTTCCACAACAGTATGATGAATTGGTTTTTTACTCTGTATAGTTTTCTGTGCTATTACTATTTTCATTTATAGACTAAATTAGTAAACGGAAACGTTTTTAAGAAATATTAATCAATTCTACAATAAAGAAACTATTAGTCCTTTTAATATCAAATATAAATGTATAATAGTAAAGTGTTAATTGTATTTTCAGCTCAAGAGCCATGGCCAGACAATGTAAAGTTGTTCCAGCCATACGAGGTGGAACAGATCTTACTGCCGGATAACGCAAGCTGCTTAGCCGTTCAGGCATTTTTAAAGGTGTGATTTTTGAAACATTTTTTTTTATATTATGGAAATTAGTGGGCATCACTAGGTTGATGATGATAAATTATTGTCATCATGATCATTTACTAAAATGCAACCAGGATTTTTCCCTTCTGAATAAAACCTTCCCAATTTTACCTTGGGTGTTGTAAGAATCAACTATCAAGTTTTAACTTAACACTTGACTTCAGCTGTTATGACATAATAAAAGTTATACTAAACCTAGTAACATTAAGGGCTCAACTCCCTATTTTGTTTACTTGGAGAAAATATTTTCTAAGATCTGTTTGATAAGCATTAGGCTAACTCTAAAAAACCACAGATTTTTTTTAAATTTCATACCTTTAAAAAATTTGAGTTCTTTGCCCTCCATGTGTATTCAGAATATATTTCAACTTTATATGTGGTCAAATCAAACAAGATAAGGTCATGAGTTGGATAAGAATACAGTAATCTTATAAATTAACTCTAATACATTTCCCATCTTTATATTTTAATTTTGAATACTAAATAAAATATTTATTGTATTGCAGATGTGCAATCTGCCTTTCGAAGTGGAAATGAGGTGGAATGCAGAATTCATGTCACCATCAGGCCGAGTGCCGTTCATCAAATGTGGTGCATTTGTGGTCTCCGAGCTGGAGCCAATAGTACAGTTTGCGGCTAACAAAGGAGTGACTCTCACCTCAAGATTATCTACGGAAGAGAAAGCTGAAATGAGGGCATATATGAGCTTAATCACCAATGTTTTGGTCAATGCCGAGGTAAATAATGTTTCTTTGTACTAAACATTTTACTGTAAAAAAAAATAAGAGAAACATGCAAAAAAAGCTGCATATCAGCTTATTCATTTTTTAAAAGATCTGATTTTTCATATGGAAGTATGAAATGTACATAATTATTAATACTAATTACTAATAAATATAACACATCATCTCTTATCTAACTAAACCAAATAATTTATAAGGTAAACTAAATTTTATTTATTTATAAGTAACTAAACCCGCGTTTGACCTCAATCTCACCTGATGGTAAGTGACGATGAGGTCGAAGATGAAAGCACACGGGTTTAGGAAGGAACTGGCTCTTTATACAATATTGCCGGAACACATTACCGCCGGAGCGGTAACATTTGGCGGCAGACTTTATATAAAGGGTGGTCGCTAGCCAGGCGGACCCAGAAGGGATCCTACCACCAAGCGAATTTGATCTGGGTTGCCTGTCAGAAATCGCGCTTCGGCGATAACGCCACCCTTTGTATGTTAATTGTGATAGTTATTTTAATTTGAACTGTGTAACTATGTCGGTGTACAATAAAGAGTTTTATTATTATTCGGCATTTCAAAATCAACACACCCAATCAACGATTCGGGCAGTATCAAGCAAATGTATTATATTATTATTATTATTTGACTAAGTTCACTTCACTTACCAACAGGTTAGATTGAGCTAAACACGGGTTAAGTCACTAATAAAATAAAAACCTGAAATCAAGTAAGATTAAGATTGAATGCAAGAATTAAAGAAAAAAGGGAATTTTTGCTAAAAAAAAAAGTTTCCTACAACCATAGATTACAATTATTATTTAAGTAAATTCAATAAATATGCAACAAATGAACATATACTTACATTGCCCTTGACAAATTGGAGTTTAAATATTAATTTTTACAGTCTCCCTGACATAGTAGCCAAATAGCTATCTTGTAAGCGAGAGATTGCTAGTTCGATCCTGGCAATAATTTACTTACAAAACATTATCTGATTTCCAAATCAAAGATCCACTTAGTTCGAGGCAACAAAAGTTATGGGTAGAAACAGTTGTGATAAAAAAATACTTTCCCTTCTAAGCCAAATAACGATAGTCGCTGTGGATAACAGTTCATAAGTACTAAGAATTAAAGGTATTACAAATTTTTTATCATTGTTTAACCCCGCATTTGATCTAATCTCACCTGAAGGAGGTCTGGTGAAAATGAGCTCGAAGCACGCGGGTCTAGAATGGACCTCATTCTTCCTAAAATATTGCCACATCACTACTGGACCGGTGATGTTCGGCGGTAGATTTTATACGCAGAGTTGTCGCTAGCTAGTTGGATCCTGACGAATCCTACCACCAAGTGGGAATGACTTAGGCTAGTCGCCACGGTTATGCTGAGGCGATAGGGCTATGCTAAGGGCGTGGACACATGTCTACGGTGCGGCACCGGAGACAGCTCGCCTTAGCCACGACCACTTTGGCGATGGGGTAAACCTATTTGCCTCAGACGCCAGTGGTTGCGGGTTCGATTCCCGTACGGAAAAAGAAAAAAAAAGTTCCGTGTCTGGGTGTTTATCTATTTATGTATTTATATTCTAGGTTCCCCCCTAGTTCGCTACATGGTATCCCATAACACAAGCTATGCTTACTTTGGGGCCATGTAGTTGGTGTGATTGTCTGGGGATTTTATTTATTAATTTATTATTTAGTACGGTGCCGTGCACGACGTGCCGCGTCGTGCCATGCAACTGACAACGCAACTATTGTGAGCGGTGAGCCTTTGTGCCCGCGCAGCACGCCGTGCACGACGCCTAACCGTAACACGGTGCGGCGCCGCGCTAACTACCGGTACAGGCACTGTGCCGTTACACGGTGGCCGATGCCGCACATGGGCACTTAGACGACCACACATATAGATCTTCTTGGTTTATAACTTCATTAATCTCTAATAAACTTTCTCTAAATGTTTCAAAATGTTTTGTCTGCTCTTTTTCAAAAAACCCTAATGTAACCATTTTTAATTACACAGTGCATGAACATACGCTTTCAAGAGTTACATCCATGAGGGACCTAGGAGTGACCTTTGATACAAAACTTATATTTGACAACCACATTGATGCAATTATCACTAAAGCTAGCAAGGCTCTGGGATTTGTCATTCGCATGTCGTCAGAGTTTTATGATGTGAAAACAATTAAAATATTGTACTGCGCTTTCGTGCGCAGCAACCTAGAATATGCATCACAAGTATGGAACCCTCAGTATGATACTTATATAGCTAGGATTGAACGTATTCAGAACAAATTTAAGACACGTTCAATATAAATGTGGTAGGTACTGTCATGGTTACGAAGAGAGGTGTAAAAATTTTCACTTCCTTCCTCTTTATAAACGCAGGGAAATGGCCGACATCGCACTCCTAATGAAAGTGTTCCAGGGCAGCATTGATTGTCCCGAATTATTGACAATGCTAAGTTTAAACACCCCGAAAAAAGTTACTCATCATACTAATTTATTATATGCACCTTTGGTTAAAAGTAATTACCGAAAAAACTCATTCGCAATAAGAGCTTCACAAGCATTCAATGTTGTAAATTCAAATAAATTTGACATCGACTTGTTTTGCACTAGCATCCGTTCTTTTAAAAAAACATATAATAATTACTTTTTTAATAACTCCTGAACCTTCCTGCATTAGTGGCCTATGCAATGTAATTGTTTTTTGTTGTTTTGTTTTTAAATTTTGTATTAGTACTGTAAACGTATGTAATTTCTAATGTACAACCTATAAGTACTTTGGTGATCTACGTAATGTAATTGTTTTTCTTTTTCTCATTCCTTTGTACTATATGTGGAAACCTATAATTGGCCTCATTTAAAATTATTTATTTCATATAAGTAATATTTTGTAAATAGCCGTAAGTTTCCCTAAAAATGTAAAATAAAATAAATAAAATAAATCTCAATCCAACCAGCTCTACATATCCTGGATAGACAACGAGACCTACAATGCAGTCACAAAAGTCCGCAACTCGTCCGTATATCCATGGCCGCTCGGATGGATACAAACGCGATCCAAGCGTAATGCTGTCATAAAGAGATTGAAGGCTTTGCATTGGAGCGAGAAAAGTCTGGAGCAGGTGCTTAGTGATGTGAGTATATGTTTTAATAATATAAAGAGAGTAAAGTTTTTTTTTGTGTTGGTTTGAATCACAGACATACATTCATAGATGACGCAAGTGTCTCGATTTGTATTGAAACCAGCACGGCTAGCATGCAACCATCGATAAATAGTCGAATCGACAAGATAAATATTAATTTGTTATTTTATCCTATTATGTAAGCTAATAATCGCACCATAATAGATAGAATTACTCGATTTGATACCATGATTAAGACCACAGAACCAAATATGTCATAATCTTAATAAATTACATACACTAAATACCATATTCTAAGAAAATATCGATAAAAGGCCCGATTTATCGTTGTCGACGGTAGCATGCTAGCCCCGCAGGCGTGCCGACTTTTTAACACCTTCCGTGAAGTCACAGCCGATATTTTGTGATATAAAATACAAACCGACTCAAAGACACCGATGCCGCCGATGAATTCGATTGTTAGGAACGATATCTATATTGTCATATACGCGCGACTGAATCTAGCCGCGACCAACCTTGACGCTTGGTCGGGGTTTGGACACGCGAAGTACATGCATTTGCGTTGTCTATGTAGATGTATGTCTGTGGTTGAACAATATCAAAAAACCCCAAACGAATTTGTAAAAAAAATGCCATTATAAAACTACATTTTTCTGGCGCTAATCGGGTGAATGCAAGTGAAACTTGTTTATAATAAGAGTTTTAATTCTCGAAAATATCATAAACATAACTTGATAAAACATCAGAATATAGGAAAAAAATCGGTTAAAGAATAGGTAAAAGGTACCTACAGTCTTAAATATCCCAAAAATACTAGTAATTAGCAATTGAAATAAGCTTCCGATGCTGTTCACATAGCGAAAATAGTAACATCTATATTTAAAATTACTACATTATTTACCTACATTATGTTATTACACTATAATTATAGTTATCTACATCATTAAATAAATGAATAAAAACATTGGCTGATACTTTTGGTTTAATTCACCAATTGTAAATTATTCAAACTCGGTCCAAGCGAAACGTGGTTATAAAGAGATTGAAGGCATTGCATTGGAGCAAGAAAACTCTGGAGCAGATTCTTAGTGATATGAGTATTTGGGGTATAACATTTAGTACACAAAGACCTTCAAATACCAGATTTTTTTAGGTACAGTTAAAAATAAAATTAATGGGTTTTATTTCTTTTCCAAAATAAAGGAATGTTTCTTTGGAGAAAAATTTGTTATTTCTATTATTTATAGTACTTTCCCTCCAGGGGCATTCAAAAATTCCACCCTGTATACTTAGATTAGAAGAAAATACAAAAAGATAGTACCTATTGCGTTGACAATCTGCTTGGTCCAGCCGGGCCAAACTAGTCCATTTTCTAAACTGGCTCCGGTCTGGGATGACTTCTAGCCTACTTCGGGGCCACATAGTCAACACGTCAGTTTGACTTATTTTAATTTAATTTAATTTAAATCGCCTACGTTTTCAGGTGGAACAATGCTGTAACTCCCTAAGTCAGCGGCTTGGCGATAGGGACTACTTCTTCGGAACGTAAGTGTTTCACCAACCCTACCCAAATCATAGATCCGTAAACCGTAGGTAGTAAGACTGAATTTGGCGATCACGTACTGGAAGACGCATCGTAGGCAGGCCAGTCGCAAGGGTTGGCTTAAAAGAGTTCTACCGCCTCTGGCTTGGTTGGCTTGGTGGCAGGACTTCAGCCTAGCTAATGATCGCCCTTCGTATAAAATTTGCCACAAAATAAGCCAGCTCCTTGATAAAAGCGTGTGCTGTCATCTTCGACCTCATCTTCAGTTGAAGATCAGGTAAGATTGAGTCTCCAGCAGTGGACGTCTCCGAGACTTTGGCTTTGATATCTCAACCAAAAATAAACTGTTTAGAGTCTATTATAGACTTATAGACATCAAAATAGATTTTTTGTAAGCGAATAAAGACTTTTCAGGATACGTTCATACCTATAGGTGTATAGGTACTAGGATACTCCCTTGGTTCCGCTGTGTGATCCTCATAACATGAGCTTATGTTGGGGCCACATAGTTGGTGTGTCAGTTTGGTTAATTTACATACACATGAACATTCCAGGAACACTTAATTCCTCTATATTCAATAAGTATTTTTTTTTCTTAATTGAAGTTAAAGAATAGCTTCCAAGACTTCCGCCCTTTTTTAGATTGTCTAAACGGTCCTTTAATCTCATTTTCACTCGATGGCACACAGGTTAAGGCCCAAACCATAACGTAACCTGTGCTGTCATCTTCGACCTCATCTTCACTTACCATCAAGTGAGATTGAGGTGTTTAACCTCATGAGGTTAAACTTGAGTTTAGTAAACGTTAAAAAGAACCCATTTTTCTGCTGTATGGTGTTCATAACATGAGTTTAGAGTGAGATTGAGGTGTTTAACCTCATGAGGTTAAACTTGGGTTTAGTCAACGTAAAAGAACCTATTTTTCTGCTGGGTGGTGTTCATAACATGAGTTTACCTTAAGATTACATAGTTGGTGTGTCAGTTTCGTTGCTCGAAAATATCCAACTTTTCTTATAAGTTTTTTAACAACTAAACATTTTTTAAATCTCGTTTATTTTAAACAGCTACAACATAACATAACGACAAAAAATCAACTTGAAAGAGTTGATAAAATTGTTTTATTAATAATCATAATTTTATAAATAAGAGAATCCAAAAGGCAACCTTAATGAAAAAACGAAATTAAAATGACTAAATCAAACAAGAGTAGGTACAAAAATTATCTACATTTACCTAAAATAAAAACAAATCCGACAAAACCCACTCCATTTTCATCCTTCCACCCTCACAACCCTTCCCTTTCCAGCCCTAGTCCCCTAGACGCCCTATTCTACGGCCACATCCGCGGGCTTCTATCAGCCCGGGGACCTAAAGCGGCCCTAATGATCAAGCCCTTGACGAGTTCCCTACTAAGGCATCTGCTACGAATGACAAATACTACTAATATGGGACTTACGGTTAGTTTTGTAGTTGGTAGTGTAGTTATGTAGTTGATCTTTATATCTTACTTCTTAAAGTTTAAAGTTTGGATGGATGTGTGTATGTTTGTTCCTCAATCACGGCGGGATGACTGACCGGATCTGGATAAAATTTTGCACAGAAATAATTTTTACTCTTCCGGGATAAATTCACACTTTGACACAAGATGGCGCCACTTATGGTCACATAATTGGTGTAAAATTTTGGCAGTTTATTTATAATAGTTTACTATTTTAGTTAATTTTCTATCGCTTATTTTATTTATTATTAAAATCATTTCATTTCTCGTCTCTTCTAAAGCCTCAAGAAGAGTACTTAGTGACGCAGGCGTTCAATCTGACGAAACGTCGTTTGTCGCCCGACCGAAGTGTGGTCGTCGACAAAACGAGTCGAGTTAAGAAATCCAAGTTGTGTGTAAGGCATTCCAGCAGAGATTTCCTGCACGCAGTGGTGCATAGAGACGTGTTTGGTTAGTTTTTTCTTCCTTTTTTCGTTTCGAAAGAGGTCTGAATTGGATATCGCCTTTTTTGTTTCTAAAAAGGTTGTAACGGCCTCTTTGGTTAGTGTTTAGTCGAAGTTAAAACCTTCTTTCTGAGAATTTATAGATACAATTTGAATTTAAATAAATGTAGAAAGCTTTAAGGCCTTGTAGATGATGATGAAATGCCATTCATTAGCTTATGAAATAACAGTGTTTATCCAATAGTTGTCTATAGTCCTTAGTAATATTCTATATACGGTAACGGTATTCAGTAGTAGATAGTATTAAGTTCAATGTTTTTTATACGATATTATAGAAATATGTAGCGATATTTTTGACTGTATGGCTTTTAGAGTATGAATATATAGGATGTTTGGTCCATCGCCGCCCAAATTGATATGGCCTGTAGAGTAGGCTGTCTGTTATGCCTAACTGGCCATTAAAACTTCCAAAGCTATGTGATTTTTTTTAAATTACATATTTAAACTTTTTTTGTTTTTCACCCTGAAATCATCATAAAAAAATGAAAATAAAAAAATATCAAGTAAAGACAGCTAATTTTGATTTTATTTGAGTCAATACTATTTTAGGCTTCTTTAAACCCCTAAAACAATATCATTAGTTCGCTAGTTTTTGTTTTATTAGCTCAAAAAGTTTCGAAATCGAAAAAAAAAATATCGGTCTTTGGCTTTACATGCATATAAAAAAAAAACGGTGACCAGGGTCTTCCAATTTCTAAAAAAAGCCATATTAATTTGGCCGGCGATGGACCAAACTCCCTGTATAATATAATAATTTTCCTACATTTTATAAACGATCTAAAAATGAATATTGTGCTCTCGTATATACAGGGTGGACCATTGAGATCTGTTAGTATTGGAAAGTCTGAAACTGAAAAGCGAAGATCTTTTCTAAGGAACCATGTCATCGATTTAAATAAAAAGACAATCGATTTAAATATCGAACAACCGTTCGATATAGCATGTTTTAGCAACGTTCGGCCCTGTCGGTACCTACAAGGATGGGGTGGTCGCATTTATCAAGATAACTTTCGTGCTTTGTATTTCACGGTGTGCCATCAGCTGTAGTTGTTGTATATTTGTATAGGTACAGAAAGCAGCACATCAAGCGTTACAAATCTGTAATTTTTTTTAACTTGAATCTGAACTCTATGCCCTCGACATTAAGTTCAAATTGTTTGTGGAAATTTTACAGGTAATGTAACGCTTGATCTGCTTGCTTCTGTACAATAGACGTGGGTTTTTGGTCAGCGCTCTGGAAATAGCCTACTAAACAGCACTGGGGCAACTGAGTGGTTTATGGCTTAAAAATCCTCATAGCCTAAAGGAGAATCATGGCTTTGAAGTGGGTTCCTTAAAAATGAGCTATGGTGATTCATATAGCTTTTGCTTAAATTTTATTGAACATAGACAATAATTATTATTGAATATTGAACATCCTCGTCGCCCAGGGGAGAGACCAATAGCTTAGTGGGTTCATCACAAATAGTTGGGAACCTTAACAATCAAAAGAAAAATGGCTGAATAAATGAAAAAATGTGTTAAATAAAAATCACCCGACCAGGACACGAACCTGGGGCCTCTCGTTTGCCGGACGAGTGCTCTCCCACTGAGCTACTAGGGCCTGGCGGTACGCCTCGAAATTACTGAACACATTTTTGTTTTAACGTTATATTGCTAACGTAGCTCCATCTAATGGTATAGCTTTGCAGCTAAGACCACTCAAGACCAGTTCCTTTACAGAAATTGTAAATCTCAGTTAAACACATTTTTTCATTTATTCAAGAGTAATTAAGCATTTTAAATGCAAAAACTTTAAAATTATAGAAAAATTGCTGTGTTAGTGACTTTAATTTATACAGTTAAGTTTCACACCAAACTCTTTAACGTCATCAAAATTGCGATTTCCCCTTAAAGGCTTCAAACCGTTCGCGTCAAAGCAGATCATCATAATGACGTCCAAGGAAGGAAACATAACCTGCAAACAAGACGAAAAGCGTAAATTCGATAAGCTCATCGACATAGATGAGGACTATTATAACTTTGTTTTCGAAGCTGTTGATGATGTCTTAAATAAGGTCTGGTTTTTTTTGTTATGTTGGTAGTTGTAGAGAATTGTCTTATGGCGGGTTTCAATATCATGAAAACTGTTCGTTTTGCCTACGAACAATAGAATTCACTACCAAAATTCCTTTCTATATTCAAAATCTTGACATCTCAACCACTGCTTACGAACTGTTTGACTGTAATGGGTTGCTAGGTTACATTTGACCATTTACAAAATAAGTCATTTTATCTAGCCAACGACGACGTAACAAGTTACTAATTTAAACCAATGAGGTGAAGGTGGCATGGCAGTCTGCTGCGGCCAATAGCGAGTTATGTTTTCATTACATGTGACCAATTACAGGAAAAGTAATTTTATCTAGCCAACGACGTTAACATTTTTTTTATTTAACCTAATATCCTATCAAATATCTGTCAACATATCAATAATCCAGTTTTCTCTTTCTGAATTATCTATAACAGTTTTTGAAAAAAAGGAAAAGTATTATTGAATGACATAATTTATCTTTTAAATATTGACTTTGACGTCATAAAAATGTGATTTAACCAATGGCAACATAAGTCAAAGGATTGGCGTTTCATTTTACGTAAGGAATTAAACGCAATTATTAACAAAATCTCTAAAAACATACTATAACGTATTTATCGAATACCCAAACATATCAAGAATAAATTGAATTAATTTATACGTTTATTTAGTTCAAATATCATACAAATAATTTGTGAATGTATGATATTCTAAAAATCACGTATCGCCTAGTTTCTTGGAAGAACGTCATGTAAAGAGGGTCCGTGCCAAATTTGAGAACATACAGCTCGTAGCTAATAGATATTGTGAAACGCTATTTTTTTTCTACCAGTACCTATATCGGTTACTCATACCAGTCAGTTGGATATTGAAACCCGCCATTAAAGTACCTATTATTGACTTTTCTTAAAGTAGTATCGTCGTGGCGCAGTAGCGATATCGCAGGTTAAGCAACGCTCGGCGCGGTCGGTGCAAGGATGGGTGACCGCCGACCATTCATTTCTCATGGTGACTTTCGTGCTTCGGAATGCACGTTAAGTAGTCGGTCCCGGGTGCTGAAAACTTGTATACTGTAGTTTGATTTGTTAGAAGTACATATACATATACAACTTCACGCCTGTATCCCTTATGGGGTAGGCAGAACATCAGTGGTTATAAGACCGTCTGATGTCACGTTTGACAAATGAGGTATTATAATGATGGAGAAAGGCTATTGCAGTGACAGGGGGTCAGCCTATCGCCCAAAAAAATGCCAATAAAACCTCCATCCCTTAACTGACTTTTACAGTATGCCCGGGAAGAGAAGCAGCTGGTACATTCTATGTTTTTCTTTCGCTCCCAGCATGGAAGCTGCTTAATTAGTAACTACTTAAGTAATTTCTGAAAATTATTATTACATCTAGCAACCAGGACTAGGCCAGCTTTGTGGCTTACGGCCTAAGCCTCCTCGTTACTCAAAGCCCGGGAAAGGATTTGTGACTGTTGACCAGAAACTTATCATGACTGGGTGTTGTATCCATACTAATATCATAAATGAGAAAGTCTCCCTGTCAGTCTAATCCGATTAAACCTCAGTGCCGATTTTCATAAAATTTGGACTGAAAAATAATTGAAGACCCAGGACCAAACAGGCTACCCTTTTTTAAATAGGGAATCAAAAGTTGAATGAGAAATGTAACTGTTAAATCGGTAGTTTGGTAGTTGTACAGAATCGTTTTAAAGTAGTTCAAAACGTTTTATCAGACTTATTTCAATTAACAATCTTAAATATTAACCCAAAAGGTCGATGAATTAACTCAAGAGAAACCTAGCTCGCCAATAGAGCAGCACGACTTCGAAGTCATCGTCTACCCGACAGACGGCGTCGAATCGACATACGAAGACATCGATAAACACACAGACTGTCTCGACACTATCGAAGAAAACGAAATTATCGATATCGAAAACGTTATACAAATCATTAATGAAGACGAGAGTACTGTGACGTTGAAAAAAAAGATATCGGTCGAAGAGGTCGAACCTAGTGAAAATGATGGCAACGTTAACCGGCTGGAGGATTTAGATTCTAGGTTTGTTTTATCTTAATTTTATGAGGGATTCTGTAAAAGCAGTTTATTTAGGTATACAGCAATTTATTTTACAAACTCTTTCGTAAACAATCATGTCATGTTTATTAAAAGAATTTAGTAACGTGGCATCATAACTCTCAAACATAAAGGGAATTAGATTTTTTTAAAAAAATAGCCATTCAAAATTTTAGCCTATTCGTAGAAAATTACTATCAAAATAAAATCGCGATTCAAAAAATGATTTCTTAAAAATAGATGATATGATAACACAAGAATGTTTACCAAATCGGAAAAACTTACTTTTAAGAACTGCCATAAGATTGTTCTAAATCTGGATACACTATTTTTTTTAGGGTAGACTTATATTTATATTTATGAATTGAAGCTAGCAGATCAAGCGTTACATTACCTGTCAAATTTCCCCAAACAATTTTAACTTAATTTTGAGATGCGCTGTAACGCTTGATGCGCTGTCTTCTGTACAATCGTGTTGATTTTAGAAAAGTTTTTAAGCACCATCATCATGATGATATTTTAAAAATCTTGTAATTAAGAATCAGCTAGAGTTCCACAAGGTACTATTTTTGGTCCACCTGATTAGGTGTTTGGTTTGATGAACTTAAAACCACTAAACGGGTCTTGACATTGTTTTTATGAGAATGGTTCAGGTTTTTACAAGTTCAATTGCCCTAATTACAGGGTAAGCGTAGTAATAGTGAATAGCGGTGTTATTCAGAAGACTGCAGATATTTTGCAGTTGCGTAGGGATGTTTGTCTGAAACAACCCTACATACCTACAAAATATCTACATTCTTCTTTATAACACCCTGTATAAATATATCCCTAGTTAATGCAATGTTTACTTCGCTACTCCATCAATCAGGATGACCTCATCTCGCCTGGGACCTTAACTCCCTAAGTCTTATTATACAAGTTTCACTTTTGGGGTAACCGATTTTTAGGGACCCTAGAAATCGAGTGGTATTATAAGGTGTGTGTTACCCCAGCTGGAAAGTTGCTTCTAGAGTGTTATGAGTGGTCACATAGCGCGATTATTTCTCTCCTGTGTGCCAAATAAAAAAATAGTGCGTATTGGTATTGTCGTTTTGGAAAAAAAATGAAAAATGATTCATGCTGCTCCAGCTGGAAAATTCTTAACGAATGATCGTAGAAAGAAAAATTGTGCATGTTCTGAGAGCTTATATAAAGATGTGTAGGAACTGGTGCGCTGAAAAAAGTAATTGAGTATTTAGTTTGCCGAGAAATATTCCGTTTCCTTCTGCGTTAACGTTTTGCATAATCGTGTATGTCGACAACCATTGAATGTGCGACTGAAAAATTAACATGGACAAAATTAACGTTAAATACATTCTGGGCTGTTCGTGCCTATTCGTGAGCCACTTATATAAGTATATTATAAGCAATAAATAAGGCGTCTTTATAAGGCAATTAGATTACACCCTGTATATAACACTCTAGAAGCTACTTTCAAGCTAGGGTAACACACACTATTAGTTTGTTTGATTTTTTTCCTAGCTTACATTAAAATAGAAAACTTGTATTCAGTGTGTATGGCGGTAGTCAAGTCACGAAAGAAGATGCGGCCGGCGACCAATCATGCAGGGTTTCTGATTACCCTTCCGTTTGGCGATTTTCTACAGGTCCCAAAACTTTATTTTAATTTAATTATTTTTGTATGATATTTAGTATTCAAGTTTCAAAAAGAAAAGACTAACTTGGATAGGCGAGAAATGATTGCAAATTAGTATAGTCGGCGCGGCGTCAAGTAAGGCTGCAAAAAAGTTCATTGCCCAACTTTCATGTACAGTAGAATCCGTTTATTATGACTCCGCTTATATTGACCAACCGCTTATTATGACGTGTTTACAGAGTGAAGTTTGGTTTTCATATAAATTATATAACTAAGTCGGATATCTTCGATATACGATACTTCGCCTATAGTGACATATCGCTTATTGTGACCCTTTTTTATCAAATTTTGTCCGCTTATAGTGACCGACCGTATGACTTCTAACACCTATGGCAGTGTTCGGGAGAGTCACGTTATACCCAAAGACTTTCGACGCGTGAACGGCTTTTTTGATTTGAGTCTCAGAGCGTAGATTTACTTATTGAGTCTACTTATTAATATCTACTTTGATTGGGTTAGGATCTTTAAGACCACATCTCAATATGACTAGGTAGTGTTTATGACTAAATCGCCATTAGACTAGGTCTCAGTTGGACTAGATCGTGATGGGACAATATAGCGAATAGACCAGATCTCTATTGAACTATTAATCAGTATGACCACATATCGATAAGACATACAGTTGGGTGGAATCATAGTAATCGTAGTACAACTACGCACAACCTCATTTTTACCTCATACTTCATAGATAGTACTGGCCACTTGCTTTGAACATTGATAAAAACATAACATTGTCAATATTTTGCATGTGTCACAATTGATTGTGATTTATTGTCAATAAATATATTCATATTATTTGTTCTTAGTGCGATTTTATACATAATTAAAAAATGCAAAATTTCGAACAATTACATTTCATAAAAAATAAAAAAAATAAAAAGGCTCTCCTTTATGATGGATATAGATACAATTTTGTCGAGAACAATGCAAGCGGAACGTCTTTCTGGCGGTGCTGTAAAAGACAGGAATGTAGTGCTTCTTTAACATTGAACAAGGAAGAAACAAATGTAATAAGACAGAGTTTGCACAAATGTGAGCAAGACTACGATAAGATTAAAGAAGATCTTTTATTGGATACAGCAAAGCAGAATGTGTGCAAAGATATGTCATCTGTAAAGAAAATTTATGAACAAACACTGCAGACACTGCCATCTAGTTCCACTTCAAGTAATATAGGGAGACCCTATAATTCAGTTAAAGATGTCCTCTATAGACAACGTAAAAGATTTCTGCAAGTAGAAAAAACAGAATTCCATAAATGTTCCGAAGTAATGGTACCAGATATTATAAAAAAAGACTTTCTCCGTGCACGTTGACGTAGATAGTACCGATGACTCTACGAATGTGTTTCCAGTATTATACTCTCTGTTACCAAATAAACAAGAAACCTCTTATGTGGCACTGTTTACCATAGTACGTGACGTGCTTGGAGTACAAATTAAATCATTTAAGGTTTTGCTTTCAAGAATCTTATGACTTTGAAGTGATTTGCTTTATTGTATTGCAGTTCGATGTTTCCAAAATTTAGAGGAATGATTATTCATATCTTTTTCTTTTTGTTGTATTAAAGCAAATTGTACTTTTCAAATTTTTGTTCGATACTTTTTTTATTTGAAAAAGAGGTGTTTTTTAGAGATTTCTCGATATATCTCTTAAACTGCCGGAGCAAACTACATGAAATTTTTCTGAGTGTAAGATATTATATCGTTTTAAAAAGCTGTCAAAAAATATTTTCAATAAAATGTACACAATCGTTACAAGAAGCAAAAACAGGTTTTGAGACTTACGTCCTCTAGTTCCGAGCTAAAAGTGTTAAAACAGAACAGGCAATTCTAACCTTTACGTCCACTGGAAAAGACCTTATATTGATCGTTCATGGGATCGACAGCTCAGTGCCGCTCGGTTCGTCGAAGGGGGAACACGTATCACTTTGTCGTCGGCAGTGCTAAGCTTACGTACGATAAAGGATTAAAATACATAGTACAAATTTATAATTGACTATAATGGGAAATAAAAACATTATATCTAAGCGGCAGGGATAGCGCGCTAGTCCATTTATCGGTTCAAAAACCAATAGTGGGTTTTGAAACTATTTATATTAAAACATGATAACTAAATTTACGTTGCAAGATGAGGTATTGACTGACGGAGGTCTACTTATAATGGACGGCATGTGAATTTGTATGAAACTGTCGATCTCTACCAGATTAGCCTGACCTATGCCTCTGACGAAAAGAAAGCGATGTGAGTAGGATGCTAATATAAAAATGGGATGTAGACATACATCGCCGTTTTTTATGCAATTCGTGACGATTTAGTCTAGTACGAGATTCAATGTATTTAAATATTATGTATCAATATTACGATATGAAAAAAATAGTTTTTATTGCCTTATCAACAATATTTTTCAGAAATAAAAAGTCTTTGGCACAGAGCTTCTTTGGCACAGTGGAGTCGTCATCTGAACTAACTAATTTACTTACGGTTAAAAGGTTAATCTATTTACTTATTTTATACTTTTACTGATATCACTAAATAATATTGTTTTTTTTTTTTAAATTCACCGTACCGGTTAGTAAAGATACAATTAATTTTTTTTAAAATATATTCTTATATCAAATTAATTTTTACACAAAGATTGTAAACATACCAACAAATAGTTTTATAATGCCTAATAATACCACAGCTCCAATGAGTGAACAAGAAGTACGTGACATAATGATTTTCTCTGTAGTTTTTACTTTTTATATTGGCTCGTTTTTCTAGTTTTAGCTAGTTTTTCTCTGTAGCTTTGATTTAGTTTAGATTGTATACGTACCTACTCTATTTGGCAGTGTAAATAAAAGTTTTTTTTTTAATATTTATAATTTTGGTCATTACTATACAGGGTTAATTTAATTAAAATTTTATAAAAAAAATATTAAAATTAACCCTGTAGATTATTTATTTAGAAATTTTATTTAGTGTTATTTAGTAACTTAAGTCGAAAATAATCTTTCATTAAATAATATTTTATAGCTTTTTTAGTTATACAGGGTGGATTTTTTTATTCCACCTAGAGGGAAAGTAGGTACTCTAAATAATAGAGATAACAAATTTTACTCAAACGAAATATTCCTTTATTTCGGAAAAGAAATAAAGCCGCATTCAAAGATTTTCGAAAGTTCGCTCGCCTCACCCGAGAATCAAATCGACTAAAATCTGTAAAAAAAATTTTTATTGCGTCGATCGTTAGGGTCAATTGCAAGGATGAAATCTCTCTAGCATACTTGGTTAATTGAATGAAAGGAATACCATGAAATCTTCAATTATTTTAATTACTAACAAAATTTACAAAAAATGGCAATCGAAAATTTGTTATCTCTATTATTTAGGGTGTTACCAGACCAATCGATCTATAGTCGATCGAAGTCGAGAACTGATATGGTAATTTAAATTGATAGAAGGATACCGTTCCGATATGTCAAGTATTAATTCCTAATGTATTACTATATGTCAAGCCACACACTGCATAGTAAAAGTCTATCATCGTCAGTGAAAAATATTTGTGTTCTCATATAATAAGTTGTTTTTTAGGAGATCGCACATTTGGATACAATAGATAACGATAATTTGCTTCCCGAAATCTCATTTCAAAACAGTGGCAAAGATAATATTTGTAATACAAACATAGGCGAAAATTTACAAGAACTACTCTCTTTGACTAATTCGGTATGTAAAATTCATACGTTATTGAAGTTGTTTTTGTCCCTAAAAATGATCATACCTATTTTTTTAAATCTGTAGTTTTAGCTATCTTGAAACCTTTCATAGGTTGCGTAAAAGTTAATTTTTTTCAGGAAGTCAAACTCCTTATTCCTTATATAATCAACATACAATATTTTTTAGATCAGTTAAAAGTTACGTTTTTGACATTTAAAAAGAATAATTTTTCAGAAATTACTTTCCAAAAACTCAATTAAATTCAAGAACATAAGGAAATTTCACTCTTTTTCTAAACATAGTGTTCTCGTTATCAGATAGTCCTAAGGTCCATCTATCTCCAGTGTCATCCAAACGAGTCGTTTTTTGGACACCCTGTATATATAAAGTATGTCATCATTAATATTAATAATTTTTGCTGATTTTTCACTCTTTGTTTATTTTAAGAATCTGTAGTTTGATAAAAAATATACAATTATTTGCGTTAGATGTAAATATGACTGAGTTCTGATAAAAGTTACTACGTATAATGCATACGGAAGGTTGAATTCATGCAAAAAATTCATGTTCGTCAAAACTCTCCTTTCTTGTAGGGATACAAATTATAAATCCGACAAGACTCATCATAATCTCTTATCTTAGTCGATCGAAGTCGAGAACTGATCGTTTTTGGACACCCTGTATATACAAAGTATGTCATCATTATATAAATATTTTTTGCTGATTTTTCACTCTTTGTTTATTTTAGGAATCTGTAGTTTTATAAAAAACGAGCGTTTGCCGGCGACTTCGTACACGCATAAACTCAAACGTCCTATTTTCCGTTCCCGTGGGAATTCTGGGAATTCCTTCCATTATACAAACAGACACTTATTGAGGAACCTTTATACCAAGTATCACATCCATGCACTCAAAGAATAACATTTTATCATACAAACTAAAACATCATATATTTCCCGTTCCCATGGAAATTTCGGGAATTCCTTTCATAACACAACCAGTCTCTTTTTGAAGAACTCTTATGCCAAGTATCATATCCGTGCACTCAAGGAATAAGATTTTTCATACAAACTAAAAAGTCCAATAATTCCCGTTCCCGTGGGAATTTCGGTAATTCCCTCCTTAGTGCACCTCTACATCCCCTAAAAAATGTATGTTACGAATTCAGCTCTCTACGCCCAGTAGTTAAGGCTGTACGTTGTCTGTTAGTCACTCAGTAACTCAGTCAGTAACGGAACAGTTTTATATATATAAAACTATATTTACAATTATATTTGCGTTAGATGTAAATATGACTGAGTTCTGATAAAAGTTACTACATACAATGCATACGGAAGGTTGAATTCATGCAAAAAATTCATGTTCGTCAAAACTCTCCTTTCTTGTACAAATTATAAATCCGACAAGACTCATCATAATCTCTTATCTTGTCCTAGAATCTATAATTCGATTTTTTATTATAATAAAATAGTTTTTTTTTCAATATTTTTTAATCTAGATTAGGTAAATACTGAGCGTTCCAGATATTGCTTAAATATTTAAATACACTTCTTAAATAGACATAAAAATTTTGGTATTAACACCTACACACTTACAGGCAAACACTTATTAATTATCATAAAAATGTTTGCTTACAGTTTTTTTGAGTTTCAAATATTTTGATTCAATTCTTATTCCAGGTAAAAATAAACAAAAATTCTGATTGGTATTTCCAAGTCCAAGGTCAAATGCATATCGCAAAGAAAACTAAATGTCTCTTAGCTATATGGTATGGGGACAATACCATATAGCTAAGAGACTACCATATAGGACGACCAGTTTTGGAAGAAAGAAATGGAACCCAAACTTGTCTCATTTTATATGGAGTGTTTGTTGCCTGAATTGGTGGATCCTCGCTACCCAACAGCAAAAAATATTCGAGACCCATCAATAGTAAATGTTTCCACACCTACCTTGTCGACGATCAATATTCAACCATTTGAAGTAAATAATAGTACTGATGACGTTTTATTTCTTCATAGTCAACCAGTTCGACAACGAAGATTGGATTTTTATGAATTGTAAAAGATTGTTTTTTTTTTCTTTTGTAAAATAAATATATATAAATAATAAATATAAATATATACATTACATTATTACTACATTATTAAGTTCAAACTCTGTTTTTTTAATATGTTAGTAACTATGTATAAGTAATGCCATTGAATTCAACATAAATATCAGACGTAAATATAACAAATTATTAAAGTCGATCAAATTATAATAAGGGAACAACAATTACAATTAATCACTTTAAAAAAAATACAAAAATATAACACGTTAGGTACTTATAATTAATGAAACACTGACATTCAAACATTTAACATTTTTTCACTAAACAATATTAAGCGATTATAAAAATACTTTTAATAACAGTTGTTGCGACTCCGTAGATTTCTTGTTCCTTAGGTTTGAACGCTGTTGACCTGCGATGGCGCCATTGGCGCGAAATTCAAATCTTAAATGTTTAATGACGAGTGTTAGCCTGAGGGGCGCGTCAGGGGCGCGCGGAAAAGGGCAGTGCGTTATGAAGTTATATTTTTTGACAGTGCGCTCTTAAGTGCGATTACGAATTGGCACTTATCAATGCATTTCGGTCTGTATATAAAAAGGCCAAAATAACAGGATGCTATTACCACTACAATAGAGCAGTGTGGAAAAAGGCTTCTGATATTGGTTTGACGAAAACTGAAGGCGGGCGTGACATTACCAGAATGACTGCAAATTTGCCTCTTCTGGGTCCTTCTTTTATACACGACGCTTGGTTGGCTATTATTGAGGTTTCTCAGAAATCGCCTGTAATGGATACTTTTATAAAGTATTTTTCTAGACAATGGATACAGAACACAACTTTGATTTCATGCGCGAACGAAAAGCACAGAACCAATAATAAATTAGAGGCATGACATCGTCGCCTAAACGTACGCATGCAACATAAATCGTCATTGTTATTATTTTTATTTAGTTTAAAGCAAGAAGCTGCGATACAAGACAGGAAAATTCAAAACGTGTTGTTTGAGGTACAACGCAAAAAAAGAAATGACATAATATTCGATCGCAAATATAAAAAAGAGTTAAAAAAAGTTGAGAGGCATGAAATAACTTCCATAGAGTTTCTAAGAAATATCTGTAACTTGAAACGTAGATATTAGTAATTTCGAAGTAATAAAATTTGAATTGTTCTTCTTTTTATTTTTATTTTATCAATATTCTATTGTACTCGTATTATCCAGATCGGGTTGATGTAGTGTACATAACTGTACTTTACAGAACAAATGAATACAAGGTCCTAAAGCTCTCTGGTCATTTCACGACATAGTCAAATAGAGATATTGTCCCATCACGATCTAGTCCAACTAAGACCTAGTCTAATGGCGATTTAGTCATAAACACTACCTAGTCATATTGAGATGTGGTCTTAAAGATCCTAACCCCTTTGATTTATCTCAATTTTATTCCTGTCTATTAAAATAAATCACATACTATCACATACTACTAACTTAAACAGTTTATTTATTCTTGCAGTACATATGCTTTGTATGACGTCCGTTTAGTATGACTTCTTTCTTATTTCCCTTCGATGTCATTATAAACGGATTCCACTGTAAACATTAGTTTTTGCTTTATTGACGGCGGCGACTTCATTGTTTTTTACGGTACTGTTTGCAAAATTGTTTAGCATTGGTATTGGTAGAGAGAATATAGACTAATTAACTCGATCAGATCCGGCTTAAAACTCCATTTTGCTCTTCAAGCAACTACGACTTTAACTCTTACTGCCCAAAGTCTCTCCAATCCTAAAGCAGAGAGAAATATATTTTGAAACTTGTCAAGGAGTTAAGTTATCCTAATTTCAGCAGTAGACATTTTTTGACTTAAGACTGAACCTTAAATCATTCTTTTTGAAAGGTTGAACTTCATTTATTTAAGGAATTTCCACCGGATCATGATTTAATACGTACACTGCCCACTACTACTTAGATAAATAACTGAAAAGAATCCTATAATTTTTCAGACTCAAAATCAAGTTTAAAAGCGGCAAGCAATGAAGATATAAGTGTAAAAAGTTTTCTGAAACATATCCGCAGAGGGCCCCGCAGTGCGACTTTTAATGCATTGGATATAGAATAGCACGAGTGCTTAGGTCCGTGTTTATATAACGCCCTTATCTTGAGATCGGTATTAAGTATGAGCTTAAGTAAATTACAGAAGTATAGCGAAGCTTAACATCGCTCTCTCATTTAAGCGTTTTATAAATAAGGACTTTAGGCACTTATGTGGCCAGCAAATAGTAGGAAGAAATTGTTTGTTTTTGTTTATTTCGTTTTGATGTTTTATTTATTAAACTGTGAAAGTCATTTATGTTCGTGATTTTATTGTAGTTAGAAGTAGATTGGGTGATTAGTTTTTTATTATTTGAGAACGACACGTCTATGGGTGCGTTCCTACTTTGTTGTGGAGGAAGATAATGGTAGTTTTAAATGTCGTGGCTCATAAAGGATGAATGGTGGGCCATTTTCGAAATTCCAGGATGTCATAGTTTGAGATCATACATGAAGAGAAAATAATAAAATAAATATTAATTATTTACTCTTACTGAGTAAGCTTAACTGAAAGTTAAAGTATTCATTACGCAACGCATGGTTACATAAGCGTAATGCAATGGATACTTTGCGGCTGGCGGGAACACTGCTGTGTGCGTGTCGACTGAGGCAGCGCGTCGGGAAAAGTGTAGTAAGGTGTCTTTATTTATTCATAGGGATTTCTGATGAAAATTTAAAAAGGTACCTTCTTTTATTACATAATTATGATCAGAATCGAGTCCTAAATGGTCTCCTTCAGTAACTAAAATTTGTCACCAGTTTCCCTGTATATTTAAAAGGAGGTGATAGAACGTCACGAATGACTGTCGTCTACGCATTTTTTGCGGTGTCGACAGATTGCTATCACGGCGGGAATGGATACCACGACAGTGGTAAAACGATAAAAAATTGTCTCTACTAAATCATGACAGCGATTTATATTGTCGCGATTCTATGGGAACAGCTAGACACGATAGTCGTTTAACGACAAGAAAATTGGACAACAAACCGTTACTATAATGGGATAGATAAATTAATCGTTATGACATGGAAACGCACCCTATTAAGGCCAACACTGCGTCACGAGTTTTTTTTTTTTTTTACTCAACATTATCTAGCCCAAATTAACAAGAACTTGTGGTATGGATACTAGATAACTGATATACTTAAGAAATATATAAACATACATATTGAATAAATACACATTTTTTTATTAGAATAAACTTAAATAAACATATAAAGATCCATGACTTGACGACTAATATCTGTGTTCATCACACAAATATCCGCCGCCGCCGGGATTCGAACCCAGGACCTCTGGCATAGAAAGTAATGTATGTTACCGCTACACCAGCCGGTCGTCAAAAGTTACTACAAAACTGCCACGTCCGTGCCGTACGCGCGTACTTACAACGTACACGTCGTTCGGCATGGACGTACGTGACGCTGCGTTGGCCCTTATGTGTAGAGATTGTGCCTAATATCTAGTTCCCTCTAAAGTTATTGCAAGGCATTTCGCGCAGTTATTTTAATCATTCAGCCAGGAGGCGTCCACTGCTGGACATAGATCTCCCTCAAGGTTTTCCACGTCGCTCGGTCCCACGCCGCCTTCGTTTACCGGCGCCTGCCAACGCTACGCCTCCCAGTACGTGGCCGCCACTCGAGAACTTTTCTGCCCCAACGGCCATCTGTTCTATGAGCTATGTACCCTGCCTATTATGCCGGTGACTTTGATTCGCCTGCGAATCTCCTCATTCCAGATCCGATCCCACAGGGAAACTCCGGGCATAGCCTTTTCCATTACCCGCTGAGCGATTTAAAGCTTGTTGATAAGGCCCATAGTAAGCGACCACGTCTCAGTGCCATACGTCATCGTTGTTGGTAGCCTGGTCGAACCCGGAGCTTAGCACTCGAAGATGTTTTACTTACAAAAAAATCTGCGCAAAGTGTTTTGCTACAACCTCATTGGGGACTAGATATTTGGCGCGATCTACACATAAAACGGTGGTGCCAGTTGTCATGTGGTCGTTCCACAGTTGGGCAAGTTTGCCTCGCTGGGTAATGACAACGAAACCACTAAACCACACCACTGGTGTGTCGTTTAAAATTTATTTAAGGTGTCCACATTATCACTATGAAGTTTTCATACTAAACTGATGCATTCATTGATATCAATCATTATTTATCATTCGTAGGATCACGACATAAATGATAGGTGATATGATGATTATTAAGTGTTACGAGTCCCCTTTAAAACACTTTACGACCCCCTCTAAGGCCCACACTAAATGAGAACTGGGTGATACCACATTTGATTCAATATCTGTGGTTATATCGTTTTGAAAATTGTAAGATTGAATTTACAATTGTTTTAAATCTTTTACTATAAACAGTGAATACATTTTTATAGGGTGCTCACTGCTCACCCAATGCTCACGCACACCTATTTTCAGAGTTGGTAGGTAGTGGTGTGGGGTGCTAAACTTAAATGAGTTGTAAGCGACACCCCCGTGGTGTGGTGTAGTGATGTTGACAATACACTATGTCAGATTTGAGGAGATCCTTCTATATGATCAAAAGTTAGCAGGTATAACTGCAACGAAGGCATAGCAAGTTAAGTTACAGGAAGAATGGGCTATCCCAGTTTAGACTTAGCAGTATTACCTTAATGACGGCCATGGGCTTGGATGCCATTTACCATCAAGTGAACCAAATCGTCGACTTTCATACCCACCATAGAAGATTACTGTAAAAAGAAACCAGTTTTTAGAATTGCTTTGATTAATTGAATAAATACAAGAATAATTGAGTAATGGCTTTGTACAGAGTCTTAGCTTTAGTATATTTATTAAATAGAAAATTAATGAGGTAATTTTCCTCTATGTCACCTAGTCAAACCTATAAAAACCTATTCACTCGGCGCTTGCAATAAAACAGGAATGGAGGGGACAGGAAAAAATAGACTCCGGCAGCTCGTTCCACACCTTGGTGATCTCCCTAACGTTCCTCAACTTTGATAATTGGTAGGCGTTGACCTACTCACACATCTTATGAATTATGATGAATCATTTGAAAAATAATAGAGGCCATCGTCAGTTATTATCTACATGGAGGGAGAACGGGTGTGGTTGTCACACGAGTTGGTCAAAGTCAAAGTCAAAGTCAAAAGAATCTTTATTTCGTAAGTATTTAAATACATTTGAAATAAGTCACAATTTACAAATTGAACTGAATCTACCACCACTTCGGAAAGTCGATCTGTTGAGAAGAAGTGGCAAGAAACTCAACAGCAATCATCTTTTAAAAATACACAATAACAATAACAACAACAACAATTTACAATCTTCTTGCATCCGGATATCTTATAATAAAACTTTATGCTTAGGTATCCTTAAATCTATCGAAGGGTTAATCTTAAATATTTTGGAGTTTTATTATAAAAGCGTACACATTGACCCATGAACGAGTTGGTGATCTTCTGGAGTCTACTATTATATTTATACACCTGGTTGTCACACCTCCCTCTCCGCTTCACCTGAGTACCTGAGGTCAAGCGCTCTTGCGCTTCTTCGGCGCTTGTTATTGAAATATTCATTCGTTCAGTGTTGTTTTATGACAGTTGTGACAACCAACCCTTGAGACAACCAACCCTTGAGACAACCAACCCTTGAGACAACCGTACTCGTTCTCCCCTACATAAAAAGTTTTTATCGCGTGTCTCCGTGAGTATTACGTTTTGGTATCACAGACGGGCCTATTCAATTAAAAGCACATTTGATACGGGTCTGTTTGCTCTACCTGAGGTGTTACCACACTAATCGCTCACTATCGATCGACGTCAATGGAGAAGAAAACGAAAAGCTCTAAATAGATGTCGCTTCACACGCTTGACCCATAACAAACAGTCAAATGAACAAGTTGCTAATGGTTATTTCTAGTTCAGTGTCCTTTTTTTGGTAAATCTTTATAGTATTTTGATTTAATAATCGTAATATATTAATTTCCACAAAAGTTTAAATCAAGTCCATCCACAACCATAGCTAGTATGTATCATCGGAGAAACTGTATCATTTATTTTATATCAAACTTATGACCAGGCAATGAAGCATTTCTCATTTATTGATGAAAATTATCATAAAATTATGCTATGGTATTTGACAGTTGTTATGGGTCAAACGTAATCAGTGCCTCTAGTGGAATAAGTGTGCACTTTTCTACCCCATTATTCCATTCTACCATCGCTCAACGACCTCGATTGACGGTCGATCAATTGATGTGGAAACAGCCTTAAGATTTCAGTTTCAAAAATCAGAGTATTAAGAAATGTTAGCTTTATTTTCCGAAAAACTGTAGCGTCGTAGACGAAGGACGACGCATAATTTTGGTACCTCCAATAGGATGTAGGATTCGCCGTTAGTGAGGTCTTAGTAACCTGAATCAAAGGTACGACGGTGCCTAGTTCCGATAGTCCGTTCAGAGCTATAAGGTCCTAAAGGTTAGACTATAATTTTGGTATCCACCTCCAATAGCCATGTAAGATACGCCGTTGGGTAGGTCTTAGTAACCTGAATCAAAGATTTTATCGCGCCAAGTTCCGATCGTTAGTCAGTTCAGAGCTATGAGGTCCTAAATGTCGGTCTCTAATTTTGGTATCCACCTCCAATAGCCGTGTAATATACAGCTTTGGATAAGTCTTAGTAACCTGAATCAAAGTAACTATGGCGCCAAGTTCTGATTGTTAGTCCGTTCAGAGCTATAAGGTGCTAAATGTCGGACTATAATTTTGGCATCCACCACCAATAGCCATGTAGGATATGCCGTTGGGTAGGTCTTAGTAACCTGAAGCAAAGTTACTATTGCGTTAGTACGTTTAGAGTCAGAATAGCGTACGGGTCATCTATAGCATAGATGGTAAGAGACACCGCCGCTCTGATTATCTGTTGCACACCTGAATTAAGGTTTTTTTTTAATTCTGTCCTCGGAGATTTAGATTAATTATGTTTGGTTATCAGCTTGGACTCAGAATTAAGACAGGCCCCATAGGCGTTTCTTGTTCTAGAAGATGAACTCTTTTCAACAATATATCACACATGTCTATTGAGGCTGGTACCAGCTCCCATAAAAAACGTCATCCTTAAAGACCTTTCCTTAATGTGATTTGTCTGACAAATGCAGGTTGTTCAGCTCTAATTTTAAGAAGACATTGCACAATTCTCTAGACAAATCATATTTAACTTAAAATTTATTTGTTTATTTATAATAGAATAATAAGTACCAAAACTGACACATCTAATATGTGCTACCAAAGTAAGGTTATAAATAAAGATTGTGTTATGGTGGCCACTGGCCACACAGCGGAGCTAGGGGCTATTCTAGAACAAGCCAGTTGAGACACTTCGATCCTCGAACTAGCCCGGCTCGGACTCAAACCGAGCGACATCATAAACGCTTGTTGCTATAGAAGTCACGCAACGGAACAAGGGTTAAAAATCTATGTTGAATCAACGAATGCAAAGCATTAAAACTTCACGTCAAAACTTTGGCTGAAGTATAAGGTCGTCAAGGTAAACGATCTCCGAATTCATACATGTTTGAAATTTTTCATGAAGTACTCAATCGATGAAATCTATATGGGACCAAATGGGAAGTATCCTCTATCATATGAAACAAGAATCATCTAAATCGGGTTACAAAAAAAAAACATACAGAAGAATTGAGTACCTCCTCCTTTTCAACTGACTTCCAAAAAAGGAGGAGGTTCTCAATTCGTCTATATGTTTTTTTTTTGTGTCGTTGTAATACGATATTTCGGACAATTATGAATTGATTTTGAAAATTGTTGTTTCATATGATAGAGGATACCTCATAGTTGGTCCCATTTAAATTTCATCGAAATCAGTTGAGTGCTACATTGAAAATTTCAAACTTTTGAAAAAATATGTACTTATGATTTTGGAGAATGTCATCATCATCATCATAACTTCACGCCTGTATCCCTTACGGGGTAGGCAGAACACCAGAGGTTATAAAACCATCTGATGTCACATTTGACAAATTTGGAGGCATTATAATGATGGAGAGAGACTATTGCAGTGACAGGGGGTCAGCCTATCGCCCACAAAAAAAGCCTCCAATAAAACCCCCGTCCCTTAACTGACTTTTACCATATGCCCGGGAAGAGAAGCAGCTGGCACATTCTATGTTTTTTGTTCGCTCCCAGTCCATTGGAGAATGTTTCTTCAGAGAATTGATGACATTCTCAACTCAGCGAAAGTTTTGACGTGAAGTCGGTTTTTTTATTGCTCTGCATTTGTTGATTAATTTGAAGTCGGTTGAAAAAATACGACCAAAACTTAGGTCGGTCAACTCCTTATAAAACATTGATGGAACCTGGTGGAATTCATCGCCGCCGCAGCAGTGGTCATATTTGGTAGTAGACTATGTGTAGTTTATGTGAAGGGTGGTTGTTAGCCAGGCGTACCCTGAGGGGGTCCTAAAACTAAGCAGGAGTCACTCAGATTAGTTGCATTTTAAGTACTTTTACCCAGGGGTGGTAAGCAGATTCTACAAGGTAATAAACTCTACGAGACAAGGTAAAACCTAATAACCGTAAATTAAATTTATTTTCTTGATCGAGACGTCATTTCGAAACATGATTACGAACTGAGCTGAGGTGTTACAATTTTTTTTCATCATTCATCGCGCTGCATCATTTACTATAAATATATATATAAAATTCAAGTGTCACAGTTTTCGTTGCCATATTCCTCCGAAACGGCTTTACCGATTTTGATGAAATTTTTTGTGCTTATCCGGTATCTATGAGAATCGGCCAACATCTATTTTTTTTTTATTTATATGGCAAAACAACGTGTGCCGGGTCAGCTAGTCTAATATATAAAATTCTCGTGTCACAGTTTTCGTTGCCATACTCCTCCGAAACGGCTTGACCGATTTTGATGAAATTTTTTGTGCTTATCCGGTATCTATGAGAATCGGCCAACATCTATTTTTATATATGGCAAAGCAACGTTTGCCGGGTCAGCTAGTTTACTATAAATAGAAAACAAGTTCGATTGTATTGTAGATATGCTAATATTCTGTATTTGGCAAATAAACTACAAATGCCGAGTATTCCGAATACTGAATAATAGCAATTATACTTAATTGATAACGTGGTGTTGTGAATATTTCAAATAGATACCTACCTATTTATGGGAGGCTTTTTTGTGGGCGATAGGCTGACCCCCTGTCACTGCAATAGTCTCTCTCCACTATTATAATGCCTCCAAATTTGTCAAACGTGACATCAGATGGTTTTATTATCTCTGGTGTTCTGCCTACCCCATACGGGATGCAGGCGTGAAATTATGTATGTACCTACCTACCTATTTCTTGAATTGATCCATAAAAAACCTACTGTTTTTTAGCGTTTAATAAAACTGCTTTTGAACTCGGTATGTACCTAAGTGAAGATAACAGCACTTAGATTTCTTACATACATACATAACGTCACGACTGTATCCCTAATGGGGTAGGCAGAACACCAGAGGCTATAAAACCATATGATTTCACGTTTGACAAATTTGGAGATATTATTATGATGGAGAGAGACTATAGCAGTGATAGGGGTTTAGCCTATCACCCGCAAAAACGCCAAGAAAACCTCCGTCCCTTAACTGACTTTTTCAGTTTGCCCGGGAAGCAAGGCCGTAGCCAGAAAATAATTTCGGGGGGGGTTTGGTTTGGTGGAACAGTAGAAAAACATAAAATCATTTTAATAAAAGAAATAAATTTGTGTTACTTATCATATATATTTATTAGAAACCCATTACAGAAATACTTATTACAAAATTACAAAAGCACCTTATTACAAAATTAAATTTAGTCTTCTAGCTTTCTTTGCAGCGAACAAATCAATTACCTCCTCGGTGTCGATATCAATTCTGCGGTGGATTGACATTAACGCCAAACCGTTTAGTCTTTCCTGGCCTGTGGAGTTTCTCAAATAAGTTTTGAGGCGTTTCAGAGAAGAGAAAGTCCTCTCAGGAGTACATGTAGAAACAGGCAGTGTCGCCAAGATCTTTAAAAGTTTGTGAATGTTTGGAAATAAGGCCTGGTTGCATTCTCCGAGAGCTTCAATAGCACATGTTGGTCGATCTAGTTCAGATTCTTCCATCCATTTTATCCGCCACATGTCTAATTCAGCTTTTACAAAGTCCCATTCCAAATATTTTTTATAGAGCTCAAAGTAGTTTTCTTGAATATTAAGTTGTTCTTTGCAACACACAGACGGAATTAAAATGTTGAGAGATGATAATGTGGCTTTATGATTTTGGAATCTCGACCGAAGCTGATCAATGAAATCATCCAAAAGTGGAATCATTATAGTAATTTTAAAATAAGTTTCAGGATCATTTGTGTTGTAGTTTGCCCTATGAACTTGGCGGGACGTTATTCGTGGAATTCTCATTTCCTCGTTTACAGTACTGAGCAAATTCTGTGCATTCTTGAAAAGTTCAGCAAATTTCGAATCAATATTTTGGCGAACATCTTCAATAGTCTTTATAATTAAATCGACATGTTGTAAAGCTGCTGCCAAGTCACATAGGGGAGATTGAAGTATTTTGCATAGTGTCAGTGTGTATGGGAACAACATTCCTAAGCAACATAAGCTTATAACAAAATCACTTGAAATGACTGATTTTAGGAGAGAATTAGCCTTTGACGATGTTTCAGAATCCATGTCAGTGCTTAAGTCGTCTAGAGTATCGACAATAGCTTTATAAATTTCTTTAAATCTTAACAACCCATCATGATTTTCTACCCAGCGGGTCTCGCACATTGCCGTAAGGTTTTTCCATTGTGTTTCAGGAAAGTTTTTTTCGATATTATCTTTTAAACACTTTGTTCGTTTTGCCGAGGACTTGATAAAGTTTCCAACCGATTTTACTATTCCAATAGTATTTCGAATAGGCTGAACCTGGCAAGAATGACCCAGAGCTAAATTCAATGAATGTGAGCTGCAATGAACGTATAAGGCTTCTGGATGTGACTCACGTATTACTGCCTGCACACCTTTAAAACTTCCTTTCATCGAAGAAGCTCCATCATATCCTTGTCCGACTAAATATTCGCATTTTACTCCCAAAGATTTTAATTCAGATAAAATTGTATTGGCTAAATATCTTCCTGTTGTATTCTCAACTATTACAAAAGTTAAGAAATCTTCACGCAAGATAAACCCATTATCTTTTGGCTCGGCATATCTTACACAAATGGACATCTGTTCTTGTCGTGAAACATCAGTAGTTTCGTCAACAAGGATTGAAAAAAAATTCGCAGAATTTAATCCTTGCACAATTTTTTTCTGGATTATTTCACCACATATAGCAATAAGTTCATTTTGTATGATCGGGCTTAGGTAGGTAGCGTTCAAAGTCATATTTTCTGTGTGCTGTATTAGATTTGAGTCTCCACATCTGTTTCTCATCCGTAAGATAGCACGAAAGTTTCCATCATTTGTTTCTGGCTCAACATCATTGATTTTTATTGGACCTGAGTCGCTCGTACCTCTCAGTGCCAATTCCTGACGTCCACATAATTTTATTGTTTCAATAATCGGAATGAGCCGTTTCCGATTTTCAGCTATTTGCGCTTGGTATCCGCTATCAATCTGGCTTATAATATTTGGTTGAGATTTACTATACACCTTCATAAAATTATCAGCAAATAATACACAAGATTTGTGGTACTGGCTTTCACTGTGATGTTTGAAGTCATGTACAGCATCTTTCCATTTAGTGAGCGGCTGAGTAACTAAGGATTTCAACTGCTGATGAGAGCCTTTACCTGCGCAATATCTGGCAAATAATACACAATATTTGCATAAAGCGCCTTGTTGCCCTGCACTTGTGTAAACCAACCACGAGAACCGTTCAAACCATTGCATTTGAAATTTTAGCTTTCTTTTATCGTCACTTACTGGAAACTTGAATGTCTTTTCTGGCATCCAAGGAGATTTCAACAATCTGTATTTTAAATCGTCATCAATGTTGGTGTTTGATCCCGTATAAAAGCCCACATCTAAAACATACTGAGAAACATCAACCACAGTCCCAGGAACGGCAGCAGAAGTTTCAGAACTACGTCTTGTAGCAGTATCACTGTCAAAAACGTTTGAACACTGATTTTCAGCAGAACCTTCACCACTAGTACCAGGTTTCGATTTTTTAAATAAATACTTGAATAATGTATTTTCTTGCGTCCTTTTTGCCATTTTCGGTTTCTCGATTAAAACGGTGCACGTTAGATGGCGTCACTAGTCGCGTTACGTCGCTTACACAAATGTTGAACCGACCTGTAACAATTAAAACAACAGCCAAGTATTAATTCCAATTTGTAAACAAACATTTAATTCGATAAAGGGTTAAAGTACAGTATGTGGACCGTCGAACAGACGATGACTGACTGATTGATGTTCACAAGTTTTGTTTGACAACTCAAAATGGCGGCGTCGTAAATTACGTTTTGTTTTGCACGTTTTATTATGAACATTTCACTAGTACGCAAACCGTTACATATAAATATTTTTGAAGTTGTAATTTATTAAATAGTAATACTTTTAATTTACATTTTTTATATATAAATGTGTTTATTTTATATTATTTATCTTGACTGTGAGTGAAACTAAACGCAATGACAGGCGACATTGATCAATCAGTGATTGTATTCATTACTTTATACTCTATGGTTGTTTTTTTAGCTTGAAAATTAATTGAATTAATGGAATTTCAAACTTAAATTTTATAAAAACTACTTATCTCCGCAATGTGAAACTTTGCACAAAGACCCCTTAGGCTATAACCTTTTACCCGTAAAAATCCTATCGTCCAGTCTGACGGTCCACATAGTGTACTTTAGCCCGATAAAGATTTAAAAGAAAATTAATAGGTTCGAGTAGGTAGTCTACTCTTAGGCATCAAATCAATTATAACACCACTTACTTACTTCAATACTAATTCAGAGCACAATTATTGCACACATTGCACTATTACCTACTGGCTTATGTCGCATTTTGGTGATTGGATCACTTATTGAATATTCCAGAAATTTAGTTCGAACACGTCCCCGAAGTTGCTTTGGTTGTGTAGTAGGCGTAGCACGTACGTAGTATCGCCGCTTCGTAATAGATATGTCGCTGCGCCGCTATTTAAGTATCCTGTATCGTTCGTGCGAATACTGAGCGAGCATAAAGTCATAAAGTCATTCATAATAAAAATAACAAGAGGTAGAGAATTTTGTTTGTAGTGATTAACTATGATGTTGTGTATTTTATTTCGGGGGGGGGATCAATCCCCCTTGATCCCCCCCTGGCTACGGCCTTGCCGGGAAGAGAAGCAGCTGGCACATTCTTTGTTTTTCTTTTGCTTCCAGTCCAGCATTTCTTTTTATATTAAAAAAAAAAGAAACACTGACACTGTAGCTTCAACATATTCACAAACTTTCAGTCACGCAAAATAAACGCGAACAATCGGATTAAAACATGCTGGCTCATTAAAATCAATCATGTCAATCTTATGTTAAACTTTATTACAATATTCAACTGTGCTATTTTCCCTCTTCCAGACCATCAGAGCTTGACGCCGTAGTTTTCGGCCACGTCTTCACCATCATCACTACCCGTCTACCATGCCGAAGACTCGCTGACACCGTCCGAAAATTTCAATCCCTGGTGGACCTCGCCAAGCGGATTGACGAGCAGTACTTCAAGAGACCATAGCATGAGGTCTTCAGGGACATTTCCAAAGCTTTTGGCAGTCCTTGAAGTTGTAGAAACCTTTTTATATAGCAGTTTGGATTTCAATATTCAATCAATCTTCAGTGAGTGACAGTAACGTGGAAGGGGTAGTATCTGAAAAGTTATTTAAATGTCGAATTAAATGTTGAACGCGACAAAATCTTCATGTTTTACGCAATCTTAAATCCAAGATATTTACAATGACTGTTCAGTTACATACATACTCTATGCATAGCAGAAATATCATATCGTTTTATATTTAAGATCAATCATTTGATTGAATATTGAAATCCATAAATTAGACAAAGTAGGATGTCAAAGTATATTTGTAGGTGGTAAAAGTTTTTTTTTTTAAAGAAAACCTTAAAAGTATTGTCGAAGGATTTGGATTCAGTTATTTAAGGATTTGGAAGTTTGGTTTTGTAATAATTGCAATCATATGAATTCATATGCTTTATACTCGTATCTACTTATTTTTTTTATTTAATCTGACTTTTGGTACTAATAAAGTTAGCCTTTTATGACGAACGGCCCATTACCGTCTGTGTATAATTTAATATTTAAAAAAAATATCTTGAAATAATGCTAAAATTGATGAAAAGAACCTGAAATAATCAAAAAATAAATGTGGAAAAATCAAGACCTTTCCCGCGCTTTTGCCTTTTTTGTGGACGCGGTGAACTAAACACAAGATCCCGAATTGTATTACTAACAGCCCGTTCACACATGGTCCGTTTTACTGGATATGTATTACCGGATACGTTTTTTTTTTCATCGATGGCGCATGGAGTTGTATGAGCGACTTCACATAATATGGCACAGTATTCAGTATACGTATTTACGGTACAAAAACACACATCCAGTGACGTATCCAATAAAACGGAACGTGTGAACGGGCTGTTAGATGTGTCTTAAAACTAATTAAAATCCCATATGCTTTTTTTGGCATTGCCATATAACAAAAAGGCCTAATCCACACAATTTAGTAAAACAATGTCTGTATTTTTTTTGCATTTATCAAATTTAGGTATGATCTTTGCTTTTATTAGATGTAGAATTAAAATGAATAAGAAAGGTACAAGTTGAGAAAACCTCAACAAAAAAGTACTAACTTTTTATTATAAATTAAAAATGTAGTTGTTTTTTTATGTCCTAAACAATTTTTGAATGTTAAAACACGAAATATTATTTAAGTATTAAAATAAAACGAACAAACCTGACAAACAAAAATTTTATTAATGAGGTGCTTAAATGTTTTTTCTTTCTTCCAAGACATGCCAATATTGTTTAATTAAATAAAAGGACACTCAAGTATTTATATTGCACATTTATTTTATTTAAACTTAAGTGTTGAGAGGCTCTCCGCTGGGTGAAGTGGAGGGTTAGGGTTTCGGATTTTTTGGCCTAATAAAAACCATCAATCGACGTCGACTGTTCCGTTCAGTTCGACCAGCAGTGCGAGCACAGAACTTTATCGACTCGCATGTTTACGAATGTTCGTATGGTATGGAGTCGGTTTGTAAGCAATAATTGAAATCTATCCATTGCCTCACGGCCAGCTTAAATAAATGTGTGCTTTGTTAATCTTGAATGTTTGTTGTACTTTTAAATAACTGTAAAATAAAAAATTAAAATGTTACTAATAGTTTGCAACCGACAAAGAATACGAAAATTTTTATGCGTAGTAGGTAATTTTATACACTTTACGAACGTCAAACGCTGAGCGACGGCGGCGCGGGTCCGGACGACATGACGAATCCTGGGGGAGGCCTCCGTCGCGACGAATATTCGTAAACATGCGAGTCGACAAAGTTCTGTGCTCGCACCGATGGGTTGTTCTGTTGTTAAGTCCAAATTCATGAAATTCGTCCGTCGATCGATTGAAGTGCAACACCCTTAGGCGGTGCTTGATATATTGAGAATAATGTTTCTTTCCAAGATTTATGATCATAGAAGATAGAAAAATCTGGATTCTGGTTGTCATGAAAACGCGTGTACATTGTAGTGTTATAAATCTAAGATCAAGCATTGAGATTTAATATTGGACACATACACTAGTTTTATGATTATTCTTAAATCATTAATTTTCTATTGTTCTGTCGCAGTACTTACTTTATATTATACTTACTGAATTATTCAGATATACAGGGTATTTTTTTTTGAAGTTGATAACATTTTAAGAGCGTGTTAAGAATAATGTGTGGATTCAATTTATGAAAAGACAAAAAAAATGTTAAACTATTTAATTGTTTTTTTTTTTTACAATTCTTGTGACTAAATTTTAGTTTAATCTGTCATTTACGACATTATTTTACCCACGCGAGAGAAAGAGAATTATAAAATATCAATTTAACAAAAAAAAAATTCATATATTGAATCCACAATCATTCTTAAGCTTCTCCTAAAATATTTGATCTTCATAAAAAACACCCTATATAAAACATGTCTCAAAGAAAGGTAGAGATGGCGCCAAACATGTAGTCCCCTCCGAAGTTATTGCAAGGCGTTTTGCGCAGGTGTTTTACTTACAAAAAACCTGCGTAAACCGTCTCACAACTTCAGAGGTTTGGCGCATCTACAACGTGTAACAAAATGAAGCGATAAAACTAAAGGGGTAGCTTCTATACCATACGTAGAATATACAGTCAAAGAATTAGCATGATTAGTGCTGGTATTGACTAAAACCAGACTTGTGCTGCAGTCAGTGGCCTTATAACCTTTCCCGCACCGGCTGAACTTTGCAGTATCTGTCTTAGTTACCCATCACCTTATTTTTACGCCATCTGTAATCGAATAGATTTCATCAAAAGCTGTTTTTAGGGTTGACACTTAGATATTTTGATCTAAACTTTGAACTTGTTTTTCGGCCAATCCGTAAGGATAACAAATTCATGTTACTGTTACTTATAAACTACATCACCAAACATACAATCCCCTTAAGTATTATCTCTTCATTATGTTACACGTTGTATAGGTACAGTCACGTGCGTTAATATGTACACACTTCGCAACTTATTCGGTTGTGTAAAGGTTCAAATTCCATCTTATTAGTCGTGACTGTACCTACACAAGACAGCTATTTGCGTGCTAATATTGTGTCACAGAGCTATTTACAACACGGAGATTTACATCAAATATTAAGAAATATTAGTGCAAAAATCATAATAAGTACTATCACATTGTTAATTGTGCGAGAATGATAAAATATATGTGTGTTTATTGAGATTAAGTTCAAAATTGACGTACCTAGGGCTGTATTTATAGAGCTCTCCTACATTTGAGATCCATCTTAATTTCATCCAAAATAAACATCTCAACTTAAAATCAGGCTCAGAGCTAGAAGAATTTTATAAACACGGCCCTTTGAGTAGGTACTAACTTAGAGTAGTGATATTAAAAATCTTATTTTAATACCAGTGTTCCGTCGTCGTTATAATTAAACTAGTAGGTATAATATTAGTTTTCCTACCCCATTTTTTATTCAATAGATTTAAGCAATAAACAAAAATGTACTTAAGATGTTTAATAATTTTGAATAAAATCACAATTTTTTTGTTATTTATGTTGAAAACATTGAAGTTATTATTGTTGATCGTACAATTTTTTTTTTTTTTAATGTTGTGTCGTATACATAATTTTACGCATAATGATATCTATATCTAATAAACGTTTACAAAACCAACTTATTGTTTTATTTTTCCGAATGTTAATTTATTAACACCAAGCAAATAACAACGCAAATCAGCAGTGCGGGCACAGAATTTTATCGACTCGCATGTTTACGAATGTTCGTATAGTATGGAGACGGTTTGTAAACAATAATTGAAATCTATCCATTGCCGCACGGCTAGCTTAAATAAATGTGTGCTTTGTTTATTTTGAATGTTTGTAAACACGTACTCTTAAATAACTGTAAAATAAAAATAAAAAATGTAACTAAAAACTTGCAAACGACTAAGTTTACTTACGAACATTCGTAAACATACGAGTCGACAAAGTTCTGTGCTCGCACCGCTGGGTTGTTCTCTTGTTGAGTCCAAATTCTTGAACTTGGACAAATCTAAGTTACCTAAGTAACATGTGTGTCAGTTCAAAAGGGATACCTACTTACACAGATTTGGCCAGTTTTTTTTTGGAATAAGTAAAAATAAAATGAAATTAATTAGGTATACATAACAAAAAAAAAGGCGGAACAAAGTTCGCCGGGCCGGGCGAGGTAGGAACTTATATTGTTCCAACACTTCGTGGCCTGATAGCGAAAACTGCCCGTAAATGCGACTGTCTTGTGTTTGTGGTTCTCCAGTGGCATAGGTACGCGTATTTCGTAAACCAGACATCCCACGTCGCGACGTGATATAAACCTCACCTTAGCATAGGGATATTCTGGTTTTCCATATATACATAACTTGACGCCTATGTACCTAATGGGTTAGGCAGAACACCATAGACTATAAAACCATCTGATGTCACTTTTGACAAATTTGGAGGTATTAGATGGAGAGAGACCATTGCGGTGACAGGGGGAAAGCCTATCACCCGCAAAACGCCAATGAAACATCCGTCCTGGTGTTCCATTCTTCATAATATCGAACATAAGGCAAGCTTAATGTAGTTAGAAGCATTTTTAGCATTTTGGCGATATTCAGATATGGTGTCACATGGCTACGTAACGGAACGCTGAGGCAGAATCTGCAACAAGCATTTTGTACTCGTTGCGCGATGTGCTTATGAATTGATATAATGTATAAAATGTATGGACGATAAAAGTCCTTGGTTGTAAATTGTTTTCCTAAGTGCTCAATCTCCAACTCCTTCTCCATTTCCAACTCCTTCCTATCCAACGCCATCTCCATCTCCTTCTTGTCCATACAACAGCAAGAACGTCATGCTCCCTCAGGCGGCATGGCTAGCGGTAGCGTCGGGTGTCGGGTCACCCTCTTCCCTAAAATATGGTTGAGGAGGGTGATGGCTGGTGCTTGCGTTATACTCGTGAACGGGTGCTGCTAGCGGTGCCAGGTCGTTTTGCTGATGACTTTATGACTTTTTTTCAACTTGACTTCCCCATTTCCATGTCCACGTCCAGTCTTTGTCCACGACTATCCTCATCTCCATCCACATTATCTGTATTCTCTCTCACCTCTATCGCTACGTCTATCTCTGCTTCTATCTTTACCTCTATATCTATGTCTACGTTTCTGTCTAGTACTTGATTGCCTATTGTATAAATATAATAGTAGACTCCAGAAGATCAACTCGTTCATGGGTCAATGTGTACTCTTCATTTTATAATAAAATTCTAAAATATTTAAGATTAACCCTTCGATAGACTTAAGGATAAGTGTTATGTGAAAAGTTTTACTTTAAGATATCCGGATGCAAGAAGTTGGTATTCCCTGTCTGTAAATTGTTATTATGTATTTTTTTCTCTTATTTTTAAAAGATGATTACTGTTAAGTTTCTTGCCACTTCTTCTCAAATCGACTTTCCGAAGTGGTGGTAGATTCAGTTCAATTTGTAAATTGTTTGACTTATTTCAAATGTATTTAAATACTTACGAAATAAATAATTTTTGAGTTTGAGTTTGATATCTAAGTAGTAGCCGAGGAGCATACACAAGATCGCCATAATTAGTACCTAAGCGTCGACAGCACCAACGGCTCACAAAGTGCAATTTTAGCTTTTTTCACTCAATACATGTCGTATTTTCTAGAGATTTTCTTACTACATTGAGTATTATTAAGTTTCAAACAATGATTAAACCGTATTGAACTGTCCAGCATTATTCCCAGATTTTTTGATTCATTCACTAAGCTTCTTCAGTATTTTTCTATAGGGTCTTCCAAAAAGGACGGGCCGATTTAAAAATGGAATAAAACAAGCTGTGTATGAGATATTAACGGTTTTATTTGAAAGATCCATTCATGCCTGTTTTTTAGTTTTTAATAGTTTGAACCTCATTCAACTATCCGCCGTCTTCGAATGGTGGCACAAATCTGGAAGGTTCAATTTTCAACAGACAGACAACAATCAACAGGCGGATCCATTTTAATCCAATTTTTAAGCCTAAATTGAACGATATGGATCTGATATTTTCGTGTGGGGGTTTTTGAAGTCTGCAATGACCAATTGAAATGGACACTCCATCACTCAGTTGCAGTAGAATTAATGCAGCGGAGTCATTGAAAATTAGACTTCTCGGATCCGTGCAAAAGTCACTCAGTTTCAGTAGAATTAATGCAGCGGAGTTATTGAAAATTAGACTTCTCGGATCCGTGCAAAACTACGTCAGACATTTGAATTATATTCAAAACGAAATTGCGGGAATGGGCCTTTCAAATAAAGGAATAATTTCGCTAACCCTTTACCCGCCAGACTTAATATCAGTTGTCGTGCTCCCAGCGCCAAGCACAGTAAATCTAAAAATAGGTAATAGGTACCTAAGTACAACAAATAGGGATGTTCAATGGTAGATCGATATACCCCTCCCCGTTTCGCACGCTTCAAATTTAATCTTAATAGTTTCAGCTGCTTAAGCTTGATAGAAAGAGTAACTTTGATATTAAATTTCTAATAGTGTGTATTTCGGTAACCAAATGAAACAAATATCGTTTAAAAGATTTTGAAAGATTTATTCATTTCCGCACAATATATTAGCCCAGAGATGAATATTTTTATGACTCTATATAGTGATGAAGTTTAGGTACATCTTTTAATGTAGTTAAATCACATTTATCGATAACACGAACATAATAACTAATGCGTAAGCACAACAAATGGAAAATTTCACAAGGTGGCACTCGTTTATGACGTCAGAAGCGGTCGTCTATTTCCGACCGTTGCGCTGGGTTTTCAAGAAAAATTCGTTTCCAAACATGCCCGCTAGGAATGGGAATCATCAACTCAGTCACTGACATTTTTCTACTTATTTTCAAAGAAATTGAACATTTTTATTTCTATTGTAAAATTGCTTTAATTGTTTTAATTTATTTGTTAAAAAATAGTCAGTTTAAACCGAAATATAATAATTAGAAAATAGAATAATTTACTTAAGTGGATTTTCGTATCAGTAAATCTTTGCTTATGTCCCGTACCTATGGTCGGATGCATCCGACAATGGCGCTAGACATCAATGCAATTTTTAAATAATTATATCAGTACCTAATTTATCTAACTTCTGACATATTTTTAAGGTTTTCTAATTAGAAGGCTTAAGTATACTCAATTGTAAATGATAACTTGATTAACCATTTACCAACTATTAACATTTTTTTGATATAATACAGCGTTATTAAATAAAAAAAGCATATGAAACGTGTAGTGGTTTTTAGTCGTAGGTATATATAGGATCTTGGCGGAATGGACTTGGAAATATTTGTCGGATATATCCGACCGTGGCGGTTAAAGGGGTAATATCTTACACACAGCGTGTTTTATTCCATCTTGAAATCGACCCGTCCAAAAACTTTGATTTCGACGGACTGATGCCTAACGAGTTTTTTGTTGACTATTCTTTTAAGATCTTCGTTCATTCTTTCGGTGGCTATGGAAACATTACCTGGTGCAACTGAAATGTACAACTAAACTTTATCAGTGTAGCAATGGTAGGTATTAATAGTTTTTTTATTTCTGGAACAAGGTTGGCACTATATAATTTATGAATACTTAGAAATGGCCCCATAATTGATCCTTGAGGTACTCCGCGTTCTTTCAGTTTCGGCTCAATTATTAAACAGGAACCATCAATCTTTGCCAATTTGACCGAATAGCACCGATGATTTAAGTAACTGTTACACCAGTCTTCCTATAAATGTTTTGTTAAGCTAGCTTTGACAGTAAAAGCTCTATGTTCAGAGTCAGGCAGTCGAATGCGCGAGTATAATCCAAAACATAGTAACATCCAAAAGAGTTGTTACCGTACCGCGACCCCTACGAAAACCTGATTGTTGTTGAGGTGAAATGTCATTCTCTTCGACATATTTGCTGAGCTGCGAATAAACTGCTTTTTCCGGGACCTTTGACATAAAAGCAAAAATACTTATGGGTCTAACTTCGGAGTAACTAAGTTAGAAGCGGAGTAACTAAGGCCATTTTCCATTGCCTGGGCCCAGTGTGAGTGAGGATTGATCTGTTGATTGAGATAGAGTTGCTTACCTACTTTCAATGTACGAGGTAGAGTCCAAAAAATCATGTCCCTACTAATGCCATCCGTCACATTAGCATTGAATTTCACAGACATAATACCTAAACCTGGCTACATCTGCTTCAGTAATAGGGCCGCCAGACTGTTCAAAACACGTTGAAAACCAATGCTTCCAACCAAGGTTAAGGAAGGTTAAGTTGTTGTCAACCAATTCCGAGTCATCTACACTGTTACAAACGGTGGTTGCCAACAAGGAGACAAACAAGAACACAAGCCAAGGTCACGCCAGGCCACGCCCCTTAATCGTCAGTGTGCTCTGGGTGCCTAGTGCGAGTTTTTTAACTTTACCATCGCGTTAACGTTAACTTCGTTTTGTATGGGATTGAATCAGCGCCAACTAGTGACGAAATGGGGAAACCGAATTTGTAAGAACGTGATTGGATGTTTCAAGTGGTTTGCTCGATTAACGCGATGGTAAAGTCATTCGAATAAACTCGCACTAGGCCCACTGATCTCTCGCGTTGGCAACATCTTCGCGATGGCAGTTTTGTATGCAATTGAGGATACAAAGAAGGAAAGGTTGAAACGCAGAATAAAAAGCTACAAAACTCGAGTCATTTCTAGTTATAGTTACATAGTAAAATATACAATAACAAGCGTACACACTGTCCTAAACACAGACATACATCTACATAGATAACGCAAATGCATGTCCTTTGCGTGTCCGAAGCCAGACCAAGCGTCAAGGTTGGTCACCTCTAGATTTAATATGTATTGTAATATGCGTGTATGTATATCTGTTAGAAAATCGAGTTCACAATATCAATATCGTTCTTAATAATCCATTTCATCGGCAGTATCGGTGTCTCTGAATCTTTTTGTATTTTCCAGTAATAAATATCAGCTATGACGTCACAATAGGTCTTAAAAAGTCGGCACGCTTGGTTCGAATACAAATCGTGGCACTTGCGTTGTCTATGTAGATGTATGTCTGTGATTCTAAACACCGCCGTTTCCAACCCGCCAAGGTCATGTAATTTGGTTGTCAACAGCCGTCTTCACTGTTGGAAACACGTTGTAAACTAGCAAGGTCACCTTGGTTTGATGTTTTGTTTCCAACAGTGTATTTGGGCTTTAACTGTGTCAATATTAAATGTCATAGGACCGCATCTTCTTTTTTCAAAATGATTTGGGTGGTGTCGTTGTTAAAAATATTTATTTAAATTAACTTTAGAAACGGGATAATTAATTTAAATGTTTAAAACATTATAAAAATATTTATGTTATCAACTTAACGCCAACCAGCCATCAAAAATATTGCATGGGCGCCGTCTCATTATTAGTCACGGAAGTATGACGGAGGTCCCACTGGCTAGCGGCCGCCCTTCATATAAATTCTGCTTCCAAATATTACCGCTCCGGAGGTGTTGTGTTACGGCACCAATATTATATGAGAGCCAGTTCTTTCCTAAGCCCGTGTGCTTTCGTCTTCGAACTTATCTTCACTTACTAGCAGGTGAGATATAGGTCGATCGCGGACTTAATCTAAAATAAAAAAATCAATCCAATAGGACCCCTAGGACCCCTTCAGAAATCGTCTGTTACCGTCCTTCCTTCTCATAAAATCCAACGCTAAATATGACCTTTCCTAGACCTATATAAAGATTCGTAAACATACGAGTCGATAAAGTTCTGTGCTCGCACCTCTGTTTAGTAAGACGTGCTTTAAACACGCCCCCTTCCACCCGCGCCGCTGGAAGCAAGCCTGTCGATTCACGAGCGTGCTCGAAATGAGCATGCTAATTTTGAGCAACATTCCGACACACATGCTTCTAATGCTCGTATTACAGAACGAGACTTAATACTCGTTTCACGTAAGCGTTGTTCACCAGCTGATTCTTGACTTGAGCTTTAGTCTTATTACAAAACAATTATCAAAACCAGATTACCTAAAACTAGGTAGTTTCAAATATCTGACTCAGTTGATACTGGGTTTTCTTTGAAAAAAATTTGTTTCCCATTACATTTAATAACAAAAACAAATGGTCTGTTACGTTATACGCAACGTTTAGATTATAATGTCTTATGAATTGCGTTAAATTCTATATGATATATGACAAAATTGCCAATGTTTTGAATTATTTATCTGTTTTTCGATAGAAGCAGTAAGGTTTAATTAAAACTGTCGCCTCTTTTTACTATGAAAATATATTTATATTTACCACTCAAAAATAATACGAAACGTAAAAGCTAAATGTAATGTTGCCAACTACTAAGTAAAGTCACTTAAAATTATAAATTCCAATATAGTTTTTATTTACGAAAAACAAGTCCAAACTTGTTTTAAAAAGTTCAAAGTTGTTATAAAAATATTATCGTAATGGTCAATATCACTGAAAGGATCTATTGTAGTTAATACAGATCACTATTAAAGAAGGAACGAATCGCGTACCTATCTAGTTTTTCTCTAAGCCACAGTTTACAACATCAAAAACTTATTTTGAAGTACGCTCAAGTATGGTAGACAGCACACTCAAGTGAATACAGTTGTGAAACTAGTTTCAATCATTGGCATATGCATAAGTAAAGTTCTATAATAAGCGTGAACACAGTTCAAATCATTTAGTACTCAAGTGATATCTGGTCATTGAATCTAGTATCAGGCAACGTTTTGTAATAAAGAAAGCCGTTGATACTAGTTTCAAAACTAGTATCAATACATGAGTACTGTTCTGTAATACGACCATAAGTAGCAAGTGTTCAATTAGAGCATTCTTTCGTGCTTGAAATGAGCATGAGTAACGGTAGCTTTACAGATCCAAAGTGATTTACCGGTAAGATAAATAAATAAATAATAAAATCACACCAACTACATGGCCCCAAACGAAGCAGAGCTTGTGATATGGGATGCCATGTAGCGAACTAGGGTGATTCTAGAATATAAATACATATACAGGGTGACTGGTAGGTCATTTCCGAAATTTCAGGACGTGATAGTTTGAGATCATAAGTACATGAAGAGAAAACATAGAAAAAAATATTAATTATTTACTGAGTAAACTTAACCGAAAGTTAAAGAATTCATTACGCAAAGCATGGTTAGGTACATAAGCGTAATGCAATAGATACTTAGCGGGTGGCGGTGCGTTCTCTTTCTCTTTATTTATTCATAGGGATTTCTGGTGAAAAACTAAATACCTACCTACTTTTATGACATAATTATGATCAGAATCGAGTTCAGAGTGCTCTCATTCAGTATCTTAATGTAATTTAGAATGTAATGTATCTGTATGCATAGATAAACGCCTAGACCCAATAAATTTTTATTTTCTGTTCCGTGCGGGGATCAAACCCGCAACCACTAGCGTCTGAGGCAGACAGTGTTACCACATCGCCAAAGTGGTCGTCAAAGGTCGACAATATCGGCGACTCGCCTCAACAGGTTCGCTGAGCGACTTTGCTTGAGCCACGGCTATGAAACAAAAATTCTGTTGAAATTCAGACCTCGCCAAAAAGCAAAGTTTATGGATCGGCTAGTTCCCAGAAGTTCAACTGGCTGAACAGTACAACTTTGATGTCCCAGTAGTTCAACTTTGTACTACTGGGACATCAAAGTTCTATTATTATTATTATTACGCATACTTATAACTACTCGCCTTTCGGCGGAAAAGACCCGACAATCGGACCAGTCGGTCGGGTATCAGGGCAAGAGAGAATATTATTATTACTGTTTATATTATTTTTATTTTAGTAAGTATGTTTTGAAAAAGAAGTGGATCCCGTGAGAAGTTAATTGTTATTTATGTGTTTAATAGAAACTGAACACATATTTTCAAGTGTTAATCAGATACTTACCTACTAATAGTGTACTTTTATGTTGAATTTCAATCCAAAATCCTTGTTTGTAAACTCTTAAATGTCTGAGCGTTGCCATGACAACCAAAATCCAGATTTAATTTGGTAGGTATTTCTTTAAAACTCATAAAAAGTTGAATATTTTTAATGATCCTCTTCATTTTTCGTAAAGAAAGAACAAATTGGTTCACAAGAAATATATTGGATATTGGAAAGTAAGTAAAATTTCTATATTGAGGCATCATTCAAATCCAAAATTTTTCATACCAAAAATTAGCCTGGATTTCGGTTGTCATGGCAACACTCATACATTTATGTGTTTTTAAACAACGTTTTTGCAATTCAATATAGAAATATACTAAAAGTAGGTATTTGTTCAACTCTTGAAAAACATGTAGATACCTATTCATTTTCTATTAAAGACTCAAAAAGTTTATATTTTTCTTGTCAACGATTGAACTAACCAGTTGAACTAGTGGGAACTAGATGCCAGTACAACTTTTATGTTCCAATAGTTCAACTTTCGAGAGGATTGTACAAAGTTGAACTACTGGGAATAAAATTCCCACTAGTTCAAATGGTTGAACTGAGTAGTTGAACTACTGGGAACTACTCTATGGATCTCGGCTTATCTGACAAATTCAAATCTGAGTAAGCTCTCACAATACAAATCTAAGGCTGCGTTACCACTGACGCGGAGTTGAGCGGAGGGGAGCTTGGCGGTGCCTGAATAGACCAATCACTATGCTTGTTCTGTTTCCATTGAAGCAGAACGGAGATTTCAAGCACAGTGTTTGGTCTATTCATGCGTCGCTAAGCTCGGCTCCGCGTCAATGGAAACCCAGCCTTACTCTGATATCAAAGAATTATAATTCCTTCGGCAATTATATGCTCTGCAGTGCGATCTTAGAACTTTATCGATTCGTATGCTTACGAAAGTTCGTATAGTTGTCCGTTGCAATTAAAAAGCAACAGAGTGATTTATCTATTTTAGAGTCGCTAAACAATGCAACATGTTCACAGATATTCAAAATTAAGAAGACAAACAGTTATTTACACATGTGTTGCGGCAAACTTGCAACGAACTTCCACACTTTACAAACTTTCGTAAACATACGAATCGATAAAGTTCTAATAATGTTTTTAAGTTTTTGCATTTATAATGCTCAATTATTCTTAAATAACCGAAAATGAAATGTGATAAATAAAAATTATAGCACTCGTCCGGTAAACGAGGGGTCCCAGGTTCGAGTCCTGGCCGGGTAATTTTTATTTATCACATTTTTTCGGTTATTTAAGAATAATTGAGCATTATAAATGCAAAAACTTAAAAACATTATTAAACGTTGCAATGCTTCACTTTAACTGGGATTCACAATTTCTGAAAAGAAATTGGTCTCGGGTGATCTTAGCTGCAAAGCTATACCATTAGATGGAGCTACGTTAGCAATATAACGTATTTATAAATAAAAATGTGGTAAGTAATTTCGAGGCATACCGCCAGGCCCCGGTAGCTAAGTGGAAGAGCACTCGTCCGGCAAACGAGGGGTCCAAGGTTCGAGTCCTGGCCGGGTAATTTTTATTTATCACATTTTTTCGGTTTTTTACTATAAAGTTCGGTTTTTACACTGCTGGTAAGCAGGGACCGGAAAACCCCTTTATTTGATTAAGCCTATTGATAGGGTAACCCTATCAAAATCTTACCATATGGAAGTGTAACCCTATTGATATGGTAAGCCTATCGACGTGGTAACACTTTGAATAAAGTTAACTACTTTCGGATGCGCTTACCCTGTGATAGGGTTAGCCTATTTCTATCTCTTTCCGCGCATGCTGTTGAATTCGGAAGTATAATTCGAAGTGCGAGATTGAATAGATGGTGATAAATTTGATAATTTGATATTCTTAGAGATTAAATTTGCCTGCAGGTTTTAAAACCCTATTGAATCGGTAACCTTCAATAGGGTTTTCGATAGGCTTACTGCTTACATGAAGCTAACTCTATTGATATGGTAAGCCTTAAATTAGGGTAAGTCTTCGATACGGTTACCAAATTGATAGGGTTTTTTAAAACAAGTCTATGAAAAACCCAATCAAAAACCTCTTTAAGGGTAAGCGGTTCCGGTCCCTGCTGGTAAGGCGTCACTAGATTTGCATGCGGCCATCGATAACGATAAATCCGGCTTTTACATCGATATTTTATTAGAATATGGTACTTAGAATATGTATTTTCTAAAGAATATGGCATCTTTGGTTCTTTTGGCTTAATCATGGTAATAAATCGAGTGATTCTGTCAATCATGGTGAGCCTGTTAGCTAACATGATAGGATGAAATAATAAAATAAAAAAGATGTCCGACACTCGGAGACTGCCGCGGTAAAGCTATTGCATAGCATTTTTATCAACTTATGCAATAATAATTATTTATTTATTTTATTAATGCAGTAATGTTTGATCTAATATGAAGTTCCTCAAGTTCCTAGTAGATGGCGCTGAGTGTTTATTAAAGCCCGCATGTAAAGTTATGAAATCAAAGTATCACCGCTGTGTCGGTCGGAGTAAGGGGTATTAGGATTTTTCGTTACGGAATTTCTGGATTCGGTGCCCACGCTCAAGGCCCGCGATAGAAGCTATGCAATAGCTTAAAATATTTATCTTGTCGATTCGAAAATAATTCAAAAATAACTGTGGAGCTTGTGGAAGGTTTACCACCGTAACAGATGCAGCTAAATGCACTAAATGTACCTGCCTATATCATCGTTACTGTGTCGGAATTCCAGATAACGCTAAAGTGAATAGTCAGTGGTGTTGCCCGGGATGTAAAATAAAAGTACCTAAAGTAAAAGATAACGCCGAAACCCCGGTAAAACCCATGAGTGGCGACTTTGTGACCGAAGCTGCTATATCGCCTGAAAAGTGCTCGGATAATGCGTCGTCGGTCTCAAGCTGTAACGAAGCTTCGCAATCGGATCTACTCAAAGAGATAAAGTTATTAAGAAATGACATATTTACAATGCGTACTGAAATGAACGATTTTAGAAAGGAAATATCTAATGCGGTTATGTTGTGTAACAGTAGAATTGATAGCTTGGAATCGAAAGTTCTGGATTCTACAACCACTATTAATAAACTAGAGCAACACATATTTAAACTCGAGGAGGAGCTCTCGGCGAGGGACCAGGCCTTGCTTTTAAATGACATTGAAATATCGAACCTTCCCGAAACTACAAATGAAAATTTAATTCATGTTGTACAGTTGATTGGTAAAAAGCTTGGAGTTGTCGTGGAGGAGCGCGACATAGTACATGCGAGCCGCGTGGGCGCGGTGCGGGCGCACACCGACGACGGCAGCGGCGGCGTGCGGCGCCCGCGCCCGCGCCCCGTGGCCGTGCGCCTCGTGCGCCGCGCCAGCCGCCACGAGCTGCTGCGCGCGGCGCGCGTCCGCCGCCAGGCAGACAGCTCGGACCTGGGTATCAACGCTCCCGCTCAAAGGTTCTACATTAATGAGAGGCTGTCTAAGAGTTGCAGAGAGCTGTTCCGGCAGACACGGGAGCTTGCCCGTCGATTTGACTGGAAGTATACTTGGACCAAGGAGGGCCGTATCTTCACACGTAAAAGTCCCGACACGATTGCCCATCGTATCTGTTCATCTCGGGACTTAAATCGTGTTTTTGGTATTGACTCAGTTAGCGTTAGTGATTAATTTTATATTATTTATAGGTAGTTATATTTTCATAATTTTACTGTTAACAATGAGATTGTTATTATGCATAATATATAAAAAAGGTATATGCCAAAGTTTAGGCTTGTTGGAAATCCCTTTTATCTTAGTCTATGCGAACATTAATTTTATCCTTTATTTTTTCACTATTTTATTTATTAGACACAGTTTCACTTATAGTTGTGTTGGAACTAAACTTTGCACAAGAAATATTTTGATCGTGATATATATTTATATGGATATGAGTATATTTATGTTGTTGCATTACTTTTTTCCAATAAGTCTATCGTCTAGATTTTTTGTTTATTATAATCACTCTATTTTCGTTGGACCAATTTATAAATTATACACCACACAGAAGCTCTGCTCTATCATAAAAATAATAAAAACTAATCTGTACCCAGTTTTAGTCGTTGATTTTTGTTTGCAAAGTTTAATTTTATATAAGCTCTTTTTAACCATTTTAAATCCACATGGTATATTAATAATTAAATTTAATTTCAAAAACCAAATCATATGTAAATTTGATCTATATTTTTATCCTCTATTTTATGTTCTGTTGTACTTTTGTCAGATATTTTTTGAGTTTATGTCATTTTTTATATGCACATGTATTTGGAGGTTTTTTGAAAATTATGGATGTTGTTGTTTAAACGTTTATTTTGAAGAGGCGAAACAAAAATATCTTGTAGTGAACATACGTCCCGCAGAGCATTTTAAAATTATATTATTATTTTTATGTTGTTTTTATTATACGTATTTGGTTTTATATTTTATATATGTTTCGTTTATTAATTTTATTTTGTTTTCGTACATAAATGGCTAAGCATAAGAACTTAAAAATCAGTTTATTCAATGCTGGATCTCTCTGTACTGGACACGAGGAGTTCATTGCGGCAGCTAGTCGTGTAGGCTCGGATGTCATTGCCATAAATGAGACCTGGCTCCGTAGTGGACAGGAGGGCCTCGCGCCGAGCGTGCCCGGCTACCGGCTGCGGCACGTGCCGCGCCCGGCCGGCCGGCGCGCGCGCGGCGGCGGGGTCGGCTTCTACGTCAGAAAGGGCATCAACGCGCGAACCTGTGCTCACCCACAGACATCAGAGCCGGTAGAACAAATGTGGATATCTATAACTGTAAATTCTACTCGCTTTTTAATAGGTACTGCCTATAGACCGCCGTGGCTTAATATAAATGTGTTTTTTGACGCTTTGACTGAATCCCTTTTGACTTTTAATAATTATGATTATACAGTTCTTCTCGGTGACTTTAATATAGATTGTTTGAACACGTGTGCAGGTAAATATGTTAAGCTCCAACAGTTTCTACAGTGCTTTAATTTACAAAATAAAATAACTGAGCCTACACATTTCACTTCACACAGTCAATCCTTGATAGACATTATTTGCACTAATGCACCTGTTGCCAAAGTTGATGTCCACCACGCTCCTGAACTAGGTAATCATGCCCTAGTTTCCGTAGATTTTAAGTGCAAAAAATATAAAACTCCCCCTAAACGCATAACGTTTAGACCCATTAAATACATTTCATTTGCGGACTTTGACACTGACTTAAAAGCAGCCAATTTTAACTCTATCATTAAGATGGACGACGTTAACGAAATGGTTGACATTTTAAACGAATTAATATTAAACCTTATTGATAAATATGCACCGTACAAATCGATAATAGTTCGTGAAAAAGAAAAACCCTGGCTCACAAGCAATGTACGATACATTATGCATCTCCGTGACAGAGCTTACTTAAAGTATCGCAAATCTCCACTAGAGACAAACAAAAGCGAATATAAAAAATTAAAAAAACTTGCAAATTCATCAATATACGCTGAAAAGAGAGCATATTTTACTTGTAATATTAATAGGAACCTTAATAATCCTAAAATTTTGTGGAAAAATTTGAAAGACACCGCTTTAAATGGTTTGACTAGGTCCTTTGAACTACCATTGCAGCTTAACGACCCAAATTTCATAAACGATAATTTTTTGAACATTCCCCATGTTATGTCTCCATCTATATCACAACTCACTTATTATGAATTTAATAGAAAGGATGTTTGCTCTTTTAAATTTGTTCCGGTTACTTGCACGCAAGTGTGTAAAGCAATTCTATCAATTAAATCTAATGCAGAGGGTGTTGACAGAATTACTCGTGACATGTTTTTACTAACTCTTCCTTATTCTCTTGAGGCAATAACTGCAATTATTAATACATCTCTCGCTACTTCTACATTCCCCGAACAGTGGAAAATTGCTTTAATTCGACCTATACCTAAAGTCAGCAACCCTTCACTCATAAAAGACATTCGTCCCATTAGTATACTTTCGTTCTTGTCAAAGGTACTTGAGAGGATAGTTTTTGTGCAGGTTCTTGGGTACTGCGAATCAAATAAATTACTACCAGAACGTCAATCCGGTTTCAGACGAGGCAGGAGTACGGCCACTGCGCTGCTTGACGTTGTTGATGGAATACTCGCTGCCCAGGACTCGGGAAATGCGACTAACTTTCATTTTATGGATTTGATAATGCAGCAGTAACGTGGTTCAATAGTTATCTCAGTGGAAGATCACAAAAGGTTGTTGTTACGGACCCCCAAGGCAATCAATTAGAATCTACCCTTAAATCGGTTACTCGAGGCGTGCCCCAAGGATCAATTCTGGGTCCGCTCTTATTTATTCTATACACTGCCGATCTAGCTGAACACATTCATCACTGTGGATATCATTTGTACGCGGATGACCTTCAAATATACACCCACGCAAATGAAAAATCTATACATAGCTCTACTGCGAAGCTTAATGAAGATCTTGAGCGTATTGCTAATTGGTCGTCTAGCAATTCTCTTATGTTAAATCCCTCTAAATCTAAATTTATTATTATCGGCTCAAAAAGCAAAGTTAAAAAGTTAAATGAAATAAATTTTAAAGTTGAACTGAGCGGGACAGAAATCGAAAGAGTGACTGAGGCACGCAACTTGGGTATTGTGTTTGATGAGTCGCTACATTTCGATAAATATATAGTTGAATGTGCACGCACATGCTTTTATCGTCTCAAGTTGCTTTATGGGATACGGAGCTACGTTACAATAGAATTGCGAATTAAGTTATGTGAAAGCCTTGTTCTATCTAAATTAAATTACTGCATGACTTTATATAGTCCTTGCATACAGGAACGATCTCAAAAACTTATACAAAGGATCCAAAATGCATGTGCGCGTTACTGTTTCAATATTCCACCTAGAACACATGTAACACCATACCTTAATAGCCACAATTTTCTCAAAATGAGGGCTCGTCAACAACTTTTTCTGGCTTGTCTCATGTTTGACGTCGTCTGGACTCAAGCCCCAGCGTATCTTCATGAAAAACTTGTCTGGCGTTCTCAAAGCAGTCGTAACAACATAAGGTCATGTACAAATCCACTTTCTGTCCCTGAGCATCGAACTGCAGCATTCCGTGGTAGTTTCAGATATCAGTCAAGCAAATGCTGGAATAATATACCACCACCTATCCGCGATACTAAGCTCCGCGCTAGTTTCAAGGAAAAGTATAGAATACACTTATTTGAAAATCAACTCAATGTCTAAACACATAAACTTATATTTATATCTGTTATACCTGTTGTTTTAATCTAAAGTTAATACTTTTATTTATTAGTATTTATTTATTATTAGTTTCAAATAAAATCCTGTTATATTTATTCATTTCATTATTTGTAGGCTTTTCTGTTGTGCTTATATTTCATTGCTTGCTTGTTTCTATATATATTTACATTTTAAATTACTCTGCTGGCTTCTTAATGTGTATGTCGCGTTTTAACCTACTCTTATTTATTTGCATCAATTAAGAACATATATATATAAGAATGAGTCTGTATCTACCTACTCCCAGGCAGCGGCTGAAAATCAGCGCTTTGCTAGCTTCCTAGCAAAGCATTAGGCTGAGTCGTCGCCTTTTGTTTTTTAGTTAAGGTATTTATGCTTCTATAAGTATGCACTGTTTAGTCATAAGTTATTTGTAGGTTTAATTATGTTACCTAAAAAACAATAAAGATTTTCTATTCTATTCTATTCTATTCGATTCGAGTCTTTATCAATGGTCGCATGCTAGCCCTGCTGGTTATCAAATACAGAGGTATTAACTTATAACTATAAAGGGTGTTCAAAGAAAACAAAATGCACTTTGACTATTTTTATTTGGTTTCCATCACATTGTAGATATATCGTAGATTGATAAGTTTCGTTCACACAGACCTTTTATATTCCCATTCACAACACTGACTTAATACTAAAATTATGTAGTTTAGCTAGCCGGTATTCCAATTACTAAGTACTACTAAGTACGGATACATTATACACAACGCAGAATTCGTAACAAAACTTTCAAATATTTTACGATTTTTTTTTCTACCTAACATAACACCCACATACACGAGGACACAATCGAAATAAATAACAACGTGTTAATTAAAGGCAATTTGGTCTAACAAACGTATTATATATCAAATTAAATAAAACATTTGCTTACTAAAAATATTGCCAGTGTAACGTGAGCAACCAAAAAAAGTCTATCAAATATTTACTATCTTGCATTATTACGGCAAGTTGACGTTTGACAGCCGACACATCTGACGTTGACAGCTGTCACGTCTGACTTTGACAGCTGTCACGTCTGACGTTAACAGCGGTCGCGTCTGAAGTTGACAGGTGGGTAGTTTTACATTCGTCTGGTTTGGTGGATGATCATTTGGCGTACGCTGAACGTGGAGAGGCCGAGCCCGATGGCTGCGAGGGCTACTGCCGATCTGGACATCATCTTTTCACGGTTCACGGGCTGTAAGGAGAAGAAAAGGGATATAAATTAATATTGTTTAAGTAACAATTCCTGGTGATGGGCTTCTTAGTCGAGAGAGGTGGCCATACGATGTATTGCTGGATAATAATATTTTATATTATTTGGGTGGCCAACAGCTTTTAGTTAAAAACTAGGTTTAACATAATTATAATGTCGAGTAAGCCATTAACAAGCCTCCGCAGATACATTTGGAGATAGAGAAAAGATGGTTACATACACGAAAAAAAAAGAAAATTATATAAAGAAAAAATAACAATAATAACAGCAGTATCTAAGCTATGACAATATGCTTCTTATATAACAATACCTTATGCCACACGAGACCAAACTTAAATATACAACTTCTTAACCAAAATATTTTTAAATTTAGTAGGTGTGGTGTTAAAAAGATCGATTCCGGAGTCATGGTATTTGTTAATAATGTGTAACTTAGTTTTTGCTAGCAACTTTTGAATTGCAAGTCTCGAATCGAGCTCAATGTTAATTTTAAAACTGAAGTGGGACGTGTTCGAAATTAAACCCTCTAGTCAGTGCGGCCACACTGGATGCGCGGTGATTAGGGCCTTAGGGTGCTTACATTAAGAAACAGGTTTCCGGTACAGATAAATTATATGCTCATCAATTTTGGACCGTATGAGTGCTCACATAAGAGTGCTTTCATAAAGGAACAGATCCGCACAGGTTTGTCCGTACCGGTTAATCTGTAAGAAACCTTACGCGGGCGCGGCGGCCTGTAGCTGAGGTGGCCACAGTAGCGCGCTAGCTCTTGTAGCGGTTTGACTTATATCAGGTGTTAAAAGCAAAGGACGACGATAAGGAATTACTTTATTTCTGTTTGAAAAAAAAAATGTAAAGATTTGTTTTAATTTGTATGGAGAATTGAGACGTACGGAACCCATTTTTTTTTAATTCACTTGAACATCCGTTCAACATTCGACTACATTTAAAGTAAAATATCTGCTTATCTCATACAACTTTTGCAAAAGTTCCTTTTTTATCTTTATTTAGCTTATAAAATTTATTTTTATTTAGCACATTTTTCAGTTATTATATACCCGAACGGACTGGTCCGATTGTCGGGTCCTTGCCGCCGAAAGGCGTGTTGTTTTTAAAATACCAAACAATAATATTCGTTTATTTCAGGCAATATTTACAACAACATGTTAACAATTGAAAACAGAGGCCCATATCATGTCATATCCACGTGATATTGTTAGTTTAATATACTATGCGTGATAGTCGCCCAGAGCACATCACGCGGTCACATTGGCATGTGAACGGCGTCGTTCTAAATTTATACGCGAGGCGCCACCGATGACATTGTAAGTTCACTGATAAATATAGTATAGGTAGGTACATACATACATAACGTCACGCCTGTATCCCTAATGGGGTAGGCAGAACACCAGACACTATAAAACCATCTGATGTTACAAATTTGGCGGTTTTGTGATGATGGAGAGAGACTTGCAGTGATAGGGGGTCAGCCTATCGCCTACGAAAACGTCAATAAAAAAACCTCCGTCCCTTAACTGACTTTTACAGTATGCCCGGGAAGAGAAGCAGCTGGAACATTCTATGTTTTTCTTTCGCTCCCAGTCCAGCATGGAAGGTAGGTAGGTATTCAAAAATCTGAAATGCATTGACTATTGAACTTCAAAATCATCTATCAGCCTGGTATGAAACATAAATACGAGGGCGGTCCCAAAATTACCCGACCTGACTTACGTACTGGCAGTTTTATTCGATTAAATACTCTTTTTAAAAAGTCTGATCAATGCGGATTTTAAATTTGGAATTCGAACACGCTAGGTCATTTGTCATTTGTTTTGTAGTCCTTGAAAGTGAACGCTGTCAGAGAATTTTCTAATATGGAAAAAATTGGTCTACGATACGTCATTCAATACTTTCATTTGAAAGGCCTCAGCCCAACTAACATAAAAGAAGAGCTAGATTCTACATTGGGGGAGTCTTCTCCTTCGTTTACAACGGTAAAATATTGGGTGGCCGAGTTCAAACGTGGCCGTACGAACTGCCAAGATGAACCTCGCAGTGGGCGACCAAATGAGGTGACTTCGCCAGAAATGGCAAAAAAAATCCACAAAATTGTATTGGATGATCGTCGACTAAAGGTGCGCGAGCTAGCAGATATGGTAGGCATTTCAAAAAGTGCAGTACATCGTATCTTAACTGAAAACTTGGACATGAGGAAGCTGTGCGCAAGGTGGGTGCCGCGATTACTCACACTAGAGCAAAAACAGCGTCGTGAGCATGTTTCAGTCGAGTGTTTGGCAAAATTTCGAAGCAATAGAGCAGAGTTTTTGCGTCGATTTATTACCATGGATGAAACGTGGGTTCATTATTTCACACCGGAGACGAAAGAACAGTCAAAGCAATGGACCGCAAGGGGAGAATCGGCCCCAAAGAAGGCAAAAACGGTTCCATCGGCAGGAAAAGTCATGGCATCGGTTTTCTGGGACGCTCGTGGGATAATCTTCATAGATTATCTACCAAGAGGAAAAACCATCAACGGCGAGTATTACGCAAACTTGTTGCAGCGTCTAAGTGAAGAAATAAAGATAAAACGGCCTCATCTATCAAAGAAAAAAGTTTTGTTTCATCAGGACAACGCGCCAGTCCACACCTCCGGCATTGCGATGGCTAAAGTCGAAGAATTAAAGTTTGAATTGCTACCTCATGCACCTTATTCACCAGATTTGGCCCCATCTGATTATTTTCTGTTCCCAAACTTAAAAAAATGGCTCGGTGGGAAAAGATTTGCAAGCAATGAAGATGTTGAGTCTACGGTTAATGCCTATTTTGAAGAGCTCGACGGTTCCTACTACAGACGCGGCATTGAAGCTATAGAGCACCGCTGGGAAAAGTGTAAAGAACTACAAGGAAGCTATGTAGAGCAATAAATATAATTCATCCCATATTTTTTGTTTTTTCTTGGTTAGGTCGGCTACTTTTGGGACTACCCTCGTATAATCTTTTTTATATAATACATATGAGTACGTAGAATATAATATCTACATTGACGACCTTATAGTTCACACAAAGTTTTGGACGTGAAGTCGGTTTCTTAACGCTCTGCATTTGTACATTATGTACTGATCGGGTCGAGCGTTGCTTAACCTGTTATAGCGCATGATATGTCACTACACCAAGACTACACGACGTAAGCACATACCAATACGTAACAGTGTATTGATTTATTTATAACTTTGATAGCATAAAGCACACTTCACACGTTAGAGGGCGCTGCAAATACACTGAAAGTCAAAGAAATTGTGTGTTCGTATGATAACCTTTCGTTATCTTTCAAGCGGTTTTATTTATATTAATAGAAGTTTGATTAGGCATCTTAAAAAATTACGCGTAAAAAAATGTGTGTACGGAAATAGATTTATTTGATAAAGAGAATGATGTTTTTGCTCTCGAAAGTTTTAAAACAAAGAAGAGTATAAGAAGACTGGAAATTATAACTGGAAACACCCTGTATGATGAGTATTATGTTGATAATCTTGGGCCAGCTTGGTGGATTATAGTCTAAACCTCCTTGACACCCAGAGGATAGACAATTGCCCTGCAGTGGGTGCAACACGGAGTTGTGTGGATGTGATGATGTTTGATTATCCAAAGCTTCGGATATCAATAACAATCAATGTTAGGATAAATGAAGGTAGAGCTTTAAAAAGTCTATTGTTTTTTAGCTTTAATCCCTCAATAATCATTATTTTTCGAAACATGAAGGAAATGGAAACGTAAACTCAAAGAACTTCACAATACAAGGTATTAAGAAAAAACGCGTAAATATTGTTTGATGCAACAAAGCTAATAAAGGAAACTCTGCTTCACAGAACTGCTTTAACAGTAGCCTCTTCTGCAGTGCGATCACAGAACTTTATCGAATCGTTTGTTAACGAATGTTCGTATAGTATGGAGACGGTTTTTAAGAAAAAATTGAAATCTATCCATTGCCGCACGGCCAGTTCAAATAAATGTGTACCTTGTTAAGTATGAATGTTTGTAAACATGTTGTACTCATAAATATCTGTAAAATAAAAAATTACAATGTTACTCAAAACTTGCAACCGACTCCATACTATACGAGCATTCGTAAACATTCGTTAATATACGATTCGATAAAGTTCTGTGATCGCACTGCTGTACAGTTATGAAATAAGTACCTACACATACATAACTTCGCGTCTGTATCCCTTACAGCTCGTTCACACATGATCCGTTTTACAGGATATCTTTTTCGTATGTTAAATACGTATACTGAATACTGTGCCATATGTGAAGTCCCTCAAACAACTCCATGCGCAATCGATGAAAAAAAAAACGTGTCCGGTAAAACGTATCCAGTAAAACGGACAATAGAAACTATTGAGTTTGTATGAAACCGCAACAAATCGGTAGCCCATAGGTACTATGTTTTTCTTTCACTCCCAGTCCAGCATGTAAATAATCAATAACGATATCGTGATGAGTTATTTATCGTTGATCTGCAATATTGTACTCACGTGGCACGATCGGACTTCAACGACTGCATAGTTATTACGTTTTCATCCTAATTATGACGAGACTTCCATTTCCGAAGTATACGTGAACCGTACTAGTTTTTATTATTTTTAAACGCGGGCTTTAGGCTATAATAAAAACAACATACCATCTATAATATTACTGACGTCCATATACCACTCATAATCAGTTGAATCCAGTGCACATTTTCCGGCTATCAAAGCATAAAAAACGAGCTATTTTGATACTAACCACGATAGTTTACGAACATTCCGCAAGCAATGAACTCTTAAATCCTGAGATGTATTCTGAATTACAGTGCGAAGTAGAGTCTCGAGAGTCATTGATTCCACTCTTTGTCGAATTTACGCATAAATAAATAACAAGTATTATTTCTAATAAAAACATTTTTTTTGTCTTGAGTTTTTACGATTTGTTAAATATATCCCTTAGGTACAGTATTAGAGAGTTAAGTCTATCTAAGCTAAGTCTATCACGGAACTTTATCGATTTGTACTATGCGTTTCAAATTAGATTAGGACTGGCTTAGCGCCATATTGTGACGTCATAGCTGTCAACTCGAACCTGTTCGGTAGAGTCCGCAAAATAATATTGTTTAATTTAGAATTTACTTTCATTTAGACATAAAAAATATTACGCGTTTTCGACTACTTTCATTCCACTTAATGATCAAAATTCATTTTCTGAAGAGTCAACGTCGTCGTATAATGTTGGCATGGATCCCGCGCCTTTTCACCATGCATCCTCTTTACTGTCGCGTGTAAATAAAGTTTATAAACTAATTAAATAATGAGACAAAAACAATAAAATAACGTTTTTATTTCTTTTAGCTATAATCTGTACTAATATATAAAGCTGAAGAGTTTGTTTTTTTGTTTGTTTGAACGCGCTAATCTCAGAAACTACAAGTGGGATTTGAAAAATTCTTTTTGCAATTGATAGCCCAACTCTTGAGGAAGGTAATAGGCTATATTCTATCCCAAAACTCCCACGGGATCAAAAGTTACGCGGGTAAAACCGCGCGCGGTGGCTAGTACTCGGATAAACAAAATAGGTAAAATAAAGAGTCATTTTTAATAAAAAAAAAAATTTTGCAGACCCTAATTTTCAAGTGACTTTTGACAGATAGAGGTCATTGACTTTTCTATTCTCATTTGAATCGCATAGTATGTTTGCCAATGTATGCATAGTGTAGAATCGTTTTGTGAGCAGCAATTGAAATGCCGCACAAGTGGGAATAAATTTGTAGGTGCCTTGTTAATTTTTAATGTTTGTGAACATATTATTGTTATTATTATTTTCATATCCTATATCTAAATTGTGTGTATTTCTTGTGTACAAATGTGAATCTGTTTATTTTAAATAAAGATATTATTATTATTATTATGTGTTTATGCTTTACATTCACCTTAGTCAAAAAGACTAAGGGTTAAAGATGGAACATCTATGCGAGCTTTTGGCTAAGACATGATGCTTATAACTGAATTATATTGAGAGAAATTTTCTCACAAGTCGGCAAGTGTTCATTATTACTGCTTTTTGCAGCTGTATGAAAGATAGTGGATGCATTTAATACTATTGTTAAATAATTTATATAATAATTACCTAAAATTTTTATTACAACTTGTAAAAGACTCCATAGTGTGCGATTATTTGCGAATCGATAAAACTCTAAGATCGCATTGCAGTTGAACGTGAGTGACCATGGTAGTCAAATGTAAAAAAAATGCGATAAAAGCTGTTAAAAAGGTTTTTAACAGTTGCCTGTATTTAATTAACTTGAGATATATCTATACATATAATAAAATGGTAGGAAAGTCAAAACTGTACATTGAATATTTTTTTAAAAGAATACTTGGGGTATGATCTACAATCGAAACAGAAACAAAAAATATAGTTTTTAGAATTTTTGTCTGTTTGTCTGTTTGTCTGTTTGTCTTTCCGGGATAAACTCAAAAAGTACTGCATGGATTTACTTCAAATTTGGCATGAAGATAGTTAAGAAGTCGGGTCAACATATAGGCTACATATTATCACGCTAGCAGTGTTATAATCGTAGGTGCGTTTGGTGCTGCATAGCGTTCACGCAGACGACGTCGCGGGCAGCAGCTAGTAATAAAATAAAAATTTATATTACAATGATTCAACAAACCTATTCTGGCACCATATAGTCGTTAAACACCTACCCACTTACATACCGATTTGCTGAAACATTTTTGGCAAATATCCTTAGCATTTAAGCGTCTGTAGTAAAGCGATTTATAAATATAATTTATTATGTTTTGTATTATCAGGCGTATTAAACGGTTCTTGAAATTAAAATCTAGATTATTGAAAAAAAAAACTACAATGTTGATAAAATCACTCATGTAGGTATAGATCTTCATACGGTTATCACTAGGTAACGAAGGAAATATATTCACGAGGACTGTTAGGCGTATAATTCTTTTGATTTTTATGTAATCGGTCAAAATTCGACCATGAGTTTGTTTGGTTGTTGAAAATTCATGCGTTATTTAGCATGGCTGGCGCAGGGCGGGCGCTGTGCAGGCGCGGGTGCACTTCAATGATTGCAATTTGAGCTGTGTTTCTATGAAAAATAAGACTCAAATTGTGTAAAACAAATTGCTTGCTTGGCGTACGCTTAGGGCTGCCAACTTTTTTTTTCGTCTGAAAAATATATCGAACAGTATATAGTAAAAATAAACAGTATTCAATTTATTTAATGTTTTAAACACATATTTTTAGAATTTCTTACACAAATTGTTAATTAAAGTTTAGTATATGAAGTGTTTAGATTTTTATGCTGAAAACAGTATTTTGTATTCATTTTGTTCAACAGTAATTAGTATAATGTAGTGAAAAACAGTATAATACTGTTAAAAACAGTATGGCTGGCAACCCTACGTACGCCGGGCTGGGCGTTAGCTTTTGGTCCGAAGTCCGAAGCATTCGAAGGCCTCGTTTATGCACAAATGGTGCCTCGCGTGGGGCTTCGCGAAATTTCGTTACATAGCTGGTTTTACTCTAAGCCAATGGATGGTTTCATAGTAAAGCCGGCGATGTTGATGACGCGCCGCCCGCTTATGCTTAAACGAGAGCCTATTGAGTTTGTATGAAACCGCGACATATCGCTCTCACAACCGCTGGCGTCGAGGAAGGCCCAGATTCCCCGCGCCGCTGTCGCTGCCGTCCAGTTTGCAACCTAAGAGTAGGCCTCAAGCGGTGGTCGGCTTGAGTAGTTGTCTTAAAGACAATTTTATCCAGGGCCGGTAGCCGACTTTACGCCGACTATCTTATCAGGAGATAAACAAAGAATGCTAGATAGATAGCCAGAAAATCGTTACGTCTTTCACTGTTCGTGATATAACACATTATGTTGCTATGTTAAAACGAGAAGATATAGCAATATTCTAAAGAGTGATTTATTTGTGTGACAAAACATTTCTTTTTTCATTAATAGAACGTGGTCGCTAACCGGGCGAAGCGATTTTAGTACCAAACCGTTGTTATAATTAAAATTATAAAACCAGTCAAACTTTTGACAAAGATCTTGCAAAAATTTGTAAGCAACGAGTATTTTTTACTAATAAACCATTATGATGTTATTTACCTAGTCTAAAAACGTACGCTTAATATCTTCTACACTACAATACTCGCACTATCGTAGTCTGAAAACACCGCGAAATATCTTTAAATATTTTGGCCAGACGCCACCACAGTTACGGACGCGACCTTCGCAGCTCGTTAAGATAACAACAATAACAAATGATTCAAAAGAAGACGCAAAAATGACATGTTACTTTTTAGCAGGAGTCTAATTTTAATACCTACATACTTACATAACTTCACGCTTGTATCCCTTATGGGGTAGGCAGAACATCATAGGATGTTAAACCATCTGATGTCACGTTTGACATTTTTGGAGGTATTATAATGATGGAGAGGGCCTATTGCAGTGACAGGGGGTCAGCCTATCGCCCGCAAAATCGCTTTTACAGTATGCCCGGGAAGAGAAGCAGCTGGCACATTCTATGTTTTTCTTTCGCACCCAGTCCAGCATGGAAGTTTTGCTAATTTTAATAAGAAAAGTTATTTTTAAATGCCGTCATATGTAGTGTCATTAAGGTTTAAAATAAATTTGAAAAAATGTTATCAATGGTGCATTGTTTCCTTAATTTTAAATTTCACCTCGTCAAGCCGGAACAGGGTTTTTCCTACACGCGTTAGGTTTATCAAAGTTAATTTACCTTTAGTATTATTTATCGAATAATTACATCCGCTAGGACAAAATCTCAATAGATATTTGTCACCTATTTCTAGCAGAGGTTTAGGTCGAAAGCGTTTTGTTATTCTTAGAATTATTCTCGACCGTTTGCTGTTTCTAAGGATGATAGCTTTTTTGACTACGAATTAAATATTATTTTGATTTTGACTGTCCGTTGAGTTAAGTAGGTATTTATTGTCATGGTTCGCTAAAGTGATATCATCTGGAGGGCTTATTTCGTTACGGCTTTGTTTTATCGTAGGTAGGTTCTATCGAACCAACTGACCCATTTTGCTGATAAATTCGTTTGAAACTGTCAAACTTGTAAGGTCTATCGCGTGTGATGCACTTAGGATATTTTAAAGTCAAAGTCAAAAGAGTCTTTATTTCGTAAGTATTTAAATACATTTGAAATAAGTCACACAATTTACAAATTGAACTGAATCTACCACCACTTCGGAAAGTCGATCTGTTGAGAAGAAGTGGCAAGAAACTGAACAGCAATCATCTTTTAAAAATACACAAAAACAATTGACAACCAGGGAATCCCATCTTCTTGCATCCGGATATCTTATAGTAAAACTTTATATAACACTTATCCTTAAATCTATCGAAGGGTTAATCTTACAGTAAAAGATAGGTACTGTACGAATTATGTACTCAGTAAATGTCAGCGATGAATGAAATGATAACAAGTTGGTCACCAAGGAAACCTATCTTCAAGCGAATTTTGACCTACTAGCATTTAGACGGTTTGTCAAAATGAGCTTATGGTGGGTCATGCATGATTCAATTGGTGCGATAGTACCAACACGTCTTGATACTCTACTTAGGCCTTTTAAAAAGATAATACAAATCCTATACTTTATACAGTCATATTATTGTTTTAAGTATTCAGTTATCTATACTTCATAGTCATCATTCAGCCTGAAGACGACTTCTTACGAGGGGCCAGCCTAAGCTGCTAGTACGTGGCAACTTCTCGAGTTACTGACCCCCACCAGAAGCCATACATTCAGTAATTCAACTTCATACAAACAGACGAAACGCGAGCTATACCTACGCGGCTCAATCTTGGCATGCGCTCGGCATGCGGCCTGTCGCGAGTGTCTGCATGCCGAACTATTTTTTCATTGGGCTTTACGTTTGCATACGTTCTGCGAGCTATGTAGCACATACAAAAATCAGACCGTTTCTTTCTAGAATATTAATTAAGATTACGATCATCGTCAAGGCACCACGCCAATGTGCCAGATATTTCTACAACAATTTGATAAGGTTGCTAGCTTATTGATGCAATCTATCTAAAAATACTTAGATCGACGATGTACTTATAGTTTATTGTGCCAACACCTTATCGGTCATTCAAGATTATTGCGATTGTATAGGTAAATCATTTGTATTGTATGTTAAGTATTGATTGTCTAGTAGTGAAATAGTAGAAACTGTTCTACTTACGACTTAGAATATTTTTTTACAGATACCCGCACTTCACCTCCGTCCTACCTGATAATAAATTAAATATAATAAAATTCCCAGATTATCACACCAACTACATGGCCCCAAAGTAAGCATAGCTTGTGTTATGAGATACCATGTAGCGAACCTAGAATATCTAATATATAAAATTCTCGTGTCACAGTTTTTGTTGCCATACTCCTCCGAAACGGCTTGACCGATTTTGATGAAATTTTATGTGCTTATCCGGTATCTATGAGAATCGGCCAACATCTATTTTTTTTTATTATTTATATGGCATAACAACGTTTGCCGGGTCAGCAAGTAAATACATAAATAGATAAGCAGAAATAAATTACCTTCCATGCTGGACTGGAAGCAAAAGAAAAACATAGAATGTGCCAGCTGCTTCTCTTCCCGGGCATACTGTAAAAGTCAGTTAAGGGACAGAGGTTTTAAAGGTGTTTTTGTGGGCGATAGGCTGACCCCTTGTCACTACAATAGTCTGTCTCCATCTTTATAACACCTCCAAGTTTGTCAAACGTGACATCAGATGGTCTTATAACCTCTGGTGTTCTACCTACCCCATAAGGGGTACAGGCGTGATGTTATGTATGTAAATAGATAAACTCGCAGACACGGAACATTGTTTTTCTTGCTTCGTGCGGGAGTCCTAACCCGCAACCACTGTGGTCTGAGGCAGACAGGTTTACCACATCGCCAAAGTGGTCGTCTAACAAATCTGTATGTCGCAGATTTTACACGAACCTGATGGTTAGGGAAGATGAAAGCACGGGCCTAGGAAAGAGCTGGCTCTTCATAAAATATTGCCGGAACACATCACCACCGGAGCGGTCATATTTGGCGGCAGATTATATATGAAGGCTGGTCGCTAGTCAGCCATCAAGTTCACTTGGATTAGTCGCCTTTTACGACGTGTTTATCCAGGCTATTCTAAGCCCTATCTACAAGTTTATAAGTAAATCATGATGAACGTGGAGGAATTTGTATTTAACAATTTTTTTCATTTATTTTAGAAAGATCACTGTCAACTTTTCAGTAGAAAAGAGCTAACATTGCCATCTAGTGCAAAACGTAGATAGCTTCTGGTCTATATTTACGAAATACGCTTCAAACGTGCACAAGGGACTCAAAAAAAGATTGTATGGCTGCACACAGAAAGATCAACGTCACCATAGTTGCAATGAAGAAAAGACCCAAAACATAATATTTTAAAGTTTTTGCATTTAAAATGCTTAATTACTTACTCTTAATGAAATGAAAAATTTTTATGTAACACATTTTTCATTTATTTAAGACTCAAAACATGTTAAAAGGATCAAAGTCATTGACTATGATTTTCAACCGAGGAGAGGAGGAGGTTCTCAATTCGTCTGTATGGTTTTTTTGTCTTTGTTTTGGACAGTTATGTCCAAAATATCGTGTTAAAATCGATTTAAAAAATTCTTAATTCATATGATGGAGGCTGCTTCATAGACGGTCCCATATAAATTTCATTGAAATCGGTTGAGTACTTCATTGAAAATATCAAATGTTTGAAACAATATGTTTGATTTTGGAGAATGTTTACGTAGATTACATTATTAGTCGGCCAAAGTGTTGACGTGATGTCGGTTTTTTTAATGCTCTGCATTCGTTGATTATTTTACTTGTTTATTTCTAAATAAAATAGCTTCTATGCTGGACTGGGAGCGAAAGAAAAACATAGAATGTGCCAGCTGCTTCTCTTTCCGGGCATACTGTAAAAGTCAGTTAGGAGACCGAGGTGTTATGGGAGGCTTTTTTGTGGGCGATAGGCTGACCCCCTGTCACTGCAATAGTCTCTCTCCACTATTATAATGCCTCCAAATTTGTCAAACGTGACATCAGATGGTTTTATTACCTCTGGTGTTCTGCCTACCCCATACGGGATACAGGCGTGAAGTTATGTATGTATTATGTATGTATTTCTAAATATGACTCACTTTTGACTGTGATCTTTCTTCCCCTGTACCTTTCTATTGGCGTTCTCTTGTCTCTGCCTACCCCAAAGGGAGACGCGCGTGAGGTTTATGTATGTATGTAAATATTTGTATTGTATGTTCAGTATTATAATTTTAATTGTCTGGTAGGGAAATTGTGGGACAGTGACCTGAGAAAGCCGATGCGTAAATTTGATTAATTAAATCTAATCTTATGAACTCTGTGTGAACTATCTGTCTGTATGGTAGCAGATAGATAAGAAGCAGTGAGTTCTTAGATCTTTATTGCATATAGGGGCTAGAGCCAGGACCTTTATTAGTTATTTTCCTTTTTTGTAATAGACCAATCCAACATACGTTTTTTGCTTGAAAATCGAGACAGTAAATCTAAAATTAGAACCAAAAACTTTGATTGTCGCACAGATTTAAGCATATGTAACACTGGCTATTATCAAGGAAACATCTTCTATGACATGGGCTATAATACGCCCAGCCTAAAATCATTACAGCGGCAAGAGCCCTTACATACTTACAAACTGACATACAGTACTATATTATTAGCAGGACTTATGACAATATTATCAAATATTATTTATAGTATAAGTGGGGATTCAATCGCGTTGAAACGTTCATGACCCCGTGACCAATGCAACTGGGTCGAGGCGTCGCGAAAAATAATAAATAAAAATAATGACAAAAACGCAATTAAGTCCTGATTTATATTATCAATTTGTGTTCAAAATACGAAAGTTAATGAATATTATCATAATACTATATATCTATTACAGCGATGTATAAAAGCGTAGGTAAAGCCCGCCTAATGAGTAATTTCTTTGCAGCCTTATTTTTACAACATAATCAACGAATGCAGAGCATTAAAAACTCATACATATTTTTTCAAAACTTTAAAATTTTCAATGAAGTTCTCAACCGATTTCGATGAAATTTATATGGGACCACTATGAAGTATCCTCTATCATATGAAATAAGAATTTTCAAAATCGATCCATAATTGTCCGAAATATCGTGTAACAAAGACACAAAAAAAGACATACAGACGAATTGAGAACCTCCTCCTTTTTTGGAAGTCGGTTGAAAATTGACACAAATTGTGTTTATTATTATTTATACAATAAAAAGCAAACAGCTCAACTATAGTATTATATTGAAAATAGGTATTAATAGGCTTCATGTCAATAAACAAGTCTACAACATCTAAATATACATACTTATGTACAAATGATAGATGAGTCATTACTATTGTTAACTAGCTGACCCGGGATTGTTTTGCCATATAAATAAAAAAAAATAGATGTTGGCCGATTCTCATAGATACCGGATAAGCACAAAAAACTTCATCAAAATCGGTCAAGCCGTTTCGGAGGAGTATGGCAACGAAAACTGTGACACGAGAATTTTATATATTAGATAAAGCGCCTTTCACTCGTAGGTATCATAGTTTCGGGCAAAAACAAAGTCAAAGAAATCTTTATTTCATAGGTATTCAAATACACTAGAAATAAGTCAAACTGTTTACAAATTTAACTGAATCCAACACCACTTCGGAAAGTCGATCTGTTTTAAAGAAGTAGCAAGAAACTCAACAGTAATCATCCTTTGACAGTACACAATAACAGTGCACCAATAACTTGGGATGGATATCTCAAAGTAGTCCTTTTCACACAACACTGTTTTTACCGTATCCTTAAATCTGTCGATGGGTAAATCTTTATTATAAAAACGTACACATTGACCCATCATGAACGAGTTAGTGACTTTGGGGGCTCTTTTAGAATCCTTCTTCAGGGGTGAGTGTGCCTCACCTGGCACTCCATAAGAGCTCAAAACTGTGTAAGACATGTGAGTTAAAGCCGCATGATAAACAATAGGTCTAAATATATTATGCGTCACTTGTGATTAGGGTTGCCCTACTCACGGCATTGACAATCAAAGCATTTTATTATATTTCAAGAGTTTCGCCATAGCACCATTTTAACGTTTGGTGGCGTCACTTATTACTGGCAATAACAACTTGATATGAGTGATAGATAATCATTCGCCATTTAATCACAAAACACTGCCGGCTTGTAAAAGTCCTACGCATATCTGTTGTAAACTGCACATATCTGCTGTGTTCATATAATTTCCTGCAAACTCAGAAGTAAGTAGTGAACTTTAGTTCATCATTTATGTAACTCAACTGTTGTGATGCTTGATAAACATCATGGTTCACATATTTCGACGAATAACTTTATAATGATCAAAAATGCTATCAAGTGTTGGCTTGTGATTATATTAATGAGTGGTTTGTCACCATTGTAATGTAAAATTAGCACCCTTTCTTTCACATATGAAAAATAATATTTATCATCAATTATAACAAAAAACCACTAAAGTGGTGGTAAATCCACCCAACAAACCTCAAGCACATAAGCGCCACCAAGCGCCAAAAAAAGCTTGCATTCCAAACTCCCTATAATATTGATTTGTCCTATCTGTACTTGTACATAGTACTTTCTAATCTGTGGCCATACTGTTTTTAACTGTATTATACTGCTTTTGAACAAAAATAAAGTAAACAAAATATTGTTTTCAGCATAAAAAGCTTAACCCTTTATATGCTAGACTTAAAATAATGATTTGTGGAAGAAGCTCTAAAAATATGTGTTTTAAACATAAAATAAATTGAATGCTGTTTATTTTTCCAAAATACTGTTTGATATTCTTTTTGGAATCAAATATACCTACTTTATTTCTAAAAAAAAAAAGTTGTCAACCCTACTTGTGCATGATTGGTTGTGATAAACAATAAAATTAGACTTTGCTTTAACATGTAAGACTGTTGTGATGTGTTGACGGTTGACGTTACAATGTTAATTTATTTATTTATTTATTTACTGTCTACAGCCCGATGAACAAGATTTGACGATAAACTATCTTCCAGTTGAGTTTCTTGCCACTCTACTCATCAGATCGATATCATTTAATTAAATCTTGTAGAATTAATATCTACGCTGTTTTAACCTCATCGTCATCATCGCAACTTTTTTTAATGAGCCTACTGCAGAGGTACGTCTTTTCTCTGGGTGAAGAGGAGGTTTAGGCCGTAAGCCACCAAGGTGGCCCAGCTTGGAGGATTTCAGAATTTTCAGGTTCCAAAATGGCTTCTAACGAACCCTAACGACTGCTGTACATATGAAGCATCCGGGCTATAACGTGCCTTGTGAAGCTCGGACTTCGTCGTGAGATATGAACGGTCGGCGGTCACCCATCATTGTACCACTGCGCCACATCGACTTCTTGACGTCATTTTTCCCTATCTATCATATTTGATTCGTTCGGGTTCGTTCGTATACGTATTTTTCAGTACAAATATCCGTCTCATCACAAAGGCACGCAGTAATCAGAAACATTTAAATACGCAATACAACTAACGACACCAGACAAAGGAAATATAATCAAACAACACGAGGAAGACATAGCTGCGTTCCTATTTCCGCAACCGTTTTATTAATAGATAGAAATGCATGCTAATACTGTTGTGTAGTTGCTGTTTAGCGTAACCTTTAACGGAGGTTCAATGGTCTTTGTGGTGCATTGGTTGTGACTGGGTTTAAACCCCAGCCGAGGTAGGTTGGGAAAAGAAAATGTCTAAATACTGTTACGCGTCTGGGCGTTTAACTCTTTAACGCTAGTTCTAAGGTCTTCGTTGTGCATTGGTTGTGACTGGGTTTGAATCCCAGCCAGGCTTAATTGGGACAATAACATTTCTCAATGGGCTCGTGTCTAGTTGTATACTAAGATAACCCTTAGTTTTAACGGTGTGGTCTCCGTAACATTAGCTTTTAAACCTTACTTTGCAGCTACATAGTAGATGTGTCAGTTTCAGTATATCATTACCTGCTTATTATTTATTAGCAGTTGCACTTGTTTAACCGTCGTAAATTTTAATCATGTCAGAATTTCTTGATAAAAAAAACCTTCCTAAATACAGGTGTTTTTTTTTGATATCCCATAACTTTGAGGTTTTCTTCATTACTAAAAAATAACACTTTTTGCCAAAGAATATGTGGTTCAAAAGTGCAAAGTTTTCAAAATATCATCAATCTTAATATAATGAGTTCATAAATTATCACCCTTGTAAAATTTCTTTAACATTCATTCAATAGACGCGTGTCACTGAAGCCATACAATAAAAAACAAAAAAAATTTAAACGTTGAGGAACGTTGCGTACAATGTACCTACCTACAACGCAAAACGTTGCGAACTGTACCTGTGCATAGCGATAAAAAAGGGATAGAAAATGCCACGTTGTCACACTTTGCATAAAGGTGTTTTACATAAAATTTGACTTGATTGAATTATTTTGTATGAAAAATAAAAACAAAAAAAAAATGAAAAATTATTCACATGTTATTTGATTTAATTACATAGTTCCTAGAGTTATGGGACATGAAAAGGAACACCTTGTAGATATGCCAATCTACAGGGTGTTCCTAACGAAAAAAAATGAAAGAACCCTTTTTGAAGAGGCCTCTGTAGAGTCCTGAGTCCGTCCTCTGGATGACGAGGAGATTAAGGTCATAAACGACCAAGTTTACCTAGTTCTTGTCTTCTAACAAACTCTTAGGAAGTAGGCATAACGCCCGGGATTGACGGCTTAGCATGCCCTCCGAACCACGGAAGTTATATGGTAGGCGGTAACTTCTAACTTAGGACTTTTATCATCCAAGTAAGTACCTATATAATTTTTTATTATAAAGTAAGGTTCCCATCCTTTTTTGTCCTCCATGACACCTGATGTTAAGTGAACATGAAGACTAAAGCGGTACACGTCCATCCACGAGAAACCTATTCACTCGACGCTTAAAAGTATCAGGATTGTACTGGTCAGGGAAAATAGACGCAGGCAGTTCATTCCAAATAACAATATTCGGATATTTAAATAAATGAAAAATGTGATAAATAAAATTTATTCATTTATTTAAGAATAATTGAGCATTTTAATGCAAAAACTGAAAAACATTATCCAGATATTTTCTAATAGCCTTTGCAACTAATACAACCACTGAATTCAAGCTATAAAACAATAGATGACAAGTTTAGATAGATAGTATCTACCTATTGCGGAACAACCTTGAGTGTATAAATTAGATCTTTATACTATCATACGTAAAAAATACGGTACAGTCACTTTGGTGTGGTTTAAATTTCAGAAACATTAGCTTATTACTACAGGTTATCAGGAAAATGGTTTTTAAATAAATAGTGGCAGCAGTGTCCATGTGTAAGGACACGCCTGGGGTGGTACTATTGTACTTCCTAATCTACCCGCCATAGTACAGACTGCAACAGAATTATGTATACCACCCAGTCTCCCGCACACATACCTACAGCCAGTACAGCCAGTAAGATTACAGGAACCAAAGGCTTTAAGAGCTGAAGCCTTGATCCGGAAACGCGTCGTTAATCTTTACTATGTTTAATTATTGATGTCTATGGGCATTGGGCCTGGGTGCTATTTACCTTCAAGTGGATGCAGTGCCCGCTTGCCAGCTTTTTTAAAGCGTAAAAAAACATATTTGGTAGACACAAAAAAGAAAGCGTTGTACACAAAGGTCCGGTAACTACATCTTCCCAAGTAAACAGCTCGAAATTAAGCTAACTATTTGTATAATGTATTACCACACAGCGGAACTAAGGGGTATACACTCGGAAATCGTTTTTCAAACTAGATCGGTTTGTTCTGGTCCAGGCTTCGTCGCTTAGAGTCGGCTTAGCCTAGGGTTGCCAACTTTTTTCTAGAAATACAGTATATTTGAGTCTAAAAAGGTGATGTCAAAGCGCTAAGTTCGACTTTTTGAACATTCACCCCTGCGTTCTGCCTGCGTCTAGTAGTACGACGGTATGAGCTCATGCTGATATGTGCCCAATTCGTACTTAAGCACCTACAGAACAACTTAATAGTGTGTTATTTGTAATATGATATCTTGCGTTTACTTATTTGATAATAAACACGTGAATTTATGAAGTATTTAATTAATAAAGTAGTACTTTCAGTTCCTCAAATAACATTTAAATAAATACCCTTAATAACTTTAAAGTGTCCGGTGACATTACTGCAGCATATCACAATGCTAGACTGTATTAGTGTGATCTACAATTGAATATAATAACTTATAAAAGAAAACACAATAAAATAATTGTCCCACTAAAGTTAAACATCCTGATGAGTAAGTCATGTGATAAACATTGAACTTGAAACAGATAAATGAAAGTGAAAGTTTTAGAGGGCGGGTCGTTTGCAATAATAACACTGAGGATTCTTTTTATTTTAGGATATCGGTATTTACTAGGGCAAAACCTTAGGAAACGGAGAATTTGTATCTAAATAAATGAATACCTGCATAAATAACTTTACGCCTGTCTCCCTTTGGGGTAAGCAGATACTAGGGAATGCCAATTACTATGATCCGGCAAACCAAAATGAAATAATTGTTGAAATTACAAAAAATATTCTCTCATACAACACTTAATCATTGTTTTGAAAGTGCCTCTGTATATTGTAGGTACGTATATTCACATATCGCCAATTATCTGTAAACGAAGCATAAAAGTAGTAGTTTACCTCATGTCTAAGGTAAAACCACAAAGGATAAACCTACATATCTTATTACATACATACACAACTTCACGCCTGTAACCCTTACGGGGTAGGCAGAACACCAGAGACTGTAAAACCATCTAATGTCACGTTTGAAAAATTCGGAGGCATTATAATGATATAGAGAGACTATTGCAGCCTATCGCCCTAAAAATGCCAATAAAACTCCGATATCTACTTTTGCAATTATTAATCGTGAATACATACATCAAACGCCAACCCCCAACATTCATATATTTTTAACAAACAAATATTTGCATTATGCAAAATTCAAAAAGTTTTATTCATCTTAGAAATTTCACAAAACACTTGATGAAGTCAGTCATCACATACTTCGGCTTTAACTAGTTTTTGATAGTTGTTAAATAAGATATTACAGTAAACCAAGAGACAAAAAAAGCCGGCGGAAAAAAACTTTTGGCACTGTTTTTCAGTCAGAATTATCAAATTAATACAAATAGGTACAGTAAAAAATGACCGTGACATAAAGAAAAAAACAAACACAAGACAGCTAATTGTGAGAGCCCATGTCGTGCCACAACCAAATTGCTTACAAAGTAGGTGCAATGAGCTATGGATGCACAATACGAACATGACAAACTGGGACCAGAGTATTTGAACAAGAATGGAATAAAATAGTAATAGTACCTATCATTAGCAAATGCGGCAATCGAACCCGTAACTACTGTCGTCTGACTCAGATATTGTATGTAACCACTTCGCCACAGCAGCAGTCCTCAAAAACACTCCGCTGTCGAAGCTGACTGTACCGAAATCGTTTGGTAATTGTGTAGTAACATACAGGTATTTTTTGCAACATTTCAAGGTAAGTCAGTGACATATAGCATAGACGTTTACATTGCGTGATGGATTTCATATTTAGAACCGTGGAATTTTTAGCAGCAATTTTTAATATCATCATAATTACTTTTCCTTACAAGACAAAATATTTGTTTAAATGTATTTTACGGTTGTTTGTTGCTAATTTACATCGAAACTTGGTAATTGTATATAAAAAAAGACGTGTGGCACTCGGAGACTGCCGCGGTAAAGCTATTGAATAGCATTTTTTATCAACTTATGCAATTATAATCTGCGTCGGTCGGAGTTATTCCCCGTGTTAGGTTTTTTTCGTTACGGAATTTCTGGATTCGGTCTCCACGCTCAAGGCCCGCGATAGAAGCTATGCAATAGCTTAAAAAACGATAAAATAAAAAGTAAGACTGGGCGGATTGCGTGGCGGATGTTTTTTATTAGTGACAATATCCAAATTTGACCTCAATCTCACCAGGTGAAGATGAGGTCGAAGACTAACACGGGTGCAGGAAGTGGCTTTTCTCAAAGTATTTCCGGAACATAACCGCAGGAGCGGTTATATTTGCCGACAGATTTTATATGAAGGGTAGCTGGAAAAGCCACCTTAAAGACACCCTGATTAGGGTCATTCTAAGCCGAACTTTAGCGGTCCTAAGTTCGGTCTTAAGAGCTGGAAGCGGTTTATGAATACTGTCCTTGAAAACACAAAATATATTGTTCAAAGTTTACATATAACTTCATACATAGCTTCACGCCTGTATCCCTTTTGATATGGGATAGTCAGAACACAAGAGGCTATCAAACCATCTGATGTCACGTTTGACGAATTTGGAGGTATTATAATGATGGATAGAGACTATTACAGTGACAGGGGGTCAGCCTATCGCCCGTAAAAACGCTAACAAAACCTCTGTCCCTTAACTGACTTTTACAGTATTCCCACGAAGAGAAGCAGCTGGCACATTCTATGTTTTTCTTTCGCTTTTACTTTACAATTTTTTTTTATAATCCTTGTCAAAACTTTGGCTTATATAGGGTCATCGACGTATTATAATATTCTCAGTTTAAAAAAGTTTCAAAAAGTACTCAATCGATTTCAATGACATTTATATGGGACCACCTCCTCTATTCTCTATCATCTAATATATAAAATTCTCGTGTCACAGTTTTCGTTGCCATACTCCTCCGAAACGGCTTGACCGATTTTGATGAAATTTTTTGTGCTTATCCGGTATCTATCAGAATCGGCCAACATCTATTTTTTTTTATTTATACGGCAAAGCAACGTTTTCCGGGTCAGCTAGTCTAATATATAAAATTCTCGTGTCACAGTTTTCGTTGCCATACTCCTAACGGCTTGACCGATTTTGATGAAATTTTTTGTGCTTATCCGGTATCTATGAGAATCGGCCAACATCTATTTTTTTTTATTTATATGGCAAAACAACGTTTTCCGGGTCAGCTAGTCTAATATATAAAATTCTCGTGTCACAGTTTTCGTTGCCATACTCCTAACGGCTTGACCGATTTTGATGAAATTTTTTGTGCTTATCCGGTATCTATGAGAATCGGCCAACATCTATTTTTTTTTATATGGCAAAACAACGTTTGCCGGGTCAGCTAGTATGAAATAAAAATCATCAAAATCGATTAGGTAGTAGCTAACTAAATTATCGCGTAACAAAGATACCAGAAGAAAAACATACACACGAATTGAGAACCTCCTCCTTGCGGAAATCGGTTGAAAAGGTTTATGCTACGTTTATAAATAACAGGATAAAAACAGGTGCGGTGAGAATCAAATAGGATTAAAATGTAGGTAGAGTGGGTACAGCACGTGCTCAACCACGGCTAATAATATAAATCCGTACTGCATTGTTTGAGGGCGCTCGATATGTTATGCCTTTTTATGAATACTTGTTTAAGTGTCTAGTTCCAGCAACATCGTTTATGTTTTAACTCATCTCATGAAATTGTATGTAGGTACGTAATTTTTTTTATTGCAACACCGAATTTGGTGCTAGATTGAAAAAGCGTTAGTGTAATATGATGTATTTTTCTTACTCATGTCTTTAAGCAGACACGAAAATATACATACATCTTCTGACATAACTTCACGTCCATCTGATGGACACTTTTGACAAATTTTGAGGTAATATAATGATGAAGAGAGCCTATTGCAGTGACAGGGGGTCAACCTATCGGCCAAAAAAAAACTCCAATAAAACCTCTGTCCCTGAACTGACTTTTACAGTAATTCCGGGAAGAGAAGCAACTGGTATATTTGATGTTTTTCTTTCGCTCCCAGTCCAGCATGGAAGATAAAATAATAATTATACTTATATATCATATTATATAGTATATTAAGGTGTTATTGATAGACAAATTTAGTGCTAGATTGAAAAATCTTGAGTGTAAAATGATGTATTTTCTTACTCATGTCTTTAAACAGGCAGATTGTTACCTCAAATTGACGAATATTAAAACGGGGTGCAGACATACAATACTACAAATGTTATTTTTTTCAACTTCCAAACAATAATAGTTATATAAGCTATTTCAGAATATTTGAAAATATGTACAGAAGACAGCATGAGCAGATCAAGCGTTACATTGTTACCAGTAAAATTTTCCCAACCAATTTTAACTTATACTCTGGCAAATAATTCAATGCAGTAAAATTACAGTTCCAGTGTAAAAACTTTCGGGAAGAAAAAAAACAGTGATGTGGTTTAAGTGAATGAATTTAATTATTTTTTAAATAGTAATATCGTATGTATAGAAAAAAAAAAATATATTGGCTCAAAAAAGTTTATTCTTTTCTTATGGTGCTGTTAGCAAAGGGCAAAGTATCTTTCAAATTTCATTTTTAACAAAACAAATAACACGTTTTATTTTAGCTTGGACGTCTGGCCAGCACCTGTGCCAAAGAAAATAGTTGTGGAATACCATTATGAAAACACTTAAAATAACTGTTAATTAAATTGTTAGTTACTTTTCGTGTACATTAAGAAAAACTACTTGAATCGAAAATGACCACAGGTGACTGACGACGCCATATTGAAGTGATATGTTTACTGACATTCCTATATTTTTGATTTCTGCCTGGACCATAAAATATGATTGCAATAAAAAAACTAGAAAAGAAAAATGAATTCATAAAATATTGTGTAATTTTGATAGGTATTAGTAGTGGTGAAATGTCACTTCCGTACATTAAGTATGTTGACCTTTCAAGATCACCTCTCATTAACCGTTTTCTTACTTTTTGTTTTAAAACTCGTATGCTTCGAAGTAATGATATATTTTTTAAGTTTTTTTAATTTTTTTATACATTCTTAGAACAAAGGACAAATCTCTATAAGTTTAGAACACATTATACTGATAGATTGAATACATACATACAGTAAGTACTTCCGGCCATTTTGAATAACTGTGGAGATTTATGAAAATACCGTCGTTTTGTTTTTTCGTTTGTACACCTAAATTACTGATTCAACTTTAAATATTGTATTTTTGTTTGATTTGTGAATAATTTCCACGATCCTAAAATTTGGCACAGGTTGCAGCCAGGAATGCAACGGAACCTTTAAAAAGCAAGAATTTATAAAGTCAGTTTACTGCATTGAATTATTTGCCAGAGTACGACTATGCTCGTACTGTACGAGTGCATAGAGTTCAGATTCAAGTAAATTTTCTTGACATATTTGAAACGCTACATGTGCCGCCTTCTGTATATTGTTATATGCCTTTGAAAGGAACTGGCGTAAAAAACAAAATTGTTTATTATAAATACATAAGGTGGAAATTATATAAGGTAGGTAGCTTAATTGAAGGATAATGGGCGATCATCATCTTCGTGAGCCGAGAGACGCACTCTGCTGGACAGAGGCCTGCCCCAAGACTCTCCACGTCACGCAGCCCTCATCTACCGTTTGACGTTCATTTAGTGTTTATTGTAGCTTCCATGCTGGATTTTGAGCGAAACAAAAACATATAATGTGCCAGATGCTTCTCTTCCCGGGCATACTGTAAAAGTCATTTAAGGGACGGAGGTTTATTGGCGTTTTTGCGGGCGGCTGAGCCCCTGTAACTGCGATAGTCTCTCTCGAACATAATAATACTTCCCAGTTTCTCAAACGTGACATCAGATGGTTTTACAGCCTCTGGTTTTCCGCCTACCCCATTAGGGATACAGGCGTGAAGTTGTGTGTGTGTGTGTGTTTATTTGTAAACCTATAATGAATGAAACTTTTTTTAAATACCTATTTACCGAAGGTTTTCTTTTTTTACTGGGTTTTGTATTACATCTAGGACGCCCTTATATTGTGTGCTCAAATGAGACTTACTGCTAGGGACGGTGAATATCAAATTAAGAGTCACGTCCCTTTATCTTTAAGCCAATATAAACATATAAATACTTCTATAACAAAAATCTCTATCATTTTTTTCCCGACCATGAACCTATCTAGCCCCCCTAGTAAGCCGTTCAAATGCATCTCCATGCTCGGGTGGAGGGAGTGAAGAAAGTGAAGACTTAATCTGACAGCAGACACGCAATTACCAACACAAACAATCATACAAAAATGTATGGATGGATTTTATAATCATACATTGACATATATGCAATTATCATTTCGCAGCTAAAGATAAGCATAGATTGTCAATTAAACAATGCATAGAATGTTTAAATACTTTACCTATACATTTTTTGTATGTACATATTTGAAAAAAATAAAATATCTCCATGCTCGGGTGGAGGGAGTGAAGAAAGTGAAGACTTAATCTGACAGCAGACACGCAATTACCAACACAAACAATCATACAAAAATGTATGGATGGATTTTATAATCATACATAGACATTATATGCAATTATCATTTCGCAGCTAAAGATAAGCATAGATTGTCAATGAAACAATGCATAGAATGTTTAAATACTTTATACATTTGAAAAAAATAAAATATTGCTATAGAGTCACTTCTAATCAGATTTTCACTGGAATTTAAACCTTATTACAACCGGATAAGTTGCGAAGTGTATATATATAGATCTTATTAGATGAGACTGTAGGGGTAGGTATAGGATATATAAAGATGCTCCTTAGCTTATAATGTGGGCATCAAAGAAAGAAAGAATCATCATAACTCCGTGCAATGAGCCCACTGCAGGGCTATGAGTCTCTCCTCTGTAATCCAACAAGCTGGCATAGAATACATATTGGTTAGCTTATACAGGGTGACTGGTGAATCACTTTTGAAATTCAAGGATGTGATAGTTTGAGATCATACATAAAGAGAAAAAATATAATAAAAAAATAAATATTTATTAAGTATTTACTGAGTAAACTTAACCGAAAGTTAATGCATTGATTACGCAACGCATGGTTACGCTAGCGTTGAAAGCGATCCTCGTGCCAGGTCACGTGCCGCGATTGACTTATTTGTATGTAAAGTAAATAGTAACATAGTAGAATTTATTTATAGGGAATTCTAGTGTAAAACTCCTTCAGTATTTAAAATTTGTCACCAGTCACCCTGTATATTCTATATCTCATTAGTGCTAAGGTCGTCTTGACAAACACTTGAACATTTTATTTCTGTAGCTGTCTATTTTTATGGTAAGTTAAGTCATTACGTCAAAAGAATCTTTATTTCGTAAGTACATTTGAAATAAGTCACAATTTACAAATTGAACTGAATCTACCACCACTTCGGAAAATCGATCTGTTGAGAAGAAGTGGCAAGAAACTCAACAGCATTAATAGTTCATAATATTTTTGACCAAGAAAACACTAGTGTAACCATGAGTTGCGTAATCAATTATTTAACTTTTGGCTAAGTTTTCTCAGTAAATAATTAATATTGATATTTTTTCTTTTCATGTATGATCTCAAACTATCACATCCTCGAATTTAAATGATGAATTTCCCTGATATTAAAGGTTATCAAGTTTATATTATTACACTAAGTGAGAAAAAATGTTTGTAAACAATATTTTGTTAACAAAGAAAATTGTTATGGCATGCTCTTCAAAATATGACCAATTTTCTGTTTAGAATAAACAATTTTTGTAAATGATATAAACAGTATTGTTGTTACAATATTATAAGTTTGGTCTAAACAAGCTGAATAGAATGATATTGTGTAGGAAATTCTGAAAATATTACCTATCAATTAAGAAATGTTATAAAAGTTTGTTGATAGAAATATAAATGTATAGATTATAAGTGACTTAAAACTTTCATATTATGAAATCCATGGGCATGGAGTTAACTGACCTATAAACTTTGAAGCCATTAAATTAAAGTAAACTGAAATAGGATTCTGCTATGAATATGCTAAGTAGTATCTATACATATAATAAAATGGTAGGAAAGTCAAAACTGTACATTGAATATTTTTTTAAAAGAATACTTGGGGTATGATCTACAATCGAAACAGAAACAAAAAATATAGTTTTTAGAATTTTTGTCTGTTTGTCTTTCCGGGATAAACTCAAAAAGTACTGCATGGATTTACTTCAAATTTGGCATGAAGATAGTTAAGAAGTCGGGTCAACATATAGGCTACATATTATCACGCTAGCAGTGTTATAATCGTAGGTGCGTTTGGTGCTGCATAGCGTTCACGCAGACGACGTCGCGGGCAGCAGCTAGTATAATAATAAAAATAAAATCCCCAGACAATCACACCAACTACATGGCCCCAAAGTAAGCAAAGCTTGTGTTATGAGATAACATGTAGCAAACAGGGGGGAAACTAGAATATAAATACATAAATAGATAAACACCCAGACACTGAACATTTTTGTTTCTTATTCTGTGGGGGAGACGAACCTGCAACCACTGGCGTTTGAGGCACACAGGTTTTCCCTATTGCCAAAGTGATTGTGGCTTGCTAGTGGCGTAATAATATTGTCTTAAGTTTTCATGATTCATAATTTAAATAAAACTACATTTTAACCGGATTAATTGCATATAATTTATGTCGTGTATTTATGACATGTCGGTGTCTTTGCAGACCCCGTGGTCTTTGCTCGTGACCATGTGACCATTCCGATACGTAGAGTTAAAATGTGAAATATTAGTTAAGTATATGCGATTAATCCGGTTAAAAAGTAGTTTTATTTAGTGGCTTAATTTCAATGTATAGTCTCCATCTCTTCAACCTAACCCTGCTTAGAGCAGATTTAAAGATTAACGGTTACTACTACTACTGGCAATATAAACCAAACCTACAATTAATATTGTCTTAAGTTTCATAGTTGCAACTGAATTTATAGAATATAATTATATTTTAATTTGAAACTCAATGTTTTGGTGTCTTTGCAGACCCTGTGGTCACAATAGACTGAGGTATCAGGCGTCTTGACGGTGGAAAAAGTTATAGGTACATCATCACCTCTATCCGTTTCCCTGTCTTCAGGCTTACCATCCTGGATTGATACACTAGCTGACAGTGTCTTGAGTTTTTTTACCTACATTTGCATCAATTTTATCATCATGTGGACATCAGAATCAATATTAACCTTACAGGCATGAGGTTATGTATGTATGTTGAATCCTGACATGAGCCTCACAATTTTATGATTCTGAAGCTGTTACGTACCATATAACATATCGGGTTTTTTATTTGTCATTATGGAATTATTGTTTCCAGTCTGTTTAGCTCTTAAATTCATTATTAATTCATCTATCCATTTTTTCCATTTAATCATAGGAGTATTGTAGGTAGTTGGGCACTATTTGGTATACCATATTAGTTTACTTGTATGGTTTTGTAGTGTCAATATTAAACTTAAAAAAAAAACTAAATAAATTCACCCAATTGAGCATTGTTAAATGCAACCAACTATAAAACAATATGTTACTAATGGGTAGTCAAAGTAACGCTAAAAGAATACATTATGTTACAATTGAAAAAAACCATATCACACATACATATAATTTTTTTGAAAATATTAATTTGGCAATTAGGTATCAGTTATATTTGGATCTTATTGGATGGATGTAATAAGAGTAATTGCACATTTCAAAAGTTTTTTAAAATAATTTGCACCCCAATTTCTATAACAATATATTGTGTATCTCACTAGAGATGGCAACTTGTTGAAAAGCTGAGTGAAATAACAAGACTTTTTTCCAGGCCCAACATTGATTTTGGCCTAGAATCATTAGCATTCTTAACCTGTTAAACTGAACTAGCTATTATATGACTTTAGGGTTGTAGAAACTATGCTTATTTCATCTCTATATAAAAAGCATTTACACTCATCTACCTTTTACATGTTATTGCCATATACACTTGTGATAACAACATCACCAAAAGTAAGTATGATTATAGTTTATAAAAGCTATAATTATACTGTACCAAAATAACTTAAAGGTACACATTGAGCATGGGCCAGATTTGTTACGTTATTGTTAATATTAACAAATATTTAAGAAATCAGTGTAATAATTTTTATAATGGTGAGCCACTTTGTATCCCAGCATTTACCTGGACAAATAGTTCACTTGAAACAGACAGACAACCCAAATTAATTATAGTTAGGCAATTTTTATGAAGTACATTGTAAGACAATTTTAATTTGTACTTTTCTAAATTATAAAATCGTAGAATACCACCATATTATTAGGTTTTATTATATTTTGGGGAATATAACAATTGTTATTAGGTACGCTGATATTGTTATGTAAGATACTTATGTAAACCAATAAAGGTAATCTATTGGAAATGTTCATATCCTAAACTAAGAACCAAAACGGTTAAAAACCTTAATTTTACAGGAATTGGATAACATTATGAAATAAGTTTACAAACAAAAACTTACCTGTGAATAAGTGAGCCTAAGTGCATACTGGGCAATTTGTGTCGTTTTCATGGTCCAAATCTTGTGAACGCTGAAAAAAAAAACGACACTTTTGAAACTCACACCAACATACACACTTTATTTTAAAAAATCAATCACTATTCTAATATGAACAGCAGATAACCTCAAAACAAATTTCAGTAGTCAAAACTGACACTTAAAAATCAATTGCAAGCTATTAACACATTTCTGAAGTACGTTACACAATTAAAAAAATATTTATGTATTATTTCCAACAAAGATTCATTTAATTTCAAAAATATTACGTACAAGCACCTTCAGACTTCACAAATAAGGAATAAAGGAAATTGTTTAGGTATTCAGTTATTTTGACATAACAGCGGCGTTATGTTGGTAAATTTGGGCCAAATATTGCCAGAAGCAAAAAATATGTTCTGTCAAAAAACAAAAGTAATACAAAAAAGTAAGTAAAAGTAAAAAAAAATATACAGTGTGTCCGCGCTTGAAGTAATTAAACTTTAGGGACAGTTACGACCACGGAGAAAATATATAGAGGAGCTGCCCTATCCAGTTTTTTCTAGGGACTCAAGTGAAGCCTACGCGCGGGGTGCGGGAGGGGTAAGCGATGGGTTATGCTTATGGCCAATCATAGCCAAACAGGCGATGGCATTAGTTACCTAGTAGCGAGTAGTAAAAACCGGTTGAAACATAAGGTTAAAATATTCACATGATCATCAAAAAAGTTCAGCTATACTTTACTAGGTGGCTCTAGTTTTTTAACGAAATTTCATACATTCCAAATCTGTCAGAAAAAACCGCAAAATAAAAGTATTTCTACTTGACGCTAGATAGCGCAACCTTTTTCGCGGCATAAAAATCACCTAGGCAACAAATAACAACCTGGAATTTTGGATACAAAAAACAAACAATTTGTAAAAAATAATTATGAATGAAATTATCTTCGTGGTAAGTTAATTTTATTTGGATTGTCAATGTAATTCCCTTATAAAAGTATAGAAAACAAAATTTTACATCGAGAAACAATGGAGGATTTAATTTTTTTTTAATATTTACGCGTGTACATACTTCACAGAAGTCAGCGACGAACTGACGCTAGTGCCTCTAGCGAGGAATAGCTTGAACTAAAGGCTGTGACGTCAGGACAACCCAAATTGAAGCTGTGCAACTTTGCTTACAGCAGCTCTACTATGTATCTGCTTTGTGGTTACGACACACTATTTCATCGACGAAAATACCTCATATGTCAGGTCAATTCGAAAAGTCTGCCAATCTGCAGCCATTTTATTTTCACTTCAGCAAAATTCACCTCAGTTTGTAAAACATCGGCGGCTTAAGTTGTACGTATTGTACAAAGGCAAAAGAGTAGAGTCTATGACAATATAAAAAAATCTTTAAATCTTTAAATAATGGCCTTTTTTTAATTGACCTGACATATTAGGTATTTTCCTCGATAAAATTGTGTGTAGTAACTGCCCCTTAAGTTTTATTTCTACATACGCAGACACACTGTATATTTTTTTTATATTTTCGTCATGAATAGTAAATGAAAAAAAGATAACCAAAAAAAAAAAAGAAATACCTAGTTTTTATTTCGTGATGATCTAACAAAGGCTTTAGCACCATAGACCACATCCATACGCTGCGGCAGGTTATAGAAAAGACGGAGGAGTATAACCAGCCACTTTGCTTGGCGTTTGTGGACTATGAGAAAGCCTTTGATTCGATCGAGACTGCAGTCTTTGCAGCGGTGCCAAATTGACTATCGATAAATCGAAGCGTTGAAGTTTTTGTACAAAAACGCCACTATGTCAGTCCGTCTTCAGGATCAGAATTCGAAGCCTATCCAACTGCAGCGGGGCGTCAGGCAAGGCGACGTTATATCGCCTAAGCTGTTCACCGCAGCGTTGGAAGATGTCTTCAAGCTTCTGGACTGGGATGGGTTCGGCATCAACATCAACGGCGAGTACATCACTCACCTTCGATTCGCGGATGACATCGTAGTCATGGCTGAGACCCTGCAGGACCTGAGTAAAATGCTCGATGACCTCAGTGGAGCCTCGCAGCGAGTGGGCCTTAAAATGAACATGGATAAGACGAAGATCATGTCGAACGTCCATGTTGCACCTGCTCCTGTGGTAGTTGGAGGCACCACGCTCGAAGTTGTTGACGATTATCTATACCTAGGACATAAAAGCCAGTTAGGTAGGTCCAACTTTGAGAAAGAGGTCAATCGTCGGATCCAACTCGGCTGGGCAGCGTTCGGGAAGCTCCGTAAAATCTTCTCGTCGCAAATACCGCAGTGTCTGAAGACAAAGGTTTTTGACAAGTGTGTGTTGCCAGTGATGACATACGGCACTGAGACGTGGTCGCTAACTATGGGCCTTATATAAGCTTAGAGTCACTCAGTGGGCAATGGAAAGGGCCATGCTCGGAGTTTCCCTGCGGGATCGAATCAGGAATGAGGAGATTCGCAGGCGAACCAATGTCACCGACATAGCCAGAAGGATTGCAGAGCTGAAGTGGCAATGGGCAGGGCACATAGCTCGCAGAACAGATGGCCGGTGGGGCAGAAAAGTTCTCGAGTGGCGGCCACGTACTGGGAGACGCAGCGTAGGCAGGCCCCCCGCACGATGGACCGACGACCTGGTCAAAGTCGCCGGTAAACGCTGGATGAGGGCGGCGCGGGACCGAGCGACGTGGAAGACCTTGGGGGATGCCTATGTCCAGCAGTGGACGTCTACAGGCTGTGGATGATGATGATGATGGATGATGATCTTACAGCAATACACCACAGTCTCGTGTGAACACTCGGGATGCCGGAATAAAAATGTCCTACTAAACTAAGGTTATGCCTTACTTAACGTATAAAGTTGAACCTCTAGCAGTAAGGTCATTTTTAATTTCATCACTTATTTTCACAGACTTCCATTTTTATTTAATATATATTAAAGTGATATCTTATACATGTGTGTGCTATAATTTTAAATGTGTCATTCATTAACAATAATTATTTATAATCTATAATCACTACACAACACTATAATCTGTCACAAAAACACATAAATATCTTCGAAATGGCAACACTTTTCTAAGGTTAGCCAACATAAACAAAAAAAACCTTTTAATTTTAATAGGCAACAAAACTTTTCGACGTTATTCCTTGAAACTTCTTCAAAAAAGGTCTAGTATTGTTTCATATTTAAACATTGAGTTACAGTACGACAAGGCTTTTTTGGCGCTTGGATGAAGACGTCAGAGGGGCGTAAGGGTGAAATAAGGGCTACAATTCAGTATAATTTCTAGAGATGCGCCGAGTAATACTTTTGCCGAGTAACGAGTACCGAGTTTTACTCGGCTCAATTTTTTTTCAACCGAGTGCTCGGCCGAGTAACTCGGTTCAATCAAATTTCCATTTCGCGCGCGTAAGCATGTAACATAATAGGTTCGCGCTTTTCATCTACCAGTCACTTGATAGTTTGCAAACATATACTTTACGTTGCGCGTCCTAGTGTTTAAATAATTGAAAAAGTTTGTTAAATAACTATTGACTGTAGTACCTGATCAGTGATTGTTGACATAATGTCTTCACGTAAAAGATCACGAATTTGGGCGTTTTACGACGAGATTGTAGAAGATAAAGCAAAATTGAAATGTACTTTATGCAATTCTTTAATTTCACGTAGTGGTGTTGAATGAAAAGGTTCTACGACGGCAATGTTAAACCATGTTAAAAAAAAACACACAGAAGAGTTTAAAGATTTGGAAAATGAAACTTTGCGGGAAATATCTCAAACAGTTGAATTAACACTGTTGTTTTATTTATATCTACCTAAATATATTGCTTTTCTTAAACAAAGTATACTCGGCATTCAAACCGAGTTATTCGGCCGAGTACGAGTATCAAAAAACTCGCCGAGTACGCCGAGTACCGAGTAGCAACCGAGTACTCGGCCCATCTCTAAAATTTCCCTCTTCTCAGGGAAAAATACGAATGCATAAACTTTTAGTTTTTTTCATGTTTGAAAATAGAAATTAGTTCATTTTATTTACTACATTAAGGCAAGTCTCGTAAATAAAACACTTTTTAACCGGATTTATCGCGTATATTTACATTTTAAATTTCGACTCGACGTTTCGGTGTCTTTGCAGACCCCGTGGTCACGAGCAGTTACTTTATTTTGTTTGAAGTTGCTCTTCCTTACTTTTTTCGTTCACCGTATACCTAATAGGATATTAATAAAACTTCATTTACATTTCAATGTGGTTATACACCACAAAATAGTACAAATACAGGATTATTGGTAATTAGACCGGATCCTTTTAAGGGGTGGTAGGGGATGTCATTTGCAATAATTTTACCCTACATTGTGATATCCGGAAATGGCTCATTTTTGTGATAGTTATAATTTTTTTAAATTTATTTTGGATTATCCAGTTTTCTTCACTAAAAAATCAATTTAGAAAAAAAGTTATCAATCGATTTCCATTCTTTTTCCTGTTTTAGAGATACCTTGATACGGCTCTTAGGAATAATTAATAATATCATACCTACTAATGTGGATCCATTCAGAAACTAGAGGCTGTTTCATTATTTTTTTTGATATTTTTATAACATTATTTACATAAACATTTATTTTCTCTACAAAAACGCTAATGAATTCAGACTGCATTTAAAAAACATCTACAGTTTGTTACCTATCTAACGAGGTAAAAAAGTCGGTGCTTTAATGCACAGAATTGCAGAAATAATTAGATGGCAAAAGAGTCAGGTAGAGACATTTTGAGAAAGGGCCTTAGACAAAGGGATCCACGAGAAGTAGTCATGGAAAAAATACTTTCTTTGATGTAACTTATTTTGACGAAATAAAAGAGTAAAATTTTGTAATTATTGTGTATTTATTATTTTTACAATTCATTATTAAAATGTGAGCCCCTATTTTGTATGCAGAGACGCATACGTTTGCGTAAATTGCTTTAACAACACTTGTCTTTAAGTTGATTTTCATTTTTTCTGCTGCATTTATTATGCGCAGTTTCAATTCTTCGATGGTTGCCACAGGTCCGGGCGTCTCGTCGTAACCCAAGCTTTTCATGTGACCCCCTACGTAGGACTCAACAGGAGTCAAGTCGGGATTCCTGGCCAGCCACGGAATGGGTCCTCCTCTGCCAATCCACTTATTGGGAAACTGTCGATTTAGCCACTCACGGACGCTTAAACTGAAATGAGCGTAGCAACCATCATGCTGGCAGATCATGTTCCTTCGGGTTTCAAGGGGTACATCATTGAGTAGCTCATGAAGTCCGTTTCGCAAAAAAAAAATCATATGCTTCTCCATTAAGGTTGTTGGGTAGAAAAAAAGGACCGATCAATTCATCTTTAATAATGCCCATCCACACATTGAGGGACAACCTTCTTTGTGATCCTTTTAATCTTTTCTTGTTTGGGTTTCCATCTTCTTTCGGGACCCAATAATGAATATTATGATAATTCGATATTCCATCTTGATCGAATTTGGACTCTTCGGTCCATAAAATTTTTAATAAAAAATTGGCATCTTCCATATCTGCATTTAAAATGTATCTGCAAAACTCGACTCTACCTGCAGGATCTCCATCTTGTATTACTTGTACCGGAGTTAAATGATACGGGTAGAGTCTTGACCCGTGCACTGTTTTCCATATTTTCCATTGCGACATTCCAAGACGTCGTGCGAGGTTGTCGGATCTTGCTCAAACATGCGAATGATTTGTTCCTCTTCCTCCGATTGATAAATACGAGGTCGTCCAGCATCGCTTTGTCGTCTTTGAACACGACCAGTTTCTCGTACTCGCCAGTACACTCCATCAAACACACTCTCATGGGGTAAACGGCACTGTGGAAATCGAGACTGATATTCCATTCGAGCATGTGTGGCGACACCATTGGCAAAACCATAGCAAAAGAGTATGTCCGCATACTCTTCGTTTGTGAACTCTTGCAAACGAGGTAGATGTCGCGGAGCTCTGCAGCCATGATCAGGTCCTTTAGTACAAGCCAAGTCGTCGGGTAAGCAATCAATCACAGAGTCCAGTTCAATAGCCGAATCACAGAAAAAGAAGTTACACAAGTCCAAGAATTTTATCGTAATCAAGGGTTGAAATGAGCGTCTAAACAGTACGATGCGCCTGAGCAAACATAATGGGCAAAACATAGCAGATCATGTGTTATTTTTCATGGTTAAGGGAATAAAGGCTAACTATAAGCAACCAGTGGCTTACTTTTACACTAATAGTTTATGTAAAACGGAGTTAAAAATCAATTGTAATTGAAGTCATTAAAAATGTTCCAGCCACTGGTTTGCAAGTGATAAGTACCATATGCGACCAAAGTTCTGTCAACGTAAGTTGTATAAATAGTTTTGCGGAGGATACAAAGTCAGAGTAAGTATATGCGAAGGGGATTTGAATTCCATTTTACGCATTTGAAAATAAATAGTCAAATAATTATTCCGTTGTATGATGTTCCCCATTTGTTAAAGACATAATTTATTAAATAAAGATTTAGTTTATATTGATGAACAAAATAATGAAAAAAAAAAGTAAAATGGGAATATTTTGAGTTGCTGTACCTATGTATGCCGCTGACTTATCATACGGGTAATTGAGGCTCGCATACAAACTGACAAAATAGCATACAATAAGGAAAAAAATTTAAAAATGAAGATAAAAACTGCTGCGTAGCCTTTGCTGCAGAACAGTTGAGTGCGATTTAGCAATTGAGTGCCGCGACCTCATTCGTCTTGTGTTGTTGTTGGATAAGTTATTCGATTCTCTGAAAGGCAACTCTTTTCACATTCCCACCGGAAAAAAATATAAGGGCAGCGTTAAAAGGAATTCCCCTCACCATTTACTGTGGCATAATGCACTTAAAATATTAAAAACTGTAAAATTCATTAAAAAAAAAATTGTAATGGAACGATTCGATTTATTGAGTCAACTGCACCCTTAATCATTCATTTTATAAAGGCTATAGAAGGAGTACAAAATCTTTGGAAAATTCTCCACGAGAAATACTCATTTGAATAATTAGTCGAAAAAATTTTCGGGAATTATGTAGAATTTGAAGGTGCCTAGAAATTTTTATTATTAAATAATTATAATACCTCACATTCCATCCAGGCAAACTGTGAGAAAGGCAAAAATTATTGTCTTCAATCTTTAGATTTCTTCGTCACAGAGAAGCCTAGCACAAGTTGCTATAAATTATGCATTCAATGAAGTTGTTTTAAATTCTAGTGAGCGAAATTATGTATGCGGTCCTTACTAAATGTTTTAAAAATATTACAAAATCTTGTAAAATATGTAAGCAGGATTTAAAAGCAGAACAAGAAGGTGATGATAACGGGTTAGTAAGTTTAAAAGAGTATAACCGAAAAAAGTAAAAAAAAATTAAAATATTTCCAAGAAATTCAAAGAATTACCTGCACCTTCCTTAAAAAAGATGTACCAAAAAAGGACATACAAGCCAATATTAAAATGATTTGTGATGATTATTCAGTGTCAATTCAATTGTCAATTACACAAAGAAAAATTAGAGGCGTATTTCATCGACACCACCATTAAAATTTTGATATACAGCTGGTGTCGATCAGTAAATCGAATACTTTCAGGTAAAATAACATACGACTGCAACGAAAATGATGACTTAAAGTTTGTAGCTCATGGTTATTATAATAAGCATAAACACAATAAAAACCCTAAATAAAATTAAGGGCCTGTATTTTTAATTTTCTCCTCTTTTTTCTTAAAAAAAGGTTCCGTCTTAGATACCTACATATGACGGCGTCTGTGCAAGGTCTCGGGTTCAAAGCCCAGTAATGTAACTTGATCTGTTAAAATATTAGAAAATATTCATAGTACCAGCCACGTTATTTATAGTATTACTAGACCAAAATACAGATGGCAGCACGAGAGCGTAGCAAAATGGCGGCGCGTCAATGGGGTGACTAGTTGACTCTCTATTCCTTTTGGTATATTTATCTTTCTCTACGATGGTATCCCATAACACAAGCTATGCTTACTTTGGGGCCATGTAGTTGGTGTGATTGTCTTGGAATTTTATTTATTTATAGGTACCTAACTAATTGTTTTCCACGTCATCCTAGTCACCACTACTTTCTTTATTAGGTACCTACTCGTATCTAAAAATGCTCGTATTTTGTTTGAAAGGTTCGTAAAAAACTGCTTATCTTTCTGCAATAATCGTACCTACAGTCTTTCTAAAAATTACGATTTTCTCCTGAAAACGTAACTTTTATTGAGATTAAAAAAATGAAATACTTAAATTATGTTCTAAAGTGTATTTTTCAAAGTATGGCAATATGTAAACATTGCAGAGGCAACCCCGTTAAATAAAATATTAAAAAAGCAGACGCAACTTGCTTCTTTAAAAAGGGATTTATTGAGATGTTAAATTGTTTTTCTTTCTTAAATTTTATAACTAGGTACTTTACTTCGGGAAAAGTGTATAATGTCTCTTTATTTATCTATAGGAAATTCTGGTGAAAAATTAAGTAGGTAGGTACTTACCTATTTTTTCACATAATTATGACCAGAATCGAGTGCAGAGTGCTCTCCTTCAGTGTCTAAAATTTGTCACCAGTCACCCTGTATAGTATGATAATAATAGTAGTATGTACCTATAGAATATTATAACACAAGTGATTAAATTGCCAATACTAATTGTACCTACAAAACAAACGAAATTAAAATAAGTAGGTATTAATATTGTTCCTACCTGATAATATAACTACCTATATGCAAACGAACTCGTCATTCGATATATAAACCCTTCGGGTTTTCGTCGATATGACAATAATTATAACTTAATACAGTGAACAACAAATAAAAAAAAAATATAGTACGTAGAACATAGTACCTATCTAAATTAGGAATCCTATTTGCTTGCAGCCGAGCAAAGACACGGAAAAATTAGTTGAGAAAATTATTTTTTAATTACCTTAACAAAGAGAGACTTTTTATTCAATTCGTCAAACTATCTCAATTTATTTATTTATTAAGTGCACAAACTGTTTTTTTTTATAAAATATGGATGGGACGTTTGTCTTCCATGCCACCTGATGTTAAGTGAACATGAAGACTAAGGTGGTACACGTCCATCCACGAGAAACCTATTCACTCGACGCTTAAAAGTACTAGGACTATACTGGTCAGGGAAAATAGACGCAGGCAGTTCATTCCAAACCTTTAGCGACCCGTATGTTCTTTGCAATCAGTTTAAAGTTAACTTATTCTAATGACAATTTGTCTTAGTCTAGAATGCGAACCTTAATAGTACACATAACATGCATAAAATTGCTAAGCACAAACATCTCAAATCACTTTTAGGTTTTAATTAAAAGAAGGTATCAATATTTTTACAAAAACGATTAGAAAAGATCGAAACTCAGTGCATACATTCTATACACATAGCAATATTTCTATGAAATAAATAAATAAATATGCACCTTTTAGCAAGGTGACCAAATGACACAAGCATACTCTAGTACTGTTCTTATGAGGGTATTAAATCTATATCTATCTATCTATCTTCTATACTTATAATAAATCTGTAGGGTCAATTCTGTACATGAAATATATTTTCAAAATAACTATCAGGGGGTGATTAGTGATCGATACTGATGCCAAAAATGCAATCAGTAAAATTTTTGTCTGTCTGTCTGTATGTTCCTTATAGAAACAAAAACTACTCGAAGGATTTTAACGAAACTTGATAAAATTATTCTTCGTACTCCTGGGCAGGTTATAGTATACTTTTTATCACGCTACAATCAATAGGAGCAGAGCAGTGAAGGGAAATGTTGGGAAAACGGGAGAAATTACTTCACTTTTTAAGCTTCCGTCGCGTGTGCAGCCTTAATGGTTAAAGCTACATAGAAATCATGTATGACAGAAATATTCTTCATAAAATTTGTGGCGTCCTCCGACGTGACCCACAGAGAATCAATATATTATTTCCTATTCATCAAACGTGCTCGATAAAATCAAATATTGTTAACTTAATTATGCACGTACATCTTACTATATAAACTATTTCTATTTGTTAATAAATTGTCACTCAAGATGTAATCGTGTCTTGCTCTATCAACCCTTTCCTGGTCGTAATAAGTGGTGACCCCGAAGTTAGTCACGCAGCCAATTAAGCAAGAAGTTTTGAGGACCCGACCAGAAATAAAAAGGAAAATGGCTCTACGTGCTCCAGTCAATCCTGTTACATTGGAACCTGAAGTTGCCGCCAGAAATATATCGGAACGTATCCCGCGCTTCTGGCAAGACCAACTCAAATTATGGTTTACCCATTTCGAAGCTATAGTCACCGTTTTAGAAAACGCAACACCCGAAAAAAATTGTGAGATGGCAGACCGGATATTTGAAAACTTAAGTAATGAAGTTAACGAGGTCACTAGACTTGCAAATCAGCTGACACATATGAAAACAGAAATCGCTGCACTACGCGACGAAAACGATGACGAAAAAGTATTGACGCAGTGAATTCCGTTCAAGATCAAGGTCAAGAAGTGCATCGAGGTATCGTAACCAAGGTCAATATCGTAAGCGATTCAAGAAAAAGACACATAAATGTCGAGAAAAGTGCCAGGAAAAACCAGAAAAAAAAAACAACGGGCTCTACAATTAGCTCGAACCAGGGTGGAACTTTGTGCTATTCACCCCTACGACTGCCTTATCCTAGCCGACCTACAAAGTGGCGAGAGGTTTTTAGTCGATACCGGGGCAAATATATCAGTTTTAACGACGGAAAAAAGCTTATTGAGAAAGTTACTGAGCTGACAACGCCTGCAACAAGCATCAGAGCAAATCAACCGAGCGTTGAAACTGTTTCACAAGAAAAGTACTTAGCATAAGAAAATTACTGGAAAAATATGAAGATATAACCAAGCCAGCTGCCAACATATCTAACTTCAAGTGCCAAGTGGAACACCATATCCAAACAAAAGGAAGAACACCTGTAACATCTGGACATAATTTTAAAAGGCCTGCATGAACTTGGGATAACGATTAACATAGAAAAATGCGAATTTCTCAAGACCGAAATTGATTTCTTAGGTTATCATATAACGAGCCAAGGAATCACTCCAACGGATAAGAAAGCAAAAGCTATTCGTCTTAATTGATATTATGGTCTTACGTAATCATAAACAGTAAATTGCTAGGTTTGCAAATATTTACAATATTATGTCAACAAAAAATTAGTGTTTTGCTTGAAATTGTTATGTAGTATTTAATTTTAGAGTAAGAATATTGAATTGTTATTTTGTGTTTACCTTTTTTTAAGGGGGGAGTATCTGTGGCGTCCTCCGACGTGACCCACAGAGAATCAATATATTATTTCCTATTCATCAAACGTGCTCGATAAAATCAAATATTGTTAACTTAATTATGCACGTACATCTTACTATATAAACTATTTCTATTTGTTAATAAATTGTCACTCAAGATGTAATCGTGTCTTGCTCTATCAACCCTTTCCTGGTCGTAATAAAATTATATAAAAAATATCCCACAACAGTATATGTCTATATTTTATGGTTGACTCACAATAACACGTGTAAATCCCGATAGCTTAGCAGTTCGGAGCTTTCTGATTATATTTGTTTACTCTTACGTTTATAATACTCTCACTCATTCCTAATTTAAAAAAAATAACCTTATTACCTATTCAATAAAAAAAGAATCATAGAAATCGGTATAGAAACACCAAACTTATACATGAAATACGCTAATAACCCATCGCGCGTGAATACTGAATGATATAAGGAATATTTTTGCGTAACGGTTGCCGCGCTCGACGCGGCTCGCGGCAGAGCTTTATAATTCATTCAATATTTGACTGTTGATGCGTTCAGAGCGTCCGACTTTATTGACAGACAATAATTGATATTATAAACCGTGCTTATCAGCGCGACCTTTAGTCTTTAAATAGTTTATTTGAATTTCTTTCGTTGTTATTTTATAAAATAGGTATTAGTTGCTTCCATGCTGGACTGGGAGCGAACGAAAAACATAGAATGTACCAGCTGCTTCTCTTCCCGGGCATACTGTAAAAGTCAGTTAAGGGACAGAGGTTTTATTGGAATTTTTGTGGGCGATAGGCTGACCCCCTGTCACTGCAATAGCCTCTCTCCATCATTCTTATACCTCATTTGTCAAACGTGACATCAGATGGTCTTATAACCACTGGTGTTCTGCCTACCCCATAAGGGATACAGGCGTGAAGTTATGTAGTTGTTTTGGTAGAGTTTAAATATTCGGTAAAATTCCAAATTTTGGCTAATTTATGTTCAGTTTTTTTTTGTATTTTTTAGGTAAAAGCGTAGGTACTTTTATTAATTATTGTAGTTATAGGTATTTATTTTTAAGTGAAGTAGGTATAGGTAGATAGCATTGCACGGGCGTTTCAGCTTTATTTTCATTTCTTTTTCTGTTGTAAGTTGTACATATTTCTGGGTATAATTCTATTTGGATATCTCAAATTTTAACAGGTTGCGGTGCAGGAGAAACCGTCTTTATTCCCAGAATTCCCATAATACCAAATAATTTTCCATTCCAATTTAAAAGAACGCAATTCCCAGTATCGGTGTGTTTTGCAATAACAATTAATAAGGCTAAAGGGCAGACTTTTCGTGTTGCTGGAATAGATCTCGGTGTCAGTTGTTTCTCGCATGGTCAGTTATACGTCGCTCTTTCCCGGGTTAGCAGTTCTAGAAATCTTCATGTTCACGTGCCGGACGGGTCAACTTTCAATATAGTTTACTCGGAAGCTTTGCGCTGAAGTATTTTCGTTCCATAGATACTTAAGCCTCATGTGAAAGTGATCTAAACAATTAGGTAATTGTCAAATATTATAAAATGTCATTCCTTATCCTTACTAATATTATAAATATGAAAGCGTGGATATTTGTTCAGCTTTCACGCAAAAACTACTCGACGAATCATGAGAGGTACTAGAAGTAACATAGGATACTTTTTATCCCGAAATTATCGCGAGCGGAGCCGCGGGCGCAGCTAGTAGGTAAATAAAAGTAGACGACATTTTTATTAGACAGAACTATAGTCAGTGAGAGAACTCCTCGCTCGGAACGTTAATTCTAGCCTAGTGCGCCATCTTGTTATTAGTAAAAGGTCTTTGGAATAAGTACAGTCCGACAAGGATTTTTTTCCGCTTGGATGATGACGTCAGAGGGGCGCGTGAGGGTGAAATAAGGGTTACAATTCAGTTTAATTTAAAGGTACCTACTCGTATCTAGAAATGCTCGTCCTTTGAAAGGTTGAAAAATCTGCTTATCTTTCTTCACTTTTCATACATTCTTTACAAAGAGACAATTCTCCTGAAATCGTAATTTTTATTGAGATTTAAAAAATGAAATAAATTATGTTCTAAAGTGTATTTTGCAAAGTACCTATGGCAATATGTAAACATTGCAGAGGCAACTTGCTACTTTACTCTTAAAAAGGGATTTATTGAGACGTTAAATTGTTTTTCTTTTTGAAAACATCTTCTTCAATTTTATAGCTACAATAAGTGAGTCCACATTTTATAAATTTTGGCGTATTTCATATCTTAATATTGAATTTAAATGTTCATTAACAAATATCAGCCACGCGCCAAAAGATCCTTGACGGACAATACTTCTGCTTCTGGGAAACCCTAATGTCATAAGCTATTTCGGCACATTGACATTTCTGACATCCACCAACCAGCAGGCCTATTATGGATCTCAAAACCATGCGATGATATGAAATAGTTTTGACGTTAAGGCCGCTCAACATTCTCGCGAGAATCTCGCGAGAACGCGAGAAAGCCATTCTCGTATTCTACTCAATTTCTCTCATTTTTCTCTACTTTTTCTGGGTTTTGGGGCTTGTGGGGAGTTTGAAGTTTTGTGTAGGAGTCACACTCGCATGTTTCTCAGTAACGAGCGAGCCGCCGATTTGAACGGTTATATCACAGAGTACCTATATCTCAGCGATGCGCGTCTGCGAATTATCATATCAGTCGAATAAACTACTAATACTTACTTAAATATTCGACTTAAACGATATTAATATACAAACGTCCTGAGTCGAATGATACTTCTAATATTCGTAATTACTAACGATGGTTAACCTCAATATGGCCGAATGACCTTGAAAGAAAGCATTCGAATGGTTAGTTGAATGACTGAATGCATTGACAGGCAGCTTGTGTCCGCTGTTTCACCCGCATAACTCCCTTTAGAGAGAGAGAGAGTTTAGAAGTAATTCGTAATAGAGTTTAAGAGTTTTTGTTAATTTTTTTATATTATTAGTATTGAAAATGGTCCAGGAAGATAAAAATTAATATCTCATATGTTTTATTTACTAACAAATAAAGATAAATTGTAATAAAAACATATTGATCTCAACTTCTCAAGGCTTTATAATCTATGTATGAAGATAATTATATTAACGACTCGCGAGAATGTGGAGCGGCCTTAAAACTTATCATACGATCATTATTTGGTATACCATGTAAATTGAATACAATAACCCTCCTATATAATAATTAAGTATTTATTTATGAAAGCAAACGAAATGGAAGAACACAAATGAAATCAAGAAACTAACATACGATACCTTAAATCTCAAATGGCGTAAACACCATTTTGGCCAAAATGACTTTTGAATGCCATCTTACTTATTTTTTTTTCTCTATCGATCTGTCTTATCAGAGTTTTAAAATTCGCAAAAAAGTGGTGATTACAACCCACGTGTTTAGCGTTGTTAAACAAGGATTTTCTTATTTTTTAATCGTAAATACCTTTAGGAAAAGATTTCGGTCGATACACCCATAGAAATTATAAGGATGTGAAAAATACTGGCGTTTACGACACAAGTTATTTTAAGAATTTGAATAAATTAAATAATCGTTTTGTCGTAAACGCCAAATTAAATGCAAGAAGGTGAATACCCCCACCTTCTTGTAAAATTATGTTTTTAGTTTTTGTCGTATCAACTATGTTTTAAAAAATGTGGTGTTTACGTCAAAAGAAAAACTGTATTAGAAAACGAATTGATTAGGTATTACGCCCCATGATTTTTAAAAACTCATTACTAAGTGTGGTGTTTACGTTCAAAATAACATCATTTCGAGATGATCGAGTGCACATGCACTCGATCGAGCGCAGCTCCGAATTAGTACGAGATGTGAAATAATATCTATCTCTTTCTAGCATACGTTTACACGATACTCTAGAAAAAGATAGCACTATTTATTTCGCACGGCAAATCTAAGCAGCACCGTTTAGTGACGTTGTCGTTTACTTTGTTTAGTTGTAAACAAACAATTGAACGATAAACATTGTGCGTTTGTTTCTAATTAACTTCTATTGTGATTTACATAATAATGGATCCCCATGAAAACAATAAGCTTAATGCTTTACTGAAACGTCGCCAACACCTTGTTTCAATAGCTAACAGGCAGCGCAAATCTAAAAGGTAAGCCAACTTTATCACATTTGAGTAGGTACATACTTATTATGCGAATAAAATATGGTGATTGGTATCTAACGTAGATAAATAAATTTGAAGGGTCTGAATGTGATTTCTAAATAGCTGAGTTTTTCAATCGCATAATCATTAAATGTTTCACAATTTAAAAGTAAGTTTTAAGTAGCTTATTCTAAAAATAATTTGACAAACTTTCATACCGTAACCGTCAAATAGTGTTCTGAGTAAACTACTCAGAGCCTACTTTTCAATTGTGAATAGGATGTAAGTCCATCGTCAGTAGAACTAATGTAGGTATCTATCTGTTTAAATTATTGGCGTAAATGCCATCAGTAATGTCTTTTGGTATTTACGACATTCTGGAAAGTGAACATACATGGCAAATACGACAGAATTAACGTGTTTGATTTTTTTTATTATGTTAGTAAAAGACATAATTTCTACGTGTTTATTTGTGGTAGTTGACGTAAATGCTATTAGACTTCGGTAAAATAGTAATACTGTTGTTGTATAAACCTTGAGTATAAATTTTGTTTTCGAAAAAATTCTAGTAAGACGTATGATTTCTAATTTATTTCTCACAAAGTTTTTGAACAAATTGATGATTATTATTTAAGGTTTATGTTTTTTTCAGGTTATATCTCGAGGACGATGCTTCTAACCAAACCAAAACTACAAAGGAAAATGACATCGACATAATAGAGAATAGTGATAGTGATACAGATTTTCACTTAAAAAATGATTTCATCCATACATCTACATTTTCATTGCCTCGAACACATTTATATTTTAGTCCTGAAAAACTGATGAACAACCCTGAAAAAAAAAATCATATTATTTCCGACATATTATTGAAATCATCGTTTTTTAACGATGGTGTAGAGAAGAACGCCATGACTGAGACCTCTGCAACTCCACTAGTTGATTCTGCCGCTCCCCTCGACGATGATCAGCTGCTCCCCGTCGCCGGGGCTGTGAAGGTCCCTATTGCTGAGACCTCTGCTACTCCACTAGTTGATTCTGCCGCTCCCCTCGACGATGATCAGCTGCTCCCCGTCGCCGGGGCTGTGAAGGTCCCTATTGCTGAGACCTCTGCTACTCCACTAGTTGATTCTGCCGCTCCCCTCGACGATGATCAGCTGCTCCCCGTCGCCGGGGCTGTGAAGATCCCTATTGCTGAGACCTCTGCAACTCTACTAGTTGATTCTGCCGCTCCCCTCGACGATGATCAGCTGCTCCCCGTCGCCGGGGCTGTGAAGGTCCCTATTGCTGAGACCTCTGCTACTCCACTAGTTGATTCTGCCGCTCCCCTCGACGATGATCAGCTGCTCCCCGTCGCCGGGGCTGTGAAGGTCCCTATTGCTGAGACCTCTGCAACTCCACTAGTTGATTCTGCCGCTCCCCTCGACGATGATCAGCTGCTCCCCGTCGCCGGGGCTGTGAAGATCCCTATTGCTGAGACCTCTGCAACTCTACTAGTTGATTCTGCCGCTCCCCTCGACGATGATCAGCTGCTCCCCGTCGCCGGGGCTGTGAAGGTCCCTATTGCTGAGACCTCTGCTACTCCACTAGTTGATTCTGCCGCTCCCCTCGACGATGATCAGCTGCTCCCCGTCGCCGGGGCTGTGAAGGTCCCTATTGCTGAGACCTCTGCAACTCTACTAGTTGATTCTGCCGCTCCCCTTGACAAGCCAGCTGCTAAACAATCACTGTCCGTCGCTTGTACCAATAAACCTAACGCTGTTAAGAGAAAAATAGAACGTGTTTCCTATAAACAATTTCTGGACTTCTTATCTGACGAGGAAAAAGATTTTTCAGGAGGAAGTTCTGACTTATGGTCTAATGACGAGTCTGACTATTCTAGCGAGGGCTCAACACAGCAGAAGAAAAAAAAGTTGAAGAGGAGAACCACATCTAAAAAAAATGAGATTGTGATACAAAAAAAAGAAAAGCGCCCTAATAAAGAAAAAATTAGAAAAATAAATAAAAATGATGGCAAATCTTACAAAACTCGGAAAGGTAAAGACATTTCAGAAAAAACTATGAAACCTAACCCTTGCATTGAAAAAAAATGTGTAAGAAAATGTTGTGAAATTTCAGAAGAAAGACGAGCCTCTTTATTTGAACATTTTTATAAACTAAGTTATCAGCGCAAGCGCGATTGGTTACTTAGATGCTCACGAAGTATTCCAGTGAAAAGGAAGAGAACAAAGACTCCACAAAGTCGTAGAGAGAATACTTATGAATATTACATAAACGACGGGGAGGATCATAGGTCAGTATGCCAACAATTTTTGCTCAAGACCTTAGACATTAGTCAAAGATTTTTATTATACACGATACAAAACGCCACAGATGGCATGGCTATGGAAGATAAAAGAAAACCTAATGCTCCCACGAAGTACACCGAGGAGTCAAAAAGCTGCGTTAGAACATTTATTCAAAAAATTCCTATGATGCCTTCACATTATAGCAGAAAACGGACTAACAAAATGTACTTATCTCAAGAATTCCGGAGTATATTAAGTGTATATCGCTTTTATTTAGAAGATTGCTCTAAAAATGAGATAAACCCTGTTAACAAATCAATTTTCAGACAGATTCTAAGTGAATACAATATAGGTATCCATGTACCTAAAAAGGATAAGTGCGTTTTATGCACGCAAAAAGAAAATAATAGTGTTGTTGATGAATTGAAGTTCCGAAAACATCTTGAGGAAAAACACGCAACTTATAAAAGATTTAAAGCTCATCAACAGATAACATCACTCAAACAAGATACACTAGTTACATCGTTTGACTTACAGAAAGTGCTTAATACACCGCATGGTGAAAGTATGCTACTCTATTATTCAAGAAAATATACAGTGTATAACTTCACACTGTATGAAAGCTAACTGTATGTTAGCCTTTTTCTTGTCCTACTTCAACTCCTTTAACTTTTCCTTTACCCTTGCCTTTTCCTTTTCCCTTACCTTTCCCTTTATGCTTGAAAAAGGCTAACTAGTCGCTTGGTGGTAGGATCCCTTCTGGGTCCGCCTGGCTAGCGACCACCCTTTATATAAAGTCTGCCGCCAAATGTTACCGCTTTGGCGGTAATGTGTTCCGGCAATATTGTATAAAGAGCCAGTTCCTTCCTAAACCCGTGTGCTTTCATCTTCGACCTCATCGTCACTTACCATCAGGTGAGATTGAGGTCAAACGCGGGTTTAGTCATTTATAAAAAAAAAAAAAAAAAAAGCAATACTCAAGATGCCTTTTGCTTTACTTGGGGAGAGTGTGACGGAAAACGCGGTAGCAATGAAATCGCTACATGCTTACTGAAGTATCTTAAGCACGTAGATGAAAAAGGAATCAAGTACATATTACTCTATTGCGACTCGTGTGCTGGACAAAACAAAAATAAAACTGTATTGGCTGCATTAAATCACTTCTTAAAGACTGCTGTTAATGTTGAGGTTATTCAGATAAATTATTTGTTGCCTGGTCATACATACATGCCGGTTGATTCAGTTCACGCAATTATTGAAAGAGAAGTAAAACGCTTGATTGTATGGAGTCCATCACAGTGGCCGTCATTCTTTTCATCAGCTCGTAAAAGACCAAGACCTTATAATGTTGAAGTCTTAGATCACACAGATTTCTTAAATTTTGAAGACGTGGCTAACTATACCTTTACTCCATCTTTATCAAAAAGTCTTAAGTTCAAAGAAATAAGGACAGTAACATTTAAAAAGAAAAATCCCAATGTAATCTACGTGAAACACTCCATGAAAGATGATGCACAAGAATTTATTATTACATTATGTGAAAAAGGAAACGTCAAGCATAAAGGGAAAGGTAAGGGAAAAGGAAAAGGCAAGGGTAAAGGAAAAGTTAAAGGAGTTGAAGTAGGACAAGAAAAAGGCTGTAAAAATGAAGAGAGATATAATTTGAAGCCTCTTTACCCCAACAAAATACCTTTAACATTGTCAAAATACAAAGACCTTATGCAGCTTTGTAATAATGGTACAATACCAAAAACGTATCATGAAGAGTATAGACGTATGCCTTCAGATAAAATTGTATTCGACGTATTACCAGAAACCGATGAAGAGGATGAAGAAGAGGAGTCTGCAGAAAACTCAGCTTAATTTCTTTTATTATGTATTTTTTTTATGTTTATATGTCTGTGATGTACAATTAAACTTAAAATCACAGACAGGTTGTGATTTAAATATTTAATTCTAGTTAATCTAGTTGAAATAAAAAAAAACTAAATAGTGAACTTGACGTGTTTTATTTCTTTTGCCTAATAATACTTGTATTGAAAATTATTTATTTGCTCGCAAAACCAGAAAGATACACGAAGTGGGAGGACTGTTGCTAACGCCTAAATCTAATTTATGAAGATGTTTTAATATCCTGACCTAGAAATTTTAAAATAAACCTTTATTTTATTTCTTCACACACTACTTGTAGAAGACTATTTCAAATTTAGGCGCTAAGTAAGATTCCTGACAGTCCTAATCTAAAAGCAAAATAGAATTATACATACACAATAACTTCATTTTAAACTTCAAACCAAAATTATTGTGTTTTTTATTGATATAATAAAACTAGATATTAATTTTATAATAATACACTTTATTTACATCTTCCTAAAAGTGTTTTTAATTATAAAATATAAAATAGCCATTTAAAATGCATTCTCTCTAAGCCAACTGGGCGGTTACACCATAACTTTTTACAAAACAGCTTTTTTTTTGGGTCGTAAACGCAAAGTAATGAATTATTTTTTGGCGTAAACACAAGTCATTTTAGTCATTGTTGGTTTAATTTTTAATAGCATAGAACTGTGTTATGAAGCTCCCTACGCCATAAAATTACATCCAAGTTTCATTTAAATAGCATTATTAGTAAAAAAGATATAATTTTTTTTCGTAATTTTTTTCTTTGTTTTGGTTCTCCTGAAAAGTCACGTTTTGGTGATTACGCCATTTGAGATTTAAGGTATCGATCATAGAGGTGGGTGCGATCTCACCATGGTAGGTAGTAATAGACAGGAGATGCCCATTAATTGTTTACTGTAGGATATATGTGGCAAACGTGCGATGAATTTACGGACATATCTTTATTTCTTTCTAACAAGCGTACATTTGACATGAGTGAAAGACTCGAAGTCAAATTCTTCCTTTCCTTTTTTTGGTTTGATTTTCTTTTTACGCTATGTTGTCAGCTTGGTGAAATGCAGTCGCCATTTTACTTATACGTTTGCGTCAGTGTGTTTTGTTTAGGTACTTTCAGGAAAAGTGCAAAATATTCGGGATTTTTTAGAGATTTGACTATGAAATGCTTTAATAAATATCAATTTTATAAGTTTGATTTGAATTATCGTGTACAATATGCATAAGTGTTTGATTTTAGTTTGTGGCGCTAAAAAGTCGCAAAACATGAGTTTACACCAGTAAGTTATCTCAAATTCTTATGTTTTGTAATTATTTGCGTATATCATCGTCTGGTTTACTGTAACAAGTACCTATAAGCGATAATAATTGAGTAATAGTGAATGTTTAGAAGGTTTTAAATTTATAACCTTGCTTCCTAGTTACCAAGTGTAAACATAGTGATGGGCATCCGTAAACCGTCTTTTTTATCGATATTTTTCAGTTTTCCCACTAATTTAAATATGCGGCGAAGGTGGATAAACGCAATTGGATTAGAAAATATAAGCCGACGTCATAGAAGAATCTATTTATATGTTCATTACATTTTGAGGATGATAACATCAATAGAACACTTGGAGTCATCAGGCTAAAAGATGATGCAGTGCCCTCACTTTACTTATCAGTAAGTGTTTTGTAGAGAATTGTTACTTTGTACCTTTTATAATTTATATAATTTAAAATCTTTAAAAATTTACATAGTCATCGAAGGATATAACTTTTGCATGATGATAATTAAAAGAAAATTTAATTTTTGGAGAATTGCTATTTATTAATACAAACTTTGTATTCATTTTCAGTCTCCAACTATTACTAGTGTTCGGAGCGTGGCTTCACAGAAAAGAATCCCACACTCAGCACTCACTGAAGTAAGTGAAATAAACTTCAAGTTTTCATGTGACATTCCGCAACAGCAACATTCTTTCATTCCATTTTTTTCAACCATTTTTTTCCATTACAGTTGACAGACTTGAAAAACCAGGTCATACCACAAAGTTCTGACCAACAAGAACCAAAACTAAATTCAAGTCACGATAAGGTTGGTTTTACAATATAACATAAGTAGTTATTGATTCTAACTTTTTTTAGTAGTAAAATGAGTGAAAGATAGCGTGAACTGTTTGTGCATAATTTCCTGAGGATACCAGGCGTTTCTAACTTGTGTTTATTAAATAAAATATTTTTCTTTTAATATTTTCAGGCTTATCAAAATGAAATCAAAATTGTCAAGTTAGAAAAATTATGTGACAGCTTAATAAAAAAAAATAAAAATCTGAAACTTCAAGTATATCGAAAAAATAAGAAAATAGCAGAACAAAAAGATGTCATGGAGAAATTAAAAGCTGAAAAGTTAATAACAAACGAAGAGTGCAACATGTTGAAAGAATGTGCTGGACCGCACTAAAATACTTTATGCAGAGCACATAAACGTACGTTTCTAAAAATGCCAACCCATAAAACTAACTACTTTTCCTACTCTTTTACTGTACATGCAGTCAGATTGTGGAATGCGCTGCCTTACGATATCCGTGAGTCAAAATCCTTATCTGTTTTCAAGAAAAAAGTACGAGAGCACTTTTTTTCTCAACTATAATTAGACATTGATTACCCACACAAGATTCATTTTCATGTGGTTATATATTACATATTGTCTATATATAAGTATATATTATCTGTTATATATTCATCTTTGTTTATGTATAGTATTTTATTGTGTCTAAATATATATATTAAGTTATGGATATAATATAATATTATTTATGTTTGTTATATTTAGTGTACATACTGAAATTGTATTTTTTATCAAATTCTCCATTCTTCAGGTCTGCTGGAAGATATTTCTATAGAAATAAGCTGTACCTTTGTACAAATCTTTTTTTGCTAAGTTTATTAAATGTATTTTTTTTTTATAAGTGTGTACATAAATTGTGAAATAAATAAATAAATAAAATTAAATTAAGGGTGTCCTGCGCAAGGTTTCTAATTTAATTTAAGCTGTTATTAAAATATTTTTTTTAGGAAAATTTGAATCAAATTAACAGCTTAAATAAATAAAATTATTATGAATACCTATTCAAAATGTCAAAGATAAGTTTACTTTATTGTCTCTAAGCGACCTTGAAATTGTACTTATCTTATTATCTGTAAATCAGACTATTTTTTATTTAGAAATAAGCATTAAAAGTTCAATTTTATTAATATCTATTCAAAATGTTTAAGATGAGGTTTAATTTAGTGTCTCTAAGTGACCTTGACTTTGTACTTACCGTATTATTTGTAAATCAGACTGTTTTTTAATTAGTAATAAGTATTAACAGTTAATTCAAAATGTTGACACCTGTTCAAAGATAAGTTTACTTTAGTGTCGCTAAGTGACCTTAAAATTGTTGATTTCAATACATCAAAATCTATTCACAATGCAGGTGTTTTATTTGGTAATTTTAAATACTAATTTTAACCATACAGAATGACTATAAATAGAATACAGAATGAATATGGATAGGTATTATAAATTCATACGAGCTAACGTATCTACTGCTTCCAAGTTGGAAAAGTCTTGTATTAGGTTGGTGGCCGCATTGATCAATTTTTTTAGGTATACGAGTACCTAAGTAAATAAAAAAATATTTCTGACACTTACACTACATTATCTAGCCCAAATTAAGTTTCTTAAAGAACTTGTGTTATAGATACTGGATAACCTGATATACTTAAGAAATGTATAAACATACGTTTTAAAATATTACATACATATTGAGTAAATGCATATTTTTATTAGAATAAACTTAAATAATAAACATCCATGACTTGACGATAGTTCATCGCACAAATATCCGCCGCCACCGCCGGGATTCGAACCCAGAACCTCTGGCATAGAAGGCAATGTATGTTACCACCACAAAGCAGATACATAGTAGAGCTGCTGTAAGCAAAGTTGCACAGCTTCAATTTGGGTTGTCCTGACGTCACAGCCTTTAGTTCAAGCTATTCCTCGCTAGAGGCACTGGCGTCAGTTCGTCGCTGACTTCTGTGAAGTATGTACACGCGTAAATATTTAAAAAAAAAAAATTCTCCATTGTTTCTCGATGTAAAATTTAGTTTTCTATACTTTTATAAAGGAATTACATTGACAATCCAAATAAAATTAACTTACCACGAAGATAATTTCATTCATAATTATTTTTTACAAAATTGTTTGTTGTCCAATTATTTGTGTCCAAAATTCCAGATTGTTATTTGTTGCCTAGGTGATTTTTATGCCGCGAAAAAAGGTTGCGCTATCTAGCGTCAAGTAGAAATACTTTTATTGCGCGGTTTTTTCTGAGAGATTTGGAACGTATGAAATTTCGTTAAAAAACTAGAGCCACCTAGTAAAGTATAGCTGAACTTTTTTGATGATTATGTGAATATTTTAACCTTATGTTTCAACCGGTTTTTACTACTCACTACTAGGTGACTTATGCCATCGCCTGTTTGGCTATGATTGGCCATAACCCACCGCTTACCCCTCCCGCACCCCGCGCGTAGGCTTCACTTGAGTCCCTAGAAAATACTGGATAGGGCAGCTCCTCTATATATTTCCTCCGTGGTTACCACTACCTCATAAGACAATTGTTTTTTATTATTACTAAACAGCGGATTAGAACATGAAAGTTAGGTATAATATATCGGGTGTCCAGTAATTAATGGATAACCCAGTAGTGGTAGGTAGAGGAGCTAGTGACTGCTTACAAAAAAAATCTTCAGCAAGTAGGTCTGTGTTTTTTTAAATTTGTTTGAGGGAATTCCCTCATTTTCTAAATAAAATAGCCATATTGGCCACAAGTATCGGATTTTGTTTCTTTTTTTTTTAATGAATAACAATTTTGAATAACCATTAAATAAAATCAGAATAAGCAGAATTCCTTCAGCAGTTTTTGTTTAAGAAGCGCTAGAACTTTTATTTTTGTGTTTTCATAATTTTGTTGCCACACTTTGGAACTTCTCAAAAAATTGCCTCATTCTAAAGCGATATAACATTTACTATTTGATTAAAAAATATAAAAGATATTGATAATTTAATGTGTTAAGAGCTATTTTTCGGCAATTACCTAAAATTGGATAGAGTTATCGTAGTTTGCGATTTTACAAAAATAATGTAACCTTATAATGAAGTCACTACTCAATGATAGATATTGGCTATTTTAGATAGAAAATGAGGGAATTTCCTAAAAAAAAAACATCTATTTTTTTTTTAAGCAGTCACTAGTTCCTTTACCTGCCAATACTGGGTTATCCATTAAGTATATGTACACAATGACTACGAAAACTTTATCGATATCGATATGTAATTTTAATTAGGGCTCAACTCTTCAGCAGCCATTTTATAGCAACTGTCAAGTTTTTCATGGTTTTCATTCTAAGGGCATCTCCTGTCTATTACTACCTACCATGGTGCGATCTCACCATGGTAGGTAGTAATAGACAGGAGATGCCCATTAATTGTTTACTGTAGGATATATGTGGCAAACGTGCGATGAATTTACGGACATATCTTTATTTCTTTCTAACAAGCGTACATTTGACATGAGTGAAAGACTCGAAGTCAAATTCTTCCTTTCCTTTTTTTGGTTTGATTTTCTTTTTACGCTATGTTGTCAGCTTGGTGAAATGCAGTCGCCATTTTACTTATACGTTTGCGTCAGTGTGTTTTGTTTAGGTACTTTCAGGAAAAGTGCAAAATATTCGGGATTTTTTAGAGATTTGACTATGAAATGCTTTAATAAATATCAATTTTATAAGTTTGATTTGAATTATCGTGTACAATATGCATAAGTGTTTGATTTTAGTTTGTGGCGCTAAAAAGTCGCAAAACATGAGTTTACACCAGTAAGTTATCTCAAATTCTTATGTTTTGTAATTATTTGCGTATATCATCGTCTGGTTTACTGTAACAAGTACCTATAAGCGATAATAATTGAGTAATAGTGAATGTTTAGAAGGTTTTAAATTTATAACCTTGCTTCCTAGTTACCAAGTGTAAACATAGTGATGGGCATCCGTAAACCGTCTTTTTTATCGATATTTTTCAGTTTTCCCACTAATTTAAATATGCGGCGAAGGTGGATAAACGCAATTGGATTAGAAAATATAAGCCGACGTCATAGAAGAATCTATTTATATGTTCATTACATTTTGAGGATGATAACATCAATAGAACACTTGGAGTCATCAGGCTAAAAGATGATGCAGTGCCCTCACTTTACTTATCAGTAAGTGTTTTGTAGAGAATTGTTACTTTGTACCTTTTATAATTTATATAATTTAAAATCTTTAAAAATTTACATAGTCATCGAAGGATATAACTTTTGCATGATGATAATTAAAAGAAAATTTAATTTTTGGAGAATTGCTATTTATTAATACAAACTTTGTATTCATTTTCAGTCTCCAACTATTACTAGTGTTCGGAGCGTGGCTTCACAGAAAAGAATCCCACACTCAGCACTCACTGAAGTAAGTGAAATAAACTTCAAGTTTTCATGTGACATTCCGCAACAGCAACATTCTTTCATTCCATTTTTTTCAACCATTTTTTTCCATTACAGTTGACAGACTTGAAAAACCAGGTCATACCACAAAGTTCTGACCAACAAGAACCAAAACTAAATTCAAGTCACGATAAGGTTGGTTTTACAATATAACATAAGTAGTTATTGATTCTAACTTTTTTTAGTAGTAAAATGAGTGAAAGATAGCGTGAACTGTTTGTGCATAATTTCCTGAGGATACCAGGCGTTTCTAACTTGTGTTTATTAAATAAAATATTTTTCTTTTAATATTTTCAGGCTTATCAAAATGAAATCAAAATTGTCAAGTTAGAAAAATTATGTGACAGCTTAATAAAAAAAAATAAAAATCTGAAACTTCAAGTATATCGAAAAAATAAGAAAATAGCAGAACAAAAAGATGTCATGGAGAAATTAAAAGCTGAAAAGTTAATAACAAACGAAGAGTGCAACATGTTGAAAGAATGTGCTGGACCGCACTAAAATACTTTATGCAGAGCACATAAACGTACGTTTCTAAAAATGCCAACCCATAAAACTAACTACTTTTCCTACTCTTTTACTGTACATGCAGTCAGATTGTGGAATGCGCTGCCTTACGATATCCGTGAGTCAAAATCCTTATCTGTTTTCAAGAAAAAAGTACGAGAGCACTTTTTTTCTCAACTATAATTAGACATTGATTACCCACACAAGATTCATTTTCATGTGGTTATATATTACATATTGTCTATATATAAGTATATATTATCTGTTATATATTCATCTTTGTTTATGTATAGTATTTTATTGTGTCTAAATATATATATTAAGTTATGGATATAATATAATATTATTTATGTTTGTTATATTTAGTGTACATACTGAAATTGTATTTTTTATCAAATTCTCCATTCTTCAGGTCTGCTGGAAGATATTTCTATAGAAATAAGCTGTACCTTTGTACAAATCTTTTTTTGCTAAGTTTATTAAATGTATTTTTTTTTTATAAGTGTGTACATAAATTGTGAAATAAATAAATAAATAAAATTAAATTAAGGGTGTCCTGCGCAAGGTTTCTAATTTAATTTAAGCTGTTATTAAAATATTTTTTTTAGGAAAATTTGAATCAAATTAACAGCTTAAATAAATAAAATTATTATGAATACCTATTCAAAATGTCAAAGATAAGTTTACTTTATTGTCTCTAAGCGACCTTGAAATTGTACTTATCTTATTATCTGTAAATCAGACTATTTTTTATTTAGAAATAAGCATTAAAAGTTCAATTTTATTAATATCTATTCAAAATGTTTAAGATGAGGTTTAATTTAGTGTCTCTAAGTGACCTTGACTTTGTACTTACCGTATTATTTGTAAATCAGACTGTTTTTTAATTAGTAATAAGTATTAACAGTTAATTCAAAATGTTGACACCTGTTCAAAGATAAGTTTACTTTAGTGTCGCTAAGTGACCTTAAAATTGTTGATTTCAATACATCAAAATCTATTCACAATGCAGGTGTTTTATTTGGTAATTTTAAATACTAATTTTAACCATACAGAATGACTATAAATAGAATACAGAATGAATATGGATAGGTATTATAAATTCATACGAGCTAACGTATCTACTGCTTCCAAGTTGGAAAAGTCTTGTATTAGGTTGGTGGCCGCATTGATCAATTTTTTTAGGTATACGAGTACCTAAGTAAATAAAAAAATATTTCTGACACTTACACTACATTATCTAGCCCAAATTAAGTTTCTTAAAGAACTTGTGTTATAGATACTGGATAACCTGATATACTTAAGAAATGTATAAACATACGTTTTAAAATATTACATACATATTGAGTAAATGCATATTTTTATTAGAATAAACTTAAATAATAAACATCCATGACTTGACGATAGTTCATCGCACAAATATCCGCCGCCACCGCCGGGATTCGAACCCAGAACCTCTGGCATAGAAGGCAATGTATGTTACCACCACAAAGCAGATACATAGTAGAGCTGCTGTAAGCAAAGTTGCACAGCTTCAATTTGGGTTGTCCTGACGTCACAGCCTTTAGTTCAAGCTATTCCTCGCTAGAGGCACTGGCGTCAGTTCGTCGCTGACTTCTGTGAAGTATGTACACGCGTAAATATTTAAAAAAAAAAAATTCTCCATTGTTTCTCGATGTAAAATTTAGTTTTCTATACTTTTATAAAGGAATTACATTGACAATCCAAATAAAATTAACTTACCACGAAGATAATTTCATTCATAATTATTTTTTACAAAATTGTTTGTTGTCCAATTATTTGTGTCCAAAATTCCAGATTGTTATTTGTTGCCTAGGTGATTTTTATGCCGCGAAAAAAGGTTGCGCTATCTAGCGTCAAGTAGAAATACTTTTATTGCGCGGTTTTTTCTGAGAGATTTGGAACGTATGAAATTTCGTTAAAAAACTAGAGCCACCTAGTAAAGTATAGCTGAACTTTTTTGATGATTATGTGAATATTTTAACCTTATGTTTCAACCGGTTTTTACTACTCACTACTAGGTGACTTATGCCATCGCCTGTTTGGCTATGATTGGCCATAACCCACCGCTTACCCCTCCCGCACCCCGCGCGTAGGCTTCACTTGAGTCCCTAGAAAATACTGGATAGGGCAGCTCCTCTATATATTTCCTCCGTGGTTACCACTACCTCATAAGACAATTGTTTTTTATTATTACTAAACAGCGGATTAGAACATGAAAGTTAGGTATAATATATCGGGTGTCCAGTAATTAATGGATAACCCAGTAGTGGTAGGTAGAGGAGCTAGTGACTGCTTACAAAAAAAATCTTCAGCAAGTAGGTCTGTGTTTTTTTAAATTTGTTTGAGGGAATTCCCTCATTTTCTAAATAAAATAGCCATATTGGCCACAAGTATCGGATTTTGTTTCTTTTTTTTTTAATGAATAACAATTTTGAATAACCATTAAATAAAATCAGAATAAGCAGAATTCCTTCAGCAGTTTTTGTTTAAGAAGCGCTAGAACTTTTATTTTTGTGTTTTCATAATTTTGTTGCCACACTTTGGAACTTCTCAAAAAATTGCCTCATTCTAAAGCGATATAACATTTACTATTTGATTAAAAAATATAAAAGATATTGATAATTTAATGTGTTAAGAGCTATTTTTCGGCAATTACCTAAAATTGGATAGAGTTATCGTAGTTTGCGATTTTACAAAAATAATGTAACCTTATAATGAAGTCACTACTCAATGATAGATATTGGCTATTTTAGATAGAAAATGAGGGAATTTCCTAAAAAAAAAACATCTATTTTTTTTTTAAGCAGTCACTAGTTCCTTTACCTGCCAATACTGGGTTATCCATTAAGTATATGTACACAATGACTACGAAAACTTTATCGATATCGATATGTAATTTTAATTAGGGCTCAACTCTTCAGCAGCCATTTTATAGCAACTGTCAAGTTTTTCATGGTTTTCATTCTAAGGGCATCTCCTGTCTATTACTACCTACCATGCTTTTTCAATTGACGTTTTTAAGTCATAGACGATGATTGAAACTGGCATTTCAAAAGGTAATGCAACGCCTCTTGCATGCAAAATGTAAAGGGAATTCGTTTATTCTTTATGTCATAATTGTTGATTATTGTATCATAGAAAGCTTGTTTATCACGTCATGTCATGAAAGAACCGTAATAGGCCTGCAGAACTGGGCCAGTTTGGTGGTTTACGCATGATAGGAATATGTTCTGAAACTGTAAAAAAGTGCGAACTAAGATATCTGTTTTTATAAATTGTGAAGGTGGGAAATGAGACACTTAATTAAGGCATCGTAAGAGCCTAAGCCCACGTATGCCTTACCTTTATTTCGTCTGATGGTAAGTAAGGGAAAGTTATAAGCACACGAGCTTAGGATGGAGTTCTGCACAAAATTTTGCCCTTTTCGGCAGATTTGATATGAAGGGTCATATGCTAGGTGGAATCTGTTTTTCCTGACCACTACAGTCCTGGGACTTTTAAGTGTCGAGTGAATAGGTTTCTCGTGGATGGACGTGTACCACCATAGTCTTCATGCGCACTTTCCATCAGGTGGCATGGAAGACAAACGTCCTATCCTTACAATATAAAAAAAAAAACCTGAAGGGTTAGTATCTACACCAAATATGGTCACTAGAATGATTTCCCATTTACGACATGCTTATGTCGGGGGTTATTCTAAGCCTAGATTATTAAATTAAATTTAAATATTTATTTAAAATGATACAAGAATGTGTTAATTCAGTTATGAATGTGTTATCTTTTGCGACAACGCCGCTGTAAACATAGTTAATCCTTCGAGCCCTTTCTGCAGCACCGATGCCACGATGGAACTCGTAGCTACTAGTAAATAAAGCTTCAAGTTATGCATTTTGTAAACTGAGTGACGCAAAGAAAAAAACCAGAAGGAAAAACAAATGAATTACAGTTTTCAAACCACAAAAGCAAATTTGAAATTGGAAATCCTAGCCAAATAAAAGGACCAAAGATGTTGCAGATACAATGTCAAGAGGCAAAAATAAGGCACACAGTCGAAAACTATTTGAGAACTAATGATAACTAGGCGAAATATTTATCGCAACAGAAGCCGGGTAAACAGGTAGTTTAAAACAAAATCACTATTTCACCAAATACAGCAACTATAAACCAGGTACACACGACACGTTCCGCTGTTTGCACAACTATCTTCTTCAGATAAGGTGATAAGAAATGAGGACGAGTCGAGATGTTGAAAATCTTAGTTTAAATAAAAAATATTAATGTGTACAGTGTACATTCTTAGGGTTTATTTTTATTACAATTTATCTAATTACGTATTATGGATCCGTTTTGCTACGGGTTGGTAGATGTGGAATGATCTGCCTGCGTATGTTTTTCCTAATCACTACAGTCCTGGTACTTTTAAGTATCGATTGAAACTTAAAGTGTACCAGGACTGTAGTGTTGGATACACTTATAATCTTAGTATTCAGAACATTTTCCATCAGGTAACATGGAAGACAAACGTCCCATTTTTTGTATATAGAAAAGGAGTGGTCGTTCAAGGAAGGTTACTTTTTGTAGGGTAAAACCACCTTGCATACAGGCGCGGTCCAAGGGGGTTCACAGGGGACATGGCCCCCCCCAAAATCATGAAAAGATGAACCCCTTAAAAGAGAAGGAGGAAGAAAAAGATACTTCTGATACAAAAAAATTGTCGTGACCCCCCCAAAATTCAGTTGTGACCCCCCCAAAATTTCAGTCTGGGACCGCGCCTGCTTGCGTAGCGCGCTCGTCTGAGAGTTGAAATATTTAGGACAGTGGTGTCTACGCATACCTACAGTCTTCCTGTGTTCCCGATAAAAGGCCAGAATCGGCAGTATAGGTAACTACAGTACCAGAGTCGTCATCTAATCGATGACTCCCTTGAAATAGCTTGGACCACATCATTGATGTCTACACAGGTTAATGTATACAGGGGGTCTCGTAAATAGTGGACCAACGGAAAACTGGAGATACAAGGGGTTGTCTGGAATCCGCAACACCAATTTTTTTTTACTAGGCTAAGTAGTTTTTGAGATTTAACTATCGATTTTAAATATTTTGTAAATTTTCACCTACTGCGAATACAAAATGTGTCATAATTTTTTTTCATGCATATTTTCAAACCTTTTATTTCATAAGATAGCCAATGTATTAATAAAGAATTTTGAGCACAAATTAAAAATCGTTTGCTCCTTGTTATTATGTGCAAATACCGTTGAATTGATATAATTATGTATGGACATGATTTTGTAATGATTGGAATTGGAGATCACCATGGACTAAATATGCGCCATAGTGCATGTGCAGTTCTCTGATCTTGGATGATACAGTCTGTAGTTCAACAATAGAATGAACTCAAAGAATTTAATTTGTGATATTAAACTGAATGTTTAACTTTCAACTCCTACAAATATGCGATTTTATATTTGTATCTTATTTAAGCTCATGGCCAAGTCACTGTTATTGTAATGTGAACAAAACTATTGATATAGTCACCAAATATTGATTTATTATTACAAATTAAGTTGAACAGGACTTGGTTTCTATGCGATCTCAAAACTTTTTACGATAGAAGAATTGCGTAGGGAGACTTTATTTTTTACATTATATAATGTTTTTGGTGAGATTTCATTTATTTTTTGTAGGTATCTTTCTTTTCTTTTTACATACACGCCTGTATCCCTTACAGGGTAGGTAGAACACTAGAGGTTATAAAACCATCTGATGTCACTTTTGACTTTGGAGGAATTATAATGGTGGAGAGAGACTATTGCAGTGACAGGGGTCAGCCTATCGCCCACAAAAAACCTCCAATAAAACCTCTGTCCCTTAACTGACTTTTACAGTATGCCCGGGAAGAGAAGCAGCTGGCACATTCTATGTTTTTCCTTTGCTCCCAGTCTAGCATGAAGGAGTCTTTTCTTTTTAGGTGTTGTTATTATTTCTTGGGCTTCAGCTGCTGCTTTGCTTAGAGCCCATTCTCTATCTCTTACTCTTTTGCCTTTTGTCTGATGTTTCGTTATTTCTAAGGTACACAAGTCTGGGCAGTAAATATTTCTTAGTCGATTATATTCAACTGTTGCTGACTCCTTAGCTTTGATGCTTGTAAAATCGTAATTTATCTAATGTAAACAACCCAGACTTCTCACTCGTGAAAGAGTCACGTATACTTGCCCACAGGTGAAAATGGTGAAACTTGTGTCCATCATCGCGTGGCTAAGGCTTTAATGGATGGTTACAGCATTAGCGATGTGTATAGGAAATTGTTTCCGATGAATATACGCTGTAGAAATTATTTCAAATTTGTTTTTATTTTAATCTTCACCATAATATATTACATTTTGTAGTATTCCGATTGAACCGTTTAGTAACTCACGACAATATTTCATCATAACATCACTTTTCCCCTATTTTGATGATTTATTTTCTTCTAGCCCTGCTACAGGCGTTTATCGCATTGCATTGATATGAAATGTTCTAGCTTTATACATTTCATTTTAACCTAGCTTTAAAAAAAAATATGTATGTATGTTTAATACAAAACAATATACCAACTACATAACACTTAAAGTATAAACAAATTTATTACATTTTGTACATAAACAAAGAACAAAGTTAACAATGCAGTCAAAATTCATACACAATGTTCTTGTAAAACCACAAATATAAGTTTGTTTCCTATTATTGACTAAAGTATATAATTTTTTAACATTTTTATAATTTTTCCTTTACATGTAGCTAATAAACTATCTTAGCGCCAAATTCGAAAGTTCTTGGTTTGCTAAAAGTACCTTAGATTTTTGAGCATCGGTCAGTGAGTGAGTGAGTCAGTAAGTGACAAAATGGTGCAACTTTGATCGCTCATAACTCATAGACTATTAGTTCAAATGTCATGTAATTTTGAGATTGAGCTTTGGTCATCGAAAACCTAAACCCCTAGCTTTATCCACATCGATGATAATTTTGGGGGGGGGGGGGTGAAATAGCCGCGAAACGCTTCGAGAAAAGGATGGTATTGCTCGAGACTTGGCTGGAGCACTGTCGTGCCCCCAGATGAAAGTAACGTAATCGAACTTTTAACATTTATTAAGCCTTATTTTACTACCTACATGAAATGCTACCTCTTGCTCGCACACATAGCCAGCATCTCCTTGTGCATGAAAAAAAAGTTATGATAACTTTTTTTCTGCACGCAGTAGGGGAACATCCTATAAATATTCAAAATCGGTATATCTCAAAAACTACTTAGCCTGGTAAAAAAAAATTTGGTGTTTCGGATTCCAGGCAACCCTTTGTATCTCCAGTATCTCAATACAGTAGTCGTTCTTCCATAGAAGTAGGCGATAGCTTAACGTACCTGGTATTGAACTGGCGCTTCTCCCCCATAATCATTTTGAACACGAGTGACACAGTCGTGCGGAGAGAGAGAACTTTTAAAATCATAAAAATCATCGCTCTAAAATCTTTTCGACTTTATTCCATTTTCGTTGCGTACGTTGAACTTTGATGTGTGATAAAAAACAATCGACAAATGATTTCCCGCCAATTTACTAAGAAGATTACAATTCGTAAAATATAACATTCGAAATTCAAATAGTTTTGATTGGCTAGAAGTTCAAAACATTAAGTGTGTTCTATGTATACAGGGTTAATAATTTTAATTAGCGCATAATCTCTTGCAGGCAGCCTCTCCACATCAATCCCAACAACATTTGTTTTACAACTTTTTTAAAATTAATAGTTTTTAAAATGTTAGTTTTCCCATAAAAAAATATATGCATAGCCTCTGTTTTGAGGCGTAACTCTATTTACTCTGAGCGTAGGTATGCCACGTACCTTGCGTTGTAAATATCGCTTCATAATAATAATAGGTACATCTTACAAAATGAAGAGTAAGGAACAAAAAACTTTTTGTTTTTATTTTTTAATGTTATTCATCAAGATTTGTAAAAAGTCGTAGAACAAATATTGTTAGGATTGATGTGGAGAGACTGCCCGCAAAAGGTGATGCGTTAATTAAAATTAACCCTGTATAATAACATAATTCCGAAGTCAATTCATTCTATGCCATTCAAAAATTTTCAAATATCATTAACGACACTCTATCTCGAAAAGCTTATTAAAAGATTATTATATTGCAGATTATTTAGACTATAAAAGGCGTGGAATGAGCACACAACAGTATATTTCTGTTGGAAATGGGATGCAGAACCAAAGGTAAGTTAAAAACAAGTGTACGAGGCAATAATCGTTTATTGAATGAAACATTTGAATAGACAATTTTAAATAATGCTTGAGTGATTGATTGATAGGTTTGTACAGAGTGATTGACAGAGTGACTGATGACTGGGATTTTTGATTATTCCAACAGTCCCCCTCAAAAATTCAAGTCTTATAAAATAAAGAAAACTAATTCAATCATTAGGTACAATACCTTCACCCTTTTTAATTTATACATTGACTGATGGTACCATTTTCGTAAATATATCAGCTAGTTGGTTTCCTGTGGAAATATGTTCTAACTTTATTACTTTTTTTTTTTTAGTAATTTGTTCTCTGGTAAAGTGGTACTTGATATTAATATGCTTTGACCTTTTGTGATTAGTGGGATTATTGGCAATGCAAATGCAACTATTGGTATCTTCATATATTACTATGGGCTGTGTTGTATGGAAATACTATTTAGTAAGGACTTAATCCAAATCGCTTCTCTCACAGCTTCGAAAAGTGCCATGTATTCAGCTTCTGTTGAGGAGGCGGCTACTGTGTTTTGTTTGCGTGTCTTCCACGACATTACACAGTTTCCAAACACTTGGAAAACTTATTCCGTTGTGCTTTTTCGGTCTAACTCATCGCTTGCCCAATCAGAATCTGCATACCCGGTAACTAATTGCTTATAATCGCACTTTTTATAGGTCAAAGTCAAAGTCAAAAGAATCATTATTTCGTAAGTATTTAAATACATTTGAAATAAGTCACAATTTACAAATTGAACTGAATCTACCACCACTTCGGAAAGTCGATCTGTTGAGAAGAAGTGGCAAGAAACTCAACAGCAATCATCTTTTAAAAATACACAATAACAATAACATTTAAATTAACAGTTCCTTTGATATACCTTAGAAGATGCTTTAAGCAATTCCATAGCTCTGCGTTACTTTTACTTTGATATCTACTCAGTATACTTATTGCGGCACAAATATCAGGTCGCGTACATAGCATAGCGTACATTAGGCATCCTATGATATTTCTGCAGGGTGCATTGTAGTGCACGTCTGAGTTTGGGTTGCAGTCACTCATAGAGAATTTTCTTAAAACATTTTGTAGGTATATTGATTGATCTAAAGTAATTGTATTTCTAGTCCTTTCTAATCTTATACCTAAGAATAGTTTAATCTCATTTAAATCGGTCATACTAAATTTCTGCATCAATAAGTTTTAGATTACTTTGCATTTTTGTACAGATCACTAAATGGTCTACATATAATACTATATATACATTGTTATCTATGCATTGTTTATCAAGTATATACAAACATGGATCAACTTCAGAACTTTTAAATCCTAGTTCTTTGAGAACACGATCGAAACGTTCGTACCAGCATCGCGACGATTGCTTTAAGCCATATGAAGTCTTATTCAGCTTGCAAACTTGGTTAGGTTTGGCTGAGACACCTTCAGGAACCTCCATATAGATGTCCTCTTTGAGATTACCATTTAAAAATGCTGTCTTTACGTCCATCCATATGAGGAACTTGTAAGTCAAATTGGTTAGAAAATGCTAGAATGAATCTAAACGTCGAGATACGGGCAACTGGTTTAAACGTTTCGTCATAATCTTGTTGATACTTTTGAGTAAAACCGCGAGCTACTAAATGAGCTTTATAGCGCGCAGGTTCTCCGAGCTCGTTATTTTTAATCGTAAATACCCACTTACAGCTTACTATATTAATATATATCTTTAGGCCTATTTAAAAGAGTCCATGTTTGATTTTTATACAAAGAGTCAATCTCACTTTCTACATCTTTTAACCATTTAACGGAATCACTTCTATTAGATATATCGCTAAAGGAGGTAGGTAATGATTGTACGGCTGTGAGTGATAAAAGATACAAATCTGGATCGTCTATCTTTTTATAATCTATTGTAGGTAGTTTTTGAAGTCTTTCACTTCGCCTTATTTTATTTGACGAATTTGACAAATTGGCATCCGATTGGTCATCGGGAAGAGATTTGTGTTTCGTGCCTGTTAGCTTTGCTGACTTATTATTGTCAGGCTTACCAACTTCGGCGGACATTTTGATATTTGGGTTTATCACCTGTTTTGTGCCTGTTAGCTTTGCTGACTTGTTATTATTGTCAGGCTTACTAACTTCGGCATCAGGATTTTGGTTTATCGGCCTTGATTGTACATAATTTGTTTCACCTGTTTTGTGCCTGTTAGCTTTGCTGACTTGTTATTATTGTCAGGCTTACTAACTTTGGCATCAGGATTTTGGTTTATCGGCCTTGATTGTACATAATTTGTTTCATCAAGAATTGACTATTTTGAACGTTAAATAGTTTATAACCATTTTGATCATACCCGACAAAAATGGCATTAGAGGACTTTTCGTCAAACTTACTTTTAGTTGTTTTGTCATGTACATAGGCCGTTGAACCAAAAACCTTTATGTGACTTATTTTAGGTCTTTTGCCATGCCACATTTCATAAGGTGTTTTGTTATTTTTTTTTTTTTTTTTTTGATAACGCTTTGGTGGGTAGTCTGTTTATTAAATGAGTTGATGTTAACACAGCTTCACCCCACATTGATTTATCTAACTTCGCACTTGTGACCATTGTTCGAGCCATTTCGGTCAATGTGCGGTTCATGCGTTCTGACACACCATTTTGCTGCGGTGTATATGTTACCGTCAAATGGTACGTTATGCCCTTAGAAACACAAAAACTCTTTTAATTCATTAGAAAGATATTCCCTACCGTTATCACAATACAGATTTGTGACTCTTTTGTTAAATAAATTCTCACTTTTAGCAACGAAATCCCTAAAACATTTAAGTACCTCAGATTTAGCGTTCATGAAATAAGTTACAGTGTAGTGGGTATAATCGTCTATAAAATTTACGAAGTAATTTTTGCCATCAATGGTGCTTGGTGTGATTGGACCGCAAACATCGGAATGAATACTGTAAAGGGGCCTATTCTGAGTTTTATTACTCTTATCTTTAGCTTTCGTAAACGACAGTCGACATTGTTTGCCCAGAATACATGACTCGCAAATTTCGTCACTAATTAACGAGCTATCACTTTCGTCTAGCAAACCTTTAAGGATATTAAACTTTTGTTTATTGGGGTGACCTAATCGGCTGTGCCATAACTTGTAAGAATCAAGGGAATTTTGGGCCAAATTTAAATTCCTATTTTGTACGTTAATTTCGTAAGTTAGTCTGTAAAGGTTATTAATATTTTCACCGGACATAATACATTTATTATTTTTGTATACCTGCACACAGTTGTTGGCAAAAACCACTATCATCCCCGCATGTTACATTCGGTTCACGGAAAGTAAATTATGTACCTCGGGTGAATACAATACATCATCAATTGAACCATTAAACCAAAATTAGTCGTCACCTTGATACGCCCTTTACCGTACGCTAGAATCGATTCTCCATTTTTCGCAACGCCGATCTTGATCGGTGAGGGTAGTTCGGTTTGTAAAGTAAACACGCTCAGCGTATTCACGGTGGCACCAGAATCTAGAAGAAAAGATATTTCTTTCTTAGTAGAATTAGTTTCAGGTTTAATACTTATAGTTGGTGAATATGAAAGCAAAACTGCCCTCGTCATCCTCGCAGGGCTCCACGTGGTGTGCTGCGCGCTTGGGGCCACCGCTGCTGCTTGGCTGGCCGCTGCTGCTGCTTGGCTGGTCGCCGCCGCCGAGTATCTTCTTGTAGAACCGACAGTCCTTCTTGAGGTAGTTGCGCCTTCCGCAGTAATCGCAGTACATGTTCGATGACTTATATGTCGTAGAATTCCGGTTGGCAGGGAAATTCGGGTTTTCGATGTGTAATCTTCCTTTTTGGGTGTTGGTAAAACTTGTTTGTACCTTTGGCTATTTGATTTTTCTTTAGCCAATCAGCGTCTGGATTCTCAGAAATAAGATCTTCGATCACAGCACTCACTTGTAGTTTTTCCAGGAGAGATTTTATGCGAAACTTCCACGTGCTGTAGCGTTCGCCGATAAATTGTTGGATGTTACGTTTATTGCGGGATTCCATTTTGAAGCACTGATTTTACACGTCGCTCTTTTTAATAGATACGTTGCACTGATTTAAGATTGCGTGGCCTGGGCCCATAACCTGTTGGAAATGGGATGCAGAACCAAAGGTAAGTTAAAAACAAGTGTACGAGGCAATAATCGTTTATTGAATGAAACATTTGAATAGACAATTTTAAATAATGCTTGAGTGATTGATTGATAGGTTTGTACAGAGTGATTGACAGAGTGACTGATGACTGGGATTTTGATTATTCCAACAATTTCTAAAAGTAATTATTTTTTTTAGGGCTTGGCGTTGCAATATGCCATGTGGCTAAAAAATGTATATGATATGATTTGTGTTCCCGACCACCTAGAAAATTTGCTACATCATGAGGATTCTACAATAGTGGCATACCATGTAGGTACTTAGTTTTATTGTTTACTAAGCTATAGCCGCTAATGTGCAATAGTAACCATTTTATTACAAAATTTCAAAATAATAGCATTAATAATAATTACCGGATGAATATGAAAAAAAGTAGGAATTTTCACAAACTAATCGGGATAAAAAACTAATCAAGTGGATCGAGACGTCCTACCCCCCACGCACACGTACCTACTGGCTTGACCACCAATTCTGGGACACCCTGTAAATAAAAGGCTAAGTTGACTGACATAGGTATCAACGCACATCCAAAACTACTGTACCTAGAAATTCGGCACAGGGGTTCCTTTTATGATATAATTTAGCACTAAGAAAATTTTTTTAGAAATTTGACCCTTAAGGGTGTGAAATAGGGGGATGAAGCTTTTATTAATCTTCCTAATTTCTGCACTTCGAAGTATGAAAATTGGTATTCAAGTTTCCGATTACAATTAAAAGTGACCTGTGTAAATGAAATGGACAAAACTTCCCTTGAAAGGGGTAAAATTGGGGGGAGGGTAAAGTTTGTATGGAAATTACCTCATCTCTGGACAAATCAGTATAAAACTTGGAACATAAGTTTTCGATTGTATTTAAGAATGACCTGTGTGGATGAAATGGACAAAATTCTCCTATAAAGGGGTAAAATGGAGAGAAAAGTTGTTATGTTTTTTTTTCATTATTGGGCTTATCTGTATAAATTTTGGTATGTTACATCTCGATTACAATTAAAAATGAGATGTGTAGGTGAAATGGACAAAGTTTCTCCCTAAAGGGATTAAGTAGGCCGGTGAAGTTTCTATGTAATGTTTTTTAATTGTTCACTTAGCAGTATGAAAATTGGTAAAGATGTTTTTTTTTATCAAAGACTATATAAAAATATAGTCTTTAATAAAAATATACGCTGATAGGATTTCTGACTGTCTGTAAAGGTCTATAGTTGGGTGGATGGAAATGAATAATATATTAAGTTTTCACGACTCAAAATCTTAAATGAAACACTTTTTAAACAGTTTTATCGCATATAATTATATTTTACGAGTCGCTCATAACCACAGATTCTGCAAAAGCACCGAAACGTCGAGTGAAAATGTAAAATACAAATGTGAGCAGATTGGGCGGAAAGTAGGAACTCTTGTAGCTAGGCGATAGTCAGTCATGAAGTAAGAGCTCGCGCGGTGTTGTGGAGAAGTAACGAGAAGAGCGATTGACTAGTCTTGGTTCTTGAATTAAGAGCTTCTTCAACATTATTTGAAATTCTGTAATATAACTTTTGTACTTACTGTTTTATATTCCATTGGTTTTGTTAATAGTTGTTTTACATCATAAGTCACGTTGTATGCATGTGTAATTTTAGCTCATTTCTTATATTGTTTTAAAGTATTACTGTTTTTTTCTATTTTTATTTTATACTGAAGATTTTCTTAACTAAATATTATTGTTTACTTGTCAACTCTAAAAATTGTCATGTTGCTTATGTCACTTTTCAATACAGATAATTTATAAACTGTTATATTCATTTCTTTCTCAATTAATTTTAAAATTGTATTTCTATATTACAAATTATTCTGAGACTTGCACATTCAGAATCAAGAGAAGTATCAGCTCCACTTTTACCATACCACCACCGCTGCTCCAGAGACTAAAACCTCCTTGATAATAGAAATGACAGCCGCTGGCCGATGAAAAATGGATGTCTCTCGAAACATAAATTAATTTACGGCTGTCGAACGAAATCGAGGATATAAAAGGAGTGGCGAGCTGATCTCGTGGCCAAAATTGAAAATAAAACACCGATCAGAGTACTTGGCATTGAAGAAAAATCACAAAAAATACTAATACTAAAAGTCAAATAAATAGTACCATAATTATACTGGATTATCTCTTGGAGCTGTGGATAATTTGTAAATTTCTGGACACCTAAATATCTTGGAAGATCAGTGTTTGTAAAAATTCCTAGCGGACTGTAAGTGTAAATAGTGTTTTTTTATACAATCTTGTACCTATTTTTTGTAAATATATAAACTTAAATTTATCCTATTTAATGTTTCTTATCTCTTCCTTTAAATAGTAAGTTACTTAGGCTTTTACTTTAGGTAACACTACAATTCCTGGCAATAGATATCTGTCATCACTTATTGTGCCATTTGGTAAAAAGCTGTTAGGTACAAGTACAGCACTGGTACACCAGACAGTCACCATCATCTTTCAATAACTATGATTGTTTAAGCGCACTGAGGACATATAGTTAAAGCCTACCCTACCAAACCCCGTTAAAGGACATATAGCTGATTTATAAAATCGAAAAGTAACAAAGTCTGCAATTTGTGAGAATTCCATGGATCATCATGCCCATCCATTATTTAGGGTCAAAATTGACTGTTTGAAATATATTATTACCTAAAACATGACAAGAAGCGTGAACTAAACTCAAGACACAGCTCGTTTTGTGTCAACCCTGAACGCTGTCCTCGAGGACTGAGAGACAGATGGAGGTGGTCAGGTATTCTCTGCCGGTCATGACCACGTGTACTGCAAATACGCCGAAATATAACGGTAGCTTACCACTGACCGCGGTAGGACTCCTGTGTTGACAACCTTTCTTCAAACAACCTCTATGTTTTCTCCTCCATGTGAAAGCATGTTTTTGACAATATATGCACCCGTCACCCAACTTAATCCGTTAGATACATGTACTTAATTTTTGTTAAATCCAACACCAAGTCAAAAGCTGATCTCTTTTCTTTCTCCTACGAAAACGTGAGCTAAATATCACGCGCTACGAGTAGTTCACCAAGTACAGTCAATTGATGAATCATATGAACATCTGAGTTTTAAAACTTAATTTATACTTTTACGAAGCGCCATCTGTCGCGTCTATTAGATAGCTACTAAACTTTTGGTGTGTGACCAAGTCACCAATCTTGTAGTTCATTTTAAATCAGAAAGCATCACGATAACAAGAAAAAACAACAAAAATTGTCCACAAGAACAGGATTCGAACCTAGGACCTACAGACTGAGAAGCATACACTTATCGAATACGCCAACTGGTCGCGTCGGATGTGGCGTTGAAATTGTTAATATCTTTCTTATTACCCAGTTGTAACATCATCGTAACTTTATTGTGAAACAAATGAGGGTAAAAACCAAAACTAGTCAGCCAAGATTATCGTTCTCTTTTAGTTCTTTACAGCAAACTAGTCTCTGGTTACAGTTACTTCGTTCGTTTTTGAGTTATCGAAGCTATTTTGAATTCTTACTAAAATGTATCATTTATCAGACTTTGTAAAAGCTAAAATAATAGTGCGTTGGGAAGACAACCACAGCGTTATGACTATTTCTTGAGAATAAGGTGTCGCCGTAAGTAGAATAAAAAATATTACGATTCTAAATACTTATAAAGTGGCACGTTATAACTTGACTTCTTCATAAAATGACTAATATATTTTTTTTCTGTTTTAGAGAAAAACGGTTCGTTTATGGATTCGTCGATATCAAGAAAGTGGTGATGTAAAGCGTAATCGCCCTGGCTGACAACCATTGGTTTTTACAGATGCTTATAACCGGCATCGTGAAATTATCAGGCTTGACCGAAGAGCGATTTAAGACGACAAGGCCAACTGCAGAAAAATTAAAAGTAATGTCTCACTGGACACAGAAAACATTTACACGTAGCTGGGATTCATCATTATAAGCGAGACAAAAAAATTGACCTAAGTGTCATATATAGCTCATCGTCAAGCAAGGATTAGTTTTGCATCAATTTATTTAAATTTTGATTGGGAGAACAATATTGTGATTTTTAGTGACGAGAAAAGTTTTAAATCGGACAATGATGGACGAAAAACCTATGGAGAAGACTGAGAACCAGTGGTAGAATCACATCAGATTTTTATTTAACTATGATATAAAATAATATTTTATAATTTATTACGCAGATTAGATTAAGCTAATGTAATTTTTATTTTAAAGGTTATTGGGGCTGGATGTCTTCAATGGGCCCAGGAGAACTAGCTGAATTCGGCGGACGTATGAAAAAAGAAAAATATTTAGAGGTCATGATTCCAACAGTTCGAAATGTATCGGTCAAGATTGGTTAGTGAGTGGTTCATGATGCCGTGCTTACTGAGTATCATACGATATCACAGATTAAGCAACGTTCGGCGCGGTCGGTACTTGGATGGGTGACCGCCGAACTTTCATTTCCGTGCTTCGAAGGGTACCAACATTTTTCAGTCGGTACGGGTGCTTATCTTGTATACAGTAGTCGTTAGGGTTTGTCAGAAGCCATTTCGGCGCACTGAAAGTTCTGACATCCACCATCCAGCACTGGGCCAGCTTGGTGGATTATGGCCTATACCTTCTCGTTACCCAGGGGAGAAATTCATACCCTGCAGAGGGCTGATTACAAAGAGTTGTGATGAAGATGAGCTGCAACATAGGTAGCTACTTGCAACTGCGAGACGCGCATTGTGCCACATGAGAAGCTTGTACAGTCACGTCTAATAAAATGTATACACATAGCAACTTATTTCCTTGAGATAAGGTTGAAAGTCCAATTATGTATACATATAATTAGAAATGCATGCGCGCGTGGCGAGTGATTGTATATATGTACATTATTTAAGGTTCTGTAGAGATTATTGAGTTAAAATATATCAAGGTATAAAAATATTGCAATTCATTGGATCAACAATTCTGAACAAACTGTTTTCAGGTTCCGTAAAGAGAAAAAATAAAATACATACGAACCTACATAGCTTTAATGCCCAGCTATGAATGTATTGTATGTTATTTTTTGTCCGTTAATTAACGAAGTTTACATTTTGATTAATGGATTTACTTTTAAGTTAAGTTGTAAAAATGTTAACGGACACCATTAGTATTGCAGAAGTCCGTTAATATGCAGAAGTCCGTTAACCGTTAATCCAATGTCTACTATTTACAGCACGGCACCGTGACTCGGCGCGAAAAACAGGATTCGTTGTATGGAAATGATTTTACATATTTCCTATAATCTGTCTTTCCAAACATGGTCAGCCACAAGCGAAGAAAAGAAACGACTAAAGCAAGAGAAGAAAACCCTGGTACAAAGGCGTTTCCGTGAAGAGCTAGGATTGATTATCGACAAACCAAGACAAGTAAGTGGTAATTCTAATGACGGTAATACTGCCAGAAGATTTTTTCACAGTGCAAGCTGCTCTGCTGAAATTACAGGAGTGGATATAAATTTGATTAAACGACTTCACATAATTCTGCAAGCTCTTTCATCGGGTATAATGATAAATGCTGAAAAATTTGGCAGTTATGCTCTGGAGACTGCCAGGATCTATGTGAGCAATTTTGACTGGTACTACATGCCATCTTCAGTTCACAAAATTTTGGTTCATGGAGAAAGTGTCATAAAGCATTTTGCAATACTTCCTGTTGGTCAACTTTCGGAAGATGCACAAGAATCTCGTAATAAGGATTATAAAAAATTTCGTCTACATCATGCTAGAAAATGCTCAAGACCCGCTACAAACGAGGATGTATTTCATACTCTTCTTTATACTTCAGATCCTTACATAACCAGCATTAGAAAACCATATAAGTACTAAAAACGTGAAGGAACTTGATGAAGACACCTTAGATCTTTTGAAAGTGAACGAATTAATTTTAGATCCCGAAGTTCATCAAGTATAAATAAATAAAACACTTTTTAACCGGATTTATCGCGTATATTTACATTTTAAATTTTGACTCGACGTTTAAAGTATTATTATTATTTTTAAAGTATAAATAACATAAAATTTAGTAAACATTACAATTAATAAATAATTAATCTGTGTTATGTAAACATTGTATAAAAATATGTTTTTATTATTTAAATTAATTTGTATTTTTATGTACTATATGATATTTGGTTTTTGTAAACATTAAAATAATAGTATTCATTGTTAAAAAGATAAATATTGGACATTTTTGATAATTTTGAATTTGTTTTATTTTTTAATGTATGGTTTCAAATCCAATCATAAAAAATTACATTCCATTTGAAGCCATATACACTACTAGCTTTTGCCCGCGACTTCGTACGCGCATAACATAGTTTATATTTAACCCAACCAGTCACTTATTGAAGTACCTTTATGCCAACTATCACATCCGGAATTAGATTTTTCATACAAACTAAAAGTCCAATATTTCGTGTTCCCGTGGGAATGTCGGGAATTTCTTTCACAACACAAACAGACACTCACTGAGGAACCTTTATACTAATGATCACTCAAGGAATAAGATTTTTTCATACAAATTAAAAAATCATATATTTCCCGTTCCCGTGCGAATTTCCGGAATTCCTTTCATAGCACAACCAGTCACTCTTTGAAGAACCTTCATGGTAAGTATCACATCCGTGCATTCAAGGAATAAGATTTTTCATACAAACTAAAAAGTCCAAGAACTTCCCGAGGGGATTTCGGGAATTCCTTCCATAATACAAACAGACACTTATTTAGGAACCTTTGTACCAAGTATAACATCCGTGCACTCGAGGAATAAGATTTTTTCATACAAACTAAAACATCACATATTTCCTGTTCCCGTGGGAATTTCAGGAATTCCTTTCACAACATAACCAGTCACTTTTTGAAGACCCTTTTTGCCAAGTTTCATATCCGTGCACTCAAGGAATAAGATTTTTCATACAAACTAAAAAGTCCAATAATTCCCGTTCCCGTAGGAATTTCGGGAATTCCATCCTTGGTGCACCTCTACACCCCCTAAAGAATGTATTTTCCAAATTTCAGCTTTCTACGCCCAGTAGTTACGGCTGTACGTTGTCTGTCAGTCACTCAGTCAGTAACGGAACAGTTTCATATATATTGATTGATTCTATATTTGTGCAAAATTTTAGAACATAATATTTAGAAATAAAAAACTTATTGATTTTTTAATCAGAAACAGACCTTTATTTTTCATAGTGCGCCGTGGTTACTGTGTCTATTAAACGATATCACAGGTCAAGCAACGTTCGGCGCGGCCGGTACATGGATAGGTGACCGGCGAACATTTATTTCTCACGGCGACTTCCGTGCTTCAGAGGGCACGTTAAGCAGTCGGTCCCGGGTGTTGTATACTTGTATACAGTAGTCGTTAGGGTTTGCCAGAAGCCATTTTCGGCGCCCTGAAAATTCTGATATCCACCACCCAGCACTGGGCCAGCTTGGTGGATTATTGCCTATACCTCCTCGTCACCCAGGGGAGAGGGGAGACTCATAGCCCTGCAGTGGGCGAGTTACAAAGAGTCGTGATGATGATTTTAGTGAGTGGCTTAGGATATCAGCAGTCATTTTGTTGGTGGATGCGTACCGTAGGTTTATGCTATGTCGTGCATGATCGCGGATGAAGTGATGACGCATGTGTTTGGTGCGAGAGTGAAAAGTGTCGTTCTGTGATAGTTTTAGTGAGCTTTGATTATCGGAGAAGATGGTCATGGGGCGGATGATGTGAAAAACTTCGTGAATTAGTGAACAGACAAAATCATTAGTTAAATAACCGAAAAAATGTGATAAATAAAAATTACCCGGCCAGGACTCGAACCTGCAGTGCTAGCACGGATCTTTTGTCGATCGTAAGTTTACGAATGCTCGTATAGTATGGAGTCGGTTGCAAGTTTTTAGTAACAATGTAATTTTTTATTTTACAGTTATTTAAGAGTAGAACCTGTTAACAAACATTCAAAATTAACAAGGAACACATTTATTTAAGCTGACCGTGCGGCAATGGATAGATTTCAATTATTGCTTGCAAAACCGTCTCCATACTATACGAGCATTCGTAAACTTACGATCGACAAAAGATCCGTGCTAGCACTGCAGGTACCCATCGTTTGTCGGACGAGTGCTCTTCCTTTGAGCGTATCGGGGCCTGGGGCGGTACGTCTTGAAATTACTTACCACATTTTTATTTTTACGTTATATTGCTAACGTAGCTCCATCTAATAGTTAAGCTTTGCAGCTAAGACCACCCGAGACCAATTTCTTTTCAGAAATTGTGAATCCCAGTTAAAGTGAAGCATTGCAACGTTTAATAATGAGGGGTCCCAGGTTCGAGTCCTGGCCGGGTAATTTTTATTTATCACATTTTTTTGGTTATTTATAGTCCAGTCAAGGAATGAGGTGTAGCGTGCGTGAGCAGGTAACTAAGCGATTCGTTCAGAAACTTGTTCAGGGGGCTTAGGTTGTTAACATACCAAAAGTCCCGACTCCTAGGTGATGAGCGGGGGGCAGGAGGGGGGGGTAAAGATACGAATTTTGGGTTTTTCGCTTATATCTCAAAAACGGTGCATTGGAGAGAAATATTTTTAGATAATAAAATGGAGTTCTTAAAATTATCTACAACTTTTATATCATATGTTTTTTTTCTAATTCCTAACCGTTTTCGAGCTATACCCTCGGAAAAGTTGAAATTTACAAAAAAATAAACAATTTACGTCGAAATATTCATAAACATTGCATCATATTGTCTAAACCTATTCATAAACGAAAAGTATGAATAGAAAAGAAGTTGTAGATTTTTAAATTCCCTTTTAGAATATATATACATATGCTGATTAATGTCCAACCCGCCTAAAGTTACAGCTATTTTAAAACTTGTATAGCATTTTGCAATTTTCAGAAAATTAGTTTGTATATCATATTCTTAACCCACAACCTTTGTTCGTTCATCTAATAACATATATGGCCACTTATAAGCAAGTTTAATTATTTATTTATTTATAAATTTTAGGAAAACTTACAGCTAGACACATAATAAACAGAAAATATAGGAAAATGATAGCCAATTAAAAGTTTCCACATATACTTGACAAAATAAATAAAGAAAGAACAATCACAAAACTAAACGGTAAACATTATGGAAATTAAAATATAAAAATTTACAAATTAAAGAAAAAAATAGTGGAGAGATAAAAATACACAAAACTAAAATCATAAAAGTTATTAAATAAAGTAGAAAAAATAATGAAGATGACAAATTTCACACTTTATTCTGCAGATAGTTTGTTACACCAATACAATAATAATTGTAAACCCCATTGTTCTCAATATATTGCTAATGTTTTACTCTCGACTTTAAAAGTAATTAAATTTTCATCCTCTTTGAACTTGAGGGCCCAGGCAATGATTGTTCTTCCATGGCATCTTCTTCCTCAGTAGCGAGTGGCTCTTGCTGAATGGGCTCTACATCGTCTTCATCGTCCTCATCGTCAACAGGCACACTGTTCAGGCAGTTCCCTTGACAGTGGAGGCACGCTGCAGAACAGGTGAGCATCGCTTTTCGGCAGCCACATTTTCCAATTACGCAATCCTTGGTGCAGCGGCAAAATATAGTTTTCAGAAGAACCTCTGGTGCTGGTAGATTTTCCATTGTAATTGCCACCAGGGTGTCTCCTACACGTTTCCACCCCCAATCTTGAGGGGGCAGCTCATTACCGAGCCACTGCTGCACTTGGTGGTAGGTTCGCCGAGAGTGCTGTTTAGCTGCATTCTCTGTTGGAGGTAGGGAGCTGATTTTAGGCTTCATATTTGCCACTGACCTTGTAAACGATTGGAAGCGGTACTGGTTAAGGGAGGTTTGTTTTTTTGGCGCCTTATACAACTTCAGAAAGCACATCTCCCCAGCCTTTTCAACCTGGTCGTAAGTAGAGGAGGGGTTAGAAAATGTCATTGCTGCTTGCTGGATGATTTCTGACTCCAAGTACAATTTAAAGAAGCCCACCTTGCTTCTCCTGAAAGTAGCAGAAGTTGTGTCGCATCCGGTAAATGAATGAAGGAACAGGATGTGTTCAAATCGACGGTGCTGCATCTCTTGGGTGGACAGTACTATTGTTTTGGTTTTCCCTCGTCCGGGTTTCAGCATAAAGATATCTCGGGTCGCAGGAGTGGAAGCAATCAACAGGACAGCAAGGTCCACATCCTCACCAACGACAGCCACAGAGTTGTGAGTGGATTGTTCAACAGCAGTCTTCACGATTAGGATATCAGCGTCATCGGTATCCTGAAGAGTATGTATCCCTTTCTCTTGCAGCTTTATCTCCAGTAAGGAGATGAAGTTAGTTTTGTTGGTAGGATTTGATGAAAAGTCCTCCTGTTTGACAGGTATTTGTGTGTCCCATGTCAAATTGATATACAAACTAATTTTCTGAAAATTGCAAAATGCTATACAAGTTTTAAAATAGCTGTAACTTTAGGCGGGTTGGACATTAATCAGCATATGTATATATATTCTAAAAGGGAATTTAAAAATCTACAACTTCTTTTCTATTCATACTTTTCGTTTATGAATAGGTTTAGACAATATGATGCAATGTTTATGAATATTTCGACGTAAATTGTTTATTTTTTTGTAAATTTCAACTTTTCCGAGGGTATAGCTCGAAAACGGTTAGGAATTAGAAAAAAACATATGATATAAAAGTTGTAGATAATTTTAAGAACTCCATTTTGTTATCTAAAAATATTTCTCTCCGATGCACCGTTTTTGAGATATAAGCGAAAAACCCAAAATTCGTACCTTTACCCCCCCCTCCTGCCCCCCGCTCATCACCTAGGAGTCGGGACTTTTGGTATGTTAACAACCTAAGCCCCCTGAACAAGTTTCTGAACGAATCGCTTAGTTACCTGCTCACGCACGCTACACCTCATTTTGGGTCATTTATTGACTGGACTATTAAGAATAATTGAGCATTATAAATGCAAAAACTTAAAATCATTAGTTATCTGTGGACAATATTTTAATTTTTTTTTTTGCGTTGCAACATGCATTGTTTTGTATACGTCGTTTTGTGTGTATTTTGATCGTGCCTTTAATGTGAAATAATCATGTAGTAAGTTCATATTTATGGTTGTAAAGTTAAAAAATAATATTAATAAAAGAAGTATTTAGACGACCGGCTGGTGTAGCGGTAACATACATTGCCTTCTATGCCAGAGATCCTGGGTTCGAATCCCGGCGGCGGCGAATATTTGTGTGATGAACACAGACATTAGTCGTCAAGTCATGGATGTTTATATGTTTATTTAAGTTTATTTTAATAAAAAATATGTATTTATTCAATATATATGTGTATATATTTCTTAAGTATATCAGTTATCTAGTATCCATAACACAAGTTCTTTAAGAAACTTAATTTGGGCTAGATAATGTTGTGTGAGTGTCAGAAATATTTATTTATTAGTGAGGTAAATGGCCTCTTTGCTCGCTTCTCCCAACGCCATGTACTCAGCCTCGGTTGTTGAGAGAGCTGGAGTGCGTTGTTTGCGCGCCTCCCAGCTAACGCTGGCGCCACTCATCACAAAGACGTATCCAGTGTGCGATCGGCGGTGAATTAGTTGCCACCGTAGTCGGCATCGGCAAAACCTACTGGATACTCTTGACCCTTCTTTTCATAGTGAAGTATAATTTGTGTGGGTGTTAACACTAGATTTTCTGTCTAGTACTTGATTGCCTATTGTATAAATATAATAGTAGACTCCAGAAGATCACCAACTCGTTCATGGGTCAATGTGTACGCTTTATTTTATAATAAAATTCCAAAATATTTAAGATTAACCCTTCGATAGATTTAAGGATAAGTGTTATGTGAAAAGGTTTATTATAAGATATCCAGATGCAAGAAGATGGGATTCCCTGGCTGTAAATTGTATTGTGTATTTTTTTTCTCTTATTTTTAAAAGATGATTGCTGTTGAGTTTCTTACCACTTCCTCTCAACAGATCGACTTTCCGAAGTAGTGGTAGATTCGGTTAAATTTGTAAATTGTTTGACTTATTTCAAATGTATTTAAATACTAACGAAATAAAGAATATTTGAGTTTGACTTATTGGTCTTCTTTATGGTATTCTTCCGTTTTCTACATTCCGAAACGACGTGTCCAGATTTTTTACAAAATGTACACATCTTCGGTTTCGCAGTAGACTGCAGCGCCTTTAAAGAACATGATTCTGTCGGTTCTTTTCTATTTTCTTCCTTGAGAAGAAGTGTTGCGACTTTATCCATGGTGATTTTTGTACCAGAATGCTCATAAGCCATCACTAACGGCTTGAAGACATCGGGAAGTCCAGCGAGTAATATAATGCCCACGAACTCGTCGTCGACAGGTGAGTTTATTTATTGGAGTGAATGTTGGATTTTCCTCGCACTTGCTATATAGGGTCACCTTATAATAGTCAATAATATTTTCATAGCAGATTCAGACTGATGAATGGGTCAAAATCACGAAAAAAATTTTTTTTTTTTTAAATAATTTTCGTAAATTAAAATTTTGAAATTCTTTTAAGTGATCAAAATTTAAGTCTGATCTGTAGTTTATGACTACGCAGCAAGTAATAAAAACGTTTTCACCTAATTGTATGAAGTCATAAAATGTAGATTAACCTTAAATTTTACTCACAGAAAAGAATTTTGAAATTTAAATTTATGAAGAATATTTAGAAAAAACATTTGTTTACGAAATTCAGATAAATTCGTCATTCCTAATCTGCTATTAAACTATAATCGACGTTTATAAGCGGACCCTGTATATTGATCCATTGAACTATGATGCTCAAGCTTTGAGTTAATAGCTTCTTGAGTAAGCTTAGTCACCGTAACAGGCCACTATCAGCATAAGTCTTCTTTAATTTATTCCAAGTGTCTAGCACCGTTTTTGTATTTTGCACTATTGGGTATAACGAGTGTGACGTCCCTTGACGTCACTATCAATACTATCAATATATAACGTGCTTGATAAAACCATGTTGACCAGTGCACATTTATTAGATACTTACTACATTTTAGATAAGATAAAATATTGCTAACAAAGTTAATTGTACACGTAGATTTAAGTATATAAATCATTTCTCTTGTTTATAAATTTGTCTATCAACTCGTAACTGTGTCTTGCTCTATCAACCCTTTCCTGGTCGTAATAACGAGATTTGATATTGAGGCAAAACTTCGCATTAGTTTTTGCATCATTTCTTTTAAAATCCAGCTCCTCTTGAACAGGATTTTCGATGTAACTCCACAAGTCACAATCTATTAAATACATTTTCATCGCAAATGCGGAAGTCGTGTAGTTAGATCCATCTTCCAATTTTTCAACTGACGAGGTTGAGCTGGTGACGGTGATCTTTGAAGCTGAAGCATTGTCTCCGCTAGGTCGAGACATTTTAGCTTGTTTGTGATTTTCTAGGATTCACTAACCTGCTGCTTTATTGCAGTATTCTTATGGAAGCATTACTTCTCCATAAACTATGAGATTTTTATAAGTAACTAGCCACCGCGCGTGGTTTTACCCGCGTAACTTTTAATCCCGTGGGAATTTCGGGATAAATATAGCCTATAATTTTCCTCAAGAGTTGGGCTATCAAATGCAAAAAGAATTTTTCAAATCCCACTTGTAGTTTCTGAGATAAGCGCGTTCAAACAAACAAACAAAAAAACAAACTCTTCAGCTTTATATATTAGTATAGATAGATAATCAATGCATGCATAGCATTAAAAAAACCGACTTCATGTCAAAACTGTGGCTGAGTTATAATGTCATCAACTTAAACATTCTCCGAAATCATACATATTTTTTCAAAAAAATACATGAACTATCCTTTATCATAATATGAAACGAGAATTTTCAAAATCGGTTCATAATTGTCCGAAATATCGTGTAACAATGACACAAAAAGAAAACATACAGACGAATTGAAAACCTCCTCCTTTTTTGGAAGTCGGTTGAAAACACACTATGTTTTTCCAATGACTAACATACGAGTAGCCATTTTACATGTATTTCAACATACGTCAAAGAAGGATGTTTCATTTGTGGCCAGTAGTTTAAACAATAAGTATAGATGGTAGAGGATACTTCAGAGAAGGTCCCATATAAATTTTATCGAAATCGATTCAGCGCTTTTTGTAGAAAAGATATTTCGTAAAACTATGGATGAAAGTTTATTTACTTTGATGATCTTATACTTTTGTCGGTTTTTTAATGCTCTGCATTCCTTGTTTATTAATAGCTATGCTCTCCTGCTCTACCTGTTTCTGAAATTTCAGATCAATTGAGGACTTTGAATATGAAAGTCACTAACCCCCATTTGCCCATACATCTACGAAAACTATTACGTTTTACAGAAATAAGTAAAGTTTTTTTTAAAATAAAGGTTATGCCATCTCCCCTACAACCTTCCATGTGTTCACATAAAATACGCAAGTTATAGAAAAGCGGAAACGTATGACGAAACTAGACTTTTACGCTTGTTTCGACCTAACCATAACTTATACTAAGACAATGCGCGGTAGAAAATCGAAAGCGCCATTTTGAACTGTTCTTCAGTGTTCGAAACATACAAACACGATAAGAAAATATGAATACTTCGTGTCCTAGCCGCAGATGTATGACGTAACAGGCTGCCTCCGTATAAAACCATGCGAGTATGCCGTATACCATCATTTCACTTCAGCTCGCACTTGACTAAACATAGGAACTTAAAAAAAAAGATGCGGCTTCTTTTTTTTCCGTGCGTTATGAACAATTTCAAAAACAGAACGTTCTTTCATACGACCTTATTAAGTTTAGTGTTTTTTTTTTGAAAAAGTAGTGTTGGAAAATGTGACGTAATTTAATTGAGCGGGAAATTTTGTAAGTCATTCTTTGATTATCACTTATCTTACTGATTGTAAGTTGATAGATAATGATAATTTCATCAACGCGTTGTCAGTTGTTCATGGTTTGGTACTTGTCACATGATGGGCTGCGTGGGAGCACGGTGAAAAATAACGACATGTGATTCCAAGATGGCGGAGTTGCGGTTGTGAAAAATTTCTGCATCCCTTCAGTTTTTGCGGTAAGATGATTCTAATTACGTTATTTTCTTTCTACATTAGATTTTTCTGTATTCTATTCTATCACTCTATGTTCGTAGGTATTTATTATTGTACAACTCATAATGGATAATCAATTCAAAGTTAAATCTTACATTAAGAACCTAACAAACATATGAAACGTAGTATAGACAGATTTCTTTTGTTTTACTTTACACCTTATGACCTACTAAACAAAACTCTTTTTAAAAAAAATCACCTTACAAAAAAGGTTTGTATATTGACCAAACACCTTACAGAGGTGACATTTATAGCTCTAAGTAAATAGACGTTGTGATAACACGTATCAAGCGAGATAGTCGGCAAACTTTACTTTTGATATCAAATCTGTTCTCTCTGATAAAATGTACAACGTACCCGAGTGCGCCTAAGTTAATAAGATAGCTCTGGCCAACGAGTTCCAAATTCAGAAAATCTAATGTGGCCTTTTCTAAATTCGAATATCTCCAATGTCAAACATCAAATAATACTTTTTTTTAGTTTTTGCATTTAATAATGCTCAGTTATTCTTAAATAACTGTAAAAACATGCTAATTAAATCACCCTACCAGGACTCGAACCTGTGACCTCTCGCTTGCCGGACGAGTGCGCTTATACGTCAAATTCAGGATTTGATAGCAATTGTTGAAATGAATTAATTAGGATATTTCATAATTAAGAATATCTAGTCAAATAGTGTCTAATATTGTATCAGCTTTTCATTGTTAATTATTTAATTTAAGATGCGTTTTAGTTTAGTGCCTCCATGCTGGACGTAGCGTAAGAAAAAAATAGAATTAGAAAAAATTGCTGCTTTTCTTCCCGGGCATACTGTAAAAGTCAGTTAAGGGGCAGAGGTTTTATTGGCATTTTTGTGGGCGATAGGTTGACCCCCTTTAACTGCAATAGTCTCTCTCCATCATAAAAAATCCTCTTAGCGTGTCAAACGTGACATCAGATGGTTTTATAGCCTCTGGTGTTCTGCCTACCCCATAAGGGATACAGGCGTGAGTGAAGTTATGTAGGTATGTATGCATTTTTACTGGATTTATTTGCGTTTCTAGACTTTTTCTATTTAATTTAAGTCACTTGTACCGTCTGATAACTCAAAAGTACCAAAAGAGTAATGTTCATAGCTGACCTGTCAGATTTTTGATAACTCACGAGATGTATTAAAACAACATATAGTGCAAATAATAGCTCATGTTCTGTTAATTCCAAATCATTTACTTATATTACAAACCGCTGCAAGGATTTTAATATTTTACCCTCTCAAGTTACTCAATAGACTACTAGTATCATCCACTTGAAATGAAAATCCCGATGACGTTTCTAAGAAATTAAATCAAGTCTGCACCAATAGTTTAGATATAAACAGGCAGAATTTTAATGGCAATATCATCTTTATACATTCAGATAACTAACTAAAAGTACTCAGAGACTGTATGGACCATGAACATTACTCTTTTTTTTTAAACTTAAGAATCGTCTTTCCGAAAACTTAGGTTCTATGATAAGGTAGAGTATGTAGAGTTTTTTTTTTTTTTTTTTTTTTTTTTTTTCCAGCCACAGAAGACTACTCCTCAGAACACCCGTAGGCCTATTGACCGTACAAGTGCTCAAAGAGGAGAGGAGGAGAATACTCAGAAGTACGAAGGGGCACTTGCCAGGGGGATTAGACCCCGGCCAGATGACACCCAACAGTGTGAGACTTTTACTCACTAAACTCCCCCTGTATGGTCTTTTGTCTTTCTACCGACAATCGACCGAAGAACTGAGCGACAGCCAGTTGGGAAAAAGGCTGCGCGTGTAGATATAGGAAGCACTTCGTGCTGAATCGACTACAGTAACCAGCTAGGGGCTGGCAGATAGGAGGTTATCCAGATCTCGAGAGAGCTGGTTAGGAGGATCAAAAAGAACATCCTTAGGTCTGCGGATAGAGCGCTTAAACGACTTGGGATTGAGTTTGTAGGAGACAGTGTTTCGCACCAGCCCGTTCGGGTGGTTTTCGCAGCGTTTGTGGTGAGATAGGGACAGGGCCTTAAGGGTCTGTTGGATGGTGGGAAGTTTGAGATCCCTGTGTAAATCCGCGTTGCGAACGTAGTACGGCGCGTTAGTGGCTCTACGACAGAAGTTGTTTTGAATTATTTGGAGTTTATCGATTAACCGAGGTTTAGTGTGGGCGAATACGGGCGCAGCGTATGTCATGACTGGCCTGATGCAGACCTTATATAACGTGCATTTGTTCCGCAGTGACATTTTACTTAGGCGACCTATCATGCTGTTGAGTCGGCCGAGATAGAATTTGGCTAGTTTGGTTACCCTGTTGATGTGGGGTTCGAAAGAGAGCGTTTTGTCAAGAGTGACACCGAGATATTTGACCGTGTTTTGCCACGGTATAGGGACTCCACGCATGCGGACGTACGGGACGTGGTCGTCTAAGCGTTTGCATTTGCGTATGAAGCAAATCGCCGAGCTTTTGTCGGGATTTACTTCAATGCGCCACTTAGAGAACCAGGCGCTGAGGTTATTGACAGCCGACTGTAACTTAGCTGTTATTGACGAGTATTTCCGGCCGCTGTAGTAGAGTGCGGTGTCGTCAGCGAAAAGTGCTAATTGAACCCCCTTAGGTGGTTTGGGGATGTCGTTGGTGTATACCGAGTATAGTAACGGGGCTAGGACGGAGCCTTGCGGGACTCCGGCTGTTATCGGACGAGGGGAGGATAGCGTTCCTTCGAACCTAAATCGGAAGGTACGGTTCTTTAAAAATGATGCGATTATACGGACTATCCTATCTGGGAGACCTAAAACGTATAATTTGTGAACGAGTCCGACGTGCCAGACCTTGTCGAAGGCTTTGGCGACATCGAAGAAAACGGCGGCTGTTTTGAGTCGTTGAGGGTAGAACCCGGAGAGTACGTGTTCAACGATACGGTGAACCTGCTGAGGGCAGGAGTGCTGGGCGCGGAAGCCGAATTGCTCGGGGATGATGAGGGGATCACCGTCTATAGGGAACAAGTGATCTTTCATTCGAGAGAGAATGATACGTTCGAAGTTTTTACCCAGGGCCTTGAGGAGGCTGATGGGTCTGTGGTTCGCAGGGATATGGTGGGGCTTGCCGGGCTTGGGGATACCTATAACGATAGCTTCTTTCCAGGCTTTTGGAAAGTGACTAAGATCAAGGCAAGCGTTATAGATGATTGCCAGGATGACTAGGATTTGATTGGGCAGGTGCTTGAGCGCCTGATTAGAGATACCATCCGCCCCCGGAGCTTTTTTAGCTTGGAGACGTTTGATATGAGAATGAATCTCGTCTACAGAGACCTTGACGGGTTCGCTGGTTGGGGGTAGGGAGTCCTTGAGGAGGACGTCTTCCTCAACCGCCTTGAGGTGGTCGGGGTCGACTGGCTGGGAACTAGGAGAGCATTGTGAAGCAATGCTGTCGGCGAAGGTTTCGGCCTTTTCGTTGTCCTCGAAGGCTAAGGTGCCATCAGGACGGGCCAGAGGGGGGACGTGAGAGATTGTGTCTACGCGGAGACTGCGTGCTATTTTGTAGTAGGCCGTGTGAGAGGGAGTAATATTCTCCATAAGTTCGTTAGCTTGGAGTTCTCTGTATTCCGCGAGGGACTTTTTAACTTTACGTTGAAGTTGGTTTGCCGTTAACCTATACTCGGGAGTTGGGTAGCGCCTGGCTCGACGAAGTGCCACATTTTTCTGTTTTATGAGGAGGAGGATATGAGATGGGAGTTTGGGTTTTGGGACCGGGACTGTTTTGACGTTCTCACTGATGGCATTGGTGATGGCATCAGTGACAGCGTCAACCGCGCTGTCGATTCTTTCCGGGCTATTGAGGTAGTCCGTCGGAAAGGCCAGCGGAGAGACAGGATCGATTGAAAGGAGGGCAAGGGAATTCTTAAAACCTTTCCAGTTGGTAAAGGTTTTAGTTGAGGGAACAGGATCGGGTTGACTACCAAGGATAAGTCTAACGGGACGGTGATCGGAGCCTAGGTCGTCGAGCGAATCTATAGAACGTAAGTCTAAAGAGACGTCCTTGACCAAGGCGAAGTCTAAGATGTCTGGGGAAAGGTTGACGTTAGCTGGATAGTGAGTGGGAGAGTTTGGACATAAGATATTTATATCTATGTTCATTGACTCAAGAATTTCGTTGAGTTTGACTCCGTTACTGTTGGTTGTGTAGCACGACCAGTCAGTATGTTTGCAGTTAAAATCTCCAAACATAATGACTGATTGGCCCAACCCTAGTATGGCTTCAAAGTCGCTGAGAATGGGAGGTTTACCACTGGGAAGGTAGATGGAGGCGACAATGATGGTTGGGTGGCCTGTCATGGCCACCTTGCATACCGTCGCTTCCAGATTGATAAGGGGAGGTGTAGGAATTGGGATACAGTGAAGACTTCTCTTGTAATAGATGGCAGTGCCGCCACCTACGGCGGATGGCCTGTCATCTCTTACCAGAGAGTATTTGGGGATGGAAAATCCTCTGCGATTCTTGGGGCTGAGCCAAGTTTCTTGGAGGAGGAAGAGGTCAAAGTCGTTATTTTGGAGAAAGTGTTTTACTTCTAGATGGTTGGGACGGAGCGAACGCGCGTTAAATGAGCCGAGGGTTAAGCCCTTTGGTTTGGTCTTTGAGCGACCAGACGTGGCTGTGGGAGCACGAGGGATACTATTATTATTTGCCGCCATTGAGAAGGCTGTTAATGTGGTGAATGACGGACGCATGTTTACGGAAGATCTTAAGGACTTCGGTGGCAGACCTAGCTGTCTCGAACTCAGCATCGATAGCTAAGTAGGTGTCGAGATCTGCGAAATCGAGGAGGGCCGTTAGGCTAATTTGGGACTTAGCCGGGGGAGGGCGAGTAGGAGTTTGCTTTGGTGGTAAAGCAGGTTTACTCCAAGCCGATAAAGCCGGTATTAGGGCGGGTACGACCTGAGGGGTCGGTTGGGATGACGGAGGGTCACACGAGGTTTGATTGGGACAAGGGGCTGGTTTATTGGGCACAGCCGCTGACGGAATTCTCGGCTTGGGAGCCTTAGGGCAGCCACGGTAATTGGCTGGGTGGCCGGATTGGCCACATAGTACGCAAGCTGGTTCGCCTGGGGAGTCTTTTGTTCGTGAGCATTCCCGGGTCAAGTGGTTTTCCAGGCACTTGACGCACCTGGGGTTCACTCCACATGAGTATGTAGAGTTATACATACTGTAGCTACCCTAGCAACTAGCTGCTACTACCCGACTACGGCGCAACAGCGAGGATATGTGTGTGCGAGCGAGATAGACGCACCTATCTCGCTCTGCGAGAGTTTCGAATGAAATAGCTGATTGTTTATTATTTCTTTCTAACACCTGTATATATTAAGCTTTATCAATTTATTAAATCATTATTTTACTAATCATCAAACTGATCGTTTAATTTCAACCTCAAGTAAGCCGGAGCTATAGTGGTGACCCGACCTCAGAACAATGGAAGAAAAACAAGAAGTTGGCAGCATCGCGCTATCCATGCGCATTCCACCCTTTTGGCGCGACCGAGCGCGATTGTGGTTTATAACATTTGAAGCAGCCACCAACGATCTCAAGAAAAGTCAAGCTCAGCTCGCTCTAATGGTCATCGCTCAACTAGACAAGCCAGACGTCGAACAAATCAGCGATCTTCTTTACAAGCCATCTCAAGAAAATCAATACAACTTAATAAAGGACCGGCTCATATCAGTTTACGAAGAAAGCGAAGGCAGACAGTTCCAGAAACTCCTATCAGAAATGGAGCTCGGCGACCAACGGCCATCGCAGTTGCTTAGAAAAATGCGAGATCTTGCGAGAAACAAAGTTCCCGACTCTACACTTCAAATGATGTGGATGAACCACCTGCCTGCACACGTTCGCTCGGTACTAGTCGTCAGCGATACATTTTCAACAAAGGCTCAGTTAGAAGATCTATCTTTATTAGCCGACAAATTAATAGAGCAAAGCCGAGAAGTAAACGCCGTCTCAACCGTTCCAGAAACTTCAGCTTCGTGCAGCCATCGACACGCAAATGAAAATCTGCTACTAATTGAAGAAATAAGAAAATTAACATTAGAAGTCGCCGCTTTAAAAACACAACATCAAACATACGGGCGCGGCCGTCGTCCATACATCGCGCGAGAGAGAGACAGAAGATATCGTTCTCGCAGCCGCTCTTCAACACCGTCGCCGTACTGTTTTTATCACCGACGCTTCGGAAAAAGCGCGCGAAAATGTACAGCACCCTGCAGATTTTTGAGTGAAAACTCGGAAAACTAAATTCAGCGCTGGCAGCGGCGGATACCAGCGTTCATCTACAATCAAACCGCCTTTTCGTAAGGGACAAGAACTCAAAACTACAATTTTTGGTAGATACCGGTGCAAATATATCGGTTATACCGAAAATAAAAGGAACATCTTATCAGCAACTTACGTTCAAACTATACGCCGCCAACAACACTGCCATACCTACATACGGTGAAAAAACGCTGGAACTGGACCTCGGACTACGACGTCCGTACAAATGGAAATTTATAGTCGCCGGAGTTAACAAGCCGATACTTGGAGCAGATTTTTTAAACTACCACCAACTATTAGTGGATCTGAAAAATCGAAAGTTAATCGACAACGTCACAAGCTTAGCTGTCTCCGCGATTGCATACAAATGTGCAACGCCAACTATAAGAAGCATAGATCAACAACAACCATTTCACGATATACTAGCGAAGTATCCCGGAACAACGCGACTCACTTCTATGAATTTGAACCCGAAGATTACAGTCGAACATTTTATAGAAACAAGCGGACCGCCAGTCAACTCCCGTGCCAGACCAATACCGCCGCATAGATACGAATCTGTGAAGAAAGAATTCGAGTCCATGATTGAACAAGGCCTATGCCGCCCTAGCAAAAGTCCATGGGCGAGTCCATTACACGTCGTACCGAAAAAGAACGGCGATTTACGCATTGTTGGAGATTATCGTCGCTTAAATGCCGCGACTAAGCCAGACCGCTACCCGATACCACGTCTTCGAGACTTCAACCATCTACTCTACGGCAAGACGATCTTCTCTACACTCGATCTAAATAGAGCCTACGGACAATTGAGCGTGCACGAGAGAGATATAGAGAAGACTGCCATCATAACGCCTTTCGGTTTATTCGAATTTCCTCGAATGTGCCCTGGTTTACGCAATGCGGGGCAGACTTTTCAACGCTTTATTCACGACGTCCTAAGAGGATTAGACTTCATTTTCCCATTCATCGTTTTTTTTCTTTTGTCCCCTTAGGGCTTTATAGTAATTTAATCGATAATGCTAAGTGGCGAAAGATTACAATATTTTAAGAATATCTTTTAAGAAAATATGGCTGTCGGTGATTCGAATAAAAGGAATAATTAAAGGAAAGCTTTATCAACTATAAGAAACATATAAAAGTAACCAATCGATATAAATTCTCCTTCAAAATTTACAACTGTTGAGTTTAATTTGAGTTTAACATAAGAGAGAACTACAACCAATGCAGAACATTAAAAAACCGACTTCACCAAAAGTTTTGAGCCCTTGGTGAAAAATCATCTACGTATTAAATTCCATTTTCATGGCAAAATTGAAATGAGATTTTGATGATTTTTATGGTGGTCTTCTCTGACCTAAAGACTAATCGTATAAATCGATTTATAAATTATCAAATAACCGCAAAACAAACATACAAAAATACCTCCTCCTTTTGGAAGTCTGTTGAAAATTAAAGAAAATATATGTCATCATCCACAGCCAGTAGACTTACTTATATTATAAATGTGAAAGTTTAGATATATGACTGTATGGATGTTTGTTCCTCAATCACGGCAGAACAGCTCAACAGATTTCGATGAAATTTGGCATAGTGATAGTGTTAGAGTCTGGAATAGCACATAGGATTTTTAATCCCGATATTCCCACGGGATTCGAAATTGTGCGGGTAAAACAGGGCGAAACAACTAGTAACACATAGATATACAACATAGATATTCTTAGTTATAGGCAACTGTAGGCATATAGCGACTATCTTTGCCCCACTTTTCAGTAGCCCTGAATTCACGGTAATTTCAAATTTACATTAACAAGACGCATTAAAAGACTGATTATGAAATAATTAAAGTGTTGATTACAATACTACATTTCTACATAGAATAGTGACTTGCAGGCGTTTTTAAATGTATCGAAAAGTAGAGTTTTTTCTTACTAAGTATTAAAAAAAAGACTTTGAACTGGAATAAAAAATATGCACTTGTGTTTCAATTCCATATTATTATGGGCAAGCCTAATTTTCACTCAGTAACTCCTCTCCCCGAGATTTTCACAGGTTGTCACATTTTTGACCCCGATGTAACATCACACGTTTTCCCATTTTATGTGATACAAACGAGATACTTTATGTAGAGAGTGCTAACTTATTAATAAATAAATATAAATCGAGTTTGTAAATATGTAAAAACTTTTCATTCACACATAAATTTCGCGAAGGAATAGGTATTTTGAATTTTAACGTCACAAAACGTTTGAACCCACTGCCCCTTGTCACACAGTGTCACATTTTGATAATACCCTCCATGCCATTCGAGGTGTGATGTGATTTTATGCATGAAACCTTAGCAGCTTCGAACTTTTGATCCCTTCAAATATTTTGATAGTCTAATAAATGTCTAATATCTTCCATGCTGGACTGGGAGCAAAAGAAAAACATAAAATGTGCCAGCTGCTTCTCTTCCCGGGAAAAGGTACTGTAAACGTCAGTTTAGGGACCGAGGTTTTATTGGCGTTTCTGCGAGCGATAGGCTGACCTCCTGTCACTGCAATAGTCTCTCTCCATCATAATAATACCTCCAAATTAGTCAAACGTGACATCAGATGGTTTTATAGCCTCTGGTGTTCTGCCTACCCCATTAGAGATACAGGCGTGAAGTTATGTATGTATGTCTAATAAATGTATCTTGAACTAAACTTTAAATAAGTCTAGGCCTAATTTTTCAAGAGGTACTTTTTTCAAATGTACTTTTTTTTCAAATACAACATATCGTGGCAAGGCAATCATCTAGTACCCTCTGAAGTTGTCGCAAGTCGTTTCGCGCAGGTGTGTCACTGACTCTAAACCTGCGGTACAGATATATACAGTAATTCAACTTCATACAAACGGACGAAACGCAAGCTGTATCTAGGTACATGGTTCGATATCGACATTTTCGTACGTCTCAGTCGAGGTGCAAGTATTTTTCGGTCGCTAATTTATAAGACCGATTTGTTATTCAAACTTAAACATGTTTTTTGACACAAAGCGTATTTTTGTTGAACACTTCCTATTCAATTCACAAATTTTTATTTGTTTATAAAAAAGAGTATATTTGCTGTCACAAAACTAAATGGAAATGAACACAAAGTAGGCAAATGTAATTTAAATATTGAAGGCGGGCAGCCCTATCACATGTGAACGGACCGCGGCGCTGTAGGCATTTATTTCAAAGATGCGGCCGAGTTGAATTACTATAGATATCTGTACCGTGCCTGCGTGAAACGTCTCGCATGCAACAACTTCAGAGGGGACAAGATGTTTGGCGTGCTCTATACCTTATTTAGGAAATCTGTTCGTTCAATACAAATTTATTTTATCAAAAGATTTAATGCTATTTTGTTACAACACTTTAAATAGCACATACAGTTAGTAAATATTAAATATTTAAAATGAAACTCCATATAGCCAGCAACGACTATTTCTATAAAATACTGTATCTAGTTTTTTTTGGATTTAGAACATAGTAAAAAAAAAACTGTTAAATTAATATTCTATTTAAAGTCATGAGCTAGTGTAGGTACTACCTAGGTACCTACTTATTTTATAATTTATCAGACGAACACATACAGTGGCCAATTATAATCATTTTATTTATTTATGTGACACTGTTTACTTTTTGTTTTCTATTATGAATACATAATTGCAGGTTCCTAAATAGTTAAAATATATAGAAGTATAACCTACGCCAGTAGCGTGCTGAAGGCGTTAAATCATAAATTTATGATTAATTATACGTCAAAAAATGCAATATTTAAAAGAATTTATGATGTTCTATTCATCATTTTATGAACCTACTTATGTAAAATTTTGTGACTTTAACACCACAGACATACTTACATACATTCAAATAATAATTGGTTTTGCACACAAAATGTCTACATTTAAATTTAATAGGTGGCAAATATCTAAACTAACTTACAAGGTTATTTGTTCACCTTACTTGTATTCTAAACTAGGTGACAGCGCCTAGCATCATATGACTTTCAAAATAAAAACAGCGCCTTTAACATGTATGGTATTGTGGCGAAAATTAGAACTAATATTTCCAGTTCTACCATCTTATAATTTCAAAACCTATTTAAAAAAATATATCAATATTAAAAGTTTACAAGTTACATTGACTAAAAATGCAAAATAGTTTTAAAAACATCTTTTATTATTTTTATTTATAAGTATTTTTATTATTAGTATTTTAGTTCATTCGTTTGATGTCTGTCAAATTTTCATTACCTCATCGAATTTAAATAAATGAAAAATGTGATAAATAAAAATTACCCGACCAGGATTCGAACCTGGAACCTCTCGTTTGCCGGACGAGTGCTCTTCCAATTGAGCTATCGGGGCCTGGCGCTACGCCTCGAAATTACTTACCACATTTTTTTTTTGTTTTTTACGTTATATTGCTAACGTAGCTCCATCTAATGGTATAAGCTTTGCAGCTAAGACCACCCGAGATCAATTTCTTTACAGAAATTGTGAATCTCAGTTAAAGTGAAGCATTGCAATGTTTTAATAATGTTTTTAAGTTTTTTTGCATTTAAAATGCTCAATTATTCTTAAATAAATGAAAAATGTGATAAATAAAAATTACCCGACCAGGATTCGAACCTGGAACCTCTCGTTTGCCGGACGAGTGCTCTTCCAATTGAGCTATCGGGGCCTGGCGCTACGCCTCGAAATTACTTACCACATTTTTGTTTTTTACGTTATATTGCTAACGTAGCTCCATCTAATGGTATAAGCTTTGCAGCTAAGACCACCCGAGATCAATTTCTTTACAGAAATTGTGAATCTCAGTTAAAGTGAAGCATTGCAATGTTTTAATAATGTTTTTAAGTTTTTTTGCATTTAAAATGCTCAATTATTCTTAAATAAATGAAAAATGTGATAAATAAAAATTACCCGACCAGGATTCGAACCTGGAACCTCTCGTTTGCCGGACGAGTGCTCTTCCAATTGAGCTATCGGGGCCTGGCGCTACGCCTCGAAATTACTTACCACATTTTTGTTTTTTACGTTATATTGCTAACGTAGCTCCATCTAATGGTATAAGCTTTGCAGCTAAGACCACCCGAGATCAATTTCTTTACAGAAATTGTGAATCTCAGTTAAAGTGAAGCATTGCAATGTTTTAATAATGTTTTTAAGTTTTTTTGCATTTAAATGCTCAATTATTCTTAAATAAATGAAAAATGTGATAAATAAAAATTACCCGACCAGGATTCGAACCTGGAACCTCTCGTTTGCCGGACGAGTGCTCTTCCAATTGAGCTATCGGGGCCTGGCGCTACGCCTCGAAATTACTTACCACATTTTTGTTTTTTACGTTATATTGCTAACGTAGCTACATCTAATGGTATAAGCTTTGCAGCTAAGACCACCCGAGATCAATTTCTTTACAGATTTACAAATTTTTCTTTACAATTTTTTTTTATTTATCACATTTTTCATTTATTTAAGAATAATTGAGCATTTTAAATGCAAAAAAACTTAAAAACATTATTAAAACATTGCAATGCTTCACTTTAACTGAGATTCACAATTTCTGTAAAGAAATTGATCTCGGGTGGTCTTAGCTGCAAAGCTTATACCATTAGATGGAGCTACGTTAGCAATATAACGTAAAAAACAAAAATGTGGTAAGTAATTTCGAGGCGTAGCGCCAGGCCCCGATAGCTCAATTGGAAGAGCACTCGTCCGGCAAACGAGAGGTTCCAGGTTCGAATCCTGGTCGGGTAATTTTTATTTATCACATTTTTCATTTATTTAAGAATAATTGAGCATTTTAAATGCAAAAAAACTTAAAAACATTATTAAAACATTGCAATGCTTCACTTTAACTGAGATTCACAATTTCTGTAAAGAAATTGATCTCGGGTGGTCTTAGCTGCAAAGCTTATACCATTAGATGGAGCTACGTTAGCAATATAACGTAAAAAACAAAAATGTGGTAAGTAATTTCGAGGCGTAGCGCCAGGCCCCGATAGCTCAATTGGAAGAGCACTCGTCCGGCAAACGAGAGGTTCCAGGTTCGAATCCTGGTCGGGTAATTTTTATTTATCACATTTTTCATTTATTTAAGAATAATTGAGCATTTTAAATGCAAAAAAACTTAAAAACATTATTAAAACATTGCAATGCTTCACTTTAACTGAGATTCACAATTTCTGTAAAGAAATTGATCTCGGGTGGTCTTAGCTGCAAAGCTTATACCATTAGATGGAGCTACGTTAGCAATATAACGTAAAAAACAAAAATGTGGTAAGTAATTTCGAGGCGTAGCGCCAGGCCCCGATAGCTCAATTGGAAGAGCACTCGTCCGGCAAACGAGAGGTTCCAGGTTCGAATCCTGGTCGGGTAATTTTTATTTATCACATTTTTCATTTATTTAAGAATAATTGAGCATTTTAAATGCAAAAAAACTTAAAAACATCATCGAATTTATCTAGCAATAATTAATTCTGATAGTCTTTCCATCATTATAATATCTCCAAAGTCAAAAGTGACATCAGATGGTTCTTTAACCTCTTGTTTTCTGCCTACCCCATTAAGGATACAGGCGTGAAGTTATGTATGTATGTAAAAAATTAAGATTTGTACGATTCAAGGACACATTAAACAAAAACTTGCTACAAATTCTGAATAATTTTTGATTAAATTAAATTGTAAAATATCTCACAATAATCTCTATTTTACTGGATCTTTTTAAAATCTCTGGTCTCTATTAACGATTAAACTATCTAAACTATCTAATCTAAGAATATGAAAAAGTCTCTAAGAATATGATAATTTTTAACATAGAATTGTAAACCAAAACGACATCTTTGTTTCTTTAAAAAAATCATCAGTACCAACTGTGCCTAAAAATATCATTCAAAAATTAGAACATACTCATCAAACAATAACGAATACAAAGCAAAACCTGCTTTAATTACAAGAACATAATAATTAAATTTGTATAAAATTTTACATCAGCTGGTCAAACAATATAATAAAATAGAACGAATGAATGTAACCGTGTTTGATTTGAACATTCTAAGAACAAATTAAAAAAAAAAGTGTATTTTGTAAATGGAAGTTCGTAAAAATAATAGTAACTATATGATACAGTATGCAGGTTTATTCTTTATTCGACCAGTATCCGTTATAGAGTAGGTATCTAAGTCAAAACAAACCATTTTCACTCTGAAAATTAACCGATTTAAAATTATTTCACTTTTTAAGGTTTTACAGTTGAAACCATTATTTTTACTGGTTTTAGTGATAAGTAATAATGAGTAGGGTGGAGCGGGGCAAGATGAAATTCTGGGTATCACATAAAGTCAACAATACTGCCACATAAAAAATCTTTTTTCTAATATTCGAAGCACTTTTTTATCCGCCATTTGGTATATTGTCCCCACACCTCAGTCAGAGTCTGAAGGTCAGTGTTCGTTCAGGGACATGATTGTTTTGTAAATGTTAAAAGTGATTTTTTACGTACTTTTCCTCAGTGGGGTTAGATTAAAATAAATAAAAAATATCTTGTCTTTATTTCCTAAGTGTTTTGGCGCATTAGCCTGTTATTGGTTTTCAGGATACTGCAATGCAATAGTATTATTTGTCAAGAGTTTCTGTACTTCTTGAAACGATTTTATACATTAAGTCCGATCGTTGCCTTTCCCCGTCACCTTTTCGTCTTTCGCCTGATATTGTCTTTCACCTATTTCTCGCTTGGGTGCTTCTCCTAAACATGACAAATGTTTTTCTGAAAACCGCATCCAAATCGGTTCAGCCAAACGCGAGAAAATCGCGGACAAACAACATACATGCAAACATACATTCTTACAGGTCAAACTGAGTACCTCCTTTTTTTAATTCGGTTAAAAATAGGAGTACAAGAGAACCTAGAGTACAAATATCTATAACATGGTTAATTAAAGAAAGGAATTGAAAATGGCGGTGCTTATCAAGTTCTCTCGCTCCCACACCGTAGTACGTAAAAAAGTAAAAAAAAAATAAAAAAAAATCGTATTTTTTTTATTAATAATTATTTTAATGGACATGGACATAAGTCATACATCAAACATACCTAGAGCTTTAAAACGGTTACAGTGGAAGTAAAAATAGTTTTTTTGCTACTTTTTAAGTGACTTTCAGTTTAGAAATGAGAAAGCCGCCATTTAAGATACCTTTCTTTGATGAACCGTGTTATACTAATATAGACAATAAACATCCGAACCTGGATTGTTTTTCTTGTTTCATGCCGGGTTCGAACCCGCAATAACGATTTTCATAGTAGCGCCTCAGAAGACTGCGCCATGAAGGTCGTCATATTGAGATCAAACGCGAATTCAATTAATAAAAATTGGACAAGAAAATAAATCTTATACAACCTATTCTGCGCACACGCACCATCCAATACTGACCCACAAAATAAACAAAAGTAACATTAGCAAAACCAGCGCTTTGTACCTCAAAACAAAGCGTTATAATTTCCATTTTCAAAAAACAATAATTCTAAACAGCTTCCTTTGAAATGTGTCTCTGCGCAGGTTTTTGTTCGAATTCCTATTTACATGACATAACACGAGTATTGTGGTGAGAGCTGCAGTCATTTGTATTAGGAGTTATTTGTAAAATGCGTCGTATGACTCCTGGTTTTTTGTCATGGTAATGTGGAAGACACGGCGACGGAATTTTAAAGGTAATTATTAATTTTGTGTAGGTACGTTAGGTTACGCAGGAACTCGTTGTTTGAGTTTTGTAGTTTTGTAAAATAGTGAAAACGCGATATTTAACTCCGTTTCACCCAAAGGTTTCACCTGTGTATTATTGTGATACATAGAAGGGACACTCTAATAAACATAACATACGATACATCGCGTATACATATACATCCCGTCAAACATCTAGTAAAGTAAAGTAAAAGTAAAAATCATTTTATTGTAAATACAGTACACATACAGGAAAAAAACATAACAGCAAGAACAATACACCCTCTGAAGTTGGTTCAAGGCAAGGACTGCATACCGGTATGAATTTCTGTACATTTTTTTTCTGTATGACGCCAAACCGTTAAATTAGGTGTATTAAAAAATAACAGTACAGGAATTTATACTGAAATAATTCGTGTGCCTTTTTTATTATTGTAGCATAACTGATTTTTTTTTTCAGTTAGGTAACTGAAATTTTCCGGTATTAATATTAATATTAAAATTTATTTTTAAATAATGTGGCGGACACTGTAGAATGTTCGATAGTTTAGTTGAAGCCTATGGAGCGTAGGGACATATGCTGACCTATACATTTCGGTACAGAAATTAAATAGGTTAAAATATTTCTAAAAACTAAAAACATCTACAGAAATTAATCCGGTATACATTATTTGGGTACTGATATAATTAAGTTAGATTTTAATAACTTTTACAGGTATTGTGTTTGATGAAGCAGTACACTAATAAGGGTACTGAAATTTTACTGGTACTATTTAAAAAATATACCGATATGGAGTCCCTGGTTCACGGCGTTTTGCGCAGATGTTTTACTCACAAAAAACCTGCGCGAACCGTCTCGCAACAACTTCAAATGTTTGGAGCGATATTTCTATGACATAAGAGCTCAATATTCTGACGTAAAGAAGACTCAAATCCCATAAGACATCGTTGTTCATCAGACACTCATGGAAAGGTCGATTTGTTTCAGCGAATTTGTCGAATTGATCAGCTTTTTAGATCTGAGTCATACATACATACATAACTTCACGCCTGTATCCCTAATGGGGTGGGCAGAACACCAGAGACTATAAAACCATCTCAAGTCACGTTTGACAAATTTGGAGGTATTATTATGATGGAGAGAGACTATTGTAGTGACAGGGAGTCAGCCTATCGCCCGCAAAAACGCCGATAAAACTTAATCCCTTAACTGACTTTTCCAGTATGCCCGGGATGAGAAGCAAGTCACATTCTATGTTTTTCTTTCGCTCCCAGTCCAGCATGGAAGAGTCAGCATCAATCAAAACTAAACTGACTTAGGTCGGACTCAACTCCGATCTATGATCGTAATTTAAGTTTTAGTTAGTTTAAGGCATAGGTACTGCATTTACTAGGTTTCCGAAGGCATTGACAGTACGTAGGTACTGTTACAGGCTATAAATTTAAAATGCCCTTCAAGTTTAGCTAGCAATGATTAGTCCGTAAATTTGTAGTTTTATCTCCTATTGTGTTTTGGAACTTAGATTTCAATAGTCAATAATCTGTGTTTTGGACATAAATTCTAAAAATGATGAAATATCTTAGTTATCGACGAGTAATCAGGTAGAAGGTGTAATAAGAATACGCTTTGTAATACGTCGTGAAACGTACATTTGGCCATATCATGAAATGCCCGACAACAGCTTTAACAATATCGTCCTTATTTGTCAATTTAGTTATTCAAGTTTAGCTGTCGTAAATTAAGTTTAAGTAGATCCATAAATACACTCAATTTCAGAATGGTTCTGGTGGTATCTTATTAACATTATAAATGTGAATGTTTAGATGTATAAATATAAATATTTCTGACACTCACACAACATTATCTAGCCCAAATTAAGTTTCTTAAAGAACTTGTGTTATGGATACTAGATAACTGATATACTTAAGAAATATATAAACATACATATTGAATAAATACATATTTTTTATTAGAAAATAAACTTAAATAAACATATAAACATACAATACTTGACGACTAATATCTGTGTTCATCACACTATTTACGCCGCCGCCAGGACTCGAACCCAGGACCTCTGGCATAGAAGGCAATGTATGTTACCACTACACCAGCCGGTCGTCGTATGGATGTATGGATGTTTGTTCCTCTATCAAGGCAAAACGAATGATATGTATATGGATGAAATCTGGCATAGTGATAGAATACAACCTGGAATAGCACATAGGCTACTTTTTATCCCGAAATTCCCGCGGAATTCGAAACTGCGCGGGTAAAACCGCGCGCAACTTCTAGTAAAACATATGGATAAAAGTTATGAAATGACTATTTTATGATTTGGCTTAGACATAGAAAAACGTATAGACACGCTTACTTCGATTGTACATTCCGGTGTATCAAAAGTCACGATATATATCATATGACTAACAATCTTAAAAAAATTTTGAATTCCATTTTCAAATCCTAACGGAGTTTTGCCTTGGCGTTCGACAATCAAATTAGTCCAAGCGCGTGAGAATATAGTTCACACAGTTAGGACGTCGTCGATAATTGGAAGCTGATACAACGAACTTCTGGCCAAGCCAGCAATATGGAGACAATAAAAAAACACGATTAAAGATGACAAGGCAATGCCTAGAAAAAAATATGTTAGCTGTTTTAGGAAAATTAATCTTATCAATACTCGATGCCTATCTAATGTCTAAAATTTTCCTTTATTTTAAATCGGACTATATCGCAATAATAATTATTTATATTTTTAGCCGCCATATCTTTGATTTTGCAGATACCTATCGTTTTCACGAGTGAGAAAACTATTGATTTTATAATTTACAATACTATCAACAATTAATATTGAAAAAACTAAGATGTAAGACCCTAGCAGAGGTAAATACCGGAAACAATATAGCGATATTTTTGCCTTTATAATTATTTAGTCTGATTAACTTGGCTTATTATTTTCAATCGGCCTTTTTTTCTGACTCTTAACTGTTTATATGAAGTTTTATATAAATTTCCTGAAAAGATGAGGTCGGGATATAGAATTTATAACGCAGAAGAAAGCAACATAACAATAAAATAAAAACAAATTTATTACTTACAACAAAAAAGAAAAAAAATGTGGAAATTGTGAAACGTGAAGATCGTGCAGTACAAAATAACGAACTACTTTTATTAGATTGATATTCATAATACAATCTGATTGTATTATGAATATATACCGTTAGCATTATACGAAAGCAAAACAGACGTGGATCTCAACTATTTCGCACTTGATTCTTTTTTCAAAACTATCTAACCCAAAAACGGTAAGCATAAACAAACCTACGAACTTCCCAAAATTCAATTCTGTTCTAAGTTCAAAGCATGACCGATTGAACTTGTTAATTTTCGAGCGGCAGTTCGGCAGCTATGACAAACAGACGGACTAACAATGACATATGTAAATACATAGGCGTGTCTTTACAATTTACACTTACGACAGAGAACATAGTGCGAGTTTTTTCAAATACGTACCATCGCGGTAACGTTAACCCCGTTTTCTATGGGATCGAAACAGCGCCAACTAGTGACGAAAGTGGGAAACTCAGAAATTCGCGTTTGGTGGTTGAAATTATGTTTAGGTATTAAATATGGTAAAGTCATCCGAATAAAGTTATGATGAATCTCGTAGGTACAAGGCGCTCTGATCTCTGGATGCTTTTGGTGTAGGATGGTAAGGTTTGAATAAACTTTTTAAAAGGGTGAAAAAATACATACATACATAACTTCACGCCTGTATCCCTTATGGGGTAGGTAGAACACCAGAGGTTACAAGACCATCTGATGTCACGTTTGACTAATTTGGTGATATTATAAAGATGGAGAGAGACTATTGTAATGACAGGGGGTCAGCCTATCGCCCGCAAAAACGCCTTTAAAACCTCTGTCCCTTAACTGACTTTTACAGTATGCCCGGGAGGAGAAGCAGCTGGCACATTCTATGTTTTTCTTTCGTTCCCAGTCCAGCATGAAAGCACTAAACTAAAACGCATCTTGTGGGTTCAGTTTGTGACTGTATTTGTATAAGTGTTTTAAGTAATAGTGCTTATTGGAAATTTTACGAGTCAAATTGTTATTTTAAGTATATTTTGTACGTGGATTTATTTATAGACACCTTCATAAGTATCTATGAGTAAGAAAGCTCTTGTTATTATTAATGTGTTTCTAGTTGTTGGCACTAAAACTTTATTGTTATAATATTTAAACTTCTATAATTGAGACGTTACAAGCGAACGAACTAAGTCATAAAGCATTGTCTTTTATAAAGGATAATCTATTCACTATTACACGCAACCCTGGGGCAGCTCCAAAATTCCTGTACACAGACATACATCTACATAGATAACGGAAGTGTCACGATTTTTATTGAAATCAAGCGTGCCGGCTTTTAAACACCTACTGAGACGTCACAGCTGATATTTAGTTATAAAAACCGATTCAAAGACACATTCATTAAGAACGATATTGTAATATCGATTTTCTAACAGACACACATACGCGCGGACTGAATCTAGCGGCGATCAACATTAACGCTTGGTCGGGGTTCGGACACGCGAAGTACCTTCATGCATTTGCGTTATCTATGTTGATGTAGGTATGTCTGTGTCCCTGTAAGTGCAAGAAAGAGATCCTATAAAATGTTTTATAACTCAGTTTGTCCGTTTGTAGAAGCTCATGTATACTTATTTTATAAGCAGCATAATCAAGAAGGAAGAAGAAAAAAGAAGAATGTAATCTGTTGATGAAGAGAGCTATCCGTCGACAGTATTGCAGATAAACACTGTCATGGAGTTGCTCTCTTTATAAACGATGCTTATTCATCGAGAAGAAGAAAGAAGATGACAGAAAATAACTTTTTAAAAAAGCAAGTAGAAGACAACGAATTTTTTGGTTTATTATTGATGACGACCACTTTGCGATGGGGTTAACCTGTCTGCCTCAGATGCCAGTGGTTGCGGGTTCGATTCCCGCACGGAAAAGGAAAAAAAAATTCCGTGTCTGGGTGTAACACAAGCTATGCTTATTTTGAGGTCATGTAGTTGGTGTGATTGTCTGAGGTTTTATTTATTTATTATTATACAACGTGTAACATAATGAAGAGATAATACTTAAGGGGATTGTATGTTTGGTGATGTAGTTTATAAGTAACAAATGAAATGAATGTTTAAATGAAATACCGTTTCTAATGTAAATTTAAATGTTGAATCAACATTTAAATTTACATTAGAAACGGGATATTTAGCATGTTTGTTTTTTATTTTGAGTATTATGGTCTATGTTTTTTTATATTACTGAAAACTATAATGCAGCGCCGCTTTTGAGATTAAAATTTCAAGACCAATTGTAATTTGAAACCTACCACGGTTATTCAAAAAAACAATGATATCTAGGTACAGAAGCCAGCAGATCAAGCGTTACATTACTTGTCAAATTTCCCCAACCAATTTTAACTTAACGTCGAGGGCGCATTCAGATTCAAGTAAATTTTTTGACAGACTTGTAACGCTTGATGTGCTGCGTTCTGTACTAGGATGCAAGTTTGACTCGACTTGGTGAACATTTGTTGAAGAGTCTTTTTACATTTAACTAGTTTTTTTATCGTCGAATGCAAGACTATTTACACTAAATCACTGTACAAAATTTTAAAGAGTATATGATGTCGTCATATGTTTTCTTATAATAAAAATGATGTGTCAGTAAACAATAAAATATCTTGATTATTGCTTATGTAGACTAAAATTTAAATGGGCCCAGAATAGAACCTTGAGATTCTTTCTCCCATTCTTGCAACCAACTCTGACGATCTCTTCCGGCTAGAAGCGACAATTTTTTGATTTGATTTGAATACATAAGTTTGATATCTTAATGTTGAAGTTTTCTGATAAGAGTGTCAAGCTGAACATAATCAAATGCCTTAGGGAGGTCACAAAATAAACCCAAAGAACTGCCTGTGTCCCTCCAGCGATTATTTCATACAGTTTAACACAAGCGTTAGTTATTGAACGATCCCCTATAAGTCTAAACAGTTATTTATACAGTAAGATAGTTTTGGTGAAATGTGTTAATAGTTGAATAGGATTTTTTTTCTACATGTTTGTAGGTAAATACATACATAACGTCACGCCCACGGAGGTCACGCCTGTATCCCTTATGGGGTAGGCAGAACACCAGAGGTTACAAGTCCATCTGATGTCACGTTAGACAAATTTGGAGGTATTATAAAGATGGAAAGAGACATGAGATCTATGAACTTTATAAGAAGAGCAAGAAAATCCGTCTGGGGCTGCCATTGAATGTAGCATTATATTGAAATTTAAAATATTAATGGCAGCCCTCGACGGATTTTCTTGCTCTTCTTATAAAGTTCATAGGGAGTTGAATACCTATGTTATTGCGACATCTACATCTTCGAGAACCGAATAGGTAAGCGTAGGGAAGTGCTATGAAAACGAATAGTATGTTGTTCATAATACGACCGACTCTGTGTGAGATCAAGTGAACTTTTAAAAAAGCTTTTCACGTTAATTATCTCTCGTCACATAAATCATTTCAGTCGGGGGATTTTAAATTATTTTATTCTTTTTCAATTACTTTTTAACCGTCGCGTCGTGGGTTTTTCAAAATTTTTATTTTGTTTTTTATTTCAAACTTTTTAAAGAGCATAATATAGGTACCATACATTACATTACACAACACCTCGTTCCTCATCAGCCCTCTAATGTCCCCACCACCGCTCTAAAACCCATGTAGTTTATGCCAGTAGCAAACCAAGGAAACAGAAGAAAGCCCATAAAAATTTATTTATAATCCAAACCCATCACTGATTAATTTTTTTCTATATTTTTTAGTTTCTTTATCACCCAACATAATCTGCAGGAGTTGTTACCGTAACACCTATCTAAGGACATGCACCAATCAAATCCAACTAAAGCCATCACTGAAAACCGCATTAAAATCGGACCAGCGGTTTTAAAGATTAATGGTAACATGCAGCGCCCCCTGGCGAGTTGTTACAGTAACACCTATCTAAGAACATGCACCAATCAAACCCAAAGGGATCACTGAAAGCCAAATTTAAATGGGACCAATGGTTTTGCATTTATAATTAATGGTTGTTATTACAAACAAATGTTTACTGCAGCGCCCCCTGATGAGTTGTTACCGTAAAACCTATTTAAGAACATTATACCAATCAAATCCAAAGTGATAATTGAAAACGGCATTCAAATCGGACCAATGGTTTGCAAACAAATATTTACTGCAGCGCCCCCTGGTGAGTTGTTACCGTAACACCTATCTCAAAACATGCGCTAATTAAATCCAAAGCGATCACTGAAAACAGCATTTAAATCGGACCAATGGTTTTGGAGATAAACGGTAACATTGGCTTTTACAAACAAATGTTTACTGCAGCGCCCCCTGATGAGTTGTTACCGCTACACCTATCTAAGAAGATGCACCAATCAAATCCACAGCGATTACTGAAAACCGCATTAAAATCGGACCAGTGGTTCTGGAGATAAATAGTAACATTGGTTTGCACAAACACCACCCCAAACGCATATACCGTCTCCGTTCCGTCGTGGGTAAAAATATCTTTCTCGTTATTGATGTTTTCTCTATTTAACGGTAAGAAAAATACTAAATTATATGTACCAATAATTTTGGGTTAACATTTGTATAGATAGAAAGTTGAACTTGCTTCATTATCATTCAACCACCTCCAACTCTAACCCTGAAAATACTGTTATTACACACACCAAAAAAGTCTAAGCAAAGAGCATAAAAAATAATAGTATATTATGTAACAAGTGAGCTAAGTTGCTAATTACAGTCGAGGCTGTGATTTGAGCCCGAGCCGCAGGCGAGGGCTTAATAATGAGCCGAGACTGTAATTAGCAACGCTCACGAGTTACATACGACGTTTTTCAACACACTTGTGAGTAAAAGACAGACATACCTACGTGGTCATAAAATTTATTTGAAGCAGCTGTTAGCTGCTGCGCGTCAGTAGCCCCGTCCCATTACACGTACACACGCTATTGTTGCTTGGAGGCGCTGCGCGTGCCGCTGCTGCTGCACGTGGCCGCGCGCCGCCTGTCCGCGCGCCGCCTGTCTGCATGCCGCGCCGGCTGGACGCGCGCGCTCATATATTTAATGTATAACCCGGATCAATAAAATATGCTCTGTTTACTCGCATGTAATTTGTACAAAGGTACAATTCAACTTTGTAGGATTCATTATATTATGCACTAGGGTATAATATATTATGCACGCGTGACTTATAGCCCAGCTTATAGTTCTAAATTCAATAGAATAAGGCTCACTTTACGAGCAAGTGTGTTGAAAAAAATCTTAACTAATCTCTTTTTTTAGTAAAAGGTAGGTAGGTCTAGGTATGCAAACTTTTTTGTTTTAATTTACTCACTGGCTGGTTAGAAAAAAAAAACGATATTCTATTGTTTTTTTACAAAACAAAAACTAATGTATAATTAATTTTGATTATAAATTTTGAATATTTTTTTTCGAAAATTTTTATTCGGTTTGACCTGAGCTCGTTTTGCGTATGATACAGAAGACATTATATTGTTATAACGTCCAAATTAAACTTCGGTCAACAAATTGAGTCTATGGCAAAAACGGCTTCAAAAAAATTAGGTATCATCTCGAAGGTCCGGCGGTACTTCAGCCCTGAACGGCTGCTCAACTTATACACAGCCCAAGCGAGGTCGTGCATGGAGCACTGTAGTCACCTCTGGGATGGTTCTGCCAAATACCAGCTCGAAGCGCTAGACTCTGTTGACCGAAGAGCCCGTAAAATCATAAATAACAACAACTTTGCTTGTTTGACAGTATTTTATCGGCTACATTTTGGTGAGTGTGCGGTGCGAGTGCTCTTTTTGACCAAATTGAACCCACCCCTTTTTACCACCGGACTACCAGACGCAGACAGAACTTCCATCCCTATATAGTGGATTTACCAAGAAGTCGAACAAAACGCTTCGATAGTTCCTTTTTGGTACGGATTGCCAAGGAGTGGAACAATCTGCCTGCATCTGTTTTTCCTGACCACTACAGTCCTGGAACTTTTAAGTGTCGAGTGAATAGGTTTCTCGTGGATAGACGTGTAACACCATAGTCTTCATGCGCACTTTCCATCAGGTGGCATGGTAGACAAACGTCCTATCCTTACAACATAAAAAAAAAAAATTACAAAAACAATATAAAAATAACATATGTTGTTTTTACTTCAAAAAGATCCTAAAAGTATATTTCGACCCCGTCAAGCCGTTCGCAATAGAAGCTATAATAACAATAAAACGCAATTGAATCCAGTCAAAAAGTACCAATATTTTTTCACTGATGTTACTTTGCGTTTAAATCGATTTATTTTGGGTAACGGTATTAATAATTAAATACATTTTTTGTATTCACATGATTTATGTATTGGTAATAATCCATTGAAATATTACAATTTAACTTATATTTCCCTGAGGACGCAAACGATGCGGCCCCGCACCGCTCGTACTAGGACAGCTGATGCGCAGTGAGGTACTATCAACGCAGCTATACGTGTCCAGAGTACACTGGTCTACGAAGATCGAGGAGATCGTAGAGTACCTATATAAGAAAGAAAACCACCTTTGCTATGAGGGTTGAACGGTTAGAAACTCGCCATAAAGTGAGTTTCAGCTCATTTGTAGTGAGAGTGCCGACCCAACATCTGCCAACCTTCATGAAGGAGGAATTCTGACCGCAGGGAGTCGGCTTCCGGAAATTTCGAGGGCGATTGTCTCATGATTCGCTCGCGTCACATGTCGCCGACTTTACGTGTTTAAAAGTGTTTTGGTGTAATTTTAAGTACTTACCTATATTTTATACAGTTTTAGTTTAAGGTATATAATATGTATATCTATAGGACCTTTGTTTATATTTACCATCTTGTAAACATTGTGTTGCCTGAAATAAATGATTTATTTATTTAGATATCTGCTAAATGTAACGCAAATAGCGTCATTTGCGTTGTCTACAATTTTATTTTGCAACTTTTTGTCGCAAAATCAAGGACAAAGAAGTTTTTTTTGCTTTACATTTTACAAGAAAATAAGGTAATTTTAGGTATTTAGTATTTCCTAGTATTTTCTAGGTCTTTTGAGGTATAGTTTTACTAAATTTTTTATTCTTTTGTTCATTAATAACGCTTTCACACCGCTCTAAAGTTGACCTGGTTCGTCATTCATTACCTACTCATGCATGAGAATCCAGCCAAAACAAAATGTCCTACATTATATGTTTTTTTTCTTTTATCCACCTATTTAAAAATTTAAAAAGTCATTTCACCCCCACAATTTAATTTATCCATTAATGCCTTATTAACCGCCACCTATGAGGCAGATTTTGTAGGATTTTTTTTACATGGTATTCCTCGGACAACTTGTAGAAAGGGTACTAAATCTTCGAGATAATCATATTTTCAGTCAGTTAGTTGCTAGCTATTCTATCCTACCCTTTTTCGTTGGCCCAGGCTGCGGCTAAGAATCGAATTCAACGTCAAATGTGAAGGTTTGGGGAAAGGCAGGAGTTCCATTAATTTAAAAACGTGAAGTTTTTGCATTTTTTTGATTATAACTTCTTTGTTTTTGTTTTTAAGGCAAATTTTATACAAGTTAAGTGTTTAAATTTTTTTGTACGATTAGTACATAACATACATTACTTCATACACGTATCCCTTATTGGGTAGGCAAAATAACAGAGGTTATAAAACCATCTGATGTAACGTTTGACAAATTTGGAGACATTATAATAGTGGAGAGAGACTATTGCAGTGACTGGGGGTCAGCCTATCGGACACAATGAAACCTCCAATAAAACCTGTGTCCCTGAACTGACTTTTACAGTATGCCCGGGAAGAGAAGCAGCTGGCTCATTCTATGTTTTTCTTTTGCTCCCAGTCCAGCATGGAAGAAAGTACTTTTGCAGATACATGAAAAATCTCTTTTTCCAAGATAAAGCTGCGTTACAAGAGTAGCAACCCCACAAAAATGGGGTTTAGCTTGTACTTGTCCAAAAAATAAAATTGCGTCCTCATGGAAACGTTAATTTCATGTAACATTTGCACCAAAAGAATTTAGTTTGTTTTTGTTTTGTTTTGTGATTATTGATTTATGATTTACACTGTCATTTTATGCTGATATAAAATCTTTACAAAATCAATCCTTATCATCATAAAATTAAGGCAACTGTCCTGCTTAAGCAGTTCTCGCTAGTAGCGGTGGGACAAATACCCAATATAGTGGATTTACCAAGAAGTCGAACAAAACGCTTTGATAGTTTTTTTTCTTTTTAGTACGGATTGCCAAGGTGTGGAACAATCTGCCTGCGTCTGTTTTTCCTGACCACTACAGTCCTGGAACTTTTAAGTGTCGAGTGAATAGGTTTCTCGTGGATGGACGTGTAACACCATAGTCTTCATGCGCACTTTCCATCAGGTGGCATGGAAGACAAACATTCTATCCTTACAATATAAAAAAAACCCTACTCGTGACTCGTTTCTGGAGGGAAAACCACCATCTATTGCGTTTTTTGTATTGTAGAGATGACATTTGTACGGCTATTACTGTCTGGCAGTGTGCTTCGGTAAGAAATATTATTCCTATACAACATTATTATACCACATTCTAGAAAATAACGATTAACTACAGGTTACATTTTGAATAGTGCGCTACGGCTCTTCTTGAACATATTGAACTCACTCCCTTTCATCACTGGAGTACCACACGCAATTAGAACTTCCATTCCAGTTCCATTCCTATTAGTCCATTGAAATGTTACATTTTTTAGGCCTAATCTTGCGTTTTTCAGAGGACGCAATTTTATTTTTTTGATGTGTAGGGGGGGTCAGTGTAAAGCTAAAACCAAGTTTGTGGGGTCGCCACCCTTGTCCTACGGCGGCCATCTTAAAAATAGGGGTTGAAATGGTTTTTACGATATATCTCTTAAACTATTTATCTGATATAAAAATATTATTAACATTTTTGTTGCAAATTAAATCCTCTACAACTTTGGTCAAGTAACTTTTTGTCGTACAACTATAAATAAAAAAGTTATAAGCGAAAATGTTTAGAAATTCGAAAACTAATTTATATTTATTGATGTAACTTTTTTTATCATTTTACAAAAAAATGGTTTCAGACCATTTTTGTAGATCGTTTTAGGAGCAAGAAAATCTGTCTGGGGCTGCCATTGAATGAATTAGTTTTGTAGTTTTATATTGAAATTTAAAATATTGATGGCAGCCCTCGACGGATTTTCTTGCTCTTCTTATAAAGTTCATAGGGAGTTGAATACCTATGTTATTGCGGCATCTACATCTTCGAGAACCGAATAGGTAAGCGTAGGGAAGTGCTATGAAAACGAATAGTATGTTGTTCATAATATGACCGACTCTGTGTGAGATCAAGTGAACTTTTAAAAAAGCTTTTCACGTTAATTATCTCTCGTCACATAAATCATTTCAGTCGGGGATTTTGAATTATTTATTCTTTTTCAATTACTTTTTAACCGTAACGTCGTGGGTTTTTCAAAATGTTTATTTTGTTTTTATTATTCGCCGTGTAATATTCACAATCATCACTTTCGATAAAGCTTCATTTGAGTACGAGACTCTTGACTAGAAAGCTACAAGCATATAAAAATAGATTCGGTGACTAAAGAATGCAGATTTTGCGGTGCTCATAAACAGAAAGAGGAAGCGGCAGACATGTGCTGTTCGGGACAATAAGTAGCCTTAACTGCACATGACGTGCCAGTTGAACCTCTTAAATAACTGTTTTATAAGAAACAGATGACTCCCGCCATTTTCTAAAAAACGCAAGGAAACGCAATACATGCTTCCATACATCCACGACATCTTTTGGGCGGATAACATTGTTTCGAGGCCACGATTTTTCCCTAATTTTTCAATTGAAGGGCAAATATATCACACAATTGGCCCTTTGCTTCCTGTCACCAATATTCAATCAACATTTTTGCAAGTTTATTTTTACGGCTTTTCGAGGCAGTATAATTTGATAGGCGTTCTGAGAAAGTACAAAGTGTCGAAATTAATAGGGTCCAAATGCCACCTTTTATAGCAAAACACATTTATTTTCATAATAAAATTAAATTAAAAATGGCATACGATCTACCCTATCAACATATCTTTATCAATATAAACACATAAATATTTCAGCGGAGCCAATACTTGTTTCCTACTTTTTAGAGTGTGTTTTTAGTAGTCGGGTTTTAGTTTTTGAACTTATTTTTTTCACTCGTTTTGGAGTAATAGTGTTTACATATTATTTGATGTCCCACACGAAACCGTCAAGAAAAAAATTTTTAGTTACTATAACTGTTTTTTTACTTATTTTGAAGTAATAATTTATACATATTTGATCTTTACTAACAGAGCTCTTTCATTTGATACCCCACACGAAACCGAAAAGTTTTTTTTCATCATTTAAAGTCCCCTAGAAGGCGCTGTAGTCAATTTAACGTATTTTAATATAGCCTATAACCAGCGGACGGTGAAGAGGCTTCCAACGGCACCTCATTTTTCCAATTATGATTACTAGTTTAGAAGTTCTGAGGGAACAGATGGACATCCATACCCACATACATACATATACGTCAAAATCATAACCCTCCTTTTTGTTCGCAGTAGTCGGGTAAAAAGTACAAGAAGTTCTACATTGCAACATTTTAGTGCATGAATTTAAAATGGCTTAAGATAGAGTGACTAGCGATAGCTGTAAGAATAACTAGAGATTTGTTGAAGAGGAAATAAAGATTTTTAAAGTTAATATTAAAAAAACTGTTGGACTGGGAGCGAAAGAAAAACGTGGAATGCGCCAGCTGCTTCTCTTCCCGGGCATACTGTAAAAGTCACTTAAGGGACAGAGGTTTTAAAGGCGTTTTTGTGGGCGATAGGCTGACCCGCTGTCACTACAATAGTCTCTCTCCATCTTTATAATACTGTCTTTTATTTGTCAAACGTGACATCAGATGGTCTTGTAACCTCTGGTGTTCTGCCTTACCCATAAGGGGTACAGGCATGACGTTATGTATGTATTAAAAAAAATAAGGTGTACCATGTGGTAAATATGAAAGACAATTTAATACTCCGAACACAAATGAAATAGGCTGCGTGTCGGGCATCTGTTATTCGGGCATTCGTCATTCGGTCAAACGTAGGGAACCCCATACATAACTTCACGCCTGTATCCCTAATTGGGTAGGCAGAACACCAGAGGCTATAAAACCAGCTGATGTCACGTTTGATGAATTTGGAGGTATTATTATGGTGGAGAGAGACTATTGCAGTGACAGGGAGTCAGTCTATCGCCCACAAAAACGCCAATAAAACCTCCGTCCCTTAACCGACTTTTACAGTTTGCCCGGAAAGAGAAGCAGCTGACACATTATATGTTTTTCTTTCGCTCCCAGTCCAGCATGGAATCTACCTTTTCAGTAAATATTTTTATTATAACAAAGGTTTATTATTTACAGAAAGGATTCTTTTTTATATACATTTCCTAATGCGATATTGGAAGTGTCTATAATGCCTACGAAATGAAGGTATTCATTGCCTAGGATATGTATCTATTAAATATTTTTTAAAACATTATTTCATACTCCATTCCTAATAGCCCCGGAGTTGTATACATTTCCCAGGCATTGTGTACAGTTCCTGGATTTCATACATTTCCGGTGACATATTTATTTCAAAGACGCAATTAGGAATGATACAGATATAGATCCAAATAACTAGGGCCAAATAGTAACTCTCCTGTCGTCATTTTGTAAATGGCCCAAGATACCTTCATTAATACACGCAGGATGCGTTCACGCACGTGCGTAACTACGGGAGGCCTTATTTGTTAATTACGATGACATTTAATCCCGCCTAGCCAGAAATAATAGAGTCTATAGAGCTCTTTCCAAAATTCCAGCCAGAGCACGAAAAACTAAAATTAAAAAAATTAAAAACCTCTAGGTACTCAAAAACTAACTATAAAAAGTAAATAAATAATATATTGAACTAAAATTATACATTTTTAATGAAATGAACCTATTTTTATGTTTATATAGGGAATGGTGGACCGCCAATTTCTTGCCTCATTCAATGAAACTTTAATATACCGACGATGCAGTGACAAGAAATCATATCTTAATTTTGCCGATTTTTTTATTGCATATTTGGACTTCAAATTCCACAATACATGTCCTCAGAAGACACCAGGTCTTAATGATCAAGATTGAGCGAGATATTAAAGTTTGGCAGTACCTCCTAAGTTATTGTACAAAAAAAATGCTGGAAATTTACCCTATCTTAACACTATAGCCTTACATTTTTGACCACCAGCAACGCCCAGTGTCCGTCAAACTAAAAATGAAACAATGAAATATTATGATAAGGTTACTGTAAGTTTTAACAATTAAACACTATACATTATTATCACAAAAACAGGTCAAAACATGAATTATTTTGATAAATAATATTTCTTTCTCCACGACCTACACATCCCTACAAATATCGCATTTTCAGATGCATTGTTTTGTATCAGTTTTTTTCTTACAACACATTTTCTTTATATTTTCCCTGAAGCTTTTGGAGTCTATGGGTCCCTCCTGCTGAACCCTAGATTATCAGATAAAACCCTGTTGGAACTCATTGTGGCTATCTGTTGTGATTGCGGCCAGATTTATCATATTTGTCATGAAGTCCTACTGCCTCTAAATGAGCATGTCTTAAAAAAGTGCCTAATTGGAGTGACCCCGCTTGTTGGTAAGAAATCATCTGGGTTCGAATGGCTAGCGATCATCTTTCATATAATCTCTGTCGCCAAATATCACCACTCCAGTAGTGATGTGTTGTGACAATGTTTTATGAAGAGCCAGTTTATTACTAATCCCGCTTTCTATAGTAATATTGCGGCCTCCCTTGAGGATGTGCCTAATTCATTACCACATGCTCTGACATGATTCGTTTGATGGACTATCATCTATACTCAAATATGGAAAGATGAACAGCTTTTACTCTCAATGGAGTTAAATCTGTTCATCTAGGCTCACATTTTGACGCATGTGAAAAGTCTGTTTGTAGTCATTTAGATTGAGATGACCGAGATAAATAATTTTTGAGATAAATCTCGGTCGCCTTACTAGTCTGGATGTGTTTCATTATTGCATTGTTGAAAAGCAGTCAACATGCTGCAACAACAGTTTGTTTATACAAATCTGTATTACAGCGTATGGAGTCGAACCTGAAAATCTTGTTCACTTTCCACCAGCTGGCATGGACACCATTACAAGTATGTCAAATGCCTTGCTATTTCAGGGAAAAGTACTATAGCACCATAACACAAACTTTCTAGACAAATGGAATACTCAAATGGAATATGATTTTGTACATGCAGAAATCGAAAGGAAGCTTAAAAATTGAGAAATTCACTTACCTGGCGATTAAAGCGCAAAAACAAACGAAGCGCGGAGGATAAATCCTTATGAAGTTATAGAAATAGACTACACGTTTGTTAAAAATTTCGCTGATCCTGAAACTTTTTACTATTAAAGCACAAGACCAGTGCGTAGAGCTGGCGATGCACAAGTAGTAGACATAAGAGCTATAAAATATAACACAATTAATATTCAGGTAAAGCTGAACTTTGATGACGATTGGGATTCTCTTCCACAGAGAACCAAGATTATAAGTTCGGAAATAGAGTATCGTCAAAAGAATTCGGAAATAATTATAATAAAAGCTACGAAATTTAATCATCTTCAGCAATTAAAAGCAGTTCTTCCAAATGATTTTCATGCCTTCTACGATTCTTTGCCTTTCGAATAGGCAGTGTTTTTTTACTTTATGCTATTATATGGTGATTGTTACGATTTTTATCCTTTACATTTTGTTCCTTTTGTAAGAATTAATCTGTGTGAAAGATTTATGATTGTTATTAATACAAACAGAAAATTCTTTACGTGTGTTATTGAGGTAATAATAATGGCCAATCTGTATTTTAGTGGATATCTAAGTTTTAATTTATATTTTTCTTAAGTCTATCGTGGAAAGCCATAACACTGTATTTTAAAATTACCTATTTTGAGATAAATAGCGCTTTAATTTCCTTCGTGTTTTTACAAATTTTGGCGATTCCTACTGTGACATATATTTTATACCTATCTCAAAAAAAATTGTATTTTCGGTACCTTTCTGGCCATGTAATTTTTAGTTTAATTAATAAGATATTTTATTAAATATATAACAAAACTTGTTTTCTTTGTTAACTCTAGCCGAGTAAAACTTCTTGTATAAGACCATGATACTGTATTGCAAGATACCGTGTCTTGGTTTTATAAGTCCACTATATACCTAAAATCAATAAGACTGTAGAATAATTTATCATGTATTCTTTACAATAATTATGAAGGTTTTTATGAAATAAGAGACATAATATTTTAATTACTTTTCTATTATATTATTTGTAACAGGAACATCGAAATCACAGGAATGTTAAAATCAACAGAAATATAAATTCAAAATAAAACAAAAAATAAAATAACATCGAATTTGTTATTAAATATCTGAATCAACATTTGAAGAAAGATCTTGGACATCGGCCACAACAAGATTCTCATAAAATAATCGACGTGAATGTGGCATACTTTTGCAAAGTTCAATTAACTCAGTTTTTTTGAGTTTGTGTGAATTCTTTCTGAATGTTATCAAACAAATCACCAACATCTCCTAATTTTAATCTTCTGCTTCAGTCTGTCTCAATCTTCTTTTTTAAGAAATGTATTTCCTTATATTCTTCATTGTAGTCATTATGACGACCACTTTGGCGAAAGGGTAAACCTATCTGCCTCAGACGCCAGTGGTTGCGGGTTTGATTCCCGCCCGGAACAAGAAAAAAAATGTTCCGGGTCTGGGTGTTTATCTATATATGTATTTATATTCTAGGTTCCCCCCTAGTTCGCTACATGGTATCTCATAACACAAGCTTCGCTTACTTTAAGGCCATGTAGTTGGTGTGATTGTCTGGGGATTATATTTTTATTATTCATTTTATTTTTAGCTAATATCGATAACTTACCTCTTCTGAATTCAATTACTTTAAGATTTTGCAAATTCCAACCTTTAGTAGATTGAATTTTTGCATCATCAATCATATACATCTCCAGAAGAAGTAAGTTTTCTGGCGATTGTGGCATGCACTGCATCTGCCGCCATGTAAGTGGGTCCAGGCTCAAAATATTCTAGAACGATTGTGTCAATGACGTAATTTGGTCATTAATAATTCTTATTAGCGTTGAAAGCAACACTTTGTTTTTACTTTGAGAATTTCAATTATCTATAAAGAAATAGATACATTTCTTATCTCGGCAATGTTTTCTCAAAACGTGAACAAATGTGGAAGCTATATTGTAGGCTTTTCTCCCACTCTCCCCTTCATGCCAAACTATGCATATACCTAGCTTTTTTATTCTTGCCTGGAGGTACAAATGTTTCGTTAAACAAAACAAGTTTTCTGGAAAAATAGCAATCTTTGGTGTCAATTATAGGCATAATTATAGGCTTTTTGCATATCTATGCTAACAGATTTAACTCCGATGCATTCGGCACATGGCTTGAATCATTGTAATATTGTTTATTAGTTTGTGATAACTTGATTAATAATCTATTTCGTTGATTACTCATTATCGCGCAAAAAACAAACTACCACAACAAAAGTAAACAATGCACTGACCCGGTGTCGCGTCCGTTAATGTTTGAAGTGTCACAAAAGCCCCGCACCGCACGCGCGATCATCGAAAGCATTACAAATACGCTAAGAGTGAGTGAGATAGTAATACGACGAGAGCTACGCTTCCCTAGCTCTAACAAGACTGGCCATGCCGACGCCAAAACACTGTATCAAAACGGGCGAATAAAATTTATAAAGTTAAGACACTGTAAGATCAGATACAGTGTCAAGGTGTGATAGCTCGTAGATATTAGATGATACAGGGGTAAACTGCTGTTAAAAATATAGGCAAAAAACACCTTATTTCATTGATTTTAAGGCACAGGCATATACATTAGGCTATAAGGAAACGATTAAGCGCTATAGCGACAAAACACTGTATGTGACTTTACAGTGTCATGGTTTTACACGATAGAAGTGTTCTTTAAAAACTTGGGACAGATTACTGTATCTACACTGTAAGATGTTCAAAAAGGTATTTAATTTTTGTAATATCGCTCAGTATTTTAGTTATTACTTTACGAAGCCAATTTTTGGCCAAAAAATGATGAGTAAAAGTGATTCTTCAAACAAAATACAGGTTTATTTAGTAGCAGTACCTCCTATCTCAAGAGAATAAAAAAAAGAAGAAAAAAAAATGTGACAATACCTCCTATGTTTCCCAATATCTTGGAAACTAGCAACACTTCACTATATTTAATCATACAGTCTTGTTTCGTATCTATTTGTGAATAAATTAAAATATTACAATGTTCCAAAAGTATTCCCTGAACTAAATGACACGTTTTATTTGCCTCCTGAAAAATTGCGTTTTTGAGATAATACTTATGATTTCTTGTCACTGCATCCTCGATACCCAATCAGTCCCCCATCTTTATACCCCCATCGTCAGTCCGTAAAAGTAGCGTAAAAAAAACAAAACATTTCCTAACCTTTACATAAATGTATGTATGGTTGTACATTGCCTTTTATGCCAGAGGTCCTGGGTTCGAATCCCGGCGGCGGCGGATATTTGTGTGATGAACACAGATATTAGTCATCAAGTCATGGATGTTTATATGTTTATTTAAGTTTATTCTAATAAAAAATATGTATTTATTCAATATATATGTGTATATATTTCTTAAGTATATCAGTTATCTAGTATCCATAACACAAGTTCTTTAAGAAACTTAATTTGGGCTAGATAATGTTGTGTTGTGTGAGTGTCAGAAATATTTATTTATTATGTACTTAATGTTTTATGTCATTGTACATTTAAGAGAAACTTGCATTAAAATGAAATATGTTTTTCTTTTAAATTTGTTTTTTTTTTTTGAAAGCTTAGCAAAATAAAAAAGCAAATAAAATAAATTAACAAAACCATACTTACTGATTTTTTTTAAATGTGTTGAAAATTTCGTGTTCGAGGTTTTACCCTTTTGTGATTTTTCAAGGGCAGTATCTTCTTTCTGATAACTTATTTCCGGCAAAAACCGATGCAAATCAAACACAGACACGTATAATTTACTCAATAAAGGAGCGAAAGAAGAACATAGAATATGCCAGCTGCTTCTCTTCCCGGGCATACTGTAAAAGTCAGTAAAGGGACAGAGGATTTATTGGCGTTTCTGCGGGTGATAGGCTGACCCCCTGTCCCTGCAATAGCCTCTCTGCATCATTAGAATACTTCCTTTGTCAAACGTGATCTCTGGTGTTCTGGTGTTCTGTCTACACCATTAGGGATACAGGAGTGATGTTATGTACAGGATACATTTTGGTGAGTGCGCGAGTGCTCAGTTTGAGCAAATTGAACCCTCACCCTTTTACCATCGGACAATTAGACGCAGACAGAACTTCCATCCGTATGTGGTTGATATTCCGAAAAGTCGAACTAAGCGCTTTGACAGTTCCTTTTTGATACGGGTCGCCAAGGTTTGGAATGAACTGCCTGCGTCTATTTTCCCTGACCAGCAGTGCTAGCACGGATCTTTTGTCGATCGTAAGTTTACGAATGCTCGTATAGTATGGAGTCGGTTGCAAGTTTTTAGTAACAATGTAATTTTTTATTTTACAGTTATTTAAGAGTAGAACCTGTTAACAAACATTCAAAATTAACGAGGAGCACATTTATTTAAGCTGACCGTGCGGCAATGGATAGATTTCAATTATTGCTTGCAAAACCGTCTCCATACTATACGAGCATTCGTAAACTTACGATCGACAAAAGATCCGTGCTAGCACTGCAGTATAGTCCTAGTACTTTTAAGCGTCGAGTGAATAGGTTTCTCGTGGATGGACGTGTACCACCTTAGTCTTTATGTTCACTTAACATCAGGTGTCATGGAAGACAAACGTCCCATCCATATTTTATAAAAAAAAAATGTATGAATGTATGTATGTAAATATGAATTTATAAAAAAAAAAACAAAATAAAAATTTTGAAAAACCCACGACGCGACGGTTAAATAAAAGTATTTGAAAAAGAATAAAATAATTTAAAATCCCCCGACTGAAATGATTTATGTGACGAGAGATAATTAACGTGAAAAGCTTTTTTAAAAGTTCACTTGATCTCACACAGAGTCGGTCATATTATGAACAACATACTATTCGTTTTCATAGCACTTCCCTACGCTTACCTATTCTGTTCTCAAAGATGTAGATGTCGCAATAACATAGGTACTCAACTCCCTATGAACTTTATAAGAAGAGCAAGAAAATCCGTCTGGGGCTGCCATTTAATGAATTCGTTTTGTAGTTTTATATTGAAATTTAAAATATTAAAAAACCCATGTAGTTTATTGAAATACATAGTGAAGTATTATAAAAAGTATTTACAACTCAACTTTGCTGGTGGCTCAACTTTGCTGGGTTAAAATCGGACCAGCGGTTTTAAAGATTAATGGTAACATGCAGCGCCCCCTGGCGAGTTGTTACAGTAACACCTATCTAAGATCATGCACCAATGAAACCCAAAGCGATCACTGAAAGCCACATTTAAGCCGGACTAATGGTTTTGCAGAATTAATGGTTGTTATTACAAACAAATGTGTACTGCAGCGCCCCCTGGTGAGTTGTTACCACTACATGCAGCAATCAAATCCAAAGCGATTACTGAAAACCGCATTAAAATCGGTCCAGTGCTTCTAGAGATAAATGGTAACATTGGTTTGCACAAACACCCTCTCACCCCAAACGCATATACCACGACGCGTCGTGGGTAAAAAGTTGTGCAACTCTAAAGGCAAACTTTTGGGAAAAATTCAATACATTACAAAATTATGCCATAAGACAACCTATAGCAAATAGGCTTTAAATACTTGCAAATGATCCCATCTACACTACATGCTCTGTTCATATGGCGGGTCATGTGCCAGTCAGCCTGTATATTTCTTTAGTGCGATTATCTAGCATCCATAACACAAATCCTTTAGGAAACTTAATTTGTCTACCTAGACAGTGTTGTTACTTACTTATTTATTATTAATTGTAACTTTACCCTTCATCATTACTTCAACTTTAAGAAACTCATAGACTCAAATCGGGGAAAGATATAGAATTGTGCTATTTGAATGGAGACAATAAACCATAAAAAATGCTGATACCTATGCCCCAAATTTTCTGCAAAAGCCTTAGAAAATCAAACAAATATCAAGATAAAGAGATAAGCAAATTAGGTTTGTTTGTTAATTACATCTCATAAACTTAACAGCTTTATCTTTGAAGCAATCCTATTTGAAATGCCATTATTTGCTTTGTTTACACAGTTTTGTGTCATTTAAATGTGATAAAGTAAATATATTATCATTGTCAACACCTAGATGACATGATTTCAACGAATAATTACTTGTGTTGCGTTAAATAATATTTTCAACCGACTTACAAAAGCAGGAGGTTCCCAATTCGTGTGTATGTTCTTTTATGTTTGTTACGCGATTTTTGTTAAGCTATTGCATATCATCTATCGCGGGCCTTGAGCGTAGGGACCTTATCCAGAAATTCCGTAACGAAAAAACCTAACATGCGGGCTTTAATAAACAATCAGCGCCATCTACTAGGAACTTGTGGAACTTCACATTAGATCAATCATTACTGCTGTTAGAAATTAAATCCAAATTATAAATTTAAAGGAAAAATGCAAATTCTTTATTTTCGGAGCAGAACATAATATTATGATATAAAATTGACAGATTCAAAAAACTTAAAAATTACGTCAACTCACAATTTAAAAGAAAAAGAAACATATAAAACCTCAACATCCTCCCCACCTTGAGCCTTGGATGAAGGGTCAAAGGTATATACAACATATCATGAAGTAAAAATAAGAAACATAAAACATTTAAGTACTTTTACATGTACAAACAAAACAATTTAAACTTGACCAAACCTATCTGGAACTCTTACGATACGACCGGAGCGAGTGACTATAGGGGTTTCCTTCTTGTTAATGACTAAGGCATCATTGTAGGACAGTTCAAGGCGGTACAGACGCTGCAGCGCTCGTACTCGTTCCCCTGAAAACGTTTTAACCCGAGCGACTCGACTATGACCAATATTCAGATGAACACTTTGAACACTTCCGGAAAAGGTGCCGGAAGCATCCTAAATGTGTTATCTGTGGTAAGAGGCATTTTCCTATTATGTGCAGCAGCACAAAACATAAGCGTATAGATGAAAAAGTAAGTTCAACAGGTGAGCCAGTTAATATTACTTACTCGGTCGATAAGTACCATCGATAAGAAAACAGTTTTATTGCAAACTTTAAAGGTGAAATTAGTTTATAACTCAAGTGTGCTTAACATAAGAGTCCTATTAGATTCTGGCGCACAGCGTTCCTTTATTAAGACTGATCTTGTAAATAAATTAAATTTAAAACCAATATGCACACAAGAACTCAGTCACAATCTTTTTTAGACAACTACATAGGCTCTATAATGTAAATATGTTCTAACGGAATAATTCATCAGTGATAAAAACACAACCAGCACCGATTGGTCGTACTTCAATTGGGCATTTCCAGACGTACCCTTCAGCGTATTTTGATGAAAGACTTAAAGATGTTCCCGTATAAAACTCAGATGACTCATCATCTGCTGCCTACTGACCACCGAGCTCGTCTAGAATACAGCCAGCGCGTCATAGACCTCAATCTTGAAGAGGATGATTTTTTTTTCAAAATTGGTTATGAGTGACGAAGCGCATTTCCATCTTTCAGGGCATGTCAATAAGCAGAATACTCGGTTCTGGGGCACTGATAATCCGCGTATTATTCAAGAAATACCTTTACACCCACTAAAAGTTACTGTATGGTGTGGCACACACAGCGCGCGACACTAGGTATGGACTTAGTGAGGGACACTTTTCCAGGCCGAGTTATCTCTCGTTTTGGCGATTTGCCTTGGCCTGCAAGATCACCCGATCTGACCAGTCCAGACTTCTTTCTTTGGGGTTTTTTGAAATCTCGGGTGTATGTGAACAAGCCACAGACTCTCGCAGCTCTAGAAGAAAACATTCATCAAGAAATAACGACCGGCTGGTGTAGTGGTAACATACATTGCCTTCTATGCCAGAGGTTCTGGGTTCGAATCCCGGCGGCGGCAGATATTTGTGTGATGAACACATATATTAGTCGTCAAGTCATGGATGTTCATATGTTTATTTAAGTTTATTCTAATAAAAAAATATGTATTTATTCAATATGTATGTTTATATATTTCATAAGTATATCAATTATCTAGTATCCATAACACAAGTTCTTTAAGAAACTTAATTTGGGCTAGATAATGTTGTGTGAGTGTCAGAAATATTAAAAAAAAAAAAAATAAGGAAAATATCGCAGAAAGTGTTACGGAAAGTTATGCAAAATGTCATAAATAGGGCTCAAATGTGCATCATCTCTGGAGGTCACCATTTACAAGACATCATCTTTAAATCCTAATGGTACGAAATTTAATGGCAAAAATATACCTACATTTAAGAAAACCTAAGTAAATCTAGTTTTCTAATTTAGAAAAAAAAATATAGCTGAACTAAATAGGGTCTTTACTTTTGCGCCACCTAGTATAATACAAATACTTGAATAACTTTTTTCTGTCGGTAACTAAACCAGCGTCTCCATCTCACCTGGTGGTAAGTGAAAATGAGGTCTTACATGACAGGCCACGACCGTAGCAGTGATATACAATGTATAGTAGCAGATCTTTCAACAGACTTCCAAAAAAGGAGGAGGTTCTCAATTCGTCTGTATTTTTTTAATGTCTTTGTTACACGATATTTCAGACAATTATGAATCGATTTTAAAAATTCTTAATTCATATGATAGAAGATACTTCATAGTTAGTCTCATATAAATTTCATCGAAATCGGTTTGGAACTACATTCAAATTTTTGAAACAATATGTATGATTTCGGAGAATTTTTACGTGGATTATTAGTCGGCCAAAGTGTTGACGTGAAGTCGGTTTTCTTAATGCTCTGCATTCGTTGATTATTAACGAAACATGTTTGCAAACCAAGCGAACACTAAGGCGATCGATCAGATTAGTCGCCTTTTACGATATGCCAAAGGCAGTGGGGCTATTCTTAGCCGAGCTTATCAGTTTTTCCTTTTATTTTAGACAGATTTTTCGGTAACAGATAATGTTGATAGTTGGCGCAAATGATTTATGCAATATTTGCTGCATGTAAACATGTTGATGTGACAATTTTTACATGAACAATATTTTTGGCAATACCTAGTACATTCATTAAGTAGCCGTATTAGTGGAGCTGAGTAGTCAATAAAGACTTGAAAGAAAAAGAAAGGATACGTTCAACAAGCCGAATAGGAATCGACCCCGAAAATTAAAATTAAATTAAAATTAAAGGGTCGGAAGGCTTTCTGGACCAAGACTGCGAAATATTAATTTCTAGGGGTCATTCGGGACCACAAGAAAAAAAATAAAGAAGAGTACAGATTGCAAAAAAGGTTGAATAATACTTTGATTAACACTGCATGAATTACAGTGTACCGACCGGTATAAAATAATATCTTACTCTCGGTCACTAGTTGTAGCTGTACAATAAAATAACATCTAAGAGTAGGGAATAGAGGGAGCCATTTTGGAAAACGTAGTCCTATCTCTCTCTTGCATACATATTGTCTACTCTTTTATGAGGCGATGGGTTACTAAACTACTTTGGCAATACGTGATTAGAAAATGATTATTACTCAACATTATGGTGTACAGTCACGTCTAATAATATGCATACATTTTCAATGGAATTTGAACCTTATCATAACCGAATAAATTGCGAAGTGTGTACATATTAATGCACGTGACTGTACCTATGATGAAGACAACAAAACAAATAACATCGTTGAAGCGTGGAATAAACATGTAAAAAATATTTGATGCCAAAATCAAACATCTCTCCCCTCTTTCTTGAGGGCATTAAAAAAGACAGCGATTTTTACAGCGCAAAAATAAAAAATTCTAGAAATGTTTCAAAAAGAACTGTTGAAAGTTAGTATAATTATAAAAAGAAAAGATCAATTAAAAAAAGTATTTTAAAGAAGAATATTGATTTTATTTAATTTATTAATAAAACTGTTGATTATATTCTAATAATTATTACTATCCATGTAAGACTGATTTTATATTTTATTCGTATAGCTTATTAATATTTTTATGTCAGTTGATTATTTTTAAGTGTAGTACCTAATATTACCGGGGGTGTAATCTATACATATTATGTTGCAGTTGATTATTCAATATAACAAAAACATGCTATAATTGTAGATAAAATTTCTTATGTTCATTATGAATGTTTTATACAGAAGTAGTAGCATTTATTGTTTGACAAATATAGTTTTATTTTAATCACTGTGTCTTTTTTGTTGACTCTACTTTCCAAAGCAAAAACTTGTTTATTTTAGTTGTGGTCCCGAATGACCCCTAGAAATTAATATTTTACTGAAGGGGCTTTCCTGGTCCAGAGAGCATCCCGACCCAAATTAAGACAGGCAGACCCCACTATCATTTGGGAATAATAATTGCCATGGAAAGAGAGAGAAGAGATTTTTAAGTAGGTGCGGTGGTATGACGTTATGTATGAGTGGTACAGGCACAGCATAAGCCCATTACTCTATGATGATAATGAGCATAATCAAGGAATGCAGAGCATTAAAAAACTTCTTCACCAACATTTTTAAGTCCTTGTCTACAGGCTGAAGTGAACCATCGTAAGTATATTTCTGTTTTCATACATATTTTTTTGACTTTGATCATATTTACATATATGGGACCGCCCACCTACGAAGTATCTTCTATCAAAAAAAAAGACGTGTGGCACTCGGAGACTGCCGCGGTAAAGCTATTGCATAGCATTTTTATTTTTTAATGCAGTTGTTGAGGTTTTATATGTTTCTTTTTCTTTTTATTGTGACTTGACGTAATTTACATATTAGTTTTTTGAATCTGTTAATGTATTTTATATCATAATATTATGTTCTGCTCCGAAAATAAAGAATTTGCATTTTTCATTACATTAAATTATATTAAATTATAATTATAACATTAAATTATAATGGAGCGGGCAAAGGCTGAACGAACAGTTGCACGGCGACGTTTTTCTCTTTGTGCAAAAAAATTGCAAATCGCTCTTAATAATAAAGACAAAGAGAATACTTTAATAGAGTTTAAAAAGTTAACTGCCATTTATAATGACTTGTCCGTAGCACAAAATAAAGTAGTAAGTTTGTGGCTAGACGACGAGCAGCGTGATGAGACGCTTTTCAAACAAGACGTAGACGAAGCCGACGAATATTTGAGTAAGTGGTTTAATCTTGAAAATAAGGCTAAGGAATATGTTGAGCTTAATAACAGCGAATCCGGTTCCAAGCACACGTGTACCGTAAAAGAAGTTTCTGAATTGAGTGGACACAATCGTCGTTTTCGCTTACCTAAATTAGAGTTGCCAACCTTTAACGGTGAAATCAAGATATGGCTTTCCTTTTGGACCCAGTTTAAAAAAATCCATTGTGACCATTCCATAGATAAAGATGATAAATTTCAGTATCTACTCCAATGTATGGGATTGGGTTCTAGTGCAAGGGAACTTATTGAAAGCTATCCAACCTCCGGCGAAAACTACGATAATGCTGTAGCGCAATTGAAACTCAGATTTGCGAAGGACGAAGTTGTTATTGAACATTATGTAAGGGAGCTATTACAACTAGTGTTAGCCCAAGCAAGAGGTACACAGAAGATATCGACAAGATCCTTATATGACAAAATAATTACTCAAGTAATGACTGAAGTGTTCAAACATATGCCACACGCCTTCTTGTGCTTTATAATCTCTACCCGCTCCTCAAAGCCTTTATTCACAGCAGTTACACACTCCGAACTTGCAAGAGTGGTTATTAAGATCCTACCACTCTGCTTGGTGGTAGGATCCCTTCTGGGTCCGCCTGGCTAGCGACCACCCTTTATATAAAGTCTGCCGCCAAATGCGCGGTAATGTGTTCCGGCAATATTGTATAAAGAGCCAGTTCCTTCCTAAACCCGTGTGCTTTCATCTTCGACCTCATCGTCACTTACCATCAGGTGAGATTGAGGTCAAACGCGGGTTTAGTCACTCATAAAAAAAAAAAAGCCTTATTTTCAAGATTAAACCACTTACTCAAATATTCGTCGGCTTCGTCTACGTCTTGTTTGAAAAGCGTCTCATCACGCTGCTCGTCGTCTAGCCACAAACTTACTACTTTATTTTGTGCTACGGACAAGTCATTATAAATGGCAGTTAACTTTTTAAACTCTATTAAAGTATTCTCTTTGTCTTCATTATTAAGAGCGATTTGCAATTTTTTTGCACAAAGAGAAAAACGTCGCCGTGCAACTGTTCGTTCAGCCTTTGCCCGCTCCATTATAATTTAATGTATATTATATTTATTCTTCACGGTCGCCAGATGTTAGAAATTAAATCCAAATCAACAACTGCATTAAAAAATAAAAAATGCTATGCAATAGCTTTATCGCGGCAGTCTCCGAGTGCCACACGTCTTTTTTTTGATAGAAGATACTTCGTAGGTGGGCGGTCCCATATATGTAAATATGATCAAAGTCAAAAAAATATGTATGAAAACAGAAATATACTTACGATGGTTCACTTCAGCCTGTAGACAAGGACTTAAAAATGTTGGTGAAGAAGTTTTTTAATGCTCTGCATTCCTTGATTATGCTCATTATCATCATAGAGTAATGGGCTTATGCTGTGCCTGTACCACTCATACATAACGTCATACCACCGCACCTACTTAAAAATCTCTTCTCTCTCTTTCCATGGCAATTATTATTCCCAAATGATAGTGGGGTCTGCCTGTCTTAATTTGGGTCGGGATGCTCTCTGGACCAGGAAAGCCCCTTCAGTAAAATATTAATTTCTAGGGGTCCTTCGGGACCACAACTAAAATAAACAAGTTTTTGCTTTGGAAAGTAGAGTCAACAAAAAATACACAGTGATTAAAATAAAACTATATTTGTCAAACAATACATGCTACTACTTCTGTATAAAACATTCATAATAAACATAAGAAATTTTAACTACAATTATAACATGGTCTTTGTTATATTGAATAATCAACTGCAACATAATAATCAACTGACATAAAAATATTAATAAGCTATACGAATTATATATAAAATAAGTCTTACATGTATAGTAATAAAATTATTAGAATATAATCAACAGTTTTATCAATAAATTAAATAAAATCAATATTCTTCTTAAAAAATACTTACTTTCAACAGTTCTTTTTTAGTTTTGCGCTGTAAAATCGCTGTCTTTTTTAATGCCCTCAAGAAAGAGGGGAGAGATGTTTGATTTTGGCATTAAATATTTTTTTACATGTTTATTCCACGCTTCAACGATGTTATTTGTTTTGTGGTCTTCATCATAGGTACAGTCTCGTGCATTAATATGTACACACTTCGCAACTTATTCGGTTATGATAAGGTTCAAATTCCATTGAAAAGGTATACATATTATAAGACGTGACTGTACACCATAATGTTGAGTAATTATCATTTTCTAACCACGTATTGACAAAGTAGTTTAGTAACCCATCGCCTCATAAAAGAGAAGACAATATGTATGTAAGAGAGAGATAGGACTACGTTCTCCAAAATGACTCCCTCAATTCCCTACTCGTAGATGTATTGTTATTTTATTGTACAGCTAAAACTAGTGACTGAGAGTAAGATATTATTTTATACCGGTCGGTACTAATACGAGTAATTCATGCAGTGTTAATCAAAGTATTATTTAACCTTTTTTGCAATCTGTACTCTTCCTTATTTTTTTTCTTGTGGTCCCGAATGACCCCTAGAAATTAATATTTTTATTGAAGGGGTCGCGGTCGCGGTCGTGGTCCAGAAAGCCTTCCGACCCCTTAGTTTTGGTGCTTCCTATTCCTATTGAAAGAAAAAAAGAAAAAGAAAGGATACGTTCAACAGTATCCTTTCTTTTTCTTTTTTTCTTTCAAGTCTTTATTGACTACTCAGCTCCACTAATACGGCTACTTAATGACTGTACTAGGTATTGCCAAAAATATTGTTCATGTAAAAATAGTCACATCAACATGATTATATGCAGCAAATATTGCATAAATCATTTCGCGAACGATCACCCTGTATAGTCAGGTTTCCGTAATCTGTATAAGCTATTCCACAGTACACTAATATATGACCGATAACATCTCTGTCACAAGTTATTATCTGAAGTATTCTGATTTTTCTACACTACACGTGAGCTTTTCATACCAATAACTTACTTCATTCATACCAACTAAACTATTAGAGGTTTTGCGAACTCACGATTTAGTTATGATCAATCGGAAACGGCTTCTATCACTTTTGATTATATTTTTACACGCTGCAATAAATAACAGACATGAACTTCGGCGTTCCCCAAGGATTAAGACTAGGTCTTAACTCTTAAATATTGTGCGTATTTCGAAAATTATTTAGGTTTGTATTTTATAATCAAATAATCTAAAAATCAGGTATTCTGCCTTTTTAATATTGTACACAAGGCAATTGTAGTTAAAAATGTCCTCTATGAGCCCGCTATCAAACTTTATGGCTCTTTACACACAAGAGTTAAAATATTCAAGTACTTGGGACATTCCTTGTCTGAGGACCTTAGAGATCAGGTAGACATAGAAAGAGAACGCAGATGTAATATCTTGGCCCGTAGGTTCGCACAAAAAACTTACAACCGACTTCAGACTATAGGAATATTCGTAAACATATGAGTCGATAAAGTTCTCCAAAGTGGCAGTGGCTGGAGCGGCTTGGTGCGGTGCGGCTTCACCTCATCGGTCTTCCTGTACGCGACTTGTCCAAACAGGTTTATGCTTTGCAAGTAAGAGATATAAGACATATTTTACTTCGCAAGAGTGAGAGAATAGCTTCTACCAATTTCCCATGTGAATTTTTTTTTCTACAATTTTGAATTTATCTTTACGCGACTCCTTTTACTAATTTAAAACACCATGATGTTCTGAATAGTTTTTATAGCATGTGACATATCATTAGAAAGAGGAAAGACCAAAAAAGTTTTTGAGGAATTGGAAGATCCTGGTCAACTTTTTAAACTTTTTTATTCGCATGTAAAGCCAAAGACTGAATTTATTCTTTTTCGATTTCGAAACTTTGTAAGAAGCCTAAATCAGTATAAATTTAATTAAAATCAAAATTAGCTGTCTACACTTAATACTTTTTTTTTATTATTATGAGGATTTTGGGGTGACAAACTAAAAAAAGTTAAAAAAAAAACATGGCTTTGGAAGTTTTAATGGCCATTAAAGCATAGCAGATAACCTACTCTACAGGCCATATCAATTTGGGCAGCGATGGACCAAACACCCTGTATATTCACCCAGAAAATATAAATTATTCCAATTTGTCTGTTAACGATGATGTGATGTCCCCTGTTGAGTTCTAACCATCTAGTATATGCTTAGGCTTATTTATTTTGTATCTTTTTAAGCTATTGCATAGCTTCTATCGCGTGCCTTGAGCGTGGGGACCGAATCCAGAAATTCCGTAACGAAAAAAACCTAACACCCCCCACTCCGACCGACACAGCGGTGATACTTTGATTTCATAACTTTAAATGCGGGCTTTAATAAACAATCAGCGCCATGTACTAGGAACTTGTAGAACTTCATATTAGATCAAACATTACTGCATAAATAAAATAAATAAATATTTATAATTGCATAAGTTGATAAAAAATGCTATGCAATAGCTTTACCGCGGCAGTCTCCGAGTGCCACACGTCTTTTTTTATAACACTTCAGTGCACACGTAAAACAGTAAGAAATAAAATAAAAATTCAGTTAGTTTTGTGGTACATCTAGGAGGTCATATCGCTGAGGAGCGATTTTTACCAGACAACCTTGATCTCTATTCCTGTCTAAATAAAGTTACTTTATATTAAAACCACGAAACTCTTAATATTTAAAAACTATTATATTAAAAAATATATCATCAAAAATATTTAAAAACCTTTTTGATGATATATTATAAAATGAGATACTGCGGAATTGAGCCGACTTTAGTACTTTTCTTAGGCGAAATCTAACAGAATTTTCTTTCCAAAAGAAATTTGAATAAATGAACCTTCAAAACAGAATTTAATTATCTTTTTAAAAAATCTTTTATAAGACTCTGAACACACATACTATATGCGTATACTTGAGACAAAGACTTGCGCAATTAAAATTAAGTTCAATTAATTATGTCACCTCCTACCTCGCAATAAGGCACAAAGTTACACTATCTTTATCACCGAGTAGTAAAGTCATATGCACACATAAAATTCTTCGGGCTTTATCTGCAAGATAGTGTTGTGTGAGAAATCTTTATGCTACTGATAGCGCGATAAGCAAGTTAAACAACCTGTGAAACGTTGTAAATAGGACAGACTGCTGGCAGTAGACAGGAAATTGACTTTTGTTATAAAGATTTAAAATCAAAACCAATTAGTAAACAACTGTAGGTATATGATATTGTGCCATATAGATGCAAAGTAGGTTATTAACGATTTTAACCACGCGGTCAAATATGCATTTTTCGTTATTAACGGTTAATTAACCGCATTATATGCTTGTTGCCAGCGCGAGATGTCGCTAACGGATTGAAATATGTATCGCATGTCGCACGATGATGCCTGCTTCGCCTGGCAAAAAAAGTCGGTTGAAATTCCCTATCTCAAAAACTAGGTACTAAAATGATTCTGATAAAACTTATAGTATACCCTAAGTTGAACAATACCTGGTACAACAAAAAAAGGATTACTTAAATCGGACATGTAGTTCCAGAGATATGCAAATACAAACATAAAAACATGCACCCTTTTAAAATTTTTTAGATTTGTTCAAACGTTGATATAGACTGGACAATTCTACGAAAACTGGGCAATTCTAGAAATATTACATACATACGTGTGGAATTGATAACCTCCTTTTTTGAAGTCAGTTAACAGGAAAAGAAAGAAAAACTTTATCCTTTTTCGTTGTCACTGTCAGATATTTAACCGTTATTAACTGCATTTCATCGGTAGCTAACCATGAATTTGGTTAATTAACGGTAGCTAAGGGGTTTTTTACAACTTTCTTAATGGTAATCAGAATTAGCACCCAATGCTTGATGCATTTTCTATACCAAAAAAAACTGATCGTTATAATAAATAATACCTAATTAAAATAATTTATTTTCTCATCACAATGTGTTCACATAAGCAATAATTTAGTTACAATATTTGTAGAAGATTATGCCTTTGAACAGAAGAAAGAATTATCTAAAAGGCGTAGCTAAAAAGCGTTTGAAAAATAGAATAGAATGAATAGAAGGGTTACGTATAACGATTGTACGGAAAATGTTCCCTTTGTTGTTTCAATATTTGTCAGTAAACATAGGTGCTGTCAGTTTACGGATGTTCGTACCTGGTAAGGCTTGTGACACACAATGTTTTGCCTACCATTCGGTGGTCGTAGCTTGTAGTCATGAGTGGGCGTTGAATATTGAAACCCGGCACAAAATGTAGATACCAAAAGCAGACTGAGAGGGAAAAACAACCCTCTCGGCAGTCTTTTGCCATAAGCCTACATTATGAAAATTTGGTAATCCACGAAGACATGAAAGAAACAAACGTCATGTAAAAGTGGCGACTGACTTGTAACATTTATCGTTTTTTTTTTTTTTTTTTATAAGTGACTAAACCCGCGTTTGACCTCAATCTCACCTGATGGTAAGTGACGATGAGGTCGAAGATGAAAGCACACGGGTTTAGGAAGGAACTGGCTCTTTATACAATATTGCCGGAACACATTACCGCCGGAGCGGTAACATTTGGCGGCAGACTTTATATAAAGGGTGGTCGCTAGCCAGGCGGACCCAGAAGGGATCCTACCACCAAGTTCAATAAACATTACGCTCGCTTAGAGCGCCACTAGCCATTGTACAGGTCAAACAGGTAAAGCCGTAAAGCTGTGAAAGAAACACGAATAAGTCCATAATTTCTGGACAGCTAAATTGTAAATTCTTGGAAATATTTTTTGGATCATAATCATGACCATTATGATCAGTCAGGAAACGGTGACTGCAAGGCAAAGGCCTCCAGAAAGGTATTCCACATTATTCGTTCCTGCATTACCCACATACAGCGTTTCCCCGCAATCTTGACCAGATCGTCATTCCACATTGTGGGAGACTCCCAATACGTGATCGCCAATAGAAAACCTTACTGCCCAAACGACCATGCATTCTAGAAGCTTCGTTGGATCACTGCTGATTGCCATTTCAAAAGCGATCCTTTTGCCTTTATCGGTCACCTGCGAATCTTCTCATTTCTAATTCGCCGAATGGAAAGCGTATTCCTCCTCTTTGCTCGTTGAGTAACTTTAAGCTTTTTTTATGGCTTACAGATAGCAACCACTTTTCGGCGTCGTAAATCGTCATCGGCTACACGCATTGGTCAAATACCTTCATAGGCTGCTGTATTTGGCACGAGATTATTTTATGGAGCTTCCCAAACGCTGCACTATTTAAAAAAAATATAAATTTAGGTCCTATGTTTGTGAAATTTCAACTCATTCTGTCAAGAGTTTAAAGCGTATGCAGGTTATAATAGAGTGGATAGCTTCAATACGCTTTATATATATGTTTATATATTTAGTCTTTATATATATGTAGAAGGTGCAGCAAGGTATATGGAAGATGAAAGTCAACTCACTATGTTAAGTCCGTATATTGATTGAACTCACAAGTACTGATACACGTTACACTATTCACAATACATTAAATATAGTTAAAACGCAAGCACAAATTAGATAGATATAACGAGAGTTTTTGCACAGGCACAAATAAAGTTCACATGTAGAAGAGTACGTAAGAGATGGAAAGAGTTTGGAGAAAAAGGTATAGAACGCAACAGTCAAATAGGCAGAAACACAATAGGTTAAGATTACTAAGATTAATAGCAATTAAAACACAATTTGGAGATAGCGGTTAAGCAAGCGAGAAGCGTGCGCCCGGCGTAGTAAGCGAGTTACGACTGGCGGGCCAAGAACACGTAGGCTGCGCCTGCGCCTCCGCTGGCCGAATCCCGTTATTCGTGTCTTGCCCAGTGCGGGGAAAAGTCGATAACCGCGACGATAAAATTCCCGGTTACTCGGCCGACCGATAACTTACGGATTATAATAAACCTAAATAAACTTATTTTATTTGTGTAATATATATGTATATAATGATATAAATAATTATACTATGGAAATAAATGTAATTAATATGAAATATAAATAAATCAATGATAAATAATATAGATATTTATAAATGTGTAGGAAGGCGCCTACACCACCCCCCTCCAGAGACCGTCAAGGACGATAAAAATCGGGAATGCGCACTTTGCGACCCGAACGGGTTGTGCGGTCACCTGGAACAATTGGTGGGCTAATTTCTTGGTCGCTAAATCGTACGCGACGAATAGGGTGACTGGAATTATCGGGAGGAGTATTTAGAGAAGAAGGTTCTTCATCTTGTGAGGATAGTGTGAAGGCTGGTTTAAGCCGGTCTATCGACACTGTGACCTCTTTGTTATTGCAGAGGATTTTAAAAACTTTGTCTCCTCTTGCAAGAACCTTATGTGGGCCTGAATATGCGGCTTGGAGAGACCCCCGTGATGCGTCTACGCGAAGGAAGACTAAATCGCAGGTGTTTAGCTCTTTGTAAACAAAAACATTTTGTTTACCGTGCCGTGAAGTTGGAACAGGCCTCAACTTCTCTGCAAAATTTCTGATTCTTGCAGAAAAATCGGAAATGTCGGTAGTGCCTGCAGTGGTCGGTTCAAAAAATTCCCCCGGCAATCGCAGAGGTTCTCCGTAAACCAACTCAGCCGAAGAAGCCTGTAGGTCGTCCTTAACGGCGGTCCTAACGCCTAAAAGAACCCACGGCAGGGATTCCGTCCATCTTTCGTTCGCATGGCAGACAATAGCAGCTTTTAGTTGACGGTGAAACCGTTCAACTAGACCGTTGCAAGCGGGGTGATAAGCTGTCGTCCTTTTATGCTCGAAGGAGGCCATCTTTGACAGATTTTTAAAAAGAGCCGACTCAAATTGTCGACCTCGGTCGGTTATAATTTCTGTCGGACAGCCAAAGCGAGATATCCAGGTCGACAGCAACGCTTTTGCAACGGTTTCTGCTGTGATGTCTTCGATCGGTATTGCTTCAGGCCATCGAGTAAATCGATCTACCGCCGTTAAGCAATACCGATAGCCATGCGAAACAGGTAATGGTCCCACCAGGTCTATATGGACCTGTTGAAAACGGGCACGGGGTAAATTAAAGGTGCCAAGCGGGGCAGACACATGTCGAGTGACTTTGGCTCGCTGGCACGCAATACACGAACGTGCCCACTCTCTGCAGTCTTTTCTAATGCCTGGCCAAACAAATCGCTCGGCTAACAGTTTCGCCGATGCGTTAGCGCCAGGGTGACTAAGAGAGTGTAAGCTCTCGAAAACTTGCTTCCTGAGCAGCTTGGGAATGTAAGGCCTGGAAGTCGAAGTACTGACGTCGCAGTACAGGGGTTCGTGACTTCCAGGAACATGAAGCTTTTTTAAGCGCAGGGAAGTGTCCCCGCTTAAAAGCTTCTGTAATTCCGGATCAGAAACTTGACTTTCGGCTAGTGTCTCGAGGCTAACAGGTGCTCCCAGTTCTTCAACGCGGGACAAGGCATCGGCGACAATATTATCCTTGCCAGATATATGCCGGATGTCCGTTGTGAACTGGGAAATAAAGTCAAGGTGCCTATACTGCCGAGGCGAACAGTTTTTCTTCCTTTCATGGAATGCGAAACTGATCGGCTTATGGTCAGTATAGACAATAAAATGACGTGCCTCGAGCATATGCCGAAAGTATTTTATTGCCTCATAGATGGCAAGCAACTCCCTGTCGTATGGAGAGTATTTTGTTTGTGACGGACTAAGCTTCCTCGAGAAAAACGCTAAAGGCTGCCAAACTCCGTCCTTGAACTGCTGCAGGACAGCGCCCATAGCGTTGTCGGATGCGTCTGTGACGACGGCTAGCTTAGCCGAGCAGTCGGGGTGTGCTAAGAGAGTAGCTTTGCACAAACTCTCCTTGCAAGCTTGAAAAGCCGTGAGGGTGTCGCCTGTTAAATTGACAGGCGTGGTACTCTTCACGGGGCCAGTTAGCAGTGCGTGTAGTGGAGCTTGTATCTGGGCTGCATTGGGAAGAAATCTCCTATAAAAATTGATCATCCCCAGGAAAGCTCTGAGCTGACGCACATTGGTGGGAGCTGGAAAATTATTAATAGCTTCCACCTTGACATCTAGGGGCTTGCAACCATGTTCAGATATGAGGTATCCTAGAAATGTTACCTCTTTCTTACCGAAAACACACTTTGCCGTGTTCACCATCATGCCGTACTCCTTGAGACGCTTGAATACTTCGCGCAGGTGTTCCTCGTGTTCAGCCTCGTCGCGCGAAAAGATCAAAAAATCGTCGAGGTAGGCATAGACGAAATCCAGCCCACGGGTCAACATATCAACGAAACGCTGGAACGTCTGGCCCGCATTCCGAAGACCGAAAGTCATGAATGGAAATTCATACATTCCGAAAGGTGTTGTGATCGCGGTCTTCGGAATATCTTCAGGACTGACCGGTATCTGATTGTATGCCTTCTCCAGGTCTAAGGTGCTGAAAATTTTACAGCCTGTGACGTTGTGAGTAAAGTCATGGATGTGTTTAATCGGATACCGGTCAGGCACTGTACGGGCATTCAACTTACGGTAATCCCCGCATGGTCTCCATCCGTTATTCTTCTTCGGGGCCAGGTGTAAGGGAGACGACCACGGGCTCTCCGAAGGTCTAGCTGTCCCATTAGCCAACATGGCATGGAACTCCTGCTGGGCAATCTTCAACTTGTCCGGAGCTAGACGACGAGGTGGAGAAGAAACAGGAGGACCTGGGGTAGTGCGGATATGGTGTACAGTGCTGTGTGGTGTTGTGTTAAGTGTACCAGCTGGGCGAGTAATCTCTGGAAATTCAGAAAGAATTGTATGAAAACGCGATTCGCCAGTCATAACCCTAACAGAAGATATTGCACAGCTTCTTGCTACTTTTCCTACAGCAGTTACAGAGGTTAAGTTGTCTATTAATTTTTTATTACGACAATCTACAATTAGATGGTAAAAATTTAAAAAATCTACACCAATAATTGGTTTAGTAACATTGGCTACTACAAATCGCCAAGGAAAACTTCTACGGAGGCCAAAATCTAAATTTAAATTAACGTAACCGTATGTAGCAATGCTGGACCCATTCGCGGCACATAAAAAATAGTCCGTTGGGGAACGGCGATCGTGGAGTGCCGACCGTGGAAAGACGCAGAGGTCGCTCCCAGTGTCAACCAGGAACTGCGTCTTCGAAGCACGGTCGGTGACGAACAGGCGGCCCGATGATGCAGTTGGAGATGGGCAATCGTCAGCCGCCATTATCGACTGCCCTTTGCGTTTCCCGCCTTGTAATCACAAGGCCGGATACACCTGCTGGCTTTCTCCTGGAACTTGGCGTGGTACCAGCACAACGGAAACTTCTGGTAGTTAGACAACGACCGTTGTCTAGAACGGCTGCGATTGTCACGAGTGCGTGACCGGGGTCTGCTGGATCTGCTGGACCGGCCCATGGATAGCTGCTGGACTTGACGCCGCAGTTCTGCAACTTCTCTAGTGAGGTCCCCAAGGATAGAGGTGGGAACAGCGTCGCTAACAGCTGCAACCCTTGGCGATGAAGATGCCAGGTCGTTGATCCGGTCAGCTAAGTCTGCCATGGAATCCAGAGGTGTAGCTGCTGGCTGGCCTGCCAGCACGGTCTGGATACTGTGCGGGAGACGACTGGTCCAAATGGTCCGCAGGAAGTCTTCGGGAACGTCACCTCCGGCAAGGCTTTTGAGATGGCGGTAAAATTGGGAAGGCTTCCGGTCTCCGAGCTCTTCGTGCATCAACAGCTGTTTAATTTTATTCTCCTTTGATGCCGTCAGCCTTTTAATAAGCTCCGTTTTAAGGGTTTCATACTTGTTAATTACCGGTGGGCTTATGATTAAATCCTTCACTTCTCGAGAATATTCATTTGCTAAATGTCCAATTACGTAGCTAAATTTTGTCGAGTCATTCGTGATACCGGAAATTGCAAACTGGCCCTCCACTTGCGCAAACCAAATCTCGGGTTCTTCTGGCCAAAAAGGGGGAACTCGAACTCCAACCTTAAAAACATCGGTATCGCTTATCGACTGTGTCCCATCACTACGGCCTGTTCTCGAACTTTCCGTGACGTCATCGCGTGCCTTGCTCATGTTCGTCTAGGGGTCACCAGTAAAGCGTATGCAGGTTATAATAGAGTGGATAGCTTCAATACGCTTTATATATATGTTTATATATTTAGTCTTTATATATATGTAGAAGGTGCAGCAAGGTATATGGAAGATGAAAGTCAACTCACTATGTTAAGTCCGTATATTGATTGAACTCACAAGTACTGATACACGTTACACTATTCACAATACATTAAATATAGTTAAAACGCAAGCACAAATTAGATAGATATAACGAGAGTTTTTGCACAGGCACAAATAAAGTTCACATGTAGAAGAGTACGTAAGAGATGGAAAGAGTTTGGAGAAAAAGGTATAGAACGCAACAGTCAAATAGGCAGAAACACAATAGGTTAAGATTACTAAGATTAATAGCAATTAAAACACAATTTGGAGATAGCGGTTAAGCAAGCGAGAAGCGTGCGCCCGGCGTAGTAAGCGAGTTACGACTGGCGGGCCAAGAACACGTAGGCTGCGCCTGCGCCTCCGCTGGCCGAATCCCGTTATTCGTGTCTTGCCCAGTGCGGGGAAAAGTCGATAACCGCGACGATAAAATTCCCGGTTACTCGGCCGACCGATAACTTACGGATTATAATAAACCTAAATAAACTTATTTTATTTGTGTAATAGTATTTATGTATTGTGTAATATATATGTATATAATGATATAAATAATTATACTATGGAAATAAATGTAATTAATATGAAATATAAATAAATCAATGATAAATAATATAGATATTTATAAATGTGTAGGAAGGCGCCTACAAGTTTCATTGTGAAAGAAGAACCAAGATTCATATCAATCATTCCTTCATCACAAACTTTGACTTAAATAATCTATACTTTACCTGATGGTTTTTTTTTTTATCTTTATTGAATTTTGGGGTTTTTTTCTATTTAGACATGCCAACCCCATCGTAACTTTACACAATTTTACACTTAATACTAATACAATTTTTAATACTATAAACTAATAATAATACTATTTTCTAATACTATATAAACTACTAATTTATACAACTATAAATATTTTCCTTATGGTGATGACAGACAAATGGAACAAACCTTATACAATTCTTCAGCAATTTTTGAGGTTGGGATGCTAAGACAGCTTTGCGCACAACCCACATCCAACATATTTATATTAAAACGCTTAAACATAATTTTCCTTTCATTTTGATTCTTGACACATTCCATCAAAACATGCTGCACATCGTCCACTTTATCGCAAGCATCACAGTTTGGAGAATCTGTTTTTTTCATTAAATGTGCGAACTTTTTTGATGGAATGTGTCCAGAGCGGATCCTAAAAGCTAGCTTATCTTGCTGTCTACTAAATTGAACATCAATAAACCATGGCACTTGAAGAGGCTCACATTGTATTGTTTTATACCAAATACCTTTAGTATTGGAACGTTCATCAAAATAGGTTTTCCATTTTGCAAAACTGAGGTTTTTGAATTTCGACAACAACTCCGAATAAAAAGGTTGTATCACAAAGGCAGTGCCTGCGGAAAACGCCATTTTTGCATATTTGTCAGCCTCTTCATTACCTAACAGTCCGATGTGCGACGGGATCCATTGAAGCCTCAGTGTTATTCCGCGTTGAAAGCATTCAAATATATTTCCTAGTATTGTGTAGGCCACTGAGACCCCTCTGACACCCGCAGCACATCGAGACAAATGCTACAAAGCGCTCTTACTGTCCGAAAAGATTACAACTTGCTGCATATTACATAACATAACGTATCTAAGAGCTTCACTAATAGCAATCAGTTCCAATGTCATAATAGATACTTCATTATCAATTTTATACATGTAACCCGTTTTCGTTACTGGATCATAAAATGCAGCCCCTCTATCACTACCACTTTTAGACCCATCAGTAAAAATTTTATGATATGTTTTATATTTTTCACTTATCTCCGACTGTACATTCCATTTAAGCCAGTCTGCATTATAAGAAGCTTTAGAAATTTTCACGCAATCCAGACTAAAAAAAATTATAATTATACTTCACATCTATTCTTGAAAGCCAGATATCTAAAGAAAACAATTCAGTAGGTTGTGTTGCGTGAACTTCTACATCTTTGGTATCATGAAAAACGATTGTTAATAGTGGTTTTATCTTATTTGTCCAATATCTATTATGACACTGTCGATGTAAGCTATCAATTAACATAATATTTTTATAATTTAATCTAGAAAGTGACTTTAACATATATTTATACGCGATGTACAATCTTCTAATGAACAATGGGGATATACTTAGTTCACTCTCCATACAGTGTATAGGAGAACTTTTAACAAAGCCGCCAATGATTCGCAAAGCCTGGTTTTGAATTTTGTCTAATTTACATATATTTGTTGTAGCTGAACTATCAAATAAAAAACTTCCGTAATCTAACCTTGATCTTATGAGAGCAATATATATTGTCTCATAAGATCTTGAGACAATATATATTGCCTCATGAGTATAGGTCGGACTCCCCACGAGGACCCTGCCAGGACCTTTAGTATATTTAAATATTTAGTACATTTCGATACTGTCTCATTTATATGCTTTCCCCATAACAGGCTTCTATCTAACCACAGTCCAAGTTATTTATATTGTTCGACATGTAAAATACTTTTTCCATATATGCTTAAAGCGGGAATTATTCTTTTTCGCCCCCGGCTATAGACACAAAACTTTGTTTTATCCGTAGATAATCTTAAACCTAATTCATCTAATAGCTTTTCTATGGTATTCAAGGCTTCTTGCAATTGTATCTTGCAAATATTTAAATCTTTATTAGTAACGTAAATTACGAAATCGTCAGCATATTGTAAAACCTGAGCACCCTTGTCTTGAGCTACGTAACAGATTTCACGAGTCGCAACATTGAAAAGAAGAGGAGAAAGTGGATCCCCTTGTGCTAATCCCCTTGATGCCCACCTCGTGCAAATTGTATGGCCTTCTGCTGACTTCACATTTAAGTGCCTTTCTTTTAGAAATTCCCATATATAATTGCATATTTTGAAGCCAATGTCAATATTATTCAGATTAGATAACATTTTTTTAACTAGAACATTATTATATGCATCTTTAATATCAAGAAAACATGCCAAAGTAGGAATATTTTGCGTAAGACCTAATTGTATGTGACTCACTAATTGAACTAATCCGTCAACGCAGGAATGTGATTTTCTAAACCCAATAGTAGAGGGTGACAAAACGTTGTGCTTTTCTATAAACCATTCTATACGTTTCAAGATCATGTGATGAAAAACTTTGCAGATACAGGATATGAGGCAAATCGGTCTCAATTGAACTTCCTCGCCGAAAGTAGCGCTGATTTAAGGTATAGGTAAAACAGTAATATTTCGCCACTGATGAGGAACATATCCCGTTTCAAAAATGCGGTTATAAAGGTGTAAATAAAAATTGTTTGACCGATTTTGGTAAGTTTTTGATCATGGAGTATGTAATTCCATCGTCCCCTGGTGCTGTATCTTGTGTTTTTAAACAGCTGTATAGTTCAGATAAACTAAAGGGTGATTCTAATGATCTATTATCGGAGGTGAAATGGGGCTTGGGTTCATCTACTGTATCTGGCGTTAAGGAGTTTAATAATATTTTTTTAAAGAGTCTATGTACGTTCTATTTCTGCGACTACCTTTAACCCATTGCATTCGTCGCCACATATCTGCAGGGGATAATTGACTATTTATAGAATTATAAAACACTTGTCTACTTTGTATCTTTTTTTGGCGGATTTTTAGAGTAGCATCTTTAATTTTAGATTGTAGTTTATTATAATTTTCTGGGGTTGGATTACGGCGAAAAGTACTAAGTGCCAATCTGCGTTCTGCTACAGCTAAAGATAGAGATGGACACCAATAGTCTTTAGCCTTAAATTTAGTTTCCGGATCTGAACAAACCTTAACTAAGGGAGCACTCTCATTAATAGCTTTTCTCAGATTTTTTAGAAAAAAGTCGTACATCAGTTGTATATCCTCGTTAAAAGATCCTATTTCTATATTAACAAATGATAGTAAAATATTTTCTTTATAAACAGACCAGTTAATCTTTGAATAATTATATTTTCTTAAGTTATTATGATTTGAATTAAAGTTTGTTGAAAATTTTATCATAAGATGGTCACTCCCAAGGTGACACATTCAAGACATTCCAACAAAAATTGAGTGCGATATCTGCAGAAACAAATGTTATATCTGGAGAAGACTTCTGTAAATTTCCGTTAACTAACTTAACTCGAGTCGGTGTACCATCATTGAGGGATATAAAGTTATGATCTAGGGCAGCATCTGACAATTGGTTTCCCCTGGTGTCGGTCTTATAAGACCAATTACTGTGGTGGCCATTAAAATCTCCTGCTATGATTGTTTTACTCGGAAATAAATTAAATAAATTTTCCCAATCTGAACACGTGGTTCGTATTGCCGAAGGGCAATATACCGATATAACATTTTGAATGGAATCGCAACTGTGTATTCTTAAATGAAGCAACTCAATTCCGGAATTCGTGGAAACTAATGAACCAGCTGTACACTGAATTGACTTATGAACAATAATTGCTACCCCACCGTAGGAGTCCAACCTATCATTTCGAAACATATTATATGAGCTTATACTTTCTTTAAAATTAGAATCTAACCAGGTTTCACTAATCAGTGCAATATGAACTTTTTCTTGCGTTAAAAGTTCTCCAAAACTTATCATTTTTGGACTCAGACTTTGAGAATTCCATTGCAAGATATTAATAGCGGTTTGCTTACCTTTAGCTTTAGCCATAATAGCTTGTTAACAAGTTCATAATATTCTCAAATATTTTAGCTTTGGATAATAGTCTTAATACCAAGACTTTAGATTCTTCAAATATAACCTTTATCACCTCAAAAAAATTTTCTTCCAAGGTCTTCTTTGACATTGCTACTTTTTGTATTTTCAGTAATATTTTTTTCAAATCAAAAACTGGAGTTTCCTCTCGGTTTTCATTTTGTGACCAACTGTCTCCCTCTTCATTTTTATTGTCATTTTCTTCAAAATCCATGCTTAAAGTCTCAATTTGATCATATTTTTTCCCTTTTTGTTTTTGTTTTTTCTGCCCATGTCTCTGGTTTTCGAAACCCCTACCCCTTCTTCTGATGTTGAATCAGCGACTGTAGTTTGGTGAATCTGAGCTTTTGTTACCATGCTGCTATAGGTTTTCTTGGCGTCTGTAGGCTGTAGGGCACTTAAGCTGCTTGCATCCTGATTTTTATTTTGAGTTATTATAGGAGGTCTTGCAATCTGATGTTTTTCCAAAGCTATTTGTAACGCCTTTTATAAGGTATATTTTTTTCACTCATAACTAGTCGTATTTCTTTTTCTTTGACAAACATAGGGCAGCTTTTGCTGAGGACAAAGTGTTTACCTTTACAATTTAAGCAGGTAATATTTTTCAATTCGCAATTTTGATGCTCACTGCTGCCACATTTGGGGCATAACAACTTTTTAGAAGGACAGTATTTAATGTGATGTCCAAATTGCCAACACCCAGAACATCTCGTAACCGGGAAGACAAAAGGTTCCACCTTGAACCTACAGCCATACGCTTTGACGTATGGAGGCAAGGTGGAGTTCTGAATACATATTCTGATGGATTCACTGTCAATCCATTTTCCTTCGAAAGACATACGTTTCAACCTTTTAACGGAAACAATTTGATATTCACTTTCAAAAATTTTGAGTATTTCTTCCTCGTTGAGATCTAAATCTACACCTTTTATGAGGCCATATGACAACGTAGTCTCGCCATCGCCATTTGTTTTGGCAACTCTTTTTGAGATGACACACATATTTCATAATTATTTTCTGACGACATATTTTTTTCTTTATGAGTTGACTCATTCTCAATTTGCACACTATCACTTCTAAGTAAGCGCTTCGATTTTCTTTTGGTTACCTTAATAAATCCTTCACTGCTTTCTGTTTCATCTTCTCTCTCTTTCCTTTTCTCATTTTGAGTATCAATCTTCATCAATAAACTATCGTTATTCGCAAAATTCTGGGCTTCGGAAGTAGGGTCGTATTCCCGAATTATGTCCATATCGTCATTAAAATCTCGTGCCGAATTCTCCTCATCACTTTCATCCATAATTACTTATGAAGGTAGTTGTTAAAAGAACACAAAGTTTTAATAACGCTTAGAAAGTAATCAACGCGTGTGCACTGAACGAGCGCTCGCGCTAAACTGGCCTGATGGTTACTAAAGATAAAGTTGAAAATTGATCACGTGAATTTAGAATAAACCTACTACACATACAATCAAACGGCCTGCACAAATCTAAGCTCAAGCAAATAAATTCAGCAGCACTCTCTTAAAACTTACAAAGCCTTTGTCTTTTCTTATCTTTTCAACCGACTTCAAAAAAGAAGGAGGTACTCAATTCGTCTGTATGTTTTTTTTATGTTTGTTACCTCATAACTTTTTACTTCCCCTTTGGTCGCATATAAATTTCATCGAAATCGATTGAGTACTTCATGAAAAAAAAATCAAATATGCGTGAATTCGGAGTTCGTTTACCTTGAGGACCTTATACTTATACAGGGTTTTGCGGTGAAGTCGGTTATTAATGCTCTGCATTCGTTGATTGTGTTATATGTTATATTAAAAACTTAAGACCGTAAGGACTATTTGGAAGGACGATTATGAATTGTGAAAACTTAAGACCATAGTAAGGGTTTGTTATAGACCATTTCGTAGGCCTGAAATTTTGATGTCCACCAACCATCACAGGACCAGCATTTACGGACTATACCTCCTCGTGACCCAGGGGGATTCAAGGCTCTGCAGTAGACTCATTACAAACTAATTATTTATTTAATGAGTTGTGTTCAAGGGGTACTTACAAGCAAAATATATACATACATACATAACGTCACGCCTGTATCCCTAATGGGGTAGGCAGAACAACGGAGGCTATGAAACCATCTGATGTCACGTTTGACAAATTTGGGGGTATTATAATGATGGATAGAGACTTGCAGTGATAGGGGGTCAGCCTATCGCCTACAAAAACTTCAATAAAACCTCCGTCCCTTAACTGACTTTTACAGTTTGCACGGGAAGAGAAGCAGCTGGCACATGTTTTCTATGTTTTTCTTTCGCTCCCAGCCCAGCATGGAAGGACAAGCAAAATAAAGTTATTAATAAAAAGATTCATATTATTTTAAACACATCGGTGAATCAAACAATCTTTATCAATTTTATCACACCTATCGATAAGTTATTTCTGGTAATTAACAGATTATCTGCTGACAATAATGAAATCAGTGTTACAATGATCAGTGCACAAAATGGCGAAGATTCTTGCGTTGCCTTTTGTTTTATTTGTGTTTCTTGATATCGTGAAATGTAATTTTAATAATATATATTGTTTTGATGGATTTTGCAGGGTGAGTAAAAAGTTTCATAAATTAAATAACCATGGGTCTGTTGGAGTAAGCTTGGAATGTTTCATTACTTAGAATACTGTTGAGTTTTCGAAAGACAAGTTAGATATTTTAATAAATAAACAATTTCGTTGTTTCATAGACGCTTCTATCAATTCCAATTTCTAATCGATTTCGACTCGACAACCCCGGAAAGTTTTGTAAAACGCCTTTCAATCAGTGAAGGAGCCACCACTGTTCTGCCACTTTCAACAGCCAAACATTAGCCAAATATTGTTTAAGGAAATACTAACATAATGTTACCTATAGTAATTGTTATCTACGTTTTTTTTTTATATATTGTAAGGACAGGACGTTTGTCTTCCATGCCACCTGATGGAATGTGCGCATGAAGCCTATAGTGGTATAGGTCCATCCACGAGAAACCTATTCAACCGACACTTAAAAGTTCCAGGACAGGACTGTAGTGGTCAGGAAAATCAGTCGCAGGCAGATTGTTCCACACCTTGACAATCCGTACCAAAAAGGAACTATTGAAGCATTTGGTTTGACTTCTTCGTAAATCCACTATATAGAGATGGAAGTTCAGTCTGCGTCTGGTAGTCCGGTGGTAAAAGGGAGTAGGTTCAATTTGGTCAAAAAGAGCACTCACACACTCACCAAAATGTAGCCTATAAAATACTGTCAAACAAGCAACCTTACGACGATGCTCTAGCTAGCGTCTGCATTTTTTTATTAGTAAGGTTGTCGTTGTTTATAAGTTTACGGGCTCTTCGTTCAACAGAGTCTAGCGCTTCAAGCTGGTATTTGGCCGAACTATCGCAAAGGTGACTACAGTACTCCATGCACGACCTCACTTGGGCTGTGTATAGGTTGAGCAGCTGTTCAAGGCTGAAGTACCGCCAGACCTTCGAGATGATACCCAATTTTTTGGAAGCCGTTTTTGCCATAGACTCAATTTGTTGTCCGAAGTTTAATGTGGACGTTACAGTGACGCCCAAAAGCCCAAGATTGTCGGTGATGGGAACAGATAAACTCTGGAAAGTAGGCGTAAGGGTAAAGATGCTCTTTTTTGCGGAAAATAAACACGACTGTGTTTTGAAGGCGTTGACTTTGACCAGGTTGGACTCGCCCCAATCGGACATATTCCGCAAGGTCGAATCAACGCGCTCAATCAAAGACTGCCTCAAAACCTGGATTTCATCGGCGCTCGTTCGTGCAATGGATATGTATCTCTCAACAACAGTGCTGTCATCAGCGTATCCAATAATGCCTGGTGTGAGGAAGTCATTAATGTGCAGCAAGAATAAAAGAGAGAATATAATAAGTTGGTCGAAAAGGCGAATAATTGGATCGCCCCCTGCTTGGTGGTAGGTTCCCGTCAGGGTCCGACTGGCTAGCGACCAGCCTTCATATAAAATCTGCCGCCGAATATCACCGCTCCGGCGGTGATGTGTTCCGGCAATATTTTATGTAGAGCCAGTTATTTCCTAGGCCCGTGTGCTTTCATCTTCGGCATCATCTTCATTTACCATCAGGTGAGAATGAGGTCAAACGTGGGCTTAGTCTATAATTAAACAAATATACATACTTACATGAGGAAGGAAGACCCGAGTTCGATCCCCGCTAGGGACTATAAGATAAATTATACAGGGTGATTGGTGACAAATTTTAGATATTGAAGGAATGCATTCTGTGCTCAATTCTGATCATAATTATGTAATAAAAGCAGGTACTTAATTTTCCACCAGAATTCCCTTTAAATTATAAAGAGTTTTACTAGATCGACGACCGCCCGTGAAGCCATCTATACTTACCTACCTATCCTGCAGTGCGATCACAGAACTTTATCGAATCGTATATTAACGAATGTTTACGAATGCTCGTATAGTATGGAGTCGGTTCCAAGTTTTGAGTAACATTGTATTTTTTTATTTTACAGATATTTATGAGTACAACATGTTTACAAACATTCAAAATTAACAAGGCACACATTTATTTAAGCTGGCCGTGCGGCAATGGATAGATTTCAATTTTTTCTTTCAAACCGTCTCCATACTATACGAACATTCGTTAACAAACGATTCGATAAAGTTCTGTGATCGCACAACTGGGTTGATAGCGCCGTACGTAAGTCCGCATCAGTGTAACCATGCGTTGCGTAATGAATTCTTTAACTTTCGGTTAAGTTTACTCAGTAAATAATTATTATATATTTTTCTCTTTATGTATAATCTCAAACTATCCTCGAATTCCATAAGTGACTCACCAGTCACCCTGTAAAAGGCAAAATATAACTTACATGATGTTTACATGATTTTTATTGTATTCCAGTCACAATCCGTAACAGTGGGCTGTGCCGCACCCCACCCTCACTGTGGGATCAACAACGCCACTTACCAGGGCATGTATATGCCGTCGCCCACGCCATGCAACTGTTGCCAATACTGCCTGCCGTTTTATGGTTGGTATAGTTACCTACTTCTAATTTTTCAATCGTCACAAATCTTTGTCATGAGCCCACTGCAGGGCTATCCCCTTAACATGACGAGGTGGTCGTTCAATATAAATAAATAAATAATGAATTAAATAATTCATCTAAGTACCCCAAAAAAGCTTGCGTTGCTACCCACTGGAGAAAGTTAATGCATAATTTAACATGTTTTTAAACCACAGTATTTCCACCTTCAACCTCAACGACATTTACTAGCATATGAGATTGAGATCAAATATTGGTGAACTTAAAAAAAACGATCGTCAGTAGGTTTTTCTTTTATACATCTTGCCAACAGGACGTGTCTTCCCAGTTTTGATTACTAGGATATATTTTATCCTCCCCTAAAGGACTGAAATACATATCTCGACCTGAGTAGGTATGAGATATATATTTCAGCTTGAGATGTGAAAAAGTAAGACGGTTTGACAGAGAGACGTACAACAAAGTGATTGAATAAGAGTTCTGTTTTTACTGGTCCCTTAAAAAAAATCTTCATTGCTCTGTTTACTCTTTACAACGCTTCGTCATCATCATCACAACTCTTTGTGATGAGTGCACTGCAGGGCTATGAGTCTCTCCCAAGGATGGCGAGGAGATTTACGCCATAATACACCAAGCTTTCCAGTGCTGAATAGTGGATATCAGAATTTTCAGGGCGTCAAAAATGGCTTCTTAGAAAGCCTAACGACTACTGTATACAAGTATACAGCATCCGGGACCGACTGCTCGACGTGCCCTCCGAAGCAAAGAAGTCGCTGTGAGAAATGAACGGTCAGCGGTCACTCATCCAAGTACCGACCGCGTCTGCTTAACCTGCTATATCGTATGATATACACAGTAACCACGGCGCCATGATGACTTTGTAGCTACGTCACACGAACACACGATTGAACGTTCTGATAAGAACGAGTCTATGAATTAAGAACACGCTGGCTGAGGCGGAAACCAGCGTGCCCCATAAATCATACCGTCTGTTCATCACTGAGCAGAAAACCAAACTCGCTCGCTGCTGGTTCGGTTTCCGTTAAGGTCTAGGCAGGTTTTAGTCGGTCAATCCAAATCCAAACCCGAGTCAATAACCCAAACGTCTATTTTTCCAGGTGAAGATGAGCATTGCAGCCTGGGTGGTCCTGGAGTAGGTACCACCATAGGGCGCTGCGGTCCGGGACTCACATGTATAGCGGATGATGACGGAAACAGTGTTTGTAAACGAAGTAAGGTTATTTTTGATTGTATAAGTTAGAGCCGAATTGGAAGAATATAATGGATTCCTTGTCCTGATCTTATATTACTAATATTATCGATAAATAAGAAAGTTTGGATAGATGTATGAATGTTTGTTCCTTAATCACGGAAGAATGGCTGAACGGATCTTTTTGAGTGCATAGAAATATTTTATTAAGCATTAAGCGTTTTCAAGAGCTCGCTTTGCCAACTATTCTATTGACCTATGCAAGCGCTCGCTTTTGACTAAGCGCGCGTTCCCACTTTTCCGAACGTGCGCGCGTTTTGTGGTCGTCAGCCGCGCGGTTCGAGATGTATAAGCCGTCATGTTGCTGTACATTTGAACGCGCGCTTTCATGTATTGTAGACACACCTCGACGCGATCGTCGAGGTGTGTCTACAATACATGATCACCTTGAAGATCGAACATTTTAATACTGATTTATTTACCCCCTGTCACTGCAATGTATCACCTATGTATTTGTTCCACCTAGTTTTTAAGTGAGAGCTGTTAGGCACCCAAATAAAATAAAATAACCCCATTAGGGATACTGGCGTGAAGTTATGTACATTCAGCCAGGAGACGTCCACTGCTGGACATAGGCCTCCTCCAAGGTTCTCCACATAAATCGGTACCGCTCTGCCCTCATCCAGCGTTTACAGGCGACTGGATAGCAGTGTCTTTTCTATTCTTTACCGATTTCAAACGGAAAAATTTTCGTTTCGTTTTATCAAGTAAAATCTTTCTGATTTTCCCATTTTACAGTGGACACAGCTTGCCACAGAGCACAAGACGATTACGACAGACGTCACTTGCTGGGTGAAGTTGGAGTTTTAGAACAACGCCCTCTATGTGACGATAAAGGAAACTATGAAGTTTTCGATTGCACTCCGACGCAAACGTGAGTATAGCTATTTATGCCGTTAACAGTTTTGGCACTGTCGAAATTTGTTAATACATATAAGATTGAAGTATAAACAATTAAATATTGAAAATATTGTTTTACAACGAACCGCCATAGTAGGTAACTGCATGAAAGTGTAGTTGCTTTACGGTTAAAGGGAAGGAACAGTAACCAGTAGGATTACAGGAACAAAACGGTTTACCATCTGAAGCCTTGGGAAGGCAACGCATCATTAACTTTACCATATTTGGGCAAGAACGCGAATGACGTTAACAAAAGTAGTACATTAGACTTTTGTAGATGTCCCCAGGCTATATCGTTCAACTACGCGACTTAGATATATTTTACATGAATATAGTAAACATTGTTTTATTTTAAATGAAATAGGCTCGCCATATTCGTTTAAATATTACGCATGAAACATATTAAATTGTAAAAATCTATCAAACAGGTTATATCACTGGCAATAGGTTACATTTTGAAATTTGGCTGAATTTTAATTATATTTTAATTTAATATTGCTGCCAAAGCCAATTTTTTTACTAGGTAAATAAGTCATTTTTAAGCTTGTCCCCGGTATATGGGATATATGCCTACCGGACATGTCCATTTTCGTTTAAAATAATTGTTTTTTTGTTCGAAATAATATTTATTTTTTAATTTAAATAGCAACATCATAATGAGATCGAACTATTAAAAAAAATCTACGGTTAAATCAGCCATTTTATTTAAACAGCTGTTTCATTTTCGGCGTTAGGTGAGTGATTTTACGTGCACTATCCGGTGAGTACGTTTATTTATTTGTGACGTTAAAACCGTGTTTCCAATGCAGTTTTTAAATCTCAAACTTAAATAAACTATTTAAGATTACTATTATGCGAAAAATGTGTAATAAATATCATCAATTGTAGTGTTTTTTTTTTGTTTTTTACAAAAAGTACTCGATTCCGTTACCTCATGTCCGGTACGCGAATATACAAAGGCTATTTACTATTTGTCAATAAATGAATTATCTATAAATGAATTATCTATTTGAGTCTCGAGTCAGACTCTAATAGAGGAGCTTTTGTTTATGCATATTACTCCTAATCACCTACAATAATCACCGACAATACCTAATCTAACTCAGTAAAAAAAAAATACTGAAATGGATTAGCTTTTGCTCTTGTAATTTTCAAAGAAATGCAAAGACAAAACCTAGTACTGTATAATACATATTCATTTAAATAGATAAGCTTTTGTCAAGATGAAAAGTAGGTATATCTTTGGTTGATATACATTGCGATGAAAGGCACCGGAAGGCGGTGTCGGTAGGGTTAGGTGCGACGACGAGCGCAACGAGGAGGAGCATGTTAGTTTGCATATAGTTATACACGTGCGCAAGCCGAGCGAGCGAAGCGAGCGGTGCCGCGGTAGCGGCCGGCGAAGCGCCATAAACCTGGTCAGCTATTATAGTCAACCCTGGACAATCTTGACATGGTCAAAAGTCAAACGTTAAAAAAAACAAAGTCTCACAAAGTCTACGCGACTTCGGTCAATTTCTGTACCTACTAGAATAGATTAGGGTTTCGGCAAGTTTTTGTCATACAAAAGCTAAGCCAGTTTAGTTTGCACTTGCACTCTAATGTTATAGCCTTTGTAAATCGCAATAACGAAGGTAACGTATAGCTTGGACTTGAAAGTCACGAACAGGATCACGTAAAGCTAAGTTTACATGGTATGAACTTGTTTTTTTTTATTATTTTATTTATTGCACATATTATTGGTTTAACTATACATAAAAGAGGTTCTTAATTCGGTTCTATTTCTTTTTTCCATTTATATAGTTATTTCGAAAAAAAAAAAGATAAAAGTTAATTCTGGATTGTTCAAATAGAATTACACCACAAACGTTCCCACTTGTTTGTTTTTAAATCGAAAAAGGCCGCCCACATTGTCCAAAATTTGTGTTTGTTTTGTCACTCTTTTATTTTTTTAAAGGCTTATTTGCTGCTAGTTCATCTTTCTTTATAAAAAATATGGACATGTCGGTATGTACGCAATATCTATTAAAGATCAATGCAATAAATATTCTACTGAATGGAATTTCAAGTTTTAAGGTGATGCTCACTGCAGCTGAAAAAATGCGCTGCTATTACCAAAAATTCCATTAAGGATAATCCCGAAAAATATGAACAACAAACGAAAAAAGACCTCCAACTAATAAAAACTAAAAGATAGAAAAGTGTATTCTATATTATTATATATTAAGAGTTATTTGAACTCAACCTTACAGGGTCCTGTTCGTTGTTAGCATGTCCTAATACGAGACTGTAACCTAAGCCAATGTAGGTAAAATAATTATTTTATTTGAGAAAGATTAAAATATATATACACATTTTTTTTTATCACAAGTTTATCACAATACTAGAATTTGTAATAGGACAAGCCCAATTTTGTGAATTTTATGAAAAACTTTTGGATACCTACATTTTAAACCTTAAGTAACGTACTGGACAGTAAAACTAGATTAATCTCGTGTATTTTATTGTATTGTATTGTAAGTTATCGCAATGAAAATTCATTTTATGAATGAAAAAGTATAAATAATATTTTCATGAATTTAAAGTTTTTACTTGCAAATGAACCACGAACCAGCGATAACGAATAAGTTACCTAGTTAAGAAATTTACTGATTTCGCATAAAATAACGATTTTACGTCAAAAATTTTATGATTTTCGTAAAAAGGAATTATTGAAGAAGATATTAAGTGCGATATCCAAGTAAATTCTACCAAAAAAATAAACTAAGCTGAGTTTTGAAGCTGTGTGCTACTTTTCGCGTTCTTGCCCATTTAATTAATGATATCCTTGGGCCGTAATATTACTTACCATCAAGTGGAGCCAATGCCCGCTTGCCGGCTTTTATAAAGCTTAAAATAAAAATAAAATCAACCGTATTTATCGCGTATAATTTATAGGTGGCTTAAGAGACATTTTGGTCACGAACGTCTTTCTAATCTGCTATTTGGTATTATATTTGATTAGGTACTTACATGATATTAAATCATACATAAGATTGGAAAAAATCTTTGGCCAAAAATAAAAAGAAACGGATATTTAAATTTTAAATTCGTAGGTAACTGAACTTACCTTACTGAGAAAATCGGGAGTATTTAGTAATCTGTGTTTGTCCCTCTTACGATAAATTATACTATTTATTTTCGCTAGCTCTGTTCCCCAGGTTTGCTAAAAGCTTTATGTCAAAATACATAAATGCAAAAGGTATTTAAGACAAAATCTTTTTAAATAAAACACTTTTTAACCGGATTTATCGCCTATATTTACATTTTAAATTTTGACTCGACGTTTCGGTGTCTTTGCAGACCCCGTGGTCATGAAAAAGTGTTTTATTTAATAGTATGAATCGCGAAAACTTAATACAATATTACAAAATCTTTTGTATAAAGCGTTCTAAAATCAATTTTTACGCATGATTTCTATTTTCATTTTCAGATGCTTTTGTCAGTCAGACAAAGGTGAAAGGATCTTTGGTGAAGTGCAAAACTTTGGCTCTGTGACTCACCAAGCCATGCACTGTGGTAAGTGACAATACATAATTTTATTGATCAATACATCATTTTAATAACCGTTTTACTAGATTTTAAAGCAAGTTAACTTCCCTTTCTCACTTCCCCTTTACACTTCCCTCTTTACACACATACACATACTCACACACACTACCCATAAATTATACAAATGTAAGTTGGCAAAATACTATAAACAATATACAGATATGCAAATTTTGTTTTTCTTATCACAAATAAGTTAAATGTTTACTCTTTTTCATCCTGATATATGTGTCATACCAATTTAATTTTGTAACTTTGTGATATTTATTTATTTTAGGAAGACCAACAGCCATTATAACAATAATAAAGATACAATAGTAATAGTGGGCCAATTATAGGTCCTCACCGATATATATAATGATATATATGTCATTCATGTCGGGAATAAAATACCACATTAAAGACTACGCTAGCAAAGGACGCTTATCCATTTCTTTTCTTTTTTTTTGTAGTACTTTTAATGTACTTCTTGTATCTCGACAGGAACCCATTAATTGATTTGGTCACGAAACTAATCGGATGACTTGTTGGATCTCCTTTAAATTGGTCTGTGAGCATCACCTATCATATCATATCATCTCGATGGCCTCGTCCGTGGTCGAGTGCTTGGCTGCACCGTGAGAGATCTTGGGTTCGAGTCCCAACCGGTTGCCTTATCACGTAACTTGCAAGAGCAAAGCGATGGCATGAATTGCGCAAGATTTGCTAAAAAAGAACTAATTCGTATTACGTTACAGCAAAAACAAAGCCATAGCAATCCGACGACTGTGCTGCCTCTATCGTACAATCGATGTACTAAAAGTGCATAGGTATACTCCCTTTGACTTTCATACTTTTCGTGTGTACTTTTCTGCGAAATTTTAAAAGCAAACATCTGTTTCACATTTTATTATTTTCGTTTTTAGCTACCTAATTGTTTTTGTCGCTAGTATCGTAGCAGTAAATGCATTCTGCGATCAATGTACGATTGAACAGCTATCGCTTACATAATACGATGTAAAGCAATGGATCGCGCGTCCATGGCGTGATGACTGCGCCATTATAGCTGATCGCTAATATTTACGTGATAAGGCAGCGGACCTGTTTAGGAAACAATCCTTTCTACACTGGCGTAACCCATATTTCCAATGTGTGGTCTCCATATCTCAATATGAAGGACGACTCAAACTCATCTAAAAGCTTACTTTTGGGCCATTTAGTTGAAGTGTCAGTTAGACTTATTAATTTATTTACTTATTTCCCTTACCATCCCGACATACAAACCTCTTAAGGCGGCGGCACATCGAAATGTTTTTTCTTGAGATTTTAGCACCTTAACACGCCGACATAAGGTCGCGTATTGCATAGGAATCGCCACCATCGACACCGCTCAGATACTGAAATCGTTTCAAAAATCGATAAAAAAATAATTGTTAATGCTATGTAAATTTTGAGCAACCAAAGTTTGAACAATAATGTGGAGATTGTATTTAAGTTATAACTAGGCATATGGATTTCATAACTACTTAGTAATTTAAGAAAAAGAAAGAATTTTATTAGACGTGTTTTCGAAAAAAAAAACTATCGAGTCAAAATCATTAAATCATGTTTTTGAGCAAGCAAAGTTTAGATAAAGATATGAATTTACACATATCAAAATTTCAGATCCGCTCGTCTTGCCATATTCTCATAGTTGACGATGTAAGTCAATGCATTTTTTCAATATGTCACCTTAATAAGTTTTCACTTACGCAGAGTACAGATCAATCCTCACTTTCAAGTTAATAATTCATTTACTTTTTATATGTAATACTGTATTTTTAATTCTTCCAGCATGTTCGAGACTTAGCGAGAGTATTAAGGAGAATATTGAAGAAGGCGTTCCACATCCAGTCATCGGACCAAGATGTACACCCGACGGGAATTTCAACCCTATACAATGTATCAATAGTACTTGTTATTGCGTGGATAAATTCACTGGACAAATAGAAGGAAATCAGCAAATTAGTTTAGATACACATCCCATTTCTGAGTTGTCCTGTTGTAAGTATTCGCTAAACTCCTATACAGTGTGTCCCCGCATGTAGTAATATGACTTAAGGAGCACTGACTATGCACAATTTCATGGACGAAAATACCCCATATAGTAGTTCAATTCTTAAGCCCTGCCGTTCTGTAGCATCTCTTATTTTCACTTTCGTAGAATTCACCTTGATTTGTAAAACAACGGCTGTTTAAGTTGTGGGTTTTGCAGGTGCTCAATATTGATATTATTTGAAAGGAAAATGTGTAAAATGTTTTTCATTTTCATTTTCATTTTTTACAGTATTTTAGGTCATCAGGGTGCTTTATTCTAAAATAAAAGGAGGAGGTTCTCAATTCGTGTGTGTGTTTTTTTGTGTCTTTGTTACACGATATTTCGGACAATTACGAACGGATTTTGAAAATTGTTGCCATAAAAATTTCATCTTAATCGGTTGAGCACTTCATAAAAAATTTCAAACTTAAAAAAAAATGTATGAAATCTGAGCATGTTTACGATAATGACATTCTCAACTCAGCCAAAGTGTTGGCGCGAAGCCGTTTTTTTTAATGCTCTTCATTCGTTGATTATTTATGTTATTAGTTACTTTACACATTTTCCTTTCAAATAACATCAATATTGAGCTCCTGTAAGACACACAACTAAAACAGCCGTTGTTTTACTAATCAAGGTGAATTATACGAAAGTAAAACTAAAAGTTGATACAGAATGGCAGGGTTTAAGAATTGACCTACCATATAGGGCATTTTCGTTAGTGAAGTTGTGCATAGTGACTAAACTTCTATTTGTACATGCGGGGACATACTGTATAACTTTCGTGGTTGAACTTTTTTTAAATAATTTACTATAGACATTATACAGGGCATTACCTCTTACAGGCAGCCTCTCTACATCAATCCCAAGAACAGTTGTTCTACGACTTTTTACAAATCTTGATAAATAACACAAAAAAGAAAAACAAAAAAATTTTTGTTCCTTTGAAAAATTAAAAAAAAATGATCTGCCCGCTGCAAGTGGCTATATTTCACCTACGCAAGGTGTGTATCCACGGAACATAAAACACAAGAGGAAAGGGCATCGCTTAATAATTCATTAGGAATAGCTGTCGCCAAACTAACACATTTACATTTTACGCACACTGAAATATATCCAATTAGAGCGGTCATAATTTGGTGAAATCAAGAAGACATAAGGACTATTACGAATAAAGGAATATCAACTATAGTACACTTGAAATAGAGTAGAAGTTAGTAATAACACTTAGTGATTTATGTCAGAATTCTATCTGCATGCTTTTAGTTGATTCTGTCAACTTAGTTATGCTCTTCGACGATAGATTTCATATGGACCACGCGTTATGCAATTTTAGATTTTATTTCAATGAAATACATGTCATTTTTCATTTACACTTATTTTTTTTCCGAATTAATTGGCAAGAACGATTAACGAAACATAAAAAATGAAATTAAACGAAAATAGCGACTTACCGATGATAGGAAACACCTGATCGTATTAACGTTTTAGTACCACTGTAGTTTTTACACTCTAGAACAGAACATCGAGTCATTTTATGGGTTTTTTTTGTAATGGAACACACCGGCAAAAGACGTCACAAAGCGTTGTAATCACGAGAGCGACTGACTCGAGTTAAGTCTCACTAGTCTTAACTTTGGCACGTGCGCCACGCCCACACGTCCCTTCCTCTTGTGTTTTATGTTCCGTGTGTGTATCAGACCTACGCTCAGAGTAATTAGAGTGACGGTAGTTTAGAGGTAATAAATAAATTGTTTATATGGGAAAACTTACATTTTAAAAAGCCGTAGAACAAATGTTATTGGCATTGATGTGGAGAGGCCGCCTGAAAGAGGTGGTGCGCTAATTTAAATTAAACCTGTATAATTTAGAAAAGATATGTTTTTTTATGTATTACATTATTATTATTATTATTTATACTTAAAGCTACACGCCTTTCGGCGGAAAGACTATTATTATTATTATTATGTATGCTTACAGCTACACGCCTTTCGGCGGAAAGACCCGACAATTTGACCAGTTATTATTATTATTACCAATTTTTTTTTATGTTCATCATAGATTTGAAAGTACAATGCAACTAGACATTAATTTTATATACCTAGATGTTAATACAAAATTACTTTTCATCTGCGTTGAAGACCCATGGGAGTTCTGACAGAGTATTGTCTCGAAATTCTAAAACTAAATTAGGTTAGCTGGTGTATTGAGTGCCTTTAAAAAAATACAAGTTTGATAAGTATGTACCTATCCATTATTTCATCTACAAATTCTGCTGAGTTTGTTGATGTATTTGACAGACGCTATTGTGTATATCGCCACAAGCTGGTATTACGCTGGAACCCTGTCTCATTAATGTCCGTGTGACGTCAGACAGTACAGTTTTTTTTTTTGTAAACATTTTTAACAAACTACCACATAATATCAGGCAATAGTAACGAAAAAATATTTATGAAGGAACTTAAAATCTTTTTGCTATCTTAGTGTTACTACACTGTAAAAGAGTCCTTAAATGATAAAATAAAGTAGTGCTCCTCTCTTCTAATTTTTGTAGCGCCCAACAGGGTTCTTAATTGTCATTTGTAAATTGTACTTACTGATTTATTTGTACAGGTACCACGTCATGACTTTTAGGTGCAATAAACTGATTTGATTTGGATTTTAGGGAGCTCCGTAACGGTAACCGAAACTATCGGATATCTAATATAAAAAATATCCTTAACTGTAACCGAATCCAAAATGAAAGTTTCGGATAATATAGGATAGGGTCGGAGCTTGTTTTGATCAATTCTTTTGCCAATACAAAAGCCGCGCGCATTGCTTGTTTCATTTTGTTGTTGTCTTATCACACTCGTAACTAACTAACTTGTGAGTAATTTTACATTAACAAATAGTTCGACAAACTGAAAAAAAAGCGTTAAATAAGTTACTGAATTGATTGCATTGGTAATAGTGACATATAAATAAAACCATTTTATTAGCTATTCGTAACCGAAATTATCCGAAACTGACGGATAATCCGAAATTATTTCATATCCGTATCCGGTATAACAATCATTTCTACATCCGTAACCAATACGTATCCGGAATTCATATCCATAACATCCCTAATTTCATACTTATTATTGGTTAAAGGTACTGCGAATCCCAAGTGTCTTGTCATCATTCTGACGTCATAGGAATGGCTACTACGCGTATTGTCAACTTACAAGGGTCTTACAGAATTCTTTTTATATTTCAGATGATAGCAATCTGGACCGTTACCCCGAACAAAGTCTAGGTGCAGCTCCATATAATTTTACAACCTCATGTTACGAGGAAATGAGGCAGATGATCAAATTTATACAGGAGAGTGAAGAAGCAGGCTATATAGTGGATTATTTTAATGATATCCCAGAATGTTTACCAGATGGCACATACAGTCGGGTTTACAGAACTGAGGAAGGAATGTAAGTGTTTTAATAAATGGGAACTTTATCATGCCACCTGATGATCACGACGATAATGGGGATAAGTTTATCCACAACCTATATACTCTTTTGACAACCGGCTGGTGTAGTGGTAATATACATTGCCTTCTATGCCAGAGGTCCTGGAGTCGAATCCCGGCGGCGGCGGATATCGGTGTAATGAACACAGATATTAGCCGTCAAGTCATGGATGTTTATATGCTTAATTAAGTTTATTCTGATAAAAATATGTATTTTTATATATTTCTTAAGTATATCAGTTATCTAGTATCCATAACAAAACTTAATTCGGGCTAGATAATGTTGTGTGAGTGTCAGAAATATTTATTTATTTATTTATAAACTCGGTGCTTTTATGAATTACCTATAAAAATAATGCCTGGGGAAGACAGATGCAGGTAGTTTATTCCTGGATAAAACAAAGAATATATAAGAAACTATTCAATATATTCTTTGAAGTCTTTGGTGTATTCACTACAAAAAAGTATTGAATGTACAGTCACATGCATTAATATGTAGGTACACTCTTCACAACTTATTCGGTTGTGATAAGGTTAAAATTCCGATAAAAAAATGTATACATATAATCAGACGTGACTGTACAGAAGTACCTACTTAAGTAGTTAGGGTTAAATATGTTCAAAAAAAGCATACACGTAACCCACAAAATATTTCGCAAATACTGTGTTTTTTTGTGGGCGATAGGCTGATCCGCTGTCACTGCAATAGTCTCTCCGCCATTATAAGCCTCCAAATTTGTAAAACGTGACATCAGATGGTTTTATAGCCTCTGGTGTTCTGCCTACCCCATAAGGGATACAGGTGTGAAGTTATGTATGTATGTAGTTTTTTCAAGTATTTGGTATTTGACCTCAATCTCACCTGATTGTAAATTAAGACGAGGTCAAATATTATCCTGAGAAACAATCAGTTTTTCGACAAAGTGACACGTGCCTGGTACCTTTACAATAGTTTTGATCTTCATATTCAAACCAACAGAGCTATAACCATATCTAATAAAAAAGAAGCAATATTAACTTTCGGTACAACAAAGCAAAAGGATTTTTTTTAACCAGTATAACTATGATATATTAGAAACATTGTCTTATGAGCTATTTCCGCTTGTTCTAGAAAACTCTGCGTTGACGAGAATAGACAACAAATTGCCAACTATCAAGCGCACCCCAATAATACTCAACTGTACGACAACATGGATTGTAGTAAGTTTGGTTTTCGCAAATAGATTAAAAATAAAAGTTGTTTTTTATTAATTACTATCACAGAAGCTATGTTATTTTATGTAGGTACATTCACTGGGCACTGAATCTTTAGAGTAGATAAAAGAAATGCTAATTTATTCAATGGTACAGGAGGTGAATATAGAACTAAAAACACTAATTAATTAACTTGACCCTTAATTTGAAGCCTTATAATACTTGAGAGAAATAATTATTCAGAAATCTTGAAGACGTACAACGCTTAGACAATCCTGATTGGACAAATATTAGGTTATTTTAGCTTCTGTCAAGGATCCTTTAAATATGTTATGTTGAGAAAAATTCCTCCCTCATGTCATCTCATATCAAAATGTTAGAAAGCCTTGTAGAGATCGTGGAAGTAAGCAAGCACACTGTCGTAAAACTTACGAATCTTTCTTCCCGAGGTCGTAAAGGTTCTCCCTCATCCAACCGGGATAGGTGGGGTAAGTCCAGACGATACTGACCACACGGTCGTAAATCTAACGAATCTTCACAAGGCTGCAAAGGTTCTCCCTCATCCCACCGGGATAGAAGAGGAAAATCCAGACGATACTGAGTCTGTTCCATGAAAAACTTTTACAACCGATGGAAAGAAAGGGTTGCACCGGACTACATTCTAAAAAAAAAATATATGACAGAAATATGTTACTGAAAAAGTGCTATCTGTGGTAACCCCAAGTCCGAGCTTCATCTCGCAAATGTTTCTGGTGACAAAGGGAGATGGAAAGCTTCGGCCAACATTCAACCTGTTGATACGTAACCAATTCCATTTTCAAACTGATCAACATATGCAGGTTCCCGGAAATTCTTCAAACCCAAGATTGGTGGTAAAAAAGATTTATCACAGGATTACTTCTATCTTTCGATTGCCAAAACCCACAGAACTTTCTTACGCCGCATTTACAATGGCCAACTACTGCAAATGAATTGCCTGCCCTTCGAGCTCAGTAGTAGCACCAAAGGCCTTTGCAATTGGGTTGCCCAGAAATTTCGAGACCGCGGAATACGTGCCATTGTGTATTTAGCTGCTTCTTACTTAATATTGAAATTAAACGATCAGTTTTGGAGATAAGAAATGGAATGACTTATTAAATTGATAAAGCTTAATAAATTAGCAGCAGGTAGTTGCTAGGGTAGCAACAGTGCTCCCCTTAAGCGAAGCGTACTGGTGGTTTGACGACGCGTCACTTCAAGTAGTTTGTAGTGTCGTATGCTGCGACTGCTGCGAGGAATTGCGGTCGGGGCTACGACGTCGTCATGCGGCAGTAGTGATGCGATGATATACTCCGGTTTCAGTCTATCGATCGATATAGTAGTTTCTCGAGTCGGTAACTTTATCGTGAAAACTTTTCTGTTTTATTTCAGTTTAGGAAGCGGGCCTTCATATGCCGCTGTGAGTTGTGTCTTCACTGCGTCGCATCTTATGAAAATGTGATCGCACAATGACAAGTCCGGGTGTATGAAAATACTGCGCTTGTTTGCGTGCGGAGCTAATGCTGATTTCAGTTCTTTCATGGCACGTAGCTGGTTAACATAGTCGTAGTCCGTTACTTGTAGCGTATTTTCATTATTTATTTTTTAATCGTTCGCCCGGTAGTCGTATAGACCTACCAAATGCGAACTGTAAGGTGCTGATTTCTCTGTCACTAAATGCCAAGTAGTGCCGAGAGTAGCGTAAAAAAAATATCTCTCAAACTGACGCCCTTGGTCGGAAGTTATAATAAGTGGGCATCCATACCGAGCAGCCCATGCATTATAAAATGTCTTTACTCTCCGCCGTAGTGTCTTGCACAGGAGTTGCTTTCGGCCATCGTGTACAGCAGTCTATTATTGTAACACAGTATCTGTAGTCATTACTCGATGTAGGCAACAACGGGTCGATGATATCGATGTGAACATGTGCGAATTTTTCCACTGACTGCGGTGTAAATAGTGCTCTCTCACTCTTCGTATGACGTTGTATCTTTACAATATGTCTTATATAAAACCCCGACAAGCTGGTCAGAACAACAAGAACGGTTGCTCATGAAGAGTTGGTGAACTTCTACAATAAATATCTATAAACCAGCGTGGTCGCGTTGGATGGCTGAACCAACTGGCTCAGATTTAGCTCGATTTCTGGTGGACTTGCATCATAATGAAAAATTCTTACAATACCATTTTAATTATAAAGCCGTCTCGACGCTTCGTAGCACAGAACTAATTGAACGGCTGAGTGGACATCCTCTTGTCAAGCAAATCCTATAATCTATTGCATTAGTCTCAACAAAAAGTACCAAACCAACCATCTGGAATATTGGTAATTTAATATTTTTATTTTTTATCCTGGTAAAATCCTAATACAGAAAATCTTTTTCAAATATCAAAACATACTGCTTTTCTTTCGCTGTTATGCTCAGATAGTCGGGTACATCTTTTGACCCTGATGTTTGTGAAATTACTGATGATAACATAATTGTATGTCGAAGTGCGGATCGAAAACTGATTAATTTGATTATCGCCAATCTGAAATGAAACTAATGATTAATAGAAAAATAGATACTTGGACCCAGTCTATTGCGTAAATAGGTTGATTTTAATTGGAAAGTACAGAACAACCAAAAGTAAGTGTGATAATTTATTTTGGGAACCAATACTAGCCTCTCGCAGTATCCTAAATGGTCGGGATATAAAAAATAATAATATGCTGGTATTAATGCCTCGAAGTCGTCGTGGCGCCGTGGTTACTGTGTGTATCTTACGATATCACAGGTTAAGCAACGTTCGGCGCGGTCGGTACTTGGATGGGTGACCGCCGACCATTCGTTTCTCACGGCGACTTCCGTGCTTCGGAGGGCACGTTAAGCTGTCGGTCCCGGCTGCTGTATACTTGTATACAGTAGTCGTTAGGGTTTGTCAGAAGCCATATCGGCACCCTGAAAATTCTGACATCCACCACCCAGCACTTGGCCAGCTCGGTGGATTATGGCCTAAACCTCCTCGTCACCCAGAGGAGAGACTCATGCCCTACAGTGGGCCCATTACACGGAGTTGTGATGATGATGATGATGATGATTAATGCCTCAGCGGGCAGCTTCCGTTCCGCTGTGGATTCAAAAAGTTGGGTGGAAAATTGTCCGTTGGATAAAATCCTCACCAGAGGTAACTGGCGTTCTGAAAAAACATTTCAATGATTTTATTGTAAAGGGGTATTTCTCTACTAAATGGAAAATTGGCGTCCCAAGCAAATTTCATCCAATAAATTGCAATAATTCTCAGTTTTTTGTATGTATAATGATATAGTATTAGGTGTTCTAGATCCACTTCAGCTTATTTAGTAATTAAAAAATTTGATGTTTAATTAAATCCACATCAAACAACTCAAAAACAGTTCCCTGGTATGTCCCACTTCCCAAATTACAAGCCTTGTGAGAAATATTACCTTTTTTTCCGGTGAAAGCTGTATAAAAAATATTAAAATACTTTAAAAAAGCATTAACTATCATTACTAATCATAATTATATTTTTATTGTAAATATTAAATAAAAAATCTATTTGTGAAAGCTGTCCTCAATTTTTTTAAACAGTCCCCTGAAAAAATTTGAATCCTGCGTTTAAGTCAAATTTTGTATTGGCACGAAACTTTAAAATCGTGAAACGGAAAGCAGAGGTAAATTCGTTCAGGTGAATCGTTCAGCAGGCAACCGCCATTATGTCAGTGCTACTGGTGAACCACGTTAGGTAAAACAGTACCCTGGTAATGAGTAATTTCTCTTGAGTTTTAACTCCTAATATTTGTTCAAATAATTTGATTAGTAAATATAGTTGTTTTTTTCGTTTACATTCGTTAACATTTGTTTCGTTAGTATGATAAGTTATTTTTATTGTAAAATAGTAGTAGTTTTATACTAAAATAGATGCTTTTATTCATAAGAACATTCCCCTGTGCATTTACAATAATCTCTGTCACGATTTTTAATAAAATCGTCTATAACTCCAAAACCAGGACGAAAATCAATTGGCTTTTCAAAGATATATAATTCATTTAATACTGTCCTTCGTTTTATGAACAAAAACTCTCATAATTTAATAAAATTTGCTTAGGGACAGTCTTGTATGGGCCATTTTCCAAATAGCAGAGAAACACCCAAAGAATTAAGAAAGTCAAAACATCAAAATCCAGTTACAAGTCTATTTAATGCAATGGGATGAAATTTATTTTATATTTCAATTTAATTCATGAAATCAAGTAAAATAATTAATAGCAACTGTTGCTTATCCCTGTGCATTCTAAAGGTTATATTACATAATTGAAAATGCTATAATGGGTTATTTTTGTAAAACAATACCACAAGTCAATTTATTTTAGTCTTATTAATTTTTATTCATTATTTACATTGACGTCACCACCACACCAGGCGATATCAAACACGTCTCTCAAGTATTATTAGGCTTCAAATTAACGGTCAAGTTATTTAATAGTAAAATTTCACCTAAAATTAAAACTTAAATTAAATCACTTACCTTATTTTGAAGCCTAATAATTTTTAATTCTGCCTGGTTCCACAGCGACTTCAATGAGTCAAAACTCTGACGCATTCAGCATAGCTGCTACCTGTGTGGTGGTGGGGAGATGAAGGACAAGGCAATAGATAGGTAACATGAAGGATAGAACGTGCGAAAAAGGGACAGAACGATGGTATCTCTCTCAAGTATTATTAGGCTTCAAATTATTGTAAGTGATTTAATTTACTTACGTTTTAATTTAAGGCAAAACTTTTTTACACTGTTGTCTTTGTCTCGGGGGGGGGGGGGGGGGCGAGCGAAGACAGACGAGAGGTATTTTACACTCAGTTACCTACGCCTAATAATTTGAAAACAACACACTTATTAAAATAATAAAGACAGAAATTCTATCACTATAATTAGAAATAATTTGTGAAGTAGTTATTAATAAAATATTATTAAAAGAACACCAAATAATGTTTGAAAATCATTTACAGAATGCGCGCAAACATCACGGATCTTAGAAACATCGATTGAAAAACCAACATGTTGTTCAAATGGCAACTTTAGAGAGATCCAGTGTCGGCGTGGCTTATGTCGATGTGTAGACTCCAACGGAAAACTAGTTGGGTTCGAATCGCCAGATGTCACCACTTTGACTTGCTACAGAAGTGACTGGAGAACGTGTTAATATTTATACTCTGTGATACCAACTGTTGTTTTTTTTATCCCCAATGTAGTCTGACACTTTTTCAAAAATTTTAAAAAGTATCGGTAGTTAGGGTTTTGTAAGGTTCAGTTGTCATAATGTGTAAAGTACAGACCACAGATTAGAAAGTATTATGTACAAGTACAGATAGGATGGGACAGATCAATATTTTAGGGAGTTTAAGCTTTTTTGCCGCTTGGCGGCGCTTATGTGCTTGGGTTTTTTGGGTGGACTATGCACTAAAGTGGTTTTTTATTATTATTGTTGATAAATATTGTTTTTCACATGTAAAAGAAAGAGTGCTAATTTTACAGTACAATGGCAATGAACTAACGAACCACTAACTAAAATAATCAAAAACCAACACTTGTTAGCATGTTTGATAGTAATAAAGTTATTCGTCGAAATATGTGAATCATGAAGTCTATCAAGCATCACAACAATTCAGTTACAATTGAGTTTGCAGGAAAACACAGCAGATATGTGTAGTTTACAACTGGCGAATGATTGTCACTTATCACTCATCACTCACTCAATTCACTTATATTAAGTTGTTTTTGCCAGTAATAAGTGGCGACACCAAACGTTAAAACGGTGCTATGGCCAAACTCTTGAAATTGAATAAAATGCTTTGATTGTCAATGCCGTGGTACAGACACAGTACAGATATCTACAGTAATTAAAATCGGCCGCATCTTTCAAAATAAATGCCTACAGCATATGCCCGCGGTCCGTTCACATGTGGCAGGGCTGGTCGCTTTCAGCATTTAAATTTCATTTGCCAACTTTGTGTTTATTTCCACTTTGTTTTGTGACTGCAAATATGCTTTATTATATAAACAATTAAAATACTTTGTAAATTGAGTGTTTTAGTGTTTTGAGTGAAATTAAGTGTTCAACAAAAATACTTTTTGTGTCAAAAAATCATGTTTACGTTTGAATAACTAATAAATTAGCGACCGAAAAATACTTGCACCTCGACTGAGACGCACGAAAAGATGTATTATTAAATTTTAAAGTATAAACAATCCGCCTATTGACGTTAAGCTAAATCAACAATTGTTTCGGTATGCAGACACTCGCGACTGTCCGCGTGCCGAGCGCCTCCCGAGATCGAGCCGCGTAGGTATAGCTCGCGTTTCGTCCGTTTGTATGAAGTTTAATTACTGTAGATATCTGTACTGTGGTACAGACAAGAGCTAATAAACTACGAATAGTAACTTAAATATTAGTAATTAACGATGGTTGACTTTAATATGGCCGACTGACCTTGAAAGAAAGTATTCGAATGGATTAGTTGAATGACTGAATGCATTGACAGACAGCTTTTGCCCGCGGTTTCACCCGCGTAACTCCCTCAGAGAGAAAAAGAGTAATAGATTTAAATTCAATATAAAAAAAAAAATTTGGTTATTTTTTATATGCTTGACTACTGCTTAACATGCCCCCCGAATTCCGAAGCACAGAAGTCGTCTTGAGAAATGAATGGATGGCGGTATCCATCCAAGTACCGACCGCACCAAACCGACCGTAATTATGAAACTTGTAAAACTTTTATTCTACCAGTTTATTTTAAGAATAAACGCATTAGAACTAGAATACGATCGATCATCATATTACAGTCCGTTCACACATGGTCCGTTTTACTGGATACGTTTTTGTATGATAAATACAAATAGGTACTGAATACTGTGCCATATGTGAATTTGCCCATACAACATGTAGTTGTAAGGGCGACTTCACACATGGCGCCATCGATGAAAAAAAACGTATCCGGTTAAACAGACCATGTGTGAACGGGCTGTTATACATAGGTAAGGTCAATAGGGGCATTTCCGACTAAAAAAATGCAAACATAAAGTTTAACTATTTGTACATTCATATGTTACTAAATTACTACACATCTGAATAATTCATTTTATAAAACAATTGACTGAGATTGATCTTGATGTATTCTTCAGTTAAAATACTTATTATATAGGTACAAAAAAGATTATTTAGCAAAAAAGTCAGAAATAGTTGGTTTTACCCCTCTGTGAGGCAATTCCGACTATTGAATATATTAGGGTTTAGATAAGAGCAGCGAACACAAAAGTGAGAGAAAAACCAAGTCTATGATTTGTAAAAGCAAATTAATACTTTTAATTTAATGCACAACGGTTCAATTTACCAAAACACTATCATAAACATTTTGAAGGGGCAATTTCGACTGTTCTCTATAGACAATAGTGATGGGACTCAAAATTCGATTAAAGTAGTCGATGAATGAAAGGATAAGAAAACTAAAAAATGCACTTAGATTCACAAATCAACCTGGAGTAACTTGTCTTAAATAATCAACAAAGTAATCTTCTATGAAATAATTAATAAAGAGGTGCAGAGTCACATAACATACTCATATTAAAACTTTTAGCTGCTGCTCGGATACTCTTATTGTTTTGGAGCACATCGTTTGCTGCTAACTCAAACACTTCTTGCGATGTACTTCCCCGAGTCGACTTTTTTTCATAGTTTCGCATCCTGAATCAAAACAGAAATTACAATTTCAGGTTTGAAAAATACAATAGGAACAATTAGCAGTCAATGGGTTAACCAAAATACATAAATAATTGAACTCGTTAAAACTTACCCCAACACTGGGGTAAATATTAACATGTTAATTCTTGCCCCGTATGTATTGTTAATACTAACCCCAGGGCCCGATTTTTTAGAAATCAGATTTTATTATAACAAATACCTAATTTATTAACGAGGAATCATGATATTTTAATAGTCGAATAAACAGCGATTAACGAAGTTAAAGTTATGAAGCATTAAAATTTCTATTACGATTGCAAATCAAAAAAGTAAAAACGCAAAAAAGATCGTTTACCTGCTTAAATAAGCACACCACACATAACCCGACTCCGTGACGGCGCAGCGGTAACTGACGAGTCGCAACTTGTTCGGCATTGCTTACCTACGCGACAATCGTATTTGTTTCGTTTTGTAGACCAATAGTTTGGCGTCAATCGGCCTGTTAAAATTTACCCCTGTTAGAACCAGCCTGTTACAATGGGTAAATAGAGCGTCTAAATAATTAAAATAGCATGATCCGAGCTTTTCATCTTCGCCGTTTGCTCCAATACTTCCAATTATTGCTATAAAACCTTAATTTACATGATATCGAAAAGTTAGTTACTTTGTATAATTCCTTTGCAGGATGAAAAATGTAGGTTTTTTAATTTTGTTTTTGAATTTATATCTTGAACTACTTATGCAGTTAAATGCCAAAAACCTCGTTGTGTAGCCAGAGAGTTGTACAAGTTTTTCCAAAAAAATGTGAAGCTAATTTTTTGCTCTTAATCATTTTTATTTTATAAAACTTCCCGTAGCTTCTGTTTGAAATGTTTGCTATAGCAAACGCTAAGTCTCATGCCTGGAATAAGCTGATTAGCAGCCTGAATGATGATCCATGGGGTCACCCTTATAAAATGGGGGTGGGCAAACGTCACCCGTATACTCCACCAGTTACACAAACGATGGATTCCTACTTTATCATTGATACCTACTTACTTTCAGCATTGTAAAAAAAAATTGTGATTCATTTGTATAATTTACTTCGTTATCTTTCAAAGTTCATCAATTTAATGATTTATTTAATACCTACAACCTACTTTATTATATAACGGGGCCTTATTATTTATTGTATATTCTGACTACTAAGTCAACAGTGTTATGAATTTATAAATTAATAATAAGTACTTAATTTGTGTGTTACTAATCTAGTTTTTAATTTGTAAAACTAACCGGTGGGCCAAGTTGCCACAATAAAGAAATTATTATTATTATTTATTCAAAGGGTAACTCAAACAATCTTTTCCGAGAAAAGAGACCCGCCTAACATACCAAAGGGCTCGGTAGTATGATCTGAAGATTTGGATGTCTCCAAGCCGGAGCTCGATAAGGCTGTTAGACGCCTTGGTGCTAAGAGAACGGCCCCAGGACCGGATGGTATTCCAGGTCGAGTCCTGGTAATTATCCTACTTTACCTAAGGTAATCGACTCGGGAGACTTTTTAATAACTGTTTCCGTTCGGGAACCTTTCCTGCAGTGCGATCACAGAACTTTATCGAATCGTATATTAACGAATGTTTACGAATGCTTGCATAGTATGGAGTCGGTTGCAAGTTTTGAGTAAAATTGTATTTTTTTATTTTACAGATATTTATGAGTACAACATGTTTACAAACATTCAAAATTAACAAGGCACACATTTATTTAAGTTGGCCGTGCGGCAATGGATAGATTTAAATTTTTTCTTAAAAACCGTCTCCATACTATACGACTATTCGTTAACAAACGATTCGATAAAGTTCTGTAATCGCACTGCTGACCAGTGGAAAATAGCAACACTAATTCTTCTTAAAAAAGATGGAAGACCAATGGACGATCCTTCAATTTTTCGGCCCATCTGCCTACTGAACGACATTGGCAAACTGTTAGAGCAGGTCATTGCTGAGAGAATTAAATATCATCTTCTCCTTTTGGGCCCAAACCTCTCCGACCGACAGTATGGCTTTCGTCAGAACAGATCGACCGCGGATGCGATTTTGCAAGTTCGCACACTCTATGAGCAGGCCACTGACCAGGGTAAAGTATCACTGGCGGTAAGCCTTGATATTGTCAATGCCTTGACGCTGTCAAAAATTGTCAAGACCTCAATTGCATCGAGGTTCTTCGTAAAAATACGATAGCATTTTTTCATCATGCACAGTCCGGTCGTAATCACATCACGACTCTTCGGGTCAGAATTTATATTTCGGTAGTAATCGCAACACTACTCTATGAAATATTACAAAAAGACCTCAATCACATCGAGGTTCTTCGTAAAAATACGATAAAATTTTAGGGGAGAACAGGGTAATACCGGTCACTTAAGGCAAAATTATCATACATCCAACATTTATTCACCAAAATAATTTGAGTCACAAATATAAATATTCTTTTTCAAATCACAAGTTTAATTATTTTTGGTACAAATAAAAAATAAAAAGAAACCGTCTTTGACCGGTATTTCACGCAACGATGGGTAATTAAGGTCGGGCTTCGGCTAATGCCGGTCTAGCTTAATATTACGCCCACTGCTGGACATAGGCCTCCCCCGATGCTAGAAAAAGGCCTCCCTCCTTTCTTCTTGTTTACTTCTTTATTTTGTTCTGTTCCTTTTGGAATATATTTTTTTTCGTTTTTTTTTCTGTATTTTTTTTGCTGTTATGATAATGAATATGCAAGTTACATATTTAAATTGCCCAATCATAAAAATATCAACTCACCTCTTAATTACGAAGACTGAAAAATTATAACGATTTTGGCAAGAAAAAAATTTACGCGCGTTCTTCCTCGATGCGCGATGGAAATTCAGCTGCGGTCGACGAAAGCTTGCTAGGTATGGCTAGCGCTTCATATGACTCTGCGTGCGCGGAAGTATCTACTTGATTTTATGAATTAGAGTGCTGACCGGTAGGTATTACCTCGTGACCGGTATTACCCCATTTTACCCTATCATTGTCGCGTCCGGTCGCAATCACATCACGACTCTGTGGTAGGGAGACTCAATTCTCAATGACAATAAAATGAAAATACCCCACAAACATGTAATATAAATATATCTATGAATCTTCAAAAGAACAGTGGCGTATATCGTTTAAGTTGATGTTTCTTTGTAGCGATTAACAAACAAAAAATATTCACTATTCGGAATTCATTCCTGAGTAACTCCTGTAAAGTAAATCCTGAGTAACTAAAAAATTACATGTAGTAGTACGTTACATGAAAAGTAATAATCTGAACTTCCTTTGTATGTGTCACTTACAATTAAATTTTTGGACAAAGTAGCAACCAACCGTGCTGATTTGACACTTTATGTTTTACTAGCTGTGCCCGCGGCTCCGCTCGCGATAATTTCGGGATTAAAAGTATCCTATGTTACTTTTAGTACCTCTCATGATTCGTCGAGTAGTTTTTGCGTGAAAGCTGAACAAATATCCACGCTTTCATATTTATAATATTAGTAAGGATAAGGATTGACATTTTTTAATATTTGACAATTAATTGTTTAGATCACTTTCACATGAGGCTTAAGTATCTATGGAACGAAAATACTTCAACGCAAAGCTTCCGAGTAAACTATATTGAAAGTTAACCCGTCCGGCACGTGAACATGAAGATTTCTAGAACTGCTAACCCGGGAAAGAGCGACGTATAACTGACCATGCGAGAAACAACTGACACCGAGATCTACTCCAGCAACACGAAAAGTCTGCCCTTGAGCCTTATTAATTGTCATTGCAAAACACCCCGATACTGGGAATTGCGTTCTTTTAAATTGGAATGCAAAATTATTTGGTATTATGGGAATTCTGGGAATTAAGACGGTTTCTCGTGCACCACAACCTGTTAAAATTTGAGATATCCAAATAGAATTATACCCAGAAATATGTACAACTTACAACAGAAAAAGAAATGAAAATAAAGCTGAAACGCCTGTGCAATGCTATCTACCTATACCTACTCCACTTAAAAATAAATACCTATAACTACAATAACTAATAAAAGTACCTACGCTTTTACCTAAAAAATACAAAAAAAACTGAACATAAATTAGCCAAAACTTGGAATTTGACCGAATATTTAAACACTACCAAAACAACTAATACCTATTTTATTAAATAACAACGAAAGAAATTCAAATAAACTATTTAAAGACTAAAAGTCGCGCTGATAAGCACGGTTTATAATATCAATTATTGTATGTCAATAAAGTCGAACGCTCTGAACGCATCAACAGCCAATATTGAATAAATTATAAAGCTTGCGCTTTTTTTTTTTTTCCGCCACAGAAAGCTTAACTACCGACTTGACCCCCCGAAGGAAGCCACAGAAGGGGAGGAGGTGAATGCTTGCTGCACGAAGAGGGGACCTTTGGGGGACTACCCCGCCAGCCAATCCCTATCAGTGGGGGCTCACCGAACCCAGTGTTACGCTAAACACCCCCTTTGCTGAGATATCCCGAGTTGGGCGTGTCTCATCATCTGAACGATAGCCAATTGTAGTCAGAGGTTGCGTACCGGGCGTCCCAAGAGACAACCCGTCACGAAAGCTTATCGCAGGACCGAATCTGTAACAACTAAATTGAAAAACAACGAAGTGAAAGTTTTAAACACATGTTGTGTGAATTAAGTGTTAAGAACAACCTAGAACCGGTTGGCTTGTTGAAGCTTCCTCACGAGGGAGGCGTGCTCGGATAGGATGGGGAGAGCATCGGCGAGAGAGTCCTGGCTGGCGTTTAGTGCAATGCCGAGCTCAAGAATCTCGTCGATAGGAGCGACGGTGACCCAGAACGCCAAGTGATCAAAGCTGACCTTTGCGTTCTGTACCGCGGGTTGGCCGCGCGCCCAGCCCAAGCGGTAGGAGTGTGTTCGAAACGGGTTTCGATGCGCATTCCACGGCCTGAGGGGCCTTAGCTTGAGGGGAGCCCTTAGGGGGCTGGGGGCGGTGTCTCCAATTAAGGGGATCGGCCGCCGCTTTGGGACGGACCGAGCGGGGCGCCTTAGGGCACCCGCGATAGTTCGCCGTGTGGCCGGACTGGCTGCACAGGACGCAAGACGGATCTGTCGGGGACTCAAGGGTGCGGAAGCACTCCTTGGTAGAGTGATCCTCTAGGCACTTAACGCACCTAGGTTTTGCGAAGCAATTATGTGCCGCATGACCAGAGCGGAGAGTTGGCAGCGGTGACATTGACCGGGGTGACCTCTGTTGTGAGGTTTTTCAACTAGGATTTGCGAAAGGCCGCGTACAGTACGGGCCCCATTGCGAATTAGGGAGTTCCCAGCTGTGTTATTCGTGAGAATAACAAGCGCAAGGGGAAACTGTTTGCCTCGTTTGCTGTGCAACTTGTGCACGGACTCAACGGGGAAACCTTGGGATTTAAGATCCTCGGCGATAAGGTCGTTCGATAGCTCGAACGGTACGCCCCTTAGGATAACGGGGCTTTACGCTCTTCCGGGAGAGCGTAAGTATGATAGGCGAATTGCCTTTGAGTCAGTAGGGAAGTCAGATTCCTGAAGTCGATCAGAGTACATGGCTCGATCTTAATGAAGGCACCGGTGTTGGTTGCCTTCTTTTAATTGATCTTGGGGGCAGTCAGACCCCCCAAACAGAGGGTCGAGACCTGTCCCCAAAGATGTTTATCCTGAAGGAAGACAGGGGGAGGGGGCTTAGAGCTCGGGGGAGGACCCTCGGGCTTGGAACGCGGGGCAACCTTGGGGCGCATTGCCGCCTTAGGGGCCGCTACCGCCTCGGGAGCCACCGATGGAGAGGGCGTGGGAGGAGCGGAAGAAGCGGTATTCTTCTTTTTCCTATTAGAGGACTTTTTACCCCGGACTGGGGTGAACGGAGTATTGTCCGTAACAGTGTCATCCGAGTGGGACGCACTGACGGGCGAAGCCTTGCGTTTAGACGCAGCGGATTGGGCGGAGGACTCGGCAGACTCGGATTCGGAAGATTCCGAATCGGAGATGTCGTCCATGTACTCTGAGGGGCCAGGAGACACCGTAGAGCGTTGGGACTGGGCATCGAAACCCGGGGGGACCTGAGGGGCCTGAGCGGCTTGAGCCTGAGCGACTTGGGCCTGGGTGGCCACCAGCGACCTATGAAGCTGCAGAATTGCGATTTGGAGGCGTGACTCATGCACGTGAAATCGGGCAGTGAGAGCGGCCGTAGCGGCCTGAACAGCTTCGGCCACGCGGGCCTCTACAGCTGCATCGAACCTAGCTTTCGGAGAGGGCTCCATGATGGAGTACCCTCTGAAAAGGTTGACCGTGCCGATGAACGGCAAACTAACCTAACCTGACGAAAACCGATGCCGGTGAACGGCGGCGGAAAGCTGAAAAGAGGGGGTGCGTGCTCCTAATTCAAGCAGGCACCTAACCGTCCCCCTGGCAAAGGCCCAATGCAATGGGTTCGGGTCTGCCGGATTTGTTAGCCCTGGAGAGCTAATAGCGTTCCGGGGCCACGCTAACGAGCTTCGTTGTCACCGTAAGGGATCAACTCGTTCAAACGCGGAACTCGGAAGTTTGTTTAAAGTTCGTCCTTTTCAGCACGAAAATCACTCAAACTTCCCAGTTGTATGATAGCGAAGTTCGCAAATGCGTCGTTAGCACGCAAGTGGCGCCACTGTCGCAAAACGGCACTAATACGCGGCAATACTGACCGGAGAGTCTCGGAGTCGATAAGCGGTAAAACGGTAAACTATAACGATAAGCGCTCGCCTCCCGCCTTTTTATACCCCACCGCCGCGGGCCGCGTCGAGCGCGGCAACCGTTACGCAAAAATAATCCTTATATCATTCAGTATTCACGCGCGATGGGTTAATAGCGTATTTTTATGTATAAGTTTGGTGTTTCTATACCGATTTCTATGATTCTTTTTTTATTGAATAGGTAATAATGTTAATTTTTTTTAATTAGGGATGAGTGAGAGTATTGTAAACGTGAGAGTAAACAAATATAATCAGAAAGCTCCGAACTGCAAAGCTATCGGGATTTACACGTGTTATTGCGAGTCAACCATAAAATATAGACATATACTGTTGTGGGATATTTTTTATATAATCTTATGAAGTATATTTCTGTCATACATGATTTCTATGTAGCTTTAACCATTAAGGCTGCACACGCGACGGAAGCTTAAAAAATGAAGTAATTTCTCCCGTTTTCCCAACATTTCCCTTCACTGCTCTGCTCCTATTGATTGCAGCGTGATAATAAGTGCCTATACTATAACCTGCCCAGGAGTATGAAGAATAATTTTACCAAGTTTCGTTAAAATCCGTCAAGAAGTTTTTGTTTCTATAAAGAACATACAGACAGACAGACAAAAATTTTACTGATTGCATTTTTGGCATCAGTATCGATCACTAATCACCCCCTGTTAGTTATTTTGAAAATATATTTCATGTACAGAATTGACCTCTCTACAGATTTATTATAAGCAGGCCTGGCTCACTCCGCGCGGTACATCCGTTATTTACCTACAGCGAAGCGCTCCGCGCCGGCGCAACTCGAATGGGTCGTGTATCACGCGCGCGCCCATCGGGACGTTGTAGATACCTACCTACCTAATAGCACTCACAGTAATTCTATGATCGAGGTCGCAAATAGTATTTAAAAATGGACATAAAAAGAAACAAATATTCAATTAGATTATGTTTGGATTTGATTATGTTCAATTTAGCAAACAAAACATATGTAGGTATTAGTATTACTAACTATTCGTCGTCACTTTTTTTTCATTTTGTACTGTAGGTAAGTTTAAACAATATTTTTTACAAAGGTAGAATAACAGTAATACCTACATCGGTAGATACTTAATTACAAATAAGGAGATTAATTATTCTTCACTAGGCAGCAACCCTAACAGCGTAAGAAAAGATAAGAGGCATGCGATAGAAAGAGACAAAACTTCTAGGTATATAAATTTGCAGGTACGTAATGCTGTGCGAGCTGAATTCCACCGTATCGCGTCGTAGCAAGACTCGAATTTATTTAGATCTTCTTGCGGAGTAATTCTTCTGTACCAACTATTACTTATTCTGTGTTATAAGTAAGAAGAAGAGTATAGAAGATAGATATAGATAGATAGATAGATGCAGCGCATTTCGCACGTTAGCCAATGACATAAATGGCATGCAATATATAAAAACATTTGATTATCTTTGTGATGTTACGAGTATATCATCTTACTAATAAATAAATGAAATCTTACTACTTTTATACTTATTTGTCAAATTCATCTCTCAATGAGCCACATAATAAGCCAAACTTAACAATCAAAGCTGGGGTTCAGAAATGGTTCAGAAGGTCTTCCTCGTGTCAGGAAAGACGTCATGGAATGTACAATATAGGTACAATGTACTTGTCTAAAAGCTAAAATATTTATATAGTTAACCGCTTACTACTTAAACCAACCATTTACAAATTATTGAAGCGCGACTCATATTGGTTTCAGTTAATGTAAAATAATGTTCACCTTCAGATTCTTACACACCAGCACGTAGATTTATACTACTCCAAGTTTTCGATTTAAATTAGGTACATCATTATGTCTGAAACGTAATATCAAAGAAACGTCCCCTTTACGATACAAATTATTTGTAATTACAACTTTGTTGCTGTATGTGAAACAAACTATCTATACATATAATAAAATGGTAGGAAAGTCAAAACTGTACATTGAATATTTTTTTAAAAGAATACTTGGGGTATGATCTACAATCGAAACAGAAACAAAAAATATAGTTTTTAGAATTTTTGTCTGTTTGTCTGTTTGTCTTTCCGGGATAAACTCAAAAAGTACTGCATGGATTTACTTCAAATTTGGCATGAAGATAGTTAAGAAGTCGGGTCAACATAATTATAGGCTACATATTATCACGCTAGCAGTGTTATAATCGTAGGTGCGTTTGGTGCTGCATAGCGTTCACGCAGACGACGTCGCGGGCAGCAGCTAGTTAAAAAATATACCTACATGGAAAGCCCTTATCAACAATTATCCCAGAAAGTTCCAGTACTTATACCAGAAACATGTCTGCTTTTGGAAATAATATAAAGAGCTTTTATCAATATATCCATATAGTTAATTTATTATCACAGTAATATAACACATACATACATACATAACGTCACGCCTGTATCCTTTATGGGGTAGGTAGAACACCAGAGGTAACAAGACCATCCGATGTCACGTTTGACAAAGGAGGTATTATAAAGATGGAAAGAGACTATTGTAGTGACAGGGGGTCAGCCTATCGCCCACAAAAACGCCTTTAAAACCTCTGTCCCTTAACTGACTTTTACAGTACGCCCGGGAAGAGAAGCAGCTGGCACATTCTACGTTTTTCTTTCGCTCCCAGTCCAGCATGGAAGCAATTAAAAATAATTCTTCTGTCATTATTGATACAGTTGTGTTAATTTGTTATACAATATTATTAGCATAATAATAATAGCTGGTTAATAGAAGTTTTGAATTTATATAAAATACACCCAACAATCGTACAGTTTCTAACCACCACAATGAGTACATGGCAAACACAATTAAGTACCTATAAACGATAGTCTTGGTAGCCGGGAATTGGGCACAATAAAAATTAAAAAAGGTATTTTTCAGGGGGATTCACTAAGCCCGTTATGGTTCTGTATGGCTTTAAACCCATTATCTAAACTGCTTAATGACAAAACAGGATATACATTAAACATGAATTCTTGCTCCCACAATATCACACATTTATTATATATGGATGACATTAAATTATATGCCACTAATATAACAGATTTATTTAGACTCGTAGATATAACCCAAATATTCTCTGATGATATAAAAATGCAGTTTGGGGTTGACAAGTGCAAAATATTCTCCAGTTGTAAAGGAAAACTACATACGAATAATTACATACCTACATTTACATATATACCTATATACTATATAAATAAATACAATATTAATACATATCCTATAAATAACTATATTATGTAGATAGCTAAGATGGACAGTGTTTCACCTGATAATGACGTTTAAGCATTCTTTTAAAGATGCGCGGTGTGCGAGCAAAGCGGATCTCAGTCGGGAGCTCGTTCCATAACGACACCGATCGAACAAAAAAGGGCTTAGCTAAAAATGTGGATATGTGCGATGGTGTCGTCAGGAGTAAATTTGATGAGGAACGCAAGTTAAAATCGTTATTGGTGTACCGATATTTTAAACGGTCTTTAAGATAGGCAGGTATCGCTTCGTCGTACAGAATACGGTAGACTAGAGAAAGAATGTGAGTATTCCGGCGAAGGCGAATGGGAAGCCACTTGAGATGAGCGGAAATCAGATATATGGTCGTATTTGCGTAATCCAAATACAAACCTTATGCAGAGATTTTGTAGGCGCTCAAGTTTATTAAGAAGTTCTTCAGTTAGGTCTAGATAGCTGGCATCAGCATAGTCGAGAATAGGAAGAAAGAGAGATTGTGCAAGCATAATTTTAGTGGCAGTAGGGAGGAAATTACGAAGACGCTTGAGCGAATTCACCGCGGCAAACATCTTCCTGCTCAACTCAGTGACTTGTGGTTTCCAAGACAACGTGCGGTCAAAGATAACTCCTTAGTTTTTCACAGTCTCACTATATGGTATCGAGATACCGTTACATACTACAGGAGGAACTGTGTTCCAGTTAATACGTGAAATCATGTTGTTACATAATAATGCATACCTGGATGTTAAAAATTAATCCCACGCCATCTACTATTTCCCGAAAAATTAGTGAACACCTTGGACCAACCATTGTATTTAGAATTTAATTGGTTAATTACTTGTTGTGTTCAAACTTAAACCATATTCACTTATTACGCAATCTAAATGGGCACTGATAGCTTTGTCTACTTCAATAAGACTTAAATAGATACCCAAATATCTAATGTAAACATTCCTATTGGCCTAGAATGAGCGATGTTACCAATCTTACATTCGAAGTATGATGTGGGTGACAGTTTCATTAACGTATCGTTTCACTCCTGAATCGGACTTCTAGACGCAATCAGAACTTCCATCCGTATGTGGTGGATAGTTATTTCAAAAAGTCGAAGTAAGCGCTTTGACAGTTCCTTTTTGATACGGGTCGCCAAGGTTTGGAATGAAATGCCTGCGTCTATTTTTACCAGTATGGTCCTGACGCCTGGTAATTATAAGCTTCTTGTGATTAGTTTTCCCGTGGATGAACGTGTACCGCCTTAGTCTTCATGTTCATTTAACATAGTGTCATGGAAAACAAAAGGCCCATCCACAATTTATAAAAAAAATACTGTTGGCAAATCTAGGAGCATGCATCTAGGAGGGAGTTCGCCGCCTCTATGCAGGGGTGATACGATCCGTCGTACTAAAACGTGCGCCGGTTCAGTCTTACAAACTACCTAACTGGCTGGCTCCCACCTATGTATGAAAAAATACTTTGACTGAGATGGAGATATCTGCGAGAGGACGGTTCCAAAATCTATAATAATAAATAAATAATAAATAAAATCCCCAGACAATCACACCAACTACATGGCCTCAAAGTAAGCATAGCTTGTGTTATGGGATACCATATAGCGAACTAGGGGGGAACCTAGAATATAAATACATAAATAGATAAACACCCAGACATGGAACATTTTTTTTTCTGGTTCCGTGCGGGGATCGAACCCGCAACCACCGGCGTCTGAGGCAGATAGGTTTACCCCAACGCCATAGTGGTCGTCAAAATAGGATGGATTCGTAAGAAAGAAACTCAGACGGCTATAAAGTAATAGCGTGAGCGTCTACATACATGAGCCGCGAGCTCTACGCCAAAAAATCGTCGCTGCCACAGTATCTACTTTTCAGGCCTGGCTAACGCCAAAGGGTAGATTTAATATTGTCTTAAGTTTTCGCGATTCATACTATTAAATAAAACACTTTTAACCGGATTTATCGCGTATATTTACATTTTAAATTTTGACTCGACGTTTCGGTGTCTTTGCAGACCCCGTGGTCACGAGCGACTGAGGTGTCAAGCGTCGGATTGATAGATTGAAAAAGTTATACATCATCATCTCCATCTGTGGATTGACACAAAACGAGCAAAGACACCGAAACGTCGAGTCAAAATTTAAAATGTAAATATACGCGATAAATCCGGTTAAAAGTGTTTTATTTAAAGGGTAGATTTACCTGCCCTCCGTTTGACTCAGGTGCTTACTGGACTTGACTGCTTCAGTGAGTAGGTACCTTCATAGATTGGAAGAGATCAAATGGCCACATGCTATGTGAAAGCGCATTCTGCACAGCACACGATCGACGAATATCCCACATGGGCTCCGGAGCGGCAGATCTTGTCGCAGAGAGTGGTTACGGATCTATCGCTATCTAAGTTTCTGGGGTTTGTTGATGGGATACAGTAGCACATAGAATATGATGTAAAGGAGTAATATAAGGGAGAATAGCAAAGCCGTCCCTAGAAGTCAAATTTTGCCCCAGGGTGATTCACAAATTTTGGTTTTGGGTGCTTGCGAAATTTAAATATTTCGAGATCGGCGCGAAATTCTCGGAGACCCGTCTGCAGCGGTGCGGATCTGTACCCGCACCATACTACAGCGCAAAAATAATAAAGATTAAAGATCTGAAAAATATACTTTTTTTTATTCTTTATTTAATGAGCTTATTCACAGCTGAATATGACACTCAGTTAATTTAACAAAAAAGTTAACTTACAAACTGTAATCTACAACACTACATAAATTAATCAAAGTTTCTATCTTTATTTTTCAGGTCTTTAAGTATGAGCATTATTAAATGCGAAAACCATAAAAAATATTATAATAAAGGTTTCCTAACATTCAGCCAATATTGATTAATTATTGGTTTATGATGGTCACTTGAAAGTTTTTGCCATGAGCTTTGCCTCATTGCCTTAATCGAGCCACCAAAATATAAATATAAGGTCAATGGGGGCATTTCCGACTAAGGGGTAATTCCAACCAAACTCAATAACTTTTATTCTATAACAGTTGATCAAAAGCCCCATCTATGTCCATGTAGGAGAAAACCCAAGTTTTACGAAATTGCATAAATGGCGCAGCTAAATCGTCATGCTGCTTTCCCACACTGTTTTTATATACAGACGCCATTTTAACCAGTGTTTGTCGGAAAGAGCTGTTACAGATTTTTATTTGTTTTAAATAAATGTGGCTTATTTTCTTCCAATTTCACGGTGAGTGTTGACCTTGTTTACCATAAATTGTTTTTTTCTTATTGGTTTTTGCTTACGATACGTTTTAAGAGGAATATTTACACAGTTTTAAATGCCCCACAAAAATGTGACACGAGGTAATTACGACTAAAATTGGTAGTCGGAATTGCCACAGACAATTAATATGAAAATGCAAAAAACTAGTGATGTCAACGTATCGACACTTCCCATGTAGGTAATTTAAATTATTGCTTAAACTACGTACACTATGAGATACCAAAAATTATAAGAGTTAAGTTATGGCTTTTTTGCGCGCCTACAAAGCCCACATCTACAGTCAATTTACGTAGCCAGAGAGTTGTATAAGTTTTTCCAAAAAATTGTAAAGCTATTTTCTTTGCTATAAAAACAATATTTTTTTTTCGTATAAAACTTCCCGTAGAGTCTATTTCAATTCGTATTCAAGCAATTTTATTATTGATTTACTAAACGCCTATCTAAAACTGAAAAGAACATTGAAATCGGACCATTAGTTTTTTTGCAATCGATGTTTGAAGATTTCTATGTTCTTTTCAGTTTTAGATAGGTGTTTTGAAAATTAGTAGTTAACTAGAATAACATTGTTTCAATGTTATTCCAAACAGAAGATACAGGAAGTTTAATAAGATAAATAAATAAAATAAAAATGATTTTAGGGCAACGTTTACAAAATATTGCATTTTTCTCCAAAAATGGTCTGATGAATTTTGCGTATTTTTTTTCGGAAAAACTTTAACAACTCTCTGACTACACAACAAGTTGAAACAATTGACATTTAACTGCACAATTCAAGAAATAACTTCAAGAACAATATCGAAAACTTGCATTTTCGATGTTACAAAGTTTTAGCTATGAATCTCCAACTTGGCTTACTTTAGTGGATTCCGTTATTTTTTTCTTTTGTAATGCGCAAACGAGGTAACCGGTGCCTTGGAAATCTAGACTTGTTCTCTTTTCAAGCATGTGTAGTGGCGCCTTTGCAAATGCCGCATACCTACTCTTCATTTGTAAACTCTAGAAGGCATGGCATGAAGGGCTCTGTAGCTATGATCATGTCGTTCAGTACAAGCCAATTTCAAATTCAGCTCACTGCCCAAATAACAGTAAGAGAAATATCGTGATACACTAAAGTAAACCAGTTCGGAGTGTTATTGGTAGGGGAAGCCGGGGCTGGTTCTAACAAATTTTAAACTAACTCCTGTAACTCGTCAACTATTTGTGTTAGGGACAGGATTTTAGGCTATGCTATAGATAATCTATTGGACAATGAATACAGAACAATAAAATTATTGATATCATAGTACTTTCTGAATAATAACGTTTTTTCCAAAGAAACTCACATGTTAATACTTACCCCAGCCTTGGGGCTGGTTCTAACAGCCCTGGGGCAAATTTTAACGTTAAAATGTAACAGAATTTCTAGAGTCTTTTTGAAATAAAAACACACAATTTAATTAACAATAATCAGCCTTTATATTTCTCACATTATTACAAATCAACACATTGTTCAGTCTATCACAGTCTTTTAATGCTATGTAACAAAATTTTTATTTTTGTAGTAATTTTCTTAAACTTAATCAAATGTTATCTTACGACATACTAAATAGTCTTATTTCAATACAAAATATCAAACAATTTTTTGGAATGAAATCAAAAGTCGCCACCATTACAACTAAATAAGTAAGTAACAAAACTTTATCTTTTCACACAAAATAAACGTCTCTTAAGAAAAATAACGATAATCAACAGAAATAAAAAAGAATCCTAAGCTTTAATATCTTAACTTCTTATTCTAGTCTTCATAATCGTCATCCGAATTGCAGTTTGTACATACATTACTCAATATATCACCTTTGATGCAATTTGAATGAGACCAATTCTTACATATTATGCATTCAATCCAGTCTACTCCAGAAGTGTCCTCACTGTAAACTATGCCACAAACTGAACAGATCGCATCATCTTCATCTGAGCTCTCTTCCTGAAGAACTTTTTTTTTATAGAATCTATGTAATGTAGGGTTTCTCTTTAAGAACGCAGAAAACCAGTCACTTCCGGCTGACTTGTTCCTTTCCCAGCTTTCTGGAATATTTTTTAATTTATAAAAAATTGCCAGTTCATAAGCTAGCTTTTTGACTTCACTCGGGAGTAAAGCAAAGTATATTTTGGCACATTGCTTAAGATATTCTGACATCTCATATACTTCTACAGGATTAAAAACTTGTCTGTTTTTCTTGCAGCCCATTTCAACGTTTAAGCCAGCTTTTTTCTTTAATAATAATAATAATAAAGGAAAAGCCAAAAGTACATTAAAACCCATGCAAATGGAGAGCTAAAGTAATCACAAATGATAATAATAATAATAATCTCTTTATTTTCAGACATTAATCATCCATATCAGAAACAAAATTAAATAAGTACAATTGGTCACTTTACAAAAAAATTAAAATAAAAATATTAGTAACAAGAATGTCAATCAATAATTAATGTCATTAAGATTGTACATAATAATCTATATCTATATGTAATGCATGCACTGGGAATTTTATGTATTTAGAAAAATAAATAAACTTACAGTGGACTGATGGCGTTTAGCACGCGCTGATGTGCTCGAACTACTTCCTCATCTTCATCAGAATCCCTATAAAAAGAAAGGCAAATTAAATTATTTAAATTTTTTTTAAAATAGCGATTAATAATATAGGTACTTACAAACTTTCGTCAACCGGGAGGTCCAGGGGCGCGACGGATCCGTCTGCCTCGACAACATATTCCTGAGAACAAATGAGTAAATACATTACATTATACCTATTCATACACAATCCAAGACAGTATTATGTAGGTATGTACATTTATTACTTACCGCTAAAATCTCCTCCTCCTCTAGGATGAACTCCTCAGTTTCCGAGTCAGCGGATTCATCATCATCCATTAACACCTCGTACAATTCTCTTGGAACTGGTGCACTTGGATTCCACATCTAAAATTACGATATAAAATATAAACCCATGCAAAAAATAAATTTGAAACTTCATACCTATCTAAAATGAACAAGTATCGATATCAATACTCTAAAAGAAATAAAAACCAAACATTTACAACATTTTGAAAAAAAAAACACGAAAACAGAAAAATATCGATATCGGTATAATTTGCGCTTTCCCTAAATTTTGTGCCAAAATGGCGGTTCGGTAAATTCGCAACTCTGAACCATTGAATATAATTATACAAATTTGTCAAAAAAATGTGCACTGTGACTGGAAATATTGCAAGATCAGATCAAATTATATATTTATGAAATAATTAGAAACTCTGTGCCCGCCATATTCTTTTTTCATCACAATAATGGAGAATAACTTCGGTTGAAACTGACACAAACTTGTTCGAGAATATTTCAAACTATGTTTTCGTTTATTTTTATACACAATTTTCTATTGGAAACGGTACAGATATGTAGAATAAAGTATTGTAATGAATTACTTACGGTTTTTCTTTGACAACAATCCCTTTTTACACTTGTTTTAAAAAAAATTGTCCCACGCTTTCACGAACAAAAATGCAGAATGAAAAATGCCAAAACTTATTTTTTTTTCACTAAGATATTTTTTTTTTTTTTAATATTTTATTTAACGGGCCTGGAAACGAGTCCTTTTAGCCACACAAATTAACAATATACAGTTTACAAATAAAGTTCACTTCTTAAATGTTAACACTTCTTAAAATTACAGTTTCATTTCTATGTTCAATAAAAATTGGAATAAAGATTTATAAAACTTCTTCTCTGAAAGTAAACTTTTCAACGATGTTTCTTCTTGTCGCTCTTGTCTGTCAGTGTCATTGTCGATTTCACTACACAATAACAATCTTTGTAGGTTATATTTTCTACATTTCATAACAACGTGTTCTAAGTCCTCTTCCTCGTTGCACTCCTCACATAGTCCACTATCCACAAGCTTCAGTCTGCACAAATGGGATTTTGTTTGGCAGTGCCCAAATCTCATTCTATTGATGGAAGCTATGAAGCTTCTCGGTCCAGAGATTTTGTGGTACCAGGGTTGGGCGGGCGGGACCTTTTGTATGTCATAGTACCATTTTCCCTTATCGGACGATACATTCCTCCAGTAATCATTGAAAAGTTCTCTGTGGCATTCCTTCATGGGAGCATATAAATCGGTAAAAGGTATGTGCATTGAATCACTATGATCTTCATCTGGATCTCCCCTTGCTATTTTATCTGCTTCTTCATTTCCCGATATACCGGAGTGAGAAGGGACCCACATAAATTTTACAAATTTACTATTTACAGACATATTATACAATACTTGCTTTATCTTAAAAATCAAATGATTGGTACTGAATTTTAAAATCCTATTTTCAAGAGCTTTAATAACACTAAGTGAATCGGTAAGTATTAAAAAATTATTACTAGTAATATTACATAAATATAAAAGAGAACAATAAATCGCATAACATTCAGCAGTGAATATACTACAATGAGAATCTATTTTGATACACTTTCTGGATTTAGTTTGGGGGTCATAATATGCTGATGTAACAGTGCTCAAGGTTTTAGAACCATCAGTGTATATATTGTAATAATCAGTTTCATCAAGCATATTCAAAAGTTCTACTTGATTAATGACATCCCTCTTAAGTACTGCTACATCAATCATATTAGCATTATAATCTATATTATACAAAGGCCAATGGCTCTCTCGAAATACACTTTTACCAAATTTAAGATGTATTTGTATCATTATTCTTAAGAGTTCCGGTAATTTTCTTGATAAAATATTTGAAGAGTCCATATAAGTACCTACACAAGTGATATCTAATGGGAGCACAGGAAGTATTCTATTCATTATATGATTGTTATTAGAAGCAAAAACCTTTAAACAAAACCTTTCAGCTATTCTTAATCTTATCAACGTTAAAGGAGGAATACATGTCTCTGCTTCCATAACATGTATAGGAGTAGAACACATAGCACCTGATATGATTCTTAGTGCTTTGTTTTGGATAATATCTAATTTTCTTAATAAAGTATAATTACAGTTAAAATAGGCTAAGGCGCTATAATCAAAGTGACTACGCACTAGACTTTTATAAAGTAACGATAAAGTTTTGGGATCTGATCCCCAGTGAACCCCTGCCAAAGATCTAATTATGTTCAGACCTCGGCAGGCATTTTTAATAATTTGTTCTATATGGTTATGAAATTGTAATTTACTATCAAGGTGAATTCCCAAAAACTTTTTACCTTCTATCCATTTTAAACTATTATCATGAAGTTTTACAATATTAATAGAAGTAGTGTATGTTTTAGAGAAAATCATTGCTGCACTTTTATTTAAACTTAGAGGTAACTTTAATTTACAGGTATAATAATAATGAACTTGTTGTAATGCATTATTTAAATTATTTACAGCAATATTTACATCCTTATGACTACTATATACAACCAGGTCATCTGCATACTGCAGGTATTTGACATTATATTGGGAAATATATCTATTTAAATGGCATGTGTACAAATTGTACAAAAGAGGTGATATAGTGGCACCTTGCATTGTGCCTTTAAAAACTTGTCTAGGTCCGTATAAAATATTATTAAATTTTACATACATTGTCCTGTCATACAAAAAATTAAAAATCCATTTACAGACCTTGCCTGGGATACTTATGTCAATTAAGACATCTACAAGAATGGACGGAATCACATTATCAAATGCCCCCTGTACATCAAGAAAGGCACAAACTGTAGATGAATGAGAAGAAAAGGATTGCTTTATATCTGATATCAAAGCAACAAAACTTTCTGCAGAGCTTTTACCTTTACGGAAACCATACTGTTCCTTTGGTAAGATATTATTAGATTCCACATACCAGTCTAACCTAACCTTTATCATATATTCAAATACTTTTCCAACACAAGATGACAATGATATAGGTCTGTATGAGTTACAGTGGCTTTCAGATTTGTCTGGTTTTATGATAGGAATGATGCATTGGGTTTTCCATGAAGTTGGAATTAGTTCATTATCCCAGAGTAAATTGAAAATATTGAGTAAAATCTTTTGAGCATTCTCATGTAAATGATTTAAAAGTTTGTAAGGAATATCATCCAAGCCTGGAGTAGTGTCTTTTCTAGATTTTAAAGCAGATTGAAATTCTTGCCATGTAAAAGAATTAGATAAGAATGCACTTTGTGAATTACCTTCTTGCATAAAAAAAGTATCTAACAAATTGCTGTCTACTAATTTTTCAGGTGGATCAGTGGGAGCATACTTATCAATAAAAGATGGAATCCATTCACAATTTTTTGGAGGTGCATTTGAAGATGCTCTTTTGAATCTGCGGATATAGTTCCAGACTACAGTAATAGGTGTGTATCTATTAAATGACTCACAGAGTTTTTTCCAACCATTCTTTTTCTTTTCTTTCAAAAGTCTTTTTTTAATGGCATCTGTTTTTTTATAATGTATGTAATTTTCTAAAGAGGAATGATTTCTATAATAATTCAAAGCTGCTTTACTCTTTTTAACTACTTCTGAGCATTCATCGTCCCACCAGGGAACAGGTTTTTTCATAATTGTTGGACAAGTTATTTTAAGTTTTGGTATACATTTTTCTTTAATTTGATTTAAGATATCACAAAATTGATTGTATGACAACAAAGGATTACTAGGATCAATAGAGAATGATTTGAATGTTTTTTCTGTTTCAGATTCAAAAAGTTTCCAGTCAGCTTTGTTATACAGAAATCTTTCTGATGGTTGACCTACTTCAAAAGTTTGTGGTGATAGCTGTATGACTGTGATAGTGGGGTAATGATAGCTGCCCATTGGATCATCATGAACACTCCACTGACTTAGTGGAGCAATGTTGGGACTGACACAAGTTATATCAATGGAAGACTGTTTATTACGTACACTACCTACTGTGGTTGGAGCTCCAGAATTCAAGATACATAAATCACACTCATCTAACATGTTATATACATCTGTACCTCTGGGTTTTGTTGAAAAACACCCAAAGGCCACATGATGTGCATTTAAATCCCCAGATAGTAAGATAGGTTTAGGTAAACTATTAATTATTTGTTTAAGCTGTCTAGATTTAAAATGTCCTGGTCTTGGTGGACTATAGACACATAGGATGGATATATCACCTGTATCAGTTTTAAGAACTATAGCTGCAGATTGTAAATCATCATAAAAAGGCATATCTATACTATTGTATTTAAAATGATTCTTAATAAGTATACCGACTCCACCACGACCCTTAGGGCCATGTTGGAAAATAAAATTATAACCAGCTAATTTAAAATGCATATTATTTTTGAGATAAGTTTCATTTAACAGACATATATCAATGTCATTCTGTTCTAAAAAGGAAATAAGAAGTGGCTTTTTGCTATTGATACTTTCTACATTAAATTGGCAAATCTTTAAGAACTTATTATCCATGTTTTAAATTGTTTACTAATGTTTCTTTTATGAAAGATGTAGTCATTTTTTTATTACTATTTCCTAAATTTACTAACGTCGCCACTAACGATTTTAAGATACTATCATTCTTTAAAATACCTTGAACTATTTCATCTGTTGTAATTTCTTTGGGTTTTGTAACCATGTTTGTAACTTTCTTTGGGAGTAATGTAGGGTAATCTGAGTTATAATGTGTTAAACTATATGTGTGATCTGTTTTTTTCATTAAATTGGCATATGTTACTTTATTCTTTTTATCTAGTATTCTTTTTTGTTTAACAGGACAATCTCGCGAAATAGCAAGGTGTTGACCACCACAGTTAGCACAATGCAAAGCCTGATCATCGGGGCATTCTAAGTAATGATGATCTTTGGCACAAATTGAACATTTTTGTTGAGACTTACATATTTTTGCATGATGATTGAATTTGAAACACTTGAAGCATTGCAATAAGGGAGGATCATATTCATAGACCTTAAAATTAAATAAATCCAAAGATACAGATTCTGGCAATGAATTAGCTAAAAAAGTTACGGAGACAGTTTCAAATGGTTTAGTTTTACCATTGACTTTTTTAGTGAACCTTCTCACTCCGATAATCTCACAGGATGAGATTAATTTCTTGAAAAGGTCTTCGTTGCTTATATTTGTAGGAACATACCTCAATACTCCAATTTTTTTTTTCTATACTTCTCGCTGGGATAAATGCCTTAAAATTGTGTCGTCTTTGGAATGTCTCGTTGAGTAAATAATTGTTTGCGTTACTTGCCTGGGAGAAAAATATGCCTATTTTATTTGCAGACATTCTTTTAATGCCTGTCACTCCTTTAACTTCGTCTTTAAAAAGTCCCGCCAAAGTAAGTGGGTTTCTGTTGCCAACATTTCCTTCAGTACTGGTACTCTCGGTAAAAACTACATATTCCTGGGAAGCAGAAGTTTCCGGAAAAAGTCTTCGATATCCTGGTTTTAGGAACGGTAAGAACATTTTTTCGTCTAAAGAGTCCATGTCGGCTGGAATAGGAGGCCTCCGCAGTCGCTTCCTATCGGGTCTCCCAGGGGACGACTCCCCTGGGTCCTCCTCCATGTCTGCACTTATTAACGGTTCGGATGCGATAAACTATCAATGAAATTTGCTTAACAGAACATAAAATAAATATTTTCTTTCAAAAGTTGAAAAAATGCGCCTATCTCTTAAAAAAGCCCGCCAAGCTTCACTAAGATATGTCAACTAAACTTGCCAGTACAACAAAAAAAGTCTATGGTACATGTTCGGATACACGCACTACTTGAAAAAGGCTCACAGATTAAAAAAAATCCGGTTTTATAGAAGTATGTTGTACTGGAATAGATGTATCCCGATGCGAGTTTAAGGTGGTCGGCCATTTTGGAATACATCTATTCCACTTGAGAGTTAGGAGGTTAAAAAATAAATAAAAACAAAAATCATAATTATTAGCTTAGACACGTAGTGATTGTATGCTTTTTGGCTTAGACCATCTCTCATCTGAACCAGAAGCCCGTATTTATGAACGAATCATATGCAATCAAACAACTCGGTTTTTTAAGCCAGAATGACATTGACGTTTTACATGTTGTATTCTTATTCACGTAGAATACAGCGCTAACGTTTAGTTTTTCATTACCCTACTCTTTAGTTTAGTTAATATGTAAATAAAAAGTTCAAGCATTTATTTGATTTTAATCTTTTTATGAGTATAATTATTCAATATAAATAAGAAGTTTAAAAAATGCCTCGTAATTTTGTATGTTGCTAAAGTTTTCTAGCGCTGTATAACACTGTCACATTCAGTTGAACAGCGAAAATATTGACATGACAATTACGTCAAGTCAACTGTTAATGACTTGTACATGACATTTTGTTCGTTTCGTTACGTTTTCCCCGAATATTCTTCGATTCGTGTCCACTGTCCACTTAATTGTAACAGGAGTATCAAAATTCTAGGAAAAAATCGCAATTAAAGCTTTTAGGAGTTTACAAAATCTTTATATACTTTGATATAGTACTTTGATTGAAAGTCGGCTTTAGAGGTTAAGCTCTTCAAGATTAATCATCAGGTCACAGCTGTGTACAATTCTACGCCAAACTTATTTTTGGACTATTAGAATAGAAAGAATACAAGTCTAAAGTGTAATAGATTATCTATAAACTTGAAGTGAAACAACTGCTGCGATGGGTTTAATCATATCAAGATTTCGGGTAAGTATTTTGAATTTTTCCGTTGATTGATTCGTAGCATTATATTGTAACGAAGCCAAGATTATTTTTGTAATATTAATATACGTCTGGCGATGGTTCAAATTTGCAACCATGACCTGTGTACTGTGATTTAGAAAAGGTGCAACAGTTACTTTTAAGTTACTATCTAACACTTTATGATTTGATATAAACACTGTTGTAATCTTTGTTTACTATACATGTCAACTAAGTTTTCTTCTCTATATTTCCCACATTCACTGTTATCATCATATAATAATTATCATTTGAAACTTGTTTAAAGTATGAGTTATACAAGGTGTTCCTTTTGATTTCCCATAACTCTAGGGTATTAATGGGACCATGTAATAGAATCAGATAATATGTGAATAATTTTTGTTTCTTTCATACAAAATAATTCAATTACTTACCTACATCAAAACATCTTATGTAAAACACCTTTATGCGAAGTATGACAATGTGGCATTTTCTATCCCTTTTGTTATTGCTATGCATAGGTCTAGTTCGCAACATTTTGCGTTGTAAATTGGATCCAATGTTTAAAATGTTTTTGTTGTTTATTGTATAGCGTAAGTGACACATGTGTCTTGAACGAATTTTAAAGAGATTTTACAAGGGTGTTATACAAATTTATGATGTCATTATTTTAAGATTGATGCTATCTTGGAAAGTATGCACTTTTGAACTACATATTCTTTGGCAAAAACTATTATTTTTTAGTAAGGAACAATACCTCAAAGTTATGGGATATGTAAAAGAACACCTCATATTTCTAGACATATTTTTCTTACAAGTTTGGAAGCAGTTTATGATACATATTTAACCAATAAATGTTAATTTAATTCCCATTAAAAGCACATAAACAAAAAAAGTCAGATTAATCTATTTAAAAAAACATTTTCTCCTATGGAAATTAGAAAAATCAGTTATCATTTATTTTTATCTTGCTATCAACAATAAGTTATTCTTTTTTATTTTTCTCCATTCTAAACTCTTTAATAAAGTAATAGTTATATATAAATAAATAAAATCCCCAGACAATCACTCCAACTTTATGGCCCCAAACTAAGCAAAGCATGTGGTATGGGATACCTGGAATATAAATACACATTTATAGACAAACACCCAGACCCGGAACATTTTTTTTTTCTTGTTCTGGGCGGGAATTGAACCTGCAACCACTGGCGTCGGAGTTAACATCTTAGTTATTGTTAGTAAATAATTATATAAATACTTACTTAATAATATACAAGAATGTTTTAAAAGGTTAACAAATTTATTTTTCTTATCTATAATATCCTTAAAATAACTAACTTAAATATTCGAGAAACAATAAGAATCTTAAACAGACCTACATACATTCTCACAAAATTAAACATTTATAATATTAATATGATTTCTTTACTACCATAGTCAAGATAAGGGCACTCAAAAAGTATAAATAAATAAAAGAGATTTTTTCAGGAATGTTTGTCTGTCTCAGTGGCTCTGTGGTTGACAGTTTGACGCATGTTAGGATAGCCCCTAGATTCGATTCGATTGAAAATAATCATAGAAAGACATCTGCATATAGAGCGGCTCTAAACATGATGACTGCTATTCATATAAAATCCACTGAGAAAGTTTATAATTACAATCCTTTATAAATCCGTATGCTTTCTTCAACTACATTGTCACTTACCATCAGGTGAGATTAAGTCCAAACGCAGGTATAGTCGCAGATAAGAAAATGTCTTATTGCAATGTTTTAAAGGTTCAGTTGCTCTGAGAGAGTCTGGCCAGCTAGCGGCCACCATACAATATGTGTAGGCTTACACTAAAATCATGTGTTCTTAATTTGCTTTATCCAAAGCAAATTAGATCTTAAAAACTTTATTTTGGTTTTGTTTCTGCGTTATGTACCAACATTTATGACTTCCAATAAAGTTTGTATTATGTTTCAGTATGACTTCCTACGTTGAAACAATGCCTTTAAAACTGCGCGTAATATCAATGACGTATTCGGCCAATGAACGAACGTTCAGTCTTTTGTTTCGGATATGTTGAGCACGAAAATGTTTAAAAAGAAGGTAGATTACTTGCTAAGCAACTTTAGGCCATATTGGAAGCTTATACGACTCGTTTTACAGTTGAGCTAGCTTGACTTTTAGTCTATGCCGAAAGATGACTAGATATAACTCTTCGTTAAAACAATAGAACTTATAGTATTTACCGCAGACCTACATCTACATAGATGAAGCAAGTGTCACTATTTGTATTGAAACCAAGCATGCAAACTTTTTGACACCAACTGTGACGTCACAGCTGATATTTTGTGATATAAAATATCGTGATTTAGAGCCTAATTATTACTTTGTGCCCCTCGCTTTTGAGACCTCAGGGTGTTGGGGGTCGGAGGCGCAGAGGTTGTCCATTGCCATACAGAGAGGCAATGCGGCTAGTGTGATGGGTACCTTTGCGCCCGGTATGACTCGGGGAGGCCTCTTCAATTAGAAAAACAGGTTTATTTTTGTATATATTTAGGCACTAAGAAAGGTCTTTTGTATTTTATGAGATATGTTGTAATTTATTTAAGTAGGTACTTAGTTTAACGTTTTAATTTAGTTTTCTAGTTTCTCCTTATGACATTTTTGTAACATTTTATTATTATTTTCATTTAGATATAAATTATTAGAAATACAAACCGATTCAAAGACACCGATGCCACCAATGAAATCGATTATCAAGAACGATATCTATATTGTGATATCTATTTTATAACAGATATCCATACGCGCCACTGAATCTAGCGCCGACCAACCTTGAGGCTTGGTCGGGGTTCGGACACGCATTTGCGTTGTCTATACATATAGATGTATGTCTGTGGTATTTACCCTAGAACTAAATATTTACGTCACTGATTGGTTGCTAAGAGATGAAATCTAATATTTAATTAATTAGCTCAAATTATTTTGATGTCGGTTTTCTTTTTTTTTTTTAAGTTTAACCTGAATCTGACCTGATGGTAACTAAGATGAGGTCGAAGATGAAAGCACACGTGCTTAGGAAAGAACTGGCTCTTCATATAATATTGCCGGAACACATCACCGCCGGAGCAGTAATATTTGGCGGGAGATTTTTTACGAAAAGTGGTCGCTAGCCAGTCGGACCCTGACACGGGATCCTACCACCAAGCGAGGCTCACTCTGATAGTCGCCTCTTACGACACGCTTGCCGACCCTACACGGATGTAACGCATACTAAAATAGGTCGAGGGCTGAATAAGCTATTCATATGTGTATTATATACTTAACTTTGTATGTTTTTGTAATTTTGTTCTAAATGCAAATAATTGAATGGATTCCATAGAGTCAAGGGCGTGAACAGACCGACAATCGACGACTACGTGAACTCGTACCCGCATGCATATGTACATACCTTTACAATGCAGTGTTGAAATAACTTCACCAATACCTAACAATACTGTCTGAATACATTATAAAGGAATCTTGTATAGAATATTTGTTAAAAATAAACTATTGAATTGAATTTTCTTGCAAAACCTTTTGTTTTAAAAGAAAAGTCTGAAAGAAACGTAATAGTTAACCATGCATCATGGTATTTAATGAAGATTTTGAAGTTCAAGCGACACTGACCTGTTTGTAATTTATTTAGAAAATTTTACAATAAAAATCAGAGTACAGCCCGTTCACAGTTGGTTTAACTCCAGCTGTGTGTTTGGCTGCCATGAGTCTTGGGTTGCTGTATTAAATTTCGATTGCAAAATACCGTTTGTGTTACTAATAATGAAAGCATCTATATTTTATAACGTCTAGTCTACTATAATTATTTCATATTTGAGCGTAATATTTCGTTCCTTTTTACAATATTTGGAAAATTTACAGCAATTTAGATTACCTTGTTGTAATAGAATAAAGAAGGTTATTTAAATTTTTTATGTAAACTTTCAGTGAAACTGGACGGTAGGGCCAATATAGATGTGAAATAACTGCGAACGGACTGTACAGACTTAAGTATCGACTTAGGATCGGGATTAGAAGGAAGTTTAGTGCAGACGGGCAATAAAGTTTTAAAAACCCGCGAAATAATAACTGAACATACAAGGTGCCTGGTGGCAAATTTTAGATATTGAAGGAGAGCATCTGTGTGCCGGGAACACTACTGTGTGTGTGCTGACTGTAATGAATGACTGAGATGGCGGCACGCGTCGGGAAAGTGTAGTAATGTCTTTATTTATTTATAGGGAATTCTGGTGAAAAATTAAGTACTTACATTTAATACATAATTATGATCAGAATCGAGTACAGAGTGCTCTCCTTCAATAGCGAAAATTTGTCACCAGTCACCCTGTATGTTAAAGTAAAAAAAAATGTAAAGTTCTTAAACCTTAAAAAAATATTGACTACTATGACGTCTTATTATAATTATACCTAAATAAATATAGCTAATGAATGATAGCAAATAAACAACGACAATCCTTTGTTTATGCGTTCCGTTATTTTACTTTATTTGAAGTAGATATGATTAAAAAGGTCAACTAAAGGTAATTTGATCAATTAAAGGTTAGTAAACTGCAGCACGTGTAGGTATATTGATAGATAACATGTTACAAAGTAGGTATCCAAAACAACAATTAAAAGTTGCTAAAAGTCTAATAAATTTACCATGATAAATACTTAGATGTTCTTAGGTGTTATATTATGACTAAGCGATTCGTCCTGGCACGGTAATACTACAATACTACGGTAATTTTACGTATGTTATAGAAGCTAACCCTTAAGTTTTATCTCTCCATTTTGTTACACGTTGTATATGCAGTAATTCAACTTCATACAAACGAATGAAACGCGAGCTATACCTATGTGGCTCGATCTCGGCATGCGCAGGTCAGTCGCGAGTGTCTGTGTGCCGAAACAATTTGTTGATTGAGCTTTACGTTAATATTCGGATTGTTTAAACTTTAAAATTTAATAATACCCACATTATTTCGTACGTCTCAGTCGAGGCGCAAGTATTTTTCGGTCGCTAATTAATTATAAGACCGATCTGTTATTCGAACGTAACATGCTTTTTTGACACAAAACTCGTCTTGAACACTTCCTATTCAATTCAAAAAGTATTTTATTTGTTTATATGAAAAAAGTATATCTACAGTCACAAAGCTAAATGAAAGTACACAGAAAGTAGGCAAATGTAATTTAAATGCTGAAGGCGGGCAGACATGTGAACAGACCGCGCCGCTGCTGCGCTGTAGGCATGTATTTCTCTGTGGTCACTGGTCGAATCTTGGAATTGATGGTGTGTGGTGGCCCACATCGTTAAAAGTGTGTGTATGTAACTAATGCTAACGAGTGCTGTATCATACCTACAATTTTGTTCATCATCAGAACTTTTTGTAATGAGCCCACTGCAGGGCTATGAGTCTCTTCCCTGGGTTACGCGGAGGTTTGGGCTTTAGACTACCAAGCTGACCCGGTGCTGGTTGGTGGCTGTATAATTTTGTTAGAATTAGTTAAAAGCCATTTTCGAGTAGGTACCATCAGCAGGGCTAGCATGCAACCATCGATAATTAGTCGAATCGACAAGATAAATTTTCAAATTCAGATTCATAAATTTATTTAACACACAACTACAAACAAGACAACACAATAAAAATAACACATACATTATAAATATAATTTTGCTATTTTGTCCTATTATGTGAGCTAATATGCGCACCATACCATGATTAAGACCACAGAACCAAATATGTCATAACCTTAGTTAATAAATTACATACACTAAATACCATATTCTAAGAAAATATCGATAAACGGCCCGATTTATCGTTGTCGACGGTAGCATGCTAGCCCCATGCTAGCTAGGGCTTCATAAGATCGAAACTAGTCGGACACCTGCATTAACGTTTGAGTAAAAGCAGCAAAATAAACAATGATTTAAAATGGGTTATAATGATGATTTTCATAAAATATACCACGTATAATATTGATATCTTAAACGACTTAAACGAAACTAATATTCACCACATTAACTTAACAAAACCACAGATATAAGATTTCAAACTGTACGAAGTGGGCAAGGAGTGTAATCCTATCTTACTAATATTATAAAATCGAAAGTTTGTGTAAACGGATGGATGTATGTTACTATTATTTATTTGTCTGTATTAACTTTTTTACCGCCTTACGTCAGCGGGCAACCATCCTTGTACATCATGCATCAGCTACGAGTGACATAAGTGGATGAATACCACTTATGTCACTCGTAGCTCGTCCCCGCCTGATGCTACTATTTGTTTTATTACAATTAAAAAGTACAATTTAAAAGCTCTTAAAGTCTTATGTGCTTGTTTCGCGCTTTTCAGTTTGAACTTACTGTATTCCGCAGTCGGGTTTTTAGTTTGTGTAATTACTTTTTATCGCTATGCCCTGTACAGTTCGCAACGTTTTGCATTGTACATTGTATGCAACGTTCCTCAACGTTTAAAATTTGATGTTTATTGTATGGCTTCAGTGACAAGCGTCTATTGAATGAATGTTAAAGAGATTTTATAAGGGTGATAATTTATGAACTCATAATATCTTGGAAAGTATGCACTTTTGAACCACATATTATTTGGCAAAAAAGTATTATTTTTTAGCAAGGACGACCGGCTGGTGTAGCGGTAACATACATTGCCTTCTATACCAGAGGTCCTGGGTTCGAATCCCGGCGGCGGCGGATATTTGTGTGATGAACACAGATATCAGTCGTCAAGTCATGGATGTTTATATGTTTATTTAAGTTTATTCTAATAAAAAATATGTATTTATTCAATATGTTTATTTATATACTAGCTGCTGCCCGCGACGTCGTCTGCGTGAACGCTATGCAGCACCAAACGCACCTACGATTATAACACTGCTAGCGTGATAATATGTAGCCTATATGTTGACCCGACTTCTTAACTATCTTCATGCCAAATTTGAAGTAAATCCATGCAGTACTTTTTGAGTTTATCCCGGAAAGACAAACAGACAAAAATTCTAAAAACTATATTTTTTGTTTCTGTTTCGATTGTAGATCATACCCCAAGTATTCTTTTAAAAAAATATTCAATGTACAGTTTTGACTTTCCTACCATTTTATTATATGTATAGATTTCTTAAGTATACTTATCAGTTATCTAGTATCCATAACACAAGTTCTTTAAGAAACTTAATTTGGGCTAGATAATGTCGTGCGACTGTCAGAAATATTTATTTATTTTATTATTATTTACAAAACCAAAAGTTATGGGATATCAAAAAGAACACCTTGTATATTTATATTATATTTGATTTTAGGTATATTATATCTAGGGTCGGCAGACTAAAGCACTTAAGTCAAAAAGATAAAGTTTTCAGGAAGTAAAAAAAAACTATATTGTAAATTACTCAATAATGTTTTAATTTTTCTAATACATAAATAAATTTTATTTACAATATAGTTTTTTTTTACTTCCTGAAAACTTTATCTTTTTGACTTAAGTGCTTTAGTCTGCCGACCCTAGATATTTGAAACCCTTGATTGTCATCGCGACTTACACAGGACAATAAGCACTGCCCACCTAATGCCCTACTGCCCTTGGATCAACTACCTATGTCCAAGGGCCTTGGATATACGTGTCGTAAAAAGTTACTAACCCGCGTGACCCTTTGGAAACAATGCATCAAAAACAAGGACTATTTCCTTAACCCTTTTAAATTGAAACAAAAGTTGAGGGCCTTGATAAGAGATCCTGGGTTCAGGCGAGTTTCGGAAACGAGTTTTTAAAAACTGGCTCAGGTATATACATACATACATAACTTCACGCCTGTGGAGTAGGCAGAACACCAGAGGCTATAAAACCATCTGATGTCACGTTTGACAAATTTGGAGGCATTATAATGATGGAGAGAGACTATTGCAGACTAAGGGTCGGCCTATCGCCAACAAAAAGTCTCCAAACAAACTTCCTCTGTCAAAGGTAAGGTAAGGTCAAATCAACGCGCTCAATCATTGACTTTCTTAAACTCTGGATTTCACGGGGGCTCGCTCGCGCATTGGATACGTATCTCTCTACAACAGTGCTGTCATCAGCATAACCAATAATGCCCGGTGTTAAAAGGTCATTAATGTGCAGCAAGAATAATGTTGCAGAGAGAACAGATCCCTGAGGTACCCCGGCATTAATTGCCATTTGGTCGGAGGAGTAGCCATCTAAGACTACTCGAATAGACCGTTCCCTCAGAAAATCAGATATCCAGTCGCAGAGCCCAATCGGTATGCCATATGCTGGAAGCTTACTTAAGAGACCATCATGCCAGACCCTGTCAAAGGCCTTGGAAATGTCTAAGGATACAGCTATTGCTTCACCATGACCCTCCAAGGCCTCACTCCATAAGTGAGTGGCATACACGAGAAGATCGCCGGTCGGGCGTCCGTTGCGGAAACCATATTGGCTATCGCTTAGGAGCTCGTTGGTCTCGAGGTATGCCAGGAGTCGATTATTCAATACACGTTCCATGACTTTGCAAAGTATGGAGGTGATTGAAATTGGTCGATAGTTGACAGGATCGGCACGGCTTCCCTTCTTCGGTATTGGCTGTACGTTAGCAAGCTTCCAGGACTTGGGGACCTTACCCGATTCCAATGAAAGTCGATAGAGGCGCGCCAAAACGGGAGACAACTCAGCTGCGCAGCGTTTTAGGACCACTGCAGGAATACCGTCTGGACCACTAGCTTTGTTCTCGTCTAGGTGCAGCAATCATTTAAGAACCTCCTTTTGGCGAATGTGAACGGTACCCATTGTAGGTCCGAACTGAGGTAATTGGGGTGGGATTTTTCCTTCGCAATCTAGACGAGAATTTTCCGCGAAGATACTAGCAAATAAATCTGCTTTCTCCTTAGTAGTGTGGGCCAGAGAACCATCGGGTTCCCTCAGTGGTGGCAGCGACGGGCGACAAAAGTTCTTTTCGACCGACTTGGCAAGGGACCAGAAAGCTTTACTTCCCGAAGTGTATGCTGCTATTCTGTCTCCGATACGGCCTATGTGGGCAAAACGAGCTCTTTTGAGCTCTTCTACTTTCCCTTAAAATGTCAAAATATAATAAAATAATACCTAATTCACATAATTAATATGTCGTTTTAGGGCCTTTTTATTATCCGTACGAACGATGGAAACGCGGTTTTTGCTTGTTGATAACAATTCATTTGAATATGTTAATTTCAGTGCGATTAATTAATTAATTGTTTTGTTTATAAATTACAAGAAGCGCAAAATATGTATGTTGAAATATCGGGCAAAAAATACATAATGGTTCGTCATCATCGTATTTTTGCCGGTGGAGGATTCCCTAATATTAATGACGGACGCCTTACTATTCCAATTATTACTAGCTAGCTCTACTCAAAACTCGATCCCTTAAAATATCTGCGAACCTTCATCTCAATTGGTCAAGCCGTACCTGTGGAAATGAGTTTACCACCTTTACATCTGTCCATCCTAATAAAATTTCAAGAAAATCTATACTTATGTATTATAAAGCTGTAGAGTTTGTTTGTTTGAACGCTATAATCTCAGAAACTACAAGTGGGATTTGAAAAATTATTTTTGCATTTGATAGCCCAACTCTTGAGGAAGGTCATAGCTATATTTTATCCCGAAATTCCCACGGGATCAAAAGTTACGCGGGACAAACCGCGCGCGGTGGCTAGTAATATATAAAGTAGGATTATTAGAGTTTTTGTGGCATCGCAAATGACTTTGAGAGAGTGAAAGTGTTACAACACCTAATTCTTAAAATATAAACTAAAACTAAGATCTCTAAACACTAAATAAAATCCCAATATCAAATGATAAGTGAAAGGCGTTACTTTCTATGTGTTATTGACTGCAATAGTTACTATTACATCAAAATTTATTTACATTGCATTCAACAATACTCTTTCTGCCTACGTATTAAAAGCTAAAATTGGAGCAAAATTTCCAGTCACGTTCTGGTGAATACTTACTTTCAAATTTTGATAGTAAAATGAGCAAAAAGTCTTAGGTTGTTTTCACATGGTCGACTGTAGACTAGATGGATGGTCTAGCCTTTTGTAGTTCTATGTCGTTCAGTTATGTAAAGCTGCGTTGAAGTGAGACCATTAGAAAATAACGCTTTTTTTTATTAATGCCTTTACACGTCTTACAGCCCATTCACATTCCCGTCCGTTTTACTGGATACGTTTTTGTACCGTAAATACGCATACTGAATACTGTGCCATATGTTTAGTCGCTCATACAACTCCATGCGCCATCGATGAAAAAAATACGTATCCAGTAAAACGGACCATGTGTGAACGGGTTGTTACGCTGCAAACTGGACGGCGCGCGGGCAGCGACGCAGGGAATCTGGGCCGTTCTCGACGCCAGCGGGCGCTCGAGCGATTTGTCGCGGTTTCATACAAACTCAATACTTTCTATCGTGTCGTGGAAATCGCTGCCCGCGCCGCTGTCGCTGCCGTCCAGAAAGAAAAAACCATTAACCTCATAATTGCTACTTTATAAACGATAATTGACTTTGTTATTAGACATACCTGTTATTTTTAATTAGTGACTAAACCCGCCTTTGATTTCAATCTACCTTGATGCCGGAACACATCCATTACTGCAGGAGCGGTGATATTTGGCCGCAAATTTTATATGAAGGGTGGTCGCTAGCCAGGCGAATCCTCAAGCTTTTCCTGGGTCGGTAAGGCTATTCTAAGTCCATTTGGACAATCAAATGTTGGTTTCATGATCAGCTCTTTTAGAGAACATTTCAGCTTTATTATATGAATTAGAAATTAGATGTCGTGCGTCATCTTCATCTATTGATAGCAATATACTCATTAGTTTTGCGGTAAAAAAATTGAGATTATTTCATGTATACATCTTGTACAAATACGAATATCTTTAAAATTCGTAAAGAAAATGTTAATATTACCTATTAGATTTTTCTAACGATATCCAAAACGTTCAAATGTTTTTTGTATTTTTGTAACGCGGATTTTTAAATTTTATCCAATTCGATTTATTACTTTTTGAAAAAAATTGAAGTTTTATTGAGAATATTTATAGGTTGTTAACCTTATACTTGGACTTAAAAATGTTAGTGAAGACAGTTTTTTTAATGCTCTAAATTTGTTGAATATAAATAAATGAGATATAAAACTTTAAACTGTTAAAGGTGTCATAACTAATTGTTTATTAAGCGGCTTTTGCTCACTCGATTAGAGCGGTTACGCACTACATCTGATTCTAATCCGAGAAAATAAAAATCTGGAAATTTTGCATGAAATGACGGATGACAGACACCGGCTCCCTTATCACGTAATTATTAATGATCAGCTATAATGGCGCAGTCATCACGCCATGGACGCGCGATCCATTGCTTTACATCGTATTATGTAAGCGATAGCTGTTCAATCGTTCGTTGATCGCAGAATGCATTTATTGCTACGATACTAGCGCCAAAAACAATTTGGTAGCTAAAAAAGAAAATAATAAAATGTGAAACAGATGTTTGCTTTTAAAATTTTGCAGAAAAGTACACACGAAAAGTATGAAAGTCTATATGCACTTTTAGTACATCGATTGTACGATAGAGGCAGCACAGTCGTCGGATTGCTATGGCTTTGTTTTTGCTGTAACGTAATACGAATTAGTTCTTTTTTAGCAAATCTTGCGCGATTCATGCCATCTCTTTGCTCTTGCAAGTTACGTGATAAGGCAGTAGTACCAAAGCTACCATAAAAACAGTTCTACGGCTACGCAGCGACTCGTGTGTTCACGAAAGTTCGTATAGTATGGTGTCGGTATGTAAGTTTAAAATTGAAGTCTACAAACTGCCGCACGACAAGTTTAAATAAACGTACATACATACATAACTTCACGCCTGTATCCGTTGTTGGGTAGGCAGAACACCAGAGGTCATAAGACCATCTGATGTCACATTTGACAAAGGAGGTATTATAAAGATAGAGAGAGACTGTTGTAGTGACAGGGGGTCAGCCTATCGCCCACAAAATCGCCAATAAAACCTCCGATATCTACTTTTGCTATAAAAATATATGAATGCACGTTTGACTTTGAACGTATTATAATATACTATTGCAGTGATAGGGGGTCAGCCTATCGCCCACAAAAACGTAACGTAATTAACCTGTGTCTCTTAACTGAATTTTACAGTATGACCGGGAAGAGAAACAGCTGACACATTCTATGTTTTTCTTTCGTTCCCAGTCCAGCATGGAAGAACTAAAATAAAATAAAATAATTGAACGTGTGCCTTGCTAATTTTAAATGTTTTTGTACATGTTGTATTGTTCGATAATTGTAAAATAAATTACAACCGGCTCCAAATACATGTGTGTTCGTACATTCGTAAACATACGGGTCGATAAAGTTCTGTGATTGCACTACTGGACCGTCATTTCTCGGATTCGGATCGGATAAGAATCAGTTGTACTGCGTAACCGCTCTGAGGTTTGAGCGCTGTCGCTTCTACAGTCCTCCTATAATAGTCAATTTTATTTTAATAGCAGATTAAGAATGATGAGTAGGTCTAAACTACAGAAGAAAAATTTTTTTTATAAATATATTTAATTAATTAAAATTTCGAAATTTTTCAAAGTGATCAAAATTTAAGTTTAATCTTTTGTTTATACACAGCAAGAAATAAAATGTTTCCATCTAATTGTATGCAGCCATAAAAATGTAGATTAAACTTAAATTTTACTCAACAAAAAGAATTTTGAAATGTTAATTTATGATTTTTTTTAATTTTTTATTGAATTTCATACCCACTTATCATTCTTAATCTACTATTAAAATATAATTGACTATTATAAATGCACCCTGTATGTATGAGCTCGAAACTAGTCGTACATATCCTACACTAAACATGTTTGTAATTAAAAACCGCTTCATATGCCATTAAATAAGATTCTGTCGGCCATCTTTAATGAGTCGATACATTTCAATCGTGGCCTTCTCCAAGATAAGTTTTGACGACCGGCTGGTGTAGTGGTGACATACATTGCCTTCTATGCCAGAGGTCCTGGGTTCGAATCCCGGCGGCGACGGATATTTGTGTGATGAATACAGATATTAGTCGTCAAGTCATGGATGTTTATATGTTTATTTAAGTTTATTCTAATAAAAAATATGTATTTATTCAATATGTATGTTTATATATTTCTTAAGTATATCAGTTATCTAGTATCCATAACACAAGTTCTTTAAGAAACTTAATTTGGGCTAGATAATGTTGTGTGAGTGTCAGAAATATATTTTTTAAGTATTTTTTTAGAAAACGATGAAATGTACTTCACAAAGATTTTTAAAGATAACTTTATATTTTTTGATTTTAAACACAATGTTATTATGTTAAATTCGTAATTAAATGAAGTGATGATTAGAAATTTTGAAATAACTTTTGGATATGGCTCTTTTTGATTTGCACCAACAAGGATTTGGCTTCTTATGAATTATCTCGCTGAATTGCTGAATTAGATTTGACTTCGACCAGCCGCTATGCAAAGAATGGTGTTCGAATTGGCGCCTAAAATATGTATACTGCGTTGTCATTGGCCGAAACGGACATGTCGTGTTACGATTTGATATTATGGCAGGAGATAGCCGAATTTGAAAAAAAAATGAATTAAATCTCCTGTTTAGATAGGATATGGATTATTTTGATTTAACATGCTTATTTTGTGTCCTTTGAACTTTTTTCTAAGCTCAAAAACTCAAAATTGTCGGAAAATGGAGATGGCCACGTTTGAAATTTAATAACTCTTTTGATAATCAAAGACGATTATTGTTTTTAAAATCCGATTAGAATGTACATCTATACAACATACATAACAAACATAACATACATACAAACAACATACACGCTTGTATCCCATATGAGATAAGCAAAACACCAGAGCCTATAAAACCACCTGATGTCATGTTTGAAAAATTTGGAGGTATTATAACGATATTGCGATTAAAAACGATATAAAAACTTTTTGATATGCAGCCTTCATTAAATATTCTCATTCCATAATAATCTAATATATCTCGTGTCACAGTTTTCGTTGCCATATTCCTCCGAAACGGCTTGACCGATTTTGATGAAATTTTTTGTACTTATCCGGTATCTATGAGAATCGGCCAACATCTATTTTTTATTTATTTATATGGCAAAACAACGTTTGCCGGGTCAGCTTGTTTATAAATAGAAACTAAGAATTATGGTCTTTTTTTAGCATTTTTGTTAACTTAATAAATTAATTATTTTCATTTATAGTAAATCCTTTATTAGACATAAGCTACTCTTTAGATTTAATGTATTTACGGGATTCTTACCACGATTTTCGCGATCATGGTGCTTGTAACAGCATCGAAATATCGGACGTGCGAAAATAAAATCGAAAATCGTGGTAAGAATCCCGTAAATACATTAAATCATAGTGAAAATAACCGCGATAGTTTAAAACAATTATTACTCTTTAGATGTATTTGTTAAAATTTTAAATTTAAGGTCTGTGGATTTTGCGACTGATAAATAAATAAATAAATAAATATAACTTTGTCCACAGCGTAAAAAAACAACAGTTGAAGTACTAGACAAACTCGAAACAAACATAAAGAAGATAGAACACGATGGCCAATGCAAGGAGCAGACTCAAAAGCGAATCATCGGCTACGTGATGGCGTATTCGATGGGGCTTTACGTGCTGTTCGCGATACTATACTACGCCGTATATGTGGGCAGGAGCCAGCACTGGCTGCACTCTATCATGTACGCGTCTCCGCTGCTGCTGCTTCCGGTTATGTGAGTGTTCTTTTTTTAAATTTGTAAATTTGCTCCAACGCCGGTGCTGCTGACTGGTGTCTTAAATCCGCAACTATAGTTGAATTCTTTTCAAGTGGTTTTTGTGACAGTTCAAAATTGACAATCTTTGTGACGTTGCCGTAATGAAATTGTTCGATCTTCCATTCGATGGCTTTGACGTATCGAATAAGTTGGTGAAAAAAATGTATACAAACATCCGATTACAAGATGGCCGCTCATATTCATCGATTCAATGTCGATTCAGTAGTGTCAATCACTATCAACTGAACGTTCCGTTTCTTTGAATCTGTCTATTTAAGATGAATATTTTTATGACATTTACTTAATTTATTTACAGTTAATAATAACAATTACACTTTATTAATAGTTCAATTTATAATTTTAAAATAAACAATTTTATTGTCATAGTTTTTATTTTCTTAACGCGCCAATTTATATTTTATTAGTTGTGAATAGTTTGCGCGTAATGGAAAATGAGAACTGTCACGAAAATCATTCGAAAACAATTCAACTATAGTACTCTTGCTCTAGTATTAAAGTTTGCGAAATATAGTTACTAGCGATACAATACAGCATAAATACATACTTGAACCAAATGAACTAAACGTTCCGCTGCCTTAAGTTCTTTTTCATCTTTTTATTGTAACTGTAGGATTCTATATTCAAGGGATGTCAGCCAATGATTCTCCTAAAGTAGCTGTTGGAAATGTCCTGTGATTCTATCAATTTCATCAAATTATATTTTTGACTGGTGATGAAAGTAACTCAGACATTTTCAGTCCCTTATAACCCAATAATTGCCGATGCGATGGCGTACCTTGCTGTTGGGCATCGTTAGTTTTTGGTTTGGCGCTTTCAGGCGAAATTATGCATACAACTAAGGCGCAGATGTGCTTAAATTTTCCTGATAGCTACCCTGGAATTGGCAAATTGCACTTGCAATCAATATTATAAAATTGAAACAAATAACTGTATAGCTTTTCTGCAAAAGTAATGATTAGGTTTTGTTGCCATGTAGTTGGTGTGATTGTCTGGGGATTTTATTTTTATTATTAATTATAGATTCGCTACTTTGAAGTCTCTCTAATGTCAAATAAGAAGAATTGAATTCAAAAGTTGCTAACAAAAACTGATTTTGAAGTTTCTAAGTTTGACATTAGAGAGACATAAAAGCCCGCCGCTCGCTTAGCCAAACTTGTCATTGGGTTTGGCAAAAATATCTTGCTATTTCACTCAGCTTCACACACTGGTTTGCACGTTTGGTGAGACGCACGACATATTCTTACAGAAATGAAATAAAGGAATGGTCTCGGGAGACAAATAAAGAAAAGGTATTTGTGGTATTTTCAACATTAAAGTGCCGATGGTCCGACTTGGTTAGTCCTGCCGCACCTGGATAAGCGCCTAATAAAAATAGGGACCCGGGGGGGGGATTCAGGTTTTGCTAGTTGCGGCCAAGGCTTGTACGAGGGCAGGTCAAAAAGTTCGCGGAATGACAGGGAAAGGAAGATGAAATAAAAACTGAAACTATTTTTCCTTTTCAATATAATCTCCCTCAACTCGAATACATTTCTCAGACCTTTCTTTTTATTTCAATATACCCTCTAAAAAAAGGTTTTGTTTTGAGCCTCGAAATAGGTCGAAATTGCAGACTTGACTTCATCATCATCGTTGATTTTTTTTTCCATCAATAGCTTTACTATCCCAAAAGATGGTTACCATGATCTTGCCGGCCGATTGTGACACCTTAAATTTTTTAGGGGGTGCTTCGCCTTTTTTAACCCACTGCATTGACTCTTGCTTAGATTCAGGTTCATAATGGTGAACGCAAGTTTCGTCACCAGTGACAATTCGGGAAATAAATTCATCTGTTTGTTCTTTACAGCGGTTCAAAAACTCGCGAGAACAGTTGACACGCTCCCATTTTTTATGCGGCGTGAGCATTCTAGGGACCCATCTTACTCATACCAAGATGTTGATGTAGAATATTCAAAATGGTAGTTTCTTATAATCCAATTATTATCGAAAGCTGTTTCTTCTTCAAACGGGCATCTTCAAATACAAATTTCTCAACTTTTTCAACGATTTCTAGTGTGGTGGCGTCAATCGGCTGTCCAGATCGAGGGTCGTCTTCAATCGACTCTCTACCGTTCTTGAATAGACCATGCCACTTATAAATCATAGTTTTACCCGGAGCAGAATCTCCGTAAACAGATAACATCTCTTGCAAAATGGTTTGGGCGGTTTTTCCTTATTTGGTAAGGAACTTTATAACGGCGCGATGTCCAATTTTTTCGTTAATAACTTGAAAGTTAATGAAGCTATAAGGGTGGGGTTGATATATAGAAGGTGTTCCTGTTGATTACCCAAAACTTTAAGGTTTTGTATCTTACTAAAAAACAATAAGTTTTGCCAAAGAAAATGTGGTTTAATAGTGCATACTTTCCAAGATATCGCTAATCTTAATATGATGAGTTCATAAATTATCACCCTTGTAAAATCCCTTATATCCCCAATAGACGCGTGTCACTAAAGCTATACAATAAACAACAAAAACATTTTAAACTTTGAGGAACGTTGCATACAATGTACAACGCAAAGCGTTGTGAACTGTACCTGTCCATAGCGATAAAAAAAGGGATAGAAAATGCCACGTTCTCATACTTTGCATAAAGGTGTTTTACATAAGATGTTATGACTTAATTGAATTATTTTGTATGAAAAATAAAAACAAAAAAAAAATGAAATATTATTCACATGTTATTTGATTCTATTACATGGTCCCATTAATACCCTAGAGTTATGGGAAATTAATTAATATGGGATCCTTAACTAGAATCTACCTGGGTGAGCTACCTGACCCCCACAACCCTCTCATACCGCGAACTATTTGAGCTCCCCTCGTATAGAATAATGTGCAGAAATTAAACTAAGTAGCACAATTCAAGTATTTAAAACCAGTGACGATGTTGATGAACAACTAATAACAATTAGTTTTTTACGCGCCAAAGTATTTTTTTGTCCTTTATTTTTCTATTCGAAATTTAAATTAAACCTTTGATAAGTTAATCTTTGTTCGCCATGTTGCGGAGTAGAAGATCGTTCCGTTTTTAAATTGCACGACAAATATGATTTTACGTAGTAATTTATTTGGCCGCTATACACGACAGATATGCATTTTCATACAACTGTTGCTCGACCAGTACAGCAAGTTGAAATTTATCTCGAAGAAGGTTGTCAAAATAATGCTCAAATTTCCAAGCATATTTGAGAAAAATAAATTTCGATGGCGTCTGCCAGTACCCGGTAGCTCAGATGTTAGAGCACCCGCCCTGAATTCGTGAGACCCGCGTTCGATTTCCGGTCGGCACGATTTAATTAAATATTTTTCTTATCTCTATTTCAGAGTAATTTTCCTACGAGCTGGCGTGTCCTGGTATTACGGATGGTCGCTTAACAAGAACCGGATAAAACTAAACAAAATGAAAGAAGAGAAAAGGAAGATTCTCGAAGAGGTCATGAACACGGAAACGTACAAGGTATTTGTTATATTTTTCTATCACTAGCGGTAAGCCTCTGACTTCGCTCGGGTTTCAGAGTAGGAGGTAAAGACGCAATTTGCCTCCGTGTTCTACTGGTCACATCATTTGCGGGCGCGGTCCCAGACTGAAATTTTGGGGGGGGGTCACGACAATTTTTTTGTATCAGAAGTATCTTTTTCTTCCTCCTTCTCTTTTAAGGGATTCATCTTTTCATGATTTTGGGGGGGTCATGTCCCCTGTGACCCCCCCCCCCCCTGGGACCGCGCCTGATCATTTGAGAAAGATAGATATTTTTTTAATGTTTATATTTTGAACTAGCTGTTTTGCGTGGCAATTTTCTAATCCCACAGGAATTTCCAGGTAAGAAGTAGCCTTTGTGCTATTTCAGACTGTACACTATCACTATGCCAAATTTCATCCAAATCCGTTCTGCCGTGATTGAGGAACAAACATTCATCCATACATACAAACTTTCGCGTTTATAATACCTATAGTGGGATTGTAGGATTTGTACAGAAAGCTACATACCTACTAAAAAAACTAGAAATACATACCTACATAACCTCACGCCTGCTTCCATGCTGGACTGGGAGCGAAAGAAAAACGTAGAATGTGCCAGCTGCTTTTTTCCCGGACATACTGTAAAAGTCAGTTAAGGGACAGAGGTTTTAAAGGCGTTTTTGTGGGCGATAGTCTGACCCGCTGTCACTACAATAGTATCTCTCCATCTTTACACCTCCGAATTTGTCAAACGTGACATCAGATGGTCTTGTAACCTCTGGTGTTTTGCCGACCCGATAAGTGATACAGGCGTGACGTTATGTATGTACCTCACGCCTGTCTCTTTTTGGGGTAGGCAGATACAAGAAAACACCAACTGCTACTATCCAGACATACCTCTTTCGCTTCCTCCACGTGCATCAACCGTTTCATTCAATATGATCGCCGGTTACGGGTACTCTTGACTAGGCCCTTTCTGAAAATGTCTTCTATTTGACCGGCATACGTTTCGCCTAAACGCATACTGTCGCGTTTAATCTATACTAATATATAAAGCTGAAGTATTTGTTTTTTTTGTTTGTTTGTTTGAACGCGCTAATCTCAGAAACTACAAGTGGGATTTGAAAAATTCTTTTTGCATTTGGTAGCCCAACTCTTGAGGAAGGTTATAGACTATATTTTATCCCGAAATTCCCACGGGGTCAAAAGTTACGCGGGTAAAACCGCGCGCGGTGGCTAGTTTTATTATATATTTTAAATTGGCATTTTAGTGTATCACAATGTGCTTACGAATGTAGGCGCGATAAAATCTAGTAAATAAAATGTATTATTTATTATATATGGCGAAAACTTTAGCAATAGTACATTTATACCAAAAAAAACTTCATAATATGCGCTAATGTGATGCGCTAATTAAAATTAACCCTGTATATAAATAAAGGTTAATATTATTTCAAAATTCAATTTACAGGTAGCCAAAGAAATACTAGACAAGTATGGAAGCCCAGAAGACCATTCCAAAGCTTTGAAACCGTTCCAGCCAACGACCAATGTACCTGGTAATGCAAGCACGCCCTCCCCAGGTAGATAGATCCTTTTAAACACCCTTAAAATATAACCTTGTACATACAGCCTTAACCCTTAAATTGTCCCGTAAATTATTTACTTTGAGATTGGCTTCAATAAGCCCGTGTAGGGTCGGCTTTCTTAATATTATAAAAATAGGACGTTTGTCTTCCATGCCACCTGATAGAAGGTGCGATGAAGATGAATGAAGATTATGGTGGTACACGTCAATCCACGAGAAACCTATTCACTGGGCACTTAAAAAGTACCAGGACTGTATGCCACCTTTAAGCGAAGTATGACAACGTGGCATTTTCTATCCCTTTTTTATAGCTATGCACAGGAACAGTTCGCAACGTTTTGCGTTGTACATTGTGTGCAACGTTCCTTTTAAAATGTTTTTGTTGCTTATTGTATGGTTTCAGTGACACGCGTCTATTGAATGAATTTTAAAGAGATATTAAGGTTAGATATTAAGATTGATGATATCTTGAAGAGTATGCACTTTTGAACCACATATTCTTTGGCAAAAGTATTCTTTTTTAGTAAGGAACAAAACCTTAATGTTACGGGATTTCAAAAAGAACACCTTGTATAGCTAGTTGCATTAGAAACTTTGATAGCGCGATCTAGGGTCAAACATCTTGTCGTCATCGTCGTTGCTATGTATCGGCGCTAGAGGGCGCTCCACTTACCATCAGGTGAGATTGAGAACAAACGCGGGTTTAGTCACAGGGGAAAAAAACTTTTAAACAAAAATAAACTTTAGGACATTGGTGGTAAGGCAGGAATTTGTTTAGTGAACTCTCGCCTACGTAAGCGGAGGCCAAAGTGTGTATTCTTGTTATGAAATTACATACATACATAACTTCACGCTTGTCTCTATCGTGTAAAACCATGACACTGTAAAGTCACATACAGTGTTTTGTCGCTATAGCGCTTAATCGTTTCCTTATAGCCTAATGTACATGCCTGTGCCTTAAAATCAATGAAATAATGTGTTTTTTGCCTATATTTTTAACAGCAGTTTACCCCTGTATCATCTAATATCTACGAGCTATCACACCTTGACACTGTATCTAATTTTACAGTGTCTTAACTTTATAAATTTTATTCGCCCGTTTTGATACAGTGTTTTGGCGTCCGCCTCGCCAGTCTTGTTAGAGCTAGGGAAGCGTAGCTCTCGTCGTATTACTATCTCACTCACTCTTAGCGTATTTGTAATGCTTTCGATCATCGTGCGTGCGGTGCGGGGCTTTTGTGACGCTTCAAACATTAACGGACGCGACACCGGGTCAGTGCATTGTTTACTTTTGTTGTGGTAGTTTGTTTTTTGCGCGATAATGAGTAATCAACGAAATAGATTATTAATCAAGTTATCACAAACTAATAAACAATATTACAATGATTCAAGCCATGTGACAAATGCATCGGAGTTAAATCTGTTAGCATAGATAAGCAAAAATCCATATGTAGGCCTATAATTGACACCAAAGATAGCTATTTTTCCAGAAAACTTGTTTTGTTTAACGAAACATTTGTACCTCCAGGCAAGAATAAAAAAGCTTTATGTATAGTTTGGCATGAAGGGAAGAGTGGGAGAAAAGCCTACTATATAGCTTCCACATTTGTTCACGTTTTGAGAAAACATTGCCAAGATAAGAAATGTATCTATTTCTTTATAGATAGGTAATTGAAATTCTCAAAATAAAAATAAAGTGTTGCTTTCAACGCTAATAAGAATTATTCATGACCAAAGTACGTCAATTGATACAATCGTTCTAGAATATTTTGAGCCTGGACACACTTACATGGCGGCAGATGCAGTGCATGCCACAACCGCCAGAAAACTGACTTCTTCTGGAGAAGTATATGATTTTGACGATTTTATTCATAAAATAAAAAACTCGCGAAAGAATTTAGAAGTAAACGTGGTCAAACATGACGATATGTTTTTGATTAACAATGATGCAAAAATTCAATTTAATAAAGGTTGGAATTTGCAAAATTTTAAAGTAGGTAATTGAATTCAGAAGAGGTCAGTTATCGATATTTGCTAAAAATAAAATAAATAATAAAAATAAAATCCCCAGACAATCACACCAACTACATGGCCTCAAAGTAAGCGAAGCTTGTGTTATGAGATACCATGTAGCGAACTAGGGGGGAACCTAGAATATAAATACATATATAGATAAACACCCAGACCCGGAACATTTTTTTTCTTGTTCCGGGCGGGAATCGAACCCGCAACCACTGGCGTCTGAGGCAGATAGGTTTACCTGAAGAATGTAAGGAAATACATTTCTTAAAAGAGAAGATTGAGACAGACTTAAGCAGAAGATTAAAATTAGGAGATGTTGGTTATTTTTTTGGTAACATTCAGAAAGAATCTAGGCCAAGAGGAATTGACGAACTCAAAAAAACTGAATTAATTGAACTGTGCAAAAGTATGCCACATTCACGTCGATTATTTTATGAGAATCTTGTTGTGGCCGATGTCCAAGATCTTTCTTCAAATGTTGATTCAAAATATGATATCTCTTTTTCATAAAAACCTTCATAATTATTGTAAAGAATACATGATAAATTATTCTACAGTCTTATTGATTTTAGGTATATAATGGACTTAGAAAACCAAGACACGGTATCTTGCAATACAGTATCATGGTCTTATACAAGAAGTTTTACTCGGCTAGAGTTGACAAAGTAAAACAAGTTATGTTATATATTTAATAAAATATCTTATTAATTAAACTAAAAATTACATGGCCAGAAAGGTACCGAAAATACAAATTTTTTGAGATAGGTACAAAATATAAGTCGCAGTAGGAATCGCCAAAATTTGTAAAAACACGAAAGAAATTAAAGCGCTATTTATCTCAAAATAGGTAATTTTAAAATACAGTGTTATGGCTTTTCACGATAGGTCTCCCTTTGGGGTAGGCAGAGACAAGCTACCCTGTTATGACAAAACACTGCATCCCGGGTTACATTGTTTTATGGTAATACATCGTAAAATAAACAACGCGATATCAGCTTGGTATGGGTTCAATCTACAGTTCATAAATAGTTTCAATTACCAAAAAACCTTGTCAATTACACTTTACGGTAACCTAAAGTTAAAAATTTTTTTCTCTCTCAAAAATTCCTTTCTCCTTAAAAATACAATATTATGATGTTACAGTAAAAACAGCAAAACATCATCAAAAATTAGTTGAATAAAAATTTACCGTCTATCGTCACTGGATAAAATTTGGTAACGCGTTAAAGTTGTAAACTTTTGAAGTCGTTTTTCTCAAATTCACGTTTTACAGATTACAGCGTTTTGTCCTAACACGGTAGCAATGGAACACCAATTGCTACGATCCAGACATGTTATGAAATTATGAATCGTAAGTTCAACTGTCCATGGGTTATGGTTATTACCTAAGATCTGATAACCCATACGTTCATTTGACTCTTATAACATAACAAGCTGTAGCACCCGGCTTCACTCGGGTGCAGTTTGACTTTAAATTGTTACTGTCTTTGCAGTTAGTATTTTCAAATCGATATTATCGCGTCTTTTTTGGCAAAAATCGTGATAACTCGACTTGTAGATAATGAAGCGTGATATTTACTATACCCTGGCAAATAGTTCAATGCAGTAAACTGGCAGTTCGAAAACTCTAAGTTTAATAATGATACCAGTTAAAATCTTCGTAGTGTAAGGTACTGAATGAGAATGGATGAAATTTAATGGTACTTTTTCATTCGTTTAGCATAAAATTTTAAAGCAATGCATGTATACGTGAATTAGAGGTGTGTATTTTATCTTAACAGTAACTAACAAAAATAATTAATTACCAAACATAAAATGTACTTTAAAACGGTCATAGCAGAAGTGAAATTAGTTGTTTGAATTTTTTTTAAAGATAACGAAATGTAAATGACCTAAAGTATCTCCACTCTAGAAAAAAAAATTAAGGTATAAAATATCTTGTGAGTCAAAATATTTTTTTTTCCTATATCATCAAGATATTATATTTAAAAAAAATCATTCATTCACTTAAACCGCATCACTATTTTTTTTGTTCCCTAAAGCGGGCACAGTGGAACTGTCATTTTACTGCATTAAATTATTTGCCAAGGTATAGCTTCTAGTGAGGGCTGATACTCTTGAACTGGTGCAAACCAGATCATAATGTGTTTAGTAGTTTCGAAGATGACCTCGAACCTACAATCAGGCGTTTTAATAAAATGGAGAGGTTAAAATAAGTCTTGAACGTATTCAAAAAGGCTTCGGAATATCTTACTTATATTATAAATGAGAAAGTTTGGATGTATGGATGTTTGTTCCTCAATCACGGTAGAATGGCTCTATGGATTTGGATGAACCTTGGCATATTGATAGTATGTAGCCTGGAATAGTACATGGGCTACTTTTTATCCCGCAATTCCCTCGGGATTCGAAATTACGCGGGAAAAACCGCTAGTAGTTTTATAATCAACGAATGCAGAGCATGAAGAACCCGAATTCACCAACTTTTTAAGTCCTTGTCAATACTTTGGCTGAAGTACTTTTTCGATTTTGATGAAATTTATATGAGACCACCCCTGTAGTATCTTATATCAAATGAAACACTTAAACAGAAAACACATACACATTAATTGAGAACGTTCTCCTTTTGGCATCGGTTGAAAAGTATGAATTTAAGGAGATAATCTGTTTCTCAGTAGCTATAATGGTGTGATTGGACAACGCGAAAAGGACAAATATCAGCTTCGTATAGCAAAAATAACCTGCATTATAAGGCAATAAGATTGTAAATTGAATATAAAACTAAATTATAAATACGATGATATAAATAAATTTAATAGCTTTAAGGCATGCTACATTACTGACTAACAGTGCATGTTGAATCTTTATTCGGTCGGTTGCGAAATTTAATAATTATAAATAGACGGGGCGGGTCACAGGGGACATGACAACCCCAAATCATACATTTCAAATTGACAAAATGACTTAAAAGAGTAGAAGCTAGAAAAAAAATCCTCAGGTTCCATTATCCTTCAATGGATATGAGATACCAAATATCAAAATGAGAAAAATAAAGTATAATAGATTAAGGATCGATTTTTTCCTTAATAGCTATAAGAGATTAAGGAAAAAATAAATTTATACATCGTGTAATAAAGTCCAATTTGCTCGACCTATTTTGCTTTTAGTGACACCCCCAAAAATTTCAGTCAGCAACCGCGCATGCACATAACTGCATAATCCAACTAAATTATACTAAACATTAACAAATCATATTTTGATTTCATACAAAGATGCGAGCCTTTTCTGGCGCGTCGGAGCTTATATATTCAGCCGAGGAAGACGCGCAGGCGCTGCGGCCGAGACGAAAAACGGTGATCCCGAACTCGGGCTGTGATAATTAATTTAAGGTGGCACATTGAATGTTTTTTCTGGCAATCTTAGCAGCTTAATAGCCTGGCATAAGGTCGCGTATTGCATAGAATTCGCGACACCGCTCAGATGTTGAAATGATTTAAAAAATCGATAAAAAAAAATGGTAAATGCTATGTAAATTTTGATTAAGTAAAGTTCGCATAGTAAATTATTTCTGGGCATATGGATTTCATAACTACTTGGTAATTTAAGAAAAATAATTTTTTGTAGACGTGTTTCGAAAAAAAACTTATCGAGTCAAAATCATTAGATCATGTTTTTTAAGCAATCAAAGTATGAATAAAGATATGAATTTACACATATCAAAATTTCAGATCCTTTCGCCTTGTCAATAGTTTGTGATGAAAGTCAATGGATTTTTTCAATATGTCGCTTTAAAAGCGTGAAAAAAAAACGTGATGTTTTTTTGTGACAGAGATATTATGTTGCTATGTTAAAATAATCATTGACATATTTTTTTTTTATGTTTGTATTTCCATTTTATGTTAAATAGTTTAGTAATAACTTTATGTTAAAATTTTAATTTACAATAAGTAACAATTTAAATAAAATAAAATAAGAAAAAGAAACACCAAAGTATATTAAGTATATAAGTACAAAATAAAAAAATAAGCAACCCAATTTATTAAAACATGATTTATTTCATAACTTAAATTAAATAAACTAATTAAGAATGTTATAAAAATTAAACTAAAAAAACGTTTTGTGAAAAAATATAAAAACGTCAAAACACTTTTATTTTACCCTTCCTAATTACAAGAAAGATGAAAGTTTGTGAAAATGTGTGGGTTACCAGATGTTTGATTACCATTACGCGACTTGTTCAAACAGGTTTATCCCATGCAAAAAAGAGATATGAGATAGATTTTACTTCGCAAGAGTGAGATAACAGCTTCTACCTATAACCCATGTGACAAGTTATGCAAAAAATATTTTTTACCACAATTTTGAATATAGCTTTACGCGACCCCTTTCACTAATTTGGAAAATTTCGCGATGTTCTGGATAATTTTTGTAGCATGTAACATATCATTAGACAGAGGAAAGACCAGGGAAGTTTTTGAGAAGAAATCGGAAGATCCTGTTCACTGTTTTTAATATTTTTATACGCATGTAAAGCCAAAGACTGATTTTTTTTCGATTCCAAAACTTTGCAAGCAAATAAAATAAAAACTAATTAACTAATGATTGTAGTTTTGGAGTTAAAATAAGCAGTGCACATTTAAATAAGACCAAAATTAGCTGTCTACACTTGATACTTTTTATTATTTTAATTTTTGCATGATGATTTCGGGGCGATAAACAACAAAAGTTTAAAAATCTTATAAAAAAAGAACCACAAGGCTTTTGGCTTTTAAATGGCCAGTTAAGCATAGCAGATAACCTACTCTATAGGCCATATCAATTTGGCCGGCGATGGACCAAGCACCCCGTATATTGGATTTAACAAAAAGTCGAACAAAAACGTTTTGATAGTTACGGGTTGATAAGGTGTGGAACGAACTGCCTACGTCTGTTTTTCCTGACCACTACAGTCCTGGTACTTTTAAGTGTCGAGGGAACAGGTTTCTCGTGGATGGACGTATACTACCATGGTATTCGTGCGCACTTTCCATCAGGTGGCATTGAAGACAAACTTCCTATTCTTATTGTAAAAAAAAGCCAGCGGTTGCTGTTATTTTACTGTTCTTTTAAAAATCCTTCATCATTTAATGGAAAATTATTGTATGACTTATACATCGAACTCACACAGGATTTTTTTAATGATATTGGTGACTAAACCCGCGTCTGACCTCAGTCTCACCTGATGGTAAATATAGAAAATAAAAGTTGGTTAAATTAAGAGGTCTTAAGATGACAGCACACGGGTACAGGTCAGACCACATCATCGCAGGGCCGTTTATATTTAAGTTTACGACAGGTTTCATATGAAGGTTGGTCGCTACTCGCTACTACACTCGGATTAGTCGCCTTTAACGATACGCTTATCAATGGGCGGTAGGGCTATTCTAAGCCTACCTTACGTAAAAAATATAGTTAAATATATATTATAGCAAACTATTAAGGACGCGTTTCCGCAAATCTTCAAAATAGGGTATTTTCTGGTACATATTGTGATAAAATGGCGCAAAGTTTAGTATAATTACAAGTACTAATAGATAGATAAGACTTTCATCTCCATTTATTATATAAAAATAATATAAATAAATTTGTTTTTGTGGCTTAAAAACTAATTTTGCGATGCCTCGTCGCACGAAAATGACGATTTTAAGCCAATTTACGGTACCACTTTTGGTATGAAAACACAAGTATTTATGAATAAAAAAAATACTATTCGATGGTTGACATGTTCATTTTTGATAATACGCATTTTTTTCTTTGAAATTACTACTAAAAACCCTTTAAAAAAAAATAAAACCAAACACGTAATTTTCTTCATGTTTGTATAAATGCGTAAATCTTAACACACTGTGGTAAGGGTTATTATACTTTAGCAAATAATGTCAATATCATTCCAAACAAAAACTAGATATCTTCAGTCTGCGCTCAGCCGCTGTCGAGAGTGGACCTGTATCGCTTTTGAGTTATTTTTCGTGCTAAGAAACATCGCTGTACATACACAATTTATTACATCAAACAAGTCTCGATACTTGACGCTCTCTGAACTGAGTTGAAAAGGTAATAATATAATTTTATTGAAAAAAAAAAATTACAAAACCTTTTATGATTAGGATTGAATTTGGAAACTTGGAATCATTATGTTTGTTAGGACTAAACCTTATCTCCAGTTCTGGTAGTGGGGTCTGAATATCGAGTTTGGGCTCATTTTGATTCGAAGGAAGAGACCTTACCACCAGTTTTGGTAGTAGGAGCTGAAGGTATACCTCAAGGTGCTACTGGTACTCGTAGACCGATAGAGCTAGGCATGTCAAGTTTGGGTTCATTTTGATTCGCAGGACGAGACCTTACCACCAGTTCTGGTAGTGGGAGCTGAAGGTATACCTCGAGGTGCTACTGGTACTCCTAGACGGGTAAAGCTAGGTATATCGAGTTTGGGCTCATTTTGATTCGAAGGAAGAGACCTTACCACCAGTTTTGGTAGTAGGAGCTGAAGGTATACCTCAAGGTGCTACTGGTACTCGTAGACCGATAGAGCTAGGCATGTCGAGTTTGGGTTCATTTTGATTCGCAGGACGAGACCTTACCACCAGTTCTGGTAGTAGGAGCTGAAGGTATACCTCAAGGTGCTACTGGTACTCGTAGACCGATAGAGCTAGGCATGTCGAGTTTGGGTTCATTTTGATTCGCAGGACGAGACCTTACCACCAATTCTGGTAGTGGGAGCTGAAGGTATACCTCGAGGTGCTACTGTTACTCCTAGACGGGTAAAGCTAGATATATCGAGTTTGGGTTCATTTTGATTCGTAGGACGAGACCTTACCACCAGTTCTGGTAGTGGGAGCTGAAGGTATACCTCGAGGTGCCATTGGTACTCCTAGACGGGTAAAGCTAGTTATATCGAGTTTGGGTTCATTTTGATGCGTAGGACGAGACCTTACCACCAGTTCTGGTAGTGGGAGCGGAATTTATACCTCGAGGTGCCATTGGTACTCCTAGACGGGTAAAGCTAGTTATATCGAGTTTGGGTTCATTTTGATGCGTAGGACGAGACCTTACCACCAGTTCTGGTAGTGGGAGCTGAAGGTACCATATTTTAAAAGAACTGAACAGGACACAAGGAACTGAAATCTATAGGCGGTCAGATTTGGTGGAATCGGGTTTTCATATTTTAAAAGAAATAATAAAATTTATGGACAAAGGATAATGCAAGTGATTGGGCTCCAAAAAAAAAGAGTCATTGTGCAGAGATGAGATGAGAGTCAGATTATAGATTAGACACATGTCATTCATATTTGTTAGGACGCCAAAAAAATTAGCCCTGGGAAAAAAAAGATATGACCAAAAATACATTTTGCGTTTAATAGAATAAAAATCGTTTTCTTTTATGATACAGAAACTGAACGCCCGTAGATTTCTACGAGTGTATTCGTATAACCTTTACAGCCATTGACTACGAAACGAGTGAATATTGTAAATAAATACGATTATTGGTAAAAAAAAGTGCTTGTGTGATCCTTATAAGTACCTAATGGGTTGGCTACACAGTAGTAAACCGCGATTAGTTCGTCTCTTTTCTTAGTATAGCGACTTCCCTTCTTATTATCGTCGAGCGAGACAGCAGTGCGCTGTCACAAAAGAGATGTTATTAATCTGTCTCTTTTCTTACTATAGCGAACTTTTTGCGGCACTGGTTCGGCGACATTGGAAGCACTGTTTACAACTGTGTAGCCACCCCTTTTGATTTGATTTGTCTTTTTTCTTACTTTAGCGATGTCTCTTATACGGCACTGGTTCGGCGACATTGGAAAAGCAGTTTACAAATGTGTAACCACCCCTTATGAAATAATGGTATGTATGGTTTATCTAATACTGCCATTTAGAATAAGCTAATGTGTTGGTATAAGTGGTTATCGTTAATGAAAAAAGTAAGACTTTTAAACACATGATTTATTATTTCATTCATTACCATTGGTAAGAGTTCTTAAACATAAAATAAGTACTATTTTTGAAGACGTTATTCATTATTTCAGTACAATTAAACAGACATCATAAATTATAAAAGGAATAGTACTTTTAAACACATGATTCATATTAACAATACAATTAAATATCATAATCATAAAAGAAGTTCGACTTTCGACTCGAACCCCGAAATGTTTCGAATAAAATGGACAATGCGCGCTAATAATGTGCTCCGAGAAAGAGATAGAGACCGTTAATGAAATCTAGTTGTAATAATTATATAACCACTATTAGACTTTATTAACCACTTATAGCAACATACTAGCTTATTCTAAACGGCAGTATTCGATGAACCATACATACCATTATTTCATAAGGGGTGGTTACAAATTTGTAAATTGCTTTTCCAATGTCGCCGAACCAGTGCCGTATAAGAGACATCGCTAAAGTAAGAAAAAAGACAAATCAAATCAAAAGGGGTGGCTACACAGTTGTAAACCGTGCTTCCAATGTCGCCGAACCAGTGCCGCAAAAAGTTCGCTATAGTAAGAAAAGAGACAGATTAATAATAACATCTCTTTTGTGTGTCGACGATAATAAGAAGGGAAGTCACTATACTAAGAAAAGAGACGAACTAATCGCGGTTTACAACTGTGTAGCCTACCCATTAGGTACTTATAAGGATCACACAAGCACTTTTTTTTACCAATAATCGTATTTATTTACAATATTCACTAGTTTCGTAGACAATGGCTGTAAAGGTTATACGAATACACTCGTAGAAATCTACGGGCGTTCAGTTTCTGAATCAAAATGAACCCAAACTCGACATGCCTAGCTCTACTCGTCTAGGAGTTCCAGTAGTACCTCAAGGCATACCTTCAGCTCCCACTACCAGGACTGATGGTAATGTCTCGTCTTATGAACTCGAACTTGACATGCCTAGGAATAGGAATTCCAGTAGAAGCCCTCGAGTGTACCACCAGCTCATCAGGTTCGATGGTGAGGTTTTATCGTTACGAATAAAACGAGCTCAAACTTTCCGAGCACTTTAATTAATCTTACCCAATTTAATCGTTTTAATAAAAGAATTTGCAAATATTTAAAACTAAAGTATCAAAACTGTTCAAAACCTTTCGTCTTTTTCACGGCACGCTTGTGTGCGTGAATCTTATACATGTAGTAGTAGAATTCGATACCTAGCCTTTTCGGAAACGCATCCTTAAGCAGTAGTAAAACCAATTGACTGTACTTAAATAATGGCAACTGAAAGTAAGGGGTTGTCTTGCGACATGTTGCTCACAAGCAATTGTCAGCAATTCACAGCGTTCATCGATTTACACAGCGTTCTTTGACGACCGACTGGTGTAGCAGTAACATACATTGCCTTCTATGCCAGAGATCCTGGATTCGTATCCCGGCGGCGGCGGATATTTGGGTCGTCAAGTCATGGATGTTTATTTAAGTTTATTCTAAAAAAAAATAGTATTCATTCAGTATGTATGTTTATATATTATTTCTTAAGTATATCAGTTATCTAGTATCCATAACACAAGTTCTTTAAGAAAATTAATTTGGGCTAGATAATGTTGTGTGAGTGTCAGAAATATTTATTAATTTATAGATCATCGATTAAAGGTGCGCGTTTAATCGATGATCTATAAATTAATAAATTTCCGCACCGCACGCACGGCACGCGACGGATTTTGGTTTGCTTTGTATGAATTCATATAGAATTGCGTTCACTATCCGCACCGGTCGCACCGCGCGCCGGCATTTATGAGCAAAATATGCGTTGCGTGCCGGAGACGTTACAAGAATCCGTTCACTGCTGTCACCGGCCACTGCCGCTGTCATTCATTGTCCATAACTGAAGATGTCAACTCACAACGAGAAAACACTCACAGTGGACGCATGCCATCGGCAAATCCGTTCAGACCGATATGGTGCATACAGATTGCTGTAATGGAACTTGTAATGTAACATTCTGCGACGTTGCGTATTTGGACGTGTGGTGCGCAGAATGTTACATTACTAGCAATCTGTACGCACCATTACGTGCGGTACCTTTCGTCGGTTCGTCCGGCGCAGGCCAGTGAACGTGCAACTTAAAACCAACTAGTCATCGACGGTACCAAAGCAATTCAACGGTGGAGAGTATCATACTCATATATGAGATAGATTTCCGCACTTTTAGTTTTACCGAAAAGCAATTTTTATTAACAGACCAACAAATATTTTATTTCGAAGTTCATGGATTATTTTTTAATAACTTTCTTTCTTTCAAAATGAAACCTTACCTATGCTATTCGTTTTGGATGAAAAAGATAAAACTGTTACATGTTTAGTAAAGGACAGGTATTGGTGAAATAATTCTAGATCTTTTACATACATACATACATAACGTCACGCCTGTATCCCTTATGGGGTAGGTAGAACACCAGAGGTAACAAGACCTTCTGATGTCACATTTGACAAATTTGGAGGTATTATAAAGATGGAGAGAGACTATTGTAGTGACAGGAGGTAAGCCTCTCGCCCACAAAAACGCCTTTAAAACCTCCGTCCCTTAACTGACTTTTACAGTATGCCCGGGAAGAGAAGCAGCTGGCACATTCTACGTTTTTCTTTCGCTCCCAGTCCAGCATGCAGACTGGGAGCAAAAGAAAAACGCAAGCAGTCCAGCAATTGTAGATCTTTTATGGATTGGAAACTATACAACTTGTCTTTGCAATATTGAAACCGATTGCATTTATTTAAATAAATAAATAAACTTGGAGTAAAAACACGGTACAGGCACAAAACTTTGTAGTTGGTGGTAATTAATATTTTGTGAATTTAATTTTGTAAATAAGTGTTTGACAAAAACATATTGACTATAAACTATACCTTAATCATTTAACTCAAAAAAAAATCATTTTATTCAAATAATATTTAATCAATTTCAAACCTCTGTATTATGTGAAGTCTTATCTATTGCCATCTCGTTCTTTCGTAGCAACGCCGGGCCAGCTGAGACAGAGACAGATAATGTTGCACACTTCGACTCCAATGAACAACAACGCCAATAACGTGTTAGCTTTGAATAATACTCCAGCTATTTACAAACAGAGACTTGGCGTAAGTATTAAAAGTACTCTTTAAAATGCATTATCCTCATCACAACTCTTTATAAACAGCCCACTGCAGGGCTATGAGTCTCTCCTCTGGGTGACGAGGAGGTTGAGGCCGTAACCCACCATGCTGGCCCAGTGCTGGTTGCTGGATGTCAGACTTCTCATGGCGCAGAAATGGCTTTCAACAAACCCTTTCGTCTATTGTTTACAAGTATATAGAGCCAATAACCGACTGCTTGAATAACAGACTTTCGTGCTTGCCGAAGCACGAAAGTCGTCGTGAGGAATTAATGATCGGCGGTCATCCTTCTTGTACCGACCCCTCTTGTACCGATAGATATTTGTTAAAATATCAGTAGATTGAACCACTGTGCTACGACAACTTGAATGTATTACTAATGTCAACTATGGACGTCAAATAATATACCATCAAACGATCTGTGCTGCAGTTATCAATAAAACCATCCAAGAATATGTATCCTTTTTTTCTTGAACTCTGGTTTAATAATAACACACACACATAACTTCACTTTTTTGACTGACTTTTATAGTGTGCCCGGGAAGAGAAGCAGCTGGCACATTCTATGTTTTTCTTTTGCTCCCAGTCCAGCATGGAAATTATTGATAAATACTCATTTACCAGATTTTGTTCTTAATTATTTCATCTACTGAAGAAGTTTGTATGTTATATTGGTACTTTATATTAGTTTAATAATTTCCTAAATTTATTTAACTGTTTAAAAAACTTATATTCGTAATACATATTCTTAATTTGGGTTTAAATATAGTCATATTCCTTCAGTTGGCTCATAAAAAGGGTTTAGATGAACATCGTACATACATCAATTTACGCCTGTATCCAATATGGGGTACGCAGAACACCAAAAGCTATAAAATCATCTGTTGTCACGTTTGACAAATTTGAAGATATTAAAATGATGGAGAGAGACCATAGCAGTGACGGCGGGTCAGCCTATCGCACACAAAAACGCCAATGAAACCGTCCCTTAACTGAATTTTACAGTTTGCCCGGGAAGAGAAGCACCTAGTACATTCTATGTTATTCTTTTGCTTTCAGTCCAGCATGGATCATTGTCATATTAATGAATTTTTCTTTTCATATTATGTCTCTGTTTTCAGTCAGACCAGTTACCGAAGCCACTTCTTGACAAGGATCGCACACCTTTGGATAAAGTCGTGGACTATCTATTTAAGGATGGACCTAACTATAGGATGGCGCTCATCTGCAGCGCTTGCCACTCGCATAATGGTAAATATATTTATTACTTTAATTTATGGTTCACAAAAGGGTTCACTATTTTTTTCTTCCCTAAAGTGCGCACACTGGAACCGTCATTTTACTGCATTGATTTATTTGCTAAGGCCTCTTTTAACACAGGCGCAAGGCACAGGCGGCGCGTCGTGGGTTTTATTATATAGCCGGCTTTGCTATGGAACTAGTGCAAGGACTGCATACCGGTATGAATTTCTGTACATTTTTTCTGTATAACGTCATACCGTTAAATTAGGTGTATTTTAAAATAACAGTACAGGAAATCATACTGAAATAATTCGTGTACCTTTTTTATTTTTGTAGCATAACTGTTTTTTTTTCAGTTAACTGAAAATTTCCGGTATTAATATTAATATTTATATAAAAATTTATTTTTAAATAACTGTAGAATGTTCGAGTTTAGTTCAGTTGCAAGCCTATGAAGCGTAGGGACATATGCTGACCTATACATTTTGATACAGAAATTAAATAGGTTAAAATATTTCTGTACTAAAAACATCTACAGAAATTAATCCGGTATACATTATTTTGGGTACTGATATAATTAAGTTTGATTTTAATAACTTGTGCAGGTAGTGTGTTTGATGAAGCAGTACACTAATAAGGGTACTGAAATTTTACAAGTACTATTTAAAAAATATATACCGATATGCAGTCCCTGTTTAAGTGTAAAGCCGGCGATGTAACGCAAACGCGTCAAGCCCCGCGCAACACGCCGCGTGTGCTTAAACGAAGTCTAAGGTCACAAGAACATTGAACAAAGAACATTGGCAGCAAGCAGTACACTGCTAGTACCGTATTTCAACTGACTTCCAAAAAAGGAGGAGGCGCTCAATTCGTCTGTTGATCTTTGTTACACGATATTTCGTACAATATGATGAAGGCTACTTATGGGACCACCATATAAATTTCATTGAAATCGGTTGAGTTATGAAAATTTCAAAATTTTGAAAAAATATGTATGATTTCGCGTATGTTTACATGGATGACTATAACTCAGCCAAAGTTTTGACGTGAAGTCGGTTTTTTTTTAAATGCTCTGCATTCGTTGATTATTTGGAGTAGCGTAATGAAACTATTACCTATGTTTTTGTCTTGGATATGGCAATAAAAAACATAAACATACTATATTTCTACAACTGTTCAGTAAAACATGCATTCAAAATCGTTAAAAACATCGTTTAAGTAATTTTTGACACATTTTTGATTGGACAGATCAGACAGAGAGACTTGCTTGTGTGTAATGTATGTAAATCTACCGACATCGTCGAGCAGATTTAAAAAAAAAAAGTGAATTTCTGTGAATAAAGAAAATAAAACTTCCATTTTTCTTTATTCACAGAAGGTGTAAAAAAACATTAATTTATGAAAAATATGAAGTCCACAGTATTGAGTACAAGATACCAAAAGTTCAACTTCCTACATCTCCTAATTATTATACATAGCAGGGTACCCCGTCTGCCTATCTTCTTTGAAGCGTTGATACCCTATCTAGGGTATTCTAAATCGATAAATTATATTGATAAGTTTCTGTATTTATTTTTCAGGTATGGCAATGATCGATGAATTCGATTATTTCTCATACATTTGCGCGTACTGCGGCAAAGCGAACCCGGCCCGCAAGCAGCGCCCGGCCGCGCCTTTACTGTCACTGTCGCGTCCCGACCAGAGGACTCTACCCAGTGAGTTATACTGCATTCATCATCATCATCATCATCATCACAACTCTTTGTAATGAGCCCACTGCAGGGCATGAGTCTCTCCCCTTGGTGAAGAGGAGGTATAGGCCATAATCTACCAAGCTGGCCCAGTGCTGGGTGGTGGATGCCAGAACTTTTAGGGCGCCTAGATGGCTTCTGACAAACCCTCACGACTACTGTATACAAGTATACAGCACCCGGGACCGACTGCTTAACGTGCCCTCCGAAGCACGGAAGTCGTCGTGAGATATGAATAGTCGGCGGTTACCCATCCAAGTACCGACCGCGCCGAACGTTGCTTAACCTGTGATATCGTATGATACACACAGTAACCATGGCGCCACGACGACTTCGGTTCGACTTATTCAATTCAATTTAAAGAAATGCACTACCTCCATTTGGTACTCATTAATAATTTATTGTTTTGTATACACATTTTTAATTAGGATAGGACAATTAGCTAAATGAATTTTAATATCTTTTACTTAATTTATTTTGTAACTTAATTTTATTTTATTTTCTTATGTTTTATTTTTTCTTGTATTTAAAAATAATTAATTTAAAATTACATATAGTTATATAGATTGTAAGATTGTAATATTTTTGTTTCTCCTTGACAAATAATAATAAGATACCAACGTTTTACCTAAAATTAAAACGTGAATTAAATCACTTACCTTAATTTGAAGCCTAATAATACTTGAGAGAGATTCCATCGTTCTGTCCTTTTTTCGCACGTTCTATCCTTCATATACCTACTCTATTGCCTTCTCTTTCTTTACCCCACGACCACACAGGTAGCAGCTATGCTGAATGCGTTAGGATTTTGACTCATTGAAGTCGTTGTGTAACCAGGCAGAATTAAAAAATATTAGGCTTCAAATTAAGGTAAGTGATTTAATTCACGTTTTAATTTTAGGTAAAACGTTGGTATTAAATAACTTGACCGTTAATTTGAAGCCTAATAATACTTGAGAGACGTGTTTGATATCGCCTGGTGTGGTGGTGACTTCAATGTGAATACGAATAAAAGTTAATAAAATAAATTGACTTGTGGTATTGTTGTACAATGCCAGGGAGATGTATATAAAAATAACCTATTATAGCATTTTCAGTAACGTAATATCAATTACCTTTCAAATACACAGGAATAAGCAACAGTTGCTGACAAAAACTATAATTAGTTTAAATTAAATAGAAATATAAAATATATTTCATCCACTGCATTAAATTGTAACTGAATTTTGATCTTTTGACATTCTTACTTATTTACAATAAAAAATCAATGTATTTTCAGAACGCCAGTTATCTCTAGTGAGGATTTCATCCAACGGACCATTTTCCACCCAACTTTTTGACGCCACAGCGTAACGGAAGCTGTCGGCTGAGGCATTGATACCAGCACTTTTAGGATTTTAGCAGGACAAAAAATAAAAATATAACATTATCAATATTCCAGATCGATGATTTGGTGCATTTTCGTTGCGACCAGTGCAATAGATTATAGGATTCGCTTGACAAGAGGATGTCCTCTCAGCCGTTCAGTTCGTTCCGGGCTACAAAGCGTGCAGACGACGATGGCTTTATTATTAAGAGAGTTTTTATATTTTTATGCAGGTCTGCCAGAAATTGAGCTTAATCTGAGCCAGTTGGTTCGTTTACAGACACTTGCTGGATCACGGACCACACTTGACCACGTTGGTTTATAATTATTTATTGTAGAAGCTCACCAACTCTTCATGAGCAATCATTTTTGTTATTCTGACTAGTTTGTCGGTTTTATTTTTTTAAGCTATTGCATAGCTTCTATCGCGGGCCTGCTGCAGGCCGGCCGCCCGGTCAGTACGTCCTAGCTCTGTATGACGTGTCGCAGAAGAACACCCTATCTCGTTGCAATAGCTTTACCGCGGCAGTCTCCGAGTGCCACAGGTCTTTTTTTTTTTTTTTTATATGTAAGCCACCCTGGTATTAGAAGTTCACGCCTTATAGTTAAGTCACGGTATTTTTGCCCACACATGAATATCGACTTTGGTACGAGGTCGAAAACCTGGATACCTTGTCAACGTGTAAAGATACAACGACATACAAAGAGTGAGCCAGCACTATTTACACAACATTCAGTGGAAAGATTCGCACATGTACACATCGATATCATCAGCCCGTTGTTGCCTACAATGAGTGATGGCTACAAATACTGTGTTACAATAATAGACTGCTGTACACGATGGCCGAAAGCAACATCTGTGCAAGACATTCGGGTCTATACGACTATCAGGCGAACTGTCGAAAAAAAAAAAAAAAAGATGAAAATACGCTACGAGTAACGGAATACGATTAGATTAACCAGCTACGCGCCATGAAAGAACTGAAACCAACATTAGCTCCGCACGCAACCGAGCGCAGTATTTTTGGACACTCGGACTTGTCATCCTGGATCACGTTTACATAAGATGCGACGCAGTGAAGACACCACTCGCACCGGCACATGAAGGCCCGTTTCCTATACTGAAATGAAACAGAAAAGTTACCGACTCGAGAAACTACTATAGCTATCGATCGATAGACTGAAACCAGCGTATATCATCGCCTCACCACTGCCGCATGACGACGTCCTAGCCCCGACCGCAATACCTCGCAGCATACGACACTACAAACTACTCGAAGTGTCGAGTCGTCAAACCACCAATAATAGGCTTCGCTTGAGGGGGAGCACTGTAGCTACCCTAGCAACTAGCAACTAGCTGCTGCTAATTAATTAAGCTGTATCAATTTAATAAATAATTCTTTTTCTAATCTCCAGCCCTGATATTTTAATTTCAATATCAATTGAGAAGCAGCTAAATACACCATAGCGCGTATTCCGTGCTCTCGAAATTTCTGGGCAACCCAATTGCATACAAGCAAAGTCCCCTAGTGCAAAGCTGAGCCCGAAGGGCAGCCAACTCCTTTGTCCACGGTATCGTATAGTAAACAGCATGTTATTAAGCTCTCCACAAAACAATTAGAAAACAGTTCAAAACCGACCTGAAAATTTGAAAACTTGTTGAGTAAATAAAGGGAATCACATCCACTACATCATACACTGCAGCTAATTGCATCACAAATCTGTGGCAGCGGATATCATTTTGCAAGCAAGAGGAACATTGAGCCAATAATAATTTGAAATGTATTACTTCGACATAACCTGGATAGAACAACTACTTTAGTACTTATATTAATCTATGAGAACAACCAATCATGGATTGATAATTGATCAACTTAACCACAGACTAAGAAAATTATGTTCATAAATTGCCAGCATTCAGAATAACATCAATCACAAATCATACATTGCACCCACTGGAGCTGTCAATTATTTTCGTTCATAAATTAATATATACGTAATCTCAGCTCGATTTATTGTCTACTCTGCTGTTGGTCGCAAGAAATTACCCCTTTCTTTCCACCGGTTGTGAAAGTTTTTCATGGAAAATACTCGAAGAGTCAGTATCGTCTGGATTTTCTCTCCTATCTAGGTGGAATGAGGGAGAGCCTTAACGTCCTTGTGAAGATGCGTTAGATTTACGACCATGTGGTCAGTATCGCCTGGATTTACCTCTCCTATCCTGGTGGGATGAGGGAGAACCTTTACGTAGTTGTGCAGATTCGTTACATTTACGACCGTGTGGTCAGTATCGTCTGGATTTACCTCTCCTATCCTGGTGGGATGAGGGAGAACCTTTACGTACTTGTGCAGATTCGTTAGATTTACGACCGTGTGGTCAGTATCATTTGGATTTACCTCTCCTATCCTGGTGGGATGAGGGAGAACCTTTACGTACTTGTGCAGATGAGTTAGATTTACGACCTTTTGGTCAGTATCGTCTGGATTTACCTCTCCTATCCCGGTGGGATGAGGAAGAACCTTTACGTAGTTGTGCAAATTCGTTAGATTTTCGACCGTGCGGTCAGTATCGTCTGGATTTACGACTCCTATCCCGAAGGGATGATGGAGAACCTTTTCGTACTTGTGCAGATGCGTTAGATTTACGACCGTGCGGTCAGTATCGTCTGGATTTTCCTGTCCTATCCCAGTGGGATGAGGGAGAGCCTTTAAGTCCTTGTGAAGATTCGTTAAATTTACGACCGTGTGCTTGCTTACTTCCACGACCTCGAAAGGGCTTTCTAACATTATGATAAGTGATGGCATGAGGGAGTAGTTTTACTTAACATGACCTTATTTAAAGGATCCTTGACAGAAGCTAAAATAACCTAATATTTGTCCAATCAGGATTGTCAAGGCTTTGTATAACTTTAAGAATTTCAGAATAATTATGAGGTGTTGTGAATCCCAGATCGTTCAGATTATGTTCGTCGATTATAGGATCATCATTATAAAGATGTCTAACCGAACAAGATTAATATAAGATTCTTTAAAAAAGCTACATCTTAGATTAACTGTCCTATTATGCCGTAATTATGATTCCGCTTTCGATTCTGACGGTAACGGCGCGAACGCTTTTGATTAGAAGAATTACTCGAGCTTCTGATCCAGAACTACTAGACGAAGAACTACTTAAATTCGTCGTCCTTGAGATAGTTTGTACATATGAAGTACTAGTACTACATTGTTTTGATCACTTATTTTTAAACCACGATGCAAATAATAAATTTCGCTTACCAAAGGAAACTAAAAGGTAGATAAAAAACAATTTTAAAACGAACGTTAACAACGTTAAACTTATTTTGGGGCAGGTATAACATTTTAAAATAAAAACATTATTCTTAAATTCATGATAGTGGAAGCTAAAACAAAATGCTGGTCAATAAAAACTGTGTGACGCATTAGAAGCAGGTAGAATACTCTATTTATAAACAATTAATTTCTTTCATACACCAAGCTCGATATTTTTTAAGACAATAATAGGTAATAATAACTCTAGTTATGTAAATTATTATTCTAGAATGCTTCCACGGCACTATTCTATTGTATGAACCTCGATTTATAAAACAAAGTCAAAGGGATTGCTGTGATATAACATGATTATAAAAATTTAATTATAAATTATAACACGTTGCATTATAAATAAAAATAGCCGTGCGAAATTTATCAAAGAAAACACATAGGCAAATAAAATAATTAAGATAAAATGAACTCACCAATGTCAGCTTTAATCCGAAACAAGTTTTAGAAAAGATAAATATGTACCTTCAGTAAATACTGTGTCTTCTCTGATATAGACAAGTTGTCAGGACAAGAACAACGACGTCAATGAGTCAAAATCCTAACGCATTCAGCATAGCTGCTACCTGTGTGGTGGTGGGGTAAAGAAAGAGAAGGCAATAGAGTAGGTATATGAAGGATAGAACGTGCGAAAAAAGGACAGAACGATGGAATCTCTCTCAAGTATTATTAGGCTTCAAATTAACGGTCAAGTTATTTAATAATGTATTTTATCTACTCTCATATCATAATATTCAAAATATAAAACTCAGAACGAATTTATATTGACATACTTTTTAAAATAGTATAACGAAATGAAATTAAAAAATTAAATTATAACACACTACCTCGAACAATACAATGTTATAATATTTTTTTTTTATTTCGATACAGATAACAGACCATAGATTTAATTTTTTTATCTGTGTCCTGCGAGCGCCGCGCTACGTTACATTCTGTGGCCGCGCGGCGCGTTTTGGCGCATGCGCGATAATGGCGGGAATAAATATCTTCAGTGTATGAGATTAGATAAAGTAGTGTGTGAAACTGCACATAACTAGGTATTATGTGACAGTTTCATAAACTACTATAATTTAAGCATGCTGTGTTTGCCTTTTACTGAGGTGGACTTTTACATTCACAATCTACGTATATTGTGAATGTAAAAGTGTGTGCCGTGTTGGCGAACCTTTTTTAATGAATAAAAAAAAATTATCATCATCATCACAACTCTTTGTAATGAGCCCACTGTAGGGCTATGAGTCTCTCCTGTGGGTGATGAGAAGGTTTAGGCCGTAATCCACCAAGCTGGCCCAATGCTAGTGGTTCTTTCTTCTTGATTTAACATATGACCGATGTAACTTTGGGTTAGATTTAATATTTTGCTGGTAATGTTCTGTAAAGGATAGTAAACAAATATAAGTACTGAAGTTTTTTGACCTAGGCTTGTAAATAGAAAAATACCCCCTATTTCATGGTATCTCATAACACAAGCTCTGCTTACTTTGAGGCCATATAGTTGGTGTGATTGTCTGGGGATTTTATTATATATTTTACTAGCTGACCCGGCAAACGTTGTATTGCCATATAAATAAAAAAAAAATAGATGTTGGCCGATTCTCATAGATACCGGATAAGCACAAAAAATTTCATCAAAATCGGTCAAGCCGTTTCGGAGGAGTATGGCAACGAAAACTGTGACTCGAGAATTTTATATATTAGATTAAGTTCTGTGATCGCACTCTTTCTTCGGGATTTCTCCTCTTGGTCTACTTTTAATTCGTTTTTTTAGGGTTCGCTCTTTAGGGTATAAAAAAATATTTTCTTTCAATACGACTCACAATAAAATCTGTTGTAATATTGTTTCAGAAAACGGTGATGACTCGTCGATTGCTAGCTCTGGCAGTGACAGCGATGAGGATAATAAGAACATGCAGAACCATGTTGTCAAAAGTGGTGGTGAGTTATAAATAACTTGGTGTTTTGCGCGGTTTTACACGCGCCATTTCAAATCCCGCGGGAATATCGAGATAAAAAGTAGCCTATTCGCTATTCCAGACTGTAAATTATCACTATGCCAAATTTCATTCAAATCCATTTAGCCGTTTTGCCGTGATATAGGAACAAACATCCAGACATGCATACATCCATCCATCCAAACTTTAACATTAATAATATACAAAATTTTAGTTTGCTTTTATTCGATAGATGTCGCTGTACGTCGATTAAATCGCGCAAGAAGAGTTATAAATGACTTTACTTTAATGATTTACTTTGTAGACTACCTTTATTCGTCGTCCTTACTTTCACAATTGTAATTAGTAGAATTACATACATAACTTCACGCCTGTATCCCTTATGGGGTACGCAAAACACCAGAGGTTAAAAAACCATCTGATGTCACGTTTCACAAATTTGGAGGTATTATAATGATGCAGAGCAACTATTGCTTGCAGTGATATGGTTTTCAAAAACGCCAATAAAACCTCTGTCCCTTAACTGACTTACTGTATGCCCGGGAAGAGAAGCCGCTGGCACATTCTATGATTTTCTTTCGCTCCAAGCCTAGCATGGAAGAAATACATAAATATCCTAGGTTCCTTTCTTTTTGAGGTGTCTGGATGGGTCTTATTTTTATTTTGCTTTTAAGAACACAATTTTGGTCATGAGCACAGCTTCAATCATACCATCTTTATTTAATTATGGCCATAGTCCTGGAGGTTGGTTTAGAATAATCCTGTCGGCCCTGGATAAGTATCTCATCTAAGGCGACTGATCTGAGCGACCTAGCTTGATTGCAGAAACACCTTTCATATAACTTCACCTTTCATTTTCACCTTTCATTGACGACCGGCTGGTGTAGCGGTAACATAGTTTGTCTTTTATGTCAGAGGTCCTGGGTTCGAATCCCGGCGGCGGCGGATATTTGTGTGATGAACACAGATATTAGTCGTCAAGTTATGGAACTTTATATGTTTATTTAAGTTGATTCTAATAAAAAATATGTATTTATTCAATGTTTATATATTTCTTAAGTTTATCAGTTATCTAGTATCCATAACACAAGTTCTTTAAGAAACTTAATTTGGGCTAGATAATGTTGTGAGAGTGTCAGAAATATTAAAACAATTTTTTTTTAAAATCTGCCGCTAAATATTACCGCTCCGGCGGTGATGTGTTCCGGCAATATTTTACGAAGAGTCAGTTCTATTGCTGTCTCTCTTATGCTGTCAACTTCGTCCTCGTCTTCACTTACCATCAGGTGAGATTGATATAAAACGCGGGTTCAGTCGTAGATAAAAAGATGGATGTTTTTTTCCCCACTAAAAAAATCGTATTTTTTTGTTTTTTTTTTTTTATAGGCTCTGACGGCGACTCAGAAAGGCCCCCTTCCTCCATAGAAGGGTCGCCGAAATCCGAACGACTAAAGAAACAAGACTGAACTTATTAATAAAATAAATCTATGTCAATTTAAACAAACAAGTTAAAGAAGCGCGCCGGATCGTCTCGACTTAGGACGTAAGTCCGTCTCTTTCTTCGCAATACCGAGAGAAAGAGACAGCTATAGTTGTGAGTGGTATTAAGGGCAAACACATTATATTTGGCGTTGTTTTTTTTCCCTTTAAGCAAAAAATATTTATTTATTTATTCCTGTAATTAGTGTAGAGTAATTTCGGTGTGCCTTGATAATGTGTTTGTCGTTTCGTTATTGACGGTTGCCTCTTTCAAATTTTTTTTCAGGCAATTTAAAATTTGGAAATCGACGTTCTTATTTCGAGCTGTGATTTGAAAAACCGACGATTGATTTAACAAAGAAATGGAGTACATTTCTGAGTCTAGTTCTAAATTCAAAATAACCATGACATTTGTATATTTTAATAGTTTCTTCCAATAATAATTTAAAATATATATTAATATCAACATATTATCAATATATTTCTTCAAGTATCATTGTTTGACGCTCCTCTTTTACAACTTAAATTCAAGCAATAACATGTTATATATCTTTCTTTTATTTATTGAAAAATGTAGCAAATAAAATCACAGATTATCAAAATCTTTGAAAGAGGTAAAGGAATGGATTTTCTCAGTAAGTAAGTATATCGTCGAGTCATGTTTGTTTTAAAATAGTTTCTAATAGAAGAAACATAATTTGTTATTATGTCTTGTACGAAAACTAAGGAATACAATTAATATTTACAATAAAAACAATGTCTTCCCCTTAAATTCAATAGAATATGCCTTTTAATGTCTTTCCCACAAAGTCTTTTTTCATTGTCTAGATTAAACGTATTGAAACAGTGAACAGTTGAAGAATATTTTTGAATTAAGAATACCTACATAAGAAAAATCGACAAATTTACTCATTCAATGTCTTAAACGATAAGAAAAGATAATTCAAAAACAGTCTTCGTACAAGATATTATTAAAGAAAAATAAAAAAAATATGTGCCTTTTATAAGATGTCGGATGGAAGAAATAGCTCATTTTAAGTATTTATTTTATTGAATATTTCAAAATGTATGATCCTCTTTACATTTCTTTAAAATAAAAACATTACGCATTATTTTTTATGTTTGAATGTGAGTCAAACTATATACAGTCCCTCTTATATTATTCTTTGCCCGTTTACGAAGAAATATTACATGCGTATGGTCACGAATAAATTTGGGGCCTCTAAATGCAATAAGGTTGAAAATTGCAGCCACCTTTCATCAAAACTGCTTGAAATAATAGCTCTAAAAGTATATATTTTCTTCGCAATAATGCACTTTAAATGAGTCCCAAGTTAAAATCTGTGTCCATACCTGTAAACCTCTATAAGATGATAGTTATAATATGTTACAAATTTGTTAAGCTTTTAATTATTATGTAAACCTTCTGTGAATTATTTCTATTAAAAAATTCTAAAATTTATATTTTCAATTTAAGAAAGTGAATGTATAACATTCATATTATACCCTTTTTGGTTGATTTTGTATTATGCTCTATAATTGTTTGTATGATTTTTGATTTTATTTTTTTGCCTATTGAGTAAATTTATGTAACAAATGTGGCAAGTTACTTACTGCTTTTTCTCGAATTCTCATTTTGTTTTTTTTTTTTTTTATTGTGTTTGGTTAACGTTTTCTTCTATTTAATTCCAAGTTGTAGACTTAGAGATGTTTTTAAAATTATTATCATGAATTATGTACAAATTGACAGGTTTTATCGAAATTTTAGAATTGTATTGATTATAAGTTTAAATTTCAAGGATACAAAACTTTATACTCAAAATAGTTTTCTCTAGTCAATAACTATTTTTAATGTTTCTATGTCACTTCAATGATGGTCACCCTTTTTGTTACTAAATGTATGAGTGTTTGAAATTGATTTGGAAAAATTAAACTAATACTGTTTTTATTATGTTATTAGTGTTATGAGTATTTAAATACTTAGCAAGACACGAAGTCAATAAGAAGTTACAGAAATAAATAATTTGCCTTAAAACTGTGGCACAATTGATGTGTTGTATAAAAAATATAATTAGGATTCGCAATGTCATTACTTCGTGTTACCTAAGTTTTGTTTGACCCCGACATTCCTAATTAACAAATATATTTTAGCATTTGTTTCTAGTATAGTAAATTATTTGAAAATAAAAAAGTAATTTTGTAACAAACTCCATTTTTGACATTTATTTTTAACTACTTAATTCTAAATAGAAATCCACGATGTTATAATATCTAAGTTAAATAATCTTCCTATTAATAATAACAGATTCATTTCAATTTAATTTATTATTTTTAAAAAGTTTTTAACCAATTCAAGTAGATAAGTATTTTTGGAAGAATTTGAATCTAGTGAAAAGTGTGACAAAAATGTGTATTTTTTCATCACAGAAGCCGCTTTCTAAAATCTTATAAGTAATTATTCCCAATAGCAAATAGAAAAAATAGTACAACCCGAAAATCTAATGAAATAGTACCTAAATACTTGTTTCTTTTCATACCATCTCACTCGCACAACTTAAAAATTATTGTTGTTGTTAGGCGCGGGTTGTGCTATTAAACTATTTGTGAATTCTTGCAATACTAGATATACAAAATATACATTGTTTTAAAAGCTCGAAAGAATATAAGAAGATGTAAATAAAGGTGTTGAGAGGGCAGTGTTATTCTATTTTGTTATTTATTGCTTGTATCGTTGATTAGCTGTTTTCTAATGAAACTAATATACAAGATTATTGTTGTTTTAATTATATATTTTACCTTTACACTCCTCAATATTAAAAAATACATTGTGGCCCACATATCAAAAAGTTTTAACGATTTCAACTTTTGAGATCTCGATAACTACGATAGCTAGTGATCTAGTCTTTTTTGTTAAAGGAAAAGTGAATTAGTCAAGATTTGACAAAAAAACAAAACTTCGAAAATTATCATGAAGTAGGTATTTTAGAAAATATGCCCTTTCAAAGTTATGGCATTAACTGGCTTTTGTAGTTATCGAGATCTCCATGGCCGCGCTATTCTCCGCGTTTCGATTGCTCGGTCATGATCTTACTCGAATAATTTCACTATCAACATTTTTTTTTTGCATTTTTCTATTTTGACTAATTTCACTGAAAATTGGTGCAATTCATTTCTGAATATTTGAACATGTCCGAGCAATTGAAACGGTTATGTTGTGACTGGACAAGCGTTTCGTTAACCCTTTATCCGCCAGACTTCATATCAGTTGTCGTGCCCCCAGCGCCAAGCACAGTAAATCTAAAAATAAATACCTACAACAAATGGGGATGTTCAATGGTAGATCGATATACCCCAGCTTCACACGCTTCAAATTTAATCTTCATATTATCAGTTGCTTAAGCTTGAAGAAGTGACAGACAAATAGAAAGTATTTCGGTAACCAAATGAAACCAAGATCTTTTAAAAGATTTTGAAAGATTTATTGATTTCCGCACAATATTTTATCTAGTTTACATCTTTTAATGTAGTGTAATCACATTTATCAATAACACGAACATAACTTTACGCGTAAGCACAACACTAATGGAAAATTCCACAAGGCGGCACTCATTTATGTCGTCAGAAGCGGTCGTCTTTTTCCGACCGTGGCGCTGGGTGTACTAGCAAAATTCGTTTCTAAACATGCACGCTAGGGATGGGAATCATCAACTGAGTTACTGACATTTTTTACTTATTTTCAAAGAAATTAAACATTTTATTTGTATAATAACAATTGCTTTAAATGTTTTAATTTATTTCTTAAAAAATAGGTTAAACAGAAATATTTTTACTTAAGTGGATTTTCGTATCAGTAAATGTTTTCTTATGTCTCGTCCCCATGGTCAGATTATTCCGAATATGGCGCTGAACATCAATCCAATTTTGTAATAATAATATCAGTAATTTATAAGCGTGCATCCGGCTGTCTTGACATTTTCTCGCAGAGCGTTGCTGCTTATCTAGGTGGCTAAGTCATCGTTTGTGACGCTATAGTTTCCTCAAAAAATCGAAAAAACTTTGGCCAGCCAGCCAGAATTTCGCATTTTCCAGCATTCCAGATCTCAGCCCCCAGAGGGTTTTGAGGATCCAGCTGGTATATAAAGGTATGTGACGCGATATGTGACAGCAAATAAAGTGGTTTTATCAAGCAAAACGCCATAATTTTCGAGTTAACACGAAAAACAAGTGGCCAGCCAGCCGGACGTTTCTGGCTGAGCCACTTTGTTTTTTCCTTATATCTCAGTAATTAAAGCAATTGAAACTGAGTTTTAAGTCTAAAAGGAATGTGACGCTATATGTGACAGACCTCATATAGTTTAAAACATACCTGACGCATGTGTTTAAGAGTTATTTCGATAAAGATTTTGATGACAGATGACAAATGTCCGGCTGGCTGAGCCACCCATTTCAGCGCTTGCAGACGGTCTAGAAAGCTAGATTCTTATCAAAAGGAATGTGACGGCGATGAAGACAACAAATCGTCGTATGTGACAGCTCTATATACTGCCAAACAAATAAAAGCGATTGTTGATTCCTTCATACAAAGTCAATTAGGGTGACCATATTTTACTCCTGTACATTGTCATCCTTATAAAATACTTCCACAAAATTTGTCAAACATGACAAATAACTTGATCATTACGTTGCTCTAATTAAGTGTAATTAAACTTACAAGGTGCTTGGTGTTGTAGAATATATCAATGGTGGTTCACTAGGGCATTATAAATTTCATTTTTATTGTAATGATAATGATTGGTTTTGCTATGACGATATGGATTACAAAATTAGGCAAAGCCTTAAAAAGCCAATGCTTCTACATTGTCTTGTTTATGTTTTGACAGACTGTACTGAGAGATGCATACCTACATTATAATGAAGATGTTTTATTTACTGAGGAACTTGTTTTATTAATGAGTATTTAATACGTTAAGGCTGATTGAAAATAATTAAGTATAATTCAAAAGACTGATTTATTAAAACATATCTTTATTTATTAAGTAATACTTATTTACACACAAATTAGTGTAAACAAACTGAAGTAGATTCAATTATTAATTTAATGATTGCAGATGGTTTGTTATGTGAAGTAAAGAATTGTAAAGTATATAATATTATTTTCAACACACTTGCTCGTAAAGTGAGCGTTATTCTATTGAATTTAGAACTATAAACTGGGCTATAAGTCACGCGTGCATAATATATTATACCCTAGTGCATAATATAATGAATCCTACAAAGTTGAATTGTACCTTTGTGCAAATTACATGCGAGAAAACAGAGCATATTTTATTGGTCCGAGTTACACACTAAATATTTTCAGAAACAACAAAGAGGTTTTATACCACTTCAAATCCATATACATTTTTAAATATTTGCGCCTTATATTAGTAAAATAAATTTGTATATTAAACAAATTATTCACAATTTACTTGTCATAAAATATTAAAATATTTGCATTTACTACTCCAAATTAAACATTTTCACTTAAAATAGGTTGTATATGCTATACAGACATTGACACATTTGACGGAAAAAAAAACCTACGCGCATGCGCGAGGTTCGGCGCCATTTTTCAATCACAATTCACAGCTTTGTTATCAAGTGTGTTTGTTATTTTATGACCACGTATGTCTGTCTTTTACTCACGAGTGTGTTGAAAAACGTCGTATATAACTCGTGAGCGTTGCTAATTACAGTCGAGGCTTTGAGCCGAGACTGTAATTAGCAACTTCGCTCACTTGTTACATAATATACTATTGATTAATACTCATGAGTAATGCCATAATGTTAAGTGTAATTAAAAATAACGTTTTTTTAAAAAGTGGTTATCAAGATTTCAAAAATTTTGATTATTTTTACAATTAAACAAAGTCAGTAAATACTTTCCAATTACCAAAGTGTACAATATGTGATACCTACTTTTTTACTTACCTACCAACTAGATTTAGCAAATTGAACTAGATTTAATTATGTTGTCAGATTATATCAGATTATGTAAATTTATAAATATTATATTTTTACTTTTTATGTATGATCACTAACTGTCACGTCCTTGAATTTCTAAAGTAACCCACCAATACGAGAAGGGTATACTTACTTACTTTTTTCAACATGTTACATTAATCCCAGACTAATTTTATTAATTGGTAAACACAAACAAAAAGTAAATTAATAAAAAATAAATACATGATGCATTATGAAATAATATTTTTATTTACCCACTTAATTAGAGCAACGTAATGATTAAGTTATTTGTCATGTTTGACAAATTTTGTGGAAGTATTTTATAAGGTTGACAATGTACAGGAGTAAAATATGGTCACCCTAATTGACTTTGTATGAAAGAATCAACAATCGCTTATATTTTTTGTTTGGCAGTATTTAGATCTGTCACATACGACGATTTGTTGTCTTCGTCGTCGTCACATTCCTTATGATAAGAATCTAGCTTTCTAGACCGTCTGCAAGCGCTGGAATGGGTGGCTCAGCCAGCCGGACATTTGTCATCTGTCATCAAAATCTTTATCGAAATAACACTTAAACACATGCGTCAGGTATGTTTTAAACTATATGAGGTCTGTCACATATCGCGTCACATTCCTTTTAGACTTAAAACTCAGTTCCAATTGCTTTAATTACTGAGATATAAGGAAAAAACAAAGTGGCTCAGCCAGAAACGTCCGGCTGGCTGGCCACTCGTTTTTCGTGTTTTCTCAAAAATTATGGCGTTTTGCTTGATAAAACCACTTTAGTTGCTGTCACATATCGCGCCACATACCTTTATATACCAGCTGGATTCTCAAAACCCTCTGGGGGCTGAGATCTGGAATGCTGGAAAATGCGAAATTCTGGCTGGCTGGCCAAAGTTTTTTCGATTTTTTGAGGAAACTATAGCGTCACAAACGATGAAACCTTTACAGATCGTCGTCACAAACGATGACTTAGCCACCTAGATAAGCAGCAACGCTCTGCGAGAAAATGTCCAGACAGCCGGACGCACGCATTTATCTAACTTCTGACATATTTTTAAGGTTTTCTTATTAAGAGACTTAAGTGTAATCAATTGTAAATGATTACTTGATTAACCATTTACCAAATATTAACATTTTGTGAATATAATACAGCGTTATTAAATAATACAAGCATATGAAACGAATGGTGGTTTTTAGTCGTAAATATACGACCTTGGTGGAATGGACTCGAAAATATTTGTCGGATTTATCCGACCGTGGCGGTTAAAAGGTAAAAGAAAACAACCGACTCTACGTGACAATGCTAGCTGGTAGGAGCCCTTCAGTGTGTGCCTACTAGCAACCACTCTTCATATAAAGTAAGCAGCTGTAAAGTAATAAACTAGATCACTGTTATGTCACACTTACAAACTGTTCGAACTCATGATGCTAAACCATTTAGCCCCAGTAATAGATCAACAGCTCAATCCAGACCAAGCTGGCTTACGTCCTGGCAAATCCTGCAGCGCCTAAATTTTAAACCTAACCCAATATACAGGGTGTCCCGCTTACCTTATATAATACCTTCTCGGAGGTATTCTAGTACCCATAAGGATAACAGAAAAAATATAAAAAAAGAAAAATTCGAAATTTATTTTTCAATATTTGTATGAAAGAAACTGTCGACATTTATTGCTGACATACAAAAATTGAAAAATAAATTTCGATTTTTTCTTGTTTTCATGTTTTTTCTGTAATCCTTATGGATAATAAAATACCTCCGAGAAGGTATTATATAGGGTAAGCGGGACACCCTGTATAGAGGACGGCTTTGAAAGGGGTATAATTACTGATGTTGTTTTCGTCGACCTTACCGCAGCATATGACACGGTCAATATCATCCGACTTTTAGGGAAGTAGCTGCCCGTATTGACGATCACCGATTTGTCTCCTTCTTAGGTGAAATGCAGCTGAACCGCCACTTTTAAGTTCTCCTTGGCCATGAAAAGAGTAGGTAGATGCCGTAATATTGTCTTAAGTTTTCGCGATTCATACTATTAAATAAAACCCCGCGGTCTGCAAAGACACCAAAACGTCGAGTTAAAATTTAAAATGTGAATATACGCGATAAATCCGGTTATAAAGTCTTTTATTTAGTAGATGGCGTAATCAGAAAAACGGCCTGCCACAAGGAAGTGTACTACCTCCTATACCACAGAACAATTAACTGTTCTGTGTCCTATACTGTTTAATATACAGGGTGACTGGTGACAAATTTTAGATACTGAAGGAGAGCACTCTGTATTCGATTCCGAACATAATTATGTAATAAAAGTAGGTGCTTAAATTTTTCACTAGAATTCCCCATAAATAAATACTAGGTACTATATTACTATTTACTTTACATACAACTGAGTCAATCGCGGCACGTGACCTGGCACGCGAATCGCTGCCAACGCTAGCGTAACCATGCGTTGCGTAATCAATTCTTTAACTTTCGGTTAAGTTTACTCAGTAAATAATTAATATTTATTTTTTAATATATTTTTTCTCTTTATGTCTGATCTCTAACTATCACGTCCTTAAATTTCGAAAATGACCCACCAGGCACCCTGTATATACCGATGACCAACCTGCGTATCAAATTACCTCTCGCTTCCTTTACGCTGACGACCTTGCTCTCACCTGTCTGCTGCTCTTGAGCAGCTTGCTACTTATTACGAAATCAACTCCCTACGTCCCAATCCAACCAAGACAGAATCCTGCGTGTTCCACCTGCGGAACCGAGATAGTGCAAAAAGATAGCAAATCACGTGGCGTGGAGTGGCAATCGCACATAATATTAAGCCAACATACCTGGGGCTTATTCTGGACAGATCTTTGACGTACAAAGCCAACTGCTCAATATTGAAAAAAAAAAGTTTGTGAGCGAAATAACATCATCCGACGCCTGGCAACCTCCGGTTGGGGAGCAGCCCCACATGTCCTTCGCACAAGCTGCCTGGTGCTTTGCCACTCGACCGGCGAGTATGCATGTCCAGTATGGACAAGATCTGCACTTGCATAGGACGTGGATGTAGCCCTGAAGGAATCTTGTAGAATAGTTACAGGCAGCTTGAAGCCAACATCACTGTGCCTTCTTTACTCCCTAGCTGGAACAGCACCACCATTTGTTCGGCGTCAGGTTGCAAGTTCTATTGATACACAAAGACAGGTTCACGACAGAAGGCACTTTGATATTACATGGACATAGCCTACCATCTTCCCTTCCCGCCTTAAGAGTCGCCACAGCTTTATTTCGAGAAATAATAAGTCCAGCCATAGTTTTTTTTTTTTTTGCATCAGGCTTCTATTTTCATAACTTAGCCACGAGACAATAACTTTTGCGAAAAATGTGTCTTGAAGCAATTTATACTATAATCATACCATAATCATTTATACTAAGTAATATATTCATTAACATTGCGATGAAAAACATTATACAACAAGAAGGGCTCCCGTTCCTGAAGACGCGGTAGTCGGTACGGTTAGGTGCGACGACGAGCGCAGCAACGAGGAGCAGTTAGGTTGCATATGTTGCAGCGGCCGGCGAAGCGCCATAAGCTCAAGAGCTTTTTTAAATAACCCCGACATGGTTTGTGGCACGAATTGTGGCTGATTTAGAAGGCAACTTAGATTTTTAGAGGGGAATAATGCTATTTAAAAGATGTCTGCCTAATTAGCACCCCTTTAATTCAACACCGAGCCTCTCAACTCGGATCCATCTATGGCTAGGATAGAGCTGTGGTAGAAGAAATATCCTCCTGACCACCCGTATATCCCTATCGCGGAAAAGCTCCCTCCGGGTTACGACCAACCCTGGGCCACATGGAAGGCGTTAAATAGACTTCGGTCAGGTGTCGGTAGGTCTAGATGGGGATTCTGCACGGATGACAAGTGTGACTGTGGGACAAAGCAATCTATGGCGCACTTGTTGTCTTGTCCTATCTCTCCTACTTCCTGCACCTACAGAGACCTATATGAGGCAAATGGGAATGCTCTTATTATAGCCAAGCACTGGGCTAAAACACTCTAAAACTACCATTCCGTTTACCACTGACTCGAAAAGAAGAAGAAGAAGCAGCCAAATATGACCGGTGATGTATTCCAGCACTATTTTATGAACAGCCCGATTCTTCTTAAATCGCCCTACTCAAAGTACTGCCTGCACGGCCCTGCTTGCAGTGGCAGTACCAATCATACAGTGTGTATGCAGGTAGTTGCTGTCTAAAATTTTTGTCTTAAAATTTTAAAAATGTATGTAGGATGCTAAAGCTCGTGTGCTATCTAAGACACTTACTTTAAGTAAAAAAAGCAATTGTCAAAATATGTTTACCGAATCGACCAATCCCAATCTCCAGTGAGGGGAAAAATGGATATCATCTCATCTCTAGGTGACTACAAGATTCATGCAGGCCTCTTTTGTTAAGCAATAGTTAGTTTTAGTAAAGCGAAATTATAAATGAGAAAGCATAAATTGTGTCTTTCATTGGGCAATACACCTATTTATTTATTATTAAAAAAAATCACTTCTATAATTTTCTGAACGTTATTCTTACTGTCTAAATGATGGTTGACGGATAACAGCTGTTTGATTGAGCTGTCATCATCAGTCAAAACAAAACCTGCTTTGTGCGGTCGTACAGAGATAATTATTTTTGTACTACACGATACGATACGAAATAGATAGCTTATCACCGTAACACAGTTCGCGAACGAGTATCAAGAGATACGTGCATGACTGTACGACACACCTCTTAATTAAATATCTAATTATAAATTAATAAGGAGACTCTTGAAATACTTGCTGAGGAACCGGTTGAACTTTTCGGTGCACCTGGACTTGTTTTGTGCCTGTTGTGTTAAAAATGTCTGTGTTGAACAACTTTTCCGTGTCGGTCTCAAGAGCACTTCGGCGTGAGTAGATTTTTTATTAACTTTTTATATTAATAATAAGATAATACAAAGAAAAATTACCTGCACATTAATTTTTAAATAAACTTTACAAAAACTTACTGTACTTAATGACGGCATGAAATGGAGGACCTTGCTTGAATAATATTTTGTATGTAAACAATACAATTAAATATTTAAAAATAATAACTCCTAATTAACTTATTATTAATATTGTCTTAAGTTTTCACAATTCATAATTTAAATAAAACTACTTTTTAACCAGAGCGACTGGCCACTCGTGACCATGGGGTCCACAAAGACACTGAAACGTCGAGTTAAAATGTAAAATATAAATTATACACGATTAATCCGGTTATTAACTTATTATTTGCTTATTACTTATTATTGGTAGTTTTATTTAACTTATTATTTATTAAAACTGAGCAGGTACGAAATGAATAACTTATTGCTAAGAACTATGTTTATCAGCATTCTATGTTGTAATGTACTATTAGCAATGTGATAAAGAACCTATAAAAAATTTCATAATCCAAAATTACATAATGCTCAAAAATTTGCCAATTAACTGGAACATGTTAAGACTATGTGACATACAGTAATTAATTCAAGGTTGTTTAATGATAAAACTTTTTGTTCCTTATCATCAAACACTTTTACAACATACCTATTTCTTTTAACAATAACCATATCAATATGAGTTTTTCAATTGTCATGATCATTAACATTTGATTTAACTTTTTACCATGTCTTTTATTTATTTTGAGTTTTATGACTTTTGTGATAGTTTGCACTATTGCAAGCGCCAAGATCCAAGCGTAATTATCTGATTACTAAAATTAATTAAAATAGATACCTATTTTTAATGTTCTTACTCATCAATTAACTCTTTATTAACAATACTATTATGTGAAAACTAGACTTGTTTACTGTTTTTAATGATGCATCATGCAATATAGAACATTTTCGAAGTACTTCGTTGCTGATAATTGTTATTATGAACAAGTTCAACATAACTGAAAAAAGATTGCTAAATAAAATCATGTGACCAGACTCGAACCTGGGAATCCCGCTTGCTGGACGGGTGCTATTCTATCTGCCAAGGGATTTTATTCATATTACTCATTGAGCATTATTAAGTAAGTAAATGCAAAAAAAAAAAAAGATAAAATCCAAAAATAAAAACTGCAAAGTAAAGGTCAAAATTTGATATTAGATCAAAATGGACCATTCGGTTTGAAACTAGGTATTACATGTGTATCTATACTATAGATTAAATGTAATTTAAAACATTAGACACACAAATTTATTTTCATAAACCACTCTCCATCCATTGGGAAAAACTAAAAAATTTAATTAAAGCCTAAGGTTTAACTCAGACAGATGTGGTAAAGCAATAAATTTATTTTAAATCTAGATTCAATTCAATCTAGTATTTCGAAGCGTTTTAAAATACATTATTATTGAGGTGTTAGAGTAATTCTAAATACAAACATACATAATTTCACGCCTCTATCCCTTATGGGGTAGGCAGAACACCAGAGGTTACAAGACCATCTCATGTCACGTTTGACAAATTTGTAGGTATTATAAAGATGGAAAGAGACTATTGTAGTGACAGGGGCCAGCCTATCGCCCACAAAAACGTTTAAAACTTCTGTCTCTTAACTGACTTTTACAGTATGCCTGGGAAGAGAAGCAGCTGGCACATTCTACGTGGAAGCAATTCTAAATATATCTAACAATAATAAGTACTACTTATTACGGGTACTTTTTTATCGTTGACACAATCTGATTGATCTTCATGTCGCCTTCTGTTAAGTGACAATGAGGTTAGAGATGTGAGTGAAAAAGGTAAACAAATCAAGTTAAAATTACCTTATTCACTATTTCTTATTCACTTGTGTTTAGTTAGACTATTGTCACAAACGTTTCTCGATTTGTTTCACTAGTTTTTTGAGTTTTATCATTAGAACTCATTACAATGCCACATATTTGGCACCATATGAGCATAGAAACAGCTTCTAGAGCACTAGTATTGCTGCAAGAGGGAGAATCTCAAAGACCAGTAGCTCTACGCCTAGGCGTATCGCGGCGAGCTATCCAAAATGTTTGGGCTCGCTACCAGGACAGTGGTAGAGTTGTTAGAAGCCGCGGATCAGAAAGAACGAGCAATAATGTTACGCTCTCGACCGGCAGTTAAACGAATGTGTTGGTCGTCGTTGTTGCCCGGGTTCTTCCTGATCCGCGTAGAGTCTAATGGTGGCTTCTCACTGCGCGTGTTAGCCCGCGCCGCGCCGCGCCGCGCCCCGCGCAGTATGAAAAGCGTAGTAGCACGCGCAGGGAGAAGCCACCTTAGCCCGCGCCGCGCCGCGCCGCGCCGCGCCGCGCCCCGCGCAGTGTGAAGAGCTAGGGGAGGCGCGGCGCGGCGCGTTTGAAGCTACCGACTTTTAGCGGATAGGGCGCGCCGCGACGCGCCTAGCTCTTCATACTGCGCGGGGCGCGGCGCGGCGCGTGCTAAGGTGGCTTCTCCCTGCGCGTGCTACTACGCTTTTCATACTGCGCGGGGCGCGGCGCGGCGCGGCGCGGGCTAACACGCGCAGTGAGAAGCCACCATAAGATACACGAAACATGGTTATTATTATTTGGTAGGTATTTCTAAAACTACTCGCTTTTGGCACTTTTGTCACTCGACCTCACTCACCACGCAGCGGTCCATTCCTGCCTATCAAGGTTAGGGCATTACCTCTTGCAGGCAGCCTCTCCACATCAATATCAACAACATTTGTTCTACAACTTTTTACAAATCTTGATAAATAGCACAAAAAAATAAATAATAATAGCGTTTTCTCCTAACTCTACATTTTGTAAGAAGTGCCTAAGTACTATTATTTTGAAATGATATGTTACTGCGCAAGGTGCGTGTCATACCTACGCTCAGAGTAAATAGAGTTACGCCTCTAAACCGAGGCTATACATATTTTTTGTATGGGAAAACAAAAATTTTAAAAACAATGAAAAAAGTAATTTGTACAGCAAATGTTGTTGGGATTGATGTGGAGAGGTTGCCTTATCACGTAAATATTAGCGATCAGCTATAATGGCGCAGTTACACGCCATGGACGCGCGATCCATTGCTTTACATCGTATTATGTAAGCGATAGCTGTTCTATCATTCATTGATCGCAGAATGCATTTATTGCTACGATACTAGCGCCAAAAACAATTTGGTAGCTAAAAAAGAGACTAATAAAATGTGAAACAGATGTTTGCTTTTAAAATTTCGCAGAAAAGTATACACGAAAAGTATGAAAGTCAAAGGGTATATAGAGGCAGCACAGTCGTCGGATTTCATGGGTGTGATACTTGGTATAAAGGTTCTTTCAGAGGGTGTCTGGTTGTATAGTTTCTGAAATTTCCACGAGAAGGGTAGTAAAGCGCATACGAAGTTGCGGGATAAAGCTAGTATGATTATATTACTCAAACGATACGATTAACTAGGTAACTATTCCACTTTCTACTAATATAATAAACGCGAAAGTTTGTATGTGTGTATGGATGTTTGCTACTCTTTCACGTATAAACTATTGAATGGATTTTTATGAAACTTTACAATTATATAGCTTACACCTACATCAGTATAACATGCAGACTATAATATACAAGGATATTGTGTGAATAAAAAAAAATCATAACACTATACCGATTTCAAAAAGCGTCGAAAACGCACTGTGTATTTTTTTGGTCAGGAGGTACCTAAAGATATAAGAAGATTCTTCAATTTTATTTTTGTTATTTAAAGATAGATAGGACCTTTAAGAAGAAAAAAACCTGATCGAAATACTAATTCTGTGCAAACGAAGTCACGGGTACCAGGTAGTGTAGATCTAACTAAGGTAAGCTTATTTTAGCTTGTGTTATGGAGTCCGCACAGCACCACTAGGGGGTATTCTGTTATACCTACACCAAGAGCGGATGCACTGTTTTGTGGGAACGAAAGGCATGCTGGCAAGTGACAACCCTAATGGGATTGTGACGTCATAATTTCACGGTCTATCGAGATAGAGAGGCTGATATATCTAAAGCCATTATAAAAATTACAAAAAGCAACTAAGTCACAATGAAACAGTTTTTGGAATAACATATCGTATATTTTTTGTGATAATATTCGCATAATATCGTGATTTCGAATACAGGAATCTTTTCTATTTTTTTAATAAAGTAAGGATGGGACGATTGTCTTCCATGACACCTGATGGTAAGTGAACATGAAGACTAAGGAAAAATTTCTGTGTCCTCGGGGTAATTGTCGAAACATTTGAAAAGATTAAAAAAAAAATCGATTTATTTCAGACGTTAGTCCATATGTTATTAATTAAATTAGAAATAGAAAAACCTTATGACGAAATTCTTAGCATACCTATAAATTAAAGAAAATACAACTATGAAAAATAAAATTATTTAAATCTGTAACATAATTTTCACTAATTATAATTAAATAAAAGTAAATGAAAAGAGGAAACTTTATGCAATCTATAAATTAAATTAATAACAATACATTCATTTTGATTGGAATTGCACCCTACTAATAGCAATTGTCGAAATTATGGAGCACTAGCTGATTCGCGTGGTTTTATCCGCGCAATTTCGAAATCCTATGTGCTATTCCCAACTGTACACTATCACTATGCCAAATTTCATCTAAATCCGACTTATACTCTGACAAATAATTCAATGCAGTAAACTGCAGATCGAAATGTCAAATAGAAAAATAATGATACCCGTTAAAAACTTCGTAGTGTAAGTACTGAATGAGAATGACTGAAAACGAACAAGTATTGGTCATTCGTTTTGCTCAAAATTTATTTATTTATTTATTTATTTATTAAGGTAACATACAGTCTTTAACAAATCTTTGTAACTTAGAGAATACAATTTGACCTAAAGTACCATATACGATATAACAAAATAGAAACATGTAAACACACAAAAGCAAACTAAAGGAAATTAACACAATAATTACATAATAGGTTCTGAATAAACATTACAGAAATAAATGATTAGGCAGTAATCATTCAAACAAGATCGTCTTTGTATCTTTTTTAAATTTATGTATATTATCACAAAAAATGTCGAGAGATTTCAGGGATTTATTATAGAAAGAGCAAGAGCGCCTGGAGAAGGTATTTTTCGCATAGTTAGTATGATAAGGTGTTATGTAGAAGGTATCTGTGGAACGAGAGGAAGGTCGAGGTACTTTAAAAATAATTTTACTAAGAAGGTTAGAACAATTTACATGGCTATTTATTATCTTAAATAGAAATATGGTATCCAGGTATCTGCGCCTTAAGTCTAGCAGTTGTATATTATGTCTCAAAGCGCTTTCAACGTAGTCTGTACTTTGAGAAGCGGCTCGATAATTAAGCGACTTCACAAATTTCTTTTGGACTCTTTCCATACGGCAATTGTTGACAGCATACTGTGGGCTCCAGACTACACTTGCAAACTCTAACACGCTCCTAACAAATGCATTATACAGTAATTTGAGAGTGCTGGCATGTTTAAAAGGTCTTCCTATTCGTAGTATCATACCCAATTGTTTGAACGCTTTGGCTGTTATGATATCAACGTGTTCATTAAAATGCAGTCTAGAATCCAGAGTTACGCCTAGATCCCGTATTGAAGTGACTCGATCTAGGGCCCGCCCTGCAACATTGTAGTTGTACACTATGGGAACCCTCTTTCTCGTGAAAGTGATTATGTGACATTTTTCAATATTCAAGAGTAGTTGATTACATTTGCAGTAGCTTTCAAATCTATCTATGTCACTCTGCAAATCCTGACAATCATTTATAGTTTTGATAATTTTATAAATTTTTGTGTCGTCAGCGTACAGGAGATGTAGTGAATTATTAAAACAACTTCCTATGTCATTAATGTACAGGACAAACAAAAAAGGACCCAGAATTGAACCCTGTGGAATACCTGAAGAGTTCAAAAGAAAAGAAGATTGAAAACCTTTTAAAGTAACTGCCTGAGAGCGGTTGCTAACATAGGATTTGATCCATCGTAGGAGATCGCCATGTACACCAATCTCCCAAAGCTTTTTAATGAGAACTGCGTGACTAATTTTATCAAATGCCTTCGAGAAATCGGTGTACACGGCATCCACCTGATATCCAGCATCCATGGCATTCAATATAAAGTCCACGTATGAGACCAAATTGGTGTTGACACCACGACCCCGACAAAATCCATGCTGCTCATCAGACAGTACGTGAAGCAGTTGAGAGTTTAAAGAAGCTGTAATTAATTTTTCAAAAATCTTCCCAAAAACACAAATTTTAGAGATAGGTCTGTACTGCTTCACATCATGCTTGTCGCCACCTTTGAATATTGGGGTTACAAGAGCCTTTTTCCAAATGTTCGGAAAACATCCCTCAGAAATAGATTTTCTATAAATTATGGTAAGTGGAGTTGAAAATTCCTTGTGCAATTTGCTAATAAGTAGTGGATGAACCCTGTCACAGCCAACGCCTTTATGTACATCTACCAATTTAAACATTTTCATAACAGTTGGTTGTGATATTTCAATTGAGGAAATATTAACTATGGATGTATTGCCATTTGCGACTGAATCATTGTCCTGCATAGAGCTATCACTAGGGACAAAGACTGAGTTGAAATAGTTATTAAACATATTACAAATTTCTGCCGAGTCTGTTGAACATTTGTCATCATACAACATGTGAGCAGGCACTGAGTTAATTCCTAGCTTTGATCTTATGAACGACCAGAAATAACGAGGCGACCTTTTGATGTTTTCTTCTGAAAACTTTATGTAATTAGAGTAACACTCTTTTTGTAATTGTTTTTCTTTGGTGCGCAGTTCGGAGAAGAGTTGGTAATCTAGAGAATTATTATATTTTTTCCACCGGCTATGAATTTTATTCTTTCTTCTAATTAATTTAATCAGATTTTTAGAGTACCACGGAGGAGAATTTGTATTTAATTTAACAATTTTTTTGGGTATAAATTTTTCCATTAGATCATACAAAATATTATAAAAATAATTAACAGACTCTTCTGTGTTTAAATTTAGAAATTCCTTCTCCCAATCAACTTCCCTTAGTCCCGTGCTTATTTGGGTAAAGTCCGCAGCAAAGTAAATTAATTTAAAATGTTCATTCTCTTGAATATAGGCTGTGGTAGGTAACATAAAGTTTACATCGAGTGCCTTGTGGTGCGGGTCTTCTGCAGTCAATGGGTGGGATGAGTGAGTAACAATACAATCGCAATTACTTAGTATTAAATCTAGGATTCTGTTATTACAATTGGTACAGCTATTATATTGTTTTAAGTTAGAAAATTGCATGAAATCTTCAAGTGAGATAGCATTTGAATTGTTGTTTGTATTTAAATTAAGTATTTTATTATTATCGAAGTACCAAATAGCGTGTGAGATATTAAAATCGCCTAATATTATAAAATAATCATTTGGATTATTTATAATAGTTTCAGAAGCATTGTCATAAAAATTTAAAAGCGAGTCCGTGTGATTTTTGCCGTGCGGAAAATAGCAACACGCAATATTTAGAGTCAATACTTTTGAATGAACTGGTTGGGAGGCGCCAGGGGAGGCATGCGCGGGCGCCGCCGCCGCCCCGAGTTCCAAACTGAGCCAGAGCTCGGCCCCGCGCTCAGTGTTCCAGTCGTCGCGGCGGCGCGCGCACATGCCCCGCCGCACCGCAATCAGTACACCACCGCCACGGGAGCCCCGCTCGTCACTAACAACACGATCTCTTCTATATACGTCGTACTTATTATAGAAATATTCACTATCACTGTAGTCGGTTGTAAGCCAGGTTTCGGTTAAAATAATTAAATCATAGTCATTTTGCAATACATTTATAAGAAAACAATTAGATTTGGTGCGCAAACCCCTCGTGTTCTGATAATAAATGCGTAAAGAACTTAACTCAATCATTGTAGTGATATAATAGAATACAAATACGTGTAAATAAGTGTGTTATGCTGATAAATACCTTCTCCGACCAAACCAATTAGTACTAGCAGGCTTAATGAAAGTGTTAACAAATTTAAAACGCAAAATCTCTCAAAGTAACCTATTAGACTTAAAACTGTGCCTATAAATGTTATTAAAGAACATAATATAAAATCTTTGACATGTAATGACCAGATGGGGTAAATATAAGTGTTGTAAAGTATGTAGTTATATGATGTAATGAAATATATACTAATAATTAAATTGCGTTGAAAGAACATTTTGACTGAATCTTTAGATTGTAATAATAACTTATTTAGTTTATTGTGGAAGTTAAGTAGCAATACAGTAATATTGATATAGCAGGTAAATGTGAGTGAATAGTTTAAAAACAATAGTCATTTAATTTTTAGCAGATCGGATTCATTAGAGATGCGAATTATCTTAGAACTATCGGTTTTGCGCAATAAAATCTTACAGTCTCTGACCCAGATATATGCATAATTTTTTTCAGTCTTCAGTTCTCGGGCACGTTTTAGCAACAACTTATTGGTAGGCGTTAAGTGGTCAGACACGTATATAGTGGAGGCGGGTCCCTGGAGGTGTATGTCGGCGGTGGAGACGGTGCGGCGCGCGCGCACGGCCGCCAGCAGCTGGTCCTTGCGTCGCCGCTGCGTGAACCGCACGATGATGGACGGATGCCGCGGCGGCTGCTTGCCGTCGCCGACGTATCGGCGTACACGATGCACGCAGTCGATGTCACTTTCACCTAGGTTAAACCCGACGACAGAGCAGAAATCCTGTAGTATTGAGTGTAAAACCTCGCCGTTACGTAATGGTATACCCGAAATTTCTACATTATTCTGTCTTGAAAATTGGTCTTGTAGATTATTTTCATGTTTTAATGCTGATATAGTATCATGCGCTTTTGCTAAGTCCTTTTCTAGAACGACAACACATGATAGTTTTTTTTCCACGGTATTGAGTCTACCCTCCAGATCGACAAATTTGACTTGCATATCATTCCACTTTGTGTCTAAATCTTTTAGGCACTGTTTAGTTGCACTAATATCTGATTTTATGTCGTTGAGATCGGTTCTCATTGAGTTGAAATCGCCACTGAGTTTTTTAAGTTCTTTAAGAACATCAGCAAGTGAGACATCGCTCGCGGAGTCCTGGGGTAGACCGCGACAGGAAACACATCTCCAGGCAGATTTTTTCTCTGGTCCCAATTTTCGATAGCTAGATTCAGAAATACCAGCACAGCTGAAATGATAGCGGCCATCACATTTACCACAGTGTACAAAATCGGTGACCAAATCGCTGCACTTTGCACAATGCATTATTTTTATTTTTAACGAACAGTTCAGTACACAAAAACAAACCGGTATATAGATAGTTATTTTCTTGATATTAGTTTATAAATAATAGATATAAACAGGTTTCGAACGTAAGTAGTATAGTAAGTTTAGTTAGGAACACGTCCGACGCTTCCGTGTGCTTAAACAAGACTGACAAAATTGTAAAGAAATTTATATATAATTAAATTTGTGGTGTGTACGAACCCCCCTCTCCGCTCACCTGCTCGGAGAGGTCCTCGGCGTCGTCGTGCAGCAGCAGATGCACGACGACGCCGAGGCATCTGCTGCTGCACGATGCCGAGCGGTTGCTGACGTCACATCTTTAAAGTAACTTTAATGAAAATAACTAATTATATAGGGAAATAATAAAACGAGCGACTAAAAAACAAATTTGGACTGGAAATAATAAAACGAGCGACTAAAAAACAAATTTGGACTGTCTTGAAAAATATATGAAAATGAACGGTTTTAAATATTAATATTGCGACTGAATTACTAAGTGAGCGACTAAAACACATATACATTGCGATGAAAGAGATAAGTTACGAGAAGGGCTCCCGCACCGGAAGGCGGAATCAGTACGGTTAGGTGCGACGACGAGCGCAGCGAGGAGGAGCATGTTAGGTTGCATATAGTTATACACGTGCGCGAGCCGAGCGAGCGAAGCGAGCGGTGCCGCGGCAGCGGCCGGCGAAGCGCCATAAACCTGGTCAGCTATTATAGTCAACCCTGGACAATCCCGACATGGTGTTTTTAAGTCGCTGTTTCATTGATTCTTCGTCACTCGCTCTCAGTCGCTCACTTAATTAAAACAGTAAGCCAAATTCATTATTTTTGTCACCTAAAATTTTTATTTACAGTTACTCGATTAAATACTACCCAATTATATATCCTCTGTTTTAAAACGATTACAGTAGAAGTAAAGTCGACTTTATAACTTCTTGCTTTTTAAATTCATTCTGTCGTTAAAAATTTAATTTCTAGGACAGTTGCCCTTTGCACCATAAAAAAGACAAATCTTGTGAGCCACAATATTTATTTTTTCCATACATTACGATATTATTATTTAAAAAATAATTACATTCATTCACTTAAACCACATCACTGTTTTTTTTTCATCCCTAAAGTGGGTACACTGGAACTGTCATTTTACTGCATTGAATTATTTGCCAGGGTATAATGTCGTAATGTTTAACCTTACTATAATATAAATGTGATATTATAAGTGTGAAAGTTTGGATGGATGTATGGATGTTTGTTCGTCAGTCACGGCAGAACGGCTTAACGGATTTGGATGAAACTTGGCACAGTGATAGTGTACAGCCTGGATATGGGCTACTTTTTGGCATGCACTCGGCATTCGGCCAGTCGCGCGGATCTGTATGCATATGCGGATTGTGTATACTTTAAAATTTAATAACTAATAATTATTTATAAGACATTTGTTATTCAAACGTAAACAGGGTTTTTTGACACAAAACGTATTTTTGTTGAACACTTCCTATTCAATTTACAAAGTATTTTATGTTTATATAAAAAAAGTATATGTATTTGCAGTCACAAAACTAAATGGCAGTAAACAGCAAGGTAGGCTAATGTAATTGAAAACGCTGCAGGCGGGCAGCCCTATGGCCCCATGGCCCTTTCACGTGTGAAAGGACCGCGGCGCTGTAGGCATTTATTTCAAAGAAGCGGCCGAGTTGAATTACTGTAGATATCTGTACTGTGCCACAGCTACATAGGTATATAAAATAATACACTCAATGAACCGATCCATTGAAATAATCATTGCTTGCTTTACTATTGAATGTTTATCTTGTCAATATAATTAACTGGCTCCTTATCAATGCAACGAACGGAAAAATCTGGTTATTTAAGGGTCAAGAAGGCCCTTATCAGAAATCTGGTTTTGACTGCTATAGTCACCTACTCTTTAATACGAACAAGTAAATGTTTATACTGAGGGAGTACGGAGTATGGTACTACTAAATTCGAATTTCGTGGGAATTTTTATATATTTTTTTTATATTGTAAGGATAGGACGTTTGTCTTCCATGCCACCTGATGGAAAGTGGGCATGAAAACTATGGTGTTACACGTCCATCCACGAGAAACCTATTCACTTGACACTTAAAAGTTCCAGGACTGTAGTGGTCAGGAAAAACAGACGCAGGCAGATTGTTCCACACCTTGGCAATCCGTACCAAAAAGGAACTATCGAAGCGTTTTGTTCGACTTCTTGGTAAATCCACTATATAGGGATGGAAGTTCTGTCTGCGTCTGGTAGTCCGGTGGTAAAAAGGGGTGGGTTCAATTTGGTCAAAAAAATCGGGATAAAATATAGCCTATATTCTGGCTAATGAAAGTAGAGACTGGAAAAACCTGGCGACTTAAAAAAGAATAGCATCATGGTTACCCCGACAATAGTACAAAATAAATGGATTAAACAAACGTGATACTTGTTTTTTTTTTTTTTAATAAAATTATCGTAAAAGTTAACTATATTGGTACTGTCCTATTTTTTTATGAGAAGTATATTATTAAAATGATAGGCAACTAGGATTAATCAGGTTTAAAAATAAAACAACAAATTACATTAATTATTTAAATTTATTTTTATCAAAATCTGAATCTAGCAATTCTATATGAATAAATCGCCAGTGTCACTATCTTACATTGATTATGAAACTACCAATTTTTTTGTTTTTTTATTAATTTTCAAATATGAAAATCCTAAAATCTCAATTATCAAAACCACCAACAACCATTCGATTGACAACAGTGAATACTGGTCACCGTCTACATGGCCCCAAACTAAGCAGAGCTTGTGATATGGGATACCATACAGCGAACTACGGGGGAACCTAGAATATAAATTCATATATACATATAGATAAACGTCCAGACCCGGAACATTTTTTTTTCTTGTTCTGTGCGGAAATCGAACCCGCAACCACTGGCGTCTGAGGTAGACAGTGTTACCCCATCGCCAAAGTGGTCGTCCAATTTCATTTCCTGGACAGGCCCCTTTAAGTATCGAACGCATAACTTTTGCACAACGCTAAATTCGACTATACTCAAACTGAAAATTACTTGTAATTACTTCCATGTTGGACTGGGAGTGAAAGAAAAACCTAGAATGTGCCAGCTGCTTCTCTTCCCGGGCATACTGTAAAAGTCGGTTAAGGGACAGAGGTTTTATTGGCATTTTTGTGGGCGATAGGCTGACCCCCTGTCACTGCAATAGCCTCTCGCAATCATTATAATACCTCATTAGTCAAACGTGACATCAGTTGGTCTTATAACCTCTGATGTTCTGGGGTACCATAAGGGATACAGGCGTGAAGTTATGTATGTATGTATGTATGTCAAACTGAAAAGTATTGCTTCAAGAAACTTTCAAGTCATGTCTCAGAGCTCAAACAGCTTCGACATCTAAAACAATACATACATACATAACTTCACGCCTGTATCCCTTATGGGGTAGGCATAACACCAGAGGTTATAAAAATGATGTCACGTTTGACTTTGCACGTATTATAATAATGGATAGAGACTATTGCAGTGATACGGGGTCAGCCTATCGCCCACAAAAACGCAAATTAAACCTCTGTCTCTTAATTGAATTTTACAGTATACCCGGGAAGAGAAGCAGCTGGTACATTCTATGTTTTTCCTTCGCTCTCAGTCCAGCAGTCATATCTATAACAATCAAAGTTATAATCGCAAAAACAATATGTCGTAAATTTTATATAGGAATTCGCAGTAATCAGCGATTAAATTTAAAATATACGTACCTAATTAGATAATTATCGTTTAAAATTGTAGCCTCAAAACTACCTCAATGTCAGATTTTGTTTAAACAGTGCATTGTTATTAGACGTTCTCTTCCCATACTTAGAAAATTATTAGGCCTACGATATTATCAGAAGTTACTTAATGCTAAATTCAATATTCAACGAAAGCTGATCATGAAAAAGCCGATAAAACATTTTAAATTTTTATATCATGTACGTCTGTTTTCATAAATTTTAGAAAAGTGCTTAATATATTTTTCAACACACTTGCTCGTAAAGTGAGCGTTATTCTATTGAATTTAGAACTATAAACTGGGCTATAAGTCACGCGTGCATAATATATTATACCCTAGTGCATAATATAATGAATCCTACAAAGTTGAATTGTACCTTTGTGCAAATAACATGCGAGAAAACAGAGCATATTTTATTGGTCCGGGTTATACACTAAATATTTTCAGAAACAACAAAGAGGTTTTATACCACTTCAAATCCATATACATTTTTAAATGTTTGCGCCTTATATTAGTAAAAAAAAATTGTATATTAAACAAATTATTCACAATTTACAATCATTTGTCATAAAATATTATAATATTTGCATTTACCACTCCAAATTAAACATTTTCACTTAAAATAGTCTTGGCTCATTATTAAGCCCTCGCCTGCGGCTCGGGCTCAAATCACAGCCTCGACTGTAATTAGCAACTTCGCTCACTTGTTACATAATATACTATTGTTGACATTTATATGAGACTCTAAAGTATATTTTACCAAATGATACAAGAGTTATCAAAATCGGTTCATACTCGACTGAATAATTTTGTAACAATTCTTCAAAAAATACACATACAAATTAAAAACCGCCGTCTTTCAGAAGACCACCTAGCGATAATTGGTATCTTAAAACTAATATTCTATTAATACTATCAAAACAATAACTCCACTATCTTAAGAGATATCGCTTCGAAATATTCCACAGTGTATCAGTAGCCTATAACGCATTCTTTATATGCCACTGGGTCGGTCGTGTAATTATAATCTATTTATGTTTATTGATACACTCATAGTTATTATATAATCTTTTTTATTAGATAATAAGCGTTTGATGTCAATCTCTCCTGATGGCAAGCATACGTGTTTAGGAAAGAACTGGCTCTTTATAAAATACTAGCTGTTGCGCGCGGTTTTACCCGCGCAATTTCGATTCCCGCGGGATTTTCGGGATAAAAAGTAGCCTATACGGATTCGGAAGAATCCCTCTAAGTAATGGTAAAAGAAATTTTGAAATCGTTCCAGTAGTTTTTGAGCCTATTCAATACAAAAATACAAAGGTTTCCTCTTTATAGTATTAGTATAAAATATTGTCGGAATATATCACCGGTGATATTTAGCGACAGACTATATGACGGTGGTCGCTAGCTAGGCGGAACCTGACGGGATCCTACCACCATTCTCCGATTATTCTCGTTTTATGACACGCTTATCCAAGGACTGTAAGCTGACCCTGTGCGGCTAAAATCTATACTTAAGTTCGGCTAAAATCTATAATTGTATTTCCTCTGCCTTATCACGTAACTTGCAAGAGCAAAGTTACGTGATAAAAAAGTACCTGGAAGAAACGTGTCGTATGGTCCAGAGAGATGTTGATGCGGTGGTCAAATGGTCTCACGACAACGGCATTGTGTTAAATACAGAAAAAAACTAAACTGCTAGTCCTACACTCACCTTACCTCCGTCCTGCTGAACCGTGCCCTAGTTTATTTACTCATAATTTCAGTTGCCTTCATAATCACTTTGTTGATTGTCAATGCAAACCTATAGAAAAAGTTAATTGTGTTACTTACCTTGGTTTAAAAGTCGATAATAACTTCTCTTGGTCCCACCACATAGACTATATCTATGATAAATTAAGAATATTACTAGGTAAATTTTATCACTTAAGCTTTAAAGTTCCTTCCTCGATTTTAAAATGTTTATATTTCTCCCTAGTTGATAGTATACTGAGTTACGCCCTTGACAGTTATGGTCTTACATTTAAAACATATATTGACAAACTTGAGTCCTTACAGGTCAGATTCCTAAAGTTATTAGTAAATAAAAAAACTAAAGCGTACTGTAAAGGAGATTATAGAAAATTATTTAAAATTTGTAACATACTACCTATTAGCTTAAAACATAAATATCTACTCGCTATAAATAACCATAAAAGACAAGATCATCTACTAAAAATGGTATCACATGACCAAGGTACTAGGTCTGTGTCATCCGGCAAATATGAAATACCCAAAGTTATTAACTATTATGGCGACAGAACTTTAAATAAACGATTACCATATCTTTTAAATAGTCTGCCAGATGACATACGACAAGAAACAGTTAAGAAAAAACTCAAAATTAAATTGAAAAAGTATTTACTGTCTACTTTGATCTAGCTTTTAAAGTAATAAATTATAAGTAATAAATGTAGTTAATTATAAGAAGTATTAGTTGTAATGAGACTCTGGATCCCACAGTCAAACTGTTTAAACAGTTTTGTGGGACTGTGTTATTAGAAATAAGTTTTTTTTTTTTGTAACTTATTAATAAACAATAAATAAATAAAAGCGATGGCATGAATTGCGAAAGATTTGCTAAAAAATAACTAATTCGTATTACGTTACAGCAAAAACAAAGCCATAACAATCCGACGACTGTGCTGCCTCTATCGCACAATCGATGTACTAAAAGTGCATGTATAATCCCTTTGACTTTCATACTTTTCGTGTGTATTTTTCTGCGAAATTTTAAAAGCAAACATCTGTTTCACATTTTATTAGTTTCTTTTTTAGCTGCCAAATTGTTTTTGGCGCTAGTATCGTAGCAATAAATGCATTCTGCGATCAACGAACGATTGAACAGCTATAACTTACATAATAAAGCAACGATCTAAAGCAATGGATCGCGCATCCATGGCGTGATGACTGCGCCATTATAGCTGATCGCAGGCAGCCGGTTAGTGCCTGATTTCAAGAGTCATCATTACAACTGTAACTCGCCCACTGCAGGGCTAAGAGTCTCTCCCCTGGGTGACGAGGAGGTATAGGCCGTAATCCACCAAGCTGGCTCAGTGCTGGTGCTTCCAAGAGTAATCTAATATATTCCTTTCCCATGTTTGCAACAGGTCTCCGCCCCATTAAGCACATCACTCCAAAGACTTTGCACCGTCGGAACAGCACCAGCTCAAAAGATGGCAAACCGAAGCTCAACATGGAGAAATGCCTGATTGTCTCCAAAGTTACGAGATACGAGTATGAGAAGTAAGTGGTAATAGTTTCAGCATCAGAACTCTTTGTTATCGGCCGACTGCAGGGCTATGAGTCTCTCCCCTGGGTGACGAGGAGGTGTAAGCCCTAAACCACTGGCCAAGTGCTGGTTGGTGGGGTAATAGCTTACACAGCGGAATCTAGAACTACAGTTAGTTGATAACTTGTGTTATACCTAGGTATACAACAGTGTCACACATTTTTTTTGTTAACTATAGCTGTGTTTAATATCAATCTCACCTGAGATAATGAAAATATGGTGGAAAGGATATGGACACTGCTCGGTTTTCCTCATTATCCTTTAGTTAATAATATTTTGGGATCATTATATTGTAATTCAATCCCATTTTTGAACGAAAATCACACGGATTTTTCTCGTATCTTTTGTTCCCGGACTTTCTTAGTTTTGAGGAGCTAATAATGTATAAATAATAAATAAATAAATAATAAATATTGCTGACACTCACACAACAATACCTAGCCCAAATTAAGTTTCTTAAAGAACTTGTGTTATGGATACTAGATAGCTGATATACTTAAGAAATATATAAACATACATATTGCATAAATACTTATTTTTTATTAGAATAAACTTAAATAAACATAAACATCCATGACTTGACGGCTAATATCTGTGTTCATCACACCGATATTCGTCGCCGCCGGGATTCGAACCCAGGACCTCTGGCATAGAAGGCAGGTATATTACCACTACACCAGCCTGTCGAAAACATTAGACAATCCCTTGAGAATCTAATGTTTTCTTAATAAATTATTCCGTCTCTTTCCAGACACAGCCACGACAACATATCAGACTGTGAATTGGAAAAGATCCTCAGGAAGCGAGGGTCTGACTTCGACGCCATGATCTGCAACCATCGAGAGCAGAAGGCATTTGAGGAGCACGTCGCCAAAACCCTGAGCGATATTGGGATTAAAGTGGAAATGGCTAGCCGGTAAGTTTATCAAAGAATAAATCTGTCTATTAAATCTCTATTTAAATAATACACTTTTTAACCGGATTTATCGAGTATACAGATACATCTGTATTTGCTTTTCAAAAGTTCAGTTGGTAAGTACAGTCAGCTACAAAAGTTGATTAACGAAATTTTCAAAGTAGTTTTTCACCATATTGTCCCTTTAACGCATATGAAATCCTCTACTCTAAGGTTTGTCTGTAAGAGATCGCTTTTTTTAGCGATAAGACTACCTCTTGTATCAACCCTATTTTTTTTCTGTAGAGTATCTGTATATTTATAATTGTACAATAAAGAGTTATTATTATTACATAATGGTGTAAAGTTTACAATGGGTCTGCACGTGTAAATGCTGGACCCTGAAAAGGCATAGCAAGGCAACCAAGTCCCAGTTGTGTGTCCCAAAATACTAGTCTTTACAGCAGTGCGAGCACAGAACTTTATCGTCTCGTATTGTTACGAATGTTTGTATAGTATGGAGACGGTTTGTAAGCAATAATTGAAATCTATCCATTGCCGCACGGCCAGCTTAAATAAATGTGTGTGCCTTGTTAATTTTGAATGTTTGTAAACATTTTGTGCTCTTAAATAACTGTTATTTAAACACTTACATGTCACTTAAAATTTGCAGTCGACTCCATACTATACGAACATTCGTGAACGCACGAGTCCATAAAGTTTTGTGCTCGCACCGCAGGTGCGCATGAGTTAGTTGGTAAATAAATTCCCCCAAAGTAAGCTTTTATATAAGCTTATGTTATGGACAGCACATTGAAACAATTGGTTGTCCTAGTATACACCCAGACCCGAGCCAGCAGTGCGATCACAGAACTTAATCGAATCGTAACGTATGTTTACGTATGCTCGTATAGTATGGAGTCGGTTGCAAGTTTTGAGTAATATTGTAATTTGTTATTTTACAGATATTTATGAGTACAACATGTTTACAAACATTCAAAATTAACAAGACACACATTTATTTAAACTGGCCGTGCGGCAATGGATAGATTTCAATTTTTTCTTAAACCGTCTCCATACTATACGAACATTCGTTAACAAACGATTCGATAAAGTTCTGTGATCGCACTGCTGTTTGGAAAAGTTCGTTACCTAAACTAAGGCTACCGTTACACATGCTCGAAAAAAGCATGCTTAAAAGCTAGCTATTTAGAATGCTTAATACGAGCATGCTTATGAGCAGTTTACATTTGCTAGCAATAAGCATGCTAGTTTTAAGTATGCTTATACAGGGTGTCCTGTAAATAGTGGACCAATGGAAAACTGGAGATACAAATGGTTGTCTGGAATCCGAAACACCAATTTTTTCTTTCCTAGGCTATAATATTTATAGGTTTTCCCCGACTGCGTGCAGAACATCTATCATATTTCAATGAAGTACCTAACCGATTTCGATAAAATTTATATGGGACCAACTATGAAGTATCCTCTATCATATGAAACAACAATTTTCAAAATCAACTCGTAATTGTCCGAAATATCGTGTAAAAAATACACAAAAAATAACATACAGACGAATTGAGAACCTCCTCCTTTTTTGGAAGTCGGTTGAAAATCGCAAGCCTATCGATTCACGAGCATGCTCGGAATGAGCATGCTTAATTAAAGCAAGTGCTCAATTAAAGCATGAGCATGTGTAACAGTAGTTAACTTTTGGTTTCAATACTTATTTACGGATTGCCTCCTTGGTGTAGTGATCGAGTGTGCTACTTTGGTGTTAGCTGTTTTGGGTTCGAGTCCCGTTAAGTCCAGTATAGAAAACGAACTTTACTAAACTGCCTTGGATCTGGATGTAGACTAGGATACCCTCTAATTCCCCGTGTGGTCTCCATAATACTTTATAAAACTTTGGGCCACACCCATAGTTCGTGCGAGCTTGGTTTAATTATAATTTACGTCAGTATCGACTTTTATCTAAGATTAAGTTATCGTAAATTGCAAAACAAGTTTGCTTTCTTATTAAATCTGTGTAAATATTATTGTAGGTACTTTTTAAAAGGCATGCGGCTCGTCCTTTCGATTCATTGCAGAAAGGTCGAACTGATAAGTGTTGCAGGATATTGGCCTTTACCCAACTGCGCTAAAAGCAAATATTTGACGATGTTTGTGTATTTGGCCCGGATGAATCATAAACTTAGGCTCTTAGCAAAGCTTCCTCACATTTGAACGTTCCTAAATTTTTCGAAACGAACTAGGTATATTTATTTCGATGAAATTTACATGGGACCACCTCTGAAGTTTTTAATCACCGGCCAAATTTTTTTACACAATAAGTAGATATCACAAATAAATGAAAAATGTGATAAATAAAAATTACCCGACCAGGATTCGAACCTGGGACCTCTCGTTTGCCAGACGAGTGCATGGTAAGCGCTGGTAAGCGCTTATAAGTTTCCAGCTTTCTTTCTGTATACGGCCTAAGAAAGGTGTTGTAATACTGGCAGGACCTCCTCAGGAAGGTATTTCTCGCGTAGTTCGTATGATAGGTGGGAATGTGGAAAATTTGTTTTAAAAAAAAAGTTGTAATTGCATTGACGACTTTATACTTCAGCCAAAGTTTTGATGCGAAGTCGGTTTTTTTAATGCTCTGCATTCGTTGATTATTGTTCTCAAAGCGCACAAGTACATACCAAGCGTTATTCGCGTTAATTATTTCTCTAGGCCACTTTATGCGCATACGTCATGACAGAAGGTAAATATTATTCGAAGTCATTCGAACGTCGCATAACAGTTGATACCTTGATAAGTCATTAAAGATATGAGGATACATATTTTAATCTTGCCCGGAAATTTCCAAATTTGTTTAATATTGGGAATTTCGTTTTGTTATTCGCAGTAGACTAAGCTCGTATTGGGCCTCTTTATTGATATTTTCTTAAAATATGGCACTTAGAGTACCTATGTACTTTTTAGAACATAGCATCTATGGTTCTGTGGGCTTAATCATGGTGTTGAATCGAGTAATTCTATCAATTATGGTGCGCATGTTAGCTAACATGATAGGATAAAATAATATTTATCTTGTCGATTCGAGTCTTAATCGATGGTCGCATGCTAGCCCTGCTGTATGGAAAGTTGCAGATGAAGTCAAAATTAATAAATAAAACACCCCAGACACTCACACCAACTACATGGCCTCAAAGTAAGCGAAGATTGTGTTATGGGATACCATGTAGCAAACTAGGGGAAACCTAGAATATAAATACATAATATAAATAAACACCAAGACTCGGAACATCTTTTTTTCTTGTTCCGTGTGGGAATTGAACCCGCAAGTACTAGCGTCTGAGGCAGATAGGTTTACCCCATCGCCAAAGTGGTCATCGAGCTGTATGGAAAGTGGCAGATGAGGTCAAAAATGGTAGCACACGAGCTTGAAAAGGGACTGGCTCTTCATAAAATATTGTCGGAACACATCAACCCATCACCGACAGAATGGCTGCTAGTAAGGGATCTACCAAACAGGCTCACTCGGATTAGTCGCACTTTTACGACACACTTATCCAGACGCGGTAGGGCTATCCTAAGTCTTCCTGCCTGCACAGGGGACATGACCCCTTAAAATCATGAAAAGATGAACTTTTAAAAGAGTTGACGCTAGAAAAAAGATAAAATTATGATGTGACCCCCCCTCAATTTCAGTCTTCGCCCGCGCCTGCGTAAACGGCTAAATTGCTACAGTAATATCATTTGCTTCAGACGCCAGCTCGTGAAATCGATTCCATTGAACATTAATTCTTCACCCATGCTATCATAAATTAAGTGCATGAACATATTATTTGCAATTCTTTGAATGAATTATGGTCTAGTAGGTATCTATCTATATCACAACATATTAAGCTCTTCTCTAGAACAGAAGGCGCAGTAAATTTGTTTTTTTCAATTTTTTTTTGACATTCATCTTTTGTCATCAAATACATGTTAAAATTTATTTATTCAAATTCAAATGGTAGTTTTAGAGATTAGCGCGATTAATCAAACAACTTCATTCAATTCAACACTTCATTATATTAGTATAGATAGTGCGTCAAGTAGAGGTAAAATAATCTTTACGAATGCATTTAGATATTTATAAAAAAATCTTATGTAATGTTAGTTCGCTTATATCATACGTTGTATTCATTGTTCAAGATAACAAGATAACTTTTATTATTGTCAATAATCGTTGTAATCATAACATCAACACTTTAACTTCAATTAGAAACTTATATAATAGCCTCTCTCTATCATTATAATAAGTACAAATTTTTCAAATTTTTTTTTTCCTGCCAAAGAATAACACCCTACTGTGGCGCCCCAAAAGGCGTTCACAGATAGGGAGAGGGTGAATACTCCTAGTACGCACTGGGCCCTGCACGGAAATAAATCCCCGCCGACAGTAGCAACCGCTCGCCGACGGAATGCCACCGTATACCCAGCCAGTGTGAGACTTCTACTCACTAAACACCCCCTTCTCCGATCCCTAACTCAAGAGCTATTCCTAGATCGTGTAATGAGCTACCACCCCGTGGGATCCAGGGCGGCGCATCAGACGGATGACCCGTAGTAAGACACTGTTAAGCTCAACGGCAATTGTAGAGATGACTAGGGCTGGGAGCCCAAAAGGTTGACCAGATCCGCGGTGAACTGGTTAGGGGGGTCTGAGAGAACGTCTCTCGGTCTGCGGCAGGAGAGCCGCGTGACAAGGTTGACAGTATAGGAGACGTGGCATCAGATGGTTTTATAGTCTCTGATGTTCTGCCTACCCCATAAGGGATACAGGCGTGAAGTTATGTATGTATGGAAACTTATATAAATAGATGAAAACGTGAAATATCGCTCCCGCCTTAAATTTTAATGAAGGCTATGGGTCTCTTCCCTGGGAGATGAGGAGGCTTAGAACCTAAACCACCAAGTAAGCCCAGTTCTGGTTGGTGGATAGTTAGTGCTTATGAGAAGACATTTGACACCCGCCAATTTGGACGACCACTTTGGCGATGGGGTAAACCTGTCTGCCTCAGACGCCAGTGGGTCCCGCACAGAACAAGAAAAAAATAATGTTTCGTGTCTGGGTGTTTATCTATTTATGTATTTATATTCTAGGTTCTCCTTAGTTCGCTACATGGTATCCCATAACACAAGCTATGCCAATTCGTCTTCGAAGGAATACTCACACTCTCTACCTTTTATTTGGTATACTGTTCAACCCTATCCTGCCTTCACATTTTAAGGGAAGATTTATAATTCGGCAACTATTTGTTAGTAACCCCACGTCATAAAAAAGTAATGTTTCATATGATAAAGAATACTTCATAGTTGGTCCCATATAAATTTCATCGAAATCGATTGAGTACTTCATGGAAAGTTTCAAAATATTTCTGAATTTGGAGAATGTTTTCCTTGACGACGTTATAATTCCGACAAAGTTTCGACGTGAAGTCGGTCTTTTAATGCTCAGCAGGGCTAGCATGCAACCATCGATAAATAGTCGAATCGACAAGATAAATATTATTTTGTTATTTTATCCTATTATGTAAACTAATATGCGCCCCATAATAGATAGAATTACTCGATTTGATACCATGATTAAGACCATAGAACCAAATATTTCATAATCTTAATATTTTACATACACTAAATATCATATTCTAAGAAAATATCGATAAAAGGCCCGATTTATCGTTGTCGACGGTAGCATGCTAGCCCCGCTGCATTCACTAATTACCTATCAGTATTTCTGAAGATCACAGTTTCCCTTCTATAACATTTTATTAAGATTAGGTATTGCGTAAGCTAATCATGATAAATCACAAACTATGTTTTAGACGAAACTGTAATAATTAAACGCATCATTAACTCGTGTAATGATAACACATTGTAATAATTGTTAAGATATATACTTTCGTGTTCTCATGAATGTTATATTTCTACTGCGTGTTATTTTCGTATGTTCATCCCGTTATCTTTAGAAACTCTTAGTCATTATTACATTAATAGAAGAAAGATAACATTACTGGCTGAAAACCGCTGTGATACGGGAAACAAAGATTAGTAATAGGTTGTGGAAATAGTATATTTCATTACGAGTGCGGAAAGCCTGTCCGTTCCGGTTCCGCACGTGTACTGAACGACTATTTTTAATACAGTTGCGAAAAAATTAAGCAATTTTATAAATTATACAAAATGGCGCCAGCCGTGAAAGATAATAAACAGAGATTTTTTTTGTTTACCCATTCTGGGTAGGCAAAGGGAACTATGCCCATACAGCCAAGTCTTTAGTAGATTTTTTGTATTGACATGAAATGAAAATGAATTTAATGAGATAAAATTAAATTAAACCTAACCTAACTCATTGCATCAAATCATTATATCTGATATTGAAACAAATTAGTAGCTTCTTTTCAGAAATATTTGCATGAATCGTAAAACTACTATGATTTTTTTTTTAGTAAAAACTTCGTGTTTGATTTTTTCTTTTTAATAGACATTATTTTGACATTTAGGAAAGAGAACGCACGAGTGCGGAAAAGGTAAAGAAAAAGCACAAGTGTGTAATAGCCCACATCCCGAACGCTAAACGTCCCTGCAATACACCACTTTTTGAGCAACTGTATTAAAATAGTATATTTCATTACGAGTGCGGAAAGCCTGTCATTGCAAAGAGTTCCGACAAATGTCTACACGAGCCGAGGCGCAGCCGAAGGCGAGGGTTGACAGTCGGAACGAGTTGCAATGACGGTTCCGCACGTGTGCTGAACGACAATTTTTAATACAGTTGCGAAAAAATTAAGCAATTTTATAAAATATACAAAATGGCGCTAGCCGTGAATGTGATTATAAACAGAGATTTTTTTGTTTGCCCATTCTGGGCAGGCAAAGGGAACTATGCCCATACAGCCAAGTCTTTAGTAGATTTTTTGTATTGACATGAAATGAAAATGAATTTAATGAGATAAAATTAAATGAAACCTAACCTAACTCATTGCATCAAATCATTATATCTGATATTGAAACAAATTAGTCCTAGCTTCTTTTCAGAAATATTTGCATGAATCGTAAAAACTTCTATGAATTTTTTTTTAGTAAAAACTTCTTGGTTGATTTTTTCTTTTTAATAGACATTATTTTGACATTTGGGAAAGAGAACGCACGAGTGCGGAAAAGGTAAAGAAAAAGCACAAGTGTGTAATAGCCCACATCCCGAACGCTAAACGTCCCTGCAATACGCCACTTTTTGAGCAACTGTATTAAAAAAGTCTTTTCGCATTATAGTATGTATGAACTTGTAATAAAATCTCTTTGGCTATAGTATTTGTATCTGGCTGGTTTTGGTATCATTGAAAGTTAAAATTTTAAATTCCAATTTCAAATTAGGAAAATGTGTGATTTTCATTTGTTTTTCGTACTGTCAAGATGAGTGAATCTAATGAAGAAATTCGATACATTTTAAGATTTTACTACAAAAAAGGTAAAAATGCAACGCAAGCCGCGAAAAAAATTTGCGATGTTTGTGGACCTGGTGTTTTTGGACCTGTGTCTGTGAGAGTAGCACAAATTTGGTTTAAGCGTTTTCAATCCGGAAATTTTGATGTCAAAGATGCACCTCGCTCTGGTCGCCCTATAACGGATAAAATGGATGCCATTTTTGAAAAAGTGGAGCAAGATCGACATATCAGTAGTTACGACGTAGCTGAAGAACTGGGAATTGACCACAAAACAGTTTTGGCGCATTTGAAAAAAGCTGGGTACACAAAAAAGCTCGATATTTGGGTACCTCACGAGCTCACTGAAAGAAACCTTATAAACCGTGTACTCATTTGTGATTCTTTATTACGACGTAACGAAACCGAATCATTTTTGAAGAAACTGATAACTGGTGATGAAAAGTGGATCACGTACGACAAGAACGTGAACAAAGGCCGGTCAGGCTTCACAGACTGTGGCCAAACCCGGGTTAACTCGCAATAAGGTGTTGTTGTGTGTGTGGTGGGATTGGAAGGGCATTATTCATTATGAGGTGTTACCACCAGGCAGGACTATCGATTCTGAACTCTACTGCGAACAACTTATGAGATTAAAACAAGAAGTTGAGAGAAAGCGGCCGGAATTGATCAACAGAAGGGGCGTGGTGTTTCATCATGATAATGCTAGACCTCAAATATCTATAGCCACCCAGCAAAAATTAAGAGAGTTTGGCTGGGAGGTGTTAATGCATCCGGCGTATAGTCCTGACCTTGCACCTTCAGATTTCCACCTGTTTCGGTCTCTTCAGAATTCTTTAGGCAGTGTTAGGTTAACATCACGAGTGGACTGCCAAATCCACTTGTGGCGGTATTTTGATGAGAGGTCCCAAAATTTTTATAGCAATGGGATCATGTCCCTACCTACAAGATGGCAAAAGGTTATCGAACAAAATGGTACATACATACTTTAGTTAAATGTCAATAAACTATATTAAAAAATGTTTTGAATTTTCTTAAAATAGGAAGAAACTTTTTCCCCAACCCAATATTAATACTTGGTCTTTGTTCCAATCTTGTTTTAAGCTACTAGTTAGGTTTATGCACTTGGTCCTTTTTATTGGCTTATTAATAAAGGATGTCAAATTCTCAGAATCAGGACTTATTGGTACATACATACTATGCAACACTTTTTACCGGATTTGTAGCGGATAATTGTGAATCTGTATAATTGGAAATCTTAAAAAGATATGATAATATCACATTCTAACCACCTACGAATGCAGACAAACAGACGACCCGCTGGTGAAGTGGTAACTTACATTGCCTTCTATGCCAGAGGTCATGGTTTCGAATCCCGGCGGCGGAGGATATCGGTGTGATGAACACAGATATTAGCCGTCAAGTCATGGTTTATATGTTTATTTAAGTTTATTCTAATAAAAATATGAATTTATTCAATATGTATGTTTATATATTTCTTAAGTATATTAGTTATCTAGGATCCATAACACAAGTTCTTTAAGAAACTTAATTTGGGCTAGATAGTGTTGTGTGAGTGTTATATTATTTATAATATTTATTTATATTTAATGAACTATACAATCTTACCATCAGAGTGGATTTTCTTCAGAGTCAACTTAAGTCTTATCAAATTTTTCAGATTGACATACAACGAAGAGCTTATAAACTGGTGCGACGTGGTAGTGCCGTGTGGTGGCGACGGCACATTCCTGTTGGCAGCCTCCAGGGTCAGAGATGCCGAGTGAGTTCCACATCATTATCTTGTAAAAGATTCCTGTCATCATAAGTTGGTCGCCCATTGCTGGATTCTTTTTATATCGTTGATTAAACCCGCGTTTCACCTCAATCTCACCTGATGGTAAGTGAAGATAAAAAAAACGGAAGGCACAAGGTAACAGCTCGTTCACACATTGTCCGTTTTAAAGGATACGTTTTACCGGACACGTTTTTTTTTTCATCGATGGCGCATGGCGTTCTATGAGCGACTTCACATATGCCGCAGTATTCAGTATACGTATTTCCCATACAAAAAAGATATCCAGTAAAACGGACTTCGGGCTGTAACACATCACCGTCAGAACGGTAATATTTAGCGCCTTTATGTGAACAATGACCTTTCAATCAATTGTTCTTCAAGTCGATTTTCAGATATAACAACCAAGACTTTGTTCAAATAAAAATAATATAAGTTCATTGACGACCGCCATGGTGTAGTGGTGTAAGACGTTACTACTAGCGGGTTCAATCTGGACGGAACAAGAAAAATATGTTCCGCGTCTATTATGCTACACATATACACATGCTCTAAAAAAGCATACTTAAAAGCTTGCTATTTAGTATGCTCAATTCTAGCATGACGAGCAGTTCACATTTGCTTGCAATAAGCATGCTAGTTTTAAGTATGCTTATACATATATTTTAGTATGAACGACGAATCGATGCTAGCATGCTCAATAAGCAAACCTGTTAGACGCGCCAAAAGCACGCCCGGCTGCCTTATCACGTAACTTGCAAGAGCAAAGCGATGGCATGAATTGCGCAAGATTTGCTAAAAAAAACTAATTCGTATTACGTTACAGCAAAAACAAAGCCATAGCAATCCGACGACTGTGCTGCCTCTATCGTACAATCGATGTACTAAAAGTGCATATAATCCCTTTGACTTTCATACTTTTCGTGTGTACTTTTCTGCGTAATTTTAAAAGCAAACATCTGTTTCACATCTTATTAGTTTATTTTTTAGCTACCAAATTTGTTTTTGGCGCTAGTATCGTAGCAATAAATGCATTCTGCGATCAACGAACGATTGAACAGCTATCGCTTACATAATACGATGTAAAGCAATGTATCACGCGTCCATGGCGTGATGACTGCGCCATTATAGCTGATCGCTAATATTTACGTGATAAGGCCGCCGTTCCACCCGCGCCGCTGGTAGCATGCTCAATAATCGCAAGCCTGTCGATTCACGAGCTACTTTGAAGCAGGTGCTCAATTGAAGCATGCTTTCGTGCTTGAAATAAGCACGTGTCACAGTAGCTTTTATGTATTTATATTTTAGTCTCGCCCTAGTTCGCTACATGGTGTCCCATACCACAAGCTGTGCATAGTTTGGGGCCATGTAGTTGGTGTGATTGTCTAGGGATTATAGATATTTATTTATTTAAATTCTTATATTAAATATTGCTTGTAAACAGTAATTAATATACCTAATCAACAGTCAAGTTCTCTTTAACAGTCTAATTAAGTCTAATTAACAGTCAGTCAGTTAGGAAGTCGTCGTGGCGCCGTGGTTACTGTGCATATCAAAGGATATCGCAGGTTAAGCGCGCTCGGTGCGGCCGGTATTAGGATGGGTGACCGCTGACCATTCATTTCTCACGACGACTACCGTGCTTCGGAGGGCACGCTAAGCAGTCGGTCCCGGGTGCTGTATACTTGTATACAGTAGTCGTTAGGGTTAGTCAGAAGCCATTTCGGCACCCTGAAATATCTGATATCCAACAACCAGCACTGGGCCAGCTTGGTGGATTACGGCCTAAACCTCCTCGTCACCCAGAGGAGAGACTCATAGCCCTGCAGTGGGCTCATTACACGGAGTTGTGATGATGATGATGAATTAACAGTCCATTACTTATCTAATGATAAGTTAAGATAAGTCATTATAACGTCTATGTATAAGTACCTACCTATTATTTACTTCCGTGTTTTGGAGGGTAGGTACAGAAGTCGTCGTTTCCGGGTGCGTACCATTGTTATCACAAATTATGTATGTACCTGTTCATTATTTATACATATATAATAAAAGTGTACAAATTGTTTAATTTAACGCGCTTATCTCTAAAACAATAGGATTTGTTATAATAAGTATTTAAATATGTATAATTAATATAAGCATTTAATTATACATATTTCAGATTAAGATACCGAATCGACATTTCGATGTTTTCAAAAACCGTCAACACGATGTCTGAAATACGTCGAGTTAAAACGTTGTTGAGTTAAAATTGAGTCAAAACCGGTTTCTTTCTCTCTTGTTTGATACCCGACCGAGCGACTGCTCCGATTGTCGGGTCTTTTCCTAAAGGCGTGTTGATTTTAAATTGCCCAATAATAATAATAAAAACCCCAGACAATCACACCAACTACAAGGCCTCAAAGTAAGCAAAGCTTGTGTTATGAGATACCATGTAGCGAACTAGGGGGAACCTAGAATATAAAATACATACATAGATAAACGCCCAGACCCGGAACATTTTATTATCTTGTTCCGTGCGGGAATTGAACCCGCAACCACTGGCGTCTACACACATCACAGATAGGTTTATTCCATCGCCAAAGTGCTTATTTCGCGACGCAATGAAATGACTAGTTTTGTAGTGGGCGTTGCACCCTGTGGATGTTTCTATCTGGTTGAAGTGTCGTGTTCCGAGTGCATGTTTATTCTTTTTTTGAGGTACTTAACTCAAAACACGAAAAAAACTACTTCGTAGTGTAAGTACTGAATGAGAATGATTGAAAGTTAACGAGTCTTTGTCATTCGTTTTGCATACAATTTTAAAACAATTTATAATTCAAAGTAACTTTAATGAAAATAATGAATTACCAAACATATCTAGTGAAGAGTGGCCCTTTGCCAACCAAGTCATAAAAAAAGAAATATTTTGTGAGCTAAAATATTTGTTTCCTAGACATTACGATGTTAATTTAAAAAAAAAATGACGTCCATTCACTTAAGCCACATCACTATTTTTTGTCTTCCCCAAAGTGGGCACCCTGGAACTGTCATTTTACTGCATTGAATTATTTTCCCGGGTATAGTAGTTGGTTGTGAATTTTTATTTTACATACATACATACATAACCTCACGCCTGTCTCCCTTTGGGGTAGGCAGAGACAAGGGAACACCAATTGCTTCGATCCAGACATACCTCTTTCGCTTCCTCCACGTTCATTAATCTTTTCATACATGATCGCCGGTTACGGGTACTTTTAACTAGGCCCTTTTTAAGAACGTCGCCAATTTGATCGGCGTACGTTCGCCTAGGGCGGCCCCTTCCGACAGCACCATCCATTCTTGCTCTTGAATTTTTATTTTACATTGGTAACTTAATCTGCGTTTGGCGGCAGGTTTTTAATGTAGGGTGTTCGCTAGCTAGGCGGTGCTTGAAGGGATGCTACCACCAAGCAGGGGCCACTTGCTAACTTTTTTTATAGAATTAAAATGTATTTGGGTCTCTGAAAATGATATCAAACAGTATTTTGGTAAAATAAACAGGAATGATACACATTTTTAGAGCTTGTCGCATTTTATGCTGAAACCCACAGACATACATCTACATAGACAACGCAAGTGCATGTACTTCGCGTGTCCAAACCCCGAGCAAGCGTCAATTTTGGTCGCCGCTAGATTCAGTCCCCGCGTGGTATGTCTGTAAGAAAATCGATTTCACAATATCGATATCGTTCTTAATATTTTCTTTCAACCGGCGGCATCGGTTTGCATTTCCCAGCAATAAATATCAGCTGTGACGTCACAAAAGGTGATAGAAAGTCGGCACACTTGGTTTCAATACAAATCGTGAAACTTACGTTGTCTATTTAGCTGTATGTCTGTGCTGAAAACAGTATTTTGTATAATTTGTATTTGTAGTATAATATCCTAGGGCACGCTTATCCTAGGGCTGTAGGGCTTTTCTAAGCCCACCGTAGTGTGTGTTTGTTGTTTGGACGTTTCTTATACAAATTTTGATTTTGATTTTCAGAAAACCAGTAATCGGGTTCAACAGCGCTCCGCATAAGTCCGTCGGTAGACTCTGTCTGCCAACCTGGTGCTCAAATGATGTGAAAGGAGCTATTTTTGCTTTAAAGGAGGTAAATTTATTCAATCCATAAATAATACTATGATTCACACCATATTTATCATCCTCTAATCATTATTTATGAGCCCAATGTAGGGCTATGAGTTACTTCTCTGGATGACGAGGCCATAATCCACCAAACTGGCCCAGCGATCGTCGGATGATGTCAGAATTTTTAGGGCGTAGAAATTTCTTCTGAAATTTCCTAAAGACTTAATAATAATAATAATATGAACTGAAAGAGGAACTCAGCAGAATGTGGAATCTCCGAAAGGTTACAATAGTTCCCGTTGTCCTATCTACTACAGGTGTAATTCCCAAACAACTACACCAATCAATTTCATCATTAGAATTACCGAAACACATATACATCAGTATGCAAAAATCTGTCATCCTAAATACTTGTCGCATTGTCAGAAAATTTTTGCAAGCTAGTCCTGAAAATCCGACAAACACATGAGTAAAGTAGACATTTTTGATTTTAACTTGGCCTAGGCCCGTTAAAATATACTAAAACCGGTAGTAATACCGAGCTTAAAATCCTGAACACAAATAATAATAAAACGTTTATTTTCAGACCACTGATCCATAGTTTGTTAGTAAAACATTGTAGAAACTTAAAGACTAGTGTTAGTAGGCATAATAATAATAATGTACCAGCACCCAAGAACAACTGCTAACATGCCCTTCGAAGCACGGAAGTCGTTGTGAGAATTAAATAATCGCCGGTCACCCATCCTCAACCGCGCCGAGCGTTGCTAAACCTGCGATATCGATTGACATGCGCAGGATATCAATGCTGACTCGATCTTGATCGCAATGATGACTTCGAACACTATATCATCTGGCCGAGTTTATGTTTCTTAAAGACCTTGTTTAATGGATTACTAGATAATGCATCAATAAACTAAATAAATATATTAACATACAATAGAATATACAGTGTGCTAGGGATTGGATTTCCGATACTCCACCCATGTATAGTACGCCAAATTTTATCGACAAAATACTATACAAAGGGGGCTCGCAGAACCCCACCCCTCTGAATGACAGCCATTTTAAAAGTCAATATCTCGTATTTCTATAAGTTTACCGAAACTATTTTTTTTAAGTGGTTTTATTTGAAACATTATGATATTTGCTAGCATTTAAACTTTTGTTAAGAAGTAATGCTAAATAGTCCATGAAATCCTTCAGTTAAGCCGAAAAACTTGTATAATCGTTTTAGTTAATGAGTGCCACCTAAAAACCAGCCACTTAACGTATCGTATTTTTCTATTTAATTTGTTCGCAAAGAAAAATGGTAACAAATAAACATCACAATAATGTTGTGATTTGGGCTAATTCGGTCAAAATTTCAAAAAAAATACACGCCTATTATGGTGTACAAATCAGGTAACAATTAATTAGTGTGCGAGTCGGTGCGGTATTTTACGTGAGTGAGGCAAAAAGTACTTCCTATGGTTTTTCTATAATTTAAAAATATATTTACTTCTAAAATTTAACAGCAATTGTTCAAAGTGTCCGGCATTATTTAGATTGCAGGCGGCCGCCCCTAATCCCACTTGTTGAGTGGCTTCTTCTGGGTCTTCTTATCATTTCTCCATCGTTTCTTAGTTGTACTGCTGTCAACTTCTGGAGATGGTGTCACAGCACATTTTTTTCCGAAATGTAAGGGCTCACGTGTATGCGCTTTATTTGCCATGGATCGGAAGTGGCGGTACGAACGCTTGGTCCCCGAGGTCACCGGATTTAACTCCGCTGGATTTCTTTTTATAGAGAATAATGAAGCAGAAAATGTATCTGGAAGTTCCGGACACTTAGGAGAATCTCTTAAATAGATAGGATAATGACGATATCATAGGAAGTAAGAAACGAAAAGGCTTATTCAATAAGTCGGATTAAGGGCAACCGCCTTCATTTAAAACAATGGCGGGCACTTTGATAAATTTCTGTAAAATTTTAGAAAAATAAAGAAGTTTTAATTAAAGACAAATAATGAGGAGTACTTATTCACACTTCACCACTCACACTCGCTCACTAATGGAATGTTACCTGATTTGTACAGCGTAAAAGTCGAGTATTTTTTTGTAATTATGACGAGTTGTTTATTTGTTAGCATAGTTCCTGGCGTACAAATTAAATGAAAAAAAAAACGATAAGTTCAGGGGCTGGTTTTTTAGGTAGCTCACATTAACTATAACTATAAAAAGGGGTGAAATTTTTTCAAGTTTTTCGGCTAAAATGGAGGATTTAATGGACTATTTAGCATTACTGCGTAACAAAAGTTACTTTAAATGCTAGCAAATAATCTTTAAATCAAACCACTTTTGAGCATAGGAGCGATATGAAAACAAGAAAAAAATGAGTTTCTCTGAACTCATAGAATAACGAGATATTAAATTTTAAAATGGCTGTCATTCAGAGGAGTGAGTGGTGCGACCCCCCTTTGTATAGTATTTTTTTATTGATTTGGGACAATAAAAAATCTTACATTAAAACATTACAATTTATAAACACTTACTTGATAATTTAGACTTAATGTAGATCAACGACATTGTCCACGGATAAATACAGGTTATTATTTTATAAATCAATGTGGAGTAGTGAGTGATAATTATTGCAGAAAATACAATTATTTTCGTAGCATAATAAGTAAATACATTTGTTACTCTCCTGACAAACGGGATATTATTTGACTTCTAAAAGAAGATGGTGAAAGATAAATAATTCTACATTTTCAAAAAGCTTATTATTATGTTCATAAGACGATGCAAAGGAGCGCGCGCGCCTGCTTTGGTGTGGCACGGAGCGGTCGCGAACAATGCAACGCGCGCGCCCTGCGACGATGATAATTGCGTGGCACAACATAGCAAATTTTATTAAGCTATTGCATAGCTTCTATCGCAGGTCTTGAGCGTGGGGACCGAATCCAGAAATTCCGTAACGAAAAAAACTAACACGGTTCGATTCCCGCACGGAACAAGAAAATAAAATGTTCCGTGTCTGGATGTTTATCTATTTATGTATTTAAATTCTAGGTTCCCCCTAGTTCACTAAATTTTATATATTTGGAGACCTTGAAAATTCTGGCATCCACAAACCAGCAATGGGCCATCTTAGTAGTATGTAAAAAAGATTATGCTGATTCCATGCTTCCATACTTTTACAGAATTGTTTCATAAAACTTAACCTGTAAAATACACTTTATTACATAAAGCCATGACACAAAATACCACAATAAGTATATTGAAATAAACGTTACAATCGACGGGCTGTGTTACCAGTAAAATATAGGTTTTAGTTTTCAATATTAATTTTAAACCCAAGACTTTAAATGACGTCCCTTCACTTATACCCTAAGCATTTTGGATTGAACTTGAAAACGACATCTATGTACCTACGCTATATGACAATGACAATGGAAAAATTACAAATTCTCTACATTTATAAGTACTTCGGGGAGCCACCACTTCTTTGGGACTTGTAAAATAATATCTGACATTGTCTTCAGTTTTCATAACTTAAAATATTAAATAAATTAGTATTTTTTAATCGAATTTCGTCGCGTATTGTAATTTGGGGGTGCGCATTTTCTCACATAACTTTTCTATTCCTATCATCGGAGGTCCGAAAATTTTTCTCATACTATTTAAAGTCATAATGATCATTCTTCATAATAATTTTAAAAACTAAATATTAAAAAATATAATCATTGAAATTCATAATATCACTAATTATACACTTTGCTTTTACTAATATTGGTTTTAATATATTTGCTTATACTAATTATCGAAACTCATAATCATTCGAATAAATAACTTTAATATTCATAAATGTGTTTTATTCTAATATTTGTTTTTATAAATTTCTTAATCATAAGTGTTTTTATCCATATTATTGAAAATCATAACATTTTTCATTCTAACTATCTTACAGAACTCCGAATCACTTAAATTCATAATACTGGAAGTGATAAACATCTATTTGTTTTGTATATTTTCTCAACATAATCAATCGTCTTTATCACTATTATTAAAATTCATACATTTTTTAATTAGCATTATTTTTATTCATAATTATAAAAATTACGCGTGTACCTGCAGATATATGTAACTAAACTATTTTTATCATACAATTCATACTTAGTTTCAAATTTGTTCAAAACCTTATTTGTCGACCCCTTCACCACGTAGTCTTATTGGATCGACCCTAGAGTGGTTTTGTAAAGCCGGAGGCGCGGAGGGAGAGCAGCCCTCGCCCGCCGTGACAAAGCGCACACAGCGTGCGAGCCGGAGCGTGGAGGTGAGCATGCGTGTTTGCGCTTTGTTACGCGAGGGCGTTGGGGCTGCACTTCCCGTAGCGCCGGAGACGTTCCACATCTAAATAGCTACCGCAAAGACTGATGTATTGCCTTTATAAAAATAAAAATTATGATAATTGTCTTTTATGAAATAAGAAATTCTGAACAACGACGTTATGAGTTGAAGTACTTTCTTAGTAACAAAATTATTAATAAGAGCAATATGATCATTGAATGTTATGAAGAAAAAAGATCTGAAAAATAAAATTATGATTTTAAACTGGTTCTTGGTAGTAACATTATTAATAAAAAAAATATGATCACTAACTGTTATGACAACCGTTGGTAGGAATAAAAATGTATGAATAAAAAAAGTATGAAAAATAAAATTATGAAGAGTGATTATTATGAACAAAAATCGGTAGTAAGACAAAAAATATGAATTAGAATTTTATGTGAGCCGATATGGACCCGTAATTTGGTAAGATTTTTTTACCGAAATTGTATTACATCCAATAAGTTGCAAGACCCAAAACTTAAGTCACAGTCAGCTTGTTTTGTATTAATCCTGAATTTTACTCCACCTTAAGTGGACATAAGTAAGTTGCTCGTGAATATTCTACCTTAAGTTATGCGTCTTAAGGTAGTTTATTTCACTGCATAACGCACATCTAAGCAAGGTAGTATGTATTGGAATCCACCGTGCTGGCCAGCATAGGTTTCTGCTACTAATTTGGTCGTGGATATTGCACCTTAAATGGTGCAACTTAAGGTCGTTACTTCACCACGTACTGCACATCCTGGTGGGGTAGAATCTGAATCTGAATCATCGTGCGACCCAACATAGGAATTTTCTGGTAGTTTATTGCTGGTGGATATTGTACCTTAAACGGTCGTAGCTTAAGGTCGTAGTTTGCGAAACAGATAAGACATAGGTGATGATGGATAGCTCTGTAATATCTGACGTTGAAGTTGATTGAGTTATAATTAACGAATGCAGAGCATTAAAAAGACCGACTTCACGTAAAAAAATTTTTTAGAAGTAGAAGGTCATCAAATCACGGTAAACGATCTCGGGAATTCACACATATAAAAAAAATCATCATGAAGTTCTCAATCGATTTCGATGAAATTTATATGGGAAGTATACTCTATCATATGAAACAGAAATCATCAAAATCGGTTCACCCAGAAAAAAGTTATGATGTAACAAACATAAAAAAACATGCAGATGAATTGAGTACCTCATTATTTTTTTGAGGTCAGTTAAAAATTTAAAATATGTTATATAAACTAATTATACGGGAAAAAAGTGTTTTATTTAGTCAAATCGAAATCTTCTGTGAGCGATATTTTCCAGGCCTTCAAAATCAATCAAAGTTTTTATTCACTTTACGTTATACACATAATGAAGGTCAAACACTGGGTGACTTTAGGAAAGGTCATCTATCTCCCTGATAATGATGAACATCAAAATTAGAATTAGAAATTTCCAAGTTTAAATATCTTCCTTCTCTTATACCAGGGTAAGTTCAAGTGGCTGCGTCGCACCAGGATTCGAACAACCCTCAAGTGCGAACAGAAGGTGCTCGATGGTTTAGCGCCAGTGGATCTTCATACTCTACACTATTCCAGGTAAAGTAAATAAATAAATAAAATAAAATAAAATAAAATTTTATTTCTCCATACACATTTTTTCTTAAAACTAGAGACAACAAAAGTAAATCAGTGTGCTAGGAGCTGGTGTCTGAAATAGGATGACTCCTGTGTTACAGATCACCAGGTTCATCTTGAGTGATTTTACCATAGCTGATATAAAATTGGTGTCTTAATATGAGTGGAATTGGTTTTGTGTGTGAGTGTGACAAATATTATGTATTATCAAATACATCATAACTTCACGCCTGCATCCCTTATGGGGTAGGCAGAACACCAGAGTCTATAAAAGCATCTGAGTTCACTTTTGACAAATTTGGAGGTATTATATTGATATACAGAATTACAAAGCAGATAGTAGAGCTGCTGTAAGCAAAGATGCACAGCTTCAATTTGGGTTGCCGTGACGTCACAGCCTCTAGTTCAAGCTACTCCGCATTAGAGGCACTGGCGTCAGTTCGTCGGTTCCACGGAGGAAATATGTAGAGGAGCTGCCCTATCCAATTTTCTCTAGGGAATCAAGTGAAGCCTACGGGCGGGGTGCGGGAGGGGTAAGCGGTATGTTATGGCCAATCATAGCCAAACAGGCGATGGTAATAGTCACTTAGTAGCGAGTAGTAAAAACCGGTTGAAACATAAGGTTGAAATATTCAAATGATCATCAAGAAAGTTCAGCTATACTTAACTAGTTTTTTATCGAAATTTCATACGTTCCAAATCTGTCAGAAAAAATCGCGAAAGTATTTCTACTTGACGCTAGAGAGCGCAACCTTTTTTCGCAGCATAAAAATCACCTAGGCAACAAATAACAATCTGGAATTTTGGACACAAATAATTGGAAAACAAACAATTTGTAAAAAATCATTATGAATGAAATTATCTTCGTGGTAAGTTAATTTTATTTGGATTGTCAAAGAATTCCTTTATAAAAGTATAGAAAACTAAATTTTACATCGAGAAACAATGGAGGATTTAATTTCTTTTTAATATCTATGCGTGTACATACTTCACAGAAGTCAGCGACGAACTGACGCCAGAGCCTCTAGCGAGGAATAGCTTGAACTAAAGGCTGTGACGTCAGGACAACACAAATTGAAGCTGTGCAACTTTGCTTACAGCAGCTCTACTATGTATCTGCTTTGTGGTTTTAACGCTCCTGCGTTACAGACGACTGATGCGAATAAACCCCGCTTGGTGTTTGGATCCCTTCAAGATTCGCCTACATAGCGACCACCCTTCCTATAAGAACTGCCGCCAAACAACTATCAGATAATATTGAAGTCGAACGCGGGTTTAAAATCAAAAAAATCACGTCACGGTCACCACTTTGGGAACAAGGTTTTCGTTCCCAATCCTCAGAAAAGGGATGGCAGGCCGCGGCCCACGGCCCGACGGTTGATGTCGGGTTGTCGTATATATGTTAGCTGCTATATAAACTTTGATAGCGCGATGTAGGAAACTTCGTCGTGCCGTCGTGGTTCTATGGCGCGTCGCTAGATGTCGCTACAAATCAAAAAGTTTTATTCATCTTAGGAATTTCACAAAACACTTGATGAAGTCAGTCATCACATACTTCGGCTTTAACTAGTTGTTAATAGTGATTGAATAAGATATTACAGTAGACCAAAAGACAAAAAAAGCCGGTGGAAAAAACTCTTGGCACTCTTTTTCAGTCAGAATTATCAAATTAATACAAATAGGTACAGTACAAATTGACCGTGACATGAAAAAACAACAAACACAAGACAGCTAATTGTGAGAGCCAATGTCATGCCACAACCAAATTGCTTACATAGTAGGTGCAATGAGCTATGGATGCACAACACGAATATGACAAACTGGGACCAGAGTTTTATAACAAGAATGGAATAAAATAGTCATAGTATCATTAGCAAAACGACCTGGCATCGCTAGTAGCACCCGTTCACGAGTATAACGCAAGCACCAGCCATCACCCTCCTCAACCATATTTTAGGGAAGAGGGTGACCTGATACCCGACGCTACCGCTAGCCATGCCGCCTGAGGGAGCATGACGTTCTTGCTGTTGTCTTGACAACATTATGTTTAGTAACCAATAAAAAATATAACCAACTACGATTCGTTATAATTTGTAATTACCTTGTCTATTAAAATCTTGCCAGGTACCCGCCCGTGTCGCATATACTCGACAGCTCAGACATAAACACGTCGCCACATTTGTACGATGCTGAGCATGAAAACACGAGCACCACACTCAGTACGAAGGTTTTACCCTACTTGGCGTTAAATGAGGTATGTTACTTACATTGGCTTTTTTTATTACTGTTTTTTTATTACCAATCGTGAGGTTGCGGGTTCGATTCCCGCACGGAACAAGCAAAAAATTCCGGGTCTGGGTGTTTGTTCTATTCATATTCTTGGTGTCCCTTAGTTCGCTACATGATGTCTCATAACACAAGCTTTGCTTACTTCGAGGCCTTGTAGTTGGTGTGGGCGTCTATTAGAATAAAGATTTTTTTGATATCGAATTCATTTTAACGAAAACTATTTCACGATTTTTAGTAAGTATATATTTTTTTCAATTCATCGAAAAGTTAATCATCGCTGTTTTATATCATCGAAAAACATTTAAAAAAAATCTTTTAAAGTTGTTTTCATGACAACAAAAAACGATATATCGAACTTAAATTTCATAAAAGTATTAAGTTATCATAACATAAACATTTATTTATTTTCATATTCTGCACATTTTTACAATCTTAACCTGAAAAATATAATATTAAGGAATACAATTGTCTAAGTGCCTGAACTAGGTTTACCCTGTTTTTCAGGTCGAAAGGGGGTCTGGGTGTATACAAAATAAAAATAAAACTTAAAATAAATACTTATGTAACTATATCTTTAGAATAATAAGGATGAGTAAAAAAGAAAAGCAAAAAAGGAGTCCTTAATCAGTGGTTATTAAATTAACGTTAGGCAAAAATATTTTCTAATTGAATAATGCAATTTATGAATTTTACACTAACTTATTACTGCTAACAGGTTTTCTGTGTCTTCATAAGACATGTTTTGTAAAGCCTCTTGAACAATTTTTTTCATTCACTCGATGAGACTATTCGCAAAACATATTACAATATGTATCGGAACCCATAATACTTTATCACATAACAACGTTTTATCGCAGTAACGTTTCCTCGAACGATGCATTGTGTGATGCATTGTGTCGCGGTCAGTTCTATATTAATATTTATTACCTACCCTAATAAATTTTGTTACCCTCAAATATTATCTTGTTTTAATTAATAATGCAACATGTAAACAAGCATGCACCATTTGACGACCACTTTGGCGAAGAGGTAAACCTATCTGCCTCAGACGCCAGTAGTTGTGGGTTCGATTCCCGCAGGCAACAAGAAAAAAAAAAGTTCCGTGTCTGTTTGTTTATCTATTTATGTATTTATATTCTAGGTTCCCCCCTAGTTCGCTACATGGTATCCCATAACACAAGCTTTGCTTACTTTGGGGCCATTTAGTTGGTGTGATTGTCTGGGGATTTATTATTTATTTTTATTTACCATGCTAGCAATTCTGCTGCATTCAAGCAAGTAAGCATGGTGCATGCAAGCATGCAAACATGTTGCATACAAGCAAGCAAGTATGCTCCATGCAAGAAAACATGCGACATGCAAGCAAGCAAGCATGCTATAGCAAGCAAGTATTCAGCATGAAAGCAAGAAGCATGCACTTTAGTCTGGGACACTGATAGATTGTTACGTCTCCGGTGCTACGGGATGTGCAGCCCCTTCGCCCTTACGTCACAAAGTGCAGACACTCGTGATCGCCTTCGCAGCTTTGGCCTGCTGGTCGTCGCTGACGACTGCCGCAGCCGCTACGGCTCCCACGGTGCCTACGCTTTGTGCTCTCCCTCCGCGCCTCCTCACTCTAGGGTCGATCCAATAAGACTACGTGGTTAAGGGATTGGTCAATTCGGTTCTATGACAAATTTCAATAATTTACTCAGTGAATTTAAAAGTTTTCGGGATATAATAAGCTAGATAAAATTCTGCCATTTTAACGGTATGCCATTAAAAATTCAAATATATAAACAGCTCGCGTAGTTGTAGGGCAAATAAGGCAAATAAGACTACGTGAAGTCGGCGTAAACTGAGTCGATTTAAATACCTTTATTTTCATTCATCCAAATTTTTGTTTGAAATAATGCTCTGAAAAGACATCACGCACAGAACTAATTAATTGCATGAAATGGCATTTGAAGTAAAAATTGATGTTTTAATTATTTTGCAAACCAAAACTTACGATAAAACAAAAATATGGGTAACAAAACTTCGATGTAACATTATTTCGATACAAAACATGAAAATACATAACGATGAACTGAGTTTGTAGATAATTATTATTCGAGGAAATGAAATTGCGATGTAACCTAATTCTATGATTTGTTAAATATTGTACAAAAAGTTCTGCGAATCGTTTTATGGGTAATGAAAATCGTTGAAAGGAATTGCGATAAAATGATGGATCCCCAGTTGGTGTGCTTGTCTGGGGATTTTATTTATATTTATATATATATATATATATATATATATATACAATATTTTTTATGTGTAACTGTAAGTTAATTTAATAGGATTCAATGTTAAGTTGATTGGTGCTTAAATTTTTATCTACTCTTTAGCTATAAGTACCAACAACCTAATCTAAACCTTAAATATTTAAGCTAATGTGTCATAAATTTTCCAATTATTAAATAAAGAACCGGCTCATATGATAACTTCGGTTGCGGTAGGAATTCAAACATTAGGAAACGAAATAACAAACTATACAGGGCCATTTTTAGTTACCTGCCAAAAAATTTTATTATATAAATAAACGTACTATCGAAAAATGATCCGGTTTTCCACTTTTAAGGCTAAATTCACTTGTACTTTAATAACTAGGCAGTTCGGTAAGCTCCGCCTTGCAACTTGTCTTATTTGTTAAACAAGATTTCGAGATCAAATCATGTACTTTTATTTAAATAAAAAAATAAAAAATAAACAAATCATTACATTTTAATGGTTTCACTGTTTAGTTACAATTTATTATTATAGTTTATTGTTATCGTAACAAACATATTTTTAAATGGAAAGTTATGTTAAAAAAAGACATGATTTGATCTCAATATCTTGTTTAACAAATAAGACAAGTTAAAAAATGTAGTACTTATTAAATGTAGATTAATATGAAATATCATATTAAAATAGTTTATAAAAATTTTTGTTTCTTTCACTCTTTTGCGATATGAAAGAGAGCCAACACATTTAATCAGTGTTTAATAATATTCGGAGAAAAAGGGATCACAAAAAAAACTAACCGGCATCGACAACCAAGTTAATAACAAGGAGTAAACAAAGTGCAAGCACACCGATGATTATAGATATGAGATCTATATTGTTTCATTGGCTGTAGAGAAAAGTAGGCGGAGCTTCGATCCAAAAGCCGTTCTAGGGAAAATTTTCTTAACTGGAACACCGGGACGGGAGGCGATTGTACCTGCATATTATTTCAGTATCGCTCAGTAGAAAAAAGTAAAAATATGGCATCACAAACTTTTTTACAAATAATCGCTGTTGATAAACATATCTACAACAACATTTGCTTCATGTGATAACACTACGACAGATATAGTACTATAGTGCGACCGGTGGGAGTTTGCGTTCCTGACAGCTGTCAAAATCATAGCTTTTTTAACTTTCGAATCGGAAATAAACTTTATTTAATGGACATAAGGAGCTGTCAGGAACGCATTCTTGCAACGGCCGCACTCTACAAGATGTTTCGTAGTAGCGCGCAGTCGTCCTTATTTTGATGGTATTCATTGATAATTTAGAGCGACCATGCTTTGTTTAATATGTTAGCGAATACTTATATTAATTTTCATTTTTAAAATACGTAAGTACCTTTTCTACAAAAAAAAAACGTTTCTCTAAATGATACTTATTGTGTAAAAAATTTCGCCGGGGACTAATAAACTCTGTAAAAGATTTTTTATGAACTAGAGACCCGCCCCAACTTTGCACGGGTTCGCAGCACACTTCATTGTTGTTTTTATTATATGTATAGTCTGCATCAGAATAATGTATACCACCCAGTCTCTCGCACGCATACAATATGCATGGAACAATTGTAATTGTAATAATAATAATGCTGTAATTGCAGACTGTACAATAAGTATTTTATTATTATTTTTAAGAATAACACAGACTCACAGCTTAATATACAATTATATTTACGTAAATAAACAAACACCAAGTAAGAGTATTTTTTTTATTTGCACACAAACAGAAGATAAAATTCAAACAAAGACTAAAAACTAATCAAAAGGTTATAAAGTATAAGTAGCCTCATCTCTTTCCTTCCTTCTCAGGTTTTCATAGGAGAGAGCGTGACGTCCCGAGTTTCGTTGCTCCGGCTTCAAGTGGACAACGGGAAATGGACGCACACAAAGAGCTCAGGGTTATGTGTTACTACCGGCACTGGAAGTACTTCATGGCATTTTAGGTAAACTTCAATTTAAATATAGAATACATATTTTAAACATGGCACGTTTTTCTTCCATGCCAGATTGTGAAAAGTGATAAAAAATATTAAAGTGTTGTACGTCTATCCATGCGAAATCCATTCACTCGACATTTAGGCTGCAAACTGGACGGCAGCGACAGTAGCGTGGGCAGCGATTTCCGCGACACGATAGAAAGTATTGAGTTTGTATGAAACCGCGACAAATCGCTCTCACGCCCGCTGGCGTCGAGAACGGCCCAGATTCCCCGCATCGCTGCCCGCGCGCCGTCCAGTTTGCAGACTTAAAAGTACCAGGACTGTAGAAGTCAGGAACAGGTAGACGCAGGCAGTTAATTTCACACCTTGGCGATGTATAAATTAAGGAACTGCCGAAGAGTTTCATTCAACTCAGTGAAATACCAGTAGGGTATAATTGTGTAATTAATTAAAATCTTTGTTCGACTTTTAATCGAACTTTTAATGTTTCTAACAGTAACACCACATTATTTAGCCCCAATTAAAATTCTTCAAGACTAGAAAGAGTATAAATAAATATGAAGTGTATAAACATACATATTTAATACTATTTGCTTGCATCATTTTTGATTATGTCTGTAAATCCTCGATCCCTTCTTCAAGAAATAAGCTACCAAATGACAAATTATTATTTTCAGATTCAACTGGTACTTGACATAAGCGCGTAAAAATACAACAAAAAACTATTCAGCTTTATAATCATAGGTAGTTTATAAGTGCTTACTTTTAGTTACTTCGTATATAAGGCAGAAGCTTTAAATTAACTTTGCCCATAGTTAAGTGTATCCTCTATGATTATTCTTTAAGAAGTAGTAAAGTATGTGAATATAATAAGTAAAGTGTTTTTCACTAAACCATCCTGTTTTTTCAGTCTATGAATCTCATTATTTGAATATTCACCATTACAAAGTTGCATTATCCAGGCATCCCGCGGGATTGTCGGGATAAAAGTAGTCTATGTGCTATTCCAGACTCTACACTATCACTGTGTCAAATTTAATCGAAATCCGTTGAGCCTTTCTGCCGTGATTGAGGAACAAACATCCATACATACAAACTTTCACATTTATAATTTAGTAAAATAAGATAAGTAAGATTAAGAATGAGTCTTGATGGTTGGTTGGTGTAGTGGTGAAATAAATGTGATGAATATAAAGTTTAGATATTTTTGATTTACTCAGATATTGGTCATAGATGTTACCATGTTTACAATTTATTTTCTAATAAAAAAATATGCATGCTATATTCGATATACTGGGTTGATTTGTTTTGATTCTGGTCACCAGCCAAATTTTTTTTACACAATAAGTATCATTTACAGAATCAATTTTTGCAAAAAAAAGTATTTATTTTTTTGATAAAGAAATAAATATATCCGCTAACATATTAAGCAAACCATGGTCACTCTAAATTACCATTATAATAAAGACAACTACGCGCTACTGAAAAACATCTTGTAGTACTACGTCGTAGTATTATCAAAGAAATGCTGCGTCGTAGTAGCTTTGTTCATCAACAGCGACTATTTGCATAAAAGTTTGTGGTGCCATATCTTTATTTTTTTGTACTGAGCTATACTAAAATAAATATGCAGGTACGTTTCTATCGTATCAGAGAAACTAACATTTAAATTTGGCTGGTGACTACAAATCAACCATGTATATTTCTTAGCTTTATTATTCGTTTAGTATCTATAACGCAAGTTCTATAAGAAACTTAAATTGGCCTAGGTAATGTTTTGTGAATGACAGAAATAGCTATTATATATCTTTTATCTAATTAATTCTATTTATTTCTTAAATCTATTTATCTGTTATTTAAAACTTAAATTGAGCTGGATAATGTGGTGTGATTGTTAGAAATCATGTGTTAAGTATTAATTTTTTTTTAAATTAAAAGTTTGTTTATTCCCATTTATTTTACACTAGCAATTTTCACACGCATAAGTTTGATCCCGTGAAATAGGTACTCTGGGATAAAATAACTTTTTAATGGTGAAATATTTTTAGAAATTCGTCCAGTAAATTTTCGGTGAGATATCAGCCTTAGTAACCTGTAGTCTAGATTATTGTTATTACTATAATATAATCTAAACTTCTTTAATTATTTGTAAAGTAAGTATAGCTCAATAAACAATAAACATGTTTCCAGTATAAACTGCCTACGAACACACTCCGTACTCGAACTAATGCGGGTTTTAAAGAAAGATTTCAACGTTAATCTGGAGCCGACATTGGAGACTGCGCGCGAAGTGACTGAGAGATACAACGATAAACTCATGTTCGCTCCTGGTATGTATTTACTATATTATAAACTATCACTATACTATTAACCAGGGACTGCATATCAGTATAAAATTTGTAAATAGTACTAGTAAAATTTCAGTACCCTTATTAGTGTACTGCTTCATCAAACACAATAACTGTACAAGTTATTAAAATCTAAATTAGGGATGCAACGATACCGATACGATAATCGTATATCGGCGATTATCGTAAACCATTACGATAATTCATTATCGTAAATATTACGATACGATATTTTTACGATACATTTATTTCAAATTTTTTAAAGGTTATGTTTCCAAATCGGAATATTTAATAAACACTAGACCAGAACGTACCTAAAATTATGCTGGAATCGATAAAAATATCGAAAAATTACAATAAGCTTAATTAATGGTGCACAAAAATGTAAAAGTATTAATAAAATCCCCACAGAAAAAGTTTAATTTAAGTTTAAGGAAAAAACCTAAAAATGTTGTGTTTTCTGCATAAGAATTTGCCAGTAATAAGTTAGGACTACAATTAAAATTAATTTATAGTCAGTAAATGAAGCCATTTAAAATAAAACATAAGTTAGTGATGAAAATTAATAAATATATCGATTAAATAAAAATGCATATCTTTTTTTAAATACTTTTACTTGACTTAGTCTTACATACAATAACATACATGATACAACAAAGCTTCCAATAAATTCATCAAAATAGTATTAAACAAATATCGCAATGCATTCGTATCGTAATTCGTTATCGTATTTGGCCATTACGATGTATTCGTCATTTGTATTGGTATCGTAATAGCCGTATCGTTGCATCCCTAATCTAAATTAATTATATCAGTACCCAAATAATGTATACCGGATTAATTTCTGTAGATGTTTTAAGTACAGAAATATTTTAACTTATTTAATTTCTGTACCGAAATGTATAGGTCAGCATATGTACCTACGCTTCATAGGCTTCAACTAAACTTTCGAACATTCTACAGTTATTTAAAAATAAAATTTTAATATCAATATTAATATTAATACCGGAAAATTTCAGTTAACTGAAAAAAAAAATCAGTTATGCTACAATAATAAAAAAGGTACAAGAATTATTACAGTATGAATTCCTGTACTGTTATTTTTAAATACACCTAATTTAACGGTATGACGTCATACAGAAAAAAATTGTACAGAAATTCATACCGGTATACAGTCCTTGCTATTAACTATAAACGGTACTTGGATGGGTGACCGCCGACCATTCATTTCTCACGGCGACTTCAGTGCTTCGGAGGGCACGTTAAGCAGTCGGTCCCGGGTGCTGTGTACTTGTCTAAAGTAGTCGTTAGGGTTAACATGTGATATCGTATGATACACACATTAACCATGGCGCCACGACTACAAGAATCGGAAGCACGGAAATCGTCGAAAGAAATAAAATAAATTACATACATACATAACTTCACGCCTGCATCCCTTATGGGGCAGGCAGAATTCCAGAGGCTATAAACCATTTGATGTCACATTTAACAAATTTGGAGGTATTATAATGATGGAGTTATGCAGTGAAAGAAGGCCAGCCGATAGTAAAAACGCCAATAAAACCTCTTCCTCTACCTTAACTGAATTTTACAGTATGCCCGGAAAGAGAAGCATATGGCTCATTCTATGTTTTTCTTTCGCTCGCAGACCAGCATGGAAGTAAAAAATATTAATAGAAAAACATCCTTGTACCGGCCGCGCCGAGCGTTGCTTTTCGATTGATATAAAAGAAGCCACGACGCCTTTGAATCATAGTTGTTATACACACGTAATATTAATATCGAAACTACGACGCGGCATTTCATTGATTAAGTTAGATAATATCACGACGACAACATGTTTTATATTAGCGCGTAGCCATTTTATTCTAAATGGTATTCGTTCAAAATTTAAAGCGACCTTGCTTTGCTTAATAATATGTTAGCGAATATATGAATTTCCTTGTTATATTAATACCTTTTTTTCGTTTTTATAAATGATACTTATAGTGTAAAAAAATTTGGCCGGTGACAAAAAAATTGCCTTGTATAAAGACGTATTCCTCATGGTTCTATCCCGATCATAATAATACTAAAAATCATCACAACTCTTTTTTATAATGAGCCCACTGCGGGGCTGTGAGTCTCTCCCCTGGGTGGCGATAAGGTATAGGCCATAATCCACCAAGCTGGCCCAGCAAACCGTTTGCAAGTACCCAGCACCCCTGCCCTCCAAAGCACGGAAGCCGCCACCGTGAGAAATGAATGGTCAGCGATAACCCATCCAAGTACCGATCGCGCCGAACGTTGCTTAACCTGTGATATCTTATACACACAGTATCCACGGCGCCACGACGATTTTAGTAGTCACAGCGCCGCGATTACTTCAGTAACCACGACTTCTTGTAACTCAAATTTGTTTGTTTTTCTGACAGATTCGGAGCACCTAGCATACTCTGTGCGAGAATACATAACGTTCGAGGAATGGCCCGCGCCGCGTGGACTGCGAAACAGAGACAAGGCTACCAAAGTCAGGGTCAGGTCGCATTGCGCGGACGCTGGTAAGATTACCATAGAATAGAAAAGGTTTTATTGTCCTTTAGTAGCAAAGGAAAAACATAGAATGTGCCAGCTGCTTCTCTTCCCGGGCATACTGTAAAAGTCAGTTAAGGGACAGAGGTTTAAGTAGGGGCTTTTTTGCGGGCGATAGGCTGACCCCCTGTCACTGCAATAGTCTCTTTCCACTATTACAATGCCTCCAAATCTGTCAAACGTGACTTCAGATGGTTTTATAACCTCTGTGCCTACCCCACAAGGGATACAGGCGCGAAGTTATGTAGTACATAGATACTTACAAATATGAACTTGCTAGCTGTTTTATGCAGTTTCACCTGCGTAAATATCGTGATAAAAAGTAGCTATTGCAGACTCATGTCTATCACTGTGCCAAATTTCATCAAATCCGTTGAGCCATTCTGCCGTGATTGAGGAACATCCATACATTACTTCTTACAAATAATTGATATAAAAAACTTATTCAAATTTATGTAAACTAAAAATAAAAGCACAAAAAGTGACGACTCATCATAATACTTTGCTAGGTAGTTAGCAAACCGCTGATTTTCAGTCGCTTCCTAAAAATCTAGCTCAAGCTCATTTCTGTTTTTGTCAAAATTGAGTTTGTGTTATATGGTTATACTAACCAGACTGGTTAACTTATTATTCAACCCTAAATTTAGCTTCAACAGCTTGTGTTCTGTATTAAAATACTTTTAACCGCATCATGCTTATTGTAAATAATTATATTTTACTCTTTAACTTGACCTTTCGTGGCTCCTATGTCATTTTCTAAAACCTTTTATTTAATGGTATAACTTACCTATAATTGTTATAATAATAATATTTCGTGAAGACTTCACGATTCATTATATTTTGAAATAACTCAGTTTTAACCGAATGTTATTGCGTTAAATGAATTTCATTCTACATTTAAACTGTTATTTAGCCAGCTACCCATGACCACGAATCGAGTTAAAAAGTTAAATTAAATTAAATTAAACGTAATCCTCCAAAATGCTTTTTAGTAGAAAATTCTTAAACTTTATCTATTTCCAGGTCTCGTAATAGATGGCAGTGTATCATTCCCCTTCAACGACGGTTGCGAAGCATTACTTGAAGCTCACCCTGAAGACGCGCTAATGACAGCAAATATGGACGATTGCTTGCCATATTGAAAAATCTTAAAAAACGAACCACGTGGTGCAAGAATGTTGCCAGTCCGTTTCCAATTTACGGGAATTTAGGCGGATTTGGGATGGAATTTTTAAGGGATGTAGATGAGATTTATAATGCATTAAAAGCTTGTTTCTTTAATAGCTTTATTGAATCTATAATATCTTACTTGATAAATGAATGTTTTGTACTTCGTATCAAAAGACATTGATTTTTAAGCTAACACTTTTTTATAACCTAAATCAATGTGTTCGTACCTGCTTATTTGACTAGGTTTATATTTTTAATCTTCTAAACTTTGTTATAACGTTCATTAATAGCTAATGCGCATTGCCGCCATTACTGTGACGTTAGAATATCGACGATGCTTCGAAATTTCAGTATATTTAACCAATCATAAGGTTCCAGCGCAGTACCAACTTACGTTGATTATAATAGCTTAATGGAAAAGTTGATTACTACTTATAGCTTAAGAAAATCCACAACAATATAGGTACGATATGCTATGTTAACTTAGTAAAGATATGAAGAGAGTAAACATTGAAAGAAGTGGTTAAAATGTGGTAGCCGGGCATAAAAGAGTATCTAATAGAATAGTAATAGTTCGTTTACATTTGCGAATTTACACCCAGTGTTAGTAGTCGTAAGAGTATAATTCTACTGGCAAATAACATCACAGAAAATTATGATTATTTTTAAATTATTTATTGGGTCATAGAAACATGCAATTAAGAAAAAGTTTAAAAGATAAATGTCAATAATGAGCCAGCCATACAGCCTATGATCAAAGTCCTAGGCTTAATAAGTAATTATTTAATAACAAAACTCAAAAGCTACTAAAAACTAGAAGCATTTATATTGTTTTTGGTTATACATTATTGTAGAAAAGTAAAAAACTATGCACATGTCTGTATGTGTGAGCAAGTTTTCGTATGTGTGTGTGAGCTGTGTTTTATTCTAGAATGAGTATAATTGCGAAGAAATGAATTCTATGGTCAGTTGAAAATGATATTTTTTTAGGTGATGTAAATTATACATATAGTTTCGCAGTTAAATAATTCTAAAATAATGTTAAATGTGTTTTTTTTTGTGTAGGTATTTAAAGATTCTTTCTCTTTAAATAGAAATTGTTATAGCGACTTAAAAACTTAAGGATGTATTCTATTTGCCTTTATAATTATGATTAAAAAGATAAGTTCGTTTGACTAGTATTCTCGGAGCTGTAAGTGGACTGAGGATCACAATGTTTTTTTAGTGATTTTATCATTAAAACTGTCCAGTACAAGTTATTAAAATAATTTTGCTGATATACTGAATGTCGTGAACGATGGAAAACAATAAATTATATGGAAACAATACTATTAGGGAGGTGTCCATGCATTTTAGAGTTATTTGGAGCAAACTGTAGGTATAGTATAAATATATATCATGTAATAAGATGAAATATTAACTGTGATGGTCTATCGCATAAAATATAGACACTAGGATATTAAGTACATGTAAAATAAATATGTTTTAGATTAAGACTGATTTTGTGGATTAGGTAAATAAATGAATTAGCCTGTAAGTATAAAAAATCTCTGAAATTATGGTTTTAAGTGCATTTGTTGTAAAAAGCTTCGATGTATGTATATTATAGGTTTTAGTTAAGTTTTAGTAAACGCCGAATCCTATATTCAATCTTTTTTTAAGTTCAGATAAGTAATCAGCAACACTTAATAATATGTATCTTAACTGAAGCACTTAATATGTTAAATAAAACACTTTTTAACCGGATTTATCGCGTATATTTACATTTTAAATTTTGACTCGACGTTTCGGTGTCTTTGCAGACCCCGTGGTCACGAGAGACTGAGGTGTCAAGTGTATGAACTTAATATACAACTTAATATGTTGCCCCAAAATAAGCTATGTATTAAGTGAACTGAAAAACATGAAATTTGGAACTAGCGCTTGAAAATTATCCAACAAGGAGCCACATGGCTCGATTATATTTTTTTTAGTTGCCCCCCCCCCTCAAATTTCAGTTGTGGGTCACAATGAGGAAGAAAACGCGTCGTAAGCTTGACCCATAACAAACTGTCCAATGAACAGGTTTCAATCAAAATTGCTGGTTTAGTGTGTTCTTTTTGCGGTGAATCTAAAAAAATATCTTTTTCTGTATTAAAAAACTAGACTTAACGTGGACCATACCAAATTTCCAGAAATAGTTCAGGTAAAGTGCCTCCATAACGACCGGCTAGGGGTAACGTACATTGCCTTCTATGCCAGAGGTCCTGGGTTCGAATCCCGGCGGCGACGGATATTTGTGTGATGAACACAGATATTAGTCGTCAAGTCATGGATGTTTATATGTTTATTTAAGTTTATTTTCTAATTAAAAAAAATATGTATTTATTCAATATGTATGTTTATATATTTCTTATGTATATCAATTAACTAGTATCCATAACACAAGTTCTTTAAGAAACTTAATTTGGGCTAGATAATGTTGTGTGAGTGTTAGAAATATTTATTATTTATATATTTATTTATAACTTCCGCAGTTTCTCAGAGAGCAGTTCGACTGCGCAGTTTCTCAGAGTACGTGTATCATGTAGTGGTGATTCTACCTAGACCTACCAGTTGAACCAATTCAGTTTTTAGGTGTGCGTTAAATTTTCCCCAACGGAAAATTTGGACACATAATGATTCAAAAAGAAAAAATTACATATATCAATTTTTTCAAAAGATGGCGTTGATAGAAAACCGTGATGTGAAAAAGAAAAGAAAAAAGGTTTGATTTGTTATTCAATAGTTTTGCTTGATACACAAACTCAAATGCAAATAACGTTGTGTAATTTTCTTATTCATATTTTTAAATGTCACTCCTCTGAGAACTTCTTATTACGCGAAGTCATACATACATTTAATATATGTGTAACTCAAAATACAAATTTCGGAATATTTCCGCTGGGACAATGCACACAAATTCAAATTTAAATCTGCCAGTTATTGCTAGACATAGTTGTAAAGTCGGATTAGTGTTATATTTAAATAAAATATGTAGTTTATATAAAATGTGCTTTATGCTCATTGAAATTAAACCATAAGTTATAAAGTGTTATAAGTAAATATGTATATTTTATATTTTAAGAAAATAAATACATTTCTATATTGATATGGCATTATTATTTAACCTTTTTTATATGTTTATGCTGCCAAACTGAGATAAATCGGCACTTGTTATTTATTATCTATTAATTAGTTATTACTTTGTAATAAAAAAGTAGTTCTTTTAAGGGTGTTAGTTACTACACCAATCAAGCGTCGATAGATGGTACAATGGATTAGTCGACGTATATCGATAGTTTTTACTAGCCAATCCTATGGTGGGCCTATCATGGATCTCAAAACCATGCGATGATATCATGAAATAGTTTTGATTTAAAACATAATAATAATAATAAAACTTTTTTGTGAAAAATTTCCGGAAATGGAGGCCTCTAAACAAAGAATAGGTTGTCAGAGACGTGCTATAGTTAATAATAAGCTGCTTAAGCAAGAAATATTAGATGAAATAAAATCAGAAGTTACAATCTATCTACAAGGCAATACTTATCTTAACAATGATCCTACTTTTTCTATCTCAACTAACAATAAAAGAATGCACTGGTCAGATGAAATAAATGAATCAATACTAAAAATTTATTATAAAGTTACTGATTTAGAGACTAATTTAACTGCATATAGAACTAAACTATACCGACACTTTGTTGATGAATACCCCCACCTGTCTCACTTGAGTGAGCAAAGAATTGCAGATCAGCGTAGAGCCATTATCCATAATAAATTACTCTCTGAGACTAAAGTAGCTCAAATCAAGGATTCCATTAGGATGAATAATCGTGTGGAAATACTCTCACATATAGAAACACTTTCACATATCGAAACCAATTCCTCACCTTACACAGTAACTCCTACCCAAGAAAATAATACACAGAACGACACCGAAATAACCACGACAAATACTCTAGAAAATATGGAAATTACACTCTCATCTGAAATGACAGAACAACTAGGCCGTTTATTTAATGAAAGTCTAGAGAAATTCAAAAACACTGAACCCACATCTAGGCCTCTTATACCAAAATTAAAAACGTCCTTAAAACTAAATAACATTGTTAAACATATAAATAATTCATTATTGCCTAACACCATTTCCCTAGAATCAAACTTTGAAACAGTTCAGCTTGTTATCTATTGCTCCGCATACGTGGCGACAACAATGTGTGGAGCTCAGATCTATCAAACACATCATCAAAGACCACAATGCAATAATGTCCCACCCTGGCAGAGACGACTCCATAACAGGATAGAAGAACTCAGAGTTCATATAGGTAAAGTCACTGAATATATTCGCGGCAATCACAGTCGAAAGCTGACAAAACATGTAGAGAAAATTAAAGAAAAATATCTTGTACACTCCCGTCACGAAAACAACAACATAGAGCTCTCAGATTTTTTAGATACATTAAAACAAAAACTTAACACATTAGCAAGTCGCCTTCGACGATACAAACAAACATCGTTAAGAAAAAAACAAAACAATTTATTTAAAAATAATGAAAAAAGTTTTTATAGGAAATTATGCTACCAAAATCAGGCCGGACTAACGTCAGATTCCGCTGTTCCCAACCAAAATGACCTAACTCAATTTTGGTCCAACATCTGGTCTAATCCAGTTAATCATATTGAAGCTGACTGGATGTCTGAATACCAAAAAAATCTAGATAGCCTACCAACTATGCCATTCGAAAAAGTTAATTTAGATCTCCTTCAATCCATTATTGCCAAAACTCATAACTGGAAAGCTGCAGGATCAGATAAAATTCAAAATTATTGGTATAAGAAACTTACCTACACTCACAAAATATTACTTCGCCACATAAACAACTTTATTCAGCACCCTGATACTTTACCACTGTATGTCACTGAGGGCCAGACATATATGATTCCTAAAGACCCATCTGATACCTCCAACCCAGCAAAATATCGACCAATAACGTGCCTCCAAAACATCTATAAAATAATAACTGCATGCATAAACGAGTTAATTACTAGACACACGGAAGAAAATAATATTTTGGCCGAGGAGCAAAAAGGATGTCGGAGACGAACCCAGGGCTGTAAGGAACAACTTATTATTGATAATGTAGTCTCTCGGCAAGCACTCAAAAATAAACGAAACATATATTCAATGTATATTGACTACCAGAAGGCGTTCGACTCAGTGCACACTCAGGAGCCTCAATTTGTACAAAATCAATCCAACAATTGTTAAATTTCTTGAACACGCTATGAAAATTTGGCGAACTAAATTAAAAATCCAAAGTCACAGTCTAACAGTAGAAACAGATCCTATCCATATAAGACGAGGTATTTACCAAGGTGATTCCCTTAGGCCGTTGTGGTTTTGTTTGGCCCTTAACACATTGTCACATTTATTGAACAATGGTAAGTCCGGTTTCAAAATCAAACATAATAATAGCTTTCAAAAAATAACACACCTGATGTACATGGATGACATTAAACTTTTTGGTTCCAATTTAAATGAAATAAATTCTTTAACTAACGTCACCCAAACATTCTCAGATAATATTAAAATGAGCTTTGGCATAGATAAATGTAAAATTCAGTGCATCCACAGAGGTAAAAATGAACAACATTCGTATACTTTACCAAATCAAGAAAAAATTGATCCAATAAACCCAATCGAAGGATATAAATACCTAGGTTTTTACCAGACGCAACATATACTGCAAAAACAAGCAAAACATACACTGACAGAAAAGTTTAAAAATAGACTACATAAAATACTCAATACACAACTCAGCTCCCGCAACATATTCAAATCCATTAACTCGTTTGCCATACCCGTACTTACTTATTCCTTTGGAGTAATTCAATGGTCACAAACAGACCTCAAAAAATTGCAACGAACTGTAAACGTGCTGCTTACAAAATATCGCAAACATCACCCCAGATCCTGTACACAGCGCATGACTTTACCTCAACATGAAGGAGGTAGAGGACTTATTGATCTACAGAACCTTCACAATAGACAAATACTCACACTCCGAAAATACTTCTACAGTAAACATAACTCTCCTTTACACGCAGCTATTGTCAATTCCGACCTAAAATTCACTCCACTTAATCTCAACGATTCCACTTACCAGCCAAAACTTACCACCGTGCAAGACAACCTTTGGGCAGAAAAATCTCTACACGGACGACACCGCGCCGATTTAACCAACACAGTCGTTGACAAGATTGCATCAAACGCTTGGTTAAAACGGGGCGAATTGTTCCCTGAAACGGAAGGGTTCATGTTAGCTATCCAAGACCAAGTTATAGAGACGAAAAACTACCATAAATATATTATCCGAAACCAAAATATACATTCAGACTCGTGCCGAAAGTGTCATAGCAGCCCTGAAACCATACAGCACATTACAGGTGCTTGTAGAGCAATAGCCCAAACCGACTATAAACATCGCCATGATCAAATAGCCGCTATCATCCATCAACATATAGCCCATCAATACAACCTCATAAAAGAAAAAGTCGCCTACTACAAATACATCCCTCAGACTGTGATTGACACCGAATCATATAAACTTTACTGGGATCGAACAATCCTTACGGATAATACCATAGCGTGTAACAGACCTGATATAACATTTCATGACAAGCCCAACAAAATAGTTTATATAATCGATATAGCTGTCCCGAATACCCACAACCTTCAATCAACTCACACTGAAAAAATTAGTAAATATACAGATTTATCCATAGAAATTAAGCGACAATGGCGAGTAGATGAAGTAAAAACCATACCCATTATTATCTCGTCCACAGGAGTTATACCCCAAATCTTACACACCTCGTTAAAACTACTTTCAATGCCTCATAACTCATATATTCTATTACAGAAAGCTGCCATAATGAACACATGCCGACTTGTCCGGAAATTTTTCTCACTTTGATAGTTTATAACTTTATCTGTACTACTGTTTGGCCACAAGCTCGCAGTAGTACAAATCCCACCCTGTAAAAAGGAGGTTCTTTTGAAGAATATGATGAAAATAATAATAATAATAAAAACTCTTTATTGCACAAAACTATAAAATTACGAGATACAATGTATTTAGATAAACAAATCTTTTAGTACAAATCGGTGGCCTTATCGCTAAAAAGCGATCTCTTCCAGACAACCTTAGGGCAGAGGATTTTATATGGGTTTAAGGGTGTCATGTCGTACAATACTGTTTAAAACAAAATATGTATAAATATATAAATGATGATGTATAAAAAAAAAAAAAAAAAGTTCTCATATTTAAAATATACATACACACATATTATCTTTATACCTACATACACATACATATCCTGCGATCATTATTCGGTATTACTCCTCGCCGAAATCACTTAGCTAAACTTTTGCCATTAGACTGAATACAATAATCCCAATATATAATAGTATAGTATTGATTTATGAGAGCACACGAAACGGAAAAACATGCGATGATATCAAGAAATACTTTGACGTAAAACATATCATGCGATCTTTATTCTGTATTACTCCTCGGCGAAATCTCTTAGCTAAGCTCTTGCCATGTAGACTGAATACAATAATTCCAATAAATAATAATATAGTATTTATTTATGAAAGCATTCGAAACGAACAAACACAAATGAAATTAAGAAACAAACATATCATAGAGGTAGGTGTGATCTTACCTTTTTCAATTGACGTTTTTAAGTCATAAATGATAATATTGAAACTGTTGTGCAAAAGGAAAATGCCTCTTGCATGCAATGAATTTCAATTTATGTATGTATATGTATTCGTTCATTCGTTATATCATCATTGCATCATAGAAATCTTAAAGAAAGAATAAAGTATAATTATTACTCTAAGATAGAAAGCTTCTTTATTATGTCATGGGATCAACAAGAACCGTAATAAGCCCGCAGATACGATCAGAATAAACCGATCGATGTCATCAATTGGTCAGACAACTCCCTAAAATAGCATGGGTAAGTAACCGCTCCTCACTTCGTTAATCTCTTGTAAATAAATTAACTGACACACCAACTATGTGGGCCTAAGGTAACTTTAATGTGAAATTGTGTCATGGAGAACACAGCGAAACGTGAATCTCATCTACACTGTTTCGGAACAGTTAAACTTAGGCCATAGCGCAAAGTGCACAACAGTTATTTTATTTCGATGCGATTCTTTATTTATGTTCTAAAGGCCTTTTAAATTTCACCCGTCTTTTAAATATTACGAGGTTGCCAAGCCAAAACAAGAGACACCTACTCAGCTTCTACTTCTACTAAGTAGGTGCAGAAGACAGCACATCAAGCGTTACAAATCTGTCAAAAGAGATGTCCCAGCGTCGGTTAGGAAGCTGTACAACATCTCATAAAAAAATGAGTAAATATTGCTCTTTCTACGAAAAATACTAATAATTCGATTTATCAAATAGTTCTGTGGTTCAAAATTAAAAACAAATTCATATTACTTACGTTTTAGAGTACTTACCTATATATAGGTAAGTATAGATTGCATTTTGCGCCTAATGCGTAGCGTAGGCAGATGAATATAATGACAGAAAGGGTTGTATCGTATGTAAAATGTAAACCATTTTATCGATAATGCGAAGAATGCATGACCTAACTGTGTGTCATACAGGATAATTTTAAAAGGTATCATCATCAACATCACAACTCCGTGTAATGATCCCACTGCAAGGCTATGAGTCTCTCCTCTGGGTGACGAAGAGGTTTAGGCATCCATCAAGCTGGCCTGGTCAGATATTTCAGGGTGCCGAAATGGCTTCTGACAAACCCTAACGACTACTGTATATAAGTATACAGCACCCGGTACCGACTGCTTAACGTGCCCTCCGAAGCACGGAAGTCGTCGTGAGAAATGAATGGTCGGCGGTCACCCATCCTAATACAGGCCGCACTGAGCGCGCTTAACCTACAATATCGTTTGATGATACGCACAGTAACCACGGCGCGCGCCACGACGACGCTTTTTTTTTAAAGTTATAGAAGATACCAATTGAAAATAAAATAAATAATTCCTTATCAATTTATTTTCATATTTTTAAAATTAAGGAATTGATTTCACACACGAAAAATGTTGCAGATAGTTCTAAAATATAAGATGATGTGCTGATATTTGCAATAAACTAATTCTGTACTACTATACTATAAGAAACCGCATAATGGGAGTCTGTGTTGTAAGTGAATAATCGTAATTATGTATTCTACAAAATCGTGTCATACATATGTATATGCGACAGTAGTTCGACATGATAATACTGCGAATAACGCGTACCACGTTTTACCAACCACTGAATAAGAGCTATATTTAACAATGAATTTGTGCGTATAATTTACAATATTTGTAGCAATCGGCGTCGTGTGACGCGAGTCATGAGACAGTCGCCCTCGAATTTCCTCGAATTTTCTTACGTAAGAAAACCACCTTCATTTTGAGGGTTGAGCGGTTGGAACCTCGCCATAAAGTGAGTTTCAGCTCTTTTGTGGTAGAGTGCCGATCAAACATCAACTATCTTCATGAAAGAGGAGTTCTGGCCTCAGGGCGTCGTCTTCCGGAATCTCATGACGGTCGTCACACGGCGCCTACTTTACGTGTGTAATGGTTTAACGGTGTCAAATTTAGTGTAATTTTAAGTATATTTTATACATGTGAGTTTTAAGGTATATTAATATATTTTAGATTAATATATCTATTGCTTAGGCCCTTTGCTTACCTATATTTACCATCTTTGTAAACTTTGTGTTGCCTGAAATAATTGATTAAATTATTAACGGAACTTTCTTATGTGGGCAATTTTTAACCCACCTAGAAGGCGGATACACATTACATAATGTTACCCACTTGTTTCTTCTGGGCTGGACTGAGAATGTGCCAGCTGCTTTTCTTCCCGGGCATACTATTAAAAACTATAAGGGACAGTGGGTTTTTAGATGTCAGCCAACGTGCTTCGAAAACTAGCCGGATCACAGCGTTGCTGGAGCGGTGATATCTGGTGAACGAACGAACGTTTGCCCGCGACTTCGTACACGCATAAACTCAAAGGTCCTATTTTCCGTTCCCGTGGGAATTCAAGGAATTCCGTCCTTTATACAAATATACACTTATTGAGAAACCTTTATACCAAGTATCACATCCGTGCACTCAAAGAATAAGATTTTATCATACAAACTAAAACATCATATATTTCCCGTTTCCGTGGGAATTTCGGGAATTCCTTTCATAACAGAACCAGTCTCTCTTTTAAGAACTTTTATACCAAGTATCATATCCGTGCACTCAAGGAATAAGATTTTTCATACAAACTAAAAAGTCCAACAATTCCCGTTCTCGTAGGAATTTCGGGAATTCCTTCATTAGTGCACCCCTACATCCCCTAAAGAATGTATGTTCCAAATTTCAGCTCTCTACGCCCAGTAGTTACGGCTGTACGTTCTCTGTCAGTCACTCAGTCACTCAGTCAGTAACGGAACAGTTTTATATAATATATATTGATGGTTTGTTGCTATTCCAAATGTGAACCGCTATGTCTCGGATTATTTATTTATTTACACTTTTTTGTATGCCTTAAAAAATACAAAAAATTTATCACATTAAAAATAATTGATACACAATTGGCGGCCTTATCGCTGGGAAGCGATTTCTACCAGACAACCATGATTAGTCGCTTTTTACAACTTGCTTATCCAGAGGCGGTAGGGCTATTCTAGGCTTGTTATGGTGTTTGTTTATATACTCCAGAGGATACTCCAGAGGTGGTCCCATATAAATTTCATCAAAATCGATTGAGTGCTTTTTGAAAAATTTGAAAGTTTCGAAAAAGATATGTAATAATATGGAGAATTTTACTTTGATGACCATATATTCAACGAAGTCTTTAGTGAAGTCCTTTTTATTTAATGCTCTGAATTTGTTAATTATAAAACAGTCACTTTAAAAGTTGAATAAAATGCTGCATAGCATTTACTTGCTCTACAGTAGAAGTTGGCTTTAAAAAATAAAACAAAACAGGTGTCATGGAAGACAAACGTCCCATCCATATTTTATAAAAAAAAAACCCAGCAGTTTTAATGTCAGTATATTTGTTAAAAAATAATACAACATACACTCACACATATACACATTAGTATTTCGATATGGTTCCAGAACCCCATTGGTTTAAAAATAACTAGTAAAAGTATTAGTAAAAAGACTAAAATATAACAATGGGGTAATTATGAAACTCATATCGACAATAATTCGTTGTTTACAATACAAAGCAATAGCAACTTAATATAAAAAGCGATTTAAAGTGACTTTAAAAGAGCCTTTAAAGTTATGCTACTGTCAAGACTCGAATTCAGAAATTGACAAAATGTCTAGCCTAATCATGAAATACTTTTACAGATATCGATTGAAATGTCTCAATCCTATGTAAAAAATATGTAAATATGTCTCAAGCATTAATTACTGGGAAGATAGTGCTGAAGACTTGGTTAACTTTATTAGCATATTTATAAGTCACTTTAAAAATACATAGCACCCTTATTGGACGGAATAAAGTAAATAATATTTTAAGTTATATGGCATCTGTGTTTACCAAACTATTTTCTTAATGCAATCTAATAAGTCAATTTATTTCTCTTTCGAAAAAGATTAGGTAAACTGGAAATAAATTGCTACATAGGTTTTATAAAGAACAAAAGTTATTAAGTATTTTTTATGCAAGTTTTTGAAATCGTTTGACAACTACTAAAGAATTTAGTTTAGAAACCGACTAACTTATTAAAAACCAAAGCCTGATACTGAGTTAAAAGATACAGCAAAAGTCAGTCTTTGATCTGTTTTACTTATTATTTACAAATTTGAAGACAATATTGACCTATTATGAAACATTTCGAGGGATAGATAACCACAACCGCAAAAAGCACGAGAATTGGTTAACCATTAAATGCTTTCAATATAACAAATAAGGTTATTATATTTTTACGTAATGCAAGGCAACCTTTACTTAATAATCTACATATATAAAACATGTATGTTTAAACAGACTATTTAACTGACTCCTTATATTTTAAAATATTTTATTGCCAAATCTTAATTGGTTGGTACTTTATCAGAAGTAACAAAACGATTTAAATTTATTACAACTTTTGCTTCATTTCAGTAATTTTGCGAAATGTACCTGACCGAAAGCATGCACGGCATTTTTTGCACTTTATCCGTAACAAATTTTATCTGTTTGGTTTTTGTTCATGTCGTTTGTGTGTGTAAATGTCTTCATAATTACGAACTAAAGTTGACTTTGTCGTCGTAAAATTGAACACAACAACTATAAATAAAATAATAAAATCATTTTTTTCATTCTTATTCTATATTGCATCACTAGCATTTCGATGTGATTTTGTAAAAGCACCAATTTAAATACCGTTCAAGTGCACATATAAAATGCGCATTTGAAAAAATTGGCAATATTTTGCCCTTGTTAAGTAATATCAAAATAATTCTAAATTTAAAATGAGGAATGTATTCAGGACCGTCCGAATTCATAAATACTAGTCCTATCTATTATTGTCAGGCATAAGGTTTTAAGCTATACAGCTTTAAGTTTTTTAAAAATTTAAGTGGCTGTCAACCTACACTGTTACAAGGTTCTCCTGTAAGGCCTTTTACATACGAACAGTGCATAGAGTACCACGGCTTAGCTCGTTCTAGAGTACTGGTTTTCAGTGTACGGTCCGCTGTATAGTGAGCTAGCGGAGTAGGTCTTGTTGCGCCGTCTAGCGAGCAAGCAAGCTAGTGCGGCTAGTACGCACACCATTAGAATGACCCCGGCAATGCAGATCCCGAGGGCGAAGTTACGCTGTGATATGCAGATCTCGTATTCCTTCTGTAAAAAAGATATTTGATATTAGGGATCGTCTTTATTTAAAGCTAAATATTTCATAAAAAATTAATATCGTATGAAAACAATAAACATGAAGGTTAGAAGAATTATTTGACTTATTTATTTATTTACACTTTATTGTACAGTAACAAAAATGGGAAATACAAAACATGGAACAAAAGGTACAAAAGGCGGTCTTATCGCTCTAGAGCGATATCTACCAGACAACCTTTTTACTTATAATAGATTATCAAATTATTTTTTTGCCCTCAGATTACAAAACATCTGTATTCTGAGTTTTTGCCCAAATACCCTTACTACTGGCTTTTACCTAACTGGCGAATGTGCTAATGCTACTTTAACTCAGAAACACTCAAATATACACCCTTCTTTCAATCAAACATACCTATTAAATACGCCACATTTGCTTAAATATATTTTACTCGACCCATAAATGATCTTAGAAATTATATTAAAGAACTTGATTTCTTTTATGTAAACTTTCGTAAAAAGATATCAGACAAAACAAAGCCTTCCACAAGATTCGCGAGTTGAGCTAGCTCCGAAATACGGAATATCATGATGTGCCCAGGCATATCTTGATTGGCCTAGTTGAATGATTGGCCTACGACATAAACAAAAACGTAATTTGCTGTAATTGGTAGTTAAGAACACATAGCCCCGGGAGCAGTTGTTTATACTATTGATTTACTTTATTTATCATTACTTTATTTAAATGCAAAAAACTTAAAAACATTATTAAAACATTGCAATGCTTCACTTTAACTGGGATTCACAATTTCTGTAAAGAAATTGATCTCGGGTGGTCTTAGCTGCAAAGCTTAACCATTGGATGGAGCTACGTTAGCAATATAACGTATAAACAAAAATGTGGTAAGTAATTTAGAGGCGTAGCGCCAGGCCCCGGTAGCTCAGTTGGAAGAGCACTCGTCCGGCAAACGAGAGGTCCCGGGTTCGAATCCTGGTCGGGTAATTTTTATTTATCACATTTTTCATTTATTTGTCATAAGGGTTGCCAACCATACTGTTTTTCACTACATTATACTGTTTACTGTTGAACAAAAATAAAGTATACAAAATACTGTTTTCAGCATAAGAAGCTAAACACTTAATATGCTAGACTTTAATTAATAATTTGTGCAAGAAGTTCTAAAAATATGTGTTTAAAACATTAAATAAATTGAATACTGTTTATTTTTCCAAAATACTGTTTGATAGTCTCTCTCCATCTTTATAATACCTCCAAATTTGTCAAACGTAACATCAGATGGTCTTGTAACCTCTGGTGTTCTGCCTACCCCATAAGGGATACAGGCGTGACGTTATGTATGTATGTATTGACTGTTTGATATTGTGTTCAGACTCAAATTATACTGTATTTCTATAAAAAAAAGTTGGCAGCCCTAGCTGTCATATCCTAGTTTCCTAATGGGGGAGAAAACTGCCTTCTTATTCCACTAGAGGCGCTGATTACGCTTGACCCATCAGTCAACAACTGTCAAATACCTTAGTAAAAGTTAATTTTATAGTGATTTTGATCAAAAAATTAGAAATGCATCATTGCGTAGTCATAAGTTTTATAGAAAATGGATACCACAGTTTCTCTAACTAAGGATATACACATACGGAACTTGTGGTTGTTACTTGATTTAAACTTTTGTGGAAATGTACATATTTTATAGGTTTACCCCAAAATAGAACACAGAACAAGCAATATCGATAACAACTTGTTCATTTGATAGTTTGTTATGTGTCAAGCGTATGAAGCGACATCTATTTAGAGCTTTTCGTTTTCTTCTCCATTAAAACTTTATGAAATTAAAAATCGACACCCACCTTTTCACTAGTGACATCATCGTTCTCCGGTGAATCCGCCTCGTTGACGTACAGCCCGGAGAACACCTCGACCGTGGCCGGTGACCCCTCATCCTCAGCCTGACGACGCTGACGAGACTTGTGCTTGCAGGGCTCCTGAAATCATGAAATCATATATAGTAACACAGAAACATTTTACTGTCATCATCATTATAATAACCTTTTGTACTGAGGGCCATAAGTTTAGGTAAACCACCAAACTGGAGCAACGCTGGTTGGTGGAGATTTTTTTTAATTAATTTATTTATTTTTCTCTTAATTATACATTTGAAACGATGCTGACAGCCAATTACGGATTTACAATTTTTAGGATTTTTATCAGGCACACAAAAAAAAAACAAGAATATACTTAATTAATAAAAGCACAATGGATAAAAAAATTTAAACAAAGCTTAAACAAAATTTAATAAAATTACTGGGTATAGGTAAATCAATATTTTGACAAGACTCCCTAGTTAGTGTTAGGTTAGGTAATTTGAATTTTATGTCAAAATTAGTGTTTGCGTTGTATGTTAGAATGAGTTTTGACCATAAAATCAAAGGTAAATATGATCATCATCATCATCACAACTCCGTGTAATGGGCCCACTGCAGGGCATGAGTCTCTCCTGTGGGTGACAAGGAGGTTTAGGCCATGATCCACCGAGCTGGCCCAGTGCTGGGTGGTGGATGTCAGAATTTTCAGGGTGCCGATACGGCTTCTGACAAACCCTAACGACTACTGTATACAAGAATACAGCACACGGGACCGACAGTTTAACGTGCCCGTAAAAAAAAAAATGATAATAAAGCGATAATACTTAAACTAATTGTTATAAATTTTTTTTGAGTCTCCCTTTTTTATGATTAATGTTTGGTGATGTTATACGTTTGAGTGAGTGTTAGTGTTGTATGTTTGTATGAGTGTTTGTGTAATGTAGTGAGTGTTTGTGTAATTTTCATATTGCAGAAAGGCGTCTGACAAATCCTAACGACTACTGTATAAAAGTATAGCACTCGGGACCGACTGTTTAACGTGCCCTCCGAAACATCTTGTTATTACCACACCGATCGACAGCCGACCCACTGACACACGATCGATTGGTGTACACCCTAAGTCGTCCTGAGAATAGATTAGTTGGCGCCCCTCCTTGTTAAGCCTGCAGCCAATTATCACCGCTATGGTGATGATTTACTTCATGGAGTTTCTTCCTTAACCCTTGCGCGTCAGTCTTCGGTCTCACCATTCCGTACCACCAAGTGTGATTGAGTCTAAATCTGTGTTTAGTCACCGTTAAACAAAGATAAGAGTTATCTTGATCACCAATATCAAATAAAGAACATGATCTAACACTAGTGGGTAGCCTAGACCCAAGCAATGGAAAGACCTTTGAGCAGCATTCAGCGTCTCCCAGCTGATAATTTGGATGGATTTACCACAGTACAGATATCTACAGTATTTCAACTCGGCCGCATCTTTGAAATAAATGCCTACAGCAGCGCCGCGGTCCGTTCACATGTGATAGGGCTGCCCGCCTTCAGTGTTTAAATTACATTTGCCTAATTTGTGTTTACTTCCATTTAGATTTGTGACTGCATACTTATTTTATATCAACAAATAAAATACTTTGTCAATTGAATAGGAAGTATTGAACAAATATACGTTTTGTATTAAAAAACATGCTTAGGTTTGAATAACAAATGTCTTATAAATTTGCGAACGAAAAATACATGCACCTCGACTGAGACTCACGAAAAGATGAATTATTAAATTTTAAAGTATAAACAATCCGCATTTGTTGCGGTATGAACATTGACACTGGCCGCATGCCGAGATCGAGCCGCGTAGGTATAGCTCACGTTTTGTCCGTTTGTATGAAGTTGAATTACTGTAGATACCTGTACTGTGGCTTTACCGCTGAGGAAGTTTCCTTGGCAGAAAAACCCATACGATTAGCAGTCAAGTATATAACTTACACAGTCCGTAGGATGCTTGAGGTCGCACAGTTTGACTTCGCAGGTGTAGTACACACTGGCGGTGTATGGGAACTTATGCGCGTGGAACGCCACGCGTGCGCTCTGCCGGTCTGGGGTGTAGTGGAACATGCCCATTATTTCACCGTCTAGTGGACAGCTGTGGACGAGAGACAAATATGTTTATAGTAGAAGAAAGGGCGTTAATACTATGGCTTGAAATAAGTCCAACACAGATAGTCAATTAACATAAATGATTTAATAACGCACACACAAGTTTATATATACACAAGTTATTAGAAGGAGTAGAAAGAGTTTTAGACAGCAAATATAGATAGAAAGCACAGCACTAAGAAACACACTTTTAGGAAACACAAGATATACAGTTTTTACGAAAGTTTATGCGAAAAGGTTCGACAAGCGAGCGGCACGGGTATCGCGTCAAACATCAAAATTTTGACTGGCGAGCGATGCGCAGACGCACGCTCGGCAAGCTGCCGGCCGTCAGAACAATAGGCCGGTTTAAGGTCACGTTTCCATAGCACTCAACTGCTCGTTCAATATTAAACAAATATAATAAATAGTTTTGTATGGAGAAAATATTTTTAGATAAATAGATAAATGAAATTGAATTTTGCTGTAAATATGACGTACGATATTTAGTTATAATTATACAATATAATTTATATTAAATAGATATAAGGATTTTACATAAATAGATAAATAAGATATAAAATGTAAAAATGATAAATATTAACAAAATAATAATATTAATATTATGGTGGCAATGCTGGCCACATCACTCCCCCCCAGAGACCGTCACTACGGGCGATAGTATTCGGGAAAACGCACCCTGCGCCCACTGCGAGTTTGTTTTTCATGGTTTAGTACCGGAGGTGATGGACTTGGTACAGGAACATGAGTATTAGCGGGAGCAGGAGAGTTGGTAGGTTGGGAAATTAAAGGGGGTGAAGGAAGGAGGGTAGGTGAAGGGGAAGGATCAGACAGTAGGTAGGCCGGCTTTAGGCGGTCTATGGTTACTGTGACCTTTTTGCCCTTGACTAATATTTTAAAGGTCTTATCACTCCTATCGAGCACTTCATAGGGACCAGAATACGGAGGTTGCAAAGTACCTCTAACCGTGTCGTCCCTTAAAAACACATGACTTGAACTTTGCAAGTCTTTATAAATAAAAAGTTTGCCTTTAGAGTGCCGTGAAGCAGGACAAGGTTTTATCTTCTCGGCGAAATTGCGTAACCGAGTGGTAAAGTTTGCGACGTCGGTACTATCCGGATTAGGGGAATCAAAGAATTCTCCCGGCAAACGTAGTGGTTCACCGTATAGAAGTTCTGCAGAGGAAGCTTGTAAATCTTCTCTGTAGGAACTTCGAATGCCTAAAAGAACTATAGGTAAAGTGTCAACCCAGTTACTATCCGCGTGGCACATTATGGCCGCCTTCAGCTGTCGGTGAAATCGTTCCACTAAACCGTTGCACTGTGGGTGGTACGCGGTGGTCTTACGATGTTTGAATCCAATCGTTTTTCCTAAATATCGGAAAAGCGTGGATTCAAACTGTCTTCCGCGATCCGTAACAATATCAGTTGGACATCCAAATCTGGATATCCAAGATAGTAGCGTCTTTCCCACAGTTTCGGCTGTCATGTCGATCATTGGCATTGCCTCTGGCCATCTAGTGAAACGATCCACGACTGTAAGGCAGTAGCGGAAACCTTGTGAAGGAGGTAAGGGGCCGACAATGTCCACGTGGATGAAGGCAAATCTAGCGCGAGGTAGATCGAACGTGCCGAAAGGTGATGACACGTGACGATGAACCTTGGCGCGTTGGCAGGCTAGACACTTTCGGGACCACTCACGGCAGTCCTTGCGCACCCCGGGCCATACAAAGCGTTCTACAATAAGTTTTGTAGTTGCATTAGTACCTGGGTGGCTCAGACTATGAAAACTATCGAATAGTTGTTTTCGAAAAAGTTTTGTCACGAAAGGTCTTGGGTTAGCCGCACTAACGTCACAGTAAAGTACCGTGGTGGTGTTGGGGACCATCAACTTTTTCAAGCGGAGTGAAGATGCACCGTTTAAAAGTTGAGTCAGTTCGTCATCAGATTCTTGGGCTGTAGCAAGCTGATCTAGGTCGATTGGTTTTTGCAATTCATCAACACGAGATAATGTATCTGCAACTACATTATTTTTTCCAGAAATGTGTCTTATATCGGTTGTGAATTGCGAAATATAATCAAGATGACGAAACTGACGGGGCGAACAGTTGGCTTTTCGTTCACTAAAAGCGAAACTGAGCGGCTTGTGGTCCGTGTAAATAATAAAATGTCGTGCTTCCAATAAATGTCGGAAGTATTTAATACTTTCGTATATGGCCAGCAACTCGCGGTCGTAAGGTGAGTATTTTTGTTGTGAAGAGCTCAGCTTACGAGAAAAGAAAGCGAGTGGCTGCCATATACCGTCTTTTAACTGTTGTAAAACTGCACCCAGTGCGAAGTCAGATGCATCTGTGACCAGTGCAACTTTCGCATCGCAGTCTGGATGAGCCAGTAAAACAGCATCCGAAAGGCATTTCTTGCTGTTTTCAAATGCAAGAAGAGTGTCTCCTGTTAGTTCTACAGGATGGGATCCTTTGACCGAGCCAGTCAGCAAGTCGTTAAGGGGAGCTTGAATTTTTGCTGCGTTTGGCAAAAATCGCCTATAAAAATTAAGCATCCCAAGAAACCGACGAAGCTGCTTAACGGTCTTCGGTGTGGGGAAATCTTTGATCGCCTGGACTTTCGATTCAGAAGGTTTAATGCCAGACGCTGAGATACGATGACCGAGAAATGTGACTTCGCTAGCCCCGAAGACGCATTTTCCTACGTTTATTAGGATGCCATATTCCTTCATACGGCTAAATAGCTGTTGAAGGTGCGCTTCGTGCTCTTCTTCGTTCTTAGAGAAGACCAAATAGTCATCTAAGTAACAGTAGCAAAAGTCCATCCCTCTGGTCATTTCGTCGACAAACCTCTGAAAAGTCTGACCTGCATTCCTAAGCCCGAAAGTCATAAAAGGGAATTCGAAGAGACCGAATGGAGTTGTTATGGCCGTCTTCTCGATATCACCTGGAAAAACTGGTAGCTGATTGTATGCGCGAACTAAATCAATTGTAGAGAACACTGTGCAACCTGTAATATTCTGGGTGAAGTCCTGAATGTGCTTGATAGGATAGCGATCAGGTATAGTTCGTGCGTTTAGCAGTCTATAATCACCGCACGGCCGCCAACCATTATCTTTTTTGGGGACTAAGTGGAGGGGTGATGCCCAGGGACTATCAGAAGGGCGAGCTATGCCACTTCTCAACATGAGTTCAAACTCCTGTTTAGCTATCTTTAGCTTATCGGGTGCAAGTCTGCGGGGAGTACAATATACTGGAGGGCCAGGCGTCGTACGTATATGATGAACGGTTGAGTGCTTTGGAGGGCTAAACGTACCTGAAGGTTTAGTAATCTCCGGGAAGCTGTCCAGAAGTTTGTGATACCTCGTGTCGCCTGTCAAAACCTTAATTGAAAAAATATTAAAATTAGCAATAGAAGCGGTAGTACAGAGCGAAGTGGTATTGTCAATAAGACGCTGCTTCCGGCAATCAACAATTAAATTATAATGTACAAGAAAATCTACGCCTATTATCGCCTTAGTTACATTAGCTACTGTAAATCGCCATGCAAAATTACGCCTTAGACCTAAGTTGAGATTCAGCTCAATATAGCCGTATGTATCAATTGTAGTTCCATTAGCGGCGCTGAGCTGGTAGTCCGTCTTGGGTCGTCGTTCCCGCAGCGCAGATAGAGGATAGACACATAGATCGCTGCCAGTGTCTACAAGAAAAGATACCTTGGAGCTACGGTCTGTGACAAATAGGCGACCTTTTGAAGCAGGGCAATCGTCAGTCGCCATTAGCGACTGCCCGTGGAGTTTCCCGCCGCCGTGTTGAAGTCACAAGGCTTGATGCACATTTTTGCATTGGCACCATGCATGTTGTGGTACCAGCACAGTGGGTATTTTCGATAATTGGAGTCAGAACGCCTTCTCTGTCTCGATGATGATCGACTCCTGGGTCTTGGGCGGTGCCTTGGACGTTCGCTGAAGCACTTGGACGTACGAGTATGTTGGTCCAATTTATGCGTCAAATGTTCAACCATACGCTTTAATTCTGCTATCTCGCTAGAAGGTTTTGGAGTATATGAACTTGTACTAGCTGAAGCTGCTGCGACGCTACCCGATGGAATGATATCAAAAATTCTGTCGGCGAGGTCTGCAAGCTGGTCAAGCGAATGAGAAGGTTGGCCCGCGAGAACTGTCTGGATACTGCTGGGCAGTCGGTTGCACCAAATGGTCCTTATAAACTCTTCTGGCCCGGTAGGTCCTGCTAAGTCCTGCAGATGTCGCAGAAACTGGGACGGTTTTCGATCACCGAGCTCTTCGTTATTAAGAAGCTGCTTAATTTTGGCTTCGTGAGTAGCGGACAGGCGTTTTATGAGCTCCGTCTTAATTTTCAAAAATTTATTTGTAGCTGGTGGTTTTATTATCACATCTTTAACTTCTTTCGCATGGTGTATATCCAAATTTGTAATAACGCAGTTAAATTTTGCTGCGTCATCAGTGATGTCTAGCACTTGAAACTGACCTTCCAGGAGCGCAAACCAAATTTCCGGGTCATCCGGTGAGAAAGGTGGCACTTTGAAATTCAATCGGCGATAGTCCGAATCAGGTGTAGTGGAAACGCGCACTTTACGTTTCGAACGTGGCTCCTTGTTAACTTTTTCATCGGCGGTTTTTGCTGAATCACTATTACTGTCGCTCATTTTCAGTGTTCCAAGAGGTCACCAGTTATAGTAGAAGAAAGGGCGTTAATACTATGGCTTGAAATAAGTCCAACACAGATAGTCAATTAACATAAATGATTTAATAACGCACACACAAGTTTATATATACACAAGTTATTAGAAGGAGTAGAAAGAGTTTTAGACAGCAAATATAGATAGAAAGCACAGCACTAAGAAACACACTTTTAGGAAACACAAGATATACAGTTTTTACGAAAGTTTATGCGAAAAGGTTCGACAAGCGAGCGGCACGGGTATCGCGTCAAACATCAAAATTTTGACTGGCGAGCGATGCGCAGACGCACGCTCGGCAAGCTGCCGGCCGTCAGAACAATAGGCCGGTTTAAGGTCACGTTTCCATAGCACTCAACTGCTCGTTCAATATTAAACAAATATAATAAATAGTTTTGTATGGAGAAAATATTTTTAGATAAATAGATAAATGAAATTGAATTTTGCTGTAAATATGACGTACGATATTTAGTTATAATTATACAATATAATTTATATTAAATAGATATAAGGATTTTACATAAATAGATAAATAAGATATAAAATGTAAAAATGATAAATATTAACAAAATAATAATATTAATATTATGGTGGCAATGCTGGCCACATGTTTATTGATATCGCAGACTTAAAGATTACTAACACAGTTTTGTGCTGTAGCAGTTAAGAAGAAAGAAAGAAAGAAAATAAATTTATTCGGTGCCAAAACATAAATAAACATACAATTGTAATATAACAAAGCACCGAAAAGGCATTTACTCAGCATAAGTCATGGAGTGCGGACACACCAAGACGCTGATCTTCCGTAAACGCCTAACACAAGGAAAGGAAACTGCTGTGCATTACACATATCAACATATGAAGAGTTACATTAAAAAGATCTTATTTTAATAGGCTGTTATGACATAAATGCAATATAAACAAAGCTAAGCTGGCTCAATATAAAATTTCACTCCCTACAATAATACAGAACAATTCGATTTGTATATAAACGTAATTTAACATTAAAGAGTTACTTTACAGTCTCTTTACAGTTAAAAGAGCGTCTTTGTTTTTATTTAGGAAGGGTAAAAGGCGGCTAATACGAGTGACCCGCGCTTGGTGATAGGATGTCTACAGGACCCGTAGCGACCACTCTTCATATTCATCTAGCGCCAAATATCGCCATTTCAGCGGTGATGTCTTCGACCAATATTTTATGGAGAACCATTTTATCTTAAGCCTGTGTTCTGTCATCATTGCTCTCGTTTTCACATACTATCAAGTGATATTAAGGTGAAGCTTGCTTGAATATTTTTAAAATGAAAAAAATATGTTTTTATATTTGGGGTTACAATCATTTCATTCCATCTTTCTTTAACTGGTTTAAATTAATATCAAACACAATACAAATAGATGATTGACGAAAAAGTTTCTAATTTTGGATTTCACCCAATTAATGTAACTTTTACACTCTACATGACAAACGAAAGATACACGAAGAAAAACAAAGATCACATCAGCAAAACAAAATATTAATAAATTTCGCACTCATAAATTCCTTTAAAAGTGATGAAGTATTAATATTTCCCATCATGGTTTTGGTCACTTCTTATAATTATTGCAAGAGAGCATAATTCTTATACACTGTTTTCTTTTTTGTTTTCAAAACTGTCTAAAATTATTGTATTTCTTGGATTTCTTCGTGTAACTTGTTATATGGTGAGTCTGATTCAAATAAAAGAATTATCCCTTGTGTTACGGACTATGGTGTGTCCGCTATGCTAGCTTTCTTGGATGAGATTTAAAACCACCGATCAACCTACCCATCATTAGCGATCAGGCTCTGCTCAGCCCAGCCTAGCCCATCCCTGACGGAGCACTCGGAGACCAGCACTCCGAACTGACGCTGCTTCTCCAGCGATACCACCAGGGTCAGAATGTCTCCAATTTTCACGTTAGACGCCACCTGAAAAAGAAGATGTAGAAGATGAAATCCATCGTTCTTTACAATCATTTTATGTCTGATCATGTCCACTGATAAATAAATGAAAAAATGTGTCAAATAAAAATCCCGACCAGGACACGAACCAACATAGCTCCATCTAATGGTATAGCTTTGCAGCTAAGATCACCCGAGGCCAATTTCTTTACAGAAATTGTGAATCTCAGTTAAAAGCATTGCAATGTTTAATAATATTTTAAAGTCCCTGACCAGGATTTTTATTTTTATTTAACACATTTTTTCATTTATTTAAGAGCAATTAAGCATTTTAAATGTAAGAACTTTAAAATATTATATGTCCACAGATGTTAGTTGTACAGATATCTTACAAACAATGTTACGGTGTTACCACAGCAATCGATCCATTGTCGATAAAGGGCGTTGATCGAATGGATGTCAACGTCTATCGATAGTTTCTAACAGACCAATTGATCGTTCGTCGAATCGAACGAGCTCTTTGTTAGTCGCGCGATTCTAAAGAAACTAATGGAATATAGTCGGTATTACTCGAAATTTAGTAATGATAGTCGTCGTGGCGCGCCGTTGTTACTGTGTGTATCATACGATATCTCAGGTTAAGCAACGTTCGGCGCGGGTGGTGCTTGGATGGGTGACCTTGTGTGACTTGTATAGAGTAGTAGTAAGGGTTTTTCAGAAGCCGTATCGGCACCCTGAAATTTCTGACATTCACCACCCGGCACTGGGCCAGCTAGGTGGATTATGGCCTAAAACCTTAATCACCCAGAAGAGAGACTCATACCCTGCAGTGGGCTCATTACAAAGAGTTGTGAAGAAAATATTAGGTATAGGTAGGCAATTTTTTCTAGAAAGCCCTACGGGATCATACGTAATCCGGGTATAACTGAAAATGTTATTGATGCTTTACGTAAAAAAAAAATAAAAAATATGAGTTTTATTTGAAATAAAAAATAATAATTAAAACAAAAACACATAATAATACAAGTCAAGACTTAGGGTGTTACCAGATCCATCGATGTCGATAAATCGAAGTCGGGTGACTGGTCTGGTAGCTTTCATTGATCGACGGATACCGTTCAACTAACCAATCGAAAAATTCCATCGGTCAACGTTGAATGATAAGTCTGGTAGCTTTAAATTGCCGAATAAACTATCAAATAAGTTTAACTATCGATCAATGTCATCTAATTCATTCTACCATCGATTGACACCCTTGATCGATGATCGATTTGTCTGGTAACACCAGTCACCCTTAATCGAATGGTTACGAGAAGACTTTTCGTGACAACGACCTGTCAACTCGGTCGAAAAGTCATAATAAATAAATTCAGCAAAGGATTTAACTCGATTTAGCCCCGAATTATGTTACTTAAAACAAAAGCGTAAAAAATGTTAAAAATAGTACCTGTTTATCTTCTGGGTCCCCCTTGTATATCTTCATGGAGACTGATGGTAGTAGCCCGGAGTCCTCGTCAAACTCTTCACTGGAATTATCAAAGCAAGATTAATTAATATCTACTTCGTCATAAAAGATGCACTTCAATTGTTACATACCCGTTAAATTTCCCCAAAAAAAATTTAACGTAATGTCGAGGGCATAGAGTTTAGATTAAATTACAATTTTTCACAGGTTTGGAACGCTGATCTGCACCCTTCTGTACAATCGATTTTCAATTTTTAATTGTTTATCATTAAGGCTGCAAACTGGACGGCAGCGACAGCGAAAGCAACAGCGGCGCGGGCAGCGATTTCCACAACACGATAGAAAGTATTGAGTTTGTATGAAACCGCGACAAATCGCTCGAGCGCCCGCTGGCGTCGAGAAAGGCCCAGATTCCCCGCGTCGCTGCCCGCGCCGCTGTCGCTTTCGCTGTCACTGCTGTCCAGTTTGCAACCCTTGATACAAATTTTGCGGTAAGTAAGAGATCATAATCAAATAAATAACGTTGACGCGGCAGTGTTTCTTGGTATAACAATAGATAAAAATTTAAATTGGAAGGCGCACATAGAAAATTTATGTAATAAATTAGACCGATTCGTGTACGCGTTACGGAGAGTTAAAGACGTAGCTGGTCAAAACGCAGCATTACTCTCATACCACGGATACGTTGCCTCTATCTTGCGTTATGGTATCATTTTGTGGGGCAACTCCGTTGAAAAAGAAGTGGTATTTCGGACACAAAAAAAGTGCGTAAGGGCGGTGTATAGTGCTGGGTATACAGATAGCTGCCGACCAATTTTTGAGAGCCTGAAGATTCTACCGTTGCCTTCTCTATACATTTATGAGGTATGCCTATTTGTAAAAAGCACCCAAATTTGTTCCTTACAAATAGGGATATGATTTCTGGTCGTAAGCGACACGCAGAGAAGCTGTACACACCTGCTCAAAGAATTTGCATTTTCCAAAAAAACATTGTATGCATGGCTGTTAAAATTTATAACAAACTTCCTTTTGACATAAAAAACTTGCCGTTATCCTTATATAAAAAAAGACTATCTAACCTACTATTAAGCAAACTGTATTATAGCACAAGTGAGTTTCTAAATGACAAATCTCTCTAGATATCGAATTTAATTTTTTCAATTTATTTTATTTCATTAATTTATTCTATTTTGTTTAATAAGTAATTTTATCTGACCATATGTTTTTTTTTTCATGACAATATCCAAATTAATAAAATATGACATTCTGTAATTGTATAATCTAAAGCTAATTATTTAAATCTTATATTATAGTACAATTTTTGCACACTGACACCTGTCGGTAGGATGTTGTTGACCTCACTTCTAGTTTTAAGACCTAAAATGTACCGACTTCCTTGCAAATAAAGACATTTCATTTCATTTCAACTCTTTTCTAAAGCAACGTAAATATTACTATTAAAATTGAACCCAGTCATGGAGTAAAATTTTAAATTACTCGGTGAAAAAAGTCTACCCACCATTTTTCAAAATTAATTTTGTTAATGTAGAATTCATGTAGACTGTCTTAAGTTTTCGCGATTTATAAACTAAAATAAAACTATTTTTGACCTAATTTATCGTTTATCAATAGACCCCGTGGCTAGTCTGACAATATCATTACTAATAGAATGACACTTAAACGAGTTTTTAAAAATATTATTATACTTAAGTGATAAATCTGGTCAAAAGTATTTATTTGTGTATTATCAATATTAAATTACTTATAAATTTTCTTTCGTAAAATGAAACCAACCTTTCGTCATCATCATCATCAGCCAGCGAGTTCGTCAGCCTGTCTGCTCTCGGCCTGTGAAGGTGGAAATGCGTCAGATCACGTCTTCTGTACCGACAGCGCACGTGGTACCCTCGACCTTGGCCCGTTACCAGCTTGAGATGGGGCTGGACGATGATGTTGTTGAAGTATTCAACGGTACCGTCGTCCTGGAAAGGGGAGATAATAAATAAATAATATTTCCCAGACAATAACACCAAGTACATGGCCCCAAACTAAGCAAGGCTCGTGATATGGGATACAATGTAGCGAACTAGAGGGCACCAGAATAATACATACATTACTTCACTCCTGTATCTCTTATGGGGTAGGCAAAGCACCAGAGGCTATGAGAACATTTGATGTCACGTTTGACAAATTTGAAGCTTTTATAATGATGGAGAGAAACTATTGCAGTGACAGGGGGTCTGCCATGCGATAGTAAAACTAAAAAGTGACATCCAATTATTAGTTTTGAAAAGCAACAATGAGCAATGATTTTTATCAAATTGCCGGTCGGGAGCACAAAAATGTAAGATTTTAAGGGTTAAATTGAGATAAATATTCTATCGGGTACCTAGTTTAAGAAGTAGAGCATATATAGAAAAAAGCATTTGGGTCAAGTCATGCAGTCTAATATAATAACGACACGTCCTTAAACATATCGACCTACTGGATTGTTTATTGAATAAAGAAAAAAAAAGTAAATCACATATTAATAGGTTCGGAGAAACAAGCTCTCCTAAAACCTTTCACGATCAGTTAACACAGAATTACCAGAAAGAGGCGCTAAAAAGACCGCCATTACATCGCATTTACTCAGAACACAATCAAATTCTTGTCGCATTCGATTTTCAATTCAAATCATTTTTACCGTTTCCTTCCGACGTGCACGCTCCGTCCGGACGTGACGTCACGTCCTGTATTGTTGCACTCTACCGTTTTTTGCTTCCCGCTTTTTTCAAATTGAGAATAAGTTTTTAAAAAGAATGTAGTTCTTTACGGTTATCTTGTCTATTGACCTAAATAAATAGTTCTTTGTGAAATAGTTTTGGACTGAAAAAAATGCAAACCACACAAAAAAGTCCGCAAATTATAAGCCATTTATAATTTATGGACAACATCGTACCTACTGTCAAAACTATACCTATGTTATTTTGAAATAAGAACATGCTCATATTGGTTTATTTGTTCATTAAAATTAAAGTAAATAAAATGCCCAGACAATCACAACAACTAAGTACATGGCCCTAAATACTATGTTATCGAATCGAACCGGCGACGAAAGCCGCATGAATAAAGTTTTTTTTTAAATAAATACATGACTTCATTGACATTTTTGCTTAACATTAGTAAAACTATTATGATACTTATTAAAATACTGTTCGGTTTTCAAATCTAGCGGGACACCCTTTATAAATATATTCTGTGGTAACGGTGAAAGGCATCGCTCTAAATATAGCCTTGTAGTCTAATCAATTAAATACTTTTTAGATCTGATTTGAATAGCTGGCCAGTGTTATTGTATATGAGCAGGTATCAGCGGGGCTATTCGTGTAACTAAAACACCAGCACTGTGCTCGATGGCGAGCTCGTCGATGAAATGTCAAATAGTTCGACGAATGTCACCGTCATCAGCGGCGAGCGCTGGGGTCGAGTAATGTGTTATGTGAATACCTATCATGTCACTCGTCGCTGACGCATCGATGAACTCGACGCTGTTGTTAAGGAGAATATTCCTGCAGTTGATTAGAATTTTCTGAGTATTTTTTGGCTTTGGAACAGTCTTTAAATCTTATTTCCTGAATTAATTAAGATGAAGTTTTGCAAATATGTACTTTTATACTTATACATATATTGGTATACTTTTCATCATTATTTTGAACTAGGGCAGGGGTGGTGTACCAATGGCTTTACCGTGCAATTGATAACACAAATGTTCGTGTCCCCTGAATCAAAGTCAAACAGTATTTTCAAAAACAATATCTAAGTATGAGTGGTATTATACATATTAGTAGTAAAACGTTTATTTGTTATAACAATATATTACTAATCAATAAAAAACTATAAAATATAAATTAAGTAACCAAAATGTATGTATGTGTCATAAATAACAAAAGCCATTTTTTAAATCCATCATTTTTAAATTTTCACCAGCCTGTAGGTATAATTAGGTAACTTAAAAATACGTTTTTAGTTTTTTTTTCTTTCAGACACAGCTTGTGGTCACTCGTGCGACGCGGTTGTTCCAAACAATTTAAACTTTGGTAAATAAATAATTCAGTTTGTTACACTTTTTGAACATCGTATAAGATAAGTGTAATTTTAGCATGTTACCTTCAATTTAGTTTCTTTTCTATTTTAACAGCACCAACCGTTATAGGTAAATAGCTTCATAGGAGGCATTCATTTGTTTTTTGTAACATTTGTACAGTTGGTAGATGTGGTCTAAATTACGTATGATTAACCTAGATTTGAAATTGGAAGTATTGTATTTAACATCTGTGCATTAGTTTATGTGAGTTTTCACCCGACTACGCGGAGCGAAAAGGTGGATTATGATTTTGACTCCTATAGCAGGTATGTATGTATGTGGGTATAGTAAATTTAACCGAAAGTTAAAGAATTGATTACGCAACGCATGGTCACACTAGCGTTGGCAGCGATCCGCGTGCCAGGTCACGTGCCGCGATTGACTCAGGCGTGAGTAAAATGTAACAAAACTTTATTTATTTAGGAATTCATATGGAAAAATTAAATACCTAATTTTATTAGGTACATAATTATGATCAGAATCGAGTACAGAGTGCTCTCCTTCAATATCTAAAATTTGTTTCCAGTCACCCTGTGGAAGTCGTTGTGGCGCCGCGGTTATTGTGCGTATCAAACGATATCACAGGTTAAGCAACGTTCGGCGCGGCCGGTACTTGCATGGGTGACCGCCAACCATTCATTTCTCACGGGGACTTCCGTGCTTCGGAGCTTCGGAGCTTCCCCCCCGTTAAGCAGCCGGTCCCGGGTGCTGTATACTTGTATACAGTAGTCGTTAGGGTTTGTCCGAAGCCATTTCGGGGTCCTGAAAATTCTCACATCCAACACCCAGCTCTGGGCCAGCTTGGTGGATTAAGGCCTATACCTCCTCATCACCCAAGGGAGAGACTCATGCCCTGCAGTGTGCTCATTACAAAGAGTCGTGATGATGATGATGACCCTGAATAAGACGGTAAATATAAAGGGGTCGCGTCTAGTCCAGCTTGGTGGTTTACGGCCTAAACCTCTACGTCGTCTAGGGTAGATACGTGGTAGAGACTCTATGAACCTTTGAAAGGTTTTGATCGTCAACGATAATGAATAAATTATGAACTACCCACTAAATTTGCGATATAAATTGAAGCAAAAAGACGTGTGGCACTCGGAGACTGCCGCGGTAAAGCTATTGCATAGCATTTTTTATAGACTTATGCAATTATAATTATTTATTTATTTTATTAATACAGTAATGTTTGATCTAATATGAAGTTCCACAAGTTCCTAGTAGATGGCGCTGATTGTTTATTAAAGCCCGCATATAAAGTTATGAAATCAAAGTATCACTGCTGTGCCGGTCGGAGTGGGGGGTGTTAGGGTTTTTTCGTTACGGAATTTCTGGATTCGATCCCCACGCTCAAGGCCCGCGATAGAAGCTATGCAATAGCTTAAAATTTTTATCAATATACATTAATTTCTAATCACAATTTTTTATCAATTTATATCTTTGTGACCAAAATAAGACCTCAACTAAAACAGTAACAAGGCCATATGTTGAAAGGTCACTAGAATTTTCTCTATATAAGTTCATGAATGAATGATTTTGAATATATTAGTGCAATAATACGTGGTATTTGTCAATACAACTTTTTATTGACACCGGTATTGGCGGTATTGACACCACAGACTATTTATTGATTTGACCCCTTCAATAGTCTCGTTCGAGTGCCAAGTGTACGCCTAAGGTATGATAGGTCCTGACATTGACAAACTCAAACTCAAATATTCTTTATTTCGTAAGTATTTAAATACATTTGAAATAAGTCAAACAATTTACAAATTGAACTGAATCTACCACCACTTCGGAAAGTCGATCTGTTGAGAAGAAGTGGCAAGAAACTCAACAGCAATCATCTTTTAAAAATAAGAGAAAAAAAATACACAATAACAATTTACAGCCAGGGAATCCCATCTTCTTGCATCCGGATATCTTATAGTAAACCTTTTCACATAACACTTATCCTTAAATCTATCGAAGGTTGACAAGTCTCAGCCGGGGAAGTTGCAGAAACGAACTTTTGTACACTGGATGTGTATACGATGGATGTATCCTAATACCACTATGTGTCCATAAAACAAGCTCGATGCAAAAGTTGCAGTTCCAGTTTGATATATGAGGAAGTGGATTTTTTTTTGGTTACTAGGTATACCTTTAATTGCAGGAAACTTTGATTGTTTGGGCCTAGTTGACACAATGTCTTAATAAAATCCAGGAGTTTTAGATGAGGTTTTGATACATATCACGTAAATCCGTTCAAAAAAACCTTTTACTTTAGAAAATTTAGAATACGGTCCATGAGTACCACAAATCATTAAGAACAATCTTAAATGACTAAAATAACTTAGTAGCTAGATAATGAGTACAGAATTACATTGAAATCTAATTAATGTGTAAGTTAAATTAAAATATGATTTGTAAATTAAAGTGAATCAATGCATTAATCGATAGAGGTAAGTTCAGGCTATCTACATAATTTTGGTCAAGTGTTTCGAGAAACAGTATCATTAGTTATCTCGAACAAGGTCGTTTCGTCTTTAAACTCCGTCATACATAATATATTCACAAAATTCGCGCAATAACCTAAGAGACTCCTACTCGTTAACTCAAAACGGCAAACTGAGTCATTTTGTAATAATTCCTTTATGGCCTGTATTAATACCGCTATCAAATTTGAGATTGATCTTAAGTACCATTTAAGATATTAATTAAATCTACTTAAGGTCGTTCACTGGTCTGACAGTATTTTATCGATACGAGCCTTCGTTATTGGACACCATCTAGACTTAGCACATAGCTTATTTTATAGGCATACCTTATACACTTTTCTACCGACTTCCAGAAGGAGGAAGAGCAAATGTTTTTTTATTGCATGTTTGTTACGCGATAATTCCGTCAATAATAAATCGATTTTGATGATTCTTATTTCAATTGGTAGAAAATAACTCAGAAATCATCATCATCATCATCACAACTCTTTGTAATGAGCCCACTGCAGGGCATGAGTCTCTCCCCTGGGTGCAGAGGAGGTATAGGCCATAATCCACCAAGCTGGCCCAGTGCTGGGTGGTGGATGCCAGAATTTTAGGGCGCCTAGATGGCTTCTGACAAACCCTCACGACTACTGTATACAAGTATACAGCACCCGGGACCGACTGCTTAACGTGCCCTCCGAAGCACGGAAGTCGTCGTGAGATATGAATGGTCGGCGGTCACCCATCCAAGTACCGACCGCGCCGAACGTTGCTTAACCTGTGATATCGTACGATACACACAGTAACCACGGCGCCACGACGACTTCGTGGTCCTCGGAAATAGTCCCACTTAAATTTAACCAACATTGGTATAACTTAATTTGTATTTTTTGTTTCATTTTGTACTTTTCCAAAAAAAAAAACTATGGAAACACAAATAGATACGTAATCAATGTTTCACTTCAATCAACGATATGGAAAGGAATTAAAAAATGTGGTTGCGTACCAGCATGTTGATATAGTATCTGTAATTTATCCTGATTATAATTTAGTGAAGTCGTCGAGCCATACAGGTTCTTGTGTATGTCATATTGAGCAACGGACTTCCTTACAAGGATGATATACATTCGATCATTAATTACTCACGGCGACTTCCATGCTTCAGAGGACACGTTAAGCAGTCGGTCCCGGGTGCTGCATACTGGTATACAGAAGTTATTAGAGTTTTAAGCTACTTACATCGACGTTTTGAAGATTCTGTCTTTTCGACAATATGAATAAAGCCATGACCAAAAACTCTAGTCTTTACGGAAGCCAAGATTTCCATGGCGCCTTTCTTCGCATTAACATATATTATACCATGCGTCCATGTTCAAACCCGTATAACTTCTTAATTAATGCTTCCACAAAATCTCAATTTCAACCTTTCAGTTTCGACAAATTTCTTCTAAACCATAACATATTTTTTTAAATATCGCATGTGGCCGCTTTGACGAAACGATAACATCCATTTATAATTTTGCTTTTACAATAGCGACTTTGTTTAATTATGTCTCTGTCATATTTGGTTTAAAAACTCCTCTGTTTGGCCAAAGCAAATTAAAACGCAGGTATACTAAGAAACAGCTATAAATCTTTAAAGCCCACGTTTTTTTTTTCTTTTTTGTGTTCTTACACCTTTCTAAACACCAAAAAAAGGTTTACTGTTAAAGGTTGAATGCTTTGATGGGAATCACAAAGAGGTTCTATGCAAACATACTTTTTTCGTTACTCATTCTTGTTTGCCAGGCTTGTTTACATACATGGTTACATGCTTTAAAAAAAAAACAAATGAAATGTCGCTGTCAACTGAATTCGTAAACACAGATTTTCGCGCGCAGGTAGAAATCTACAATATTTTGCAATAGCGTATAGTATTAAATTGTCCTAAGATTGGACATAGGGGTGAAGCAGTTAGTAATTTATTATCAATGTCTGTCGTAATGAATGGATAATCCTTTAACTATAGTTGGTCCGGATGTAAGATTGTAAGAAAATCGTATCTTCTTTGCAGGATTATGAACCAAATGAAAACGGCGTAGACTTTGATACTTTTTAGTAAACTTTCTTACTTTTTCCATTTATTCCAGTGTTTTCGCTCCTGTAACGTAATTTTACTTGTAAACTACTCGTTGTCATCTTTTAGGAATTTGCAAAAAGGGAACTAAAAAAAGATTAAGATCATAGGAAGCTGTAGCGCCATACTTTTTTTCGTCACAGTAGACAAAAAGTTGAAAAAACAATATCGTAAAATGACAATTTAGATAATGTTTAAAATTAAGGACATCTTAAATTGTCAACAATTGTCATCAACAAAGCTAACAAAATTCAACTTAACTTAAATTGTCTTAAGTCAAATGAAAAAGTAGAGCTCTCTGTGAAACAAAGATTATTTAACTTGTGAACGTCAGTTAATAAAGAAATGAAATAGCAAATGAACGATTGTATATGAAATTGATCACACAGATAGAAGACCCTGTTCCGGGATAGCACATAATATGATGCTTTATAGTAATCTGTTCGGCGTCTCTTTACTTTTACCTCTTACTTGAAGAAAATTGCAAGTTACTATCAGAAGTCACACTTATCGTCAAATTCTAGAAAAGACTAATTGATTTTCAAATCCACTTCTATCCGTATGTGGTGGATATTCCAAAAAATCGCACAAAACGCTTTGAAAGTTCCTTTTGGATACAGTTCACCAAGGTTTAGAATGAACAGCTTGCGCCTGTTTTTCTCGACCTACAGTCCTGGTACTTTAATGCGTCGAGGGAATAGGTTTCTCATGGATGGACGTGTACCACCTCAGTCTTCACGATCACTACCATCAGGTGTCATAGAAGACAAACGTTCCTTCATCATAACAACTCCGTGTAGTAAACCCACTGCAGGGCTATGAGTCTCTCCTCTGGATGACGAGGAGGTTTAGGCAGTAAAACACCAAGCAGACCAAGTGTTGGTTGGTGGATGTCAGAATTACCAGGGCACCGAAATGGCTTCTGACAAACCCTAACGACTACTGTATACAAGTATACAGCATCCGAGATCGACTGCTTAATGTGCCTTCCGAAGCACCGAGGTCGTACTGAGAAATAAACGATCGGCGGTCACCCATCCTAATACCGGCCGCGCTGAGCGCGCTTTACCTGCGATACCGTTTGATATGCACTGTTACTACGGCGCCAAAACGACTTCCATCCTTACTATATAAAAAAAGATGTTATAAATAAATAAGTTTACGTATGCTATCTGGATGTCACCGAAGAGCAACTTAATAAGCTTGAGCGCCTCCAAAATCTCAGTATAAGATTTATATTTGGTTTATGCAAATATGATCATGTGCCTCAATACCGCACTAAGCTCAAGTGGCTTCCCATTCGATTTCGCCGGAATATCCATGTTCTCTGTCTACTGTATCGTCTACTGTTCAATCCTACTAGTCTGCGCTATTTTCATGAATATTTTAAGTTCCGTCACTCCCAACATGAGCGTACTCTACGATCGTTAGACAACCTCATGCTCAGCACACCTTCACACTCTACGGATTATCTAAGCAAATCATTCATGGAGCTTACTGCTTTTTGGAATGAACTCCCTTTAAATATAAAATCAGCAAAATCACTCCATTCATTTAAAAAACTCCTAAAATCCCACTATTTGTCAGCATGTGAAGTTATTATAATCACTTAATATATTTAGGTATTCTAATATGTTTATTGGTATATTTAGTATATCCATTTATGTATTTTTATATATATACTAGCTGCTGCCCGCGACGTCGTCTGCGTGAACGCTATGCAGCACCAAACGCACCTACGATTATAACACTGCTAGCGTGATAATATGTAGCCTATATGTTGACCCGACTTCTTAACTATCTTCATGCCAAATTTGAAGTAAATCCATGCAGTACTTTTTGAGTTTATCCCGGAAAGACAAACAGACAAACAGACAAAAATTCTAAAAACTATATTTTTTGTTTCTGTTTCGATTGTAGATCATACCCCAAGTATTCTTTTAAAAAAATATTCAATGTACAGTTTTGACTTTCCTACCATTTTATTATATGTATAGATAAATTTCTCTATAGTTTAAGTATATTTTTATGTAGGTTTATAGGTATGCCTCAAGCTACATTTTCGGATATTCTACATCCATGGTTGTCTGGTAGAGATCGCTTCCTAGCGATAAGGACGACAATGGTATATCTATTTTTTTACGTATTTAAATTTTTTGTAAGGCATACAATAAAGTGTAAATAAATAAATAAGTTTGCCAACCGCTACCATTTTGTAAATCACCATCAGACAAAAAGAAATATTATTCAAAACGCGTATTTTCTAAGAAGTCAGTAATTACCTAATTTTCTCACAAATCATTGGTCTATTTATTCGTCTATTTATCAATTCTTTTGGTCACTAAGTGTGCTGTCACGATTGTAACAGAGTCGTGTGTAGTTGGTCGTGTTATTTCGTATTTGGAATAATGGACTTTTACGTCGGCTTTTGTTTATTAGTACTTCAAATAAAGGTAGTAACTGGACAACGGATTGGACGTAGCGGCTTTTCTGTTCTCCTAGTATTAAATCCATAATTGTCGATCGTAGGTAGAATTTAGAATTTATGGAAAGAGAGATTGGATGGGGTATAGAGAGTTTTTAAAGTTTTGTATACCTATCACTTCCATGCTGGACTGGGAGCGAAAGAAAAACATCGAATGTACCAGCTGCTTCTCATCCCGGGCATACTGTAAGAGTCAGTTAAGGGACCGTGGTTTTATGAGCGTTTTTGTCGGCGATGGGCTGACTCCCTGTCACTACAATAGTCTCTCTCCATCATTATAATACCTACAAATTTGTCAAATGTGACATCAGATGGTTTTAAACCCTCAGTTGTTCTGTCTACCCCATAAGGGACAAAGGCGTGAAGAAATGTATGTATGTATACCTATCTGGTACAATACTGCTTATATGCTTTTCTGCTTTTTCTGTGGCCTTTGTAAATGGCTCATCAATTCGAATTGAAATTAAATTATTTTGGTTTTGGACTGGGCTGAAAATGTGAGTGGTATTCAGTATTTGCTAGACTTTTCGTATCCCATGGATCTTAAAGCGCCAGTATTTTATGTTCAGCGAGAATTTTTTACTGAAACACATCGTTTAATAGAGAGTTAGCTCCTGGCGTATTGTAAAGCAGCTAATCCTGCCAAGTTCAAACCCCACTCTTCATATTAGGCCTGCTGCTAAATACTAACACATGCAGTGATGGAACTGATGGATCAGTCAATGTTAATTTTCTTTCTAAGCTCGTTTTTTCAACTTTGACTGGTAATTTATATCATGTCAATCACAGAAATGATATAAATCACATTTACAGCACTGTGCTCAACGACAAACAGTTCGACAAATGTCAGTTCTTACTCACGCCGTCATCAGCGGCGAGCGCTAGGGTTGAGCTATATGTTATGTGAATACCAATTATGTCACTCGTCGCTGATGCATCCATGAACTCGGCGATGTGGTTTACGAGAAAAGCCCTGCTGGTGTCTACTGAGAAACCATACTTGTTATCAACTTTGTCAAGAAAGCTTTAATTTTTTTAATCTTTACATCTTCTTATTTTTATTTGTAATGTGTATACTGTTGTCTTGTTAGTAAATAAATATTTGAATTGGGATTAAATCAAAATGCTTTGTAAATCCTACCTACTAATGGTACCTAACCTAAGGGTTTCCTAACCTTTTAAATATAGTTACCTACCCCTGTAACTTACGAGGAAATCAGTTTCTACCCCCTATAAAATGTTGCCAAATCTAACAAAACAAAAGATTACAGATATCTTTATTAATCATACGTACGGTGTTCCCGAAATACCGTCTCAGAGTGACATGGTTGATAATAATAATAAAAATGACCTTAGGAAAAGTTTTATTTTTGAGAAATTATTAGTTTTTGTTTTAGTAAAAATCTCAAACCTATGACCAGTTTTTCAACCACTATTGCAACACATTCGGTCAACGTTCATTGAATGCGTTCTTTATAACATTTTTTCCAACATCATCGAGGATCTCCGTTACTCCTGTAAAATTGTAATTACCCCCAGGTTAGGAACCCAGGTACTAGTGGGTTTAACGTGTCAGATCGACTGAATAAACAACCACTACGACCACAAGTAATTCAACACCGTTATTTAATATCACAAGCTGCATACAAACATTACAACTAAACTAAACTTTCCCAGCCTATCAGTTCTACCTGTCTTACTTCACTCATCGTCACTAAATTCCACCTCTTAACGGCCAGTCGTTCTTAACAAAACGCTGTTCTACAGACGGACTGACATATGTATAATGTAGATCGCGTGTTCCCTAGCTCAATTGCGTAATTTGTTCTGTAAGGGGGATGTCACAAGGGAGATTCTGTGAGACAGATGTTAATGATTTTGCATGTTTGTATTGAATAGGCTCAAAAACTACTCGACCGATTTCAAAATTTCTTTTACCATTACTTAGAGGGATTCTTCCGAATCCGTATAGGCTACTTTTTATCTTTCAAAATTTCTTTTACCATTACTTAGAGGGATTCTTCCGAATCCGTATAGGCTACTTTTTATCCCGAAAATCCCGCGGGAATCGAAATTGCGCGGGTAAAACCACGCGCAACAGCTAGTCATCGATATAGCTGATTTAAGCAACGTTTGGTTCGATCTGTATGAAGATGGGTAACCGCTGATCATTAATTAACTCATTAATTAACTTAATTAATTAATCACGATGACTTCCTTGCTTCGAAAGGCATGATGAGCTGTCGATCCCGACTGCTGTATACTAGTATTCAGTTATTGTTTGGGTTGTTTGAAGCTTTTTCAGCGCTCTGAAAATGTTGACTTCGACCAACCAGCACTGGTGGTTTATGGCCCAAACCTCCTCGTCCCACAGGGGGAGTGATTCATGGTCCTGCAGTGGACTCATTACAAAGGGTTGTGATGATTGAACCGATGCAATGCTTAAGCTGTTAACCTACTTTCTTTAATTTAAGAAAAACACAATTCCCGTATTTCTTAAAAAGATTATTGAACACTTCTTATTCATAAATCTAAACATAGCTTGATTCAAAAGATCTGCAACATACAAAGATCATAATGTCATTTAAAATATTAAGATTATCTCTTTACTGAACTCAATATGAACGCATCTTTACAACGCACTCAAGTTTGTATGGTCTGTAGGCGTCCCGCATTCATACGCCAAGGCAGACAGACAGACAAATAATGCCAGTTATAACCTGTGGTTACAACAGAAAGATGCAACATGTTGATTCGCAGAACTGAAGTGTATGTGGGAACGAAAAGTAGCATGTTTGGGGAAAATACAATGTAGTGTTACAAATTAAGCATGGTGTTGAATGCCTGAGAAAATTGGGTAGGTATAAAGTGCGCTCATTTGTGAAATTGACGCTAAGTTTTGAAAAACGTATGAATTCGGGCTCGTCTTCTGAAAGCGATTATTGTGTCTTAAGCTTAAAAGAAACTAGTCAAAAATCTATAGTTAAGTATTTGCTTACGTTTAAGTAATCTGTATAAATATACTAGACTCCGGAAAGTCAAGACTCCAGAAAGTCACTTACTCGTTCAGTGTAGGTACGCTTTTATAATAAAATTCCAAAAATATTTTAAATTAACCCTTCGATAGATTTAAGGATAAGTGTTGTGTAACAAGGTCTACTATAAGATATCCGGATGCAAGAAGATGGGATTCCCTGGCTGAAAATTGTTATTGTGTATTTTTAAAAGTTGCTGTTGAGTTTCTTGCCACTTTTTCTCAACAGACCGACTTTCGAAGTGGTGGTAGATTCAGTTCAACTTGTAATTAGTTTGACTATTTCAATTGTATTTAAATACCTACGAAATAAAGATTTTTTTTACTTTTGTCATAATATGAGATTCAATCACTTAAGAGCACTCTCAGAATTGAAAGCTTTAAATAAATAAGGCTTTTACAATAACTATTATTACTTGGACAGTCTAATCGTCCATATTTTTGTAATAAGTAATTGTTACGTCTTTGATTCTAATTGACAATACAGCGGTGCGAGCATAGAACTTTATTCAATCGTATGTTTACGAATGTTCGTATAGTATGGAGTCGTTTGCAAGTTTTTAGTAACATTGTAATTTTTGATTTAACAGTTATTTAAGAGTACAACATATTAACAAGGCACATATTTATTTAAGTTGGCCGTGGTTAGATTTCAATTATTGTTAACAAACCGTCGTTACGAGGCAATAAAGTTCTGTGCTCGCACTGCAGTAGCTATTTATAAATACTTACATGGTCTATGGACATGGTATTACATCCTTTGAGCGGCAGCGTGTACTGCAGATCCCCTCTTTCAGAGATGTACTCCCGGAGACATGAGGAGTTGCTGCCCAGACCAGCTGGGTACACTATCCCATTGAATGGTTCGTAGTCACTACGGAATACACGTAGATATTAATGGTAATGTTCTTTGATCTCAAGTCTCAGTATTCTGTTAAATTTGAAAAAAAAACAGATTGAAAGGGTATGCTACGGTGGTGTCCAAACATGTCCAAACATTTGGAAACGATGAATGAAAGTAGATTTACGAAAGAGGTGTACAGAGCAAGAATGGATGGTGCTGTCGGAAAGGGCCGTCCTAGGCGAACATATGCCGATCAAATTGGCGACGTTCTTAAAAAGGGCCTAGTTAAAAGTACCCGTAACCGGCGGTCATGTATGAAAAGATTAATGAACGTGGAGAAAGTGAAAGAGTCTGGATCGAAGCAATTGGTGTTCCCTTGTCTCTGCCTACCAAAGGGAGACGGGCGTGAGGTTATGTATGAATGTATGTTAAAAAACGTCCTAATTTAATAAAGAAGTTGGTTGAAAACCATAAGTAGGTAACTACATAGAATTATTATTTCCCACATCCAACAAGTTGCAAGATCGAACATTTAAGACACTGTCTGCTCTTATTTTATGACAATCCCGAAAGTCTCTTTGTATATAACTGTATAATATTCAGATAGGCAATATAAGTGGCGGGGAGTTTGTATATCATATTTATTTATTTATTTGCCCATTATTAGAACAAAAAAAGAAACAAATAAAAGGAAAACACAGTGTATAAAGGGCGGCCTTATCGCTTGGAAGCGATTTCTGCCAGGCAATCCAACAACATAAAAATTTAAATTGTAGATGGGGCATTAAATTAATATAGCTCAATACTTACTTAAAAAGAAACTATGAATTACAATATTTACAAGTCAAGGGATCATACTACCATTTCGTAACGAGTCTAATAGCTGAAGGGCTATAGGGCTATGTTGTTATGGGTTCATAACATATAGTCCTGGGATATGAACCTATGAAAAATCTTTATCCCCTAGAATCTAGAAGATTATTAATTCAAACCACCAGACTAATCTAAATTTAATGAAGATTAATTTATCATCATGATGATTTATTGTGTTGATTTTCCTCAATTCGATAACAAAAAAAATCGGGATTATTTTGGAAGGCACGATAATATTTTTGTATTTCATTACGTAACCTGGTTGGAATGGTTTTACCAAGAAATTCCTTTTGAATCAAAGGAAAACTGGAAAAGGATCCCATTTATAAACTCACCTATAAAGACTCTCGTCCCGTGCGAGTGAGACAGTGACATGCATGTTGTCCTTCTCGCACGCCACCGTGAGCCGGTCGAGCGGCGCGAGCGCAGCCGGCCACGTCGTAGACTCTGTATCTGTTGCTGATGAGCCCGTTGTTGCCAGTTCTGTTGGAGAATTAAAAATATAATCAGATATTATCAAATCATCATTTCTTCCATGCTGGACTGGGAGCAAAGAAAAAACATAGAATGTGCCAGTTGCTTCTCTTCCCGGGCATTCGGAGGTTTTGTTTGTGGGCGATAGGCTGACCCCCTGTCACTGCAATAGTCTTTCTCCATCATTTTAATACATCCAAATGTGTCAAACGTGACAAAAGATGGTTTTATAACCTCTGGTATTCTGTCTACACCGTAAGGGATGCAGGCGTAAAGCTATTTTTATTTATTTACTTTAACTTAAACGATATAATACACAATTTGTTTGTAATAAAAAAAAAAACAAATACAATATTAACATAATAAGTCAAAGGAATAATAATAACAATAAAATAAGAAAAAAAAATTAATAAGAAAAGTTATATAGGTATGTATGTATGTATCAAATCATAGGTAGTTATATTTTTCTCTACATCCTATAAAAGGTCTCTGTCCGCTTCTTCTCGTTTGTCCGTATGTTCAGGATACAAAAGTACCGGTTTTTATGTCTGCTTAGAATAGGCCTCGCTAGGCAGGGATCCTACCGCCAAGTGGGCTCCTTACGACCGGCTGGTGTAGTGGTAACATACATTGCCTTCTATGCCAGAGGTCCTGGGTTCGAATTCCGGCGCCGGCGGATATTTGTGCGATGACGAAGATATTAACCGTCAAGTCATGGATGTTTATGTAAGTTTATTCTAATAAAAAATATGTATTAATTCAATATGTATGTTTATATATTTCTTAAGTATATCAGTTATCTAGTATCCATAACACAAGTTCTTTGAGAAACTTAATTTGGGCTAGATAATGTTGTGTGAGTGTCAGAAATATTTATTTATTTATTTTTACTATAGACTAAGCCCGCATTTGACTTCAATCTCACGTGATGGTAAATGGAAATGAGGTCGAAGATAAAATCACACGGATTCAGAAAAGATCTGGCTTTTTATAAAATATTGCTAGAACACAAAACCGCTGGGGCGGTAATATTTGGCGGCAGATTTTATATAAAGGGTGTTCGTTATCCAGTTGGTCAAGGGATGCTTCCACCAAGCAACTCAGATTATTCGCGTTTTACGATACGTTTTTCCAGGAGCATTCTTTTTTATAAATATTTCTGACACTCACACAACATTATCCAGCCCAAACTAAGTTTCTTAAAGAACTTCTGTTATTGATACTAGATAACTGATACTTAAGAAATATATAAACAAACATATTGAATAAATACATATTTTTATTAGAATAAACTTAAATAAACATATAAACATCCATGACTTCACGACTAATATCTGTATTCATCACACAAATATCCGCCGCCGCCGGGATTCGAACCCAGGACCTCTGGCATAGAAGGCAATGTATGCTACCGCTACACCAGCCGGTCGTCAACAGAAATAGTTTTTTACTACTTATTTGCAGAATTAAGTAAAACCTTATTTAACTAACAAAATATTTAGAGCTTCTTAAAAAACCATGATTCTTACATTTACGACAACCTCAACGGCGACAATTTGTGGACAACGTGAAACGCTTGGTAAAGAACAGAAAGATGCTACGGTGAATGTATTTAACCGTCGCCGTAGCTACATTAAAATTGTTATTAGGATACATACTAAGTATTTCTGATATGTAGCTTTAACTATTAATAATATCTACGAATATAATAAAGTAGAAACATTATTTGCTTTGTTTGTTTGAATGCGGTAATCTCTGAAACTATTAGTTCGCGTTGATAGTCTCTTCAGATAGGTTAAGGAGACTAGAATTTATTAAGAAATTTCTACAAGACCAAAAGTTACGTGATCAAAATCTAAAGAAATTGTCTAAAAACGTCTCTTATTTCATAAAATATAAATTGAAACCAACACGCTTAACAAATACAGACGAATCGTACCCTACATCACGACATCTCCATCCATTTTGAGCTGGCATCAAAAATGTATTGTTTACATAAGAAAACCATTCAGCACTTTACATTTTAAACCACTATTCAATATAAACACATCCACACACTCATACCTTGACAAATCTATAAAGGAACCTGCATTTAATAACCACTTCAATAACCACCTGCATTAAACACCACGAAAATTTAAGAACCACTAGAGGCTGAGGCTCCATCAGTGCGTTGCGTTGTCGCAGTGGATCAATGAAATGTGGATGCGTTGCATGATGACGTCGTAGCGCAAGAAAACGACCTCAATTTAACAATTACGCCCGTCTCGTATTATATTTTCGCTATACCATGGTGCGGGTGACAGTACCACTTGGATTTTTGATTATAATTAGATTTCATTTGGAGACTAAAGCATTCTGGTTGAGTTTGATTTGATTTACCACAGGTATTAATTATTTAATATATTATGAATGTAATACAGATGAAATACTAAGTCATGATTTGGGAATCGCGAGAACTTACACCTTTCAGCGAAAATATAATAGTGTAACACTTTGTCCGTCTGTCGTCACAACGGAGCTTCCGCTGGCCTGCTAATCTCTCTCCCTGTTGCTCGTCCTTCGAAAAATGGCATTTAATTTAAAATATATGGAAAATTACGAAGGCACAGCGACGACGAGATGCACGCAACGCACTAATGTGGCCTCACCCTAAGTTAAAAAGGATGCTCCGGCGCAGGGTCAACGACCTCCTGGCTGGACGGTCATTTTGCATGTCGGGTTCAAACGACGAGACTTATTGTAAAATGGCTTTAACTTAACGATGAAATAGTTGACAAAATTGCGGTTTTTTTTTAAATGAACAACTGTCTCTTATCTTGTAGGTACTGTGGAATACGACCTCTTTGTATTTCACTGGCCGCTTATACTTCTGACGCGACGATTTTATTTAATAGGTACTAGCTGACCCGGCAAACGTTGTTTTGCCATATCAATGAAAAAAAAATAGATGTTGGCCGATTCTCATAGATACCGGATAAGCACAAAAAATTTCATCAAAATCGGTCAAGCTGTTTCGGAGGAGTATGGCAACGAAAACTGTGACACGAGAATTTTATATATTAGAGAAGAAAGAAGAAGAGGCCTTCAGAATTGATAGATAGTATGGTGTACATTAGGAAGTACACCATCCTAATGTACTCCTATGAACACATAATGTATTAGCTTGGCTAAAAAAGGCCAAAACCCTAAAATAAACCAACACAGGAAACTTTAAGCTGTATTATTAAACGACTCGCGTCTCGCCCCCTGTTCACTGCATGGTGGAGGCGCCGCGCCAGTCTACACTAACATTTTTACCGTGTTTCAGTGGGCAAGTAAAGAAGAAAAGCAAAGTCGGAGCTGTGCTGATAACAGTTCCGTAAAGAAGTGAACAAGCGGTAGAAGAAAAAATGACGTAATATTTAAAGGGAAAAATGGGATAAACGAGGATCAACATGCCCGGTATGGTGCAATGCAACCCAGAGTCATAGACATTTGTGGTCATTCTGGTTGGATGATACACTTCCCTTGGTCCGAAATCGTGGCTCATGTTAAATGATTTGTATAGTTTCTTGGTTTCGAGTTTGGAAAATTGGAAATGCTACCTACAAAATTTATTTTGATTCTTGAGGCAGACCTAACCTTTTAATATCCTTAACTAAAGATACCATACATAATTCACGCATTGACTTTAAATATGGAAAGGGGGAGAATGAATGTACAGCCGATTTTATTCAAAATATTTATAGCAATGATTATAACTTTCATTTTGAAATATTTTTATGAGTAGTAGTTACAAAGTTTAATCTTACATTCGATTAGTTTACTGAATCGATGTCTTTCTTCTCCGATTTAGATATAGATTACTTAGGTAGAAATGAGTTACTTCATAAATTTAAAAAAGGATAATGTTTGAATGTTACGTTAGGAACAAAGCTCCCTATTTTTGTGCGTTTTTTATAGGGAAAAATATTAATGGGAGTGTTCGATTCCTGAACTTTATTTAATTGATTTGATTGTGTTTTAGATTTAGTCCTATAATATTAGTATATTATGTAATTAGCAACGCTCACGAGTTACATACGACGTTTTTCAACACACTTGTGAGTAAAAGACAGACATACGTGATCATAAAATAACAAACACACTTGATAACAAAGCTGTGAATTGTGATTGAAAAATGGCGCCGAACCTCGCGCATGCGCGTAGGTTTTTTTTTCCGTCAAATGTGTCAATGTCTGTATAGCATATACAGCCTATTTTAAGTGAAAATGTTTAATTTGGAGTGGTAAATGCAAATATTTTAATATTTTATGACAAATGATTGTAAATTGTGAATAATTTGTTTAATATACAAATTTATTTTACTAATATAAGGCGCAAACATTTAAAAATGTATATGGATTTGAAGTGGTATAAAACCTCTTTGTTGTTTCTGAAAATATTTAGTGTATAACCCGGACCGGCTCTGTTTTCTCGCATGTTATTTGCACAAAGGTACAATTTAACTTTGTAGGATTCATTATATTATGCACTAGGGTATAATATATTAATGCACGCGTGACTTATAGCCCAGTTTATAGTTCTAAACTCAATAGAATAACGCTCACTTTACGAGCAAGTGTGTTGAAAAATATAATTTATTTATTTATATACACTTTATTGCATATTTACAAAAGAACAAACATATATGTACAACAGGAAATAAAATTATTCTACAGTAACACAATTGGCGGTCTTATCGCTAACAATCGATTTCTGCCAGACAACCAGGGTTAAAGAACTTGTAAAAAGAGAGTTGGGATTAAGGCATACCTAATTTTAAATATAAATAAACTAAATAAGAACATACATATATAATGTAAAATGACATACATAAATAGACAATATAAACATATAGCAAGCTTGAAATACATAAATAATATATACCCATAAATAAATTAATAATAATATATAGTATAAATGTATAAATATAATACCTAGTAGACTCCAGAAGATCAACTCGTTCATGGGTCAATGTCTACGCTTTATTTTATAATAAAATTCCAAAATATTTAAGATTAACCCTTCGATAGATTTAAGGATAAGTGTTATGTGTAAAGGTTTACTATAAGATATCCGGATGCAAGAAGATGGGATTCCCTGGCTGTAAATTGTTATTGTGAATTTTTTTTTCTCTTATTTTTAAAAGATGATTGCTGTTGAGTTTCTTGCCACTTCTTCTGAACAGATCGACTTTCCGAAGTGGTGTTAGATTCAGTTCAATTTGTAAATTGTTTAACTTATTTCAAATATATTTAAATACTTACGAAATAAAGAATATTTGAGTTTGAGTTAAGTTTGAGTCCCACAGGCAATGTGGCTGTTGTTCTTTATTTTATAGGTCTTGGATATTATAAATAACAGAGCACCTCATCAATATTAGCCGTCAGATCGGCTATCGATAGTTGATGTTGTATGCGAAGTAGGATTATCGCACTCAGGTAGGTTAAGCTAGGATTTGTATATTGTAACGAGTTTTGAAGGCTCATGGTGCGTACAGATTGCTGTAATGGTGCACCATAATGGTGCGTACAGATTGCTAGTAATGCAACCAGTAATGTAACATTCTGCGCAAGTTGCGTATTTGGACGTGTAGTGCACAGAATGTTACATTTCAAGTTCTATTACAGCAATCTGTACGCACCATTATACATAGATACTCGCTGTGAGGAACTTTGAATTGTAGTTGGCTTGCTCTCGTTACAGTCGTGATATTTAAAGATGCTTAGAAATTTATTTACTCGATCACGATTAAATCAATTTTATGGTGCCCGGGGAATGTGGAATGCGACTTCTTTGTATTTCACTGGCAGCTTATTCATAATTGGCCGAAATATAAAAAAATACCTCCTCCTTTTGGAAGTCGGTTGAATAGTGAAAACTCAGATAACCACCATGTCTGCGCAGCGTCTAACCCTTTCACGACCAACTGTGTCTAAAAACGACCACTTGAGCGATGGGGTAACACTGTCTGCCTCATACGCCAGTGGTCGGGTTCGATTCCCGCACAATCCAAATTTTCGTGTGCATATAACATTCAACTCGGCCGCATCTTTGACATAAATGCCTACAGCGCCGCGATCCGTTCACATGTGATAGGACTGCCCGCCTTCAGCGTTTAAATTACATTTACCTACTTTGTGTTTACTTCCATTTTGTTTTGTGACTGCAAATATACTTTCTTTATATAAACAAATAAAGCACTTTGTAAATTGAATAGAAAGTGTTCAATAAAATAACGTTTTGTGTCAAAAAACCATGTTTACGTTTGAATAACAAATCGGTCTTATAAATTATCGACCAAAAAATAATTGCGCCTCGATTGATATCCACGAAAAGATGTATTATTACATTTTAAAGTATAAACAATCCGCATATTAACGTAAAGCTCAATCAACAATTGTTTCAGTATGCAGACACTCGCGACTGGCCGCATGCCGAGATCAAACCGCGTAGGTATAGCTCGCTTTTCGTCCTTTTGTATGAACTTGAATCACTGTAGATATCTGTACTGTACTTTAGGGCTAGAAAAGACAACATTCATCAAAGTGGGAGTAAACACCCGTGGGTGTGGCCAGTCAGATCATCTGACCCACACCATCAGGTCATAGATAGATAGTGTGGTTACACGTTGTCCTTTTGTTCGTAATGTATCACAGAGAATCTTGAGATTCTCTTGGGTATTAATATTCTTGGCGGGAAAAAAAAGTGAAGCCACGTGCTAGGTCATTGTGTTTTTTTTTGTAAAAATCATGCATTTTAAAAGATTTCCGTATAACTGGCCATGATGCTTGCAAAATTAAAATTAAGATGAGTCATCCACTAATGATAGATATGTTTCCGGGATTATAGAAAAAATAAAATATAAAGGTTTGTTACGAAGATGTTTTTTTAATAAAAACTGGTTGACCTTTGAGTTGCACAAACAATTTGCAGATATCGTGAGAATAAGGCAGTTTGTAACGTTGCTTGTTTGACAGTATTTTATCGGCTACATTTTGGTGAGTGTGCGAGTGCCAAATTGAACCCACCCCTTTTTACCACCGGACTACCAGACGCAGACAGAACTTCCATCCCTATATAGTGGATTTACCAAGAAGTCGAACAAAACGCTTCGATAGTTCCTTTTTGGTACGGATTGCCAAGGTGTGGAACAATCTGCCTGCGTCTGTTTTTCTTGACCACTACAGTCCTGGAACTCTTAAGTGTCGAGTGAATAGGTTTCTCGTGGATGGACGTGTAACACCATAGTCTTCATGCGCACTTTCCATCAGGTGGCATGGAAGACAAACGTCCTATCCTTACAATAAAAAAAAATTGCTAGATAGGTATGATGATGTTTGGTGTTGAGACTTTGATTCCTTCCTTTATCCATGTCCTGTCATCTTGGACCTCATCTTCAATAACCATCGGGTGAGATTGTGGTATCGATATCACAGGTTAAGCAACGTTCGGCGCGGTCGGTACTTGGATGGGTGACCGCCAACCATTCATTTCTCACGGCGACTTCCATGCTTCGGAGGGCACGTTTAGCTGTCGGTCCCGGGTGCTGTATACTTGTATACAGTAATCGTTAGGGTTTGTCAGAAGCCGTATCTGCACCCTGAAAATTCTGATATCCACCACCCAGCACTGGGCGAGCTTGGTGGATTATGGCCTAAACCTCCTCATCAACCAGGGGAGGGACTCATACACTGCAGTGGGCTCATTACAAAAAGTTGTGATGATGATGATGAGATTGTGGTTAATTTACTGATAACGTCGCATTAACGATAACTTTTGGCATGGCCGGCCGCGGTGTGAGAGGTCGCTGGTTCGATTACCTGTTTAGTTTAGGAAACGAACTTTTCTAAGCCGTCTCCCTCTTATTAATAAACTCGGATTAAAGTTACGCCTAGTATTAGCAGTACTGCATAGTACCGATTTAATACGAGTTTATTAATAAGACAGTCTAGGTCTAGAAAAGTTCGTTTCTTATAACTAAACCGTCTCTGGGTGTATTCCAGGGATGTTACGGAGATTTGAATCCGACTCTGTTACGTCGGAACTTCCGATTATTATTGCACCTTCGGTTACAACTTCGCCTCCGACCCTATTAAATCGGAGGTTAATCGTTGGAATACTTTCGGAGTCGATTCATTTGATTAATTGGTTACAAAACTTACAAAGCTTTTGTTCATTTAATATAATATGCTACTTTGTGATTCAATTCCTTTAATTTAATTTCTTGTTTATTTGGAAACATGCCAATTGTTTTCATTGTTTGTTTTTTATTTTATAATTAAAATTATATTTTATAATAATTATCCTTCCATGCTGGACTGGCAGTGAAAGAAAAACTTAGAATGTGCCAGCTGCTTCTCTTCCTGGGCATACTGTAAAAGTCAGTTAAGGGACTGAGGTTTTATTGGAGGCTTTTATCTTGTATCCATCATTATAATACCTCAAAATTTGTCAAACATGACATCAGATGGTTTTATAACCTCTGTTATTCTGCCTACCCCATAAGGGATACAGGCGTGAAGTTATGTATGTATGTATGTAATAATTATTACTGAATAGTGTTTTATTGGTCCTTAAAAAAAGATATCTCTTGAAAAGATTCTCCTGCCACTACTTCTGACCCTGCCACCGATTCCGGTTCCGATTCCGATAAATAAAATTTAGAAACTCCCATTCCGCCTTCGGTTCCGATATAGTTACCTCCGTTACATCCCCGGTGTATACTAGGATATCCCCTCATGTCCGTAGCTCAAGCACAAAGGTAATAAAAAACAAAAACAACAACCAAAGCAATGAAATTTTAAAACCAGACACCAAGTATAAAGTCTATAGAAGCTTTAATAAGCTTGTATAGAAACAAAACAGTTGCATTAGAGACATTGTTATATCCAGAACCATGTAGTCAAAACTGGCCCGGAACCATTTGGTCCAAACTAGCCCGGCAAAGACTCAAACATAGGTAAAAATCTTAGTCGGGTCGCATCGCAGCGCAAAAATCCGCGTGCGAGCCTCTGATACATTTTATATGATCTATCGCATACTGTGCCGGGGCGGGGCGGGCCGCATTTCATATAAATGTATGAGATGAGACCGAGACCCCAGCTAGACTAGTTTACAACGTGTTTACAACAGTGAAGACGGCTATTGACAACCAAATTACATGACCTTGGCGGGTTGTAAACGTCGGTGTTTAGAAACGCAGACATACATCTACATAGACAACGCAAGTGCCACGATTTGTATTGGAACCAAGCGTGCCGACTTCTTAAGACCTATTGTGACGTCACAGCTGATATTTATTACTGGGAAATACAAAAAGATTCAGAGACACCGATGCCGCCGATGAAATCGATTATTAAGAACGATATTGATATTTTGGACTCGATTTTCTAACAGACACGCGGATTAAATCTAGAGGCGACCAACCTTGACGCTTGGTCGGGGTTCGGACACGCAAAGAACATGCATTTGCGTTATCCATGTAGATGTATGTCTGTGTTGAGGGCAGTGTGTACGCTTGTTATTGTATATTTTACTATGTAACTATAACTATAAATGACTCGAGTTTTGTAGCTTTTTAGCCTGCGTCTCAACCTTTATCCTCAATTGCATACAAAATGGCCATCGCGAAGATGATGCCAACACGAGAGATCAAAGCGCACTGACGATTTGGGGCGTGGCCTAGTGTGACCTTGGCTTGTGTTCTTGTTTGTCTCCTTGTCTGCAACCACCGTTTGTAACAGTGTGGATGATTCGGAATTGGTTGTCAACAACTTAACCTTCCTTAACCTTGGTTGGGAGCATTGGTTTTCAACAGTCTGGCTGGCGCTTGACGCAGGCGCATTATTGCGCTGCAATGCGCCCTGGCATAGTGTGCGAGTATCTTTATACCGCAGGCGAACACAAGAGCCGCTTCACACAGGATGCTGCTTATAAAACTTTTAACGTTTCTTATCATTAATGTTAATAATGCATGCTTTTCCATTAAAGTTAATAATGACTTAGGTATGCAGTTATCATCCTAAACATAATCTTTAGCGGTATTTAACTAAGAAGTAATAGGTTATAACTTTACGTAATGAAAACCGGTGTCCAAGTTATATATAAGTAACAAACTTAATTAACTTATAATACCAACTATAACTTATAATTAAAAAGCAGCAATGAAACGGTATAAATTGTTAATGTTATATTTATGATTATTAGGTAGTCTTATAATCAGAATTAAAGTGTTTAATTTAAGTACACATACAGGTTTGAATTTTAGTCACCAGCCAAATTTAAATGTTAGTTTCTTTGATACGATATAAACATACCTGCATACTCGCATTTATTTTAGCGTCGCTTAGTACAAAAAAGTAGATATTGGAACCACAAACTTTTTAAAAAATAGTCGCTGTTGATGAACATTGCTACTACGAAGCGGCATTTCATCTTTATTTTGATGGTAATTTAGAGTGACCCTGTTTTGCTTAATATGTTAGCGGATATATTAATTTCCTTGTAAAAAAAATATTTTTTTTAGCAAAACTCTATTCTGTAAATGATACTTATTGTATAAAAATAATTTGGCCGGTAACTACAATCCTGTATAATGAACACCGGAATTAGCAAACTTGACCTCGTAAACTTCAATAAATACTTGAAAAAGGCAGAACACAAAGAAAAATCTCCATGCTCTTTTGTCCAAAGTGCTCATTATACACATTCAACTACAACTCAACTAGGGCTGGAACTAAACAAATATTAGACAAACTAATATTTATAACGCGGCTTTCACTCACATTTATTGTCGGAGATGTCCGACTAGTTTCGAACTCTTATGGAGGTACAGTGCGAGGCGCAGCCGCGACTGCACTCACCCCTGATGAAGGACTCCATAAGAGTTCGAAACTAGTCGGACACCTCCGACAATGTGAGTAAAAGCCGCGTTATAAACATTAGTTTAATATGACTCACAAATCATTTTTAAATTCAAATACATACTTGACAGTTTTTTTGCGTGCGCTAATGTCATGTCACAACCGAACTGCTTATGGACAGATTTACATTTATTTTAAGAAATAACCTGTGGAGACATAAAGCCTACGCTTTTTTCATCATCCCATTAATATTTGATTTGGTAAGCTTTTAACATAACGTTTTCTTTAATGTCATAAAGTCGGCGCCAAACAAACCAATTCGAGCACATATTTTGAAATGTTTACCTTTAAGTATGTTAATTTGATTTGGTTCGTTTTTGGTTGGCATAAATGCGCTATGCGCCAAAAGAATGCTCCACTCTGCTCCACTTCAGTGGAAACATTCACTGCTCTTCTCCACTCCCCTCCGCTCGGCTTTGCGTCAGTGGAAACGCAGCGTTATCCGGTATATTTTTGCTTATTCCGGATAAATTATAAGCTTTAATTCAGTGTCTTTACATGAATGTGTAAAAACTCATAATTCCGTTTCAAAAAATAAATTATAATAAATCTTTAACATCCGTTACCAGTATTTGAAGGCACCTGCATGCCGCGCGCGGCTGCCACCAACACCGTCATTAATATTACAGTCCACATGGTTTCAGTCTGAAACAACAGATAAACAAATTATACTAAATCACAATTATATAAATATTTTTGAAATTCACACAACATTATCTAGCCAAAATTAAGTTTCTTACATAACTTCACGACTGTATTCCTTAAGGGGTAGCCAGAACGTTTGACAAATTTGGAGGAATTATAATGATGGAGAGAGACTATTGCATTGGCAGGGGGTCAGCCGTTCACCCACAAAAAAAAACCAGTAAAACCTCTGTCCTCTCACTGACTTTTACAGTATGCCCGAGAAGAGAAGCAGCTGCTACATTCTACGTTTTTCCTTAAAATAAAATGTTATAAAATGTATTCAAATAAACGAATAAAAAGCTTTTTAGCTTTTCATATAAAGGGATGTCTTTATATCTGTTAAGCCGAATGCGTGAACTTATAGAAATTGAAAGGCGATGACGATATGCCAGTTAATAGTCTGTCTCTTGAGATTTCAGTTACTTTTCAGAGTTACAACAAGCTGGTATTAGTAAAGATTTGTTTCTTTATTTCTTGATGGCCTTTTTTTATTAGTGTCAACGCTTTTCATGAGAAAATTAAGTTGATGCTCAAACTCGTCCTTAGCCAATTGTATATACAAGATTAATTTTAATTAGCTCCACACCAATCCTAACAACATTTGATCTACGACTTTTTACAAATATTGATAAAGAACCTAAAAAAATAAAAACAAACAAATTTCTGTAAGGTTTGATGTGGTGCAAGAGGTGATGCGCTAATTAAAATTTACCCTGTATACAGTTAAGAAGAGAGCTACAAAATTTTTGTCAAGGCAGACGTGTTACAGTTACGACCTGTATCTTAATTCAAAAAGTGCGGTAAAAAGTGCGCTAAATAAGAAGAAAAATATACCAAAAGTTGCGTAGTGAAGTGCTTAACTCAAGTGTGTAAAAATATAGACAATTCACGCGTGATTAATAAGTGTTTAAAGCAATCAAAGTCTAAAAAATACTCCCTGTATTAAAATACGCTCCAATAGTGAACAAAGGACTGGACTTCGAACTCATTAGTCAACGGACTTGTGTAACGGACAATAAGCGTGTTACCAGCCGTGAGTAGTGACTAGTGTTATGAATCTGACTATTTCACCGCATTACGTCACAGGCGCCATGGTCTAGTGTAAAACTGTCTGATCACCACTCGAGAGATACGAGTTCGAACCCCAGTGCAGTGGCCCAACACGATAGTTTTTTTTTTTTTTTTTTTTTTCTCTTTCTTTTTTCAATTCCTGTTTGTATTTTTTTTTCTTTTTTAATATTTAATATTTCCCACTTATTTTGATATTGGACATTACTTCATCTACGGAAATTTTATTGAAAAAATATATATATTTGGAATATTTTGGAAACAATTTTTAAAAATGTCAGGAAAATGTACTGGTTGCACTCAGAGTCTTCAAGACAACCTGCACATAAACTGCTCAAACTGCAACGCAAGCTACGATCTGCCATGCGCTAGCTTCAGCAAAAAAGAATTTCTGGGAATGACATCAACAGTCCGTCAAACATGGATATGTCAACTGTGTAAAAGCAAGACTCGTAAAACGGACAACACACATACTCCTGTCCGCGGCTTAACTACTACACAAGCTGCGGATGCTAACATTACTTTACGTGCCAAAAATATTCAACAGAAGAAAAAGGAAGCCAATGAACTTTCCAGTAACATAAAAGAAGACGAGCTACGGAACATTATTTCTGACGAAATACGCAAAGCTCTTAATAAAGTATTAGAGGATACTATCGCAAAACAAATTGGAATGGCATTAACAGAATTTAGAAAAGAAATCGCTGAATACAGTAGATCAATAAAATTCTTAAGTGATAAATTCGACGATATTCAGAAGGATTTTATATTGACAAACCAAAAAGTTACATCCGTGATGAATGAAAATCAATCTCTGAAAGAATCTATAACTAAGTTATCCAACAGACTGAATCAAATGGAACAGTATACTCGATCGAGCAATATAGAAATTCAATGCGCCCCAGAGAGTAAATCGGAAAATCTGGTGACACTAGTACAACAGTTGGGAAAAACAATTAAAATAGACTTAAAGGAAACAGATATCCTCAAATGCACGCGAACAGCAAAACTTAACGCGCAAAGTTCAAGGCCAAGGTCCATCATTGTAAATTTAAGCTCACCTAGACTAAGAGACTCAATTTTAGCGGCATGTTCAAAGTTTAATAGATACAACCAAACTGATAAATTAAATACTCGCCATCTTGGGATAGGAAGCAGCAAACCTTCCCCAATTTATGTAAGTGAACATCTGGCACCTGATGCAAAGGCGCTTCACGCTGCCACTCGAAAAAAAGCCAGAGAACTTAATTATAAATATGTTTGGGTTCGGGATGGCAAAGTCTTTGTAAGAAAACTAGAAACATCTGGATATATTTATGTTCGCAATGAAGATGTATTAAAAACACTTGTTTAGTTTAGGTTATAAGATCAATATTTACTAGAGCTTGCCTTGGTGGCCTCAATTTGTCATATTCTTACCAATAAAAATTTATTATCAAAATACGCGAGGTCTCAACACAAAAACTAGTGAACTGTTGCACAATGTATTGTTAAATAACTATGACGTGATTGTTTTAACTGAAACTTGGTTAAGAGATAATATATATGATGCTGAGCTTATTGATAGCAGATACGTAGTGTATAGACGAGATAGATATACCTCCGGCTACCACGCTAATAAATCAGGAGGGGGGGTGTTGATAGCAGTCAATAAAGACATTCCATCTCACAGAGTTAGGGAGTATGAGAGTGAATGTGAGGACCTTTGGATTAGCATTAACATTTCTAATCATAATAATGATCATAGCAGTATAAACAAGCTACTTATATGTGCCGTTTACATACCTCCACCTGTCCAGCGGCATATTCTAAATAATTTTATTGTAAATGTTAGTAAATTTTTGTATGATGCTGAACAGGTTTTGATAGTCGGGGATTTTAACCTAAGTTGCATTAACCGGACACAACATAAAGACGATTCTGGTTGCAAACCGGATGTGAAAAATAGTTCTCTCGCAGGTGATTTGATAGATTTTGCAAATCTATTTAATTTGCAGCAGTTTAACAACATTGTAAACAGCAAATCTAAAATTTTGGATTTAGTTTTTAGTACAACTCCCATAGCTGACATAAGCACTGCGGATATACCACTAGTGAAAATTGATCCTCTGCATCCGCCTTTGGAGTTTTCTTTTCGGCAATTACACTATAATACTTTGAGGCCTAAACTTATTGCAAAAAGAAACTTTTTTAAAGCCGACTATGACTCTATAAAAAATGAACTCGGTAACAAGCCGTGGGACACACTTCTGTCTTCCTGTGAAAACATAGACCAAATGACAGAAAAATTCTATGATATATTAAATGAGGTAATCCAATTTCATGTGCCTGTGCAAAGGCGAAAGAATTCCGACTATCCAAACTGGTATTCTAGGCGGCTAATCTCTTTACTCAGGGAGAAAAATAAATACCACACTCGTTACAAAAAATATAAAAATCCCCGAGATCAATATTCTTTTGAATTATTAAGAGATCGATGCGAAAAGTTATTGACATGGTCATATCGCCAATATGTTAATTGTATTGAGACAACTTTAAAATCGAATCCAAAGCTTTTTTGGTCGTTTATTAAGAGCAAGCGTAAAAATCAAAGTTCCTATCCCGCAGAGATGAACTTAGGATCTGACAAAGCAAGCGCGGGCGAAGCAATCTGTAACCTGTTCGCTAAAAGCTTCTCTCAGGACTTTAATCTGACGTTGCAAACACCATCCCACTTTCAAAATACCGTATCCTCTGCTTGTAATTACATAGGTAAATTTTCAATCAGTCAAATGTCTATTTATAAAGCACTTAACGAATTGGATCCAAATAAAGGAGCGGGCTCTGATGGTATCCCCTCAATATTTATTAAAAAATGTGCTAAAGTTTTAAGCGTGCCACTCGAGTTATTGTTTAATAAATCTCTTGAATCGGGGATATTTCCGAAGGTATGGAAATCTTCACTTGTAGTCCCTTTATTCAAAACTGGAGACAAAAAGAATATCAAAAATTATAGACCAATATCCTTACTTCCCATTTTTGCAAAGGTTTTTGAAAGTCTAATAAATCCTATTTTGTCTTGGCATGTTAAACGTAGTTTAAGCCCACAACAACATGGGTTTATCCGACTTAGATCCACTTGCTCTAACCTAGTAGATTTTGTAGAGACTCTTTCTAAATCAATTGACAACCGTACCCCAATGGACGTAATTTACACGGACTTTAGTAAAGCTTTTGACAGAGTTAATCACCAAATACTTTTATACAAATTGAAATCGTTTGGGATTATGAGTAGTTTACTGGACTGGTTTAACTCTTATCTTACAAACAGGACATCAATAGTTGTTATAAACGGTTTTTCTTCCAACCCATACCCAATTCTATCTGGAGTCCCACAAGGTTCAATCCTAGGACCTTTACTATTTAACATTTTTATAAATGACATTCATACATGTTTTCATAATTCTGACATTTATCTGTTTGCCGATGACTTAAAAGTTACACGAAGTGTTTCTTGCCACATTGACGAAGTTTTACTGCAGGAGGATCTTGACAGACTCATGACCTGGTGTGAACAAAACTGCATGACCCTTAATTCTGATAAATGTTACCATATGCGTTTTTCACGCAACCGTTGCAATAAACATATTGGTTCCTATAAATTGAATAAAGACGTGATAAAAAAAGTTGACATTGTTCGTGATCTAGGAGTATTGTTAGATGGCAAATTACAACTACACAAACATATTGAAAACATCACAACATCTTCTTTAAAATTGCTCGGGTTCATAAATAGAAACACAAAAGATTTTCACAACCCGTCTACTAAAATAACGCTCTATAATTCATTGGTCCGTAGTAGACTTGAGTACTGCAGTCCAGTTTGGAACCCTTTTTATGCAGTCTATGTTAATAAAATTGAGAGGGTCCAAAAATTATTTTTGCGCCATCTTTCATTTCAATCTGGCTTAGCAAAATGTTTGGCATCCTACGAAGACAGATTGTCTTACTTTAAAATGCATCGCCTGTCGCTTCGTCGCAAGTACCATGACTGCTTGTTCTTGTGCAGACTTATGAATGGATCGATTGACTGTGAAAGCCTACTACATAAAATATCTTTATGTGTACCTCTGAGAGTGCCTAGATCTACTAAAAATAATAAGACATTTTACAATGACAGGTCACGGACTAACATAGGATTTTACGCTCCACTAGCAAGAATGTGTCGGTACTACAATGAGCTCAGCAAAAATAATAATAACTTTTGTATTTTTACTTCGAACCTTGATAACTTCAAAACAGATCTGAAGGAGATCTTATTCAATAAAATTTAAAGAAATGCACGACCTCCATTTAGTTAATAATTTATTGTTTTGTATAGGTACACATTTTTAATTAGGATAGGATAATTAGCTCAATTAATTTTAATATCTTTTACTATTTATTTTGTAACTTAATTTTATTTTATTTTCTTATGTCTTAATGTTTTATTTTTTCTTTTATTTGAAAATAATTAATTTAATTAATGATATAGATTGTAAGATTGTAATATTTTTGTATTTTTCCTTGACAAATAATAATAAGACAGTATTTAATTTAAGCATGCTGTGTTTGCCTTTAACTGAGGTGGCACTTATGTAACCTTTCTAATAACTGTGTACACATATTATGAATGTAAAAGTGTGTGCCTTGTTGGCGAACCTTTTTTAATAAATAAATAAATAAGTTCAGTAAATCAGGAACAATTCGTAAGGATAATGTTCTTTTTAGGACATTGCCTAATTCATGGCCTAATAAATAATAATAATAATAATAAAATCCCCAGACAATCACACCAACTACATGGCCTCAAAGTAAGCGAAGCTTGTGTTATGAGATACCATGTAGCGAACTAGGGGGGAACCTAGAATATAAATACATATAAGTATAGATAAACACCCAGACCCGGAACATTATTTTTTTTTTCTTGTTCCGGGCGGGAATCGAACCCGCAACCACTAGCGTCTGAGGCAGATAGGTTTACCCCTTCGCCAAAGTGGTCGTCAAATAATAATAATAATATTTGACTAATGCGCAAAATTATCTAGTACAAGAGGATAGATCGTAATTTCGGAACTCCATCATTGCTGGAACGCACTGTACTTAGCATTTTTAGTCCAGGCTTGGCGCTTCAGCGCATTTTCGCCAAAGTTCCGATACAACTGCACGACTTGATTAAAAACTAAGTTTAAAACTAAACAGACGAGACCATTTATTTTTTATTTTATTTATACCGGGTTATTGGTAATTAGACTAAAATCAAAAACCTAATTTTTTTGATCCTTCAAAGGAATCATACAACTTTTTGCTGTTAAAATCTATAATTTGACGAATTGCAACGAGAGGAGAAGATAAACCGGGTTAATCGTTCTATTTGTATTTTTTTAGACTCTTTTTTATATTAATAATACAGCATATAAAAAAAATCGATGACTAAACCCGCATTGCACCTCTGCTTCATCTTCATCTGCTACAATGAACCTGATGGTTAGTGAAAACGAGATAGAACGAGACAGCATACATGTTCAGGTAGTTGTTTTTGTTAATGCAAAAGACAGTTTACTAGTGTACTAAATTTTGGTTTGAGGTAATTTTGTGGTTATTGCATGAAAGAGTACCTGTCAAACATCCGCAAAATATTTCACATTCGTTACATTAGTGGGACAGTCGGAAACGTGATGTAAGTCCTACTAATATTATAATGCGAAAGTTTCTGTGTGAGTATGAATGATCGTTTGTTTCTTTTTCACGCAAAAACGGGTTGACGGATCATGATAAAATTTGGTACATATATAGATTATAGTCAGAAATAACATAAAGGATGCTTTTTAATTAGATTCACGAAAAAAATAACAAACGAAAATCGCCCCAATTACTGAACAAATTTGAACCGTGCACTAAATGAGTATTGCTTAACCCATTGACACCGTAAGGACCAATTGTCCAAATAGTACAGTCGGCAAAAAAAGTTATGTACTACCCATAAGGTTCATTGCCGTATTTATAGTTGATAAAGATGAGTTTCGCTTGCAGTTCGAGCTATAAGCTTCTATTGTCATCTTACAATCCAGTGAACAAAATGGCAATAGTTAGTTTTCTTTATCAATTGAATTTGGTTGCCTATAGAGGTTTTATTACTTTTGTATAGAAACATTCAAATGTTTTATATATTTATAATAAAGGTTAAAATGCCGAGTACATATAAGCACGTATGAATACTTATCAATTAGGTTTATGTCATTATTAGCTGTTTCGCACAGTTTACCCGCGTAATTTCGGATCACGCATCAATATTGGGATAAAAAGAGACTGCACACTATCACTCTGCCAAATTTCAATGAAATCCGTTGAGCCGTTCTGCCATGATTGACGAACAAACATTCATCTAACCATCTAAACTTTCAAGTTTATAATATTAACTAGCTGACCCGGTAAACGTTGTTTTGCCATATACTTAAATAAAAAAAAATAGATGTTGGCCGATTCTCATAGATACCGGATAAGCACAATTTTTTTTATCAAAATCGGTCAAGCCGTTTCGGAGGAGTATGGCAACGAAAACTGTGACACGAGAATTTTATATATTAAGATTGAGCCGTTCTGCCGTGATTACACATCTCTTTCAGTGCCTCTAATTTGAGCCTTAGTGACATTTTCAATGTCTAGGAAACTACAACAAAACTGGCTTAACACTTTGTTGGCCCACTGTACAAGTTGGTCTATCGAGCCAGTGCCAGACAAATATTATGAAACTTAAGCCGTAAGACTGAGTATTGTTAACCACTTGTACACACAAAGGTGTGTCGTAACTCGGAAATGAATATCGTGCGGTAAAGGTGTTAAATAAATTATAGTGTTTCATTAGTGATCTTTAAGGGTTAAAACTTTCCTTTGTCATTTAAATTCTGTTTTAAAACAAAATGATTTCCTGTCAAAGTAACTTACATTTGAATTAACTTCAGCCGAATATAGGCATGCCGAATATAGGCAAACACGGGAAATAGTTCGTACCTATAGTTTTGAAAATTGGCACGGTTATACCATGTGGAGTACTAAAATACGTACTAAACACACATGCTAAAAGTTCTCAAAAGTGCTGAAGATTTAGGGGGCGAAGAATGTCCCTATTTTCAGATCTTTGCTCATGACTCGAAAATCTGTACAAATAGCATAATTATTGCTTTTTACTAAAAAATCTGCATTACATTTAGAATAAAGTTTATTTCCGATTCGAAGGGGAAAAAAGCTATGATTTTGACAGCTGTCAGGAACGCAAACTCCCACCGGCCGCACTATAACACTATAGGAGCTACAAGGTGTTGAAATTTGCGATGTGCGAGATTCCGTGAGTCCTCGGCTTCTACAGGCGGTGCTTACCGTGGCATACCACTGACTGACGTAGAACTACCTCATGGGTAAGGCCGTATACAGAAAGAAAGCTGGATACTTATAAGCGCTTACCGGCGCTTGACAGCGCTGGTCCGTTCTACACAAAGGAAGCAGGTTGAGGCAGACCAAGCAAAATGTCCGACTTTCCCGGAATTTCCCAACGCTGACCAGCGCGTGTTGAAGCTTGTCGGAACTTATCGGCGCGCTTTCATATATTTTCCTGCGCGGGCCACTAACGCTGTTAAGCGCTTATAAGTTTCCAGCTTTCTTTCTGTATACGGCCTAACACGCCTTCAACTAACCCTCCCATGCTCTACTCCATTGCAGAATCAGGAGGAAGCATGTTTTTGACAAAATATCGTGCACTCACTAAGCACCTTAATCTTTCAGGTATAGATATTCTCTCCCCAATAATTTGGAACTTAGGGCCAACGCTGCGTCACGCGTGAAGCAATTTCGCTAGTAAAGTTTCATTAGTATGCTTGTACAGTGGTGTCAATGGAATACTAAACCTCTTACTAATTGGCTAAATTTCGATTAAAATCGATGTACGATGTACGCGCGTGTAGCATGTGCCGTACGTCTGTATCGTACGCGCGAACGGCGTACCGTTCGCGTACGTACGATACAGACGTACGGCACGTGCTACACGGCGTACGTTCGTAAACGTAGCAGTTTTGTACGAATACGGGCCTAGACACTTAGAACTGAATCTTAGGCTTATTTGGACTTGAACTCTTTATCTTGAGTATAGATTTTTCGAAAGTTCTCTATGGAAAATAAACGCTTGAGTCAGGTTTCAAATACGGAACTTAGGTCTCAGTAGTGCCATTCTAAAAACCGTTTTGGCCTGTGAGCGAATGGAGGTTATAAACTGTAAGTTTAATTATTCTAATAAAATGTTTAATTCCCCTGCGTCCATGCTAAGTAGGTTGTAGATATGAATATACAAACATACAGGTTGAAATGAAAGTGACACCCGTATAAAGAGATACTAGGTAGATAATTAAATTAGAATACCCTTTAACTTCCGTACCTTTCACTAATTATGTAAAGGAGAGTAACTATAAATAAATCCGTACTGTGATTACAACCCCTTGAGATATAGATAAAGCTTAACCGTCTGCGAATATACTTAATTAAAACAAATATGTAAGTACACACTACAAATAAGATAAGTTGTTCTTCCAGCATTCCTACGAGTGGATAGGTAGATAAATACAGGGTGACTGGTGGGTCACTTTTGAAATTCTAGGACGTGATAGTTTGAGATCATATAGGAAGAGAAAAAATATAATAAAAAATAAATATTAATTATTTACTGAGTAAACTAAACCGAAAGTTAAAGAATTGATTACGCAACGCATGGTTACGCTAGCGTTGGCAACGATCCGCGTGCAGATCACGTGCCGCGATCGACTCAGTTGTATGTAAAATAAGTAGTAACATAGTAGTATTTATTTATAGGGAATTATAGTGAAAAATTAAGTTCCTACTTTTATTACATAATTATGATCAGAATCGAGTACAGAGTGTTCTTCCTATCTAAAATTTGTCACCGGTCACCCGATAGTGCAATAAATTAGCGGGCAGCAAGGTAAAATAGATAAAAGTTTACCTAATCTTTACTTCAATGTACAGAAGGCAGCAGCTCAAGCGTTCCAAACCTGTCAACAAATTGTAAAGAAATCTGAACTCTAACGATATTAAATTCAAAATTGGTTGGGGTTTAAAGAGAAATAGGTATGTCATATTTTTTAAATATGATTTGTTTCTTACGTAATATTATCAATGAGGTAAAAAACGATATTGACAGAAAAGCTAATTTATTAGGTCATGAAATGAAAAATTTTATTCATCATAAGACCATCGAATGGCCGCTTAATGACGCCACAATTTTGTACTTCGGCTTTAACAAGGTGTTGATAGTTATTGAATAAGATATTACAGTAGACCAAGAGACAAAAAAAGCCGGCGGAAAAAAACTCTTGGCACTCTTTTTCAGTCAAGATTATACGAATTAAAACAAATAGGTACATACAGTACAAATTGATCATGACATGAAAAAAAAAAACTGACAATCACTTGAAAAACTTTAGGTAGGTACTGTAGCGAACGGGTGTTCTGATTTCTCGAAAGCTGACGTGATTAGTGCGGTAACACAAATAACCTTCGCTCAAATTGACTTTTATTTATTATACGAGTATACTTATAACCTTCATTTTTGAATATCTTTTTAATATTTTCCCCAATATTCTCTTGTCTTTACAGGGAGCACAGATTCTAAGAAGACATTATTCTCACATTCTTTTTTGTCAGTTATGTAAATTACAAGCCAATTCGTTGAATAATTTTCTTCAACGTGCAACCACAACTTCACAAAATGTCGTTTAGGTGCAGCGCAGATGGCACACTTTTTGTGATTTTAGTTATTAGTAAAAATCGGTGGTTAACTATTTTTCTTTTTATTCTCAAATTTTGTAACTGGATGTCAATTTGCAACCGAAAGGAGCCGGAAACTAGTGCTAATTATTTAGTTTGTAAGCCTTTTATACAAAAGTTTGTCAAATTATTGTGCGCCGGACTTTTTGCGCGTCGTGTGCGTTACTGCATATATTTGCATAGGTTCTATTTTCACAGACTAAAAAGTGCGTCACAGATAGTCTGTCGTCTGCGCAGCGCCTTAATATTACTCTTAAAAAAAAGACTGACCGACCGACAAGACCGACAAGACCGACAAGACCGTGTGGCACTCGGAGACTGCCGCGGTAAAGCTATTGCATAGTATTTTTTATCAACTTATTCAATTATAATTATTTAATTTAGTAATTTATTAATAAAGTTTCACAAGTTCCTAGTAGATGGCGCTGATTGTTTATTAAAGCCCGCATGTAAAGTTATGAAATCAAAGTATCACCGCTGTGTTAGGTTTTTTTCGTTACGGAATTTCTGGATTCGGTCCCCACGCTCAAGGCCTGCGATAGAAGCTATGCAATAGTTTAAAAATTTAACCATAAGCCCAGAAAATATCTAATGAAAGTGTCTAGCATAATACAACAATAATATTGAGAGCAGAAACGCAGAATATTCTTCACATAATTTTCCAAAAACTTCCCAAGCTTCCAATAGATGGCGCCGCTTTTAAAACGTAAAGCTTAAAGTATTATTTCTTTGTTATCCTTGTTAAATTTAAATAGTATTCTAGAATGGTAAACTGATATCTTAGTATCTCTGTTTTGATTACCTACTGCTACTTCCTACTAGCTGCCTTGTAATCTAGAGTAAAATTGTGGTTACTGTGAGGCAACATTAAATTAATCACGAGTCTAGAACTAGGTACCGAGCTAGGTATTATCTAGCTTTTGAAGATGAGTTGTTGCTGTAAGTTCAGTTAAAATGTCTTATTGAACGTATTTATGGAGTGTAATTATATTTATTAACTCGACGTTCGGTGCCTTTATATTCTTTATTTCATAACTTTATTTCATAAGTACTTTTATATACGATCATGAGGGACTCGAGGGACGGGTAATTATAATTATGTCGTGAAATCCGGTTAAAAAAGTTTTTTTTAACGTGATATTACGTAGGTATAGTCGAAAATAAAGTGCGAATGAAGTGGTTATTTGTCTTCCATGACCCCTGGTGGCAAGTGATCATAGACCAAGGACGTACAGTCACGTCTAATTATATGTATACAGTTTCATTCGAATTTAAACCTTACCACAACCGAATAAGTTACGAAGTGTGTACATATTAACGCACGTGACTGTACAAGTCCATCCACGAGAATCCTATTCATTCGGCGCAAAGCTTAAATAAAAGTATAGTGAGAAAGGATTGTATTAGCTTACTATAAGGCTACGTAGGTCGTGTGTCAGTTTGAATATATTTTATTTCTCTTTTCATGTTCGAAATTTATTTGACTACCCAAAAGTAGGCATAAGAGCCCATTCACACCAGGACGATTTGTGTTTTTGGAGGAATCGTCTTTTTTCATGATTCGTTTTTTTTTTGACGGTGGCAATGCTTTTTAAATTCCCGTGTTCACACCATCACCACACATCACCATCACCACACATCACGAATCGTGTAAAAGACGGACACGTCTTAAATCACGTATAGTCTTTTAAAACCGTCATTCGTCAAAAAACACGAATCGTGATTTTTTTGTGACGAATCACGAAGGGGTAATGGCGTTTCTAAAATGTGTATCCTGTTTTCTCAAATCCATATCCAATTTGAGGAGAATATAGTCAAAGGTATCTATGGACATTCTAAAATAATCGTAAAACTTTGAATCATCTCTTCGTAAACCGTTCATTAAAGTATGGAAAGCTCCAAAAATTGGTCTTTGTCTTAAAATTGGATGCACCCAGTCTTTTATTTTTATTATTTTTTCAGAACGGCGATAATACCAATACAAGTTTAAAATATCCACATACATCGTGTTCGGTAGTTCAGCCAAGACTGAACTCTGAATCACGAAACGAATGTGAACATCAATTCGGATATTTTGGCGAATCGTGAAATAACACGATTCCGTATGCAATGTGAACGTGTATCCGTCATGATGACATATCGTGTTTTTGGACGAATCGTCACTGACGGATCTGGTGTGAACGGGCCCTAACTGCCAAGCAAGATTTACTTCAATGGTAGGGCTGTCTGAAAAGTAATACTTACCGCCCTTGGAAAAACTTGTCGTATATAGTGGTTTTACTTGGTACTAACGACTCCTTATGTTTCCGTAAAGTTTGATTAACGACCACAGCTTTTTGGTGCAGTTTTTCTTTTTAAATTTTATTATAGCAATAAGTTCACTTCTTGGTGTAAATAAGTAAGGTCCTTACTGTAAAATCACCTATGTAGCTACAAAGTAAACTTATTACTTTTTATTATTGACAGCTTGTAATATGGTATTAAATTTTCACGTTTCATACTTACTTAAACTTTACACATACATACATACATAACTTCACGCCTGTATCCCTTATGGGGTAGGCAGAACATCAGAGGTTATAAGACCAACTGATGTCACGTTTGACTAATGAGGTATTATAATGATTGCGCGAGAGGCTATTGCAGTGACAGGGAGTCAGCCTATCGCCCACAAAAATGCCAGTAAAACCTCTGTCCCTTAACCGACTTTTACAGTATGCCCGGGAAGAGCAGCTGGCACATTCTATGTTTTTCTTTCACTCCCAGTCCAACATGGAAGTCTTAAACTTTACCTACATTATTTATCTTTTAACTTTTACCATGTTTTACATTTCAACTCAATATTTCAATGTCTTTGCAGTATACACTCTTAGCGACGTGCTATGGTGATTAAACAATGGAAGTGTAGGGTATCTGACACAAACCAGCTTACAAAAGTTCGTTTCTTAATTAGGCCTTGACGACCACTTTGGCGATGGGGTAAACCTTTCTGCCTCAGACGCCAATGATTGAGAGTACAATTCCCGCACGGAACAAGAAAAAAAAAATGATCCGTGTCTGGCTGTTTATTTATTTATGTTCGCTACATGGTATCCCATAACACAAGCTATGCTTACTTTGGGGCCATGTAGTTGGTGTGATTGTCTGGGGATTTTATTTCTTTATTTATTAACCTGGAATTCAGGACCACACAGCAGGCAGCATGGAGGCCGTCTTATACATATAAACACGACACCAACGCTTGCGTTACATGTCCAAATATGGACGTAAGAGCAGTTTTACAGCTACACCCGCCTACATATCTATCCCACGGGAATATCAAGATCAAATAGGTAAAACTTCAGGTTTTGTCATATCTGTGTAACTTGTTGTTTGAAAAAGTAGAAATAGCTATACTTCCACGCAAACTGTATCGTTTATAAAATAGGCAGACTATGATGACCAGCACTGGGCCATCTTGGTGGATTACGGCCTAAATATCGTCACCCAGAGGAGAGACTCATAGCCCTGTAATGGACTCATTATAAAGAGTTGTGATGACATATCAGTATCAAATCAAAAAAAAAAACGGTTCTGGCTGTTTGTCTGTGGACGACCGGCTGGTGTAGAGGTTACATACATTGCCTTCTATACCAGAGGTCTTGGGTTCGAATCCCGGCGACGGCGGATATTTGTGTGATGAACACAGATATTAGTCGTCAAGTCATGGATGATTATATGTTTATTTTAGTTTATTCTAATAAAAAATATGTATTTATTCAATATGTATGTTTATATATTTCTTAAGTATATCAGTTATCTAGTATCTATAACACAAGTTCTTTAAGAAACTTAATTTGGGCTAGATAATGTTGTGGGGGTGTCAGCAATATTTAAATTTAAATTAATGTGTATTTACATTCTAGATTCCCTCTAGTTCACTTAATTGTATTCCATATCACAAGCTTCGCTTAGTTTTGGGCCTTGTAGTGACTGGGAATTTAATTACTGATTTTAATATTTGATTTATTGTCCTCTTTCCTGTAAAAGTCTATACTCGGTCTATGCTAGCTACGGAAACCATTTTAAACAACACGTTGGGGCATACAAATAATTGCAATATACGGGTATAAAACCCGCGATCTCCAATAGGTTTTCTTGGTTACATTTAAACCACATTTCAATTGACCGGTAAAGTTTGATTTGCGCACGAGTGTACAATAAGGCAACGCCCTGAAATGGACTGAGATAGATAAAGTGAATGGGCTTAGTACAATCAAGGAGAAAACTCATATTAAAATAAGGTTACAAAGAATAAGAAAACAGAATGCACAAATGCTAAAAAGCGCCATAAAACGTTTAAAATCTGTAAGTGAAACATTGAATTTGAATAATTAAAGCGAAGTCACAGGTTAGAGAAATGTGTATTTCATTTGAAATTTTCAATTATTGAATCTTGAAAACTTTAACAGAGTGTCGTTAAGTCTTAGATATATTTAAGAAAGAATCGAGTCTTATGACCAACTCTTTTAATTAGTAATAATTATAACCTTAGCTATTGTTTTTCTTCATCATCATCATGAATAAGACCAATATCATAAACAACAACACTCTTTGTAATGAGCACACTATGAGTCTCTCACCTGGGTGACGAGGAGGTTTAGCCCGTAATCCACCAAGCTGGCCCAGTGCTGGTTGGTGGATATCAGAATTTTCATGGCGCCGAAATGGCTTCTGAGAAACCCTTATGACTATTGTATACACATATACGGCAGCAGAGACCGACAATATAACGACAATATTCAGTTCTTTCTCCTAGAAGCATAAAAATTCGGCGGTCACCCATTCTTGTACTAACCTGGATAAAATTGTTAAAGCTACCATATCGCAACACTATGATGACTTCTGTAATTGAACAGTTTAATGATTCTTAAATCCATAGGCCTCTAGTGTTCTATGCTCGACTGTACCTGTTACGTAATACCGAATGCAATATCAAATGCTTTCACTGCACAATCACTTGCAATGCGACAATGTAACTTGGCATACACTCCATTAAGTCATAGATTCTATTTATACAATACTAGAGAAATGCGCCGGCTTCGCACGAGTGCAATTATATTTCGCAGCTTAATTCTTTGCGATTTTTTAGGTTTACTTATTGTAGTATCGGTCCCATGTGTCAGCCTTGCACGGTTATTTTAGAGTCTTTTTTTTTTTTTTTGTATTGGCAACACTGCTTCACCTCCGGCTCCTAATTAACCGGCCCTTTTGGAATCATTGTTCGTTCCCGTGCTCAAGCCTTCGCACGTGTTCCTGGCAACGCTCAAGACTTCATTGTAACGGTCATCTAGTGTTACACAAAGCTCTCAAGATGGGGAAGAGACTCGAAAATAAGCTGAGGAAAAGAATTCGCGTTATTTCATCTGACGAAGAATCCATCGAATTTAAGTAAATTATGTAACAATGTCATTTAACATTGTTTAAAAACTTGTATTCTGCGCGTCTGTCTGCAGATATACTTACTTTATAACCCAATTTGTACTTATTTAAAGTACTCACTTGTCAAATGACACAAATTTGTACCACGCCTGAGGGTAGGTACTCACTAAAAAATATAATATAAAATAATGCTTTACTTAAGCACAACACACTTACTTTATAACCCAATTTGTACTTATTTAAAGTACTCACTTGTCAAATGACACAAATTTGTACCACGCCTGAGGGTAGGTACTCACTAAAAAATATAATATAAAGTAATGCTTTACTTAAGCACAACATACTTACTTTATAACCCAATTTATACTTATTTAAAGTACTCACTTGTCAAATGACACAAATTTGTACCACGCCTGAGGGTAGGTACTCACTAAAAAATATAATATAAAATAATGCTTTACTTAAGCACAACATACATTATTTGTGCCCGGTAGCATTTATGAAATAAAACGTATTCATGATAATATCAAAAATTATACTACAGAACTAAACCTATTTTAAAAATACCCACAAAAAAAATACGAACATGGTGAAGTTCTAATCATAGCATAACCGTGAATCTATCGTGGAAGTCATTCCCGAAAGTTCACCACATCACGAAGAATCGCTTGAAGAGGACGCATGTATGAACGAGGCAGTTCCTCATACGTCGTCGTCGGCACAGAATCCAGTACCTTCGACGTCGGATCTCACAAAGGAGGTACGAGGAGACAGTGGTATTGATGTCGAAATACTGTCATTATTAGGGGAAGTTCCCCAGTCGCAAGATATTTTGGGAGATGAAATTAATAAAAACATATCCGATAGATGGCAGCTCATACTTACCAAGGGTCTCATCAAAGAAACAAAACAGTCCTTGTTACAAGAATATCGGGTACCCAAAAACTGTGAAATGCTATTAACGCCTATCCTCAACCCTGAAGTTAAAGCGGGTATTTCAGAACTGACAAGCAAAAAAGATTTTTCCTTAATGCTTAGTCAAAAACAAATCAGCATTGCTTTGGCTGCATTAGCGCAAACGACAGAGAAAGTCATTACAAAGAAATATTCATCGCAGGATATTCTAAAACCCTTAAGTGATGCAAGCAAATTGTTGTTCGATTCCTTCTACTACCTAACGAAGGCCCGAAGAAATTTAGTTATTAATACTATCAATGCAGAACTAAAAGATACCCTTCGCCAGACCACCATAGATACATTTTTATTTGGGACCGATTTACCAGAAAAGTTAAGGTCCGCAAAAACTATACAAAAAACCGGAGAATCCCTTAAGCCTTCACAACCATTTATTTCAAACAGAAACAACCAAAATTATAGGATTACTTCTCAAAATTGTTTAAACTGGAAGCCCCCGCAACGGAAGCCTGCTGCGCGGCCCGAAGCGGGGAGACCTCGCCCGGTGCAGCGCTCGGGACCGCCGCCGCCGCCTCCGCCGCCGCCGCGACGCACCCCGAACTACACACGCTCACGCTCGCCGCCCAAGAAATACAACAGGAGATATTAACATCTGAGGTCAGTTATTCTGGCCGTCTAAAGCTATTTTACAAAAATTGGTTAAAAATAACTAATGATCCTATAATTTTGTCCTGGATTAAGGGATATAAAATACCGTTTATTAAAAAGCCCTTCGGAAATAGTAATCCTGACTCAAGATATAAGCCAGATAAAAATTTTAACGATTTTAAAATTTGCATAGATTACTTGATTCGAATAAAAGCCATACCTAAGTGTACATACGATAGTGAACAGTTTGTATCCGATATATTTTAGTACCTAAACCAAACGGAGACAAAAGGTTCATATTGAATTTGAAAAAATTAAACAAGTTTGTTGAAACCGTCCATTTTAAAATGGAAGGCTATAAAACTGCATCTAAATTCGTTACCGAGCGATGTTTTGTGTCAACTATTGATTTAAAAGACTTATATTTTTTTCTACCAGTTCATAACTCGCACAAAAAGTACTTAAGATTCAAATTCAATAACAAACTATATGAATTTAATTGTCTACCTTTACAAAACTTTTAAAACCTGTTATGGAATTTTTGCGATCACATCAAAGAAATATGATATCAGTTATTTATCTCGACGATATTTTTTGCGTTGGTAAAACAAAGGCAGATTGCTATAATAACGTACTTTTTACAAAGACACTTTTAGAAAGTTTAGGCTTCTAGATTAATTGTGATAAGAGTTCTTTACAACCCTCAAACACATTTAAATTTCTAGGCTTTGTATTTGATTCCCAAAACATGGTTTTAAAATTACCTCAAACAAAGAGGGTAAAAATAAAACAATCTCTTTTAAAAATCTTCGAAGCAAAAACAATTAAGTTACGTAATTATGCACAATTGATTGGACTTCTTATATCGGCTTGCCCTGCTATTCAATATTCGTGGCTTTATTCTAAACGTCTTGAAAGACTTAAGTATTTAAGTTTATGTGAAAATTCATCATATGAACGACAGATTAGTTTATCATTAAATATCCGGGAAGATGTTTATTGGTGGCTAGACAAAATTGATAATGGATATGCTAGCTTAAGATCTGATGATTATAAAATTGAAATTAATTCTGATGCTTCTCATTCAAGCTGGGGTGCCTCGAGTAATAACAAGGAATGTTTTGGTTATTGGAAGGAGTCTGAAATGACACTTCATATTAATTAATTTGAATTAAAAGCGGCATATTTAGGTTTAAAAACGTTTGCTAAAGAATTATCTGACTGTCAAATTTTGTTACGCATTGATAACGTAACCGCGATATCTTGCATTAATAGAATGGGCAGCATAAAGTACCCAAATTTAAATGATATGTCCAAAAAAAAAAAAAAAATATGGCAGTGGTGCGAAACACGTAAAATTAAAGTATTAGCTTCTTATATTAATACGAAGGACAATTTTTTACCCACGGCATTGTCTCGCAAAAAGTTTCTAGATACTGAATGGGAATTAAGTGAACATGCTTATTGTGGTATTAAACGAGTATTTGGTGAAATAGACCAGAAATAGATTTGTTTGCCAGTAGGTGTAATACAAATTGCCCATTGTACTTTACGTGGAAAAATGAACCCGAAGCATTTGCTGTTGATGCGTTCACCATCAGCTGGACTAACTATTATTTTTACGCATTTCCGCCATTTGCCCTCATTTTAAAGACACTTAGAGAAATAATAGATGAGAAGGCCGAGGGTATATTCGTAGTACTAAATTGGCCCACACAGCCATGGTTCACATTATTGAAAAAGATATCTATTTCTAAATCAATTTATTTTGAACCCAATATTAACCTTCTTCAATCTCCTATCAGATTGACACACAGCTTACACAAGATACTCGGTTTGATTGCCGTGAAGTTATCAGGCAAGTTTTATTAAATAAATCGTTATCTGTTGATTCTACAGAAATAATGTTATCTTCTTTATCTAGTAATACTTACAAGCAATATAACAGCTGTATCAAGTCTTGTTTAGTTATTGTTCCGAAATGCAGCACAATTACTTGACCTGTTCAGTTCATGTCGTAATTACTTTTTTAACCGATGTTTTTAACAAAGGTGCAAAATACGGAACTATTAATACATATTCTGCAATACATATAAATATGAGGTCATATGGGACACAAACATAGTCCTTGATTTTTTGGCTCAAAAAAAAAAAAAAAAGCAAACATTATCTTTAATGCACCTCGATAATATAAGTAAATATAGTGTTGAAATGTTTATTAAAATTCCAGACATAATTAAAACCTCCAAACTACATTCACCCCAACCATTATTAAGGCTCCCTTTTTATAATGAACGTCCAGAGATTTGTCCTGTCCGGTGTATAGAATCATATATTAACAAAACAAGAGAACTTCGTAAAAACTGTAAATATTTATTTATAAGTTATAAAAAGCCACATTCAAAACTATCTTCACAAAGATTAAGTAATTGGATAAAACAGACTCTGTATGAAAGTGGAATCGACACTTCGCTGTTCAGTGCTCACAGCACTCGGCATGCTGCAACATCTAAGGCCAACAAGCTTGGAGTTAATTTAGATACAATTAGAAAAGCCGCTGGCTGGAGTAACTCTTCCAAAGTATTTGCTAAATATAACAAAGAAATTATTGAAAATTCTAGCAATTTCGCAACAACTATTTTGAGTGATTTTATGCCTACATAATAATTAATGTAGGTACCTAATTATGTTGTTATATTTTGTATGGAAATTGATTTAATTGCTATATTATAACTAAAAATGGATAATAATTGTTGATCATGTAAGCTATTTTACTTATTTTCTCTCTGAACATCCTACAATAAGTAAACCTAAAAAATCGCAAAGAATTAAGCTGCGAAATATAATTGAAGATCAAACGAACTTCTAAGTGAAGTTCGATCGAAATTATATGAGCAGCTTAATTCGAAGCGATTTATAATCACCCTCCCAGTTTAAAACGAAACATATATATTACTTATTTATTTACTGAAAATAAATATCCCAACCCTTATATCTTAATATAAGTAAAATACTTACCTGTGCTTATCGTTTTTTTACCTTACCATGCAATGGTTTATCCTATAAATAGAATAATCCATTACATTTTTATATAATTCGGCTTTAAACAAAATGATTCCAAAAGGGCCGGTTAATTAGGAGCCGGAGGTGAAGCAGTGTTGCCAATACAAAAAAAAAAAAAAAGACTCTAAAATAACCGTGCAAGGCTGACACATGGGACCGATACTACAATAAGTAAACCTAAAAAATCGCTTCGAATTAAGCTGCTCATATAATTTCGATCGAACTTCACTTAGAAGTTCGTTTGATCTTCAATTAGTTAATTATGTAGGTATCTACACTAATATATATCTAATATAAAGCAAGTTCTTGCAAAGCACAACATATAACCTATCGGTTAATTTTTTTGATTAACGTTTCGGAAAAAACATCAACTCAAAAGCGATACGTATATTCATTCATCACAACTCTTTGTAATGAGCCCACTGCAGGGCATGAGTCTCTCCCCTGGGTGACGAGGAGGTATAGGCCGTAATCAACCAAGCTGGCCCAGTGCTGGGTGGTGGATATGTATAGGTACTCAAAAAATAACGAGTGTGTTTTCATATAAGTAGTGCAGTGAGTCATGTGGGTGGATAATAAATTAAGGATATTGGACAAATTGACTCCAATATAAAGATAATTAAGGAAGGTTCTTAAAGAACCCGAACAAAGCCGGAACAAATTGTTAGTAGTTTTTAAGTATCTTATAAGATGGCCTTAACATTTGGATGTATTTGGCTACGATATTAAACAATGTAATTGTTATTTTACACTTAAACTCGACGTAGAATCCTTTATTTTTCATATTTTCTTCATAAAGTTTCGATGGATTTATGGATGTTTGTTCGTCAATCATGGCAGAACGGCTCAACGGATTTGGATGAAATTTGGCATAGTAACAGTGAACAGCCTGGAAAAGCACATAGGCTGTTTTACCGATATACCGATTTTCCCGCGGAACTAGAAATCGCGCGGGGCGAAACAGCTAGTTCTCGTGTAGGTACAACAAAATATAAATACATGAATACCTTTTTTCACACGCTTCATTCACAGTATAAATATGTCAAAATAAAATTATTCTTGACCACAACAACCCTAATTACGGCCACAGCATCCTATAAAAGCCTCAATACTTACGTAATTATTTCTTAAGGCTTCGACACACTTTACGACTACCTTTACATAAGACTGACCAGTCTGTAAATGGCCTAGATTAAGACTCATTCATTATAAGGATTCTTTTGAGGCTGCGTCCTGGATTTTTTTGGGCACGGTTTTCGACCTTTAATTTTAATGTGAGGTTATAAATTTAAATCATTCTTTTGAGGTTATGTTTTAAGTTCAAGCGATGCCTTATATGGTTATTTGACATCATAAATATGTCGAATAAAAATCCATAGTTGATAAGTTGCTGTGACAGTTTTATCAAGTAATTAATTAAATTGTTGCTAAACCACTTGGATTGAAATAAAGTGCTCAAGTTTTGCTGCAGTTTAGTAAATATAAAACGTTATTTCACATTTAAAAGGGACAGTCCAAGCTTTTTATGTATAATTTTAGATACCTATTTATTTTATTTACAATGAGGAAGAAAGCTGGAAGCTTGCCCTGCCAAGGGTTAATTATGACAAAATGGACAAGTAGATAAATAGATATCTATTTAATAGCAAATAATATAGGTATTTATTTGCTATTTAAAAAAAATCTACCTACTTTCGCGTTTCGTGACGGTTCATGCGGTTGCCCTTTCTTTGAAAAAAAAAACTTTCTTGCTTATTATTGCTATGCCACATTTTCAACATATTATTTTCAAAAATTTATATAGAGTTTTTTTATTGTTTGTAGTGGTATTCTCTCTAATACACACCCAGACCCGAGTCAGTTTAGAAAAGTTTGTTTTCTATCTGGCCTGTCTGGGACTCGAACCCAGGGTCTCTCATACCGCAGTCAAACAAAGACCTTCAAATTGCTTGATGCCTATCTCCTTCTTTTCAGGTTACTTTGACAGTAACACATTCTTCAAACGTTTCATTAACAACCTCATAGAGAAACCCACAGATTATGTCCATAATAAAAAAAACAACAACAAAAAAGTTTTATGATCTCTGGCAAAAAGTTTGTAACGTATAAAACTTTTTCGTGTTTTCGAAATTTAAAAAGAAAATACGAACCCAGTACCAAGCTACCGCGACGTAGATTTTGATAACAGATACCTACATCGTTCGTTCGCCAACATCATGTTGTTTTTTTTAAGACATCGCCATCTTGTTTTTGTCTGTGGTCACCCAGGAAATGGTGATGGTCTGCTAAGCATGACCGTGTAGAGGCACATGATGTGATTGTTTTAGGAAATGATTTTTGGAACTATTTTAATTATACTATTTAAAAAAAAAAGATCAAACATAGGTTTTTGTCAATTCTACAAGTTTTACGTATTAAAACGGTACAGATTTGCTGAGTAGGTACATGTTACAATTAAATTTTACATCACAATTAATTTTATATTAATTAATTAAGTTTTCCTTATTTATCAACATCAAATTTAAAATATATGTAGGTATTTGTTATTAAGTTTTTCAGATATTGTGTATTTTTTAAATATCTACATATTGTTTTAGTTTTTTAAGATATAATATGTGTTATCCTCCTGGTGTCAAATAAACACTATTTTATTTTATTAATTTTTTTAAATAAGTTTATTGTCAGTTAATATGGCAACGCTAAGTCTTACATACATACATTCATCGTCAAACTACTCGTATTATGAGCTTAATACTAAATCATAATATTTAATGTCTTGAGTTATTACTATTAATTATACATACCTACTTTTTTACCTAAACGCACTGAGCTGCTGACTATAAATTTATTTAATTCTAAGGATACACGGGTAAAACCATGCGTAAATGATAGTATAACATATAGTGTAAAAATGTATTATAAAATAAAAGCGAGAAAATCCCGCTAAATGTGTATTTATTTAAAGACTTTAAGCTACGCAAAAAGCCACCAACAATTTATAAAAAATCATCATCATCACAACACTTTGTAACGAGCCCACTGCATGAGTCTCTCCCCTGGGTGACGAAGAGGTATAGGCCATAATCCACCAAGCTGGCCCAGTGCTGGGTGGTGGATGTCAGAATTTTCAAGGCGCCAAATAGGCTTCTGACAAACCCTAACCCGAGACCGACTGCTTAACGTGCCCTCCGAAGCACGGAAGTCGTCGTGAGAAATGAATGGTCGGCGGTCACCCATCCAAGCACCGACCGCACCAAACGTTGCTTAATCTGAGATATCGTATAATACACACAGTAACCACGGCGCCACGACGACTTCATATAAAAAATACGTACTATAAAAAGTAAATACAAAATACAAGTATTTATAAAAGGTCCTTAGGTCCTTTAGGTATGTCGGGATATTTGCCATATCGTTTATTTATTTATAGTGCTCGACATTTGGCACTGTTGCCATGATTACGACTACTGAAGAATCGGGTACGTTGTGTTAAGTCACGGGCAAATAAATCTACATTTCAACTATTCAATATAGGGATAGTTTTCCAAACTTTCCTAGCTTGGAATTCAAGTCAGTCGACTCCAAACTCAAACTGTTAAGTATGGAGACTATACTATAACATTAGTTACAGTAATAGGCTACAGTAAAGGTGAGTAAAGGCGACCATGACGACCGGCTGGTGTAGGGGTAACGTACATTGCCTTCTATGCCAGAGGTCCTGGGTTCGAATCCCGGCGGCGACGGATATTTACGTGATGAACACACATTAATCGTCAAGTCATGGACGTTTATATGTTTATTTTAGTTTATTTTGTAATAAAAAATACGGATTTATTCAATATGTATGTTTATATATTTCTTAACTATATCAGTTAACTAGTATCCATAACACAAGTTCTTTAAGAAACTTATTTTGGGCTAGATAATATTGTGTAAGTGTCAGAAATATTTATTTATAATACTTGCAGGTTTCGATATGACTTATTTGTGTACCCTAAAAAGCCTCTTATCTAGACCGCCAATGTCAAAAGTCTTGTAAGGCGAGTGGCGAACTGGCGCTCACTCACACATTCACTGTACACGGGTACAGTCGGAAGCAGAAGTAGAGAAATTAATTTATTAAATCCGAGTCCAAGACAGACGATTTAGTATAATTATCTGTAAAGATAAATGTATGTTTAATTATGAATTAAAAATAATCGCTTAACCGTAAAAAAAGTTTTGAATTATGCTTTAATCAATATCAATATCAAGCAATTACTGTAAGGTGTATTAAAAAGTTTTATTTTGAAGTGAATGGCAAATTGCGTACAAAAAATTTAGTTTTCAACACTTTTTTTGGTTTCTTTCTTTCTTGCCCTGATACCCGACCGACTGGTCCGATTGTCGGGTCTTTTCCGCCGAAAGGTGTGTAGTTGTTAATATGCAGAATAATAATAATACATATTCTTTATTGCCACAGAACTTAAAAAATAAACATTTTAACAATATTATCACGGACAATGTGGGCGGCCTTATCGCTTAAAGCGGTTCTACCAGGCATATCGCCTTCAAGAATCGATCGATGAAATAGTTTTGTTTTTAGGAGATGATTATGCTAACTGTTAAAGTCGCTTTCTATAAATCAATTGCTTCAGGGTAACTACCTACACAAATAAATCTTTGTGCTCGCTTATCACGAAAGCTTTTTTAAAATAAGTGAAATATTGGAGTAGGTAGGTAGTCACTTCTCCTTTTTGTCAAAATAAGAGACCTCAAAAATCTATTTCTAAGATTGAAAGATTGGGTTCAAAGGATTGTAAATTGTACTCTGCACTTTTGAATATCTCACAATAAAAATTTTCTTTCCATTTCTGCTTAAACCTATTTATTAAAAAGTCTCTCAGTCTCGTTTAAAGTTTGACACGAAAACTTCCGTTTAATAAATGGAAAATAAATATAAGTTTCCACGGTTTAAATTAAATAAACTAACTCGCAATCCAACCTTATTAATCACCAAATTAACATAACTACTATATGTAACCGCTTCTCTCCCTGACTGTACTCGTCGATACGACTTGCGCGGGAGTTGCACAAGGTTGCGTTGCGTCATCGTTCAGTTTTGGAGCTTTGCAACAATGGCCGATACGAACAGATTTACATCTAGTTAGCCTGCGGGGATAACGGGACTGTTGAGGCTGGCCCTTGATTAAATAGACGTTGGGTGCAAGTGAAATAATCAACGCATAAGAGGTTGAAATCTGTCTTAAACCGTATTGAAAGTACTTATCATAATCTTGGTTGAAGGGAGCCGCAAATCAAAATGTTGTTTTTGTACATATTTTGGTTTCAAAGATAATTAAATAAATAAAATCCCGAGACGATCACACCAACTTCATGGCCTCAAAGTAAACGAAGCTTGTTTTATGAGGTACCTTGTAGCGAACTAGAGGTATCCTGGAATATAAATACATATATATAAACACTTAAGAATCGTAAAAATGGATTAATAAACAAACAGACGAATTAAGAACCTGCAACTTTTTGAATTTGATAAAACACTTTTTAACCGGATTTATCGCGTATATTCTCGTAGGTATAGCTCGTGACCACGGGGTCTGCAGACACGGAAACGTCGTCGAGTCAAAATTTAAAATGTAAATATACGCGATAAATCCGGTTAAAAAGTGTTTTATTTAATAGTATAAATCGCGAAAACTTAAGACAATATTTTTTGAATTTGGTTGAAAATTTGTATTCAATGTGATTGCTTAAAAAGTTGGTTACAAAAGTCTTACAAGAATAACAAAAGTTAAGTCTTCTCCACCACTTTCTCAGTCTACGAGGTTAAAACAAAACGAACTGACAGTGTCCTGAGTTTTCACAGCAAAATTTCAGTTTTGACTCTACTAAAAATATCAGCCTGCTTTGGCGGTCACTAGGTATAAGATGGAGGTACAGGACTTGCGCTGACGCACGCACGCTTCTCAAAACTTAACCTCCTCGTACAATCAGTAAAATTAAAATTAAAACTCATCTTTGTATTCCATATTTGAAAAAGACTTTTTGTTCTTTTCATAAGCAATGAAAACTTGAATAGCTTTTCAAATCTTTTCTTTTATTGTCATAACGGTTTCTTATTACCGTTAGTTGCCGTCCGTAAGTGGTGTCATGTTATGACGTTTTGCGTCATTACTTGGTGATACAGAGCGTTATAATGACGGTGGATGGGTGATGGATGATGGGATGATAAGATGCATGAAGTGGTAAGTAACTTTCTCATGCTATTTCCTTAAATTTCACAGTTCATTATGTTAGGAAAACTAACAAGACTTTTCAATTGTATCTTTTCTCGCATTATCATAATTTAACACTTTAAGTCGACGTTTCGGTAACTTTGCGAGTGCTCTTTTTGACCAAATCGAACCCACTCCTTTTTACCACCAGACTACCAGAGCCAGACAGAACTTCCATCCCTATATAGTGGATTTACCAAGAAGTCGAACAAAACGCTTCGATAGTTCCTTTTTGGTACGGATTGCCAAGGTGTGGAACAATCTGCCTGAGTCTGTTTTTCCTGACCACTACAGTCCTGGAACTTTTAAGTGTCGAGTGAATAGGTTTCTCGTGGATGGACACAATAGTCTTCATGCGCACTTTCCATCAGGTGGCATGGAAGACAAACGTCCTATCCTTACAATATTTAAAAAAAAACTTTATTGATTCTGTGGTCACGACTCTTATATCATCTATATCAAATAAAGAGTAATGTTCACGGTCCATATCAAACTACGGACCTGTCAAACTACTTTTTGTTAGGTATGTGAATGTATGTGGAATGTATAAAGATTATATTGTCATTGAAACGCTGCCTGTTTATATCTAAACTATTGGTGGTGATTTGATTTAATTTCTTAGAACCGATATCGGGATTTTCATTTCAAGTGGAAGATAATTAAATCCTTGCTGCGGTTTCTAATATAAGTAAATGATTTGGAATTAACAGAACGTGAGCTATTATTTGAACTATATGTTGTTTTATTACATTTCATGAGTTGACAAAGATCTGATAGGTCGCAGCTATGAACATTACTTTTGATATCTACCTATTCATTGTTCACTGTTAACAGTAAAGTTGCCACGGGGATTAGCTAACTGCTAGTGGTGTTTAACTTTCAGGAGATATTCCTATTATTTTCACGTATTTGACGTATATGGCGGCCAGGTGAGCAGAGCAACCTAAGCAACCTTCAAACTAAGCCCGCGTGTAACATCAACCTCACCAGATGGTAAGTGAAGATGGCTTAAGAAAGCACTGGCGCTTTATAAAATACTAGCCACCGCGCGCGGTTATACCCGCGTAACTTTTGATCCCATGGGAATTTTGGGATAAAAAACCTTCCTCAAGAGCTGGGCTATCAAATGCAAAAATAATTTTTCAAATCCCACTTGTAGTTTCTGAGATTAGCACGTTCAAACAAACAAAAAAACAAACTCTTCAGCTTTATATATTAGTACTAGCTGACCCGGCAAACAAAAAATAGATGTTAGCCGATTCTCATAGATACCGGATAAGCACAAAAATTTCATCAAAATCGGTCAAGCCGTTTCGGAGTAGTATGGCAACAAAAACTGTGATACGAGATCAGCTTTATATATTAGTATAGATTGCAGAACCACATAAGCGCTGAAGAGTATGTTTGGCGGCAGATTTTATATTTATTTATTAAAGAAATATATATATTTTTTTTATATTTATATTTTTTTTATATGAAGAGGGATCGCTAGCCTGTCGGACTATAACGGAATCCTACCACCAAGCGAGGGTCACTCGGATTATGTGTGGAAGGATGTGTGGAAGGGCTATACCAAACCGAAGGACAACTGGCAATTTAAGTTCTATAATTCCAATAATTCAGTGCAAAAACCAAAAGAGACAACGATTTTATAATCCTTTTTATTTCTTTATACCCAATTAAATCCTCGCATTAACATATAACTAGCTGTTGCCCGCGAATTCACGCACGAAGATTTATCATTCCCCTGATATATCAAGCAAGACAAAATTATAAATTATTTTTAAATAAATGAAAAATTACCTGAACAGCATTCGAACCTGGGACCTCTCGTTTCCACTGAGCTACCGGGGCCTGGCGGTACGCCTCGAAATTACTTACCACATTTTTTTTGTTTTTACGTAATATTGCTAACGTAGCTCCATCTTATGGTATAGTTTTTATTCATTTATTTAAGAATAATTGAGCACTTAAAAACATTATAAATTATTTTTTCTATACTATGATGTATTCATGCAAAATTTGTACTCAATCCATAAAGCCGTGTTTGTCCAGAAAGAGTCATTACAACCTATTGTAATGAGCCTACTGCAGGGCTATGAGTCTCACCCCTGGGTGCCAAGCAAGCTTACGTCCTATCCTAATACACCAAGCTGGCCCAGTGCTGGTTGGTGATTCTTACAATTTTCAGAGCGCCAAAATGGCTTCTAAGAAACCCTAACGAGTTCCCCCCTAGTTCGCTACATGGTATCCCATAACACAAGCTATGCTTACTTTGGGGCCATGTAGTTGGTGTGATTGTCTGGGGATTTTATTTTATTATTTTTATTTTATTTTATTTATACTTCATTGTACAGAAAGAGTGCTAATCTTCATAAATTCACCTTAATAATTTTAATTGTGCTCTAATAGGATAAAACTTTGACCATGTGGCCCTATACGCTACTTAATAATCCTTAGCAACGTTTCCTTAAAAGAAAACGCAAGGTCACTACGATGAAGCAAATGGCGGTCAGGTCAGGTCACCAAGGTCAATATCGATGCACATGGTTGCCTCTTAGCTAGGTACCTGTTACGTCAAGTTTTGTTATACAAATTCTAATATATAAAATTCTCGTGTCACAGTTTTCGTTGTCATACTCCTCCGAAACGGCTTGACCGATTTTGATGAAATTTTTTGTGCTTATCCGGTATCTATGAGAATCGTCCAACATCTATTATTATTATTTTTTTTTTATTTATATGGCAAAACAACTTTTGCCGGGTCCGCTAGTATACTAATAATTTTATGTTAATTAGAGAGTGTTAAATTTAAGTGCCCTGAAAATACTGACATCGTCTACAAACACCTTATACTTGATTGGTGGTTGAGGACTTATACCTTTTCGTCGCCCAGCGAATACCCTCATGACCAAGTAGTGGGCTCATCATTTAAGAGTTTGTATTAATAAATTAAGAAGTAATTATGAACTGGTTAAAGTGTCATCTTTTTAATATCTGACTACCAAGCTAAGCCAGATTTTCTATCAGTTTGCGGTAGAAATAGCACCGAGAAAAATAAATCCTTCTTGATCATATGAATGAACTGCAAGCGCCGATTTTTCGTGATCACTATTATTCAGCCCAAGATGATAATAATAGAAATAATTAAATAAGTACATACCTATAGAAAACATGAAAAGTTACCTCCTGTGTAAAGATGTGATTTCACTAATTGAGATTTATATTGTTCATCAATCAATATATATAAAACTGTTCCATTACCTACTGACTGAGTGACTGAGTGACTGACAGACAACGTACAGCCGTAACTACTGGGCGTAGAGAGCTGAAATTTATATAAAACTGTTCCATTACCTACTGACTGAGTGACTGAGTGACTGACAGACAACGTACAGCCGTAACTACTGGGCGTAGAGAGCTGAAATTTGGAACATACATTTTTCAGGAGATGTATGGGTGCACTAAGGAAGGAATTCCCGAAATTCCCACGGGAACGGGAATTATTGGACATTTTAGTTTGTATGAAAAATCTTATCCCTTGAGTGTACGGATACGATACACGAAGATTTTTCAAAAAGTGACTGGTTGTTTTATGAAAGGAATTCCCGAAATTCCCACGGGAACGGGAAATATATGATGTTTTAGTTTGTATGAAAAAATCCCATCCCTTGAGTGCACGGATGTGATACTTGATATAAAGGTTCCTCAATAAGTGTCTGTTTGTATTATGGAAGGAATTCCCGAAATTCCTACGGGAACGGAAAATATGGGACTTTTGAGTTTATGCGTGTACGAAGTCGCGGGCAAACGCTCGTTAATTATAAAAGAGCTCAAACAAACCGAAGTTTTGGTTGTAGCCAAAAGTTTCTTACAAGAACCAAAGTTCAATGCGTGAGAGTCGAATTAGAGGAGATTATTTAATTATTTTAATTATTTCATTAGAAGTCGTCGTGGCGCCGTGGTTACTGTGCATATCAAACGATATCTCAGGTTAAGCGCGCTCGGTGCGGCTGGTATTAGGATGGGTGACCGTCGACCATTAATTTCTCACGACGACTTCCGTGCTTCGGAGGGCACGTTAAGCAGTCGGTCCCGGTTGCTGTATACATGTATACAGTAGTCGTTAGGGTTTGTCAGAAGCCATTTCGGCACCCTGAAATATCTGATATCCACCAACCAGCACTGGGCCAGCTTGGTGGATTACGGCCTAAACCTCCTCGTCACCCAGAGGAGAGACTCATAGCCCTGCAGTGGGCTCATTACACGGAGTTGTGATGATGAATTATTTCATGGCAAGGCTGGATGTGGGCAGCGCTTGACTGAGTGATGTCAAGAACCTTGAAGAGGCTTTTGTCCAGCAAAGGGGGCGTGTGATGATGATGATGAGTTTAATTTTATGGTAAGTAGTAATCCAGTCGGTCTAGATTTGAAAGTAAAAATAACAGTAAACTAAAGTTATAGATATTTTCAACTGAATTTCATTTGGGTTCTTTATATAGGTTAATAAAAAGAGTCACTCGTAATGAAGGGACAATCCAATGGTTAGTTTTCAACAAGTCTTTAGGAATATAGTTCAGAAAATCGCTAAATTCGATAAAACTGCAACGGAATTAATTAAAAAGCAGGGAAATTTGTTACTATATAACAATTCTAGTAAGAATGATTAATAGGTTATCCATTAATTACGAAAAGCGACTGTAAGTAACCGCTTTGCGGTTATCTTATGTACCAAGTTCTAGGAGGAAGTTTACAGAAAACATTTAGTAGCACAGAAAATCTTCAATAATAAATAAAAAGAAACAAAACTAGATCTTAATTCAAAATTCAAATTCAAAAAGTTTTATTCATCTTAGGAATTTCACAAAACACTTGATGAAGTCAAGTCATCACATACTTCGGCTTTAACTAGTTGTTGATAGTTGTTAAATAAGATATTACAGTAGACCAAGAGACAAAAAAATCCGGCGGAAAAAAACTGTTGGCATTATTTTTCAGTCAGAATTATCAAATTAATACAAATAGATACAGTACAAATTGACCGTGACATGAAAAAAAAAACAAAGACAAGTTATATCTTATATATCAAAAACATCTTATATATGAGAACGTAGCCAAAATCGAGGTAGTTAACTTAGAAGAAATCTTATCGGATGGAATAAACTTTAAATATAAACTTTTATTTAACTTAACCGCAGTTGCTGGTAAACTAGTAGGTAGACAATGCCCACAGTGAATGTCCAAATTTAATCTAATTACATAATTATAACACAACACCACAAAAACTCAAAAGAAACCAACTCTATTTTATCACAAAATCTATATCAACACTCTATTGCAAAAGCGTCTAAAGACGGTTTCATAATTTTCCCATAAAAACAAAAGAATACCATGTGAAATCTTTATTTCTGCTCTATCCAGTTATCTATATGAAACTAGCTATTCAAATAACGACTTTAAAACTGTAGCAGTAGAGTGTTTTCAGTGATCATGGGTTAGGTTATAAATTATCGTTAAAATAATGATAGTTTGACTGCTATGGTATTTAGGGATTTGGCGGAAAAAATTGTTTTTGTACTTTGTTGTTTTGACCTTGAGGCTTGGTTTAAAGACTAAATCACGCATATCGTAATAGTTTAATGTTTTTGTGTTCAAGTTTTTGTGTTTCGTTGAACTAAGTTTAAGTACCTAAGTAAAATACGTTTTCGACACACGTTGCCTGTGAATAAAGTTCAATTTTAAATTACACTCTCCAATTTTAGATCTCTTTTATTTCAAATTAGGGGACTTAAAACTCAATAGTTGCCAAAAAAAACCTCTAAGCCTCTAACTTAGGGAATGACTTAAATTTTGGGATTGTACTGTCGAATACGGCCTATTAAATATAATAATATAAAAAAAACCCCAGACAATCACACCAACTACTTTTCTCCACACTAAGTAGAGCTTGTGATATGGGATACCATGTAGCGAACTACGGGGAAACCTAGAATATAAATACATATAAACGCCCAGACCCGGAACATTTTTTTTCTTGTTCCGTATGGGAATCGAACCCGCGACCACTGGTGTCTGAGGCAGATAGTGTTACCCCATCGCCAAAGTGGTCGTCAATATTATAGATAGAGTTAGTTTGTTCGGCTGCTCTATCTCTCTCTATCCCTGAAATCTAATTATAAAACAGTGCAAAATGCTAGTTTCTATCAATATATATAAAACTGTTCCTTACTGACTGCGTGACTGAGTGACTGACAGACTAGTTACAGCCGTAACTACTGGGCGTAGAGAGCTGAAATTTGGAACAAACAATCTTTAGGGTATGTAGGGGTGCACTAAGGAAGGAATTCCCGAAATTCTCACGGGAACGGGAATTATTGGACTTTTTAGTTTGTGTGAAAAATCTTATTCCTTGAGTGCACGGATATGATACTTGGCATAAAAGATTTTCAAAAAGAGACTGGTTGTGTTTTGAAAGGAATTCCCGAAATTCCTACGGGAACGGGAAATATATGATGTTTTAGTTTGTATGATAAAATCTTATTCTTTGAGTGCACGGATATGATACTTGTTATAAAGGTTCCCCAATAAGTGTCTGTTTGTATAATGGAAGGAATTCCCGGAATTCCCACGGGAACGGAAAATAGAACCTTTGAGTTTATGCGTGTACGAAGTCGCGGGCAAACGCTCGTTTCTTATAAAATTTGGGAATAATGTAAGAAGACTTAAAACAGCAACTACTTAAAACAAAACCGCACACGAACGAAGCCGACTGCTAAAGCTTGTATTAAATATATGAAGTATGCAACCCGAGTTTACCTTGTTTTTTTAAATTGACATTTTAATGTGACGTTTTGTTGCTCTGCGGGGCTAGCATGCTACCGTCGACAACGATAAATCGGGCCTTTTATCGATATTTTCTTAGAATATAGTATTTAGTGTATGTAATTTATTAAGATTATGACATATTTAGTTCTGTGGTCTTAATCATGGTATCCAAACGAGTAATTCTATCTATTATGGAGCGCATATTAGCTTGCATAATAGGATAAAATAACAAAGTAATATTTATCTTGTCGATTCGACTATTTATCGATGGTTGCATGCTAGCCCTGCTGTACACGAATGTAAATGAAAGACTAATATATATTTTGATTGAAACTTGCTCTCGGGAAGGCAATCAAAAATAAAATGAGGATGCAATTGACTATGGTATAAGCATACAGCCCGCATACAGCGGGACTGTAATATTTAAAAAATCGACGATAACTACTATCTGTATATTTGTAGGTAAATATTAGAATTGTCATTGTATAAATAGCAATAAACATACATTTATACAAATACATATTTAGTCTACAAATTAAGTTCTTTTCATAATAATCGACCCTACAAAATACCTACCAACTCACAGACGTGGTTTAGCAGTCTTTAACCCAAGGACTGCATACCGGTATGAATTTCTGTACATTTTTTTTCTGTATGACGTCATACCGTTAAATTATTTGTATTTAAAAATAACAGTACAGGAATTCATGCTGAAATAATTCGTGTACCTTTTTTATTATTGTAGCATAACTGTTTTTTTTTCAGTTAACTGATATTTTCCGGTATTAATATTAATATTGATATTAAAATTTTATTTTTAAATAACTGTAGAATGTTCGATAGTTTAGTTGAAGCCTATGAAGCGTAGGTACATATGCTGACCTATACATTTCGGTACAGAAATTAAATAAGTTAAAATATTTCTGTACTAAAAACATCTACAGAAATGAATCCGGTATACATTATTTGGGTACTGATTTAATAAATTTTGATTTTAACTTGTAAAGTTATTGTGTTTCATGAAGCAGTACACTAATAAGGGTACTGAAATTTTACTAGTACCTACTATTTAAAAATTTTATACCGATATGCAGTCCCTGTTAACCTTCATAATTTTAGTAGGAAATAACAAGTACATTCAGGTACCAAAATAGCAAAGGAAACTTTATCTTACCTAATATAGTTCGCTTCTAACATGCAAAAAGCGGTTGAATTGCTTAATTTTGGACCATTCGTGTCTTTTGTTCTTTTTATATCATCACACACATTATCATTCCACTAAATTCGACAGATTATAAGAATCAAATAAACTACTTCCTATAAACGTGCAAATTATTATAGAACCTGAATAACATTCGAAATCCACCTACAAGGAAGAATTACACCTTCAGGCGAGCCTACAAACCAGTTTAGCAAGACCTCCCAAACCATGCGGCTTGTATCCAAGCGAGGGTCAAGATAACGAATGATATTGATAATGTTTTCTGACCTCGGTTTGATTCACACTATGCGACCTTTAAAACTTGTCAATTGTTACCTACATACACGCTGTGTAATCGTTATATAACTCTTATAGTTAGCCTTCTAATTATTATGTAGGTTGTAGAGGTTTTATAAATCTAAATAATCGTTGGACACTTTATTTATTCACAATGCTTCTATGCTGGACTGGGAGCGAAAGAAAAACATAGAATTTGCCAGCTGCTTCTCTTCCCGGGCATACTGTAAATATGTATAGTTATGGGAGGCTTTTTTGTGGGCGATGGGCTGACCCCCTGTCACTGCAATAGTCTCTCTTCACTATCATAAGGTCTCCAAATTTGTCAAACGTGACATCAGATGGTTTTATTACCTCTGGTGTTCTGCCTACCCCATACGGGATACAGGCGTGAAGCTATGTATGTATGTATGTATGTAATCACATCTAGGAATAAAGTAGGGCTTGTATCATTACATACTCTTTTTTTCGTAAATAATAATAAATAAAATCCCCGGACAATCACACCAACTACATGGCCTCAAAGTAATCATAGCTTGTGTTATGGGATACCATGTAGCGAACTAGGGCCTCTGAGGCCGATAGGTTTACCCCATCGCCAAAGTGGTCGTCACACATAGTACCACCAAACCAACGTTGTTGAGTTCACGTAAATTTGCAATGTGCTGGTGTTTTTAGGCATGTTGTATGAAACAAAGTTGTCTCATTCTTTATTGCTCCATTTATATCTTCTAAGCCATGCAACCGATTTTGATAAAGTTTTCACTGAGAGATAGAACAATAAACGAGGAAAGTGTGTATAATTTGTAAATATTTTGTAAAAAATTGCTGCGATATAGTGTTTGATTATTTAAAAGTAGTATCCAACAACAATAAGACTTTAAAGATAAATCAACACAATGTTCTCGAAGTTGTAGGTTTTTAAAAACTTATAAAAAAAGATATATCATGTGTATATCTTCATATTCAAATACAAATTATTATTATTTTATGAAATGCCTTCCTCATCTTCTGTAATAGGATCTAAAAACCGTGCGAAGCTAAGATTTTGCAAAGGGTCCTATAAAATATAAATAAATAATCAATACTAATATTATAAAGAGGAAACCTTTGTATTTTTGTATGTTTGTATTGAATAGGCTCAAAAACTACTGGACCGATTTCAAAATTTCTTTTACCATTACTTAGAGGGATTCTTCCGAATCCGTGTAGGCTACTTTTTATCCCGAAAATCCCGCGGGAATCGAAATTGCGCGGGTAAAACCGTGCGCAACAGCTAGTAATAAATAAAATACCTAGACAATCAAACCAACTACATGGCTCCAATCTAAGCAGAGCTTGTGATATGGGATACCACGCAGCGAACTAGGGGGGAACCTATAATATAAATACATAAATAGATAAACGCCCAGACCCGGAACGTTTTCTTTTCTTGTTCCGTGCGGGAATTGAACCCGCGACCACTGGCGTCTGAGGCAGACAGTGATACCCCATCGTCAAAGTGGTTTGTCTATATGAAATAGTATTGCAATTGCTGCTCCCTTTAAGGACCTCTAAGTAGTCTACGGTCATTGAAGTCCAGTAAATAAGTCCACATGGTTGGTGGGAACGGCGGGGTATGTGGGGATGATCCGGCACTAGACCGGACCTACCCACTAAAACACCTCAAGGTGTACTTCATCCGCCATAGATGGAGCTCACGGTACCGCCATTGGCATTACACGCAAGCCCCGGCGGATTGCGCTCAGCCTTCGCCGAGCGCCCTCCACGTAGGAAATGGTCCAGTACATGAGACCATTTCCCCACACATAGCCCTAATAGCCGCCGCAGGCTCCTCACCCACTACGGCTGGCTATCGGGAGGGAGAAGGTGAGCGAAGAAACTCATATCCCTGCAATGGGCTCATTACATGGATGAAGTGATGATTTATTTATTCATATCTTATTATTTCATTAATATTTTAAGATTATATCCATATTATGTAAAAACGTAATTATTTTTTTGCCATCGCTTACGGTTCTTATTCAGACAGCGACAATACAAGACTTATTATATGAGGCTAACCGCAATGAGAGTAGCACAAGGATGTTCAGTAGTTACTGATGTATCTGATGACAAACGAACACACAGCTCAGGCTTTGTGTGGTCTGATGACGTCATCGAAAGATTGAATGAATGTTAACATAATTTATTCAGTTGCCTAGGTATTTATATATCCTGCATGGTTGTTGGTACGAGAAATCGCCATCACATAATATCTAATAAATATAGGTACATACTTACTATTAAATCTTTTTAAATTTAATAAGCTTGTGTGGTATTGACAATACAGCCAGATTAGTGAATTTTTTTTACTCAATTGGGACTTGAACCGTGTTCTGGAACTTTTCCTACCAATGGGGAACACTTGATCATGCTCCATGAAAGCCATCATGATATATGAATATTTACTAAAAATAAAATGAAGGAATACGCCAGTTACATGGCGCTTTGTATAAGCAGGTACTTACTCAAATATCTTACCGAAAAGTTAAATCTGGTTTTATGAAAAAATAGTCAAAATACTTTTATATTAAGAATGAAATTAAATACCAGATGTCACTTTAAGAAGACAGGTGATTATAAGAAACCTTCATTGGAGGCCAGAACGCCAACACACAACTCGTCTTTTAACTTAGACTTTAAATTAATAGCATTAAAATCTATAATACAAAGGCTTAAAGGCAAAAAGACATGATGGATTATCCATTTGCCTCATCCATTCTGATATATCTATAATTAGATTTTAGTAGATCAGCTGATAAAATGTAGTATAAACATTAGTTCTTTGCTTTAGCTATTTATTATATGATACGTTTTCTTGTTAAAAATTTTGTTTTACAATTTACAAAAGAAAATTATATACCTACTTAAACTTTTAAGTAATGTTTGAATTTCTGCCACAGTGTACTTATAAATTATGATATGATTATTAATGAATATAATATTTATTCTTGGTTATCAAATCATCCACTCAGAATGCTCTCGTAATGCAGCAAATGGAAAAAAATGGAGAGAAATTGCTAGTAAAACTGTTCAATCCGAAATAATTGACTAAACATATACGCGTACCGTCAACCTTATACGCCATCAGAGCAACCACGACCACTCTGTCAAGAGTGTACGACTGAGAAGAATTTTCATACAAGTGACAAGTTCATTTCCATATCATTTTGAAAGCAAAAGTGATTTGAAATTTGATATAAAAAAGAAATAATAAATAAAAGAAACTGCAATACTTAGTTTTAGTTATCCAAAACCTACTGAATCCTTTTTAATCTCATCCTTTATACAACTTTATTTATATTTATCTCTAAGGAAATTAATAAAGACTAGAGTTTGTATAGAGTTTAGTAACAGATCCACAAAAAAACATACATACATAACGTCACGCCTGTATCCCTTATGGGGTAGGCAGAACACCAGAGGTTACAAAACCATCTGATGTCACGTTTGACAAATTTGGAGGTATTATAAAGATGGAGAGAGACTATTGTAGTGACAGGGGGTCAGCCTCTCGCCCACAAAAACGCCTTTAAAACCTTTGTCCCTTAACTGACTTTTACAGTATGCCCGGGAAGAGAAGCAGCAGGCACATTCTATGTTTTTTCTTTTACTCCCAGTCCAGCATGGAAGCACCAGAATGGATCCACAAACAGTTTTTAATTTTTAAGTATTAAAACTTGTGCCGTAAGTGCCGAAATATTAAGAACTCCAGAGATATCCAGTTTTCAATTCCCAATCATAAAAAATAACCATAATAAATAATTGGATCGGTTTAACATACTTGAAGTGCTAAGCCTATTTACAAGTTAATTAACATAAAACGAATTATTTTTCGAACATTTAAGTTCATCTCAAAATTGTCAATCGAAACTATAAGAACCAGATTATAACGGTGTTAACATTCTGGATCCAATCAACTGAAATATTTTAAACGTAGAATATGATTGGTACCGGGCCTAGTGATAAAAACATTTTGATTGTACATTAATATGAAAATTATGATCGTGAGAATTAAATTCTAAGTTTAAATGAATATGGAGAAAATGAGCTTCAACTTTTGATTCGGTGTTTTCTTCATAATATAGGGCCTTATAATAAGGACGGGTCGATTTCAAAATGGAATAAAACAGGCTGTGTATGAGGATATTAACGATTTTTTTCTGTTATTTGAAAGATCCATTCATGCCCTTTCTTTTTGAATATAACATAATTCAACTATCCGCCGCTTTTTCGAATGGTGGCACAAATCTGGGAGGTTCAATTTTCAACAGACAATCAACAGGCAGATCCATTTTAATCCAATTTTTCAAGCCTAAATTGAATTATATGGATATGATATTTTCTTGCGGGGGTTTTTGAAGTCTCCAATGACCAATTGAAATGACCAATAAGCTGCAATAAACAGATACCCTGAAAGTCGACATAACCTATGCCATCACTCAGCTTCAGTAGAATTAATGCAGCGGAATCATTGAAAATTGGACTTTCCGCGGCCTTTTAAATAAAATAATGATTTCGTTAATATCTCACACATAGCCTGTTTTATTCCATCTTGAAATCGACCCGTCCTTATTGAAAGACCCTATACAGGGTGACTGGTGACAAATTTTAGATACTGAAGGAGAGCACTCTGTACTCGATTCTAATCATAATTATGTAATAACAGTAGGTACTTATTTTTTCACAAGAATTCCCTATGCATAAATAAACGTTGTTTACTATGTACTTTACTTACGCCAGAGTCAATCGCGGCACGTGACTTAGCACGCGGATCGCTGATAACGCTACTGTATCCATGCCTTGGGTATTGAATTCCTTAACTTTCGGTTAAGTTTACTCAGTAAATAATTAATATTTAGTTTTAAGCTATTGCATAGCTTCTATCGCGGGCCTTGAGCGTGGGGACCGAACCCAGAAATTCCGTAACGAAAAAAACTTAACACCCCCTGCTCCGACCGGCACAGCGGTGATACTTTGATTTCATAACTTTACATGAGGGCTTCAATAAACAATCAGCGCCATCTACTAGGAACTTGTGGAACTTCATATTAGATCAAACTTACTGCATTAATAAAATAAATAAATAATTATAATTGCATGAGTTGGTAAAAAATGCTATGCAATAGCTTTACCGCGGCAGTCTCCGAGTGCCACACGTCTTTTTTTATTATATTTTTTCTCTTCATGTATAATCTCAAACTATCACGTCCTCGAATTTCAAAAGTGACCCACCAGTCACACTGCATAAGTAAATCTCTTCCAAGAGCTGAAAGAAGACTCATTAAGTCTGACTGGCTTTTTACAAAGATATAAGCTAAAAAACAAACTCTTCAGTTTTATTACATTAGTAGGCAATAAAAGTTGACATTTAACAATATTAATTAAAAAAGCCGTGATAATTCAGCTGTAAGTAAATGTATCGTTATGTTTAGTTAGCCCCGATACTGAACTCACTCTTAGACTGGTACAAAGCGCATCTAAATATTTCAGTAGTTATTTCTTTTTAAGATGAGAAGTAGATTATTTTAAGACCATTATCTTGTGACCACGACCCTTGCAATGAGGTTGAAATGAGGTCATCACAACCCTTTCTAATGAGCCCAATGTAAGGCTATTAGTCTCTTAACAGACCGTAAACCAGCATGCTGGTTGATGAATATCAGAATTTTTCGGGCGCCGAAATGGCTCCTAAAATCCCAAATGGGACTGACTGCCTATGATGCCGAGTCGCTGTGAGAAATGAATGGTCGGCAGTCAGCACCCAAGTACCACCGAGTTTTGCTTAACCTGCAGTAAAATAAACGAATGTTTGAAAGATTTATTAACCACTACTATAAAAAAATATACTGATAATCTAAATCGTAAGGAAGGTTTTTCTATTTTATCCAGTTTCTATAGAATCAAAAGTTATCCGAATAAAACCGCGCCTAGCTAAATAAATAATAAATAAATAAAATCCCCAGACAATCACACCAACTTCATGGCACAAAGTAAGCATAGTTGATTAAGAGGGGAACTAAGAATATAAATACATATATAGATAAACACCCAGACACGGATTTTTTTTTTTCTTGTTCCGTGCGGGAATCGAACTCGCAACCACTGGCGTCTGAGGCAGACAGGTTTACCCCATCGCCAAAGTGGTCGGCTGCTAGTTTATTATAAAACAAGTACGTATGTCTAATGTGAATCGACTTGTCTAACCCACACACCTCTTAAACCACTTAACACATGCTAAATGCATATGACTTAAGACATATTTATTAATAGTTTCCATGTATGGAGATTTTTGAAATCTCGTACCTATATAATATTGATTTGGCAACTCCAATAAAGTTGAGTATTGCCAATGAATAACGCCTACATTTAGATGTAGGATTCAGAGTTTTATTAACATATTTTGAAGTCTGATAAACGATAAAAAATGAAAGTGCATTGAAAATCCGCATTTTTTTTAAATTAATTTTTATGTTAAGTATCTAATTTAACAGTGTCTTTACTAAATACCTTTTTGATATTATCATAACAATTATAATACACGATTATACTAATACTAGATGCAGTTTAGCTTATGTTGTTGCTGTCTTTTGTAATTGATATAAAAATCGATATTTTGAGCTACTTCGTTGACCTTGAGCATATTACGGAATTTATAATATACTTGCATCCCCTACTGAAGCCGTCGGGACTCTTGATTCATAATCGATATTTAAAAAATAACCATTTTTCGAACTTTATCGCCTCGTTTGTTTACGAATGTTAAAATCTATCAATTGCCGCACGGACAGCTTAAATAAATGTGTGCCTTGTTGATTTTGAATGTTTGTAGACATGTTGTACTCTTAAATAACAGTAAAGTAAAAAATTACAATGTTACTAAAAACTTGTCACCGACTCCATACTATACGAACATTCGTAAACATACGAGTCGATAAAGTTCTGTGCTCGCACCGCTAGATTGTGAACTATATTTTTTATACAATTCATTAACATCGGGGTTTAATGAATTGTATTAACACTTTAAATTTCTTACAAACTTTAATTGCCTACTTAAATTATTTGGGGGTTACTAATTATTGAAAGAAAGAAACCTATTTGGTCCAAGAATAGATAGATTATAAAGATGTTGAGTTTGACTGAACGTTCCAATCACTGAAGCTGTTGGACTTTAGAAAGAATAATGCAATGATGGACGAAACAGCATACTCAATGTAAGTAAAATTAAAACTTCGCAGATTAAGAGTCGAAACACACAATCTCTTTAACTTTATTACAATTGCGTAAAAAAATATAGCGTGAATATACAAAACTCTCAAACTGAATTACTCATCGACTTATAAAGACGACACAAGGTTTTCCCGGGATTCGAACCCGTTACGGCGTAACAAGGGCATACGGAGGCGTTGGTGTGTTGGTTGCGTAAGTGAAACTGAATGGAATATATTTGTATGTTTGTTCGTCATGTTTGATCTATGCAATGGATTACGAGTGACTATGTGTGTTACCTTGAATTTGTTGTCCGTTTGGTCGTGTTTATTTTCTTAAAAATTAGCTGTTCTGCTTACTTAGCCTTGAGTGAGTTCTAAGTTTATTTTTTGTGAGTAAACTTGTTTTGACCTCAATATTATATTAAGAGCCTCTGGTAGTGTGGTACGTATTTCTATACTTCCCGCTCAGATATTGATAACAAATTTCGCCGACGTGAGTAACGAAATTTGCTAGCAAAAATACGTTTTACTGGTTTATTGTTCAAATATTACAACTATTTAAAAGTTTTGCTTTACTCATCGGTTATGAGAAGTCCGCTTTATGTTTTTTTATGTAACTTTTAGATGCAGCGCAGACGGCACACTTTTTGTGCGATCGAGTCTGCGGCGCCGGACCGCAGACTCGATCGCACAAAAAGATTTTAGTTATTAGTAAAAATCGGTGGTCAACTATTTTTCTTTTTATTCTCAAATTTTGTAATTTGATGTCAATTTGCACCCGAAAGGAGCCGGATACTAGTGCTAATTATTTAGTTTGTAAAACTTTTATACAAACGTTTGTCAAATTATTGTGCGCCGGATTTTTTGCGCATCGTGTGCGTTACTGCATATAATTAATTGCACAGGTTCTATTTTCACAGACTAAAAAGTGCGTCACGGATAGTCTGTCGTCTGCGCTGCGCCTTACTCTATTATGGCATTTTGAAGCAATATGCGTGTAAATGGTAAATTATTGTTGTCTTTGTGACTTTTTTTTATCGAGCCAATTTTCATAAATCTTGTTTCTATCTCTACACAGCTGTTGGTTATATGGTTAATTATTTGTGAATATTTTTTCGGACACAACATGTACACATTACTGGGTATATTTTTGTTCAAAAAAGTGTAAAAGTCTGCATCTTCGCCTTAAGTTTGATAATGAGGTCGAAGTTAAGCACGTGGTTGTAGGAACGGAAGGAATGGTCTTGTCTTAAAACATCGATATTTAGCGACGGATATTAGTGTGGTCACTAATATCCGTAATATCATAAGTAGGACTTGAAAGGAATTCCTACCAAATACCTTACCTTCCTTACAAACTAAACTTTAATTTATGTATGGTTCATTGATACTCTCTACTCTGATAGTGATCCTCAGTTGTTGATTTTCTTATTAAGAAAGATCTTAAGATCGTTTTTCACTCCAGCGTTTTTAATTCGGCACCCCTGAGAAACGCTCCAAAGTACAGAAGGCAGCAGGTCAAGTGTTACAAACCTGTCTTTCCCAATCAATTTTTAACTTAATGTCGAGGGCATAGAGTTCAGGGCATACAATTTTTTTACAGGTTTGGAACGCATGATCTGCTGCCTTCTGTACCAGGACTTTGAACGCTTTGAGTCTGTGCAAAATCTGCATGGACTTATTGTGTGATATTTTTATACGCCGTACACTAGATGGCATTAATAGTATGTTGTCTACGCTGCGCCTTAAGTATGTCGTCATAAAGCCCACATTTCACTGTATAGAGTTATGCAAGTCTGGTCAAAAAGCTATTTCATTTCGCATCAATTATAAACAGTTGATGCAGTGATGAGATTTCGAATCTATAGTGTTATGAAATTATAGCTTTATAGAGCGCTGAGAATATGTTAATAGTATGACATTTGGACTGTTGATTGATCCCACGTATCTACCATCGCTGTCATTGCCGCCTTATCACTTAAAAGAAAATGTCGCATAAAAACTGTTTTACGAGATATCTATTCTATTTTTTGAGTGCAAGCAAAAATGAACTTATTGACCACCAATCGGAGGTGACTTTGATAGTACCTATGGCGTCGAAGAAATATGATAAATACTATTGTTGAAGTCTACAAACAAAAATCGTCATCTCGTTTTATATTTCCATTATCTATATCTAGTAATAATCTTAAAGGTTTTATTTGTAACAAAACACTAAGTTCTCAAAGAACTAAAGCAATTTTGATGTAATATTCAATAAAAAAAAGAGGAATCTTCAAAATCTACTCATAAATGACAGAATAATACAAAAAAATCCATACAGCTATCTTAAAACCATCTCATTTGCGAAACGAGATATATAATGTAATGTATATTATGTAAACAGGAATCAAAACATCAACAGACTATTATCCCATCAAAGTTTAATTTGATAAATTTGACATTTAACGTCATCTGTCAATCATGAACATAAAATCCAACTTAACCTATAATAGGTAGGCTACGTTCTAATCCTCGTATTACAAGATCATTATTTAATTCGTTTTGAAACCTCTCGTTGCAATATGTCGATGGCGAAACACTTAGACACATTAAGTGGAATCTAAGTACTTCGTAATTTGATAATCTAAATTCGAGACGTTTTTCTTCGCGTGTAATTATAATTACATACATACATACATAACGTCAAGCCTGTATCCCTTATGGGGTAGGCAGAACACCAGAGGTTACAAGACCATCTGATGTCACGTTTGACAAATTTGGAAGTATTATAAAGATGGAAAGAGACTATTGTAGTGACAGGGGGTCAGCCTATTGCCCGGAAAAACGCCTTTAAAACCTCTGTCTCTTAACTGACTTTTACAGTAGATATGCCCGAGAAGAGAAGCAGCTGGCACATTCTACGTTTTTCTTTCGCTCCCAGTCCAGCATGGAAGCAATAAATTATAATTAACATTATGCTAATGCTTTGCTTTAAGTATAATGTGAGCATCTCTCCAAAGAAAAGATTCATAGTTCAAATAAAAGTTAGAGGTTTTAAAGGCGTTTTTGTGGGCGATAGGCTGACCCCCTGTCACAACAATAGTCTCTCTCCATCTTTATAATACCTCCAAATTTGTCAAACGTGACATCAGATGGTCTTGTAACCTCTGGTGTTCTGCCTACCCCATAAAGGATACAGGCGTGACGTTATGTATGTATGTATGTACATGCAGTGGGTTCAAAGGCCAACGCTGGGTCACGCGGGTCTACGCGCCTATTCATACAAAACTGCTACGGACGTAGCTACGCGCGTACGGTACGGACGTACGGAACGCGCGCGTGGGACGTGGCTAGCCCCGCGTGCACTCAACGACCGTACGTCGTATATACAGGGTTGTTTTTTAGTCACCAGCCAAATTTCAATGTTGTTTTCTTTGATATGATATAAACATACCTGCATATTTATTTTAGTACCGCCCAGTACAAAAACTAAAGATATGGCATCAAAAACTTTTTTATAAATAGTCTCTATTGATGAACATAGCTACTACGACGCGGAATTTCACCGATAATACTACGATGTAGTACTACAAGATTTTTGTAGTAGCGCGTATTCGACTTTATTTTAAAGGTATTCATTCGTAATTTAAGTGACCATGCTTTGCTTAATATGTTAGTGAATATATTTATTTCCTTGTTAAAAAAAGACATACCTTTTTTGCAAAAATGGTTTCTATAAATGATACTTATTACGTAAAAAAATTTGGCCGGTGACTACGAATCAAACCTACATATATTACATTTGTATGTAGCGGATGGTTCCATAGTGAAACAGACGATGTAGTAAAAATACACGACGCCCCTGGAGACGCGCTGCCTGTTCTGCTTTGCTAATTTCGATCATCTTACCATCGGTGTAGAATTCAGAACCGCCCCAAGTAGTTTACAGCCTGCACCTCCTTGTCACCCAGAGAAAAGACACATGGCCCTGCTTTGGCCGCATTAAAAAGTGTGGTGCCGATAATATTGACACAGAGTACTGCAAAATAAATCGTCAATTTCATATGCGACTCTCACAAGTGACCAACAGTGACACTTGCAGTAAATAATTTTGAGGCCAAGGTCGTCTGACACATATTTTTTTATGGAAAAAGTGCTCTACAGATTGTTACCAAGCGTTATGTCACTGTAGATCCGAATTAAGACTTCTGTAAAAGGATGTGAATTTATATGTAAGGATTTTCATGCTGGACTGGGAGTGCAGGAAAAACATAGAATGTGCCAGCTGCTTCTCTTCTGGGCATACAAAAAAGTAAAACTCAGTTAAGGGACAGAGGTTTTATATATTTTTTTTGTAGGTGATAGGCTGACCCCTTGTCAATGCAATAGTCTCTCTCCATCATTATAATGCCTCCAAATTTGTCAAACGTGACATCAGATGGTTTTATAGCCTCTGGTGTTCTGCCTACCCCATGAAGGATACAGGCGTGAAGTCATGTATGTATGTTAATAGTGGTATATTTCTTCCTAAGCCCGTGTGTTTTTGATACAATGCTATAGCTTTTTTGTCTTGTCTACATGTCCATCACAATTTGTCAAGTTTCTGTGTACATTCGGCATATTTCTATCTAATACACTAAGGCTCATATTATTATTGCTACTAAGACTTTAACTCTACTTCGATATAGATTTATTGACAGTTTTTGTGTGGAGAATTGACAGCGAATATAATTATTCTTGAGCCTTAATCAAGAAAGCTTTCAAATAACCAGCCTTAAAATGTAGGTTTTATTTTTCTTTCAGTTAGGTACTTATGACTTACGTCACATTTCTATCACTTAAAGCCAATGTCAAAATTTAAAAAAGATCTAAACAGAACGCCATTTTGTTTTCCTGTTCTTCATTCAAATATAAATTCTTCCTTATTCACTCTGTGTTAAGTTCCGGCTTATGCACAAGAATGACGTCAACTACTTATACACCTACAGAATTGTCTATATTTAAGTGTAGGAGTCAACGCAACCTTGACTTAAGTTATTGTAATATATTATGAGCTTAAAGTGTTCGGACGTGTTAAGTTAGTCGCTTATTGGATGAATAATTGTTGGATGCTTACGCAGCGCCATCTATCTTTAAAGTTAGCAGGTAACTAATTGTGTTATGGATTATACTATTTTACAGAGCATAGGGAAAAAAGATTTACTGATACAACTTATCTGTAATATCTATTGTGTAATAATTGAAGAACAAAACTTGAAAATCATAATTTAATTATTACTTTTCTATAATGACGATAAAAGTAGATTGTGGTTTAGTTTTTGTTACAAGTTATGCTGTTACTAAATTTAAGTAGGTAACCATTATTATGGTTTACGTTTATAAAATTATATATTTAAAATTTACATTAATAATAATCATTGTTTCGTATCCTGTGCACTGACACGCTACACTTGCCGGTAAACAAAAAAAAACAAGGGATTCACCCTTGCGGTAAAAAAATCCTCCAAAACTGGCGCTATACGGCACAAGGCCCATGACAGGTGGAAAGCATAAGGGACAAACAGCAAAAGGTACCGCTCGAATGAATTTTGACCACCTGTTGACATATTGGGGCTTCTACTCCAGCTATGATATAAAAAGTTATGCAACCAAAGTCAACTGTCAAAAATGAACTCTACAATTGAAATCATGCATTTCTTATTTTTGATTTATGATTGAATGGGCTTTGATTACGTAAATAAATAAATGCTTATTGAAATAGATCCTAAGAATTAAAAAAAGTCAGTCAACTTGTTATATTTACTTTGAAAGTCGCCTTAAATTTAATATATTGCCAGGGAATATTGTAATAATCACACTAGTCACCTATGCAATATTTAAAAAAATTAAGCTTTATTGAAATTTTATACTAGTTCTGTACGGTATCTGTACAAGGAGACCTGTATGAGAGATTACAAGATTCTTGATAGGTGAGGTTTAAAAAGTAAAGGACTAAACCTCTATGGTACTAAACCTATACATATGACATAATTAATGATGTAACATAATTTATCATTCATAAAATCCATTGGTTATCTGAAAAAACGCTTTACAGCGTTAAGACCACCCTTTAAAAATGTTCATTAGATCTGGTATATTTTTAGAACTATAACTGTACAAGAAATGGTAAATTATAAATTTTATTATTACTTATAGCTTGTATGAACATATTGGTAATATAAACTATGCTAAGATAGACTTAATAGTTACCTATCATAGTTTTTATCTAGACAATAATTTATCTAATTTCAATTCCGTATTCAAATTGTTACGAAAACAATAAAATATCCTAGATTAATCTGTGAATACAATTCTAAATAACCTTAGCCGTAAAAGATACGATCTATAGTTTAATGAAGTAATTACAATTACTATTGTGTAGAAAATAGTTATTCAATCCGAGCGACCTTAAAACATTAACTTTTTTGATCAATGAGCGCGAAACCACAAATAATTTGAATTAAGAACGCTTGCAAAATGTTGCAACTTACCTTATAAATCCTTATCCTTATTTAAAAAGGTTTAAAACTATACAGCCTTCTCCGAGGTTGACACCTCCACACTTGTAAAAAGACAAAAACAAATCACGCAACACTCGTTTCTTTGTATATAGACACTAAAACCACATTACTTTGACGGCGATTGAAAAAAAAATAAAAAATCACATCCTTGGACTAGCCATATGCTTTAAAAATCCAACTGAACTTTAACTTTTTTTGAGTTAAACTGTTGATTTTCTCGCGTATATTTTTAGGATATTATTTTAGGTTACAATTTAGATTTTTAATTGCGATTTTTAGTTTTTGAATGTTCGTTTTCGTTATTGATTTTTATCGTTTTGTTTGGCATGGCGGCCGCGCGAACGCCGTCGAATAAGGTACTGACTAGCCGGCTGCCTTTGCGCAGCCGCCTAACAGGTTCTACATTGCTTGAGCAAAAAGGTTGTATACGCCTTTTGAAGGCTTTATTTTTAAACATTGGCTGAAATGATAGCTTTTAAATAAATACACTGCAAACTTTATGAACTATTTACGATCACAGAATCAGTTTGTATTCATTTCTTAAGGAATGGTAGAGTTTCAGAATTGTAATTTTACTTGGTAAAATTTAAAGAAGTTTGAACCTTATAGCTTTATACATAACATTATACATATCAAACGATGATGTCATAAGGATTATTCAAAACTCGTTGCGCCGCCATAACGGGAATATACATTTTATATTATTACAAGAAATGGTATTAAAGTTATAGTGTAGCTTCAGAAGATATACCGAAGTATTTTTATGTTAGTATTTAACTCGAGAGAGGTCAGCTAAGTGTTAAACCTCAATTAACATATTTTTAAATTTATTATCATTGTATGCTCTTATTTTAAAAATTTAAAAATAAAATGCTCTATACGCATTTGTTCTGATGGTAGAGTTTATTCATTTTTGTAGCCTGCCCTGCATAGCTACCTTTTTTTTATCGGTGACGAAATCCGCGTAATCTCACCTGATGGTACGTGATGATGAAGACGAAAGTCAGTCGACAAATTGAGTCTGATCTGCGTCTTAATGGGAACAGGTTGAATCTAGTAGCATTGAATCTACTAGTATTGCTTCACGCCTGTATCCCTTATGGGGTAGGTAGAACACCAGAGGTTATAAAACCATCTGATGTCACGCTTGACAAATTTGGAGGCATTATAATAGTGGAGAGAGACTATTGCTGTGACAGGGGTTTAGTCTATCGAACACAAAAAACCTCAGTCCCTTAACTAACTTTTATAGTAAGCCCGGGAAGAGAAGCAGCTGGTACATTCTATGTTTTTTCTTCGCTCCCAGTCCAGCGTCAAAATATTAATAAATATTAAAGAAATCTTTGCTTTTTCCACCCAAATATCAATCTTGAACATTTATAAGGCAGATACATAGCACGTAAGATCAGAAAAGGAAGTTAGAAGGTACTCAATAACTTGACTCATTCTATGATGTAATAGTATTAGCAAAGTGAACGGTCGCTCACTTAAAGTTGATTTAACTTAATTACTATCTTCCATCTTGGATTAAAATGTACAAAAGTTCCTGTACCCGTGTGCTGTCATCTTTTATTTCATCTCCATTTACCATCAGGGGAGATTGACGTCTAACGCTGAATGACTAATTCAGCGTTTATTTCGGTAACAAAGAAAAACCATTTGTTATGCATAAGCAACCAGAATTTTCAAAGTAATTAATTATTATTAGTATACTTAAGATTTCAGTTTACATATTACATTTTAATGTACAATTTTAAACAACAGACCTTAATACAGTGAGTTCGTAAATGGCTACAGCTTATTCAATTCAATTCAATTCAATCGTTTACTCATAATTACAGAGATGGATTTTATAATAATAGGTACAGCCATGATTCGCCTTAATGGCATATGAACATATTTGTCAATTCATAATAACATAAATGTCAGGAAATAACAATATATTAAAAACATAGAAACGTAAATATAAAAACATGAAAACAAATAATAATATTTTTTTTTAATAGCATCCCCAGACAATCACACCAACTACATGGCCCCAAAGTAAGCATAGCTTGTGTTATGGGATACCATGTAGCGAACTAGGGGGGAACCTTGAATATAAATACATAAATAGATAAACAACCAGACACGGAACATTTTTTTTTTCTTGTTCCGTGCGGGTATCGAACCCGCAACCACTGGCGTCTGAGGCAGATAGGTTTACCCCAACTCCAAAGTGGTCGTCTAATTATAGAAACATACAAAAATTAAAGAATACAAAAAATAGAAAATTAAATTAAAAGAACATTATTTATTTACATTCACTGTCGGTCAAAAAATCATTGAGGTCATAATACGCTTTTTCAACAAGGAAGCCATTTAGTGCAGATTTAAATTGTGCGTGATTACTTATTTCCCTACTAGATACTGGAATTTTATTATAGATTGAGGGTGCCATGCTGTTTATGCTCCTTCTGTACAAAAGAGTTTTGCGTGTATGTGTTACTTTTATTACAAACATCATATCAAAATTACTGATATTTATACAACTTCAAATTTAAGGTACTTTCAAATAGAAAAATCGCTTTGTAAATATGTATAAATCAATATATAAAAAACTGTTCCGTTACTGACTGAGTGACTGACAGACAACGTACAGCCGTAACTACGGGGCGTAGAGAGCTGAAATTTGGAACATACATTCCTTAGGATATGTAGGGGTGCACTAAGGAAGGAATTCCCGAAATTCTCACGGGAACGGGAAATATAGGACTTTTTAATTTGTAGGAAAAATCTTATTCCTTGAGTGCACGGATATGATACTTGGCATAAAGGTTTTTCAAAAAATGACTGGTTGCGTTATGAAACGAATTCCCGAAACTTCCACGGGAACGGGAAATATACGATGTTTTAATTCGTATGAAATAATCTTACTCCTTGTACGGATGTGGTATAAAGGTTCCTCAATAAGTGTCTCTTTGTATTATGGAAGGAATTCCCTAAATTCCCACGGGAACGGGAAGAATAAGACTTTTCTATTTATGCGCGAACGAAGTTGCAGGAAAAAGCTCGTAATCAATAATTATAATAAACAAATTATGAATTGCTGCTGAATGGCTGCTCAGCTCGAGTATTTGCTTGCGATTCGAAAAGTCCTAGATTGGGTTCCCAGCACGAAACCAGTTAGAGAAACGACTATGTATTAATATACTTCCGCCGTCGAGTCTCTATATTACAAGAATCATTTGGGTATAAAAGTAAGCAGGTTAGGTTTATTACTTGATAATAATTTTCCGTTAATCAACTTCGTATCATTTAAAAATACAATTTAAATACATTTTTATCTTAAAGGATAAAGGAACCCTTTTGTAATTCTATAATAAGCTAAGTTTTACGAAAAATAAATATTGCGTCAATTTTAATAAGTGGTGGCCAGTCTTTGATTGTATAGAAAAATCTTTCTTGGGCTTTACATTTAAACATATTCAAGTTAAAGAAATACCACACAAAGACACAGACATATCCATACAGTTTTATTTTATCTTAAACCTCTCCAGCAGGCTTTGGATCCTTTAGCCCCGTAAGTTTCGCCCCTTTCGCCCCTGGTATTATTTAAAGTACCCGTTCACCCCGTATTCATAAATAAGTTAAGGTACATTTGAAAATTGTTAAGCTTCTATATTAAATTAATTTGAGTAGGCAAAATAAAACAAAATTAATAAAATATGTTTTCATTTCAATCAAAACAAAACATAGGAAAATGACATTTCTATTTAAATTATGACGAAATAAAAACTCACAGTGTAAAACACTGTAAAACGATGCTTGAAAATATTTTAAGTATAATCTATTTTATTAAGTGTCTTAATCGCAAATGTTATATAAATTAACACTGAAACACTAAATACATGTAGATAGAGTTATACTGGGTGACTGGTGATAAATTTTGATGGAGAGCACCCTATCCTCGATTCTGGTCACAATTATGTAATAAAGTAGGTACTTAATTTTTCACCTGAATTTCCTATAAATAAATAAAGAGTTTTCTACGGTCGACGACCGTGCGTGATGCCGTCTATACCTACCTACCTATTCTGTGTTGATAGTGCCGTGCGTACGTCCGTACCAATGTAACCAGATTTTCTTCGCGGCACTCTGTAAGCCGCCGCATTAAATGTAGTAAGCCACGTGCCGCCGCAAAAGTAGTATGTGCACTAGTGTAACCATGCGTTGCGTAATGAATTCTTTAACTTTCGGTTAAGTTTAGTCACAAAATATTTTTTTTATTTATTTTTTCTTCTTCATGTATGATCTCAAACTATCACGTCCTCGAATTTTGAAAGTGACCCACCAGTCATCCTGTTATAAATAAACTAAAATTGCACAATATAAAAAAACATAGAATACAATAAACTTATAATTCAAAATATAACACACTTAAGGAGAAATATTTTAGAATTGATAAAAGTGTAACACGCTTTTTAATTTAGGATCTTATTAAAACTCATTAAGAGTAGTTATTTAAACTTCAGTTCGTTACAGTTCGTTAATCACAAAACAGCAGTTAAATCCTTTGTTTACAACAAAAAAAGGGTAAAATGGTGTGTTCTTGTATCAATGTGAGCAAAGCGTGATTTTCGTTAAATTTTAATGTATGTCTTGCTTTCATCCTGGACTGGACGCAGAAACAAACATAGAATGTACCAGCTGCTTCTCTTCCCGTGCATACTGTGAAATTCAGTAAAGGGACAGAGGTTTTATTGGCGTTTGTGAGCGATAGGCTAACCCCCTGTCACTGCAACAATCTCTGTTAATCATACAAACTTACACACATACACTCTCTCTTAAACACACAAACTTGTTCACTTCTGTAGTCGAATAGGTACCACACCGCTCGTGATAATTATTGTATAGTTATTATATTAATAATATTGTTATTAATAAGTTATTTCTGTTTTAAAATCAAAAATTATTCTTAATTAATGCTTATCTATTGTTATAAATTATTATTATTTTTACTTGTATGCTTAATTTCGTATGTTTAATTTTATTCTTCGGTGTACTTTTGTTCGTTTAATTCTACCTACTCTAAAAAGTTTCACTTTGTTTCAAAATAGTGAACCTGTTATTGGCAATATGTATTTAACCTAATTCTTCCTGTTGTAATAATCATAAGTGCTGTTGGTTCTGTGAACATTAAATAAATAAATAAATTATAATACCTCCAAAGACAAACGTGACATCAGATGTTCTTTAACCTCTGGTGTTCTGCCTATCCCATAAGGGATACAGACATGAAATCATGTATGTATATTTAATATATGCATAACTTCACTTCTTTCTATCTAAATATAACGCGGTACGTATGGGTCCTGCAAAATATTCAAAAAATGTTCGCCCCGCCTTTAGGGGCATATATTTATTTATTTACACTTTATTGTATGCCTTACAAAAATACAAAAAATTGAAACACATAAAAAAAAAGATATACAATTGGCGGCCTTATCGCTGTGAAGCAATCTCTTCCAGACAACCATGGATGTAGAATATTCGAAAATGTAGCTTGGGGCATACCTATAAACCTACATAAAACATACACTACATTAAAATATACTTAAACTAAACAAAAATGATATTTATAAAAATACATAAATGGATATACTAAACATACCAATAAATATACATAACACATACACATTATAGTACCTAAATAAGTGATCAAATAACTTCACATGCTGATAAATAGTGGGATTTTAGGAGTTTTTTAAATGAATGGAGTGATTTTGCTGATTTTATATTTAAAGGGAGTTTATTCCACAAACTTACTGCTCGAACCATGAATGATTTGCTTAGATAATCATATAATACAGATGCGATGAACATTTTATTCATAGGGGTGAAAGACACGAGGTGGACGGAACCGAGACCCTGCAGCCTACATCGCAATGAAAATAAACTCAAACAAAAGATAATTGCATTCCTGCGGCCGGCTTACTGCAGAGCCTACATTTAGACCTGTCTGCGATTGCTAGGCTATTTTTGTTCATTGTATTCTACGTTTTATAAGTATTTTTCTTTTTGTATATGAATTGTGAAAAAATGTTGAAAGAGTTAGGTTTTAAATTAGGTATTTACGTAGATTATCTAATATATAAAATTCTCGTGTCACAGTTTTCGTTGCCATACTCCTCCGAAACGGCTTGACCGATTTTGATGAAATTTTTTGTGCTTATCCGGTATCTATGAGAATCGGCCAACATCTATTTTTTTTTATATGGCAAAACAACGTTTGGCGGGTCAGCTAGTAACTTATATATTCTGTTTGCTATGCTTTTATAGACGATCGGCTGGTGTAGCGGTAACATACATTGCCAGAGGTAATGGGTTCGAATTTGATGATGAACAGCCTTCAGTTCATTGATAATATTATATTAATAAATAAAAAAAAATTCAGACTTTACATATGTCCATTTAATATTGTTAGTCATACTCCTTAAAAATATGTTAGTATAGTGATAAACAAATCATAATAACAAGTAAACCTAATCTTTCTCATAACATTGAATTTAATAATAAATGTCAGCAATATATCTAAAATTTAAATCAAAAATATGCACATGGATTGGAATTAAATAACATAACAAACATTAAATAAAAATAAAATAAGCAGATAATAATAATATAAAATGTCAGTTATTTGTATAAGTTCATTAAAATTTATTCAAATAGTGTATATAAACATCCATGTCTTGACGACTAATATCTGGGTTCATCGCACAAACGTCCTGCATTTCCGGGATTTGAACCAAGGACCTCTGGCATACAAAGCAATGTATGTTATGTAATATGTTTCTTCACATCTGAAGGATTTATTTGCTTCTTTGTTTGTTTCAAAGATAGCAAAAATCTTGAAAACTATTAGTAAAATTTGGAACAATATTTCTGTATTTAAAATAGCTCTTGAAAAAAATCCTACGAGATGGTGGGAGTACCGCACATAGCTGCTGTTTTTTACTAAAAGAAGTAGTACTAGAAGTTTTCTAGCGAATGAGTTTGTATAGAATAACAATAAAATCTTAAAGAATAATAATAATATGGATAACATCAGACGGACGGATGCACTACAATGCAAAAGACTTCAACGTGTTCACGCATAACTATTATAAAATTGTAAGTTTGTTTTATTATGCCAAAATATATACTTTTCTATTTTTCTAAATTTCAATTAAGTTTTTGATCTTGTTTGAGATTAAATCAAAAGTTTACTCATAACATATTTATATAACACTTGTATTTATCGTGTCGAATTTTGATTTTGATGTCTGATTCTAAAGTTCAAGCAACTAATTGATCACAGCATATGTTATTTAAACTATGTAGGTATTTAAATCGTATTTTATTTTTAAAACTCTACATCTGTAAATTTAAGATCAACGCCATCTGTTGATGGTAAAAGCATAACTTTTCATAATGAATACTTTATAACGTGTAGATTCGAGCAAGATAGTATTTGGATTGTGTAATGATATTGTAGTGTTTGTATAGATGGCGTTGTTTATAATAATATTTAACGATGTTTGTTCCTCAATCATGACAGGACGGCTCAACGGATTCGGATGAAATTTTGCATAGTAATAGTTTGCAGTTTGGAATCGAATTTAAAATAATAGCGAGGGTAAAACCGCGTGAAACAGCTAGTTTATTGATATGCAGAATGGTGCTTGCAGCCACATAGTATAATCTGGCGTGTTACATTTCGGCTAGCTGTTATCAAGAATAGGGCTGTTTTGTCCGTGAAGGGTTGGCTTAGAATAGCCCTACCACCCCTGGATAAGGGTGTCGTAAAAGCCGACTTATCGCAGTGACCCCCGCTTGAGGGTAGAATGCCAATAGGAGGCCAATTATTTCCTAGCGCCGTGCGATTTCATCTTATTTACTTATTTATTTTCACAAATTCCAGAGCCCTTAAAGTTGTATACAATGAAATTAAAAGTAACACTTACAGCCAATTATGGAATTATATTTTTTATGCATAGCAGTTAGCAGACATATATAAGACTAGAAGTTCTAAATTACAAAACATAAAAAAAAATAAATTACATTAAAAAGTAAGTAAAATTATGATTAAGTTAAAGGTACCTATTATATTAATTATGCTTCCATGCTGGACTGGGAGCGAAAGAAAAAATAGAATGTGCCAGCTGCTTTTCTTCCCGGGCATACTGTAAAAGTCAGTTAAGGAACAGAGGTTTTATAGGCGTTTTTGTGGGCGATAGGCTGACCCCCTGTCACTGCAATAGTCTCTTTACATCTTTATAATACCTCCAAATTTGTCAAACGTGACATCAGATGGTCTTGTAACCTCTGGTGTTCTGCCTACCCCATAAGGGATACAGGTGTGACGTTATGTATGTATGTATGTACCGATTAAATTACAATAAAATTAAAATTACAGTAATTATAAATTTAGGAATAGTAATTATTAATGACAATTACTTAAATTAATTAATTACTAAAATCTCTAACCTCATCTTCCCATACCATCAGATTAGACTGAGGTCAAACGCCGGCACAGTCTTTAATAAAAAAAGGCCGTTTTGATATACGTAATAAATGTTTACCTAATTACTGTGTCATATAATTTAAATACTTTTATCCTATACTGGACGGCGATCTCGTGGACGAAATGTCAAACAGTTCGACGAATGACAGTTTTTACTCAAGTCGTCATCAGCGGCGAGCGCTGGGGTCGAGTTATGTGTTATGTGAATACCGATTATGTCACTCATCGCTGATGAATCAATTAACTCGACGCTGTTGTTTAAAAGAATCATCATCAACACAACTCCGTGGAATGAGCCCACTGCAGGGCTATGAGCCTCTCCTCTGGGTGACGTGAAGGGCCGGATGTCAGATATTTCAGGGTGCCGAAATGGCGTCTGACAAACCCTAACGACTACTGTATACAAGTACACAGCACCCGGGACCGACTGCTTCACGTGCCGTCCGAAGCACGGAAGTCATCGTGAGAAATGAATAGTCGGCGGTCACCCATCCTAATACCGGCCGCGCCGAGCGCGCTTAACCTGCGATATCGTTTGATATGCACAGTAACCACGGTGCCACGACGACTTCGTCGTTTAAAAGATAGCCCTGCACCTTAAACCTTCATTTGCCCTTTAATCTCACCTGAAGGTAAGTGAACATGAGGTTGCAGATTAGAGACAGGCTCTTCATCAAATATTGTCGGTACCCATCACCGTTGCATCGTAGCGTGAATATTTGGCCACAGATTTTACATGAAGGCTCTTTCTTGTCGTGAACCAAACTAAAAGAAAAGATTTGTATAAGAATTGTTGTACTTAATTCTTTTTTCTGTTTATAATTTCTCTCCGGTGGTCTCTGTGGTGCAGTGGTCTAAACGCTTTCAATTCCCGGGTTCAATTCCCGCACGAAATAAGAAAATATTCCGCATCCCAAATGTTTATTTCTAGATACATACATAACCTCACGCCTGTCTCCTCTTGGGGTAGGCGGAGACAAGGGAACACCAATTGCTGCTATCCAGACATACCTCATTGGCTTCTTCCACGTTCATCAATCTTTTCATACATGATCCCCGGTTACGGGTACTTTTAACGTTTATTTCTATATATGTATTTATATTCTAGTTTCCCCCCCGTTCGCTTCATGGTATCTCATAACAAAAGCTTTGCTTACTTTGGGGCCATGTTGTTGGTGTGATTGTCAGGAGATTTATTAATTTTATAATCCATAGAACAGGCCTACTAGTTTTATGTATTTCAGTACATTTTTAATGACGGTTTAGTGCAGTGGTCGAATGTTCCGCTGCGACGTAAGGGTGTAACCACTCTAATTGATCTACCGTCGATTGACAGACGATTTTTACATACATACATATATAACTTCACGCCTGCTTCCCTTATGGGGTAGGCAGAACACCAAAGGCTGTAAAACCATCTGATGTCACATTTGACAAATTTGGAGGTATTATAATGATGGTGAGAGACTATTACAGTGACAGAGAGTCAGCCTATCGCCCGCAAAAACAGTCACTACGGCGCCACGACGACTCAGCTCGAAAAGTGAGAAAAAACTAAAGGCGATAAATTGTTACTTTAATAACTATCAATCTGACGTCTGTCACATCAGTATCTCATGACTTTAGGGCAGTGATTCGGGGTCTGTAAAGTCACCGAAACTTCGGGTTAAAATGTGAAATATGTTAAAAATCCATTTAAAACGTGTTTTATTTAAGAAAGATCTAGAAATAAAACATACACCGATATTTTTACATACATAACTTCACGCCTGTATCCCTTATACCAGAATACCGGAGGTAAAAAAATCATATGATGTCTCATTTGACAAATTTGGAAGTATTATAATGATGGTGAGAGACTATTGCAGTGACAGGGGGTCAGCCTATCGCCCACAAAAATGTCCAATAAAACCTCTTTCCCTTAACCGACTTTTACAGTATGCCCGGGAAGAGAAGCAGCTGGCACATTCTATGTTTTTTTTTTCGGTCCCAGTCCAGCATGGAAGTAATAGTTTTTACTAGGCCAAAATACCCGACCATCGGTTGATTTATGGGGTAACACCCTATGAGGTCCCGAGTTCGACTCCCAGCCGGGTCAGTTTAGGTAATTACTTATTAACAATTAATCCTACGATAGTAAAATAAAACATAGAAACACATTGTAAATATTTTATTATAAATAGTACAAAAACAGCACCTAAAAATAACAATTCAATCTAATATCAAAAAATAAGTTACTACTTTATAAATTCATACAATACTTAACCACTTGGTTGTTTCGTCCTAATTTAGGACGTTTTAACTTAATTTATAGAAAATAAACCTAATTTTTATAAAGATATCAACTATAATTAGTTATCTTTTCTTAAAATAATAACTTAAGTTAAACGAACAAAACATGAACAAAAGATTTATTTAGAATTAAAAAACAATGTTTCGATTTTTAATTTTTTTTTTTTTCATAATGAAATATTGTGAATCCAGTATTTTATACAAATTTATTTGAATATCAAACTAAATCAGACACATGATTTGATTTCAAGATACAAAAAAAAATTTATAAAAAAAGGAAAAACGTGTGTAATAAATAATTATCAAATAAAAATAACACTTTAAGGGGACTTTTTATGAGATATATTATTTAAATTTGGAATTTTATGTAGGAAGGAAACTTAGTATAGGAAAATACTAATTAAAGTAAATTGAAAACAGAATTAATATGTATATCTTCACTTCTTTTTCTTCCTATTTCAAAAGAATATCATGATAAATATTTTCTTATTCCAGACTTTTACTTACCTGTGTGGTAAATTTTAACAACATCCGTACATCCGCTTTTGAGACGAAGAGTAACAATCATCCATCCATTCATCGTGACAAACTTTCAATAACGAATAGAATTCCTTTGTAGTTTAAATATCAACATACGTCTTAAGATTCAAAAACCTGGGTTCGATTTTCAGTTGGGCCATTTTGAAAGACGTTTTTTTTTTTCAAGACTGTTTTATTTTTGGATGAATACTAGCCTAGTTTTATTTAGTATTTTCATATTTAAATTAAATATCGAAATAAACTTAAATAAATATACAAACATTCATGACTTGACAAAACTCAAAACTCTGCTCCTACCAGGATTTGATGTCGGGACTTTTAGTTCAAAAGGTAAGCTTTCTACGCTAAGAAAAACATTTTTATTTTCTTATTTAAGTTTTAAATAGCGACCGATTCAAACAGGAAAAAAGCGTCAATGCGTCTACAGTTTTTTGGTTTATTTATTGAGTGATTATTTTGTGAATTTATTTATAGATTTTGACGATTTGTATTTAATTTGTTAAAAGATACATCAGAAATAATTTTTATTTAAATTTTATCAAAATCGGTAAAGCGCATTCATCAAAACGCATCAAAATATACTTAAACAGTTTCGGTTTTTTTTTTCTTTGATTTTCTCATATAGATAATAAAATTGCTGTATTAAATAAAACACTTTTTAACCGAATTTATCACAGTCAGTCGCTCGTGACCACGGGGTCTGCAAAGACACCGAAACTTCGAGTTAAAATTTAAAATGTAAATATACGCGATTAATCCGGTTAAAAAGTGTTTTATTTAATAGTATGAATCGCGAAAACTTAAAAAAATATTGAATTGCTGTATTTTTGCGATGAAAAATTATTTAAACATTATTAATGTCTCTCAAGTACTAGTTTGTATTAAATTATGAATCCAAGGAACGAATTTCTGTATGTTTGTATAAACGCCAGGTAAATGTTCTCTGCCGCAACCAATGCCCCAAGATACTAAACCTATAAGGGTGGATCGACCCTCTAGTTTTAAAGTTAGGGGGCCCCCTGAATCTCCTTGGCAGGAATCTCGGCCGCCCTGGAAAAAAGGAAAATGTAATGAATTAATTAAAATTTATATTTAATTGAGATAAATAAATACATAAGGGTGCTTATTAAACAGACTTCTTTTAAATAGCATTATTCCCCTCTAAAAATCAGAGTTGCCTTCTAAATAACTATGTCAGCCTCAATCCGTACCACTAACCACGTCGGCGTTTTTTTAAAAACTCAAGGGTTTATGGCATAACTATATGCAACCTAACTGCATCGCGAGCCCTTCTTGTCGCATAATATTTTTCATCACAATGGTAATGAATATACAACTCTTTGTAATGAGCCCACTACAGGGCTTGAGTTTCTCTCCTGGGTGACGAGGAGGTATAGGCCATTATCCACCAAGTTGGTTGGTGGACATAAGAATCAGGACGCCGAAATTACTTCTGATAAACCCTAACGACTACTGTATACAAGTATACAGCACCCGGGACTGGCTTAACTTGCAATTCGAAGCTGCCGTGAGAAATGAATGGTCGGCGGTCACCCATCCAAGTACCGACCGCGCCGAACATTGCTTAATCTGCGATATCGTATGATACAAACAGTACCCACGGCACCACAATGACTCGATCTTAAAATCGAGTGCTCTTTTTGACCAAATCGAATCCACCCCTTTTTACCACCGAACTACCAGACGCGGACAGAACTTCCATCCCTATATAGTGGATTTACCAAGAAGTCAAACAAAATGCTTCGATAGTTCCTTTTTGATACGGATTGCCAAGGTGTGGAACAATCTGCCTGCGTCTGTTTTTCCTGACCACTACAGTCCTGGAACTTTTAAGTGTCGAGTGAATAGGTTTCTCGTGGATGGACGTGTAATACCATAGTCTTCATGCGCACTTTCCATCAGGTGGCATGGAAGACAAACGGCCTATCCTTACAATATAAAATATATATATATTTACCTCTTTATACCCGGCACAGAGGAACACGTCGTGTATGGTCTCTCGTCTGCCGGCCGCGCGGAACCAGCGCTGACAACGCTCGTTCGGTATCACTTCTACGTCTACCTCCTGGAATATACGTGTTTTTGATGTTTTAGATATTGGTTATTAAGAAAATACACAAATTTTATTTAAATATATTTATTTATTGTATTTATTTATTCTTCATTGTACACAAAGATAAGGAATAAATTGTACAATACAATTTTACAGGTACAGAGAGATGATCTATTACAGACAACCTTGATTTTAATAATATATGTATAGGGTCGTGCCATAATAGTCAATAATATTTTAATAGCAGATTAAGAAAGATGGGTAAGTATAAATTTCGAAAAAAGAAAATTTTACAATTAAACTTTCAAAATTCTTCGAAGTGGTCAAAATTTAAGTTTAATCTGAAGCTTATAACTACACAGCAAGTAATAAAAACGTTTCCATCTGATTGTATGTAGTCATAAAATGAAGATTAAACTTAAATATTAATCATTGAGTAAAATTTTGAAATTTTAATTTAGGAAATATTTTTTCAGGCCCTGTATCTTATGTTAATCAAGTTTCAGAAAAACCGTACCCATAAATCATGTAATTCATAATTTTAACTTAAATGATAGGAAACTCTGTCAAAACAATCAATAACTTCAAGCAGTAGGTAAGGATTGACTATTTTTATTACTTACATACACATCAATTAATTCTCTTAACATGAAAATGTTATAAAGGAGTTTTAAAAAAAGCTTGTATTTTGTATTTTGATTGCCGTTTAATTTAAGGAAAAATATTAAAACCAATGAGAGTGAACTCCTGTCAGGCATTAATGTATTTTTAACCTAACCCAACCATTGCATTTTTGTCTGGTTCTCCTGACGAAATCGTTTGGTGCTATAACTGTACTAAATATTTATTTACTTCTTTTTTATTTAAATACTCATTACACAAATTAAAATAGGTACAAATATATCCTAAGTGAATGTTGGCTTAAAAATAACTGTAACATTCCACAACTGCAGGGGTTCACAACATATCACACAAACAATAATATGCTACAAAATGACGGTGTGGTTATATATGCCAGACATGACATTGAAGTCCATATTTGGGAACCTGATTTTATCGATGGGAACTGGTTAGTGTGTACCATTAATAAAGAAATTACAATCCTTGCTATATATAGATCTCCATCGTACTTAAATCTGGACAACTTTATAAACAGTATTAATAGTATCGTAACAGGCTTAAAAACTACCACCTTATTGTAGTTATTGGGGATATCAATGTAGACATAAAAGAAAATAACACTGATGTTCATTCTGACTACTAATCTTACGTCTATGGCTTCATTTGGCTTATTACCAGCTCATCTTTTCCCCACCCGACTTAAGAATTGCTTAGACCATATTATGATAAACTCTAATAATAAATATAACTCCATAGCTATTGCTATTGAATCCCCAATCACTGATCATATCCCTACTATGTTATGCTTAAATAACCGTAATCGCTTTCGTGACAAATCCGCAAAGATAATGATTAAAACTGATTTTAATACTATAAAAGATGATCTTGATCACATGGATTATTTTCCAGTTTTGAATTGCTTGGATGCAGATATTGCTACTGATACTCTCATCGATAAAATCAGAAAGACCATAATATCCCATACCGTAAAAATTCCAATCCCTCACAAGAAAAACGTTCTTAAGCCCTGGATAACTCCAGGCCTGCTTCGTTGCCTACGTAACAGGGACAAACTTCATAGTAAAGTAAGAAAAGCCCCAGATAATGAAATTCTTGCTTTAACTTATAAAAGGTATCGTGATTTCATTAATTGTCTAGTACGTAAACTTAAGCGTGATTATTATAAAACTAAACTTGCAGATGCTAGGAGCTCCAAAGTCTTATGGAATGTTATCAAAGAAGCAACAAATTTCAACATAAATAAAGAATCACCTAAGGATTTACTTAAATTGGATGCGGAAGCATATAAATCTATAAAAGTGGTAAATAATTTTTTTGCTAACATAGGAAAGAAACTGGCAGATAAAATTATACCTCCTACGTCAATTGCAGGTCCTCCTACAGTATCTCCGCCCAATTCATTGGCTTTGATTGAAGTGGAACCAGATGAGGTTAAACGCATTATAATGGGTTTACGATCTGACTGTGCATCAGGCTGGGACAATATCTCCCCTTCCATTATCAAAGCCTCCAAAGATGCTCCCGTGCTCCCAATTACGCATATTTGTAATCTCTCAATTTCAACTGGAGTATTTCCAAAAGCACTTAAAACAGCACTGGTCCATCCCATTTATAAGGAAGGGAATAAATCCGAGGTCACAAATTACAGACCAATATCTGTTCTGCCTGTACTTTCGAAGGTCTTGGAGAGAATCTTGAACAATCAGCCAGCAATCAATTCGGTTTTCGCTCAAAAGTTTCCACAGAAGATGCAGTCACCAATCTTACAAGTGTCATAGTTTCCAAAATGAACAATAAACAAAAGTGTTTAGGCATTTTTCTTGATCTCTCCAGGGCCTTTGACACAGTCTCGATCCCAATACTTGTTAACAAGCTGGAATCGTATGGGGTTCGTGGTCACTCTTTGAATATCTTCAAGAGCTATCTCCTTGATCGTATGCAGAGGGTGAAAATTTACTCATACATCAGTGACATTGAACCTATTAATTTTGGCGTCCCACAGGGTAGTATTTTGGGCCCCACTCTTTTTCTTGTGTACATAAACGACGACCACTTTGGCGTTGGGGTAAACCTATCTGCCTCAGACGCCAGTGGTTGCGGGTTCGATCCCCGCACGGAACAAGAAAAAAAAAATGTTCCGTGTCTGGGTGTTTATCTATTTATGTATTTATATTCTAGGTTCCCCCTAGTTCGCTACATGGTATCCCATAACACAAGCTATGCTTACTTTGGGGCCATGTAGTTGGTGTGATTGTCTGGGGATTTTATTTTATTATTATTATAAACGAATTATGTAAGCTTCCTATTCCGAATTGCGAAACTTTCGTTTATGCAGATGATACTGCGCTAATTGTGCACGGAGAAGACTGGGATAGTGCCAAAGCGTCCGCTACTAAGGCTCTTGAATGTGTTGGTAACTGGCTCTCAACAAATTTTTTGACCCTAAACTACAAAAAAACCCACATAATACCCTTCTCTTTAACCTTAGCAAGCGCTCCTCCAGTTCATAACCGTAACTTGACAATACACTCCTGTAATTCTGCCTCTAGTATCTGTCACTGTGTCTCTATAGGTTTTGTAAGCAGTGTCAAATATCTTGGTATTATTATTGATTTTAATTTAAAGTGGCACTTGTACATTAAATCGCTAAAATCACGAACTAGAAAACTAATCTACGTTTTTAAAATTCTCAGACACATAGCAGATTACAGAACAGTGAAGAATGTTTACTTGGCACTGTCTCAGTCAATTATTTCTTATTGCATCCCTGTATGGGGAGGTGCAGGTAAAGTTCTCATGCTGGAACTGAAAAGAGCACAACGTGCATTACTCAAAGTCATGACGTTTAAGCCCATTCGCTACTCTACTTCATCCTTATATAACGAGTGTCAAGTTTTGACTGTGCGTCAATTATTTATTCTCAGGTGCATTATCAGAAAGCATAAGGACTTGCCACTTGAGTCTTACCAATTGACGAAACGTTCCCGTGTAAAAGTCTGTCACATAAATAATCACAGAACCTCAGCTGCCTCTAATCACTTTGACATCCTTTCCTCAAAAATCTATAATTATATCCATAAAAACATCTCAATTTATGAACTTACCATATTTGAAATCAAGAAAAAACTGACAAACTACCTCTTAACGTTAGATTATGAGAAAACCGAAAATATTCTTAATAAGGTCATTTAATACATTTCAATTAAATTTCAATAAATAAAATATTGTCATACACTATACTCATCCATCAATTACACTCCTCATTCACACACACGCACACACAAATACACACACAAACACACATACATACACACACACTTCACCTTTCATATGTACAAAAATAGTTTATTTTTCCTACTTTTGTAACAGCTTTTGAAATCTTGTATACGTGACAAAACTACCAATAAATCTTATTCAGATGCCTTTCCTTAGGAATCACTGGCTCCGATAGCACACTTACAGTAGTTTCGGAGTCAGAGACATTCTGTCTTTGACCATTATACTATGTAACCATTAGATTTAAGTCTTAATTGTTTAAAGCCCATAACAATGTACCTATAACGTTTTTTGTACTTATTTTTTTTTTTGGTTGCAAATAAATAAAAAAAAAATTATTATATAATACTGAGACTGGAGAGTGTGTACACATAAATATACCTGCTAAAATTTATTATTACTAAAAGTAGTATACGTTCCAATACATACAAAATTTTTTTTTTAACGGATTCACATATTGCATCACTGTAAAACTCTCCAGCATTTTGTCTTCTGGAAGAAATGTCTGTAGAAATAAGCTGTAAGTCTGTGTACATTTCTATTTTTCTATCAACAGTTTTATTTTTTTCTAATATAGTGTGCAAGAATTATAAAATAAATAAATAAAACATTTTATCTGTACTGTACATGATACAGAAATTGGTTTTAGCATTGAGAACAGTACTGATCTGATTACTTATTTCTCAAACTAGATACATATTTTTATTTTACTTATATTTGTACTTTTAGTTTAAAGGACGATGTAGGTAATTTATAAATATTACCTGTAAAACAGAAGGCACAGTGCTCTGTCCGTGCCTCGTCCGGCCCCAGCCCGCCACGGTCGCCATTTTACCGGCTAGCTTCATTTGCTTACTGGGTAGGCACACCTGAAATAATAAGTAATGATTGATTAATAGTTAAAAAATTTAAGGTAATTAATCGGGAAGATTTACATCAATAATAATTATAATTAATTCTATATCGTACAAATATAAAAATAAAAATAAACAAGGTCTCCTAGAAAATAATTTAGATCAATGGTAGAATGGTAACACCCTTATTGATGAACTTAGGATAAGGCATTTTACATTCTATAAGTAATTTTTACAGTTATCTTTCAAATTACTGAAATAAATAGGTGGCTTGGTTCCATGATGATAACGACCCTTATTTGGGACCCTTGATTGGTGTTATTTAAACACTAGGTAGTACTGTAAGTTCTAAATTTAACCTTAGGTCACAAACTATATTTCTGCCAAAATGTAAGCGGTTATACAAAGGTTAATCGTTATACAAAGTTTAAGCGGTGTATTTTTCTCATACAAACTTTAATCCCCTATCTCTACTGTTTAGGGAACTATTATTGAAGAAAATGCTTTTATTTATACCTGGGCTAACATATTTTTACATTTCAAATTAAATCCAAATAGATCCTTCGGTTGAGTTATGAAAGCGTAACAGACAGACTGCAGATTTTCACATCCACTTCGCATGTATAATTAGAAGGAAAAATCTTTCAAAAGCTCACCGGCAAAATATGCTGTTTAAACAGAACCCCTCGATCCAGCTGCACCAAGGCCACATCATTCCTGAAGTCTGCGGGTTGGTACTGAGGATGCACCTCTTTTCTTTGTACTCCAAACTCCTCATGGTTATACCTCTCACTTGCTTCTCGGACGTCCCATTCTCCTAAACGAACTCGAAGCTGGGAGTTTGGAGTGCTAGAAAGGGGGAAGATGGAGTTTTGGTGATGTGTCGTTAAATAATTATTTGAAAACACATTTCTATTATATTTGGTGCGAGTGTCAGTGTCCGAATGACGCTAAATCAGTCAGAACCACTTATATTTTAGAGGTCAATTAAATTTTATTTGCAGACTGTAAAGTTGTGATTGGGTTTTATTTAATTTACTAAAGTTATTAATGAGAAGCAGCTGGCACATTCTTTATTTTTATACTGTAAAAGTCAGTAAAGGGACAGAGGTTTTATTGGAGGATTTTTGTGGGTGATAGGTTGACCCCTTATCACTGCAATAATCTCTCTCCATCATTAGGTATACTTAATGCCTCGAAATTTGTCTAACGTGACATCAGATGGTTTAGTAACCTCTGGTGTTCTGCCTACCCCATGTGGGATACAGGCGTGAAGTTATGTATGTAGTTATTAATGATTTAATAAATTTCGAATGTGGTACAGCTGAAATTCTAAGTCATAATTTGTAAATCGCGGGAACTTTCAGGAGTGAAACGATACATTACGGAAGCTGTCACCCGCACCATGCATAGGACACAAAAATATTGGGCCTTATTTGACATAAATTATCTTAAATCTTTAGTTTTAAGTGTCTCTACTTTCAAACTAAGAGGCTTTAAAAACTGGTTTTGTTAGCTTTTGAGTTTGAAGTCATCAATCTTACTAATACTATAAATTTGAATGTTTGAATGTATGGATGTATGGAAGTTTGTTCCTCAATCACGGCAAAACGGATCAACGGATTTTAATGAAATTTGGCATAGTAATAGAGTACAATCTGGAATAGCACATAGGTTACTTTTTATCCATAAATTCTCGCAGGAATGGAAATTGCGCGGGTAAAACCGCGCGCAACAGCTAGTTTGAAATAAGAGGAACTTAAAGTTTGAGAGTGTCATGTAAAATTGAGCTCTTTGTCCTGTATTGTAGGTATTTAAGATTCAATTGCTTGGTGGTAGTATCCAGTCAGGGGCTGCCTGGATAATGATTACCCTTCATATAAAATCTGCCGCCAAATATCACCGCTTTTACGGTGATGTGTGATTCTTGACGCGCTGTCATATTCACTTACCATCAGGTTGAGGTTGAGGTGAACGCGGGTTTAGGAAGCAATAAAAAAAATATCAACGAGAAGAGATGGCGCCCGTATACATATTCAATTCAAACACTTTTATTGCCATTTGCATAGAATGGAGAAATATTTTAAAACATACAGTAATATAGTTACATGAAATGGTGCAATATGGGCGGCCTTATCACTTCAAAGTGATCTCTTCCAGGCAAACTTAAGATTAATCTTAGAATATACTTACATATACATATTAGATTTTACTTAGATATCGTGTCTTTGGAATTCATTTTAAAGTATTTTTCTTTATTCATGTTAAAATATTAATTAAATAAATGAAAATGTAAAGTCGGCAGTATTTTATGAAGAGCCAGTTACTTCCTAGTCTCGTGTGCAGTCATCTTCGACGATAGAGTCTAACTAACGAAAGTAGACACTGGGGGTTTTTGAAAACTTTTTATATGGCAGTACTAGCATGAATGTCAAAGTCGTTTTTCTGGTGTCACTGCTTTCAATCGAACGGTTGTTGGTAGTTTTGGTAATTGAGATTTGGAAATTTTCGTACTTGAAAATTAATAAAAAAGAAAAATTTGATAGTTTCATATTCAATGTAGGAAACAGCGATACCAGTGACTCTGACGATTCATTCCATAGAGAATTGGTGGATTCAGATTTTGATTACAATGAATAAAAATAATTATTGTAAAACTAGTGTCCTATCATTTTAATTATATACTTCTCATCAAAGAGTAGAACAGTACCAATATTGTTATTTTTTACGATAATTTTATTTAAACAATTAGTCAAATATCAAGTTTGTTTAATCAATTTATTTCGTACTATTGTCGGGGTTACCATGATGCATTTTTTTTATTTCTCCAGGTTTTTCCAGTCTCTACTTTCATTAGCTTCACTTATCTAAATTTAAATCTTAAACAGACTTAATCTCCATTAAAAGAAAATACTAGCAGTAGGTATACGGTCTCCGTGGTACAGTGGTCTAGATACTTCTACGCAAATCGTGAGGTAGCGGGTACGATTCCCGCACGGAACAAGAAACAAATGTTCCGGGTATGTATTTATATTCTAAGTTCCCTCTAGTTTGCTACGTGGTATCTCATACCACAAGGTTTGCTTACTTTAAAACCATGTAGTTAGAGTGATTGTCTGCGGATTTTATTTTATTTTACATAATAAACACAAAAAAACAGTAAACAAAACAGAAGCCAAATAACTCACGTAGCTACACAATGAGCGGCAGTGACCACCCATCGATCTGACACCAAAGCTCCTCCGCACGCTAGCTTCTTACTTAAGAACCCAGATTTGATCAGCGCTGCTTGCCACGGATGTGATCCAAAGCCTGTTGAGTGACCACCTACGATGCGGTTTGATCGTGTGAATAGCTCGCCGCAACCTGAAAAATATGAATAAGAATTACTTAAATTTGGATAAAAATTGGCGAGATTCTGGTGGCAGTTTTAGAAGTTGTAAAAGTGCAGAGTATTGAGTTTTGTGTGAAAATTTTAAAGAAAAGATTTCATTTAATATTGGCAGTGACAAACCAAATATGGGCTTACTTTGCATGTCTTATAGAGTGGTCTGTGTTAGGCCCCAGAAGTTAGACCTTTTTTTAACAAAAACTCAATCAAGAAGTAGGAGCTTTTTTAATTGCCGTTCAATTTAAATAGATTCTTTAATCCGTTTGTAAAGTTTTTCTTTGTACTCATAAATACGGTATTTAGCTTATAAAGATCTTTGTATAGTTATAGAAATTGAATCTGTTAACAATTTAAAAAAATATACTATTAAATTAAGACGAACGATAAAGTTTATCAGAGTTAAAGTTTGAATCTTGTAGTAAAGCAATTTTTTATGAATAGTCATCAAGTAAATATTATATGATTTTGTACTAAAGATCTATAATAAACTCAGAAAAATGTTCCAAAATGTCTACTTTTGTTTGAATAAATGAGACAGTGTTTGGCTATCAAATACTTACACATCGTCTTATAAAAATCACATAAGAGTTTGTACAAGCGTACTTTACTATGGTGTACTAAATCCTTTACCAACTAGAAGTATATTGTCTTTAACCCAATCTAAGAATAATCAGTTGTAAGATTGAATTTGATCATCGCATGTATTTCCATAAAACTTTCAAATGTGAAAATGTGAGTACAGGTAACAGCTGGTGAATGCAGTTAATTACTCCGTGTTACTGAAGCTCGCCTGTATGAAATGTTAAATCATCATAGGTATGATAGTAAAAGTTAGAGTGATTGCAAAGATGTGAACGTGAAGTAAATAATGTGGAGTTACCAACTACCATCTTGTCGTAACCATTTTGTGTAGTTTTCAGAAACTGAAAAGTAAATTTTGTAATGTAGTCTCACTCATTTGTTTTATGTTCTGTAACATCCATTTTTGCATTCAGTGTAAGAATTGATCTTCAAAAACGAAAATATTTTGAACCTTATTCACATTATTTTTATGGTTAAGAATGTCTTTATAGAATAGTATAAGTCAAAGATCTAAACTACCAACCAACCCAGCCCAAAGCTGTTAAAACTTAGGATCTAAAGTGTGTTTACAAAAATCTAAATATAACATTTCCCGTACAAAATCTTAGAAGTAATGAAGGTATATCTAAAGCAGTGCTGTGTAAAATAAGTAAAAGTGCGTGATGATTATGAAATCGCTGTGCAATAGACTGAAAGCCGGAAACTGATTCAAAATAAAGTTATGAAACTCAAGAGATGATAACAATTGCGAATTTTAATGCAAATTCAACGATGAAACCATTGTTTACTACCGTAAATAATACGTTAAATGTACGCAGACAAAGTCCAATTTGGTTTGAATTGGTTTAACACAATGAGTACAAAGTCTGAAAGTTATAAAAGGTACAGTGAAAGAATTAGATCATCGTTGTAATTACGTTTATGCAAATTTGACCATTATGATATAATTTGTTCGTAGTTGTAATAATTTTAATATTCATCGCTAAACTGATATAGAAAATGGCTTCTAAAAATTAAAGTTATTAGACATAAAACTTTATAATATATATTAGTGTTATTTGGTGTTCTATCATCTGGATGTTTTCAATTTATTACAACAACGTCAGTCACAAGAACAACAATCACAAGAACAAATAGTTAGGAAACACCTTTTTAATTATTTGTCATGGTCGAATTATGTATTATTTTTTAAATATTTTACCTTTTATTTCGTCGAATTTAAATATTTCTGATTATTTTAATGACATTCAGAGCTGATATAGAAGAACTACAATTATATTGAATTTAATGCTAAGAAACTCCGCAAGTTATAGTATGATAACAGAGAAGTAATCCCAAAAATGAAATAAAACACTTAAATAAAACACTTTTTAACCGGATTTATCGCGTATATTTACATTTCGTTCGTGACCACGGGTCTGCAAAGACACCGAAACGTCGAGTCAAAATTTAAAATGTAAATATACGCGATAAATCCGGTTAAAAAGTGTTTTATTTAATAGTATGAATCGCGAAAACTTAAGACAATATTATGAAATAAAACACTGTTTTAATCTTCATATCTACTTCTACTAACATGATTCGAATAAAACGACGATATAATTCGCACTGTCGTCTTCAAAAACTTTCAAAAGTAAACATTAATTTCGTTCAAATTGAGTTTCATCAAATCCCCAAAAATTCAAAGACCCACTATTCTACGAAAATGCACCCAAAAACAAATTCTCACCCGGGAAACTCGGCTTTGAAGGCTTATGACTGTTCGTGTGTATCGGAACATAATCATCACCACTTCCATTATTCTCATCGTTAGTGTGTACAAAATGATCTGGAGTATAGAAATCATCAGGTTTCTGTGTAGTGCTTTCATGATATGATGGCTTAACGTGGAAGTATGGGTTTTGATCGTAGTTTGGAGTCCATACTGGTTTTGGCTGGTTTGTGTCTGGTTCTGGCCGGTTTGTGACTGGCTTCGGTTGATAATGAGGTTTTAGGTGGGAGTCGGTGTAGATGATGACAGGATCTTCGAATTGGTTAGTGTTGGTCTGGTAGTCATAGGTTTCGTGTGGGAATGTTCCGATGAGTTCGATGAGGTCACCTGTTTTTGGAAGTTAGTATATTAGTGTTCTAGTATGAATGAGTATGTAGTGTAGACACATATGGTAATTAATTAAAAAGGCTGTAAATGATATACATACTATAAGTAAACTGGGTTTTTGCAAACCCTTTTAAGGTATAAAAATATATTTTTATAGGTACTAAACTTTTGCTACAAAAACATTGACAATATTCTTCTAGTTTAATGTATTATGACATTTTTTTTTGAGGAACATATTTCTACATACATACATACATAACTTGATGCCTCTATCCTTAAGGGCCTTAGGGGAGGCTATAAAACCATCTGATGTCATTGTTTGACAAATCTGGAGGTATTATAATGATGAAGAGAGACTATTGCAGTGAGAAAGGGTCAGCCTATTGCCCACAAAAACGTCAATAAAACTTCTGTCTCTTAACTGACTTTTACAGTATGCCCAGGCAAAGAAGTGACTGCCACATCCTATGTTTTTCTTTTGCTCCCAGTTCAACATGGTTACGATTATTGTTGAAGATGTCTTGAAAAATGGGAAGAGAAGCAGATGGTACATTGTATGTTTATTTTTCGCTCCCAGTCCAGCATGAAAGAATTTCTTTAAATAAATAATGTGTTAAAAGCTTAGAAAATAAATATTAATTCTAATGCCAAAGGCGGGTCCAGTCCTGCACCATCCAGTGGTTGTATACCATAAGTATATCATAAGTTTCTAATATGATGTTATACAAAAAGTGATAAAATCTAGGAATATCTAATTTTTCTGTAACGGTTACGAAGCCAGCGTTTGCGCTCAACTTATTTAATTGAAGAGTGCTCATTATCACTCCTCAATTAAGTAAAAAAAAGTCCAAAAAAGTTGATGATAAAAGCGGTCGGACTTAGGAAAGAAGTGGCTATTCATATAACTTTGCTACAATCATCAAATCAATCAAGAGTCACCTTCTATAACATAGGTGGTTTTAAACCGACTTGACACGAAATAAAGCTTAAAATAGATTGATTGAAAATCGGAACTAATTAACAAAGCAGACGCCAACAGCTCCAGAACGAATGAAATAATCAGCTGTTGTAATTGTTACGATAGATTAACGTAACTCGATTTCCGATTACGTATAATCGAATCATCGGACAAATTGGAATGCATTCGAGAGCTTACGTTTGTAAGTCTGGGTGTGCGAGTGGTTTACTAATGAGTTTGAAGACTAGAATTCAAGGAATGTGTGTGTGGCAATATGGTTCCTTGAAACAGTAGTCGGTATAAGCTGTTGTGAAAGATAAATGAGTTTTTTCTTCATCAGTTACTAAGCCTGCGAGCTCCATCTTCGAGAATCGTCACAAATCATTCTAGGAACACACACATTATTGGCGACAGACTGAATTTGCAGGGTTAATAGTCAGGCAAATTCTGCATGTGTCCTAGCGCCAAGCGAGATATAGTAGGGTTAAAAATCACAGTAAACGGTTCAAAATTACACCGCTTACTGTGATTTTGTTGTCCACTTAATCCATCCCTACTGATTCTTAGTAAAAGTTTACAATATATGTATATAGAGTCGTGAATACACCGATGAACTATGATGTAGCTGTGAGACACACAGATGCATAGATACACATGTTAAATTTTTAAAATCCTCTTTGGCGTCGCAGGTTAAAAGACACAAAATTTAACTTCATGTAGTCTACTATACTCTTTCGTTTTGTATTCATAGAATAAAAATCTTCAAACTATCACCTTAAAAATTCCTCAAAAACGGAACTAGAGCCTCTAAAATTAGCCATGTAAAACAACATGTCACAAATTACCACGTAATTCTGTACGTATACAGTTTAGCGCTATTGTCTTTCTGGTCCAACGGTTTCACTTTCACTACGACTTGAATTTCTCTACAGAATATACACCTTAACTTTATTCAAAGGTCTAATGGAAGGAATCGAAAGTTAGACCTTAACAAAGGGTTAGATTGTTATGTAAGTGTAGTCACGGAGTTAAGTTTGCCCTTTTAAGGGTTTTTGTAGTTTTAAAAAGCTTTGAAGTTTCTGTCTATTTATTTATTATAAGCTAACAGCTAAGGTAACTATTGCAAATAAACATACAATGATAAATAAATATTTTTAACAATCATCACTGGTTGTCTGGAAGAAATCGCTTCCTAGCGATAAGACTACCAATTGTGTTATTGTTTCATTAAATAGTTTTATTTTTTGTAATGGCATCTATGCAATGAAGTGTAAATAAATATATTACTTAGTCAAAAAAATCACTTCCATGCTGGACTGGAAGCGAAAGAAAAACATAGAATGTGCCGGCTGCTTCTCTTCCCGGGCATACTGTGAAAGTCAGTTAAGGGACAGAGGTTTTGGAGGTTTTGGAGGATTTGTTTTTACGGGCGATAGGCTGACCCCCCGTCACTGTAATAGTCTCTATCCATCATTATAATACCTCCAAATCCGTCAAACCTGACATCAGATGTTATGATAGCTTCTGGTGTTCTGCCTACCCGTTGCCAGTAATTATTATTACTGGCAACGTAACAGTCACGTCACCACCGAAGCTATCATATTTGGCGCTAGATTTTATATAAAGGGTGGCAGATAGCCAGTTCCATCCCCTTCTTGTCCATACAACAGCAAGAACGTCATGCTCCCTCAGGCGGTATGGCTAGCGGTAGCGTCGGGTATCGGGTCACCCTCTTCCCTAAAATATGGTTAAGGAGGGTGATGGCTGGTGCTGGCGTTATACTCGTGAACGGGTGCTGCTAGCGGTGCAAGGTAATTTTGCTGATGTCTTTATGTTATGTTACTTTTTTGACTTTGAATTTGACTTCCCCATCTCCATGTCCACGTCCGTATCTGTGTCCTGTCCGTGTCTACATTTATCTCATTCTCCATCCACATTCTCTCTTTTCTCTCTCACCTCTATCGCTACGTCTATCTCTACTTCTATCTTTACCTCTATATCTATGTCTACGTTTCTATCTAGTACCTCTTTGCCTAATGTATAAATGTAATAGTTGACTCCAGAAAGTCACTTACTCGTTCATGGGTCAATGTGTACGCTCTAACGCTTTTATAATAAAATTCAAAAAATATTTAAGATTAGCCGTTCGATGGATTTAAGGATAACTTGTGTAAAAAGGTCTACTATAAGATATCCGGATGCAAGAAGATGGGATTCCCTAGATGAAAATTGTTATTGTGTATTGTTGAAAGATGATTGCTGTTGAGTTTGTTGCCACTTCTTCTCAACAGATCGACTTGTGTGATAGAGTGGTGATAGATTCAGTTCAATTTGTAAACAGTTTGACTATTTCAAGTGTAGGTATTTAAATACCTACTAAATGAAGATATTTTTGACTTTGAATTTGAATAGTGAAGAGGTCCTACCTGCGAGGTTTACTCCGATTAGTCGCCGTTTTAGCCATGCTTATTCTAAGGGCGACCAAACTATTCCAAGCCGAAACTACGCGCCTCAATTCTCCTTATTTCATTGCTGTTATGATGATTATCATAACCTTACATAACGTCAATAAAAAACCGAATTAACATATGAATAGTGAACGTGAAAGTATAAACACTATAAGATTGGGTAATAACATGAGCGGAGAGGCACTAGAGAAAAATATATCTTGATAATTTGAGAGCGGTCTGTTTTTATTAGAGCATGAAGCTGTATTCTTGTTTTATGTCGGAAGTGTCAAGATTTGGAAGAAGAGGGTTTTTAGAAATTTACATTTTGTTTTGTGTAATAGAAAATATCGGCATCTTCCTTGCTGGACTGGGAGCAAAGGAAATATATACTGTATAAGTTAAGAGACAGAGGTTTGATTGGACATTTTTTGTGGGCTAACCTCCGGTCACTGCAACAGTCTCTCTCCACCATTATAATGCCTCCAAATTTGCCAAACGTGACATCATATGATTTTTTAACCTCTGGTTTCTGCCTACCCCATAAGGGATACAGGCGTGAAGTAAAAATATCGGTGTATGTATTATTTCTAGAACTTTCTTAAATAAAACACTTTTTAAATGGATTTTTAGCGTATGACTATATTTTACATTTTAACTCGAAGTTTCGGTGACTTTGCAGACCCCGAAGCACTGCCCTAAAGTCATGAAATATTGATGTGACAGACGTCAGATTGATAGTTATTAAAGTTATAAAGGATCGCCTTTATTTTTTTCTCACTTTTCGAGCTGAGTCGTCTTGGCGCCGTAGTGACTGTGTGTTTAATACGATATAGGTTGAGCAACGTTCGGTGCGGTCGGTGCCGACTATTCATTTCTCACGACAACCTACGTACTTCGGAGGGCACGTTAAGCAGTCGGTCCCGGGTGCTATATACTTGTATGCAGTAGTCGTTAGGGTTTGCTAGAAGCCATTTCGGCGCTCTGAAAATTTTGACGTCCACCACCCAGCACTGTGCCAGCTTGGTGGATAGTGGCGTGTACCCCTTGTCACTCAGAGGAGTGGCTCATGCACTGCAGTGGGCTTATTACAAAAAATTGTGATGATGATTCGAACTAAGCGTCCATACGCAGTAGCAGTTGACCGCAAGGGCGGCTAACCGCGCGGTCAACCGCTTTTTCAGTTTAATGAATGAATGAATGAATGATTTATTTAAAAGTAACAAAGACTCAATTTGTTAGTATATAAATGCTTACAGACTATGTTAATAAATATTTAACTAGGTACATAAAAAACTTTAAACAAAACAATTTACAGGCTAATTTACAAAGGCCACTCCTGCACCATTCCCCCCGCAATGGCACAGGAGTGCTTTAAATATGTCGAATCTAATCTATTTGAGATCATATTCAGGATGCTGTTACCGCTCGTCCGCACCCGCCGCACCAAGGACGCGCATCGTTTGCGCATAGTTGTATAGAAACAGTCAACTGTTGCTTCGGCAAACATCCCTGACGCACTGCAGAAGCAGGGCAGCCGCAACAGCATCCTGAATGCATTATTATATTGAATGCGAAGAGCGTTGTAAGCTTTCTGAGTATAGTTAGTCCACAAGTTGCATGTATAAAAAGTCGTACAGAAAGCTCTAAATAACGTCAATTTCACCTCCCGCGAGCAACGTGCAAACCTGCGGGCCAACATGTTAGCTCTCATGTTGGCCCGCAGGCGAACATGAGAGCTAACATGTTTAATGTGGCGCCTGTGATTGTATACCTAACTGACACAAAAGTCGGTTTGGCGGTTGAATGGATTGCGGCCGACCGCTATGGCGGCGAATCGCCAAAAAAGAGCGTTTAGCGTTGGACCGCTCATACAAATTATCTAGGTGGCCAGCCGCTAGTGCGTATGGGCACTTAGCGTACAGGATTAATACAAAACGAGCTGACAGTGTCATGAGTTTTTGATATTGAATTTATTTAGGTGTCGAATTTTTTTTATTAAATGGGAGGAAGTTCATGATAGTTTTCAACTTCTTCTTTACTAAAATTTGGATATTTCTTATTTCATTGGCTTTGACGATCATCTTACTAGGGCGAACCGATAAAGAAGACACTATCCTATTATCGCAGCTTTAATAACACTGATTTATTTCCCTTACAAAATCAACGATATTTTTTTGTCTCTCTGACTAAAGTCATGGTTTCATAAAGTTTTGGTTTCATCATGAAAAGGATACATATTCGGTAACTTTTTCAGTACTAAAACACCCGGATAGTAAGCAGTTTTTCCAATATATGTAAGTATAAGTTCTACTAATATATTTCATTTACTAAGTCGCAGATGTAAGGCAGATTCGTGTATTTACAAATCTGTATGAATTAGTTATAATTCGTTGAATATTATACCTATGCCCGTTAAAACTTTTATTTTTTATTGACTTTAGTAAAGGTAAACAATATAATAGACAGTCGTCGTAGCGCCGTGGTTACTGTGTGTATCATACGATATCACAGATTAAGCAACATTTGGTGCGGTCGGTGCTTGGAAGGGTGACCGCTGACCATTAATTTCTCACGGCGACTTCCGTGCTTCGGAGGGCACGTTAAGCAGTCGGTCCCGGGTGCTATACACTTGTATACAGTAGTCGCTAGGGTTTGTCAGAAGCCACTTTGGCGCCCTGAAAATTCTGACATCCACCATCCAGCACTGGGCTACCTTGGTGGATTATGGCCTATACCTCCTCGTCACCCAGGGGAGAGAATCATGCCCTGCAGTGGGCTCATTACAAAGAGTTGTGATGATGATGATGATATATAATTTTGGCCCGATGAATCAGTCAAACAATAAAATTTCGGAGAAATACCCAACCATGTCTTAGTGGAAGTATGGGACGGAACTCTTCGTGAACGTGCCCGACTCGTACTAAGCCGTTTATTGAGTTAGATTTGAGGAGATTATCAACAACCATATGCTTTTTATTTATTTTGAGTTCTTGATATTTCAAACTATTGCATGCGCCATAGTTACGACGATACCGGCATTTGCAACAGTGCCAAATTATTAAGAATACATAAATATTGTGTACATAAAGTTATCGTGTCTCAAATCAAAATTGACGAATTGAGAAAGACTGGTCAAGCAGTACTTCCTTTCTAAAGACACGACATTATAGTACAATGTATTTAAATAAATTTTATTATATATATTAAGTATTATAGTTAGTGGATATATGTTTATATTTTATATTTATGAATTATTCGCATGTAAGTTTATGAAATAACTATATTATAACTATAGTATTTGTATATTAGTTAAATTTTAGTGTATGTACGCCTAGGCACCCTATAAATTAGTCTCCAATTCTCACCCAAAGGTTGTCTGGAAGAAATTGCTTATTAGTGATTAGACCACCCTTTGTACCATGTTTCTGCTTTTGTTTTACTTTGTATTTTTTTTCTGTGGAGTACAATAAAGAATAAATAAATAAATAAACCACCTCCTTTTGAAATTTGGTTTATAAATAATTTAGGTATCTTTTTATATCATACCAATTACCACGTTGACTCTCAAGAAACGTCAATAAAAACGTAAATTCTCACTAGAGAAACGCTTACCACTCGTAACACAATTTCAAGTGAAAGTACGAGCAACTAATCGTAACCAGTGTTGTAATCAAGTCATTGTCAACAGAATATGAAAATAACGTGACGTTATCCAAATATTATAGTGAGAAGTGCGGACGGAATATTAATTCATGTCTTATTCTTATGTAAATAAGAGTTCATTTATAATAAGCTGAACGATTATATGTTTGTTTGAATGAGCTAATTTCGGAAATAATTAGTCGTATTTAAAAAAAATTAATTACATGATATAAGAAATATCTATATAAATATCTATATCTTATAAGAAATAAGATTTGTGCACGGATATGATAATTGGCATAAAGGTTCTCCAAAAAATGACTGGTTGTGTTATGAAAGCAATTCCCAAAATTCCCACGGGAACGGGAAATATATGATTTTTTAGTTTGTATGAAAAATCTTATTCCTTGAGTGCACGGATATGATACTTGGCATAAAAGTTCTTCAAAAAGAGACTGGTTGTGTTATGAAAGTAATTCCCGAAATTCCCACGGGAACGGGAAAAATATGATGTTTTAGTTTGTATGATAAAATCTTATTCTTTGAGTGCACGGATGTGATACTTGGTATAAAGGTTCCTCAATAAGTGTCTGTTTGTATAATGGAAGGAATTCCCAGAATTTCCACAGGAACGGAAAATAGGACTTTTGAGTTTATGCGTGTACGAAGTCGCGGGCAAACGCTCGTCTTAAATAAAGCACAATTTAACCGGATTCCTCGGTAAGTCTGTCGTGAACACGGGGTCTGCAAAGACACCGAAACGTCGCGTTAAAATATTATTATAATATACGAAATGAATTCGGTCAAAAAATGTTTTATTTCGAGTGTGTAAAAATCCAGACAGCTAAACCTTGAAAAAGTCCTATTACCCAACGGTCTATTCCTTCGATCCTTCACGGTTACATTACATTCATAACTTCACGCCTGCATCCCTTATGGGGTAGGCAGAACACCAGAGGTTATAAATCCATCTGATGTCACGCTTGACAAATTGAGAGATATTATAAATGATGGAGAGAGACTATTGCAGTGACAGGGGGTCAGCCTATCGCCCACAAAAACGCCAATTAAACCTCTGTCCCTGACTTTTACAGTATGCCCGGGAAGAGAAGCAACTGCCACATCCTATGTTTTTTCCTTTGCTCACAGTCCAACATGGTTGCAATTATTGTTGAAGATGTCTTGAAAAATGTTAACGGATAAATTGCGTATATTATATTTTGACGACCACTTTGGCGAAGAGGTAAACTTATCTGCCTCAGACGCCAGTGGTTGCGGGTTCGATTCCCGCACGGAATAAGAAAAAAACATAAGTTCCGTGTCTGGGTGTTTATCTATTTATGTATTTATACTCTAGGTTCCCCCCTAGTTCGCTACATGGTATACCATAACACAAGCTATGCCTACTTTGGGGCCATGTAGTTGGTGTGATTTTCTGGGGATTTTATTATTTATTATTATTATATTTTACATTTTAACTCGAAATTTTTCGGCTTAACAGACCCCGTGGTCATGAGGTGCGAGTCGGTTTTAAATTATGAAAACTTAAAACAGTATTATCTTGTAGCCACCAACTAAAACCGGGGCTATCCACTAGTTATATTCTTAAACTGGTTATGGAAACGTTGTGAATCCATGTGGTTACGAAATAAAATTTGCGAATATCTCCGTCATTTGTTTTATTACGTTTGACCCCAATCTCACAATCTGCTAACTGACGACCGAGCTAAGGCTAAACCATGCATGGTAACTTAATATATTCCTTCATATATTATGCTTTTCTATTACAGTAAGCGGAGATTTTATACTTTAAAACATAAACTTACTACTTACCTAATAAATTATAAATAAAATTTTAATAAATAATTATATGTATAAGTGGTCGTCACTTTGGCGTTGGGGTCTGTCTGCCTCAGACTCCATTTTATTATTTTTTATATACCTTGTTCATGTACGTGGGAAATTATTTTAAGGATTTTATTTTATTTTAAGGTGTTTAGCTATATTTAACTATTCATTGATCCAAACCATTGCTACCAACCTTTAGCAACCTAATTATGGTTAAAGCTGAAAATCAGCGCCATGGTGTAAAAGCCATGGTATTGTGCTGAGCTTCGACCATTTCGGCTTACTACTTGTTCTTTTTTTGTACTTTATGTTTCCTTATTTTTTACTTTTGCTGAATAAACTTTTTTTCTTTCTTTCATACAGGGTTAATTTTAACTAGCGAATCACCTCTTGGTTATGCGCTAGTTAAAAAAAATCCGCCTCAGCCTCTCTACATCAATCCCAACAACAGGTGTTTTTTACAAATTTTGATAATTAATACAATAAAAACAAAAAAATGTTTGCTCCTAACTCAACATTTTGTAAGAAGTACCCATTAGTATTATGAAGCGATATTTTTCTACACAAGGTTCCATACCTACGCTCAGAGTAAAAGAATTACGCTTTTAACCAGAGGCTATAGGTAATATTTTTTGTATGGGAGAACTAAGATTTTAAAAAGTTGTAGAACAAACGTTGTTGGGGTTGATGTGGAGAGGGGGCCTGCAAGAGGTGATTCGCTAATTAAAATTAACCCTGTATATATTTTTAGGTTATTAGTTTTGTTTTTTGTATTTTTAGGAGGTTATTAGTTTTTTGTATGGTGTCGAAACTGGGGGGTAGTTTTTTTACCAAGCTCTAAGTATCACTGTTTTTAATGATAATACAATTACTCCACTACCTATTAAAAAAATATATAATTTTATTTTATCCGTCACTTAACCTACGGTTGACCTGAGTAAAGATAACGATAGCAAATGGGTTTAGAAAAGAATACTGGCTCATCACTTAATGTTGTCGGAACATATCACCACCGTAGCTGTGATATTTCACGACTGACTTTATATGAAAGATGGCCGCTGGCCAGGAGTACCTTGAAGAGGTTCACAAATAACACTTATGCAAATCATAAGGCATGGGTCTCTCCCCTGGGTGACGAGGAGGTAGATATAGGCCATTATCCACCAAGCTGGTCAAGTGCTGGGGGGTGGATGTCAGAATTTTCAGGGCTCCGAAATAGCTTCTGACAAACCCTAACGACTACTGTTTACAAGTATACAGCACCCAAAGCACGGAAGTCGCCTTAAGAAATGAATGGTCAGCGGTCACCCATCCAAGTACCGGCCGCGACGAACGTTCTTTAACATGTGATTTCGATCACACTTTGTACACAGTAACCACGGCGCCACGACGACGTGCAGATGCTGTAGGACTATTCTATGCCTATCTAAGGTCAAAGTATGCTTGGTAAGTTAATACTTATCTTCATTGACACTTTCTATTACTTAGTAATCTGATATTTTATAGTAATAACTGTACTTAAAGAGTTGGATTTTTCGCGTATAATTAAATACATTTCAACGTTTTGGTGCCTTTACTTTTGTGGTACTTTTGAATTTAAACAAATCTTTTAATAAGTAATTTACTTTAAAAAGTTTTTTCCGCCATTGCTTGTTGGTAGGTAACTCATTCTTTTTTTTATGTTATAACCATAACTTAGGATTATTTACTTCAATGCAACCTAATGGCGAATAAACAACACGTTGATGTCTTATGCATAGTCGTGAATTCATATAGGGTTAATTCTAACAGTTTGTTAATATTCACTATGTTCCTTTTTTCTAGTAAGAAATATTAACTCTACACTTTCTTTTCACATATCAGCTAGTTCCAAAATAACATTCTTTTCATTCTACCGGATATGGGATCGACTAATGTCTGCTATATTTGTTATGCTATAAGTATATGTCATACATATAGTCACCATTTATCGAAATTTCTACTACAGTGGTTGAATGGCATATGCACCATTCAACCACTGTAGTTGGGAGGTCGTCACGGACTCTATTGCTCATTTGAATGATTGCTAGTCATTCAAATTAGCAAGAATATTTAAATTAAATACGAGGTAATGTAAAATACGTTATGATAAAACGTTTATAAAAATACCGCGTAAGGTCGGAATTAGAATAGGCCTACTACTGAACCTGGATCAGCGTATTGTAATAGACAAATAATTAGGGCGAAACCCGCTTGTTGGTGACCGCTTTAGGGTACACCTGGCTTGCAAACACCCTTATTATACAATTTTAGCGTCAGGTCCTTCCTAGGCCCGTGTGTGATCTTCGACCTTATCTTTAACTGCCAATGATAATCAACAAAAGTCGTCGTGGCGCCGTGGGAAGTCGTCGTGGCGCCGTGGTTACTGTGCATATCAAACGATATCGCAGGTTAAGCGCGCTCGGTGCGGCCGGTATTCGGAGGGCACGTTAAGCAGTCGGTCCCGGGTGCTGTATACTTGTATACAGTCGTCGTTAGGGTTTGTCAGAAGCCATTTCGGCACCCTGAAATATCTGACATCCACCAACCAGCACTGGGCCAGCTTGGTGGATTACGGCCTAAACCTCCTCATCACCCAGAGGAGAGACTCATAGCGCTGCAGTGGGCTCATTACACGGAGTTGTGATGATGATGATGAATAATCAACAAATGCAAAGCATTAAAAAACTGACTTCACCTTAAAACTTTAGCTGAAGTATAAGGTCGTCAAGGTAAACGATCACCGAATTCATACATATTAAAAAAAAACATGAAGTACTCAATCGATTTCGGTGAAATTTCACCCAGTCAAAAGTTATGAGGTAGCAAACATAAAAAACACATACACGACGAATTGAGAACCTCCTCCTTTTTTTGAAGTCGGTTTTATGTCTGTCAATGTTATGTATCTATATTTGTTTCAATTATACCTTTGCAGTTTGCGTTATGCATACATGCATACATAACTGCACGCCTGTATCCCTTATGGGGTAGGCAGAACACCAGAGGTCATAAAACCACCTGATGTCACTCTGCTCATCGAGTCGGGGAGGCTCAATTTTTCCCTCAAAATTTTGAGTAGTTTTGAGTGAAGGCGACTGTATATTAATAATAATGAGTTTCTTTGTTTTGTTTTTTTTTTTGTTTAGGTACTTATGTAACTTATTTCTTCTGACTATACTGTGTGTATTTCTGTTTATATCATTTTTTATCTGACTTTTAAAATTAGAATTAATTTTTATATGCCATATCTGTCAATAAATGTATTTCTATATCCAACAATTATACCTTCACAGTTTCCAGTCTTAACTTAACAAATCAACTAAATTAAGCTACTTAAAGACCTGAAATACATTTACAGATCTTAAAGAATAATTGAGCATTATTAAATGTAAAAAAACTTTAGCATATTATTTAAATAATCCACTTACTAGCGTTATGAACCGCGGGAGCTGTTTCACTGGGCCGCTCGGTCGTATCTCGGTCCACACAACATGCCCAGATCATGCCTCCAGAACATAAGTCTAGGGGCTTACCACCGCCCAGCACGCAGGAGATGGATAGGCCGCAAGGGTAGCGGGAGCCTCGGTAGCGGCAGGTTTGGGGGATCACTGAAAAAAATATAATTTGTGTTAGGAATTTCGTATTATTTTTTTTTTTTAATATTTCTGACACCCACACAACATTATCTAGCCCAAATTAAGTTTCTTAAAGAACTTGTGTTATGGATACTAGATAACTGATATACTTAAGAAATATATAAACATACATATTGAATAAATACATATTTTTTATTAGAAAATAAACTTAAATAAACGTACAAACATCCATGACTTGACGACTAATATCTGTGTTCATCACACAAATATCCGTCGCCGCCGGGATTCGAACCCAGGACCTCTTGCATAGAAGGCAATTTACGTTACCCCTACACCAGCCGGTCGTCATTTTTAACATACATATTTATATTCTAGGTTCCCCCTTAGTTCGCTACATGGTATCCCATAACACAAGCTATGCTTACGTTGGGGACATGTAGTTGGTGTGATTGCCTGGGGTTTTTTTTTTTACAAAACTTCACGCCCGTATCCCTTATGGGGTAGACAGAACACCAAAGAATATAAAACTACCTGTATTAGTGTTATTGCAATACTGGAGAGAGACTATTGCAGTGACAAGGGGTCAGCCTATCGTCCACAAAAATGACAAAAAAACCTCCGTCCCTTTACTGTCTTTTACAGTATGCCCGGGAAGAGAAGCAGCTGGTTCATTCTATGTTTTAATTTGCTCCCAGTCCAGTGGCGTAGGGTTGGCTCAGAATAACCTTACCACGCCTTGACAAACATGTCGTCAAAGGCAACTAATCCCTGCTTGGTGGTAAGTTTCCATCAGTGTTCACCTAGCCACCTACCAACCTTCATATAAAATTTGTGATGAAATCCCTGTTTAAAACCATCATAGCTAAGGCCTTGATGTGAATTTAAATCTTTTGCTCTTAAGTTTCTTGCCATTCCTTCTCAAAAGATCTACTTTCAGAATTGGTGATAGATTCATTAAAACTTAAACAAATTTTGTTAAATATTTTAGGCACAGACATACATTCACATAGATGACGCAAGTGTCACGATTTGTATTGAACCAAGCGTGCCCACTTTTTAAGATCTTTTATGACGTCACAGTGTTTTGTGCTATAAAATACAAAGCAATTCAAAGAATGCCGCCGATGAAATCGATTATTAAAAACGATCTCTATATTGTGATCGATTTTATAACAGATATACATACGCGCGACTGAAATTAGCGGCGACCAAACTTGACGCTTGGTCGGGATTCGGACACGCGAAGTACATGGTCCCATACATACTTCATCAAAATCGATTGGGTTTCTTGAAAAGTTTTGACTTGAAGTCAGTTTTCTTCATGCACTGCATTCGTTGATTATGGAGTCGCAGAATTTTTGGCGATAACTTAGTTACAGTAGTTAATTCCTAAGTAAATAAAGTCTTGCTATGTGAAAACCATTTTTAGGAAGGTTGAAAGCTATACTGAAACCTGCAATACTGTCCGGGTAGGCTCGGGCAGTACCTATAGCAGGATATATATTTATGTTTATACAGGGTGACTGGTAACAAATTTTAGATACTGAAGGAGAACACTCTGTACTCGATTCTGATCATAATTATATAATAAAATTAAGTACAAAACTTTTCACTAGTATTCCCTCTAAATAAATACTACAATGTTACTATTTACTTTACTTAGACCAGAGTCAATCGCGGCACGTGAACTGGCGCGCGGATTTCTGCCAACGCTAGCGTGACCATGCGTTGCGTAATCCATTTTTAACTTTAGGTTAAGTTTACTCAGTAAATAATTAATATTCATTTTTTATTTTGTTTTTTCTTTTCATGATCTCAAACTATCACCAGTCACCCTGATTGTCTATATCAATCTCATTTGATCGTAAGTAAAGATGAGGTCGAGGATGACAGCACACTGGCTTAGAAAGGACCTGGCTCGTCATAAAATATTGCCGGAACATATCGCCGCAGGAGCGCTGATATTTGGCGACAGATATTAAATGAAGGGTAGTCGCTAGCCATGTGCATCCTGAAGGGGTGTTACCACAAAACGAGTGGCACTTGGATTAGTCGCCTTTTACGATACGCTTATTCAGGGCGGTATCATCTCAATCTTATCATCAGGTGAGGTTAAGGTCAAACACGAGCTTAGGACCAAGATAAAAAAACCAAGGGCATCAAATAGTTTTTATGTCTAGAGATAAACGCATATAAGCAACTGATGCTATGTTATCAACACAGCGTACGGAAAAAATACGTTGCCGATCCATCACAGAACTTTATCGATTCGTATGTTCACTATAGTTCGGCCGTTCAGAGAATGCGTTCCTGACACATCGCGATTGAACTGACGACGTAACTTTGTAATGGCGTTGCAGTTACGATCAAAAATATTTTTGCTGGTTGTTTACCGTTTTAGCAATTGATGAGCATTAAAACAACATTATTATATCAATAATCAATGAATTTTATAATTTTGTGCCAAACTGAGTGTCAAATAACTTGGTAAACAATATTTTTCAAAATCTATACTGCGCTATTACAAGGTTATGTCAAAGCTTTATATTTGTAGTGCTGTGCTAACAATAACAGGCTATAACAGTATCGTAACCTGTTCTTAAACAGATATACTTTATGAAATAATACGTTTTGTTTTTCTTTTTAAGAATTTGAAAATAATAGACTATAAGATAACTTTTATTAAATTAAAAAATTTAACTATGACCAAACCGAATGCGCGAAAAAAAGTTGGTTACAAGCAAAAGGCATTGACGAAAAATTTGCAGATGCTAAAAGCAGAGCTAATTAAATTAGTTAAAGAAAATAAAGTGGTAAATGTGCGATACGAAATCGATGAACTGGCTCTGGAGTACGGTCATCGCGTTCTAAGAATTCCATCGTATCATTGCCAATATAACGCGACGGAGCTAATCTGGGCTCAAATAAAAGGTTACGCCGCCCGCCACTATACTTCCCCGCCATTCAGCACGAAAAAGATGATGACCCTATTAAAAGAAGCCTGCGGGGAAGTCATTAGAGATGACTGGGCAAAGGTTGTTGAAAGACTAAAAACCTGATTATGGAACATTTTGACCGAGATATCAGGGTTGATTCTGTTATTGATAATAAAATTATTATACATGAAGGCGAAGATGATGATGAAGACACTACCTCCTTAAGCGAATCGGAGTCTGGTTAATATTCTGTACGAACATTCAATTAAATGTACTTTATTGCATAGAAATACAGATTGTAACTTAGTAACAAAAAATAAATAAAACAGTTTTATTATATTTACATTACCTTTCTTTGGTTTCCACTTAAATTACTAAAACATCAATTTTAAATGATTCCGCCAATTTAAAACGAAAATAATCTTAAAAATAACGCGGCGTTTCATTTTGGAGAAACGGTAACGAACTCCGTGTTATGTTGTGCCCATCACTAGTCGTGACTAACTGATAGGTGTCAGGAACGCATTCTCTGAACGGCCGAACTATAATATTCGTAAAGAACGGAGTACCTTGCACGATGTAAGCCACATACATGGTTTTTTAAAAAGGGAGACTGGTGGGTCACTTTCAAAATTCGAAGACGTGATAGTTTGAGAGAGATAGAGTGATAGACGTGGAACATTTTTTTCTTGTTCCGTGCAGGAATCTAACCCGCGACCACACGATTGGCGCAGTTGCGTCTTTGACCACTGCACCACGGAGACCGTACGTAAACGTGACATATCCTAAGAGACTAGCTATCGAATGTAGGTAAAACGTTTTTTTTTTAGTACAACTGTTACCTTCCGAGAATTTTTCATCCAAATAAACATACCCTTTAGGTTTTGCTTTATTATAAGTACGAATTTTATTCCTCAACTTCGTGCGCGCTAAACTACATTTCCTGTGAAACTTCTTCCATAATACAATCAGACACCCATTAAAAGAACCTTTATATCAAGTTTCACATCCGTACACTTGAGGAATAAGACTAAAAAGTCCAATATTTCCCGTTCCCGTGGGAATTTCGGGAATTCCATCCATATTACAACCAGACACTCATTGAAGAACTATTACACCAAGTATCATTCTTATCATTCAAGTATCATTAATCTTATTACCTTGCACTCAAGGAATATTTTTTTTCATTTCGGGAATGGAGAAGAAAACGAAAAGCTCTAAATAGATGTCGCTTCATACGCTTGACCCATTACAAACCGTCAAATGAACAAGTTGTTATCGAAATTGCTTGTTCACTGTTCTTTTTTGCGGTAAATCCATATGATAAAGTGTTTTTTCTGTATGAAAATGTGGAAAATATGGACCGTAATATGTGCATTTCCATAAAAGTTCAAATCAGGTACATCCACAACTTCCACATGTGTATATCCTCAGAAAAACTGTGGTATCCATTTTCTATAAAACTTAAGACTACGCAATGATGCATTTCTATTTTTTGATAAAAAAAAACAGTATAAAATTAACTTTTACTATGGTATTTGACAGTTGTTATGAGTCAAGCGTAGTTAGCGCCTCTAGTGGAAAAAGTAGGCAGTTTTCTAACCCATTCCTTCCTTAGCACCCCTACACCCCCGAAGGAATGTATATTCAGCTCTCTACGCGCAATAGTTATGGCTGTACGTTATCTGTTTTACGGAACAGTTTTATGTATACTGATTAATATTTTCTTAAATACATATCGGTTCATCCTACAAATACAAATTTCTTCGTTTAAAAATAACAACGAAAGGTCGTGAAAAAAACTAACAATAGTTAACATTTACACTTGAAAGTTCTTCTTAGTTATCTAGTATCAAAGTCACCACGCTCCACTTTGATAGTGATCGAAAAATGTATAGTACGCAGCTAAGTATGCTACTTGGCAAGAGTTACATCCATGTAGAAAATTTTAATTAGCGGCTAGACGACTGTTGAGTAGATTTGAAGCTATCTCGCGCTTTAAGATCTGTACGTAACTGTACATGAATTAAATGTTGAATTTAAAAGATATTATGTTAAATATTGAGCTAATCACTTTTTTAAACGGATTGATCGTAGAGAATATGAAAATATTTTTTCATTTAAGATATCATGTTTCAGTGTCAAAAATACTGCTTTATACCTGCACAATCGATGTCTAAATAGAAATATAGTTATATTTTTTGAAAAGATTAATGAACACGGAGGAAGCGAAAGAGGTATGTCTGGATCGAAGCAATTGGTGTTCCCTTGTCTCTGCTTACCCCAAAGGGAGACAGGCGTGAGGTTATGTATGTATGTATGTATTTTTTCAAAAGTCTTGGTTCGATTCCCAAGCTGAGTACAAGCTCGTAAATGAGTGAATGCAGTTTTTCTTTTTATTGATGACATGGTTCCTAAGATCAGATCTTTGTATTTTTTAGTTTTAGACCTTCCCATACTAAACGATCTCAATGTGGACCCTGTATTTTTAGATATTATTTCTGCATATATCTAAAAGGATTCATACTATTATTAATACTACTAGCCCTGGGTGTCCCAAAATTGGGCAGAGGCCCTTTTTTCTTTCCATCAACCTTTTCTGAGGGCCAGTTTGGGCAAAACGTGACCAGATACCTTCCACAGTAGTGTGGTGTTTCTTAAACGATCAGTTAGTTTTACTCCTAATATTCGCCCCCATTTCGCCCTCTGACAAACCCTGAGTTTGGATTCTTGATTTTCTGTATTATATTGCCGACAGTTTTCACTACTGATCATAATAAATACAGGGTCCACTTATAATAGTCAATTATATTTTAATAGCAGATTAGGAATGATGAGTGCGTCTGAATTTCGAAAAAAATATATATTTTTTTAACTATTTTTCATAAATTACAATTTCAAAATTCTTCTCTATGAGTAAAATTTAAGATTAATCTATATTTTATGATTACATACATTTTGATGGATACGTTTTTATGACTTGCTAGTCATTAACTACAGATCAAACTTAAATTTTGATCACTTAGAAGAATTTTAAAATTGTAATATCTGAAAAATATAAAAAAAATATTTTTTTCTTAGTTTTGACACACATATCAGTCTTAATCTGCTATTAAAATATGTTTGACTATCATAAGTCGACTTTACAGGTGTTAATATATAACTTTTGTAACTGTCACTTCAGTGGCTCCTGACCGTGGTAAGTAGATGCCGAAACGTCGAGTTGAAAAGTAAAATAAAATTTAATTTGATAAAATTCTGTAAAAAAGTCACTTATTTTAATGTTGTCTTAAGTTTTCGCGATTCATACTATTAAATAAAACACTTTTTAACCGGATTTATCGCGTATATTTACATTTTAAATTTTTGACTCGACGTTTCGGTATCTTTGCAGACCCCGTGGTCACGAGCGACTGATCTCGCTCTCTTATTTTATTCACAAGTTAATATAACTTATTATTTATTTTCATTAAATTTTAACGTAGTACACTCGTAATTAAAGTTTGTGGTAATATATGGTTAGGTATGACTTTACCCCATATATTTATTAAGTAATACATAAGTGTATCCACGTTAGCGTAGAAGAACCAGCGATATACCTAACTATACCTGACAACTTTGGCGATGGGGCAAACCTGTCTGCCTCAGACGCCAGTGGTTGCGGGTTCGATTCCCGCACGAAACAACGAAATAAAATGTTCCGTGTCTGAGTGTTTATCTATTTATTTATCTATATTCTAGATTTCCCCCTAGTTCGCTACATGGTATCCCACAACACAAGCTATGCTTACTTTGGGGCCATGTACTTGGTGCCATTGTCTGGGGATTTTATTTATTATTTATACCTGCGTTTCACCTCAATTTCACCTGAGTGGTAGTTAAATGAAGTTAAGGTTTAAGATGATAGCACAGATGCTCAAGATCAAACGTGCTCTTTAAAATATATTGCCTGAACACATCACCGCCGTACGACAATATTTTGCATCAGATGTATTATGAAGTTTGGTTGATAGCCAGACGACCCTTCTAGGCGTTCTATCTCCAAGTGGAGATCACTTGGATTGGTCGACTTTTATGACGAATTAGTGGTAGGGCTTTTCCAAGCCGACCGATTCTGCGCAGAGGAAAAAGGACTCCTTTTTACCACCGGACTACCAGACGCAGACAGAACTTCCATCCCTATATAGTGGATTTACCAAGAAGTCGAACAAAACGCTTTTTGGTACGGATTGCCAAGGTGTGGAACAATCTGCATGCGTCTGTTTTTCCTGACCACTACAGTCCTGGAACTTTTAAGTGTCGAGTGAATAGGTTTCTAGTGGATGGACGTGTGACACCATAGTCTTCATGCGCACTTTCCATCAGGTGGCATGGAAGACAAGCGTCCTATCCTTACAACATAACAAAAAAAGGTACGCTTTACATACAAACATAACTTTACGCCTGTATCCCTAATGGGGTAGGCAGAACACCAGAGGCTATAAAACCATCTGATGTCACGTTTGATGAATTTGGAGGTATGAGTCAGCCTATCGCCCATAAAAACGCCAATAAAACCTCCGTCCCCTAACTGACTTTTACAGTATGCCCGGGAAGAGAAGCAGCTGGCTGGCATTCTATGTTTTTCTTTCGCTCCCAGCCCACCATGGAAGATAGTCCAGGTACGCTTTACACAGCGGTAATACAAAACAACTAGAAAATCTATGGTTCTTATATTACAAGCTTAGCTTAGTTTAAGACTCGATGCCACTGTATAAATATCCAACTTTATTTATTACTAAAATAACATCGCCTTAACAGAAAGACAATAAAATCTGCGCGTGACCATGATCGCGACAGTGAAATTGATCTATAGCCGGTCGTTCACTCGCGGTCTATAGATCATTGATCATTGTTGCGTAAATCGATAGTGTGATGCGATATTACGCATAATATATGGGCGACTGGCTTCTTTTGTTAGGTGTCATTGATTTACAGTTTTTGTAGAATATCTTTATTACATTGTAGATAAGTTCGGTGACGTAGAGGTGAAAGTAAACTATTCGTGATCATCGCAACATGTTATGTTGAGTGCTAATTTACGGTCGTTCTTATGCTGGGGGGCTAAAAATGAGGTCGAAGAAGACGGCACACGGGTTTACGAAAAAAATGGCTCTTCATATTGCTGGAACACTGCAGATTTTATATGAAGGGTGGTCGCTAGCCTGGCGGACCTTGGAGGGGTCCTATCACCAAGCAGGGCCCACTCAGATTAATCACCTTTTACGACACGCATATCCAGTCGATAGGGATATTCCGATCCTACACTGGCTTTTTTGGGCTATTACCGATCAAAACCCTACGTGGCATCTTTTCCGTCCTTTGTTAGGCTAATATCACCCGCGAACGTCGGTGGTTCGTGCGCCCGGACTCTTATTAAGCATTTAAACGCCAGTGTTAGTAGGTTCAATCATTTCTATTTATCTGCACCAATATATAAAGCTGAAGAGTTTGTTTTTTTGTTTGTTTGTTTGAACACGCTAATCTCAGAAACTACAAGTGGGATTTGAAAAATTCTTTTCGCTTTTGATAGCCCAACTCTTGAGGAAGGTTATAGGTTATATTTTATCCCAAAATTCCCACGGGATCAAAAGTGACGCGGGTAAAACCGCGCGCGGTGGCTAGTGTATTTATATTCTGGGTCTCCCGCCTAGTTCGCTACATGGTATCCCATAACACAAGCTATGCTTACTTCGGGGCCATGTTGTTGGTGTGCTTGTCTGGGAATTTTATTTATTTATTATTTATTTATGTGCATGAATATATTTGTAAGCATTCGAAGCCTTCTTGACAAGATAAAAACTTTGCCTTCTAAGCCAAACGTCTTGGGTTTGAATCGCAGTTAGGTGGATATTTTTGTGATGAACACACATATTAGTCGTCCGATCATGGATGTTATATTTTTATTTCTTTTTTTATTATAGACTAAGTCCGCGTTTGACCTCAACCTCACCTGATGGTAAGTGAAGATGGAAGCACACGAGCTATGAAAAGAACCAGCTGTTCATAGAATCAACGAATGCAGAGCATTAAAAAACCGACTTCACTAACATTTTTAAATCCTTGTCAAAACTTAGTCATCAAGTATTTTTATTTTTATTTTTTGTTCCGACACTCACACAACATTATCTAGCCCAAATTAAGTTTCTTAAAGAACTTGTGTTATGGGTACTACATAACTGATATACTTAAGAAATATAAAAACATACATGCTGGACTGGGAGCGAAAGAAAAACATAGAATGTGCCAGCTGCTTCTCTTCCCGGGCATACTGTAATAGTCAGTTAAGGGAAAGAGCTTTTATTGGCTTCTTTTGTAGGCGATAGGCTGACTCCCTGTCACTGCAATAGCCTCTCTCCATTATTATAATACCTCCTTTGTCAAACGTGACTTCAGATGGTCTTTTAACCTCTGATGTTCTACCTACCCTATAAGGGATACAGGCGTAAAGTTATGTATGTATGTTGAATAAATACATATTTTTTATTTAGAATAAACTTTAATAAACATATAAACATCCATGACTTGATGACTAATATCTGTGTTCATCACACAAATATCCGCCGCCGCCGGGATTCGAACCCAGGATCTCTGGCATAGAAGGCAATGTATGTTACCGCTACACCAGCCGGTCGTCAATAAAGTCATCAACGTAAATATTCTCCGTTTTCATACATATTTTTTCGAAAATTTTATTTCAAAAAGTACTCAAGCGATTCCCATGAAATTTATATGGGACCCCCTTTGTAGTACTACTCTATCATATAGTACTCTATCATATGAAACAAGAATATAGAGATTCATAACTATCCAAAAATTTCAATCAAAATCTGTTCAATAGGTTCTAAGGTTACTCCGAACATACTGTTTTTATAAAATCCAAGAGGTCGTGGCGCCGTGGTTACTGTGCATATCAAACGATATCACAAGTTAAGCGCGCTCGGTGCGGCCGGTATTAGGATGGGTGACCGCCGACCATTCATTTCTCACGATGACTTACGTGCTTCAGAGGGCACGTTAAGCAGTCGGTCCCGGTGCTGTATACTTGTATACAGTAGTCGTTAGGGTTTTTCAGAAGCCATTTCGGCACCCTGAAATATCTGACATCCACCAACCAGCACCGGGCCAGCTTGGTGGATTACGGCCTAAACCTCCTCGTCACCTAGAGGAGAGACTCATAGCCCTGCAGTGGGCTCATTACACGGCGTTGTAATGATGATGATGAGAGATCAAAATGTATCTTACTTTAGGGCGTGGACACATGTTCACGGTGCGGCGCCATTTGCCGTGCATAGATTCCTCAATACCTAATTCCTTTTTTGAAAATGACTAAGGTGATAACAGGGTGAATTATGACTAGTAGTCTCAAAATATTATTTTTGCATTTTGGACTTGTTATTGTCAAAGAGGACGTCTAATAAGTCACTGAAGCGTAGAGTTAAATATGCATATAAGTATTAACTATTTACATTGAGTGGTTTTACTCACGTAACTTTTAACCATAACAACAACTTGTGATATGGGATACTATGTAGCGAACTAGAGGGGAACCTAGAATATAAATACATACAGATAAAAACTCAGACACGTATTTTTTTTTGTTCCGAGCGACCTCTAGATTTGTGCAGTAGCGTCTATATCACTGCACCACGGAGGTCGTCAGAAGGACGTGTATGAAGGGAGGCCGCTGGCCAGTTGGACTCTGACGGGATCTTGGTACCACCATTTGGATTAGTCACCTTCTACGACACGCTTGCTTATCCAGGGATGGTGGGCTATTCTAAGCCGGCCCTACACGGGCTGATTTTAACGAAGAGCTTTACATACATACATACATAACTTCACGCCTGCATCCCTTATGGGGTAGGCAGAACACCAGAGGTTATAAAACCCTACGATGTCACGTTCGACAAATTTTGAGGTATTATAATGATGGATAGAGACTATTGCAGTGACAGGGGGTCAGCCTATCGCCCACAAAAAGCCTCTAATAAAACCTCAGTCAGATAAATTTTAATATCCAAAAATTGTCTAAAATGTATGTAAAACGCAAATAAAATCAAATAAGGCCGGAATTTCGTCCGTGACACCGATTCTTAACACGTAATTTTACTCGACAATATATTTAAAATTTTAAAATAGTTTTAGTATAATCGAGTGGTAAAAAAATGGCATTTATTATTTAAGTATTTTGGTGCTAGAATGATGATTTTTTAAAAGGATATTTTTTTGTTTTAAAAATATGAGGAGAAGATCTACATGAACATATGAAAAATTGAGAAGTAGATACAATATTATTTAGGTAAATGGGTTATGAATGTTTAATTTATGTAGATTTAATTTTCCTTTTAACTGTAAATGTAAATAATTGTGGAAAGAAGATTAGAATCTAGGTTTACTTAGAAAAATATTTGTAGTTCTGTTGATAATTTTTTTTTAAATTTTTTTTAATGAGCGCCCAAACGGACAAAGGAAACGATAGTTGGAACACAACGCTTACTAATATTTCAAAAATCTTATAACAGCCTAAATAATAAACGAGATACCTAAAAAAAACAAAAAAAATCAGGAATTTCAAGAAAGCCTAAAAGTTGTGCTTAAAAGACTTTCAAAGGTTATAAATCTTTGCCAATAAGTTAAAGTAAGAACAATAAATAAGTATAAATAGAAATATAGGGAAGAATATACTCACTTTTACCTAATAAATCCATTATGGAGTCATCTTCTTGTGATGAACTATATGATGAGCTGTAACCCCCTTTTCTACGCCCTAAAGCATCTAACAACAATATATCTTTCTCTTGGTCATTGACTGGCCTACGACGATCCGAAACCGCATCCTTATCATGTTGCACCTCCAAATCATCTTGTAATGTTAACACATCATTTTCAATATCCGAACACAAATGAAAATTAAAATTTAACACTAAAACTAAAAAAAATAAACTAAAACTGACACTTCTTCTACGCGTTTTAAAATTTTTCTGTTTAATTGTTCGCGCCAATCCGTAAAATATTTCGAAACACATTTTTTTTTATTTATTATTATCACTTTTATGAAGAGGTTAAGGTTGTATTTTGTCACAGAGCTGGCTGGTTACATTTTTTTATTTTTATCACATGTTCCGCGGCGCGGCTAAACTATTTTTTTTTATTGTGAGCGGCCAAGGCGTGCGGCCGCGTCGAGATGAAAATCGGAAGTAAACGGGGTTTACCTTACGCTCCTTTTCACTTTTGTTTTGCCTCTGCATACAACATTTTCGTGCTTATAATTCTATTGTCTTATTATATGGTCCAACAATTACAATCAAACAATGTTATGTACCCTGAAATTTAATTTTCGAACTGATTATGGGGTAAATCGTAAGTTGCACGGTCAATTACTTCTGTTCTGAAATATAGCGATTCTAAATTTTTTTTTGTGTCAGTTTGTTGGTAGTATTTATTTCATATGGAATTACTTACAAAGATTTTTAAATTTGAATACAAGGGCTTAAAGTAATAATAACTTTTATTGCCAAAGACTCTACATTCATAAATAAAGAAGGGACAACTTTTTCGAAATGTTTAATAATAATTAAAAATACTCATACAATCAGAATAACCACTGCATATCTAACTCAGGACCAATACTAAAGCCGATATGCCATAGATACCATATATACATTAGTAAAAAATACAGTAAGCATATGTTATGTCTATAAGGTTAATGTTTAAGTTTAGCTCCGTAATACTGTTTCACGCTATTATACAAGACGTTTTAAGTAAGTTTTTAACTGAACTTTTCGGGGAGACTTTTGTTTCATATAAAGCATCGATAAAACTTAAGACAGTATTGACGGTCGATATGTGTCACTTAAAACTATTTCAATTGTTTTTAAGTTTTTTTAATAAATAGAGTATCATTAATATTTTTAACCCTATTTAAGCTTAAATTGCAACTATAAAAATGTACAAACGACTTCCTAACACGATAACTTTGGATTTCGTTTCATCCAAACAACCAAATACAAGATTAGAGAAGTTACATGGACGAGATTGCTCATGAGTGAAAAGGCAGCTTATATTGACCTGAATCCTATTCTTTTATACTTATATATAAAGTTGTGAATTTTATTTGTAGGTATTCTGGTAATAAAGCGTAAGTTAAATAAAACACTTTTTAACTCGTGACCACGGGGTCTGCAAAGACACCGAAATGTCGAGTTAAAAATTTAAAATGTAAATATACGCGATAAATCCGGTTAAAAAGTGTTGTGTTTAATAGTCGCGAAAACTTAAGACAATATTTCGTATTGTAACTCAGACGGACCATTTCATTAAACTGCTGTTTAAAAGTAGTTTAGGGCCCGATAACATTTGTCTCCTTTTTATCCCGAAAATATAAAGGACTTTCAGGAATTTCATGAGTGTCGCAGCTATTATGATCTACCTATATTCGTTAGATTCTTCCTAATATTAAAATTATTAGTTACATAATAAACAAGCATTGAACGTGGTTTTACCTGTGTAACTTTAAACTATGTAAAAACTTAATCAAAATGTTTCTTATAAAGGGGACGGCCAAGGGTACAGAAGGCAGCAAATCAAGCGTTACAAATCTGTAAAAAAAATTTTACTTGAATCTTAATTCTATGCCTTCGAAATTAAGTTAAAATTGGTTGGGGAAATTTGACAGGTAATGTTACGCTTGATAAGCTGCCTTCTGTACCTACTAACCGAATCGGAATTAAATCTATACTAATATTATTGAGCTAAAATATTTGTTTGTTTTTAAGCGCTAATCTCTCAAACTATCCGTCAGATCTAAACGATTTATTTTTCTTTTGATAACCCAATTCTTGAGGTCTGTGATATATGAGTAATATTGTCACGGATTCATGGATTAAACATGCGGATTAAACTTTGCAAAATCAAACTAAGGTTTTTGTAAACAAGGTTACGCTGACAGTTAGGTATTTCACTCAAAATTAAAGTTCAAATATTCCATAAGTATTTAATAAATAATCTGTGAATAAGTCACATTATTTACAAATAGAAATGAAACTGCCACCTCTTCGGAAAGTAGATCTGGTAAGGTAGTTTAAAAGGGCTTACGGGATGGAAATTTCAGCCGCGTAGCCCTACCATCCCTGGATAAGCGTGTGGTAGAAGGCGACTGATCCGAGTGACCGCAGTTTGTGGTAGGACCTCCTCAGGGTCCGCCTGGCTAAAGACCATTCTTCATATTAAATCTGCCGTTAAATATCTTCGGCGGTATGTTCCGGCACACTTTCATCTACGCTATTTTATATATTGATATACTGGCGTCAGGAAAGAGATAGAATTAAAAGAGAAAGCAGATAGTTATATTTAGAAAACAATAAATTATCAAAGCTTTTATTTAACAATAATAACATTGTTACAGTAAAAACCATCAAGATCACTCAATCTACTCCAATATAAAGTAGAAACTAAATCAAATGAAGTATAATCACCCCAAGTACCAAGATTAAGTGGTCGCACTTCAAACCGTACTACAACTTTCGCTATAGCTTTCCAAAACGACATCCGAGATAGTCGATAAAGGACTTAATCGTCAATTGGTATTCCATACTTAAACATATTGAAAATCCAACGTTAATTAAGGTTGAAATTCCTTTGCCACAAATGAAAGTATCAAATAAGGTATAGTGACAAAACTTTACGTGATGAGGCGTCGTGGTATTTAAATGTATACTTTATGAGTGTAGTTTTAGGATTTAATTTTAGTTGTTATGAATGAGAGCTAAAAGGATGTTAACAATTTCGACAAAATTGCTTTCTTTGCTAATGATATTTTATTATTTCGCGACATTGAAACAAAATTGCTATAAGTGTGACTGATTCGAATTTGATAGGGCCCGGTATATTTCACATTACTTTGACGAATTTTTGTCGAAATGTTTCGTAGTAGTTCTTTTTCCATTTATTGATGGAAGTAAGTGCATCGTTTTTCATAATTAAGGTCAAAAAATATTGAAACTGGAAATTAATATGTTAAAACAACTAAATAACAGTTTAATAAGCAACAATTAAAGAAAACCGAAATTTGCTGTTCTCAGCAGTATGTATGCTGACACAATTAATATGTTTTTGCTAACCATTTCGACACATTTACATCGTATGTATTATTACTAAGAGTTCCGCCTTAACCTGAGAATTTACAGCAAAATAAACCTACTTCTCTTTGACAACTAAATTACCGCAACAAACATCAACTACCAAGATTATTTCGTAGTATTGCAAACTGTCAATGTCAAATATGCAATAGCTTTTAATTTGACAAGTGCGCGTCGTAGTTTAAGTGTGCCAGAATCAATGGTCTTATTTTGGCCAACTTTATGAATGTCCTAAGCTTCTCTGATAAAACATGTAAGTTTTGGTTGTCCATTCTATTATCGTACCCAAATATAACCGAGCATAACTACTTATAGGTTTTTTTTATAATGAATCGCCAAAACTTAGGACATTAATGAGCTTAATTCGACACACTCTCCAATGGGGTAGAAAATTGGCTACTTATTCCACTAGAGGTGCTGATTACGCTTGACCCATAATTACTGTCAAATACCATAATGCTGGACTGGGAGCAAAGGAAAAACATAGAATGTGCCGGCTGCTTCTCTACCTAGGTATACTGTAAAAATCAGTTGAGGGATAGAGGTTTATTGTTTTAAACTATCGCGGTTATTTTCACTATGATTTAATGTATTTACGGGATCTTACCACGATTTTTAATTTTATTTTCGCCATATTCAATTTCATTTCGCCGTAAAATTAAAAATCGTGGTAAGAATCCCGTAAATACATTAAATCATAGAGGTTTTTTCTTGGTGATAGGCTGCCCCCCGTCCCTGCAATCCTGCCTCCATCCAATCGTCCCTCCACCATTATAATGCCTCCAAATTTATGAAACGTGACATCAGATGGTTTTATTACCTCTGGTGTTCTACCTACCCCTTAAGGGATACAGGCGTGAAAGTTACGTATGTATGTCTAAAAAATACCAATGCTCATGTTTGGTAGACTTTTTAGCGAACTCGTAGGAATCAGACCCTAGCGGAAATCAATCAAGAAATATTCGATTTTTAATAATCGTGTTGCTTAATTTGTATAACTTAATAATAGAGCTTTTGTCAAAAAGGGATTTTTTATTTCTTACTCAGACTAATTAAGTTTACTTTTTAGTTAATAGGTATTTTTGTAAGGTTGTAAAATTAAAAGTATATTTCTCCTACATTAAAATGCTTAAAGAATTTATTTAAAAATACGCGCGCAGTTTTCATTCAAAGCGTCTAACTAAACTATTATAACATAATGTTTTAATAGATACACATTCAAATGAAAGTGAATCGAGCCAGCTGTATTAACTATTCATTCGTAACCAAACTTTGACAGCTCATCTCGGCCGCCATATTTTAATTTCACTTTCATATAGCAAATGGCGCGAAACGAAATCTTTGATTCTTTGCTGTTTATTTTCTCATTTACTAAAGGTGAAGATGAAAGTCTTAGTTATATTTAGTTTCGGTAGCTTTTCGTTATTAACAATGAAGTTTTTCTACGAATTGATTTTCATTTTGTTTCAATGCTCAATATATGTAATAGGTGTTTTCATAAAAGTTTCATGTCCCGTGCATTGCTCTTATGTCAAACATATAGGGTGTATTATCGCTTAAATCGAGGGACTTTTTTCATTAAAGAAACTCTAACTGTATTTTTTACTTGACATAAAAAAATCGATGCGCATCTTTGATAACTGTACTACATTTTAAAATACCGATAGGTACCTAATCAAAAAAATGGTTTTAAAACTACAGGCACTGACCGTTTTAAAAACGTGTGAAAGGACCCTAATGATAAAGGATGGCATCTATACAGCAGATTTTTTTCTGTTTTTGGTTTGGAATGAAGCCAATTCATTCATAAATCGAAATCATTGCACTTTCATTTGGCGAATGGCGCGAAACCTTTCGTAATGGATTCGTGAGTTGCGTTTGACTCATTCTGCCAGGTAATGAGGTATTATGCGTTTAGATGAATGCTTCAATAGTTATATAATTTAAGGAATCGTATGTATTCTTCAAAGTTATCTAATTATATTTTAGAAGTGTTTGTACGTTGCGTGCTATTTTTTGTTAGGTATTTTGATTGTAAGACGAAGTAATTTGACTTGCATGTAATTATGACTCATTCTTTTTTTAAATTGGTTTTGCTTGTAAAGAAAATCTGAAGCCACGAATATCAGTTTTGAATTTCAAATGATTTTCTCGTTAGACGTGTTATTTTTTTTTCACGGCATTGGACAAACGTCCTTAAGCATCTCGTTAGAGGCGAGTAACAATTTGTCATAATAACGACGGAAAATCAAAGAAGTTACCACAAAAAACCTTACATACTGACATTGTTCCATAAAGGTCATGTATAATAATGAAAAAATAGATATTTGTCTCATTCAAATATCTATTCTCATTCTACATTATCCAACCCCAATAAAGTTTCTACATATTTCCTAGACAATGTGTAATTAAATATTAATAAACACACAACCTACGTATGTCATAATGGCGTATCAGCATCATCAAAACTCCGTTTAATGCGCCCACTGCAGGGCTATGAGTCTTTCCTCTGGGTGACGAGGAGGTTTTTAGGCCGTAATCCACCAAGCTGGCCCAGTGCTGTTTGGTGGATGTCAAAATTTTTAGGGTGCCGAAATGGCTTCTGACAAACCCTAGCGACTACTTTATACAAGTATTCAGTACCCGGGACCGACTGCTTAATCGGTCGGTCGACGTTGATCGGGTAACCCCGCCTATATGCCATCAGTGTCTTTCAAATCGCGCGTCTAATCATCTATTATGTATATAATCTATCTATTTATGTATTTATATTCTAGGTTCCGTCTAGTTCGCTACATGGTATCTCATAACACAAGCTATGCTTACTTTTGGGCCATGTACCTACTTGGTGTGATTGTCTGAGGATTTTATTTATTTATTTTATAACTGCGTTCGAGTCCGATTTAGGTTTGCCTAGGTCATCCCATTTAAACTGAGGCCCAAAGTTTTTAAACCGAGTCCCAAATGTTAAGTTTTATAGGTAAATAGTGCGGCACTAACTATGTACAATCACGTACATTAATATGTACACACTTCGCAACTTATTCGTTCATGATAAGGTTCAAACTCCAATGAAAATGTGTACCAAGTGACTGTACCATGCCAACCATTAATTTAGGGCACTTGAATTCGTGTGACCAAAAATAACCATTTTAAGCACCAAAAGTTTTGATTTAATCATCTCAGTCCCGTTACAAGCCACTGTATTTATCATAATTATAAACCAAGTTACTTGAATCTGCCAAAAAACAGTATTTTCAACCGACTTACAAAAAAGGAGGAGGTTCTCAATTCGTCTGTATGTTTTTTTGTGTCTTTGTTACACGATATTTCGGACAATTATGAATTGATTTTAAAAATTCTTGTTTCATAGGATAGAGGATACTTCATAGTTGGTCACATATAAATTTTATCGAAATCGGTTGAGAACTTCATCGAGAATTAAAATTATTGAAACAATATGAACAAATATGTATGATTTTGTAGAATGTTGTCGTGGATGACATTATAAGTCGGTCAAAGTTTTGACGTGAAGTCGGTTTTTTAATGCTCTGCATTCGTTGATTACAATGTTTTTCACACGACTTGGCAAGTGGAGCAGAGTTATTACTTTACTCCAAAATATGGTACAATTTAGCGACGTTTTGGTTTCTTAAGTATATCAGTTATCTAGTAACCATAACACAAGTTCTTTAAGAAACTTAATTTGGGCTAGATAATGTTGTGTGAGTGTCAGAAATATTTATTTATTTATTCTGATAAATGTAACACGTGTGAGCGCGACAACGAAACGCATGTCTTTATATACACTGGCTATATCAGTATGACGTATTAAAATACATTAATATTTTAGTGGAGACTAATTTTTAATTTCGTATTTTTTAGAGCGTGTTTTTGGTAGTTGGGTTTTAGTTTTTGAACTTTATTTTATTTCAATACAAAATTCAAAAAATTCAAAATTCAAAAAGTTTTATTCATCTTAGGAATTTCACAAAACACTTGATGAAGTCAGTCATCACATACTTCGGCTTTAACTAGTTGTTGATAGTTGTTAAATAAGATATTACAGTAGACCAAGAGACAAAAAAAGCCGGCGGAAAAAAACTCTTGGCACTCTTTTTCAGTCAGAATTATCAAATTAATACAAATAGGTACAGTACAAATTGACCGTGACATGAAAAAAAACAAACACAAGACAGCTAATTGTGAGAGCTAATGTCATGCCACAACCAAATTGCTTACATAGCAGATGCAATGAGCTATGGATGCACAATACGAACATGACATACTGGGACCAGAGTATTTGAAGAAGAATGGAATAAAATAGTCATAGTATCATTAGCAAAACGACCTGGCACCGCTAGCAGCACCCGTTCACGAGTTAACGCAAGCACCAGCCATCACCCTCCTCAACCATATTTTAGGGAAGAGGGTGACCCGATACCCGACGCTACCACTAGCCATGCCGCCTGAGGGAGCATGACGTTCTTGCTGTTGTCTTGACAAGAAAATAAGTGAGTGGGACAGTCACCAGCATGTCATATATATACCGCACTCCCAAGCCGTAAACAAAATTATTAAGTAATTGGAAACTTTTAGAAATATCCTGTTGTGCTTAATCCCATGCCTTTTTATCATCTAAGTAATCTTTAGTTTTATAATAAGCTTTTCGAGATAGGGTGTTTTTAATGATTGATTTAAATTTATTGAATGGCAGGGATTGAATTGACTTCGGAATTCTGTTATATATACGTATTGACATTCCAATAAATGATTTGCTGCTTTTAGCCAGCCTTAATTTAGGAAACGCTAACTTATGGTCGTTCCTAGTTCTTACAGAGTAATTTGTATCATGATTATCTTTCCTAGTTTTAAATTTATTACTATTCTTATAAATATACATAATGTTTTCATAAATATATTGTGACGCAAGGGTCAAGATGCCAATCTCTTTAAACTTTTCTCGAAGAGATTCTCTGTTTCCAAGTTTATACATTCCACGAATAGCCCTTTTCTGCAGTGTAAATATCGTGTCAATATCTGCGGCATTGCCCCAAAGTAGGATGCCATAGGACATTATACTATGAAAATAACTAAAATATACCAGCTTTGCTGTATTAACATCAGTCAATGAGCGAATTTTCTTTACCGCGAACGCTGCAGAACTAAGTCTACCCGCTAGTTGTGAGATATGGGCGCCCCATTGCAATTTAGAATCTAAGGTAATTCCAAGAAAAACAGTGTTATCTACTAGATTCAATCTGTTCCCATTAAGCCGCAGATCAGACTCAACTTGTTTTACATTTGGTGCAGAGAATTTTATACATTTAGTTTTTTTATCATTGAAAGCTAGATTATTTATATTGAACCACTGATCAACATTTGCGAGAGCATTGTTTACATCGTCGTAGTTTATTTTCTGTCTTATCATTTTAAAAATTAATGATGTGTCGTCAGCAAACAATACAATCTCGTGATTATTGCCTACCGTATAGGGTAGATCATTTATATAGACTAGAAACAGAAATGGGCCCAGAATTGATTCTTGAGGCACTCCCATTCTCACAACCGACCCAGCCGACCTTTTCCGGTTTACCTCAACCTTCTGAATTCTATCACTTAGATATGAATTCAAAAGTTTGAGTTCAGTGCCTTTGATGCCATAGTGGTGGAGTTTCCTGATGAGAGTGTCATGCTGAACACAGTCAAATGCCTTAGATAGGTCACAAAATACACCTAGGGCATCCTGTGACCTCTCCTAGGCACCAGTGATTATTTCAAATAGTTCAACACCAGCATCAGTTGTTGAACGGCCCTTTGTGAATCCAAATTGTTTATTATGAAGTAAATTGTTATAGGTGAAATGGGCCAAGAGTTGATTAAGAATAATTTTTTCAAAAATTTTACTACAAGTAGGTAGAATTGAAATTGGTCTAAAATTAGTAGGGTCTGTAGTGCTACCCGACTTAAATAAAGGAATAACCTTACTATGCTTCATTAAATCAGGAAACTCCCCACTAATAATACAGTTGTTAAATATTTCAACAAGGCAAGGAGCTATTACATCTATAATAGAATTTAATATTTCAACAGATATGCCCCAGAGATCAGTTGTCTTTTTAATATCAATTGTCTTAAATGTTTTAATAATATCCCCGGTGTCTATGGGTTGGAACTTGAAAGAAACCTTGCACTCACTCTCATGATTTTTGAGCAATGATTCAGCCGCCACAGGTGATGAGTTTAATGATTTAGTAGTTGAAACTGGAATGTCAGCAAAACAGCTCACAAATGCTGTCGCAACATTTTCATCTGCTTTAATTATTGCATTGTCAATAACAAGCTTAAACTCACTATTGCGATTCTTAACTTTCCCAGTTTCCTTATTAATTATATTCCAAGTAGTCTTAGTCTTATTAGCACTATTTTTAATCTTATTACCTAAATACATTGATTTGGCTGCGGCACAAACTTTTTTAAATAACTTTGAGTAAGTTCTGACATAGTTGCAAAAGGTGTCATTTTTGTTATATGATTTCTCATGATAGAGATCATATAGGTGCTTTACAACAACAACAAATCTCTTTCATTTGATACCCCTCACAAAACCGCCAAATTTTTTTTCATTGGTTCTTTACTTTCAGCCCCTAGAGGGCGTTGTATTCATTTTAAAGTGGCGTCATGTAGCCTATAACCAGCGGACAATGAAGACGCTGCCAACGACACCTCATTTGTCCAATTATGATAAGTGGTTTAGAAGTTGTGAGGGAACAGATGAACATTCATACCCACATACACATACTGGAGCATCGTCGTAAGGTTGCTTGTTTGACAGTATTTTATCGGCTACATTTTGGTGAGTGTGCGAGTGCTCTTTTTGACCAAATTGAACCCACCTCTTTTTACCACCGGACTACCAGACGCAGACAGAACTTCCATCCCTATATAGTGGATTTACCAAGAAGTCGAACAAAACGCTTCGATAGTTCCTTTTTGGTACGGATTGCCAAGGAGTGGAACAATCTGCCTGCGTCTGTTTTTCCTGACCAGTACAGTCCTGGAACTTTTAAGTGTCGAATGAATAGGTTTCTCGTGGATGGACGTGTAACACCATAGTCTTCATGCGCACTTTCCATCAGGTGGCATGGAAGACAAACGTCCTATCCTTACAATATAAAAAAAAAGCTACATACAGGTCAAAATCATAATCCTCCTTTTTGCTTCGCCGTAGTCGGGTAAAAATGACAAAGAACTTCGACTTTGTTTGACTTTGAATAAATCGTTCAAAAAGGTCAATCGTGCTCAAAAATTAAGGCTAAGTTGATGTGAAGACATATATTTTTTAGAAATTCGGTCCTAGGTCTGATGTTTTGCAGTAACCAGAGCGTGGAGCATCCCATTATTGTAGAGGCGCAGGCGCAACCATGCATTTTCTTTTCAATTTCGTAACTTATTACGTTTTGCATTACAAAGATTTTAGTTAAGAATGTCAGGGGTAATATGTTTGGTTCCGTATAGATATGAGAAAGCTCGGTCTTCGTTCTGTCTGTGTATTAGTTGTTAAAATGAAATTTCAAGAACAGTTGCCCTTTCCTAACAGCAGCATACAAAAATAAATATTTTCTGAGCCAAAATATGTTTTTTTCCATTCATTACTATATTATAAGAAAATAATTACGTTCATACATCACAATTTTTTTTGTTCCCTGAAGTGGGTCATTTGGGTCACTGGAGCTGTCATTTTTCTGCATTGAATTATTTGCTAGGGTATAATTGCTTTGAGCTTTGAATGATAATAATCTCTTACTATCTTGTTTAACAGTTTTTTTTATATGTGACTGAATCCGCGTTTGACCTCAGTCTGTCAGTCAAGTTAGGATGCGTCAAAAGATTGTAACACTTGGGTTTAGCAAGGACCTGGCTCTTAGTAAAACATTGCCAGAACACATAACCATTAAATAAATTTTGTCCTTTTACTGAATCAAAATCATTTCTCGCACAAATACCTAATTATTCACGTTTATTGGTGAAAATTTTTATATCTTGAAAGAGAGCACTCTGTACGCATTTCTGAACACAATTATGTGATAAAAGTTGATACTTAATTTTTCAGCAGAATTCCATAAATAAATTCCCTATAAAGACTTTTACTAGGTCGACGTGAAGCCGTCTATATCTACCTACCTATTCTGTGTTAATAGTGCCAGTAAATGTTAATATTTTTTTTTATGTATGATCAATTATAAATCCCAAACTACCACGTCCTCGAATTTCGAAAGTGACCCAACGGTCACCCATTTTAACTCAACGTTTCCGTGTCTATAATTGAGAAACCTTTTCAATCGATGCTTAAAAGTACCAGGACTGTAGTGGTCAAGAACAAGAGACGCAGGCAGTTCTTTTCACACCTTGGCGAACCAAAAAAGAACCTTCTAAGCGCTTTATTTGACTTTTAAGAATATTCACAGGGTTCATTTTAATTACAGCATCACAACCTTTGCAGGCAGACTCTCCACATCAATCCAAACAACATTTGTTCTGCGACTTTTTAAAATTAATAATTCTAAAAAATTTAAGTTTTCCCATATAGAAAATATTTATTGTCTCTTAGCTGGCGTTACTCTATTTGCAGTTATACCCTTTGGCTTTACACCCTGCAGCAGGGCGCGGGGTTGCAGAGTGAATTATAAAATACAGTGCGATCACAGAACTTTGTCGAATCGTATATTAACGAATGTTTACGAATGCTCGTATAGTATGGAGTCGGTTGCAAGTTTTGAGTAACATTGTAATTTTTTATTTTACAGATATTTATGAGTACAACATGTTTACAAACATTCAAAATTAACAAGGCACACATTTATTTAAGCTGGCCGTGCGGCAATGGATAGATTTAATTTTTTTCTTAAAAACCGTCTCCATACTATACCAACATTCGTTAACAAACGATTCGATAAAGTTCTGTGATCGTACTGCAGAGTAGTAAATAACAAAGGGAGCAAATTTTTTTTTTAATTTTGTTTTTTATCAAGATTTGTTAAAAGTCTAAGTAAAAATGTTGTTGGAATTGACGTGGAGAGGCTGCCTGCAAGAGTTGATGCGCTAATTAAAATTACCTTTGTTTAATTATTGTTCAGGTTGTAAATATTAGGCAAAGCTCTGTATGCTATATTTAGTACAGCTGCTCACCAATAGATGGCAGCACAATGTAAATTAGCTCGCGCATGTAAAGTGCTAATATGAATAACATAAATACCTAGAGTGAAAATTTGTTTGTATGCAATTTTATGTAGCTAATCGAAATTCGAAATATATCGATTTCACTCGCTTTACTGTTTTTTATTTGTGAAGCCATTTTTGGGATTCGTTCAATGATGGAAGTAAGACAATATTAATCCTTTTATATTTACTATAGCGAATAACAAAGATTAACTGTCGAATTCATAGAGAATTTGTCCACGTTAAAACAGCGTTACAGAGGGTTTACAAAGCACAACCAAAAAAAGGTGATTCATAGACCATAAATGACATTGTAAACATACTATAACGGCTTTCTAAACATGTCAAATTTACAATCAGGATGAGGCTTCTTTAAGCCCATTTTACCGGCCGAGTCTACCCGAAGGTTAACGAATATTAACGAGTTATTGAAATTGATAATTTGAGTTTCACAGTTTCACCCTTCGTCTTCCTTCCTAGTTCCCTGTGATTATTTTTTTCGTCCGGTCAATTTGTGGTCAGTGATGGATGGAAGTCGTCGTGGCGCCGTGGTTACTGTGTGTATCATACGATATAACAGGTTAAGCAACATTCGGCGCGGTCGGTACTTTGATGGGTGACAGCCGACCATTCATATTACTCACGACGACTTCCGTGCTTCGGAGGGCACGTTAAACAGTCGGTACCGGGTGCTGTATACTTGTATACAGTAGTCGTTAGGGTTTGTCAGAAGCCATCTAGGCGCCCTAAAAAATTCTGGCATCCACCACCCAGCACTGGGCCAGCTTGGTGGATTATGGGCTATACCTTCTATGCACCCAGGGGAGAGACTCATGCCCTGCAGTGGGCTCATTACAAAGAGTTGTGATGATGATGATGATGATGGATGTGATGAACAATTTGATTAACATACAGCTGATAGCTCGTATTGATGCAAATAGAGTGCGACGTAGGAGAAAGGAGTACCGACGAAGAAAAGACCCTTTTACTCTAGACGATATTGAATTTAAAAAGAGATATCGCTTTAATAAAGATACTGTACGGCGTATTACCGATTTAGCTCGTAATGAAATTACGCGATGTCCAAGAGGGTTTGCAGTATCCCCTGAGCTACAGGTGCTGACAGCGTTGCGGTGCTGGGCAAGAAATGAGGTTAGTACAGGGAGTGTGTTTCCATCTGAGTGCGGTGAGAGGATGTGAAGATGAGTCTGATGTCATTATATTGACCATTTCTGGCTCTTTATTTTCCTTGCCTCACAAAAGAAAATCTCACTATAAGGCGATAGGTATTACAAAGAGGATATCTCTTGTGAAGCAAAGCCATGTACACCCTATACAGAGTTCATATTTTATTGTAATACTTGTACGTATTTCACCCACAATAACAATATTTTATTTCAATAATTTCAGGTTCAGGATGACAGTGGTGAGCTTCATGGCATAAGCCAAGCTACTGTATGCCGCATTTGCGCTAGAGTAGCAAGAGCTCTTGCCCGATTAAGTAAAGAGTTCATTTTCATGCCCAACACTGTGCAGGAGCAAGAACAGGTGATGAGGGAGTTCCGAGCAATCAGGAACTTCCCAAATGTAATCGGGGCAATAGATTGCACACACATCCGCATTAAAAAAACTTGTGGTATTTTTCCAAGAATAGTCGGGAGTCGGGGCACAGAAAATTTAAATAAACGAAGGCGCTGAACAAGGCGATAAATCTATAATAATTTGTGACGAAACTGACGAAAACAAAAATAAGTAATGAAATGAAATGTCTGTATCGACCTGTCAAATGCCAATTATAACTGCAAGTAAATGAAATATCCATAGCCCTAGGGCAAAAAAAACACAATTTTATCTCTGGTGCAATGAAATGCGACGTTTCTGCTCATGCGTAATGTAATCCGTATAATAACGGTGTTTTAGTTAAAATAGGATTTTCAGATGTCTATGAATCACCTTCACTTACAACACACTATAAACCTTAAAGAGTGTTGTAGCTAAAATGCACTTTAAATGCTTTTTAACTATTTTCTATGAATTTGACTGTAAATCTTTAGCGAATGAGATATTTTTTCAAGCATCTCTAAAAGTCGCCGCGTATTTTGCGAATAGAATTGTTTTATTCCGGATGCAAAGACTTCTGTGACACAGTCTGCTTTGTTTCTTAGAGTAAATGAGAAGCCTTCAAAATGTGGAATTATATGATGTCAAAAACTGATTATTTTGTGGTTGGACCCTTTCAAGGCTTGCTACCAACACGGTTCTTTAAAATTTGTCAGCAAATATACGGTCAAATTCATAGAAAATAGTTAAAAAGCATTTAAAGTGCATTTTAGCTACAACACTCTTTAAGGTTTATAGTGTGTTGTAAGTGAAGGTGATTCATAGACATCTGAAAATCCTATTTTAACTAAAACACCGTTATTATACGGATTACATTACGCATGAGCGGAAACGTCGCATTTCATTGCACCAGAGATAAAATTGTGTTTTTTTTGCCCTAGGGCTATGGATATTTCATTTACTTTCAGTTATAATTGGCATTTGACAGGTCGATACAGACATTTCATTTCATTACTTATTTTTGTTTTCGTCAGTTTCGTCACAAATTATTATAGATTTATCGCCTTGTTCAGTGCCTTCGTTTATTTAAATTTTCTGTGCCCCGACTCCCGACTATTCTTGGAAAAATACCACAAGTTTTTTTAATGCGGATGTGTGTGCAATCTATTGCCCCGATTACATTTGGGAAGTTCCTGATTGCTCGGAACTCCCCCATCACCTGTTCTTGCTCCTGCACAGTGTTGGGCATGAAAATGAACTCTTTACTTAATCGGGCAAGAGCTCTTGCTACTCTAGCGCAAATGCGGCATACAGTAGCTTGGCTTATGCCATGAAGCTCACCACTGTGAGCTCACCACTGAACCTGAAATTATTGAAATAAAATATTGTTATTGTGGGTGAAATACGTACAAGTATTACAATAAAATATGAACTCTGTACAGGGTGTACATGGCTTTGCTTCACAAGAGATATCCTCTTTGTAATACCTATCGCCTTATAGTGAGATTTTCTTTTGTGAGGCAAGGAAAATAAATAGCCAGAAATGGTCAATATAATTACATCAGACTCATCTTCACATCCTCTCACCGCACTCAGATGGAAACACACTCCCTGTACTAACCTCATTTCTCGCCCAGCACCGCAACGCTGTCAGCACCTGTAGCTCAGGGGATACTGCAAACCCTCTTGGACATCGCGTAATTTCATTAGGAACTAAATCGGTAATACGCCGTACAGTATCTTTATTAAAGCGATATCTCTTTTTAAATTCAATATCGTCTAGAGTAAAAGGGTCTTTTCTTCGTCGGTACTCCTTTCTCCTACGTCGCACTCTATTTGCATCAATACGAGCTATCAGCTGTATGTTAATCAAATTGTTCATCACATCCATCATCATAATCACAACTCTTTGTAATGAGCCCACTGCAGGGCATGAGTCTCTCCCCTGGGTGCATAGAAGGTATAGCCCATAATCCACCAAGCTGGCCCAGTGCTGGGTGGTGGATGCCAGAATTTTTTAGGGCGCCTAGATGGCTTCTGACAAACCCTAACGACTACTGTATACAAGTATACAGCACCCGGTACCGACTGTTTAACGTGCCCTCCGAAGCACGGAAGTCGTCGTGAGTAATATGAATGGTCGGCTGTCACCCATCAAAGTACCGACCGCGCCGAATGTTGCTTAACCTGTGATATTGTATGATACACACAGTAACCACGGCGCCACGACGACTTCCATCCATCACTGACCACAAATTGACTGGACGAAAAAAATAATCACAGGGAACTAGGAAGGAAGACGAAGAGTGAAACTGTGAAACTCAAATTATCAATTTCAATAACTCGTTAATATTCGTTAACCTTCGGGTAGACTCGGCCGGTAAAATGGGCTTAAAGAAGCCTCATCCTGATTGTAAATTTGACATGTTTAGAAAGCCGTTATAGTATGTTTACAATGTCATTTATCGTCTATGAATCACCTTTTTTTGGTTGTGCTTTGTAAACCCTCTGTAACGCTGTTTTAACGTGGACAAATTCTCTATGAATTCGACAGTTAGACTTCTAAAATTTGTCACCATTATGCAAACAAATTGATTGAGTCAGGCGTTACTTAAATACACCACAACTTCTACGGGGTGACTGGTGACAAATTTTAGATACTGAAGGAGAGCTCTGTACTCGATTCTGATCATAATTATGTAATAATAGTTTGTACTTAATTTTTCACTAGAATTCCCTATAAATAAATACTACTATGTAACTATTTACTTAACATACAACTGAGTCAATCGCGGCACGTGACCTGACACGCGGCACGCTGCCAATGCTAGCCTAAAAATGCGTTGCGTAATCAATTCTTTAACTTTCAGTTAAGTTTACTCAGAAATTATATATATTTACTAGCTGACCCGGCAAACGTTGTTTTGCAATATAAAAATAAAAAAATAGATGTTGGCCGATTCTCATAGATACCGGATAAGCACAAAAAATTTCATCAAAATCGGTCAAGCCGTTTCGGAGGAGTATGGCAACGAAAACTGTGACACGAGAATTTTATATATTACATTTTTTGCTTCATGTATGATTTAAAACTATCACATCCTTGAATTCTAAAAGTGACCCACCGGTCACCTTGTATATTGGGATAGAAAACTGCCTATTAATTCCACCAGAAGCTGAAGTCACTTAACCGACACAGCTGTCGAATGTGAGACATTTAATTGTTAAAGAGATTTTTATGATAAAAAGATGTATCGTTATATAGCCATAAGTTTTATCGTAAATGGCCAACTTTTCTGCAGATATAACACAAGTGTTGGATCCACATTATCTGAGCTTTTGTTGAAATAAGCAATTCATTCTAAATTTGGCTGTACCGAATATTTGGTAACTTGTTATTTAGAAATTGATACAGGACAAAAATTTAAATGAATTTATCAAGTAATCTTACGTTAGAACTTAGGTTTTATTCATACGAATATAGGTAGTTTGCATCAAACCTTCGAAAAAAAAGTTATGACACATTTTCTGCACGCAATTTATCTCAAAAACTACTTAGCCTAGAAAAAAAATGTTGTTTTGGATTCCCAGACAACCTCTTGTATCTCCAATTTTCCGTTGGTTCGCTATTTACGGGACACCCTGTAGAGTCGTAAAGATTCATTCAAAAGACAAAAGCAGAGTTTTTTACTATGTTTAGAATCTGCCAAACTTATACTGGGATCCGCCAGATAATAAATGACATCCAGGACTATTTCCATCATCCATTATTCATCATCACAACTCTTGTTAATAAGTCCTCTGCAGAGCTATGAGTCTCTTCCCTGGGTGACGAGAAGATTTAGGTCTTAAACCAGCAAGCCAGCTCATTACTGGTTAGTCATTTATTTTAAATATTTAGATTACCATTGACTCGAGAAGAAGAAGAACATTTATTTCATTCTAGGTTCCCCCCTAGTTCGCTACATGGTATCCCATAACACAAACTATGCTTACTTTGGGGCCATGTAGTTGGTGTGATTGTCTGGAGATTTTATTGATTATTATTATACATAACATAACGCCTGTATCCCTTTTGGAGTAGGCAGAACATCAGAGGCTATAAAACCAAATGTGTGACAAATTTTGAGGTAATCTAATGATGGAGAGAGACTATTACAGTGACAGGGGGTCAGCCTATCGCCCGTAGAAACGCGAATAATATCCCCATCCCTAACCTAACTAACCTAATACATAAATAACTTGACGCCTGTATCCCTTATGGGGTGGGCAGAACACCAGAGATTATAAAACCATCTGATGTCACGTTTGACAAATTTGGAGGCATTATAATCGTGGAGAGAGACTATTGCAGTGACAGGGGGTCAGCCTATCGCCCACAAAAAATCTCCAATCAAACCTGTGTCCCTTTTAAGTGTATAAAATGAATAATGTCCTTGTTTACTAAACATCCATAAAAACCGTTTGTTATATTAACATTTTTATATCAACAGTACAAAATCCTGTTCTACATTTGAACACGGCATACAGTGGCGCCATCTATATCAAATTAATTACTTTACCAATACTTGCTTTGCAATCGTACTTAGTATAGTTTGTACCATGTAATGCTAAATTGAAATAAGTTGATGTTTTTCTACCAATAAACGTCTTATCATAGATAATTTAGTTAAAAAGTTTAGTTTAGTTTAGATATTAAATTATTATTGACCATGGCGCATCGGTTGAGTGTTCGACTACAGCGTGATAGTTCCTGGGTTCGAGTCCCAGCCGGGACAGCAGTGCTAGCACGGATCTTTTGTCGATCGTAAGTTTACGAATGCTCGTATAGTATGGAGTCGGTTGCAAGTTTTTAGTAACAATGTAAGTTTTTATTTTACAGTTATTTGTTAACAAGAACCTGTTAACAAACATTCAAAATTAACAAGGAACACATTTATTTAAGCTGACCGTGCGGCAATGGATAGATTTCAATAATTGCTTGCAAAACCGTCTCCATACTATACCTACGAGCATTCGTAAACTTACGATCGACAAAAGATCCGTGCTAGCACTGCAGCTTAGGAAACAAACTTTTCTAAGCTGTCTGGTGCATACTAAGATACCCCATAGGTCCGCTATATGCTCTTTATGATACAAAATTTAAGAAAATCTTACTTTGAGGTCACATATTTGGTGTCATTGTGGTTTATTTATTTACGTCCGTATCGTATGCGCGTACGCAACGCGTGACGCAATTTCGCTAGTAAAATTTCATAAGTGTGCTTGTACAGTCGTGTAGTACACGCGAGAGCTTGCCTCTTCCCACGCACGCGTTGTGCGTTCCGTACGTCCGCAACAAATGCGCGTAAGACGCGGACGTAGCTACGTCCGTAGCAGTTTTGTATGAATACGCACGTAGACACACCGCGTTGGCCCTATGTTGCACCTGCTTATACAGGGTCCGCTTATAATAGTCAGTCATATTTTAATTGCAGATAAGGAATAATAAGAGGGTCTGAATTTCGAAAAAAAAAAAAATTTTTTAAATGTATTTCGAAAATTAAAATTTCAAAATTCTTTTCTGTGAGTAAAATTTAAGATTGATTTACACTTTATGACTACATAGATTAGATTAGAAATGTTTTTATTACTTGCTGTGTACTCATAAACTACAGATCGAACTTAAATTTTGATCACTTAGAAGAATTTTGAAATTTAAATTTATTGAACATGTTTAAAAAAAATGATTTTTTCTTAATTATGACCCACTCGTTATTCCTGATCTGCTATTAAAATATAATTGTCTATTATAAGCGGACCCTGAATAGATATTTTAGCTACTACCTAAAACAAATAATCCAGCTAGGTACCTAAGTCCAACTTCACCAAACTACGTAGATGCTTGTGTAAGTTCAATGAACTCTTATCCTCGATACTTGGCTCCGACTATAGTAAGTTAGCATATAAATGTTAACTGTGGAAGTAGGTTGACTTGTTGAGCCTGTTCCGCTATTTTTAGAAAGAATATATATTTTATAGTAGTAGCCCTTGTTCCACTATCTGTTATTCCATATAAATATGACAAGAAAATATTCGGGTTCATTTTTTTTTTCAAGGCCATTAAGAAAGTTTAAGCGTAATTTTCTATACAATATGTTGTTACATACTATGAGATGTAAGCTTTACCTACAGGAAAAGGTTTAATTTCGAACGTTTTTCTGCTATGAATTTAGAATTTCTAATTCTGTCTTACGTTTCGAGATTTATAATCTTAAATCAAGTACATTTTAACAGGATTTTACCGTGTTTTCTACTTACTTCCAAAGTTAGGAGGTCCTCAATTCGTGTTTATGTTTTTTTTGTGTCTTTGTTATTCAATTTTAGACAATTATGAATCAATTTTGAATATTCTTATTTCATATGATAAAGGAAACTTCGTCTTTTCCATATAAATTTCATTTAAATCGATTAAGCACTTCTTGAAAATATTATATTTTTTTTAAAAATGTGTATGAATTCGGAGGATATTTACATTGACAACCTTACACTTCATCCAAATTTTTGACGTGAAGTCGGTTGTTTAATTAATGCTCAGAATTAGTTGATTATAATTTTTTATTTTAACTCGTGGACGTTTCGGTATCTTTAAAGATAGCACGTTCACGAGTGTTTTAAGAAAAATATGTCACAATATCATTATACACAAGAACCTATCTATAGGTACCTACAGTGTTTTTCAAATGCGAGGAGTCGTTTTTGTAAAGGATTTATAAAATGTCATTGATTATTTGTCACGCTGTAATTAAAATAAAAATACTTATTGAAATATTTAACAAAATCTGTGGCTACTGATAAAATTTTATCTGAATCGTTAACTAATTAACAGCGTCGACCTTACGACCAAAAAACTAGAGCATCGTCGTAAGGTTGCGTGTCTAACCGTGTGCTACAGGATACATTTTGGTGAGTGCGCGAGTGCTCTGTTTGAACAAATTGAACCCACACCCTTTTACCATCGGACTACTAGACGCAGACAGAACTTCCATCCGTATGTGGTAGATATTCCGAAAAGTCGAACTAAGCGCTTTGACAGTTCCTTTTTGATACGGGTCGCCAAGGTTTGGAATGAACTGCCTGCGTCTTTCTTCCCTAACCAGTATAGTCCTAGTACTTTTAAGCGTCGAGTGAATAGGTTTCTCGTGGATGGACGTGTACCACCATAGTCTTCATGTTCACTTAACATCAGGTGTCATGGAAGACAAACGTCCCATCCATATTTTATATAAAAAAAAAAACGAAATGTATGAAACGGAACAGATTAAAGGAGGGAAAGAACGTAATAGGCTCTAAAACAGTCAAACTTGAAACATCACAGGACTCCTTGCAAATGAAGAAAACTATACTTATACTGAGAAATTATACATATACAGCATAAGTATACTTGGTTGCTGTATTGGTTGTGGTACTGTGTATATCAATTGACATCGCAGGTTAATCAATCGATAACGCTCGGCGCGGTCGATACAAGGATAGGTGACCGCCGACCGTTTATTTCTCACGATGACTTCCGTGCTGCGGAGGGTAAATTAAGTACAGTGGAATCCGTTCATAATGACATCGAAGGGAAATAAGAAACAAGTCATACTAAAAGGACGTCATACAAAGCATAGGTACTGCAAGACTAAATAAACATTTTAAGGTAGTATGTGATTTATTTTAATATAGAGGAATAAAATAGAGATAAATTGAAGTAGATATTAATAATTAAACTCAATAAGTAAATCTACGCTCTGAGACTCAAATCAAAAAAGCCTATCACTAAGATGTTAGAAATCATACGGTCGGTCACTATAAGCGGACTAAATTTGATAAAAAAGGGTCACAATAAGCGATATGTCACTATAGGCGAAGTCATTATATCGGACTTAATTATATAATTTATATGAAAACCAAACTTCACTGTGTAAACACGTCATAATGAGCGTTTGGTCAATATAAGCGGAGTCATAATAAACGGATTCTACTGTAGTCGGTTTTGTGTGCTGTATATTATACTAGCATACCGTAGTCGTCAGGGTTTGTTAGTAGCTCTTTCGAAGCCCTGAAAATATTGACATCCACCAATCAGCTTAGTGGTTCACGGTCTCAAACCTTCTCATCACCCAGAGGAGAGATTCTGCAGTAAGCTCGTGAATATCATGATCATACAATTGATTGAATCTGGCGTTACTTTGCGGAAATCCATGACAACTACTTTAACAAAGTTACCTTGCTAATTCCGCGACTTGTACTTGCACTAGTGATGCAGGATTTTCGTGCGTTGGTTCACCGCCCTCCCTCCCTCAAACAAGAAGCAAGAAATGTAATGAACACACACTTGGAAAACTGTAACCCACACCACAAGCTACCACCGACACGTGTTTCTCTTCACGTGTTCGGTGGTGGTCGTTGCACCCTGAAGATGCTTCTGGTCGAAGCGAAACACGTGTCGGTGGTAGCTTGTGGTGTGGGTTACAGTTTTCCAAGTGTGTGTTCATTGCATTTCTTGCTTCTTATTTGAGGGAGGGAGGGCGGTGAACCAATGCACGAAAATCCTGCATTTAGTGCAAGTACAAGTCGCGAAATTAGCAAGGTAACTTTGTTAAAGTAGCTATGACGATCATGTTTCACATACTCTACGTTTCTATGTCTTTACAGACCACGTGGTCACGGGTCACAAATTGAACTACAAACTTAAACGACACCGTGAAACACTCAGAAAAGTTAAGACGAGAACTTTTATTCGTTGTAGCCCTCCTACTCTGGGTAACCCTTTTTGCTAGGACCTCTTCAAGTTTCACCACCTTACATAAAATCTGCTGTGAAATAATATCATCGCTCCGATAGTGTTGTGTTACGGCAATTTTTTTTTTTTTTGATACCTTTACAAATATTTCTCTTTCCCTTTTCAAATTTAATGAGCCTGTATTTATCTAGTTTAGGTTGCCTTAATTTCCTACCAAGGGGACCCCTTATCCCAATACATACAGACCGACACACCTACCACGTTGCCCGCAATGTGCACCACTCCAGGTTGGTAAGTAGTTCGTAATTACTCATAGAATTAAGCTGTAGAATTTCACGTATAACTATTATTAAAACAATTGGGTTTGTATCGTCGGTTTGCCGATTCCGATCTGTTCGATACAGATTTAGTGCCATTCCTTTCTGAACCCATGTACTTTTATCTTCGGCCCCAATGAGCTGAAACTGAGATCAGACGCGGGCTTAGTCATTTTGAATTTATGACCAATATCTTTATCTATTGGTCAGACAAATATTGATTTTCATTTGTTTTCACTAGATCCTTATAACTTTAAACTTTGTCTAAAATCAAATAATTTCCATTCCAAATTTAAATATGCATGAAGGCCATAGTAAAAAAAAACTTTAAAAAAGAACAAATAATTCAAAACCGGATCTGGTCTAACTTTCACCGTATAACTTAATGCTTTTCGAATGTTATGTGTATGTGTATCGAAAACGTTACAGAATAACTAGTTATACATAACTGTTATAATTCTACGTAATCTCTTTTAATGTATTTCGTTGCTGTTGGTACATAATTATTTGGTTTTTTATTACTAGGAAAGTTTTTAAATTATACAATAAGGCGTGTAGTACACTGTTTTTGTTCAACCTACTAAGTTTATTCTAATTTTTATCTTTTTTTATTGAGTAATAAAATTCATGCTTCCACGCTGGACTGGGAGCGAAAGAAGAACATAGAATGTACCAGCTGCTTCTCTTCCCGGGCATACTGTAAAATTCAGTTAAGGGACAGAGGTTTTATTGGCGTTTTTTGTGGGCGATATGCTGACTCCCTGTCACTGCAATAGTCCCTCTCCATCATTATAATACCTCGAAATTTGTCAAACGTGACATCAGATGGTTTGATGACCTCTGGTGTTCTGCCTACCCCATAAGGGATACAGGTGTGAAGTTATGTATGTATAAAATTCAGTTTCAACAAATACTTAGGAACGTGGAGGAAGCGAAAGAAGTATGTATCGTTACGTTTGGCGGCGGCGGCGTTCTCTCACCTCTGCCTACCCCAAAGGGTGACAAGTTCGAAGTTGTGTATATAAATACTTTGTATTTATGCGGTTCTCAGAAATAAGTATTCCATAACTCTTTTTGTGAGTCATTTCGATGACACATGTGGCTATTTCATAAAGGATGAATTTTAAGTAACACGTAACCCATAGTCTGTCGTAATATTTTGTGGCAAGATTTCAATTTGCGAAATAAATATACTAAATTTAGGCCCGATTTTTCAATGGTCAGATAAAAGTTATTTTAATGAATAAAGTATTACTCAACAGCTTCAAACTCATCTCAAGTTTATTGTCGTTCTATGCCATTGTCATACAATTAAAAAAAAACCGTAAAACAACTTTATTCCGCCGAGTAATACTTTATATTTCGGATAACTTTTATTTGACGACTAGCCACCGCGCGCGGTTTTACCCGCGTAACTTTTGATCCTGTGAGAGTTTCGGTATAAAATATAGCCTTTTTTTTTTTTTTTATAAGTTACTAAACCCGCGTTTGACCTCAATCTCACCTGATGGTAAGTGACGATGAGGTCGAAGATGAAAGCACACGGGTTTAGGAAGGAACTGGCTCTTTATACAATATTGCCGGAACACATTACCGCCGGAGCGGTAACATTTGGCGGCAGACTTTATATAAAGGGTGGTCGCTAGCCAGGCGGACCCAGAAGGGATCCTACCACCAAGCATATAACCTTCCTCAAGAGTTGGGCTATTAAATGCAAAAAGAATTTTTCTAATCCCACTTGTAGTTTCTGAGATTAGCGCGTTCAAACAAACAAACAAACAAAAAACAAACTCTTCAGCTTTATATAGATTGAAAAATCGGGCCTTATTAAAACTAACGTGTAAATATACCTACTTTTAAGTGCCATATTTTTTAAAAGTTTTAATTTTGTCTTAAAATCTAAAGATAATTATCACATAGAGTTGTACTTACAGCCTAAATCATCGATGAATTTGGACTTAATCTTCGGATCCTCTTCATCTTCAGTAAACTTCTGGCTGTCACTTGTCACTTTATCATTTACTTTAGTCACGTCACTTTTTGACACTAACGTATAAAACTTTTCAGGTACTTTCGGCATGGCCGATTGGACTTTCAGTTTCTTTAAATTACCACCGGTATCCAGAATAGTAATGTCTTCGTAGTTGTTCACAACATCAGCACTTTTACCAAAACTTTTCAAAACTTCGTCATTAAACTTTTGTTCTTCTATAAGTTTTGATAACATTCCGTTAGAGTTGCCATTAATAAAGTTTTTAGTGTCATATAAATCTGTGTTTACCACTTCTGCTTCAATATCATCATCACTAGCCGCTAAATTAAACAAGTTTAATACAATTAAAACTTTAAGTATTTTAAAATAAAACATAATACTTCCTTAGAGCATTCCTTTACAAAAACTCACACAAAACTTTTTAGGCAATTAAAACCTTTTTCTGTAGGCTCTATTACGTACTGGCCAAAAAAAAAAAACTAGTAATAGTTCTTCCGTCGCGTCGTTCGAAATGTAATTTTAATTTCGAAAGATTGATAAATTGCTTTCGAAATGAGGTTTGCGATACGTTTTTAAAAATGGAAAGTGATCGGTTAAGCTCCGAGACGCCGCGGCACTGAGTGACAAAATTCGAAAGATTTGGTGAAATGGGTATTATGTAAGAACCTGTAATAGCTACGACCACTGTGGTGCATTGATAATAGAACCAGTTTCTGAGGCAAGGGTATCCCCGCTCGATTTCCGGTTATAATTTTCAAATATTTTAGATGTTTTGGGAAAGTATTATTTTGATCCTGACCTGTCTAGTACTTGATTGCCTATTGTATAAATATACTAGTAGACTCCAGAAGATCAACTCGTTCATGGGTCAATGTGTACGCTTCATTTTATAATAAAATCCTAAAGTATTTAAGATTAACCCTTTGATAGATAAGTGTGGATAAGTGTTGATGTGAAAAGTTTTACTTTAAGATATCCGGATGCAAGAAGTTTGTATTCCCTGGCTGTAAATTGTTATAATGTATTTTCTTTTCTCTTATTTTTAAAAGATGATTGCTGTTGAGTTTCTTGCCACTTCTTCTCAACAGATCGACTTTCCGAAGTGGTGGTAGATTCAGTTTAATTTGTAAATTGTTTAACTTATTTCAAATGTATTTAAATACTTACGAAATAAAGAATTTTTGAGTTGGAGTTTGAGTTTGATTGTGCGTCTTTGTAAATGTTATAACTATACCTACCTATGTCATATTTACGACCGCTATATGTATAGCGCGTGCCCTGTTCTTTACCCGACTACGGCGAAGCAAAAAGGAGGGTTATGATTTTGACTTGTATGTATGTGGGTATGGATGTTCATCTGTTCCCTCAGAACTTCTAAACTACTTATCATCATTAGACAAATTAGGTGTCGTTGGAAGCCTCTTAATTGTCCGTTGGTTATAAGCTACATGTTGTCACGTTAAATTGACTATAGCGCCCTCTAGGGGGCTTAAAGTAAGTAACAAAAAAAAAACGTGTTCGGTTTCATGTGGGTTATCAAATGAAAGTACTTTGTTAGCACAGTTCGAATTTGTAATCACTTTTCTCTAAAATAAGTGATATAAAAAATTAAGTTTAAAACCTAAAACCCGACTAAGAACACGCTCTAAAAAGTACGAAAAAAAAATAGTCTCCGCTGTAATCTATACATATAATAAAATGGTAGGAAAGTCAAAACTGTACATTGAATATTTTTTTAAAAGAATACTTGGGGTATGATCTACAATCGAAACAGAAACAAAAAATATAGTTTTTAGAATTTTTGTCTGTTTGTCTGTTTGTCTTTCCGGGATAAACTCAAAAAGTACTGCATGGATTTACTTCAAATTTGGCATGAAGATAGTTAAGAAGTCGGGTCAACATATAGGCTACATATTATCACGCTAGCAGTGTTATAATCGTAGGTGCGTTTGGTGCTGCATAGCGTTCACGCAGACGACGTCGCGGGCAGCAGCTAGTATTTATATATTTTTATACGTCATAATGAAAGAGATATGATTAAAAGATAGCCGTGGTCGTCTGCCAATTATTGGAGCAAAATATATTAATCAAAAATGTCATAAATAAAATAGCTTCTATGCTGGACTGGGAGCGAAAGAAAAACATAGAATGTACCAGCTGCTTCTCTTCCCAGGCATACTGTAAAAGTCAGTTAAGGGACCGAGGTGTTAAGGGATGCTTTTTTGTGGGCGATAGGCTGACCCCCTGTCACTGCAATAGTCTCTCTCCACTATTATAATGCCTCCAAATTTTCAAACGTGACATCAGGTGGTTTTATGCCCTCTGGTGTTCTGCCTACCCCATAAGGGATACAGGGGTGAAGTTATGTATTATGTATGTATGTATGTATAAATAAATAAATGTGGCATACAATCACGGGTATCCTTTAAACATATGTCTATCAGTATCACGTATAAAGTATAAAATATAATATAAAGTTAAGTGTTCTTAGTAGTCGGGTTTTAGTTTTAAACTTTATTTTTTATGACTTATATTCTTCTCATTAAATACTATGTTTGAGGCACAAATAATAATTTTACCATAAACTATAAATGTTGAATGAATTTACGGGATTCTTATCACGATTTCCAACTTTTATTTCTCGCGTCCGATATTTCGATGCTGTTACAAGCACCATGATCGCGGAAACACATGAACATTTAATAATTACTTATTTATTAAATAAATGAATAAATAATAAAATAAAATCCCCAGACAATCACACCAACTACATGGCCCCAAAGTAAGCATAGCTTGTGTTATGGGATACCATGTAGCGAACTAGGGGGGAACCTAGAATATAAATACATAAATAGATAAACACCCAGACACGGAACATTTTTTTTTCTTGTTCCGTGCGGGAATCGCACCCGCAACCACTGGCGTCTGAGGCAGACGCCAGTGGTTGCGGGTTCGATTCCCGCGTGGTTTGGGGTGGAGTGGTTGCGTGGTTGTTTACCCCATCGCCAAAGTGGTCGTCAAATGAAAAATGTGATAAATAAAAATTACCCGACCAGGATTCGAACCTGGGACCTCTCGTAAGTAATTTTGAGGCGTAACGCCAGGCCCCGGTAGCTCAGTTGGAAGAGCACTCGTCCGGCAAACGAGAGGTCCCAGGTTCGAATCCTGGTCGGGTAATTTTTAATTTTTATTTATCACATTTTTCATTTATTTAAGAATAATTGAGCATTTTAAATGCAAAAAACTTAATAACATTATTACTTATTTATTGTTACTAAGAAAATATTGTAAACATTGCATTTCAAGATTGCTCTGAAAAAGCGAAGCTGAAAAGGAATGGACTGAAATTTCATACACATGTTGGACATACCCCGCAATAACAAAAAAAAAATACTTTTAATCTTTTAATTCCCTTGAGATTGAATAAGACATACAGCGTTCAATATAGCAGGTTATCTACAATTAAGTTATCTAACCAATTTCGCGACTCCAAAAAACTGGGTAGTAGATGTAAACTGGTGGATGTCCGAATAGTCATGGCGCCAAAATGGCTTCTGGAAAAATTGTCGGCTACTGTATCAAGATTGTGTTGCCCAAAAGTGTAGTTTTATATGGACTGGTATTAAAAGAAAAACATTGTATAATTGTTCTTCTGCTTCTCTTCCCGGGCATACTGGAAAAGTCACTTAAGAGGTTTTATTCTAGCTTTCGTGAGCGATAGCCTGACCCCCTGTCTCTCTCTATCATTATAATACCTCCAAATGCGTAAAACATGACATCAGATTTATAGCATCTGGTGTTCTGCCTACTTCATAAGGGATGCAGCCGTGAAGTTAGGTAAGTATGTAATTGTATGTACCTACCATTTACTTTCTAGAGATATAGTAGATTAAACCTGCGTTCCTTTTTTATTTTATAGAGGTTAAACGATCATGTGTGTTATTTGTCAATAGTAATATAGTGTTGCCAAACCTTGGGCAGTATAATAGTGCCTGTGCCAGTTACTACACTGCCTATACCCTGCCCTTCTATACGGAACACAGCATCGCTTTTTGTGTCTGCAAATAAGTAGGACCATGTTTTTTTTTTTTATAAATTATGGATGGGACGTTTGTCTTCCATGCCACCTGATGTTAAGTGAACATGAAGACTAAGGTGGTACACGTCCATCCACGAGAAACCTATTCACTCGACGCTTAAAAGTACTAGAACTATACTGGTCAGGGAAAATAGACGCAGGCAGTTCATTCCAAACCTTGGCGACCCGTATCAAAAAGGAACTGTCAAAGCGCTTAGTTCGACTTTTCGGAATATCTACCACATACGGATGGAAGTTCTGTCTGCGTCTAGTAGTCCGATGGTAAAAGGCTGAGGGTTCAATTTGTTCAAACAGAGCACTGGCGCACTCACCAAAATGTATCCTGTAGTACACGGTTAGACACGTAACCTTACGACGGTGCTCTAAGGTCTGCAGTTTTTTGGTTGTGAGGTCGACGTCATTAATTAGTTTACGGGCTCTTCGGTCAACGGAGTCCAGCGCTTCTAGTTGATATTTGGCTGAACCATCCCAAAGATGACTGCTGATGCATGATCGCACTTGAGCTGTGTATAAGTTAAGAAGCTGTGCAGGGCCGAAGTACCGCCGTACCTTCGAGATGATTCCCAACTTTTTCGAAGCTACTTGAGCCATGGACACAATTTGTTGACCGAAGTTTAAACTGGATGTTACAGTTACGCCTAAAAGCCCTAGATGGTCAGTGATGGGGACAGATACATTTTGGAAAGTGAGCGTAAATGTGAAGGTGCTCTTTTTTGCGGAGAATAGACACGCCTGAGTTTTGGACGCGTTGAATTTGACCAAATTCGACTCACCCCAATCAGATACTTTTCGTAAGGTCGAATCAACGCGCTCAATCATTAACTTTCTTAAACTCTGGATTTCACGGGGGCTCGCTCGCGCATTGCATACGTATCTCTCTACAACAGTGCTATCATCAGCATAACCAATAAGGCCCGGTGTTAATAGATCATTAATGTGCAGCAAGAATAATGTTGCAGAGAGAACAGATCCCTGAGGTACCCCGGCATTAATTGCCATTTGGTCGGAGGAGTAGCCATCTAAGACTACTCGAATTGACCGTTCGCTCAGAAAATCAGATATCCAGTCGCAGAGCCCAATCGGTATGCCATAAGCTGGAAGCTTACTTAATGGTAGTTACAATGTAGAAAAAACTTCAAAAAAATAAAGCTCTACGGGGTGACTGATGACAACAGATGCTGAAGGAGAGCACTCTGTACTCGATTCTGTTCATAATTATGTAACAAAAGTAGGTACTTCATTTTTTACTGGAATTCCCAATAAATAAATAATACTATGTTACTGTTTACTATAACTACAACTGAGTCAATCGCGGCACGTGACCTGGCACGCGGATCGCTGCCAACGCTAGCGTAACCATGCGTTGCGTAAACAATTCTTTAACTTTCGGTAAAGTTTTAATAATTATTATTTATTTTTTATTATATTTTTTCTCATCATTTATGATCTCAAACTATAATGCCCTTCAATTTCAAAAGTAATTTATCACTCAGCCTGTTTATATCATATCGGAGAAACAACGTTTAAAAAGTAATTATAGATACTGTAGGTAAAGGGAATTATGAAAATTTATGGAAACGAAACACTTTGTTTTGATAAAATTAGCACTTTAATTACATACTTATAGATTTAAAATATGTACGAAGTTTGACAATAATACATGAAAATAATCACAGATATCCATATTTGGAGACGAAATTCCTTTATTTCTTTATATGCCATTTTTGCACCACAAAATTAACCGAATTCAACAAATGCTCTCTAAAAATAAATATTATACAATATTCATATGATTCATATATATAATGTGTGAAAAAATATTCCGTTTCAAGACTTAATATCTTTTTTGGTAAGGATTACTAAACTGCGGGACGAGCTGCCGCCGTCTGTTTTTCCTGACCACCACAGTCAATAGTCATGGTATTTTTATGTGTCGAGTCAAAGTCAAGGTCGAAAAATTTATATAATACTAATCACATGCCCATAGTCCATGTTTCAATCTTATCCAATTTGGTAAACAAGCTATGCTTGTCTTTTTTCTACTTTTAATTGTATTTTGTTCTTTTTCAAATTACTACTACACGATAAAATAATTTAACAGCAATGAAAACAGATAGGTTGACCGACGATAAATGAACCGTAACGACATAGTGGGAACGCGCCCAAAGTCGTCCTGAACTTAGATCTTGCTTTTCTTATGTTTCAACATATCTCTTAACACTCTTCTTAATATCTTCCCACTTGGATTCTTCGGGATTTCTTGAATGAATGTAACGCCACCTCGTATATGTTTCGGGTTTGATAGCTGTAATAGAAAGGTGAATATTTTAGTTTGTTATAGTAGATTTGTATTGATTTATTAATAATCGAAACTTCATAACTTAAATTTAATAAAAGACCAACATCGAAGTTGATCGAAGGTGGAACGAAGGCGTTCATCGACGTCTATCGGTACTTTTGGCCATGTAAAGATCTACGTCGGTGGTGTGGTATCTCTCTAATATACGATCGAAAAAAATGAAAATAAGTAAGTATAACACTTTTCAACCGGATAATTAAATTTAACTCGACGTTTCGGTGTCTTTAAGAGTTCCCATTGTCACGAATGACTATCAACGCAATGAATCCGATTAAAAATTGTTTAAATTGATCATTTTCAAATAGTACGTTAGATAAATACATACTCGCTCTGCTACAAAAGCCTTCAACTCCTCCTCACTGGCGGTCCCTCCAGGCTGCAACACCACAAACGCATGTGGTACTTCTCCAACATCTCTTCTTGGTACTCCTACAACCCCCACGTCTCGCACTGATGGGTGAGAGAGGAGTACAGCTTCGATTTCCGCTGGAGGTACCTGAGGAAATATGATGTTTGAATACTTCTGATGTTTACACAATATTATTGGGCAAATTAAAGTTTCTATATTAGAGTTATGGGTACTAAATAACGGACAATAAACTTTAAAAATATTCAGGGTGACTGGAGGGTCACTTTTGAAATTCAAGAATGTAATAGTTTGAGATCATACATGAAGATAAAAAATAAAATAAAAAATAATTTTAATTATTTACAAAGTAAACTTAAATTAAAGTTAAAGAATTGATTACGCAACGCATGGTCGGTCACGCTAGCGTTGGCAGCAATCCGCGTTGCCAGGTCACGTGCCGCGATTGACTCAGGCTTAATCAAAGTAAATAGTAACAAAACTTTATTTATTTATTGGGAATTCTAGTAAAAATTTAAGTACCTAATTTTATTACATAATTATGACCAGAATCGAATACAGAGTACTCTCCTTCAGTATCTAAAATTTGTCACCATTCACCTTGTATAAATATCCATAACTAATATTTGTGTTCCCATAATATTTGCGAACCCAGAAACTCTGACAAAAAAGGTAAGGCAATGTATGTTACCAATTTACCAGCCGGTCGTCGTAGGATAATTCCATTTGAAGTGCAACGATATCAAATTGATTTGGACCCTAAGTTTGGTATGCATAAGGTCGGTTTAAACATGACCGAATTATATCATAGCTTACAATAATATAAAGAGTAATGTTCACGGTCCATACTGTTTCTGACCTGTCAAACTACTTTTTGTTAGGTATATGAATGTATAAAGATGGTATTGTCATTGAAATGCTGCCTGTTTACAGGTATCAAACTATTGGTGCAGACTTGATTTAATTTCTTAGAAACGATATCGGGATTTTCATTTCAAGTGGATGATACTAGTAGTCTATTGAGTAATTTAAGAGGGTAAAATATTAAAATTCTTGCTGCGGTTTGTAATATAAGTAAATGATTCGGAATTAACCGAACATGAGCTATTATTTGCACTATATGTTATTTTAACACATTTCATGAGTTGTCAAAAATCCGACATTTATTTTATTTATTTACTAGCTTTATCCCGCAACTTTGTATGCGCTTAACTACTCTTCTCGTGGAAATTTCAGAAACTGTACAACCAAACATCCACTGAAAGAACCTTTATACCAAGTATCACACCCATGCACTCAAGAAATAAGTTTTTTTCATACAAACTAAAAATCATATATTTCCCGTGGGAATTTTGGGATTTTTTTTCGTAGCACAACCACTCATTCTTTGAAGAACCTTTATGCCAAGTATCACATCCGTACACTCAAGGAATAAGATTTTTCATACAAACTAAAAAGTCCCTTCCCTTCCCGTGGGAATTTCGGGAATTCCTTCCATAATACAAACACACACTTGTTGAGGAACCTTTATATCAAGTATCACATCCGTGCACTCAAGGGATCGGATTTTTTCATACAAACTAAAACATCATATATTTCCCGTTCCCGTGGGAATTTCGGGAATTCCTTTCATAACACAACTAGACACACATTGTAAAACCTTTACACCAAGTTTCACATCGGTGCACTCAAGGAATAAGATTTTTCATACAAACTAAAAAGTCCTATATTTCCCGTTCCCGTGGGAATTTCGGGAATTCCTTCCTTAGTGCACCCCTACATCTTCTAAAGAATGTATGTTCCAAATTTCAGCTCTCTACGCCCAGTAGTTACGGCTGTACGTTGTCTGTCAGTCACTCAGTCACTCAGTACCTCAGTACCTCAGTCACTCAGTCAGTAACGGAACAGTTTTATATATATTGATTTTCAACACACTTGCTCGTAAAATGAGCCTAATTCTATTGAATTTAGAACTATAAACTGGGCTATAAGTCACGCGTGCATAATATATTATACCCTAGTGCATAATATAATGAATCCTACAAAGTTGAATTGTACCTTTGTGCAAATTAAATGCGAGTAAACAGAGCATATTTTATTGATCCGGGTTATACATTAAATTTTTTCAGAAACAACAAAGAGGTTTTGTACCACTTCAAATCTATTTTTAAATGTTTACGCCTTATATTAGTTAAACAAAATTGTATATCAAACAAATTATTCACAATTTACAATAATTTGTTACAAAATATTAAAATAATTGGATTTACCACTCCAAATTAAATATTTTCATGTAAAATAGGCTGTATATGCTATACAGCCATTGACACATTTGGCGGAAAAAAAACCTACGCGCATGCGCGAAGTTCGGCGCCATTTTTCAATCACAATTCACAGCTTTGTTATCAAGTGTGTTTGTTATTTTATGACCACGTATGTCTGTCTTTTACTCACAAGTGTGTTGAAAAACGTCGTATATAACTCGTGAGCGTTGCTAATTACAGTCTCGCCTGCGGCTCGGGCTCAAATCACAGCCTCGACTGTAATTAGCAACTTCGCTCACTTGTTACATAATATACTATTATTCGACAAGATATGCCAACAGAGAACATATTATACATATTAAAAGAAATAAAGTTCAAAACACAAATTCTGATATGTACTCCTTTAACAGGCATATACAACATTCGAAAATTAAGTAGTGTTCAATAATAAAATTTGAATTGAAAGTATACATTATTACATATTATATTACATTATTATTATAACATTAAGATTATTCAGTAAAAAAAGATAATAATTAAAATAAAAGTAGTTAAGAACAACATTCAGTTACAATTTAGCACAATTAGACACACCAGATCAATAACATTAAGTAAAAGAGACATAATATGGCATGCATTATGCATACATACATACATACATAACGTCACGCCTGTATCCCTTATGGGATAGGCAGAACACCAGAGGTTACAAGACCATCTGATGTCACGTTTGACAAATTTGGAGGTATATAAAGATGGAGAGAGACTATTGTAGTGACAGGGGGTCAGCCTATCGCCCACAAAACCGCCCTTAAAACCTCTATTCCTGAACTGACTTTAACAGTATGCCCGGGAAGAGAAGCAGCTGGCACATTCTACGTTTTTATTTTGCTCCCAGTCCAGCATGGAAGCTGGAATGCATTATGCTATGAACATTACTCTTTGCCAACAACCGTTGTTGGGCTGTTGGCTACAGTCTGTCATCCATCTTTTTAGTGGGAACAAACATTTCTTGTAGTCTACCGTTGACTACTCTTAGTAATTCCCGTAAGGTTGAAGGACCCCTTCCCGCCTGGTAAGCAACCACGCTTTATATAAAATCCGCCGCTTAATATCGTGATGTATTCCCAGGCTGAACCTGGTGGTAAGGCAATATGAGTTCGAAGATGTCAGAAAACATATTTAAGGAGGAAATAGTCTTTATAATTCATCATTGTAACCTTGCAGTGCTATGAGTCTCTCCTCTGGGTGACGTAGAGGTTTAGGCCGTAACCCACCAAGCTGGCCCAGTGCTTGTTGGTGGATGTTATTCAGGGTGCCGAAATGGCCTCTAACAACTCTAACAAACCCTAACGACTAGATAAGTATACAGGGTGTACAGGGTCAGTATGGAGAAGTCAGAAACTATGAGAGATAGCGAAATCTGTTCTTAGGAGCCATGGCGTCCATTTTAGATTTCATTATAATCTCATTCAAACTTTTTTCTTAACTCTCAAACACTTTAGCGTTGGGGTAAACCTATCTGCCTGAGACGCCAGTGGTTGCGGGTCCGATCCCCGCACGGAACCAAATTCGATCCAGTTCCAATTTTACACATGACTGGCGTTTCATAAACGACAATTCATAGCGATTTGTATGACATTTGTCAATAGACCGCCTGTCGCTACAATTGTTTTATGAAACGCATTATGTTACAATTATGGATGAATTGTCAGGGTTTTATGAAACGCATTTTTGTAATTTTACAATGAATTGTCAATATACAATTGTCAGTCGATCTGAGTTTTATGAAGAAGGGCCCTGACATCACGCCTCTTGACGTTTTCTTATGGGGTTACGTAAAAGATGAAATCTACAAATCAAATAACGACACTGTAGAGGATTTAACTGCATCTTAGAAAACATTTTAACACAAACGCACCCCACGAAAACATGAAACGCAATTTCACATTCGTTAACCTAAAGATTTAATGTTTGCATCAGCAAAACGGCTACCATTTTGAACATTTACTGAAATAAAATAGTTATGTTATTGTTGGGTTTTTATTTCAATTATTTGAACTTGATTCGGTTGAATTTTTGCATCTTACGACTTACAAAATTTATACAACATTGTTTACAGAGATTTTGACCAGGTTGGATTCCCGGTTATGTATGAGAGTTAAAAAAAAGCTTAAATGTGATTATCGACGCCAGGTTCCTAAGATCAGATTTCGCTATCTCTCATAGCTTCTGACTTCTCCATATAGACCCATTTGGATTGCACACCCGGTATAGCAGCCGGGACCGACTGCTTAACGTGCATTACGAAGCACGGAAGTCGTCGTGAGAAATAAATAATCGGCGGTCACCCATCCTTTTACGGACCGCGCCGAACGTAGCTTAACCTGCGATATCGTATTATATGCACAGTAACCACGGCGCCACAACTACTTCCTGCACAGTAACCACGGCGCCACAACGACTTCCTGCACAGTAACCACGGCGCCACAATGATTTCTTTTAATACTCGTACATTACTGAAACACATCACCGCCATAACAAAAAACTTTTACAAACACAAACCTGATTCGCTTTATATTTAATCAACTCCTTGAGTCTGTCCACGATGAAGAAGAATTTATCGTCATCATAGTAGCCAATATCTCCTGTCCGGAAGAACCCTTCATCATCGAAATCTTCACGTCTGTCCTTGCCGATGTACCCCTTCATGGTCATCGCGCTTTTCACGCAGATTTCACCACGTTGGTTCGGCCCTAAGGGCTGTTTGGTTTCGAGGTCGATAATCTGGAAAATATTTTTGTACAATTAATCTTATGCCATCAAACCCCAAGACACACACATAATAATAATAATAATAATATAATTCTTTATTGTACACCAACAGAAAAAGTATAATTACAAAATTACAATATATTTTCATATTTGTACAAAGGCGGCCTTATCGCTGTAGAGCGATTTCTGCCAGGCAACCAAGTTGTGACAGGATTAGGAAGTGGAAATTAGGATGGGCGTTGGGACAAAGTTTAGAAATGTCTATAAATAATAAACTTCTTACATGCATATCAATAATTACATACACATACCTAGGTAAATATAATAAATACATACAAATACCTATGAATTATACATACACATACATTCTAATAATACATACACAGACATAAACAATGATAGCGTTAAGATGAACAATGTTTCCCGAGGTAATGTTGTTTATGCATTCGTTTAAAGATGTAAGGATTGCGAGCTAGGCGGATCTCCATCGGTAACGCGTTCCACAATGACACCGAACGGATGAAAAATGATTTGCCCATAAATGTGGATGTGTGTGATGGTGTCGCCAGGAGGAGATTTTGAGGAAGAGCGCAAGTTGCGGTCTTTATTGCTAAACCGATAAGTAATGCGATAATTTTAATAAACAGGTACAGCTTTATCATACAGAATACGGTAAACTACAGATAGGATGTGAGTATTCCGGCGGAGGCGAATGGGAAGCCACTTGAGATTAGTTCGGAATTATTATAATTCTTCGTAAATAGTTACATGTTTTATATGATGCACCCAGAACACTGGGAAATATGTATCGAAGTAGCGACCATTGGAGTCTTGAGGCAGACAGTGTCACCCGATTGCCACAGTAGTCACAATGATACACTAGCTCGTACCTGCGACTACATCTGCATACTGATATTATGTATCCAATAACATCATAAAGTAGTTATTCTGATGTATGTTAGGTAAGCTAAGACGGATGTATAGGTAGTGATAAAACTAAGCTCGCGGTTGTCCTCAATCTCACCTATTTGTATATATTCTTTATTGCACTTTAAAAAAAAAACAAAACAAATACACTTAAATAAACTATAGTTTGCAAAGGTGAACTTATCTCTAAAACAGATCTCTTCCAGCCAACCCATGACTATATATAAATAAATAATATATAATAAATAAATATATACATATACATGCAATGTACACAAGTGTTGAGTGGTGATAAAAACAATTATTATGTTTGTGAGAGAAGGTGTGCTTTTAATTTTCTTTTGAAAGTTGATATCGATGGACTATCTCTTATAGTTTTTGGCAGCTTATTCCATAAAGCAGTTGCACGAACCGTAAACGATTTATGTTTGAAGATGTTGTTGATATGCGGATAAACTAATGTCTTAATATGACATGACCTTCTCGGTTGCGTGGAGGGTGGTAATGTTTGGAACCGCGAACTGAGATAGTTTGGAGAATTTGGTTCATTCAGGATTTTGTAAGGTGTTGTTAAAATATGTAGGTCGTGGCGACGACGGGTCGGCAGCCACTGTAACTCAGAGCGAAAATCCGAAACGTTAAGATGAAGTCGAAGATGCAATCACACGGGCCTAGGAATGAAATGGCTCTTCATAAAATATTAACATAGGATACTGGTATTTGGCGGCAGATTTTATATGATGGGTGGTCGCTAGCCAGTCGAAACCTTACGGGATCCTACCTCCAAGCTATATCACTTGGATTAGTCGCCTTGATACGCTTATCCAGGGGTGGGAGGGCTATTCTAAGTCAACCCTACACGGAAAAAAAGATGAGCTCGTAGGTGACAGCACACGGGTCTAGAAAGGAATGGAATCTTCATAAAGCATTGCCTCAAGTTTCACCATGTCCTTTACACATTCGTTTCAAGCGTGTAGCGTTTTTAAAATACATAAAGTTCGTCCAAAAATTTAATTGTAAATGCCAAAGGCATACAACACAGTCATGTAATATTCAAAATGCAATATCTTTTGGTGTAACGTTCGTCTACGAGTATTTTTTGCACTGAGTTACGCAGGAATTACGAAAAAATTTTCAGTATTTGTTTGTTAAACGCCCCAAAATTACATCAATTAAAACAGAATTAAGTCAGATTATTTAATGTCTGGAAAGATATACTAAATCTTATATTTGTAGATGTGAGTAATAAGATCTTGAATATTTGTCTTTTTTACGTTTATTTGTAACTTTTTTATGATCTGTGTTTGCCGAGTGAGAGTTATATAACTTTATTATCTGGTTAATCGATAATTTAAACGACCGATCACGTTCTCACAAATTCTGTTCATTATTTTCGTCACTAGTTGGCGCTGTTACTATTTGAAAAACTCGTTATTATTTGAAAAATTGAATTATTTGCCGGAGTTTAGGCACTCCGTAGTTGTGAAATGGATGCTATTCTCTCTTTCCTTCAAATTACCTTTATAGTGCAACATGGTGTGACCCTACCAATTGTTCCCATTCCGGACTTTTCTGGATGTGTGTAATAGTCTCTAGTAACTGCTAGAGTCGTTTCTGTCATGCCATACGCTTGTATCAATCCTTGGAGATTAGGACACCTGAAATGGCAGAATTTATCAAATCAATAGAAAGTTTTTCAGTAGCTATGTATAGTTCTTCATATCTCGCTAGATGGCGTTGGTGTTTGTAAAGGAAATCAGATTAGATTAATATCTCATCTTATCATCATCTCACCTATAGCCAGTAGACGTCCACAGCTGGACATAACCCTCCCCTAAGGTTTCCACGACACTCGGTCCCGCGCCGCCCTCATCCAGCGTTAACCAGCGATTTGAATAACCAGGTCGTCGGTCCATCTTGCGGGGGGCCCATTGCCATTTCAGCTGTGCAATCCTTCTGGCTATGTGGGTGACTTTGGTTTGCCTGCTAATCTCCTCATTCCTTATTCGATCCCGCAGGGAAATTCCAGCATAGCCCATTCCATTGACCGCTGAGCGACTTTAAACTTGTTTATAAGGCCCATAGTTAGCGATCACGTCTCAGATTATATCTAGTAATATTATTATGTTTGCACTTCCGTGCTTCAACACGTTCAACAGTCAGTTCCGGATGCTGTATACTAGTATACCGTAGTCGTTTGCGTTTGTCGGAAGACATTTTGACATCCACCAACCAGCAAACAGGCCAGCATGGTGCATTACGACCTGAACCTACTTGTTACCCAGGAGTGACTGATGGCCCTGCAGTGGGCGCATTACAAAGAGTTGTGATGATGATAAGACACAATCTCACTTACCGTTAAGTGGATCTAGTGCTGGTAAAATAACTTTCGTTACATAAAAAATTAGGCAGGGTAGACAGAAAACTATGCTGGACTGGGAACGAAAGAATAACATAGAATGTACCAGCTGCTCCTCTTCCCGGGCATACTATAAAAGTCAGATAAGGGACAGAGATTTTATTAGCGTTTTTGTGGGCGGTAGACACTATGGCAGTGACAGGGGCACCAAAGTTATATCGGATGGTCATATAACTTCTGGTGTTCTGCCTACATGGGGTAGGGATACAGGCGTGAAGTTATATATTCATTCATTCATTCATAACTTCACGCCTACCCTAATGGGGTAGGCAGAACACCAGAGGCTATAAAACCATCTCATGTCACTTTTGACTAATTTGGAGGTATTATTATGATGGAGAGAGACTACTGCAGTGACAGGGGGTCAGCCTATCGCCCGCACAAACGCCAATAAAACCTCCGTCCCTTAACTGACTTTTACAGTATGCCCGGGAAGAGAAGCAGCTGGCACATTCTATGTTTTTCTTTCGCTCCCAGTCCAGCATGGAAGTTATATATGTATGTATGTTCATAAAAACTTACTTCTTCATGGCATCATCAATAGTTTCCTTATGAAGAGGAGAAGCTCCACAAGCGATCATGAGGACGGAGCTGAGATCACAGGGACCCTGGTACTTGGTCAACGCCACCAGCACCGGTGGAACTATCGTCAAGAAGTTAACCTGTGGAAATAAGGAATTTGGCACTTAATGATATGATTCCATACTGGACTGGAAGCAAAAGAATAACGTAGAATGTACAGAAGGTAGCAGATCAAGCGACCTGTCCAATCTAATTTGTAACTTAATATCGAGGGTTTAGAGTTCAGATTCAATTACAATTTTTGACAGCTGCTTCTCTTCCCGGGAATACTGTAAAAGTCAGTTTAGAGCATGATGCAATGGTGATGGCGTGTTGCAATGGTCTCTCTTCATCATTATAATACCTTGAAATTCGTCAAACGTGACATCAGATGGTTTAAAAACCCTGGTGTTCTGCCTAACTCCTAAGGGATACAGGCATGAAGTTATGTATGTGTGTATGTACTTAATGATAATCCAAACTGACAGACCAACTACGTAGCTTCAAAGTAGGCTCTCATGTAAGCTTGTGTTATGGATACACAGTGGAACTAGGGGGAATCCTAGTATACACCCAGACCCGAGCCAGCTTGGAAAAGTTCTTCTCCGAAACTGGTCCGGCTGAGACTCGAACCAAGGACTCTGGTCGGCACAGACATACATCTACATAGATAACGCAAGTGTCACGATTTGTATTGTAACCAAGCGTGCCAACTTTTATCATCTAATGCGACGTCACAGCTGATATTTGTCATGAAAAATACAAACCGATTCAAAGACACCAATGCCGCCGAGGGAATCGATTATTAAGAACGATATCGATATTGTGATTTAGATTTTCTAATAGACATACATACGCCCAGATTGAATCTCGTGGCGACCAACCTTGACACTTGGTCGGGGTTCGGACACGCGAAGTACATGCATTTGCGTTATTTATGTTTGTCTGTGTGGTCAGCGTAAGAATAGCCCTGAGATAAAAAAAATCATAGGAAAAGCGTGTTTTGAAAGGCAAGAAACCCGAAGGTACATTGTGACCGGTTCGTCACCGGCTGTCAGAATGGGAACTGATTGGTGAAGCAGGGATGGATAACATCAGGAAGCAAGTATAAGAAGAGGATATGTGTAAAGCAAACGTTAAAGAGGCACCGGTCCGTTCCTTGGGCGTCCTTTTGGGTCACCATTTTGTTTCAAAAATTAACTGTTACAAGAAATAGACGTCAAATTTGAATGAGAAATCTAAACAGCTTAACCGATTTCATTGAATTTTAGCACAAATGTAGTTGAAAACTTAGGGCTAAACACAGAGTATTTGTTTAAAAATGTCAACCTTTAGGCTGCGTCCCCAGTAGGCAAACTGATAGCGGCCGACTGAGTATTCCGCAAAGTGGCAAACTGAAATTTAAGTTAGCTGCAAGCTCTTGTCGCTCACTAAGATAGTCACTGCGTGCAGTGAGCGCAAAACTAGCAATCTGTCGACACTCAATTTTAAATATATGGAAGGGCGTACTAAATCGATACGCCGCAAACTCAGTCGACCGCTAGCAGATTGACTACAGGTTGCCACTAACAGGCTGCAGCCTTAGTTAAGAGGCTCCAACAGGAGATTAAAGTCAGTTCGAAAAGTAGACTGCTTAATCTGACACCATACATTTCAATAATGAATAGACTGAAGACAATAAAGGCAAGAATGTCTTCTATGCTGGACTGGGAGCGAAAGAAAAACATAGAATGTGCCAGCTGCTTCTCTTCCCGGCTATACTTTAAAAGTCAGTTAAGGGACAGAGATTTTAAAGGCGTTTTTGAGGGCGATAGGCTGACCCCCTGTCACTACAATAGTCTCTCTCCATCTTTATAATACCTCCAAATATGTCAAACGTGACATCAGATGGTTTTTATAGCCTCTGGTGTTCTGCCTACCCCATTAGGGATATAGGCGTGAAGTTATGTATGTATTTATGTATGTATGAAGACAATATTAGTATGTTTATTGCCAGAACACTTACCTTATACTTTTCTATGGCTCTTAAGAACAACTCCAATTCAAACTTGGGCATATAAATCATCATACTGGTTTTGGCAAGGGCCATAATCAGTGTAATTGCGCCCATAGCGTGAAACCAAGGTGCGATAGAGAGGCCTACAATATCAACGTCAAGAGTCGATGCCGATCTGAAAAAAAATAAACAATTTTAAAAATATTGTAAAACTTCCATGCTGGACTGGGAGCAAAAGAAAAACAGAATGCGCCTGCTGCTTCTCTTCCCGGGCATACTGTAAAAGTCAGTTAAAGGACAGAGGTTTTATTGGCGTTTTGCGGGCAATAGGCTGTCTCTGCAATAGTCTTTCTCCATCATTATAATACCTCCAAAGTCAAACTTGTTTTATAAAGTTTTATAACCTCTGGTGTTCTGCCTACCCCATAAGGGATACAGGCATGAAGTTATGTAGAACAAATAATTTTGGACATTTATTCACATAGCAACATGTATGTTTTTGCATTTAATGGATAACAAACATGCTTTATGCATTTTGAGAAAAATTTGTATTGAGCGGGGTTCGATCCTGGATTCAAGCAGATAGGTATACTCTTCCGCAACAGCGGTCGAGTTCATGAATTTGAAAACTTTCTACGAATTTTTACAAAGCTGAAGGGATAATGGGCAGAGCAACCAAAACCTAAATCCTTATTTTTAAGATATTCAACTATTTCAGAAATTTGTCATTATAAAATTATTTAAAAAAGTAGATTAGCGTCAGTTTTATTATATTTTTTTTTTTAAGTGAATAAACCGAGTTTGACTTCCATCTTACCCAATGGCAAGTGAGAATGAGGTCGCAAATGAAAGCCTAGGAAGGAACTGCCTTTTCATAGAAAAAAAAAACCGGGAAAAAACCCGGAGGCAAGATATAATGTTGGATATCGTTCCTCATCTGGCCGTTGTAAGACATGGCGTGCGTTTCCAGTCATTGCGAATATTTAATAAATTACCACTGGATTTAAAAAATATTTTTTACACTATAGAGTTCAAAAGCAAACTAAGGCAATTTTTATTGGAAAAGTGTTATTATTCTGTAGATCAATACTTGAATGAAAAATAGAATGTTACAATTTTTTGACATAATAATATATTCTAATTTTGTATTGACTATTATTATACGAATACACTTGTTAATTTTATACTTTGTTATGTGCTTAGGTTAGGTTTTTGACAAATTTTATGTTTTAGATTTTTTTATTATTTGACATAATTAATATGTACTAATTTTGTTTGGACTATTTTATGAATACTTTTGTTAATTTTAATATGTTAGGTTAGGATTTGACAAATGTTATGTTTAAATTAGTAAATTCAGTTAATTTCAATTTTAATACATCTATATATAATTTTATAATACCTAATAATAATTTATAAATTTTCCACACGATTGTAATGATTGTTATGAAATAAATGAAATGAAATCTATTGCCGAAACATATCTATTCGAAGCATCGAACTAAGGTTAATCTATACTAATATATAAAGCTGAATAGTTTGTTTTTTTGTTTGTTTGTTTATTTGTTTGTTTGTTTGTTTGAACGCGCTAATCTCAGAAACTACAAGTGGGATTTGAAAAATTCTTTTTGCATTTGATAGCCCAATTCTTGAGGAAGGTTATAGGCTATATTTTATCCCGAAATTCCCACGGGATCAAAAGTTACGCGGGTAAAACCGCGCGCGGTGGCTAGTTTATAATATAGGTCATTTAGCAATGACGCCGTTGCATCGGCCCCCCATCGTGGCAGTTCACTCTCAGCAGCGCCCGTCTGCTCTCATTTCCCCCCATCATCATCCATATCTCATAGATTAATATCTCATATAAATTACAAATTTGTAAATGTATCTTAAATTAAATTAATGTTATTATTATTATGCCTACTAACACTAGTCCTTAAGTTTCTACAATTTTTTACTAACAAACTGTGGATCACTGGTCTGAAAATAATAGTTTTTATTTTATTATATATACATACATACCTACATACATAACTTCACGCCTGTATCCCTAATGGGGTAGGCAGAACACCAGAGGCTATAAAAACCATCTGATGTCACGTTTGACAAATTTGGAGGTATTATTATGATGGAGAGAGACTATAGCAGTGACAGGGGGCAGCCTGTCGCCCGCAAAAACGCCAATAAAACCTCCGTCCCTTAACTGACTTTTACAGTTTGCCCGAGAAGAGAAGCAGCTGGCACATTCTATGTTTTTCTTTCGCTCCCAGTCCAGCATGGAAGCATTATTATATATTATTAATTAAACAGTGTTGTTCCTTATCTTAGCGCGCCCTAATACAGTCCACTAAACTTATACGTAAATTGTACAATATCATCGTCAAAGTGATGGCATTTTGGCGGCAGATTATTCAAGGTGGAATTTTTAGAGATAGTAAATTTTACTCTAAAGAAATATTCCTTTATTTTGGAAAAGAAATAAAACTGCATTCAAAGATTTTTCGAAAATTTGCTTGCTTCGCCCAGAAATCGAACCGACTAAAATCTAAAAATGAAGATAAATGTTTCCTTGGAGTAAATTTTGCAATCTCTATTACTGACGGTACTTTCCTTCCAGGGGGCATTCAGAAATTCCGCCCTGTATATGAATGGTGGTAGCTCAGGGTGGAATTTTTGGGTGACACTGAAGTGGTCCTCTAACCAAGTGAGTGCCACTTTTGACAGACTACCAAGATAGCAAATTTTGCGCCAATGAAACCCTCCTTTATTTTAAGGATTTTTGAAATTTTACTTTTGTCACCCAGGAATCGAACCGACTAAAATCTAAAATCTAAAAATGAAGATAGCATGATTTTCTTTCATTAAATTAACCTAGTATGTTAGAAAGATTTAATTGTGATTGAGCCTAACGATCGATGCAATAAAATTACAGGATGTCATTTTTACAGATTTTCGTGGGTTCGATTCCCGGGCAAAGCGAGCGAATTTTTGAAAATCAATGAATGCAGTTTTGTTTCTTTTCAAAAATGAAGGATATTTTTTTGAGTAAAATTTGCCATCCATATTGTTTAGGGTACTTTCCCTCCAGGCGTTCTGCCGCCCCAAGTCAGCGTATTCTGCTACGCTGATGACACCCTCATCGTGGCCCAGGGGAGGACGTTTGCCGAGTCAGCAACTCGGATGGAGGAGGGTGCGGCCCTAGTGGTAGGCCGCATAAGGGGGTTGGGCCTCAGGGTCGCGCTGGAGAAGACTGAGGCCCTCTTTTTTCACGGGCCTCGGCGGGGTCCCCCTCGAGGCGCGTCGCTGATGGTGGATGGGACCCAGATACCCCTGAAGAGGGAAATGAAGTACCTGGGTCTCATATTAGATGGGCGCTGGGCCTTCGGTCAGCATTTTAAGATGCTGGCCGAACGGCTCATCAAGGCAGTGGCTGCATTGGGGCGGCTGCTGCCGAACGTGGGGGGGGGCTGGTTCCCCATGCCGTAGGCTCTACCTCGGTATTGTGGGAAGCATGGCCCTCTACGGAGCGCCCATCTGGGAGGATGCCCTCAACCGCCAAAATAGGGCCCTGCTGCGGAAGCCGTGCACATCATTGCCGGAGCACATCATCGTCGAAGCGATGATATTTTGACATCAGATTTGATATAAACAGTGGTCGCTAGCTAAGCGGACGTTGAAGGAGTCCTACCAACACGGATTATTTTCCTTTTACGAGAGACTTATACAGGGGCGCTATTAAGCCGACCCGACACGGCTGAAAATTAACTCAAGGACACCAAAAAACGTACGTACTGAAGACACGAAGCAATGACGTTTAAATGCGTCAACATAACGCCTTTAGCCAATCCTGTAGTTCCTGAAGAATATAGAACCAAAGCAACATCACTCTGCCCTTTAACATCTATTACGTTAAACTTATCCAGCGTAACATTATTATTTTTTCTTAACATCTCTTCAAAGGATAGAGTGTTTATAACTTGTTCGTTTCCATAGACTATAATCTTTTTGATAAATGGCAGCGATCGGAAGACTTTTTCGTGGGCTTTCAGAGCCACTGGTGAACATACTATGAATGCTGGCTTGGATATTCCTAGTGCGTGTGTGAGTTCACCTGTAAATGAAAAAAAAAGTATTGTTAGAAAAGAATAGAATAGTTTGTTTTTATTGTTGACCTTATCAGGCGCGGTCGCAGACTGAAATTTGGGGGGGGGGGGCAGTCACATCTGAATTTTGGGGGGCCACAACAATTTTTTTTTAATCAGAAGTACTTATCTTTTTAATCTTCTTTTCTTATAAGATGTTCATCTTTTCATGATTTTGGGGGGGGGTCATGTCCCCTGTGACGCCCCCCTTGGACCGCGCCTGGACTTTATCTGTTTGACTGGATCGGGGCGGATTAATAAGAATAGCCTTTGTTTTGATAAGCGTGCCGCTAAAGGCGACTTATTCAAGTGACTTCATCGCAGGACCCCTTTGGGGCCGCCTTGCTAGCAATCACTCTTCATACAAAATCTGCCACCAAATGATCATGCGCTCTACTAAGACAACGAATTTCAATGTTCATGATTAAATGTACACCTACAAGCCCAAAAAGAATTTTTCAAAATCGGGCAGGAAGTTTAAGAAACAAGTGCACTCAAACAAACAAACATACCTTTCAGTTATACTGAGTGAAACATTAGTCATAGGAAAACGTACACAAATTAAACCTTATGGTCACCCTAAGGTTGAATGATCCTAGTGACTTGTACTTCGCGTGTCCGAAACCCGACCAAGCGTCAAAGTTGGTCGCCGTTATATTCAGTCCTCGCGTATATATATCTGTTAGAAAATCGATATCACAATATAGATATCGTTCTTAATAATCGATTTCATCAGCAGCATCGGTGTCTTTGAATCGGCTTGTATTTTCCATCACAAAATATCAGCTGTGACGTCACAAAAGGTGTTAAAAAGTCGGAACACTTGGTTTCAATACAAATCGTGACACTTGCGTTATCTATATAGATGTATGTCTGTGGTTCTGATACTTTAACGTTAAATTAGGGTGACCATGATTGTGAAGTGAAAAAATAAGGAATTATACAACAACGTTTGCATATTTTTGCCTGCTGTCACGCCACATGTTTTAAAAAAAACTAAAATATTTCATATTTTAGTTTTTTTTAAAACATGCCTATTTTTTAAAAAAACGCCTATTTCTGTTTACAACCCTGTTGTATTATCGATGATGATGATGATGATGAAAGTACAATTTAAAATTTCTGTAGTTACCTTTAGTATACATCATATTAACTGAGGTGACAGTAGCTCCAGTGCTTAGGGTGCCAACCACAGTCGCTGGTACTTCAAGCCTGTTTTCTGAACAAATGGCAACAATATGTCCTTTTCTGACTCCTACATCGTAGAGCGAGACAGCAAAACTCAAACTTTGTTGAAGGATTTTACGAAAAGTGATCCTCTCGTCGGTTGCAGCATTTATCTGAAATGTTAAATGATAAATTGTAATATAGGCTTAAAAGGAGGCGGTCAATTTGTCTGTTCGTGTTTTTCTGTTTGTTACGCGATTATTTCTTCGACCGGCTGGTGTAGCGGTAACATAGATTGCCTTCTATGCCAGAGGTCTTGGGTTCGAATCCCGGCGTTGACATCCTGAAGGTTCTTAATTCTTAAATTAATTATTATGCTATCGAAATATTTCCAGCCAGTGGAATTCAACGAGTTCGAGTCCGAATTCCACATTCCCCGGGCACCATAAAATTTATTTATTCGTGAAACGAGTAAATAAATTTCTAGACACCTTTCATCTGAAACATCGTGACACGTGCGCGTAACTTCAATTCAAAATCTCCTAACATGAGTTTATGCAAACCTTCAAAAGCCATCACAAATATATATAATTCCACAGTAGCGACCATCCCACTAATATTATAATTGTGAAAGTGAGGACTAATAATGGTAGTCTACAAAGTAAATATAGCTTAGTCATTTATAACTCGTTGTTCCTCACAACGAGTTATAAATGACTAAGCTACGGCTATGACAGACGGATTTGGAAGAAATTTGGCATCGTGATAGTGTACAGTCTGGAATAGCACACACGCTAATTTTTATACCAATATTTTCGCGGGATTACAAATTGTGCGGGTAAAGCCGCGCGAAATATTATTTGGAAATAAATTACTTATTTCATGTGTGTATTTTAGTACGACATAAACAGAATATTTTGCAAGAACGCCATTTTTTTAAACCGGTTCGGAGGTTAGCGTCTCTTATGACGTCAAGGCTTATAAGAACCATTTATTTACGTCAACATATATTAAAACGTGACATAATATAAAGTTTAAATACACTTTTTTATCGACTTTTTTTATACATATTTATGAGTTTTACATGAATAACATGTTTTTTAGAATTAATAATTGTTTTAAACTATCGCGGTTATTTTCACTTTGATTAATGTATTTACGGGATTCTTACCACGATCCAGTCCGCGATCATGGTGCTTGTAACAGCATCGAAATATCAGACGTGCGAAAATAAAATCGAAAATCGTGGTAAGAATCCCGTAAATACATTAAATTTTTTAGAATTATATTTTTATCATGATATTAAACTTCTATTAGGTATTTTAACATAGAATGCTATGTTTTTAAACTATACTAATGAAACAAGGGCCTCTATGGTGCAGAGGTCGAGTGTCCGGCCTCGAAATGAGAGGTCCTGGGTTCCAGGCCCTGGTCAGTTTATCTCCATTACACAAGCTTATACAAAGGGTAAAGGCCAATTTAGTAAATTTATAATATCTAATGGTGAATTGTTTGTTTGCCAAATTTTTTGAAGGTGCCCATTTCTGAAACAATACAACTTTTGAGTAAAATTGCACATCATCAATTTGCAATACGAGATAACGTATAAATAAATAAATAAAAGAAACATATGATTACATAAATAAACAATCACAGCATATAAAAATAATTGACGAGTAACTTCCGTGTCCATATCCACCCCCACCAGGATCCGACAGGACCTTCTAGCATAGAAAGTAATGTATGTTACCACTTCACTAGACAGTCTGTCGTATTATATTTTCGCTGTAGTCAAGGCTAGAAACCGGTTTAAAAAATAAGGGTTAATACCGGTTTATTTCGGTTTTACTCCGAATTATTGTGATGAACGTGAACGTTATGATAACTTTAGGAAAATCTTAATAAACCGGTTTATTCGACGAATGACGAGACAGCCTTGTCTAGCCGGCTGGACCCATTGTATATTTTACGTAATTGAACTTTAAAATCTAAGTGGTACTGACAGTATTAGCTTAATTTAATATACTGTCGCCCGATTTTGCTACAGTGCAAATATAATAAATAGAGAATAAGTAGAGGTAGGACTTATACAACATTTAACTCTCTAATTTTATCACTCTAACTAGTTTTATCCCGCAACTTCGTATGAGCTTAACTACCCTTTTCGTGAAAATTTCAGAAACTATACAACCAGACACCTACTGCAAAGAACCTTTATACCAAGTATCACACCCATGCACTCAAGGAATAAGTTTTAATAATAATAAGATTTTTCATACAAACTAAAAAGTTCAACCCCTTCCCGGGGGAATTTCGGGAATTCCTTCCATAATACAAACAGACACTTATTGAGGAACCTTTATATCAAGTATCACATCCGTGCACTCAAGGGATGGGATTTTTTCATACAAACTAAAACATCATATATTTCCCGTTCCCGTGGGAATTTCGGGAATTCCTTTCATAACACAACCAGACATATATTGAAAAACCTTTACACCAAGTTTCACATCGGTACACACAAGGAATAAGATTTTTCATACAAACTAAAAAGTCCTATATTTCCCGTTCCCGTGGGAATTTCGGGAATTCCTTCCTAAATGCACCCCTACATCCCCTAAACAATGTATGTTCCAAATTTCAGCTCTCTACGCCCAGTAGTTACGGCTGTACGTTGTCTGTCAGTCACTCAGTACCTCAGTCACTCAGTCAGTAACGGCACAGTTTTATATATATTGATTGATTGATGACAAAGTCAGCATTAAAATCAGTTTTTATTAGCAACTTTTGTATTTGAAGTCCCCTAATTTGACATTAGAGAGACTTTAAGTTAGGATATGTAATGTAGTGTTCAGCACAATATACAAGGTTTTAGTTTATCTATCTATACTAATATTATAAAGAGGAAACCTTTGTATTTGTGTATGTTTGTATTGAATAGGCTCAAAAACTACTGGACCGATTTCAAAATTTCTTTTACCATTATTGAGAGGGATTCTTTCTTTTTATCCTGAAAATCCCGCGGGAATAGAAATTGCGCGGGTAAAACCGCGCGCAACAGCTAGTTAGAGGATAATCCTATAAGGGGGTCATAATAAACTTTTTTGTATGGAAACCTATAGGCGGAACTGAACCATTATTAAGATAAATTTAGTGTTTAATAAATCATAAGATCTAAAGAAAAACTAAATTTCAAAAGATATTTAAATTATTTCTCGATGTTATCTTTAAATGAAAATCTAGTTACTTATCGAGCTCATAAAATGTAGAATATCAAAATTTTATGAAACACAGTGCTCCTAAATTCAGGAACACATTATTTTTTAAGTAAACATCTCGACTTAAAGTTAGAGAGTTTAGGCACATTGCCTTGAATAATACAAGTTCTAATAACTTAACTTATTAAACTTACCAACGCAACAGAGTCCCCTCCTTCAGCTAACTTGTCCAGTAAAAACTCTCCCAAGTGTAAATTAATAGGCGCACAACTATCATTCGGGCCGTACACATATTTATCATTTTTAAACATGTTCTTTTTTTGTTTTGCGTTCCGTTTTTAAAAAATAGATGCGCAAGAGTTTACTGCGTAGATGTGTGTAAGCGACTGGTTCGATTCGAGTATACTAGTTGGTAATTACGCAATGATTTGCAGTTTGTTTTTATCAATGCACGCTTATGAATGTGTACGCTCGGCAACAGAAGAACACTTTTTATCTGTGTTTTAGAGTTAGTTTGTCTTTTAGATTATTGTTGTTGCTAGTACTCAAGTTTTGTTTTGTTCATATATCTCCAAGATAAGGTGTTTGCTTTAAGGTACAAGATGTTTGTTTTTAAATAGGTAAGTAAAACTAAGACCAATCATTAAGCCTTATTAAACCGTAAGAAACTTTAGATAAGTATATAATAGTTATCTACGTTTTATGACTAGTTATTTCTGAATTTAATGTTTTTTTTTCCTACCAAAATCTGGTTTAAAAAGAGCATAAAATATAGCTACACTCTCAAGGTTCAACTCAATCGGATTCTCCCTCAAAATAATGTCAAAAATTTTACCAGTGTTCACACATCATCCACATTCGACGACCACTGTGGCGATGGGGTAAACCTATCTGCCTCAGAAACCAGTGGCTGCGGGATCGATTCCCGCACGGAACAAGAAAAAAAATGTTACGTGTCTGGGTGTTTATCTATTTATATTCTAGGTCCCCCCTAGTTCGCTATATAGGGCCATGTAGTTTGTGTTATTTTCTGGGGATTTTATTTTATTTTTATTTATTTATTTTACGCAAACGTTATTGTCAGAGGTGTCGGGCTAATTTAGAGTTCTTATGGAGTCCTTTTTTAGGGGTGAGTTCAGTCGCGGCTGTGCTCAGCTTGGCACGGACACCTCTGAAAATAACGTGAGAGCAAAATCCCCATTTTAAACTTTACCGGCCTCTATATGACGAGAAGCAATTAATATCAAATATGGTATAGATCTTTGATTTGACTACCATGCTGGACTGGGAGCGAAGAAAAACATAGAATACACCAGCTGCTTCTCTTCCTGGGCATACTGTAAAAGTCAGTTAAGGAACGGAGGATTTATTGGCGTGTTTTGTGGTCGATAGACTGAACCTGCATTAGTCTCTATCCATCATTATAATACATCCAAAGTCAAACGTGACATCAGATGGTCTTATAATCTCTGGTGTTCTGCCTACCCCATAGGGGATTCAGGCGTGAAGTTATGTATGTATGTATGGTTTAGATCTCGGGACATAACTCTAGCGTTGACCAAAACGTCGAGGGGATATCCGCACATCGGTACCTGTAGGTCCTTGTTCCTGTAGTCCCAATGACCTGAGAGACCTGTTTTTGTCTCCTGCGCAGTGCCCTCTACTTTACATAAGCCCTACAATTATATGCCGCGACTTATACTACTCTACATTTTCTCATCTACTGAAACACCATCTATGCAGATCTGAAGCAAAGTTTAAAGGTATTGTTTTGAGAAATATTTATTTCGATATTTATTTTCCTGAGTGATTAGTAGCAATTTATCACAACGATCGCACAAAACTCGTGTCTACGGGTTTGTGAAGATATCGGAACATGGGGTTAAAATGTAAGTAAGTGGGCTTTTGGCAATTTGAAGTCGTCGTGGCGCCGTGGTTACTGTGCATATCAAACGATATCGCAGGTTAAGCGCGCTCGGTGCGTCCGGTATTAGGATGGTTGACCGCCGACCATTCATTTCTCACGACGACTTCCGTGCTTCTATACTTGTATAGTATACTTATATGTGCTGTATACTTGTATATAGTAGTCGTTAGGGTTTGTCAGAAGCCATTTCGGCACCCTAAAATATCTGACATCCACCAACCAGCACCGGGCCAGCTTGGTGGATTACGGCCTAAACCTCCTCGTCACCCAGAGGAGAGATTCATAGCCCTACAGTGGGCTAGAGACTCATAGCCCCGCAGTGGGCTCATTACACGGAGTTGTGATGATGAAGTGGGCTTTTATACTCGACATCATTCGATTCGATAAATTTTAAGTCTTTCTTATGTCTTATTAGGAGTCTTAAAATTCAAAAACTAATTCTGAAGCTCCAAGTTTTACATTAGAGAGACTTAGGTAAATTAAGAGAGTTTTAGTAATGTCAAATACGGCCTATTATTATGATGATTTTATCCTGTAAGATCTGGGACTATGGTTAAATATTGAAATCAACTTTATTAAACGTCAATAATTGCTTTATATATGTAGTAAATAAATACACTTTTATCTTATCCGTAAACTAATAAAAGTTGATAACGAAGGTGCAAAGATGAACTATATATTGTTTGGAGTTAAATTTTAATTTACAATTTTTATCACTTTCATATATTTTGTTATGCTATTTTTATCTGTGCTTTTATCTGTGTTTTTAATTTTTATTTGGGGGGGAAGGCAACATAGCCTAGATATGAATGTTCGACTTATTTTTTTCCGATAGCTCTTCTACTTAGTTACAGAATAATGTAACTATGAGAGTAGTAAATAGTAATATGTAAGTAGTACATACATATCTACTCTTGTATTAGGTACAAAAAAACCTGTAGCCCTTAACTTTTAGGTTAGCAGGTAAGGGATCATGTTATTTTGTTCCCCACCGGACTACTAGACGCAGGCAGAAGTTCCAACCCTGTATGTATAGTGGATGTACCAAAGAGGATGTCACTTTAGCAATAAGACAACCTAGCCTAGAAAACAGTTAGGTTATTTTTTCCAATAGCTCTTCTACTTAGTAACAGAATAATCGTCTCTGTACAGTCACGTCTTATAAGATGCATACATTTTCATTGAACTTTTAACCTTATTACCTACAACCGACTCTTGGACGTCGAGAATGCAAATTTCACTTTACTCAGAAAAATTGCACCTACTATGTAAGCAATTTGGTTGTGGCATGATATTGGCTCTCACAATTAGCTGTCTTGTGTTTGTTTTTTTTTTCATGTCACGGTCAATTTGTACTGTACAAGTCCATTAAAATGTTACATTTTTAAGGCCTAACCTTGCGTTTTTCAGAGGACGCAATTTTATTTTTTTTGATGTGTAGGGGGGTCAGTGTAAAGCTAAAACCAAGTTTGTGGGGTCGCTACCCTTGTCCTACGGCCGCCATCTTGAAAATAGGGGTTGAAATGGTTTTTACGATATATCTCTTAAGCTATTTATCTGATAAAAAAAATTATTAACATTTTATGTTGCAAATTAAATCCTCTACAACTTTGGTCAAGTAACTTTTTTATCGTAGAACTATAAATAAAAAAGTTACAAGCGAAAATGTTTAGAAATTCGAGAAAATAATTTATATTTTTTGATATAACTTTTTTTTTATCATTTTACGAAAAAATGATATCAGACCATTTTTGTAGATCGTTTTTTGAGAAACAACTTTTATAAGCAACATTTTTTCATTAAGTCAATAGTTAAGGTTTTTTTAAGGTTTTTTTTTAAAGGTAGGAGCTGAAAATCGACACCATGTTGCTTTCATTAGCAATACTCTTATGAACTCCTCATCGCCAACAGATGAGTGAGACTGACGGTCTCCGTAATGCAATAGTCTAGACACCACTACTCCAATCATAAGGTCGGGGTACCCGCATAGAGCAAAAAAATATGTGCCATGTCTGGATGTTTATCTAAATCTACTTACTTTGATGCCAGTTGGTGTGATTGTGTGGGGATTTTATTTATTTATTTCATTAGCAATACTCGTATGACCTCATCATCACTTGCCAACAGATGAGATTGATGTCAAACAAACCTTTAAAAAGTCACCTTTAAATATAGATAAAAATTAACAAACAATAGCTCCTATTTTGAATACAGAGGTGCATCTTGTTCAGAACAGGTTGAGAAAAGTGCCAAAAATGTTACTTAAGTAGGTACGTTATTTTTTTCTTAAGCTTTTTTTCTTATTAGACACTAGCTTTATCCCGCAACTTCGTATGCGCTTAACTACACTTCTCGTGGAAATTTCAGAAACCATACAACCAGACACCCACTGAAAGAACCTTTATACCAAGTATCACACCCATGCACTCAAGGAATAAGTTTTTTTCAAACTAACTAAAAATCATATATTTCCCGTGCCCGTGGGAATTTTGGGAATATTTTTCGTAGCACAACCAGTCACTCTTTGAAGAACCTTCATGCCAAGTATCACATCCGTACACTAAAGGAATAAGATTTTTCATATAAACTAAAAAGTCCAACCCGTTCCCGTGGGAATTTCGGGAATTCCTTCCATAATACAAACAGACACTTATTGAGGAACCTTTATAACAAGTATCACTTCCGTGCACTCAAGGGATGGGATTTTTTCATACAAACTAAAACATCATATATTTCCCGTTCCCGTGGGAATTTTGGGAATTCCTTTCATAAAACAACCAGTCACTTTTTGAAAAACCCTCATGCGAAGTATCGTATCCGTACACTCAAGGAATAAGATTTTTCATACAAACTAAAATGTCCAATAATTCCCGTTCCCGTGAGAATTTTGGGAATTCTTTCCTTAGTGCACCCTTACATTTCCTAAAAAATGTATGTTCCGAATTTCAGCTCTCTACGCCCAGTAGTTACGGCAGTGCGTTGTCTGTCAGTCACTCAGTACCTCAGTCACTCAGTCAGTAACGGAACAGTTTTATATATATTGATATATAAAAAGTATGTACCTGGTAAGTAAAGGGACAGAGGTTTAATTGACATTTTTTTTATTGATTTATTTGACAAGGATAATGTTTTAAATGACTCGTACCTAATTGTAATGAAGCAAAAAATAACATCAACTTAATTGATAAACACTTAATATCACTATGATACCTACTTATGAAATATCAGATAGATATGTATGTCTCCGAACAATAGGTAGGTTATTATTATACCTATTTACATTATCAACTTTCATTGTATTACAGATAAGATAAAACTGTATTTTCTAAAGAATGCAGTCACTGACCTTTGGACTTCAATATTTAAGAGTACCTACGCATAAACCAAAACATCGTATTTGGGCTCAGCTGAAAGTCTTGCTGTTTCATTTAACTGGTAAACATGTGTGGTAAGACTCTCGATATATTCAAATGGAATTTAATTAAACTCACTGGTAAATTCTGCTTCTGCTTCTTCTTAGGCTGCCTCTACAGCTAGTGAAGATGCTGGAATGATTGTTTCTTCCTACTCCCTCGAAAAGTGATGTCAGAATACAGGGTGTAACTGAAGGGGTGGATCAAAGGTTTCCCAGCGATAGAGGACCTTAATACCTACCAAAATGACCCCAATGTTTGTTCAGCAATATTTAGTGGTTGTGGAGATATTTACGATTTTATTTATTTTATAAAAAATAAATAAAATCGTAAATATTTAAAAAAATCATTAAAAAAAAATATTATATTTAAAAAAATCAGATTCTCAGAGAAAAATTAAAAAAGCAGCCTAACAACAAAAAATAAAAAAGCAGCCTAACTACTTGGTTTACGGCCGTGACTTTTGGTGGAAGTTTAGCTTAATTGTAGGCCTTTAATATCATCTAACCACTGTAAATCATGAAGTCGTCGTGTTGCCGTGGTTACTGTGTGTATCGTACGATATCACAGATTAAGCAACGTTTGGTGCGGTCGGTGCTTGGATGGGTGACCGCCGACCATTCATTTCTCACGACGACCTCCGTGCTTCGGAGGGCACGTTAAGCAGTCGGTCCCGGATGCTGTATACTTGTATACAGTAGTCGTTAGGGTTTGTCAGAAGCCACTTTGGCGCCCTGAAAATTCTGACATCCACCACCCAGCACTGGGCCAGCTTGCTGGATTACGGCCTATACCTCCTCGTCACCCAGGGGAGAGACTCATGCCCTACAGTGGGCTCATTACAAAGAGTGGTGATGATGATGACTGTAAATCATGGCCTTCTACAGATGGAAATAATTTTGAAACAGACCGATTTTTTTTAGAAAATCCAGATAGAACATAAACTTTGAGGGGTCGTAGAAAAAAATAAATTACATAACTTTGTTTTCTAAAACCTATCTTAAAAACTACTATGTGGAAATGTATTATTGTTCTGGCGTAGTTTAAGGGAACGCGTACATGGTCTATTTAGGAACAACTGGTTGTGTTGGCGGTTGGATTCGCCAACAAGATTAAATGGAAAAGCATATTTGGAGTTTCTGCAAAATAATTTACACCAAATATTCGAGGAAATTAACTTGGCAGTTTGTCTCAGCATGTTTTTTCAATGCGATGGAGCACCATGCCACTATACACGAAACTTTAGAGAATATTTAAATGTTAATTTTCCACAGCGTTGCATTGGCCGTGGAGGGTCTATAGAGTAGTAGACAAAGAGAACACGGAGTGTACACAAAAGGGAAGACGATAAACGATTAAAGAGTTATACAAAACTTATAGATTAAATCAGTTCCTGGAACAATACCAGCACGTGATGCAAACCACGGCCTGTGCCATCTTATCTTACTAATATTATAAATGTGAAAATTTGGATGTATGGATGTCTGGATGTTTGTTCCTCAATCACGGGAGAACGGCTGAACGGATTTTGATGAAATTTGACATAGTGATAGTGTACAGTCTGGAATAGCACATAGCAATTTTTATCTCGGTTTCGAAATTGCGCGAGTAAAACTGCGCGCAACAGCTAGCATGTAATATTGAATTTATTGCCCTTCTTATCAAAAATAACAATAAGAACAAATAATGTTACTAACCTGAATCAAAGGTTTAAAAATAAAAGACTTATTAAAAGTCGAATTAAGATAGCGCTGCGTAAATGGAAATAGTTAATTCTTTTACTGGAGCACATGTTTCTTAGTGTTGTCGTTATAATAGGCAAATGATATTTTCAGATATTATTTAACATTAAAGCAAGTAAGTAGTTTTTAAGATAGGTTCTTGAAATAAAAAAGTTACATTTTGTTTCTACGACTCCTCAAAGTTTATGTTCTATCTGGATTTCCTGAAAAGTTCGGTCTGTTTCAAAATTATTTCCATCTGTCGAAGGCCATGATTTACAGTGGTTAGATGATATTAAAGGCTTACTATTAAGCTAAACTTACACCAAAAATCACGGCCGTAGACCAAGTAGGTAGATAGGCTGCTTTTTTTTAATTTTCTCTGAGAATGTGTTTTTTTTTTTCAAATAAATAATAAAATCGCAAATATCTCCAGAACCACTAAATATTGCTGGAAATACATAGAGGTTATTATGGGTAGTTAGCGATCAGCGTATTCTATCGCAGTCTTTTCTATTCTATTCTTTCTGTCCCCCACTTTTCGTTTTCAAGCAACTTTGCTCATCAACTACCTAATAAATAAACTTTGCTGATTGATATACATAACTTTAATATGTTCCTGTGTTCATACGAATTATTACCATCATAACCATCATCAAAACTCTTTGTAACGAGCCCACTGCAGAGCTATAAGTCTCTCCGCTGGTTGACGAGGAGTTATAGGCCATAATCCACCAAGCTGGCCCAGTGCTGGGTGGTGGATGTCAGAATTTTCCGGGCGCCGAAATGGCTTCTGACAAACCATACCGACTACTATATTATACAAGTAGACAGCACCCAGGACCGAAGCACGGAAGTCGCCGTGAGAAATTAATGGTCTGCGGTCACCCATCCAAGTACCGACCGCGCCGAACGTTGCTTGACGTGCGATACCGTATGACACACACAGTAACAGTAACCACGGCGCCAAGACGACTTCTTACCTACAAATTATTACCAAAAGAAAGGAAATGTGGATGTGGCCGATTATACGAAATAAAGTCAGCTGATTATAGTGTTTTTTGCTTGCTATAAACAAGAAATACGTGATACCATTCCAGCATGGAAAATTAATCATAAGTAAAAATGGCGGAGCCCTTATTAGATCACTGTTTGTCCTTCTGCTTCTTTTCAGAAACGCGTGGAGGCTGAAATTAATAGAAAATAATCTGCTATTCCTTGCAGCAGAAAAAAATAAACATCTAAGGGTGTTAACACACCAATTGATCGACGTAGATCTACGGTCGACTATTTACAGTATCAAAAAATTAAATGTACCGCAATATATTCAATGCCCAGTGCCAGTTCCTTGGTAAACCCGTGTGCAATCACCTTCGGCCTCATCTTCACTTACCTTCAGGTGAGATTGAGGTCAAACGAAGGTTTAAACACCAATAAAAAAGTGAATAACTTAACGAGTATGAAAAATATTTTATATAACTTACTTTACAATCAGTACCGTAAGGTTTGTGTGCGCCTTATAGTTAGGGAATAAAGAGTTTATATAGTCTGGCTAATGAAAGCAGAGACTGGAGAAACCTGGCGAATTAAAAAAAATAGCATCATGGTAACCCCAAAAATAGTACGAAGTATAGTCCGACATGGATCTTTTGGCGCGTGGCCAAAATTGGAACTACAGTGCTTTCACAGTTGGTTTACCTCTGAAATTTATTATCTCTATGTTGGCTACACTATCCAGTTTCCTTGAAAGTTTTCTTACAGTTTATGTAATTCACGAATCAGCACCATAGAACACATATACTCAAGAGAAGAAGTACAACTTCATACATTAAAAGTTAAGACTAGACGCCATCTGAAAACGGTCCACATAGCTAATATGGCGGGAATTTCAAACAGTTCAAACGACTTCGAGATTTCAATTTGCTCTGGTCTGAATAAAAATAAGCAAATACTTGCAAACTTGTTAGGTGAAATACCATATGTATCAGTTCTGTTAGGTTTGCTTATTTTTATTCCGACTGGCTAAATATAAGGTTAACTTGATGAACAATAAGTAAAACAATAAATAAGTTTTTGATATTTTTATTTTGTTTAAGGTAATACAACAAAAATTGTGGATAAATTGACACTCTTTCTTAAAAATACAAATTCACACTGACGCGAGTTTCTTCAAGCAATCAGGGGGGAAAAGTCGATTAAATCACAAGAAAACTTAAAACACAAACACAATTTAAAAATATCGCAAAACCGCAATCTCGAAAAAATATTTTCATATTGTGAAGTAGACGTTAATTTTTGACATTTCTTTTTATGTCTGTGTTGCTATATTCAAATAACATCGATTCGCTAATTCATTCGATTACGTAATACGGTCCCTTTAAATATTTGTTAAATTATTTTAAAATGATGAAGAAGTCATGAAAAAGTTTTCGTTTAATGTTATTTCTAATAATGGCGAAGATTTTTTTAAAGAAAAATATGAATAAGTGTAAACTCAAAAAAATACTGCGATGTATTCGAACAATCGATTGAATATTTTTTTTCATGGGCTACACTGGTATCATTCTTGCTCTTTTCCTCTTATTGTGTTCTGTCTTCTTCACTCTGACTCCAGTATGTAGTCTGCACCATCTCCATACATTGTCGACGCCCCCTGAACAGCACCAAGTTGCTAGTTCGTTCAATAGACAGAGAGCATTCAATAAATCTTTAAAATTTAGGGTACGTACTGACATAGTGAGCCTATCTGCTGAACAAACTATTGAAATATCCTGTGTAGAATTGAAAAAATGTACAAAATCTTAGTATATATGTATAGACCCCCTAAATCACACTTTGATAGTTTAGAACCAGCATTGGATAAATTATGTAATAAAACTAATAAAATATTTGTTTTCGAGCACTTTAATATTAAATATTCATCCTTGGGTAAAAAACTAATAAATTTATTTAACCTGTTGCTAGAACCAACTAGAATAACAAGGACCAGTGCAACTTGCCTAGATAATGTCTTTTCTAATGTTACTCCCGTAAGTTCATCAGTTATAAATAAAGTAAGCTCTGTTCACAGTGGTCAGTTGGTTATATTCAAATACTCAAAAAATAACGGGTTAATAAGAGTATATCATTATTATTTTCATGTACCTATATCAATATTCATATCGACAAGAATTATGTTTTGTGATGTCCTATGTCTAAGAAGCATATCATGAAGTGATTGAATAAAGTTATAGGCATTTTTGTAGCCCCGAGGTAGATAGATTGCAATGGCTACGGAATTTGTGTTAGTTTTAATGACTAAACAGTTGGCATTAGGAGCTCATTTCTGTAGTAAACTACTACGCTTTCGTTTTGGGAGCACTTATTTAAGGTGGCTGAGTAATTGTATCCCTGTATAGTTGGAATAAACTGGGTAGACCGTAACCAACATCCCGTCAAGACAATAAGGTCCCAGTTTACGTCGCTTTGAGCAATAGATTGTTAGTCAAGGTCTCGGTATCCACACGGGTCAGTTTGTTCTGTGAATGGGTTGCTTTTCAGGTAGAGTGCCACACTCTATGCTTGGTGGTAGGATCCCTTCTGGGTCCGCCTGGCTAGCGACCACCCTTTATATAAAGTCTGCCGCCAAATGTTACCGCTCCGGCGGTAATGTGTTCCGGCAATATTGTATAGAGAGCCAGTTCCTTCCTAAACCCGTGTGCTTTCATCTTCGACCTCATCGTCACTTACCATCAGGTGAGATTGAGGTCAAACGCGGGTTTAGTCACTTATAAAAAAAAAAAAAAGATCAGTACTTAAGGGCTTAGTTTGAATAACTAAATTTGAAAAACTAAACTGGCGTTCAGTTTAGTTTTAATTATAACGTGAACTGACATGTTTTATCAATATCATCTTTACACACTCACATACCTAACAAAAAGTACTTTGACAGGTCAGATTCTGTATGGACCGTGAACATTACTCTTTTCATTAAATATAAAAAGGTTTTTAACCGACTCCCGATCGTGTCTTCAAATACGCCTAAACGTCGATTTAATATTTAAAATAAAATTACACGCAATAAAATCCCTTCAAATATGTCTCTTATTTAGTATAAATTTGGGTCTATTTTTACAAACAAAACTAAATGACAAATAAAACAAAATTAAAATTGTAAAATAGTGTATATTTGTATATAAAAATACAGTAACTTACAAATACTATTTATCTGGGTACATAATTATACCTCGAAAACATACAAACAAGATTCAATAAAATCCATATTTTTTGTTAAATAATTGTCTCTAAGTCGATATACAAAATTACAACCTATAGATAAAATTATTATATTTATATCTATAATAATAAAAATGTGATAAGATAAAATCTAAAACGATGAAATATAATTAAATATCTTAAAACTAGCTTACAGCATTGAACATAAAAATATATGTTATTATTTCAGGTGGTAGTTATAATTTCAACTTTAATGTATTACAAGAAAAAGTTCAAACTAAATGAACATTATTTTGTAGTGAAATGAAACCGTATGAAAACGTCAGTATGAAATGAGATTAAAGATGTTGACGTTATTAAACTGACAATAATCGAAGGTGGTAGGTTTCTCACCAAAATAGTTACATATTACTTAAGGATACATGGTATACAGGGTGGTTTGAAAAGGTGGTTTGAAAGTACAGTTTTTTAGATTCCCTTTATCCAAATAAAGCCAAATGGATTCTTTAGAATCCAAGAACAGAACTTTTTTTTATTAAATTATTTGTGATTTATTACAGAAAAGAATCTTAAAATTTTATAATACTTACATAACAATTTTTCGTACTTTCCTTACTATTTTTTGTTTGGATAGCTCATGATGAAAAGGATCCAAACTTTAGACGTCACCATTTGGTGCACCCTGTATAAGGATTGTACATTATTTGTGATAGGCACTCCACTGGTGCTTAAGTTATTTTCTATTCATCAAAACACTTCAACTTTTGTTACTATTGTCTATTATAATATTGTCCAAGTTTTCACTATTCATTATTTTCAAAAACTTTTATTAAATATTGTCTCTTTCAGGTGTAAAATTTATAAACTTAATAGTCTTTATGGCACTGTTAGAAATATTATATAAATACTGGGATTTCAAGTTCCGAACTCGACTTATGAATGTCTAATTACAAATTATACAGGGTTGTTAGTTTTGAGACTCTTTTAAATCTTTTTTTTTTTAACGGAATCTTTTTAGGCGACTTAGAGGCAGCCATTTTTTTTATAATCGAGTTTGAAGCAGGGACTGCATATCGGTTAAAATTTTTTAAATAGTACCAGTAAAATTACAGTAACCTTATTAGTGTACTTCTTCATCAAACACAATAACTGTATAAGTTATTAAAATCTTAATTAATTGTATCAGTACCCAAATAATGTATACCGGATTAATTTCTGTAGATGTTTTAAGTACAGAAATATTTTAACCTATTTAATTTCTGTACCGAAATGTATAGGTCAGCATATGTACCTACGCTTCATAGGCTTCAACTAAACTATCGAGTATTCTACAGTAATTTAAAAATAAAATTTTTATATCAATATTAATATTAATACCGGAAAATTTCAGTTACTTAACTGAAAAAAAATCAGTTACGCTACAATAATAAAAAAGGTACAAGAATTATTTCAGTATGAATTCCTGTACTGTTATTTTTAAATACACCTAATTTAACGGTATGATGTCATGCAGAAAAAAAAATGTACTGAAATTCATACCGGTATGCAGTCCTTGGTTTGAAGGAGTAAAACTGAATTGTCGGGAAAAAATAAATATTTAAAAAATGGTACAATTTCGGACTACGAAATTTGCGCTCAAATGATTTTTCCGGTCTAATAACCCTGTAGACACCAAAAACACATCGACAATATAGAGAAAAGTACAACTTTATAAATTACTAATGTTGCAATGCTGATATTCTGTCGGCAAACCAAACTGAGATGTATTTAAAAAAAGAACATAAAAATACATAACGAAAAGTCGTATAGATGTTCTATGTCACGAAGTCCGTTTGGCTATAAATGTTGTCAAGCGTGCACATGCACATTGTTTTTGTGTGCGTAACCTCGAGAGCGCTCAGTGTCGATCGGGACACGGTCCGGATCAGTAGTGTGTTTAGTTCGCGCCAAATTGTTTCACGGAGTAAGGTCAGCATGGCAACAAAACGAAGAAGAGTTGTCCATAGTGAGGCAATATTTATTTATACGTTTTCGATTAAAATTTTATGCAAAGATATTTAATATAGCAATAGAAGTATTTATAAAATGAATATTTTTTGTGTTTTAAGATGTTTATATTTCTTAATTATTTTGATTACATTTTGTTTTATCTCAATATTTTGATCTCGATTTTGAATTTATAATCAATGTACAAGATGATTCTGACGACAGCAAAACGGAATCGGAAATCGAAAATTTATCTGATAGTGATTGAAAATACTGAATAGTACTACTTGTTTCGTTTCCATTCTGTAACACCAATGCTTAATTAAATGCCTACATCTTCTTAATATTTTTGTATTTATTGCAACCTAATCTAATTTATTTACAAAAAGTATATACTTTTAAAACCAAAATTTTATTTCGATTATTAAATCCCGACTTGAAATATTACATTATTATGATTTCTTTGCTAACGTTACCTACATTTACACACACAAGCGCGCTTGTCGGGATACGTCACTACTACAATCAAAGCCGAACGGACTTCGTGAAATAGAATATCTATAAAACATTTAATCGGATCTCTCACTCGCACTTAGAGGCCTTATCCTATTCTAATTTTGTGTGTAAAGATACGCGCACACTATGCCGGGCCGCTTCGCAGCGCAAAAATCCGCTTGTATCATTCGTACACGGGGCGCAGCTAATAAAATCCCGGATCATGCGGCCCACTGTGCCCCGGCAGAGTGTGCGATAGTTCGTTTAAATGTTTAAGACTGGCGAAAGCGGATTTTAAGCTGAGACGCGGCCCGAGATATCGTACCTATCCCCTTTCGATATCCCACCTATAAACTACCTTTATAGTGAACAAGGATAAAAGACAATGATTTATAAATTAATTCGCACGTTTATAATGGCTAAAACGTAGGAAATTTATCATATAAGAATTATTTGTGACAATCTTAAAGCTACTTGGCAAAAGCCAAAACGAGTACAAAAATACTTTGGACCTGGAGTTGAGGGCTTCATTTTCGATTCTCTGTAAGATTTATTATAAACATGATATCTAGAAAGAAAACATTAAAAAGTCACCGAAATAAACTTACGTCGAAACTAAAATGGGACTTCCTAGGGACGTTAAGCAGACTGTCCCGCGTACTGTGTACTTGTATACAGTAGTCGTTAGGGTTTTTCAGAAGCCATTTCGACACCCTCAAAATTCTGTCACTCACCAACCAGCAGTGGGCCAGCTTTGTGGCTTATGAACTTAACCTCTTTAAGACGGCGTAAATGACTTTACTGACACATATTACAGTTTGCGCAAAACTTGTTTGTCGCCCTGAAGTTGCAACGCGCATACCACAGGTACAGACGAGACAAAAGTGTTATTGTTTTATCTATGCGCAGCTATACGCCTCGTGTTAAGTTCAGAACAAAAGTTTTGTGCTACACGAAAGACTGTTTAGAGTGAACATAGTACACGTAGATGAACAACAAGGGTTGGTTAGATTAACACCGCATTAATATTATGAATCGAAAATTAAGCCCTTTGTAAACATACATAAAAACAGACTTTTCTTCATGAACCTATTGATTTTCTTACAACACTTTAATAGGTTATTTGACAATGTAAAAACTAAGACGCAGATTATTGTCATAAGTATAAATGATAAGTTTCAAAATCTGTATTTAGTAACATAAACGGAATTTAACGACATCTATTCATTCAAATGTAGTATTTGAATGAATAGATGTCGTTAATTTAAAATGCATATTTTAAAACAAATCACATGACACAAAGCGCTCCTCATTGGTCGGACCCAGAATGACGTAACATGCCTGTAAAAGATAATTCGCCTTGTTCCACAGATGACAAGTCTTTACATGCATGTGATGTCACTGCCATTGTCAACATAGCATTTTAGAGCGTGTTTTAGACAATTTCTTATTAGATATTGCTAAAGAAATTCTCCATTTAACATTACAAATTTCACAGGGTTTCTGAGTTTCAGGGTTTCAAATTTAATAACATAAAATAGATTAAATGAAAATAATTTAGCCTGTTGACACAGTATTTATATTAGAAATTGAAAAATAAGCCCTTTATAAACATAAATAAAACAGACTTTTGCTCATGGACCGCTTGCAGTTTTTTAATACTTTAAATGTTCAGATCTTTTAATATAAAAAACCTACAGTAATTTTATCAAAAAGAGAATATGTAAAAAATGGCAGTTTATAATACTTGTTCATTACGTTTAATTTTGTAAAAAATGGTTATGAGATTCTTATATAGCTTAGAAACTACTTTTATTACCTATTTTAAATTATATCAAAAAATATATATTTTTTCCATATTTATAAATTTTAGACTGTTTATCACCATAGATGTTATTGAACAAAACATGTATGAAAATTAAATATGAAATATGTAGTGTATAAATGAAAAACTAAATACTAGCTTTTTGAGTAAATTGTTCTGATTTTGAATATTACTTTTGATGGCTTAAATAAATAAAATAAATTAATATTTCTGACACTCCCACAACATTATCTAGCCCAAATTTAGTTTCTTAAAGAACTTGTGTTATGGATACTATAACTGATATACTTAAGAAATACATAAAAACATACATATTGAATAAATACATATTTTTTTATTAGAATAAACTTAAATAAACATCCATGACTTGACGACTAATATCTGTGTTCATCACACAAATATCCGCCGCTGCCGGGATTCAGACCCAGGACCTCTGGCATAGAAGGAAATGTATATACCACTACACCAGCCGGTCGTCAATATTACTTTTGATGGCTTATTATATTAAAAACTACTTAATATAATAAATGTAAAAGTTTGGATGGATGTATGAATGTTTGTTCCATAATCACGGCAGAACGGCCCAACGGATTTGAATGATTAAATTTAGCATAGTGATAGTGTACAGTCTGGAATAGCACATAGGCTACTTTTTATCCCGATTTTCCCGCGCGATTCACAATTGCGCGGGAAAAACCGCGCGAAACATCTTGTTGTTTATAAAATGGAAAAATATGAAAACAATGTTTTTAAATGCAATTACTTATCAAATAATATCCTATCTGTTTTGTAGATCTTATAAGTCTTGTCTCGTGTGTATAATTATAACCTAGAGATATATTTCTATCACTAAAGTTCATGTATGTTATTTCAATATAATATAATAAATATTTAGGAAGCATCTTTTGGAGTATAGGAATAATATCGCTTTTTTCGTACAATTGTATAATCTTATATAGAACTATCTTAAACTAGCGTACCTATATAAACGTTTTTTTTTTTTATAAGAGATTATTAGCACACTTTTGAGTTTCATCGGCAATTTTACAAGCACAATAGTCTTTAGATTCCAAGGTTCAATCATTATCATTATCAGCCTGCGGGGCTAGCATGCTACCGTCGACAACGATAAATCGGGCCTTTTATCGATATTTTCTTAGAATATGGTATTTAGTGTATGTAATTTATTAAGATTATGACATATTTGGTTCTGTGGTTTTAATCATGGTTTCAAATCGAGTAATTGTATCTATTATGGTGCGCATATTAGCTTACATAATAGGATAAAATAACAAATATTTATCTTTTCGATTCGACTATTTATCGATGGTTACATGCTAGCCCTGCTGGTGACGTCCACTGCTGGACATAGGCCTCTCAAGATTCTAATAAATGTCATATTTAAGGCTGGACTCATAAACTTATTGTATTTGACGATTTCTGTTGAAAAAATAATCTCACAGTTATGAGGCTATTACAGGGTTAATTTTAATTAGCGCATCCTGTATACAATTTAGAGCAATGTTCAAAATAATAAAGACCTCAAATTAATAAACGCGTATCATAATTTAATAGCACAGTAAGTTGTATAAGTGCAACTAATAAACCTTTTTTGTGCTATCAAAGGTATACAACCTTAATTACATTTACTATTTTTAAACTGGTTTACGAAAAAAAAAATAGTATAATACGACTTTTTTGGGCCATATAGGTATAATTATTAAATTTATATTTTTCGAACTGCTTGAACAATGCTAGGTATATTCCCATCCCTTTTACTCCTTCACCTGTCTTCCTTTACCTCTTTCGCTTATGGGGAGGGCAGTTGCGCTTTGACACCGGTTACGTCAACATCAAAAAATCCATTTTGGGATACCATAGCTATAAACTTTATAGAAAGAACTTTATTCTAAACCGTGCGTGCTGAAATAAATTGTGAAAGGTGTAACTGAACTCTGAAAATAGCTATTTACTTGTGTAACCGAGATCCAGCGCTGGGAAGCTTAGGTGAGTGAATACCCATCCATATTTCTTTTCCACCAAACATTGTTCAAGCAGTTTATCTATTTCAAACTACATTTAACCTAATAGAGAACCAACGGCCTCGTCACGACTTAATATTTAAACCTTTTTCGTGTTAAAAAATCACACCTTACCTATTGATTTCTCGTTGAAAACACAAAACAAAGACAAAAGAATTTCATTTGTTTCAGGTTCCTATCAGTAACCTCTTTAGTGTAAGAATCTTGCAATGTACGAAGGCGCGTGGCCTCTATTTTTAGTTGTAATCGTAAATAATATGCGATTCAACTGAGAATAGGAACGACAATGACCTCTATATGTCAAAAGTCACTTGAAAACTAGGATCGGCAATTTTTTATTTTTTTTGCAATAATCAGAGTTTTTAATATAAATAAAAACTTTATATAATTATTTATGTTCTATTATTTAATTAGTTTTAAACTTTATTTAAGTGCGAAAGTAATTAGGATGCGTAGTGAAAAATCTTGGAAGCCATGCCAAGATTATTGAAGAAATTGAAAACGCGGAATAATTGATGTACTTATCTCATTATAAATAAATTATATATTAAATAATGTTTTTTTTTTAACATAGAAAGATAAAAAATCTACCAAACCGGTTCGAATTGACATTACATTAGGGCGCTAAGACGATCCTATTTTTATTTGAATCACATTGTACAAATTTTCGTTAGTTTGCGTACAATGCCCACTCACAGACTAAGGCCGCCGCGCTCGTAAATTGCCAGATCTATAAAAAAAGGTATACACCTCACTCACATCAACCTTTTAAAAAAAATAAAAAAGTTTTTCGTTCTTCAAGTTTCCTATCAAGCCAAGCATATTAGCTGTTTGCCTTCATCCATTTGGAACTGCACTTTGTCTGAGTTCGCGGCTTTGTCTGCTGTTTTCGAAAGAGCACTCGCCAGGAATACTTGCCCTACGCCAGTGGCTGTTACGAAGAGGGCCCAGCCTGAAATGAGAATTGAGAAATGTTTGTACAGGTAACACTACATTATACTTTTTTCTATTGAACAAGAATAAAGAATACAAAATAACGTATTCAGCATCAAAAGCTATACACATTATGAGCTAGACTTAAATTTTAATAAGTTGTGCGAGAAGCTCTAATAATATGTTTTGAAAACATTAAATAAATCCAATGCTGTTTATTTATCGAAAACACTGGTTGATATACTTTTCAGACCCAAATATACTTTATTTCTAGAAAAAACGTTGGCAAACCCAGCCTGAAACAAACACAATGTGTTTCTTACTTTTGAATTTTAGTTTAAACAGGTGGTATGACGTCGTCGTGGCGCCGTGATTACTGTGCATATCAAACGATATCGCAGGTTAAGCGCGCTCAGAGCGGCCGGTATGAGGATGGGTGACCGCCGACCATTCATTTCTCACGACGACTTCCGTGCTTCGGAGGGCACGTTAAGCAGTCGGTCCCGGTTGCTGTATACTTGTATACAGTAGTCGTTAGGGTTCATCAGAAGCCATTTCGGCAACTTGAAATATCTGACATCCACCAACCAGCACTGGGCCAGCTTGGTGGATTACGGCCTAAACCTCCTCGTCACCCAGAGGAGAGACTCATAGCCCTGCAGTGGGCTCATTACACGGAGTTGTGATGATGATGAGGTGGTATGTGACAAGGGGGAAAAATATGCAAAGGCTTTCCGCCATATTTTATATATTTGCCGGCTACCAAGTGTACAGTTAGCTACACCACTGAAAATAAAGTTATGGTAATAATGAAATAATGTAATAACCAGCCTATAACATGCTTTTGTACAAAAATAAGTCGTTTCTAATGAAAAAGAACACCTGCCTACCACCAAGTAATACCTACTTTATAGAACATTTTTGAATAGAAGCTTTCTTAATACGTAATACTATGTAATTAATAATCTTTTTTTGTAGGCTTTTTTATACTTAAGATCAAGATTCAAAGGATAGATCGCGCAAGGTGATACCCAATATATTTAACAAAAAGTACACATTATTCATACACAGCTTACCTTAATAATATGACGTATATATCTTTGAATGTATAGGCCGACAAGGGTCTGGCGTGTGGCAAAAACAATAACTAACCGCAATCTTATAATATAAAGTGTCACTTCATGACTTTTGCCGCCTCATATTTATTGTTGTACTTTAAATTAAAAAATGTTGAAAAAGTACGAAAATATGTAAAATGTGGTCTTACTTATGGTGGTGGTAAAAGTGAAGAAGTTGTTTTAGGAAAGAAAAACAATATAAAGTCCCTATAAATCCATAAAAAGAGTAAACAAGAAAGTTGCCTCTGCAATGTTTACATATTGCCATAATTTGAAAGTTGTATTTTTAAAACGTATTTTTTTTTCCTATGCTTAAATGAAACTACGATTCCAGGAGATGAGCCACTGTTTATGAAAAGTGAATTAAACTCAGCAGATATATAAAGTGTACTATTTTATTCTGAAGAAAGAAATGGTAACGATGATTAAGAATAATAGAACATTTTTTTGAAACGGCACTTGATATAGTACTTAGTCAATTATATTTAATTATTGTAATTAGGTAGTCAATTCTTGTAAAATATTCGGACGGTTTCTAATATACAATTTACAATAAATTTAAAAAAAACACTAGGAAACACTATTTCTGTTGTTTCTTTGTTCTTTGTTTTGCATCTTAGTTTACTTCAGCTAACTTTACAGATATTGCATTTACCGCCATATCAGTGTGATCATAAAATGTTCAAAATGATCAGAGTTTCCATGAAACGAAAAGTATCAGAATTCAAACTTAGAAAGCAACCCTGTGAAATACCAAAAATGAAAGCGCAGTCATTATTCACATCTAAAGAAAGTACATGAAGGATTTCGCAAGAAAGACAGATATTTAGAAAAACCTTTCATCATTGAACTATTTTCTAAGATCGAAGAAAGTAGTAATGACGATGTTGACGAAATTAAAAATTGATATTTTTATCTCGCTATCTATTTATATATTTGCCGAACCCAATTACAGTAAAAGATTTTGATACTTTTAGGTATTTAATATTTATTAAAAAAATATTTTTTCTACAAAATAAATAACTTATATTTTCAAACATGTTCATGCATTTATGTTTTTCCCTCAGAATATGGTGATTTCACAGAATGGGAACCCTTATGTCAACAACGTCAAGCGCCCAAAATGTCTTGTCGGACATGACGAAACAAATAAAATAAATTCAGTTAAATAGCTTGATTATTCATTTTTAAGATTTGTACAAACCTATTTACAGAATAATTCTGATAAAACGAATAATAAATTTTAGTTTATGTTTTCGGGCCCTCCTATTCTGGACAAAAAAGCATGTAATTCTATGGAATGGTAGGAATGGTAGCCGTCATTGGCGGGGTCTCTTTGCTTAATGATTTATTAATTAAAACAAAGTGATTTAGTCTCATGGTCACTCTAATTTCTATGTTAAACTGCCATTTTTTTTCGTATGCGCTTAACTACCCTTCCTGTGGGACTTTCAGAAACTCGTTCCATAATACAACCAGACGCCCATTGAAAAAACCTTTATATTAAGTTTCACATCCGTGCACTGAGCGAATATGATTTTTCATTCAAACTAAAAAGACCTACATTTCCCGTTACCGCGTGAGTTTCAGGAATTCCTTCCTTAGTGCTCCCCCACAACCCCTAAAGAATTTATGTTCCATATTTCAGGTCTTTACGTTTTGTAGTTATGGCTGTACGTTGTCTGTCAGTCACTCAGTCAGTAACGGAACAGTTTTATACAGGGTTTATTTTAATTAACGCATAACCTCTTGCAGGCTGCCTCTCCACATCAATCCCAACAACATTTGTTCTACAAGTTTTTAAAATTAATTGTTATTAAAATTTTAGTTTTCCCATAAAATACAAATATTTATAGCCTCTGTTAAAGCGTCTGTAAAAAGTAACTCTTTTTACTCTGAGCGTAGGTATGCCCACGCACCTTGTGTAATAAAATATCGCTTCATCATAATAGTACTTCTTACAAAATGTATAGTAAGGAGCAAAAATTTTCTTCTTTTTATTTTTTGTCTTATTTATCAAAGAAGCCTGGCAGATTTATATACGTGGTCTGCCTTACAAAATTTACAAGTTAAGGACGGCATTCATTATTGAACTTTATACTTTTAAATAGAGCTAATTAAGTATATTAAAATTATCTTTGGGCCATATTATTTAAAGTTGGGAAAACCAAGAAACCACACTTTTAAAAAACATAATTTTTAAGTTAGGTTATTAACGAATGTAACTTTTCAATAAATTATACAGCTGTAGAGCTTGTTATTTATGTTTGAACGCGCTAATCTCAGTAACTAGTGGTTCGCGTTGAAAAATATTTTTTCGCGAATGGTCCGTCTATCGAGAAATGGTATATTTTATCCCGGAGTACCGACCTAATAACATGTTTCTGGATCCGGTTTCACCTGCTGAAGTTGTGTCGATTATTTAGTCACTTAATAACACATGTGCAGTAGATTATGATGGATTTAGCACGAAAGTGATAAAGTATTGTAGGTATCAACTGGCAGTACCTTTGGCCTTTTTAATCAATTTGTCGTTTTCGGTAGGTGTATTTCCGGACTTGCTGAAAAGGCTATAGTGAAACCAATTTTTAAAAAAGGAGAAAAAAACCTATTCAATATTTATTGTCCTATATCGCTAGTTCCTATACTGTCAAGGATATTCGAAAAGGCCATAAAAATAAGATTAACAAATTTTGTAAATAAGTTTCGTATCGTAACTAAGCAACAATTTGGTTTTCAAAAAGGGAAATCGACAACAACGGCTATATTTGAACTGGTCAAGGAAGTTACAGAAAAATTAAATCAGGGTAAAGGAACAATAGGAGTTTTCTTCGATATGACTCGCGCCTTCGATTTTGTTTCTCATTAGTTGTTGCTAAAAAAATTTGAAAATTATGGTAAATTGTGCTAAATTGGTTTAAAACATACTTGTCAGATAGTCAACAAATTTGATTAGAAAACCAGTAGAAATAGCCAACAAATCAGTAAAACTCAAGACAGCAAACGAATAAGAAGCACCCCGGAACGCAGAAACGAACGGAATAACAAAATTATTTGAATGACTAACGGAGGGGTGCCGTTCTGTCATTATTGACATTTGCTGACATATGTCAAAAAATTATGATGTTATGCTCCAAAACGGCTATTTTTTACAACTTTCAATAATTTATTCTACAGCATTTAATCATGAAAAGGTAAGCATATCCTATATTTTACAGTCCCTTGGTTTATGCCCTACAATTTGGTGCCCATGTACCTTGAGGTACACATATGGGCCAATATGTATGAAGAAAAAATCTTATCCTCAATTCATTTAGTATCATAATGTGTAGGTCATTTAGGACCCAACTCACCTATAGAACAGTCACCAGGTATGTACGGTTCAGAGTATTCTCCACACAATCGCTTGACCCTCGGAGCTCCCCATCCCCAAGGATACAGCAGCAGACCCAGCACTCCAAACAAACCTGAAACATCAACAATATTTCATCTAAGAAATATTTGAATTCTTATTTATTTATTCTTCGTTGTACACATGGAGTAAGACATAACTTTATTAAAAATATAAAAGGTACAGTGCACAATAGGCGGCCTTATCATCTACAGACAATCTCTTCCAGACAACCCTGTTCTTCTTCTATCTTCTTCCTGTTATTCTTCTAAGCTGTCATTTTTTTGGAGCACACGGGGTCTTTTAACACCCTTTATAATGCGGGTGAATATTTTTTTTAGAGCGTTTAGAGTACATCTCACCTAATGGTAAGTGAAGATGAGGTCGACAGTCGACGATGACTGGCTCTTCATAAAACTTTGATGGAACACATCACGGTTGACGCTGTGATATTAAGCGGCAGATTTTATATGAAAGGTGGTCGCTATCCAAGTCGCACCAAGCGCGGGTCTGTCGAATTAGTCGCCCTTTACAATAAACTTATCTCGGGGCAAGGTAGGGTCATTCTAAGTCGACCTACGCGGATCGAAGTTTGAGTTTTAGAACGAATTTTGATACAAAATGTTTAAGCTTTCAAAATATTAAATAGATTTGATAACATATTTATCGGGGGCAGCTAAATCGTTTTAAAGAAGATCGAAAAAACACAAAAAGGACAAGGAACCTTCGAGTTCATTAAAATAAATACTGTAAAGCGATAAAATCCAACTCAAAACTTATTTTATCTCCACATTTTATAAAACTGGACGTCTGTCTATGTTCGGGCAGGCCTGGCTCACCCCGCGCGGTACATCCGTTATTTACCTACAGCGAAGCGCTCCGCCGGCGGATTTCGAATGGGTCGTGTCACGCGCGCGCCCGTCGCGACTTTGTAGATACCTACCTACCTAATAGCACTCACAGTAATTCTATGATCGAGGTCGCAAATAGTATTTAAAAATGGACATAAAAAGAAACAAATATTCAATTAGATTATGTTTAGATTTGATTATGTTCAATTTAGCAAACAAAACATAGGTAGTATTTCTAATTATTCGTCGTAACTTTTTTTTCATTTTGTACTTTAGGTAAGTTGAAACAATATTTTTTACAAAGGTACAATAACAGTAATACCTACATCGGTAGATACTTAATTACAAATAAGGAGATTAATTATTCTTCACTAATTATTCTAACCCTAACAGCGTAAGAAAAGATAAGAGGCATGCGATAGAAAGAGACAAATTTGCAGGTATGTAGTTAGTAATTCTTCTGTACCAACGGTACTATTACTTATTCTGTGGTTCGGGGTAATTTTCGGCCGCGAGTAGTTGTCATAGATCAGCAGCGCTATCACAGAACCATATCGATTCGTGTGTTCACGAAAGTTTGTACAGTATGCAAACGGTTTGTTAGCAACAAGTGCCACAGTACAAGTTTAAAAAAATGTGTGCCTTGTTAGTTTTGAATGTTTGTGAACATGTTGTATTGTTAAATAATTGTAAAATAAATAAATCACGAGGTTGCCAACAACTTGCAACCGACTCCATACAATACGAACATTCGTAAACACACGAGTCGACAAAGTTCTGTGATTGCATTGCAATATAGGCTATTACCTACACATACATACGATGCATGTCCTAAGCGCCGAGTTATCTAAGAAGTCGAGGAAAATATTGATTCGATTTAAGACTGCAGCATTTCTCAACAGGCTTATGTCAAAATTTTAAATCAAATTGTAATTGTCTTATATTTCAACTGAATCCCACGGGTTTTCACCGTGTACAGGCTTGACCCCTTTCTCCAAATAAGAGTTTAGAACAAAAGTAGCCTAAGTTATTACTAGTAACTTTAACTATCTGCGCGTGAAATTCCCATCTAAATCGGTCCTGCCGTTTCAGAGACTAGCCCGAAAAGACACGCAAGCAAAAAAAATGTATAATGTATATTTTGAACTTTCTTCATATGAATTGAGTGAATAAATAGGTTAGGTAGGTATAGGTTTTTTCTAAATCCATCTTCCTATCTCAAAAACTAATTATAAACAAAATTCATTTCTATTACGAGCTGGAAAATATTTTAATGCTTTGTGCGTAAATCTAGACATTGACCTGTTTAATTCTAGTTACGAGTCAGTAAGGCGTGAGCTTACTAAATTGTTTTTTAAAAACTAATTATCTTTCTTTATGTGGCAATTGCTTTCTTATTATAGAGGAATAATGTTATTAGTGTGTGCTCAACTAAATTTGTTAATAATTTTAGATCTACTAGTGTGAATCTGTTATTAGTTATCGATTTTTATATGTAAATGTTACTTATGTTTGCACAACTGTTGATTCGCCGTGCAAAATAAAATTAAATAAAATAAAATAAAAAGTTATGATTTTTTGCCGTCGTTGTCATTGGGCAATAATTATATTCTTTATTCCTTTCAAAAGTTACGGTATTCATCCTTCACTGTAGGCGGTTATGAATCTGTTTTACAATGACTAACAAATATCGACCTAAATGAGTGAGTGTTTCACATTGTTCAATCGCAAAATGACTAACTGCAAATGAAATGGTTGTATCAAAGTAATTAGGTTATTGACCGTCATAACTGTTGATAGTAAATACAATAATAGTTTCCTATCATGTGTTCAACTTTCTGTTTTTAAGTAACACATTTTAAATTTAGTAGTGAATTGAACTATCTATATGACGACATACTAGGAGTCTAAGATGAGTATCATTATTACGAGAGGTCCTGGAGAATCCTATTTAAAAAAAAGATAATTTTAGTTCTAATAGATTGTGAGACTCCATATGTTATTTCTTAAGACTAAGACTCGTAAAAAAGTAGCCCAGTCAGAATGATATTTTTGCTAAGTAAAGATTTATTGACACAAGCATAGAGTCATGATCCACAGAAAATTTACTAGTCCATTGAAAAGTTACATTTGGGGTCGCGTTTTTCAGAGGACGCAATTTTATTTTTTTGATGTATAGGGGGGTCAGTATAAAGCTAAAACCAAGTTTGTGGGGTCGCCACCATTGTCCTACGGCCGCCATCTTGAAAATAGGGGTTGAAATGGTTTTTACAATATATCTCTTAAACTATTTATCTGATAAAAAAAATGTATGAACATTTTTGTTGCATATTAAATCCTCTACAACTTTGGTCAAGTAACTTTTTGTCGTAGAACTATAAATAAGAAAGTTATAAGCGAAAATGTTTAGAAACTAGATAAAAAAAAATATTTTTTGGTATAACTTTTTTTTATCATTTTACGAAAAAATTATATCAGACCATTTTTGTAGGTCGTATTTTGAGGAACAACTTTTATAAGCAGCATTTATTCATTAAGTCAATAGTTAAGGATTTACAGCGCTTTACAATTTTTACGAACTATTTCGGAAGTTACTGTACATATTGCGTGTTATTGTTATTACGTGGACAATCGAACCAATAATGTTGTTCGTCGTCGCAGCAGCAACTCCAGTAGTTTATCGTCAGTTTCAGAAGCTCCAGAGCCAGACTTCGATTTTGCGAACAATTGTTTCATCTGTGCCAAAGCGGTTCAGGATCCAAGTAATTCGCGTACAAGCTGACAAGCGCGGGTTTGTGTTGTACGTAATGTGAGTACAAAACAAGTATTATGGACGTTGCAATGAATATTTCTAATCGCATAGCTAATTTTTTAACTTTCTTCTATGCTGGACTGGGAGCGAAAGAAAAACATAGAATGTGCCAGCTGCTTCTCTTCCCGGGCAAACTGTAAGAGTCAGTTAAGAGTTATTGGCGTTTTTGCGGGCGATGGGCTGACCCCCTGTCACTGCAATAGTCTCTCTCCATCATAATAGTACCTCCTTTGTCAAACGTGACATCACATGGTTTTATATATAATAATAATAATAAATTCATTTATTTCAGGCAATATTTACAATGAGATCTTAACAATTGAAAACAGAGGCCCATAGAAATAGCCTTATAGCCTCTGGTGTTCTGCTTACCCCATTAGGGATACAGGTGTGAAGTTATGTATTATGTACTTATGCATAGCTAATATTCCCAGCTTAGTGGAAGTTGGGGCAAAGTATTTTCTACCTGGAAAGTATTCTCGGTAAGGGCCATCAGATTACAATTATTTTAAAAATCAATAATTGTCAAATTCTGTAATGGAGTGGAAAAGAGTCAATTATTAATAATTGAAAAAATTATAATAACAAAATAAAAACAATAAAAAACAATCACTGATGACACATTATTAGTACACACATAGTCTAGTTAAGAGTACTGAAAAATAGTACTCATTTCGGAGCGCTGTAAAACCTTAACTATTGACTTAATGAAAAAATTCATGGATTTCAATGGACTATACATAATGAGGGCCCAAGGTATTATCAAAGATATTTATAAAGGGTTGTTTTTAGTCACCGGCCAAAATTTTTTTACACAATATGTATCATTTATATGTAGAAACGAATTTTTGCAAAAAAAAGGCATGGATTTTTTATACAAGGAAATTCATATATTCACTAACTGTATGTATGAAGCAAAGCATGGTCACTCTATATTATTTATGAATACCATTAAAATAGACTACTACGCGCTACTACAAAACATCTTCTAGTACTACATCGTAGTATTATCAATAAAATGCCGCGTCGCAGTAACTATGTTCATCAACAGCGCTTTCGCTTGGTGGTAGGATCCCTTCTGGGTCCGCCTGGCTAGCGACCACCCTTTATATAAAGTCTGCCGCCAAATGTTACCGCTCCGGCGGTAATGTGTTCCGGCAATATTGTATAAAGAGCCAGTTCCTTCCTAAACCCGTGTGCTTTAATTTTCGACCTCATCGTCACTTACCATCAGGTGAGATTGAGGTCAAACGCGGGTATAGTCACTTAAAAAAAAAAGCGACTATTTGTAAAAATGTTTGTGGAGCCACATTTTTATTTTTTTATAGTGATCGATACTAAAATAAATAGGCAGGTACGATTATATCGTCTCAAAAAAAATAACAGCAAAATTGAAAAAAATGTCTGGTGAGTAGAAAACAATAACATATATCTCTATGTTGTTGACTCTCAGTTTATTTATTCGTTATTTAGTATCCATAACACAAGTTCTTTAAGAAACTTAATTGTGCATGTTGGAAATGTTTATTTAATATTACTATGTTAAAATAAATAAAGCACCTACCTCCTAATGCCTGAGTAGCCCCTGCCAACGATATGACGCTCTTCTTGAACACTGCTTGTACACAGCACGCCATCACCCCGGCCACAACTGTTGCGAACTGTATCGCTGCACCTAGGACAAACACAAGATGGTAATAATGTAGGTATACGTTTGTGTTAACTAAGATAATCAAGCTAAAAGATTTTTAATTTGTTAGTATGAATACGCTAATTGCAAAAAATGCTAGTACATCTGAAAAATACTTTACATTACCATACTTTTTGCGGTACAACTTTTCGCAGATTTTAAATCAATGGTAGACTAACCTAACCCTAAACACAAATAAAAATAAAAATAAATAAAAAAACTCATAAAATTTAAACCAAAATAAAAGCAAACTAATAACTTCTATTTTAAGAAAAAGTGAACCGCCTTCAAAAAAACAACCCACTAAAAATGTTTATATAATTTTTATATACGCCATTCTGGTCCTGTTCCAATTCCTTCCCTATTACTATCCCGGATAGCAAATTTCTGCCAAAAATGAATTAATAATGTAATAAGAACATTAATAATTTACCTGGGTAGGTATTTACATAGTTTTTGAGTCGGTGCCAAACCAAATTTAAAAAAAATACCGTAAGGCACACACTTGAGGGTCACACGTCGTTGTGAGTGGATGTAACTTCGTTGATACGTTCGCCTTATAATTTTCTCTGTCTGGGAGCAGTCTTACTTTTATTTGTTTGGCACCGACTTCAAAAACTATGTAAATACCAACCCAGGTAAATTATTAATGTTCTTATTACATTATTCATTCATTTTTGGCAGAAATTTGCTATCCGGGATAGTAATAGGGAAGGAATTGGAACAGGACCAGAATGGCGTATATAAAAATTATTTAAACATTTTTAGTGGGTTGTTTTTTTGAAGGCGGTTCACTTTTTCTTAAAATAGAAGTTATTAGTTTGCTTTTATTTTGGTTTAATTTTTATGAGTTTTTTTATTTATTTTTATTTCATACTTTTTAGTGTTAGGTTTTTGTTTTGGGCTAATAACTTGTTTTTTTCATAGTCAGTTAGCTTCTACATTTATAGATATTATAATGTTTAACAGACAATATAAGTGATAGTTTTTTAGAGATAAGTTTTGGGCTAGTGCTGGTATCAGTAACTACCTAATACTACTACTGGAACTAAAATGTTTTGGTTCTGTAACACCATGACTTTGACCTACTTACTATTATACGTTGTGTCTATGGGCCTTGTTAGAAACACGAATTTTGTTAAAAATTATGTTTTAAGATAGAGTCGTGCAAGGGAGAATGTAACTCCCAACGAAAATAAAACGATGTCTTGATACAGCAAGAGATCGTCTCGTCTAGGTATCGTCAACATCCTGCTCGTGCTGCGGAAACTGAAAAAGTGAGATATACCTACTTATAAAAACTTCGTGCGAACAGTCAGCTAAGAACAAGCCCAAAACTCATCACTAAAAAATCTATCACGAATATCTATAAATATGGAAACTAATTATTATACATGTGAAAGTTTGGCATAGTGTACAGCCTGGAATAGCACATAGGCTACTTTTTGTTCCTATATTTTATATAATTTTAATTGCGCGGGTAAAACTACGCGAAACAGCTAGTATTCGGCAAATCAACCAAACATTCGGGTGAATACGAATGTTACGATCAGGGACCGGAAAACCCCTTTATTTGATTAAGCCTATTGATAGGGTAACCCTATCAAAATCTTACCATATGGAAGTGTAACCCTATTGATATGGTAAGCCTATCAACGTGGTAACACTTTGAATAAAGTTAACTACTTTCGGATGCGCTTACCCTGTGATAGGGTTAGCCTATTTCTATCTCTTTTCCGCGCATGCTGTTGAATTCGGAAGTATAATTCGAAGTGCGAGATTGAATATATGGTGATATTTTTGATAATTTGATATTCTTAGAGATTAAATTTTCCTGTAGGTTTTAAAACCCTATTGAATCGGTAACCTTCAATGGGGTTTTCGATAGGCTTACTGCTTACATGAAGCTAACTCTATTGATATGGTAAGCCTTAAATTAGGGTAAGTCTTCGATACGGTTACCAAATTGATAGGGTTTTTTAAAACAAGTCTATGAAAAACCCAATCAAAAACCTCTTTAAGGGTAAGCGGTTCCGGTCTCTGGTTACGATAATATGCCGAATGTACAAAAGACGAATGTTCGGCCGAACATTCGGCTCGTCTCTGATACAAAATATACAGAGAAATTGAGAACCTTCTTTTTTACAAAGTCGGTTAATATATTAAAACCTTCTCCTAAACGTGACGCTTCTTTTTCTGAAAATCGCATCCAAATCGGTTCAGCCAAACGCGAGATAATCGCGGACAAACATACATACATACATACAGGTCAAACTGATAACCTCCTTTTTTTGAATTCGGTTAAATAATAAATAAAATCCCCAGACAATTACACCAACTACATAACCCCAAAGTATGCATAGCTTGTGTTATGGGATACCATGTAGCGAACTAGGGGGGAACCTAGAACATAAATACATAAACACCCAGACACAGAACATTTTTTTTTTGTTCCGTGCGGGAATCGAACCCGCAACCACTGGCGTATACAGGCACAGACAGGTATACCCCATCGCCAAAGTGGTCGTCAAAAATACAATAAAAACACGTTTGGTGGTCCTACCAAACGCCTTTTTACCACAGTAGTTGTAGGGCAATTCTCAGCCGACCATTCTAATACGGCCAAAAATTAATGAGGTTGATAAATTTTATTTCATGACCTATTCTCAGCATGTAAGGGAACCAATAGGTGCCTACTATTTTGTCGACCACTTTGGCGATGGGGTTACACTGTCCGCCTCAGACGACAGTGGTCGCGGGTTCGCTTCCCGGACGGAATAAGAAAAAAAAAACCGGGTCTGGACGTTTATCTATATATTTATTTATATTCTATTCGCTACATGGTATCCCATAACACAAGCTTTGCTTAGTTTGGTGCCATGTAGTTAGTGTGATTGTCTAGGGATTTATTATTATTTATAATTTACTATAATAACATAATTCTTTATTGTACACCAAAATGGTTACACAGTTTAAATGAAACAATAATTACAATTAACATACAAAGGGCGGCCTTATCGCCGAAGCGCGATTTCTGCCAGGCAACCCAGGCATTGGTGGAAAAGAATGTGGGCGGGGTGTACGGCTCGTAAAATAAACTAAATACGAGTAATTTCATACACATACATAATGATAGCATACATATCTATATTTACATATATACCTAAGTACATATAAATAAAACACTTAAATACATCACATAAATATTATAAAAAGATAGTTAAGATGGACAGTGTTTTGCCTGGTAATGCCGTTTTAGCATTCGTTTAAAAATGCGCGGTGTGGATAAGCAAGCGGATCTCAAGCGGAAGCCCGTTCCATAACGACACCGATCGAATGAAAAAGGATCTACCTAAAAATGTGGATGTGTGCGATAGTGTCGCCGAAGTAAGTTTGATGAAGAACGCAGGTTTCGGTCGTTATTGGTATACAGATAATTTAAGCAGTCTTTTGGAACGCAGGTATCGCTTTATCGTACAGAATACGGTAGACTGGAGAAAGAATGTGAGTATTCCGGCAAATACAAACCTTATGCGGAGATTTTGTAGCCGCTCAAGTTTATTAAGAAGTTCTTCAGTTAAGTCTAGATAACTGGCATCAGCATAGTCAAGAATAGGAAGTAAGTGAGATTGTGCAAGCATAATTTTAGTGGCAGCAGGGAGGGAATTACGAAGACGCTTGAGCGAATTCGCCGCGGCAAACATTTTCCTGCTTAGCTCGGTGACTTGTGGTTTCCATGATAACGTGCGGTCAAAGATAATTCATAAGTTTTTTACTCTTTTTTGAACTGAGCTCCAGTTGACCCAAGAAATCGTTTTGTTACTTCCAATAATAATTGATTGCGTCTTAAGAGGGCGAACTGTGAGACCATGTTTATAGCTCCAGTCCGATATCCGTTTTAAGTCAGCGTTGTGTTTGAGAATAGTGTTTGGTAGATTCTTGAGAATGTTTTGTGTGTAAATTTGAAGATCGTCTGCATATAGATGGTAAGAAGAATATATATTGAGAGTTATCGAATTGATGAATAGAGCAAACAGGAGAGGAGACAACACGCCACCTTGCGGCACACCGATTTTAATATCACACCAGAGAATTCTGTCTCAGATATACTTTGCCAGCGCCCATGCAAGTAAGAATGAAACCAGACAATAGTCGATGGAGATATGTTAAAAGAACGAAGCATTTGCAAAAGTATGTCAAAATCTACTGTATTGAAGGCATTACTGAAATCCAACAGTGTTAGAACAGTAAGCTTCTTCTCCTCCATGCCCATACGAATATCTTCTGTGTTAAGCAGTGCAGTGGTCATACTATGCCCAGGACGGAAGCCAGATTGCAGGGGGTTCAGTAGCTTGTGTTCTTGCAAGAAAGTAATGAGCTGCTGATGAACGAGTCCCTCGAGTACTTAGGAAAGGAACGGTAGGATGAAAATAGAGCGATAATCGGAAAAGGAAGATGGGTTAGTTAGTATAGTTTTTAGGGAGAGGTGTGATGATTGCGTGCTTCCATGCATCAGGTAAGACACCATTAACAATACAATTGTTAAGGATACAAGTAATTACTGGAAGGATAATGTCGAGGATAGGTATGAGCATCTTACGACTAATGCAGTCTGTCTGACCCAATGGCATTGGAGGCAATAGAGAGCATCGTCCTTTTGACACTACCTTCCGAAAATTTTCTTATTGAAAAGGATGGAATATTTAGAATCGGTAGATATGTGATTCAGTTAAAGTGAAATGACCATTTTAATGAGTTGAAATTAACATTTTTTAGAGAACTGTCACTCTTAGATTTACCGATACCCAAAGTTCTAAGAAATTTCCAAACTTTAGCTGAATCGCCGTTTGAGACTAATTCGTGAATATGGCGAATTTGTGCATCCCTACACATCGTGTTGCAGCGATTCCTCAAATTTTTATACACCAGTGAGTTTTCGTCAGTTGGATTCCTTTTCATTTTTTCTTTGCACGGTTTTTTTTTCATTAATTTCTTAATATCGTCCCTCAACCAAGAAGCAAGAAGATGCTTTATCTTGAAAGGGCGTAATGGTGCATGTCTGTCATACAGGAGGTCAGTTAGGAGTGAATTAAATGTCATAATTTGGTCGCTGACCGATAACTTATTGACAGCAGCTGACCAATCAGTATGATAAGCATCATCAAGAAGTTTTTTTAAATCAATGCCATTAAAATTACGCTGCAGACTATAGTTTCCACTATTTTAAATTATATAATTCCTCAACTACTTTTTTACTTTAAAAATAGAACTTCTAACTTACATAAGGACAAGAAAAACATAGCAGCTTTCCACGGCGCTGGGTACACAAGCGTGTCAGTAGATAGTCCATAGAATGAGAATGACCCACAATTGTTATGGTCTGAGGATGTCCGCATACATCTGAAATTAAAAAAATACGACTTTTTTAGTAATGGTTGACAAAGCCCAATTATTCAATATTTTTATTAGTGACATAAAAAAAGAATTTCATAACTCATCTTTCAGACTGCTTAGCAATACCTACAAGAAGACTTAAATAGATTAGATACATATTGAGAAGCAAAAAAACTTGATCTCAATGTTCAAAAGTGTTGTGTAATTTCATACTTTTTTTTTTCTTTTTCTCTTTATTTGGGAAACAAACAGTTATAAAAATACTTATTACTAATTACATATATGTATAACATAAACCAGTGAAGTTTCCACTATTTGGTAATACATTTAAAATTTAAAACATTTGGGAGACTGGAACATTAATATTACTTTGTTTTTTACAATATACTGATAATCAACGACTGCAGAGCATTAAAAAAACTGACTTCACATTGATTTTTGAACTTTGATTAAATTATAATGTTGTCAAAGTACCATTCACAAACTTGAAATTTTTCTTGAAGTACTCAATAGATTTCAATGAAATTTATTTGGGACCAACTAGGAAGTATGCTCTACCATATGAAACATTTTTAAAATTGGTTCACAATTGTCAGAAGTATTGTGTAACAAAGACATAAAAAAAAAAACATACACACAAATTGAGAACCTCTGAGAACAAAATACTTGTAAAATAATGATACTATGTAAGCTTTGATTATAAGTTATTATAACACTATTTCTTTCTATCCAATATTTTAATATCATTATTTGGATACTTTTTTACTTTCCTTTTTTAAGTTAACTGTATACCGCTATAATATGTATGAACTGTGGAAAGCTGGTTCATGTATTTTTTAAATGTAAAATAGAAATAAGAATTATTGTAACTGTTTGTTTCTCAAATAAAATAAAATAAAGTGATGACCAGGTTGATGATGACTGGCTGGATTAAATATGCTGGGTTGCTGGATAAGTCAATCTAGACTAGATCCGTTAAGTGCGTGTAGTACTTGTCTTTTCTAACTTATTTTACTATGAAACACCCTACCTTTCATTCTTATTTCAAAAGCCATTTTTCTTCTAACATATCTGTGGCTGGAAAGCCAGTACTTACAGAGATAAATCTGCCTATACATACAAGTACATATTGTAACCCAATTATTTTACATCTTTCTAATTGGTAAAAAATGAAAAAAAAAATGTTCATTATTTTTTTCAAAACTACATCTAGGAATCATTTTACATCAGTATTAATGATAAATATTTCAAATTTAAACCCTAGATTATCTAGTCCACATAAAGTTTAAAAAAGTATGGTAACTAGACGGAAGAATAAGAGAATATTAAGATATATTTTTAATATATTTTAAATTAGACAACTTCAGAGTAAACAAATCTGTCAAACAAATAAAACAAGGTCTAAATCACATATATCATGTGATTGTATAGCTTGTGTATACATCAATTATTAAATAAATAATTAACTTAATAATTAAACATTGTAAAGTATGTGTAATAAAATAATATAGATTGTATAATAATACTGTATGTATTTATCACCAAGCTTAGGATATGATGGGACTGAGATATTCAGTTTCTAAACAAAAGTCCCTAAATCAAAAATAGAAAAAAAAAAACTGCCTTTATAAAATATTTTCCGAGTTTGTTTGGTTAATTATTTAAGACATGCAAATTTCTAATGCCAACTCATAGATTTTACACCAGGTGATAAAAAACATTACAAGTGGTACTTATATTACTGGCCATTAAAATTATGGGATGTTCAAACTGATGCACATAAACATCTCTAAAAATATACTTTAAGTCATATCTTAAAGAACTTGATACTATTCAAAGCTATTTTGGAAGTTAAATTATATCAAGTGCATTCGTTTTCCAACTTATTAAACAGATCTCTGATAAATAAAAAAAATATCCAATCTTTCAATTCTTTCAATAATTATTTTAAATTAATCTTACCTGTTATAAATTCCTACACTTGGCACATAAAAACTTGTAACATTATTATCATTGCCAATCACAGGCTGCCCCATAAGCCACTTAGGAGTCATTATTCCAGTTAAAATTAGCATAAAAGAGACTAAACTCAGAAGCAACCACGCTAGGCTACGCCCGGTGACAATAACGTAGCACATTTTATATAATTACACTAAATAAACAAAATAGAACTACTTTTTCTGTTCTTTACCGACTTATTGACAAATGTTTAACTGTTCGATGGCCAATTTAAAACCATTTTAAATATGAAATGTTTGGCTTGATTATTTATTTTCGATTTCGAAACAACTGACGGCGGAAAATGACAATTAAGCTGACTGACAGCGCTGACAGCTTATACTCTGTCATTGGTGACTGGTGAGCATGCTCAAAAAGCAATCACTACGTTCTAAGCATGCTGGTGAGTGATTAATTGATTAAATTATCATCACTTCAACCAGGAAGACTTCAACCATCATGCTCCCACAGGACGGAAGACAGAAAGAGCACAAACAAAACCAATCAATGCACAAACAAAACAGAGCGACAAGGCGACACACAACTGACAAGACTCTTTTGGCACTTGGTGGATGACGTTGTCACGGGGGCGCGTAGCGTGCAAAGACCTTTTTACCCACGACGGAACGGAGATGGTATATGCGTTTAGGGTGAGAGGGTGTTTGTGCAAACCAATGTTACCATTTATCTCCAGAACCACTGGTCCGATTTTAATGCGGTTTTCAGTAATCGCTTTGGATTTGATTGGTGCATGTTCTTAGATAGGTGTAGCGGTAACAACTCACCAGGGGGCGCTGCAGTAAACATTTGTTTGTAAAAGCCAATGTTACCGTTTATCTGCAAAACCATTGGTCCGATTTAAATGCTGTTTTCAGTGATCGCTTTGGATTTGATTAGCGCATGTTCTGAAATAGGTGTTACGTTAACAACTCACCAGGGGGCGCTGCAGTAAATATTTGTTTGCAAACCATTGGTCCGATTTGAATGCCGTTTTCAATTATCGCATTGGATTTGATTGGTATAATGTTCTTAAATAGGTTTAACGATAACAACTCATCAGGGGGCGCTGCAGTAAACATTTGTTTGTAATAACAACCATTAATTCTGCAAAACCATTGGTCCGATTTAAATGTGGCTTTCAGTGATCGCTTTGGGTTTGATTGGTGCATGTTCTTAGATAGGTGTTACTGTAACAACTCGCCAGGGGGCGCTGCATGTTACCATTAATCTTTAAAACCGCTACGTAATATGATATTGAGTTACGTTACAACAAAGCCCCAGCAAAGTTGAGCCACCAGCAAAGTTGAGTTGTAAATACTTATTATAATACTTCACTATGTATTTAAATAAACTACATGGGTTTTCCAGCGGTGGTTTAGAGGGTTGATGAGGAACGAGGTGTTGTGTAATGTAATGTATGGTACCTATATTATGCTTATAGCTCCGGCTTACTTGAGGTTGAAATTAAACGATCAGTTTGATGATTAGTAAAATAATGATTTAATCTCGTCGTAAGTCGTCACTCGCCCCCCCCGAGGGGGGAACGGTGGGGTCCGCTCGGGGCATTGGCCCCTTTCGGAGGTAGCACACGCGGCCCAAAGCGTTGGACCGGTCGTTGGGGTGCCGTAGGCGCGGCATCGGTAGTGGCCTAGCCCCCCTCGCAATCAAGCCCGTCGGCGGTCGGTCGTAAGACTGGCGGCCGTCGGGCGATCAGCGTAGGGGGCTAGGGGGTCAGTTGGCCGGCTATTGCCTCCAGCTGCTGTATGCCCTTCCTCAGGGCAGGCTCCGGGTCCCTTGAGACTCTCAGAGCGCGTAGGGCAGTCCGTAGTATGGACGGCGCTGGTTGGGTCGTCGGGTCCGGTGGGGGCCGCGGCCGTCTCAACGCACTGGGCGGAGGTTGGCTCGCGGCGCCTTGCAGTCGGCGCGGCCTGTTCGGCGGCGCCGGCTGGGTTGTCATGTACGGTTGGGGCCGCGACTGGCTCTACGCCTGGGGCGGAGCTACAGTCGCGACGCCGTTGGTCATCATTGGTAGGGGCCGTGACCGCCTCGACGCACTGGGCGGAGGCTGGTCGGCGGCACCTTCTCCTCCTCGTCTTCTTCGGGGCGGCCGTCGCCGGGTTGGCGGGAGCCATAAGGCTCGCCTGACCCGGGGCGGCTGGGACATCTCGGGTTTGGGCGACAGTGCCCGCCTTCTTGTTGCGCGCCTCGCGTTGGAAGACGCGGCACGCTGCGCTACTTGCGGGGTGTGACTCCCCGCAATTAGCGCACGTGGCGGGCTCCTCACGCGGGCGCGGGCACTCTGCGGCGTGGTGCTCGCCCCCGCACCGCACACAAGCAATAGGCCTGTGGCAGTGGTGGGACGAGTGCCGGAATTTCTGGCAGCGGTGACACTGTGGCGGGCCCCTCCTACCACGCCAGGCTTCAATCTTGATGCCCGGCATGAGGAGGAGCTCCGACACAGCGTAGATCCGCGCGAAGTCCTTGCAGCGGGCAATCTGGGCGTAGTAGATGCAGCCCGGGCGCCCTGAACGAGCGCGGATGGGCCGCACGTACTCCGCCTGGAAGGAGAGCCGCTGGAGCTCTTCCTTAATGTCTTCCGGTGGTGTGTCCGCAGGGAGGCCGCGGATCGCTACCTTGACGGTTCGCTCAGCTGGAAGGGAGTAAGAGAACCAGCTGATTTTCTCAGTCTCTTCCAGCTTCGCGAGGTACCGTTGGACGATGCGGTATTCCACATCGTCGGCAGGCAGGAACCGCATGCCTCGACCATACGGGCGCACGGAGGCTGGACGGCCGACGGCCGAGCTGTGAGTCTGCCAGTTAGGGAGGTGCTCGACTATCAGCGGCGGATATTTCAACTTCGGCAGCGTGGGCGGCGTCGGCGAGGCGGTGGCGGCGCGGGCGGTCGGCTGGGTTGCCGGGGCCCGCGCGGCAGGCCGCATCACCGGTGCTTTGCCACGCGGCTGCGCAGGCGCAGGCCGCTTTGCGGGCGGCGGCGGTGTCGGCGGCGGTGTCGGCGGCGGTGTCGGCGGTGAAGCCGCAACCGTTGGGTAATCTATTGTGGTGGTGGGCGCCGGAGCACCGTCCATGTCCGGTGAGATGGACAGGACCGGCATGCTCAACGGCGTCCCTTGAGATGGCGGCGTGGGGCGCCCCTGGGTAGGGAGCGCGGCTGCGGCGGCGAGGGGTGTGGCGGGGGGGGGCAGGCTTTCGCCTGCGTGCCTCGGCTTGTCTCCTCGGAGGTAGGCGGGGAGGCTGGTGCGGCGTCTCCATGAGCATCTGGTCCGGCGGGGTGCCCACAGGTTGCGGGCGCGCGCAGACCGGCGTCTGCAGAGGCGTTGGCGGCGGTACGGGGAAGAATTCGTCACCCGCCCCGGGAATGGAGGGCGACGAACTCGATTCCCCGGCTTGTAGTCGTGGGGGCAGCGGTGTGGGAGCAGACAGGCTGAGGCATGGTCTTGCCATGGCCATAATCCGCTCGGTGTCCTCGGTGGTGATGTTTTTTGGGTTCAACTTCATCATCTCCCGCCATAGGTCGCCATACTCGGTCGATAAACCGACCGGAAGCGGAAGCGGCGGGACAGCGGACGTCTCTGTCGGAGGCAAGGTCGACGCTTGGGATGGTAGTACTACCTCTAGATTAGTAGTACTGCCAGTCCCGGCGATCGACGGGGCCTCGGACGCGGGCGGCGACGATCCCGCCGGTTGTCGGGCCGGTTTAACGGCCGGCGATGTAGCGGCCTTGGTGGGTTTGCTGGCAGCGGGCTCGGCGGCGGGCGACCTCTTCGACTGCGACTTCTTCTTCTCGCGGGTTGCGGCCGGTTGGCGGCGCGCGGCGGGAAGTGGCGCGGGAGCGGTCGGCTTCCGTAGCAGAGGTCGATTCGGCATAGCGATGCCGGGCGAATTTCGCGGAGGGCGACTGCCTCTCTGCGACCCTTAGTCGGGGAGCACTGGTCGGCCCGAGGCCCTTACCCGGGGCTTGCCGCTGGTGGCAGACCGGGCAGGTACCAAGGGCGGGACTGGCCCCCTAACCAGGACGACTTTCGTGAAAGGCAGTCACGGGCGCGGAAAACCGCGGGCGCTCAATTCCGCCAAGGCGGAAGAGCGCGATACACGAGAGAGAGAGAGGTCCGGACAGAGGGAGTAAGCACTACAGGCGGTCGCGGCCAATCCAATGATTTAATAAATTGATAAAGCTTAATATATACAGGTGTTAGAAAGAAATAATAAACAATCAGCTATTTCATTCGAAACTCTCGCAGAGCGAGATAGGCGCGTCTATCTCGCTCGCACACACATATCCTCGCTGTTGCGCCGTAGTCGGGTAGTAGCAGCTAGTTGCTAGGGTAGCTACAGTGCTCCCCCTCAAGCGAAGCGTACTGGTTTGACTACACGTCCACTTCGGGTAGTGCGTATTGTCGTCTGCTGCGAAGTACTGCTGTGTGGTACTGCGGTCGGGGCTACTACGTTGTCAGGCGGCGGTGGTGGTGCGATAATGTACGCCGGTTTCAGTCTATCGATGGATATAGTTGTTTCACGAGTCGGTAACTTTATGGTGAAAACTTTACCGTTTCGTTTTAGTACATTTCGGCGCGTACAGTAAAGTTGTTTACTTAAACATGTTACGTAAATGTTTGCGCACCCAGGCACTCAATTCCGGGAACTGCACCTGGCATCGTCAAAACAAGTCAACACGTTACGTAAACATGCTATTATGATACCACTCTATGAGTCAGGGGAGGTGGGGGACGGAACGTTCATTGCTGGGCCACGATTATTCTTGCTTGGGGGGCTCGCTCCGTCCACACCTCTTAATTGTGACACGGTTCACGCCTGATTCTTGATTATTAGTAATTGTTCAAATTATTGTTATTACATTCATTATTGATTATTTATACTTGTGATTTGCTTTTAATTGTTCTAAATTAATCTAATAAACTATATTTCAAACAAAGTGAAGTGTTTCTATTATCATGTCTGAAGACGAAGACGTTCATCACCGCCCGCTATCGCCAATTTTACGGCCGATTCCGGCTCCCGCCGGAATCAGAAGTGGGATTGAGAATGGGGCTTCCCCGGCTCCAGCTGCCCGCGTTGAAGAAAGCAATAGTAATGAAGGCACAAACCAGACGCTGAAAATGTTGACCAGTATCATAGAAAGTCTAACCCGACAACAGCACGCGAGTATGCAAGCTAACCATGATATTCTCGCAGGACTTGTGAACCAGGCAGTGGCTCCAACTAAACGCCCAAGACTTAGCGATGTATATATTGCACCGTTTGATCCCGATGGTGATGTGCCCATAAGAGATTGGTGCGAGCACGTGGACAGAGCCAAAACCCATTGGCAACTAACTGATTATGAAGTGTGTACTAAAATAGCCGCTTTATTGCAAGGAAGAGCAAAAACCCTTGGAGATACATGGTTAGTGAAATCGCCTATTTGGTCAGACATGCGTGTAGCATTGATACAAACATTTGAACCTGAGGCACGATATTCAAACGATATAGTGAAACTACGCAATTTTGAATTTAATATGTCAAAACCAGCTGAATCCATTACAAAAGCTTGGAATATCTGGAAAAGAGTTGTCGCTGGTGACCAAGATAAAGATGCTGTGGAAGCGGTAATTGGTTGCATAGACGATGAATATCTCCGGTTACGTCTATTATCTAGTAAGTGTTCTTCAGTACCAGAATTGATTTCAGTAGTAGCCACGATTAAACAACGAGAACCTAGACGTGGTGAACCGCCTGCCAAGCGGGCAAGATTAAGGAATAATAGAGACAACACACACTGTTTCAATTGTGGGGAATATGGACATTTGAGGGCACAATGTACTAAAGGAGGCGATGAGACACATGATCCTAAACCATTATTGAGTTCCACTAGTTCAAAGCCATCGTTAGACCGAACAGAACACTCTAAACCTAAATGCACATATTGTGGTAAACTTGGTCATATGGAACCTGTGTGTTTTAAGAAGATGGCAGATGACGCCGATAAGGTTAATTTAGCTAGAGAACATGATGAAATACTAACACCAATGATTGTTAGAATCGGAGATCATAAATTTACAGCCTTTTACGATAGTGGTGCCGCAAGATCTTTGATGAAACGTTCCGTCAGCCTATCTATACCTGGGAAACGTGAGGATTGCACTTTGATGTTGAAAGGCATTGGCAGTGAAAGTGTTCCGATTTTATCCTGCCAAAAAGTTACTGTAGCATGTGATGTAAATGGCATTTTTATCGAAGTTGCTTTTCATATTGTAGAGGACCACGAAACACCTTGTGGTATTTTGATAGGAGCAGGAATAGTGAAAGGGACTGGAATAAGCGTGCTTATTACTGAAATGGGTGCATCAATAATGAGGCATTCTACATTCCTGAGCATCAGTGAGACTGAAGACCCCTTAAAGGACTTGGACACTGACTTAACTACTGCAGAGGAAATACATCACTTGAGAAAGGTACTGTCAAAATACAATAAAACTTTTGTTATTGGTATTCCCAAGCATCCGGTCAAAACGGGTATTTTGGAAATTCAATTGAAGGATCAAACCAAAGTAGTATCAAGAAGACCCTACCGAATGGCTCCAGTAGAGAGACAGAAATTAAAAGACATCATCAATGAGTTGATTATAAACGGGATCGTTAGAGAAAGTACGTCAAACTTTGCCAGTCCCGTGATTCTCGTTAAGAAAAAAAACGGTTTAACTATAATTCGCAATTACGAAACTCAAGACTGGAAGAAGGGTCTAGAAGCGCTTCAGCTGGCTATCAATTGTACCAAAAATAAAACTACGAATGTAAGTCCGATTAAAGCCCTTACAGGAAGACAGTGTGCAGTACCACCAGAGTTAGTATCCTTGATTGACGAAGAAGGAATAGTAAATCGAAGTCAACTGGACTGCTATATACATAAGAAAATAGATCTAAGAGGGAAGGAAGATAAGGCAAGACACGACAGTGGAAAGGCTAAAGTAAAGAGATTCCAAAAAGAAGATATCATTTTGTTTAAAACTAATCCTAGGTCCCAAATTGGACTTTACTTAAAATATCCGGATGCATACGTAATTTGGAAAGTACTGCCAAACGATCGTTATCAAGTTAAGAAGATTACGGGACGAGGACGTCCAAAGAAGGTTGCCCACGATCAAATACGACTTGCACCCAACCCAAATGGGGGGATTAATCAAGATGACAAGTCTGCACAAGACGAAACCACTTTGACACCAGAACCCGGTGCAGCCCAGCTTGGGGCTACCCATAGCCTCATTCAAGTACAAGACAGTAAAACACACTAAAAGGTAATTTATTGGATAATATTTTTGATTTTAAATGTACCTATCTATGAACTTGTGTAGTAAGTTGAAGACAGAGGCCTTCTTACTTGTTTCTGAAATTTGTGACGTCAGAGTTTGCGGGTCCGAGTCCCACCTGAAGCAGCCTAGATTACTCATTTTGTAATGTTTTCTGATCTTAAATTTGTGTGTGACGTAAGTTGAGGACAGGGGCCTCCTTACTTGTTTTTGAAATGAGAGACGTAAGTTGAGGACAGGGGCCTCCTTAGTTGTCTTTGAAATGAACAATGTAAGTCGAGGACAGGGGCCTCCTTACTTGTTTGTGAAATGTGAGACGTAAGTCGAGGACAGGGGCCTCCTTACTATCACAACGAATTTTTTAGAATTCAGTTTACTTGTTTTTGAAATGAGATACCTAAGTTGAGGACAGGGGCCTCCTTACTTGTTTGTGAAATGTGAGATGTAAGTCGAGGACAGGGGCCTCCTTACAATCACAATAAATTTTTAGAATTTCTTCAGTCAAAACTGAAGGCAGAGCCTAAATTGGATTGCAATATACTGTGCTTTACATGTTTCTTTACAGGTCGGGGGCGACCATGATGCAGAATGGCCGTTTCGGCGCGTACAGTAAAGTTGTTTACTTAAACATGTTACGTAAATGTTTGCGCACCCAGGCACTCAATTCCGGGAACTGCACCTGGCATCGTCAAAACAAGTCAACACGTTACGTAAACATGCTATTATGATACCACTCTATGAGTCAGGGGAGGTGGGGGACGGAACGTTCATTGCTGGGCCACGATTATTCTTGCTTGGGGGGCTCGCTCCGTCCACACCTCTTAATTGTGACACGGTTCACGCCTGATTCTTGATTATTAGTAATTGTTCAAATTATTGTTATTACATTCATTATTGATTATTTATACTTGTGATTTGCTTTTAATTGTTCTAAATTAATCTAATAAACTATATTTCAAACAAAGTGAAGTGTTTCTATTATCATGTCTGAAGACGAAGACGTTCATCACCGCCCGCTATCGCCAATTTTACGGCCGATTCCGGCTCCCGCCGAAATACACGAAACGGGCCTTCATATGCCGGTGTGAGTGGCTTCTTCACTGCGTCGCATCTTATAAAAACATGATCGCACGATGACAAATCTGGATGTATGAAAATACTGCGCTTGTTTGCGTGCGGAGCTATTTTTTTTTTTGCGGTTTTAGTTCTTTCATGGCGCTCTGTAGCCGGTTTACGTAGTCGTAGTCCGTGACTCGTAGCGTATTTTCGTTATTATTTTCAAACAGTTCGCCTGGTAGTCGTATAGATCGACCAAATGCAAACTGTGAGGCGCTGATTCCGCTGTCGGTTCGTATAGCGGCGCGAAGTCCCAACATTGTAGTAGGTAGCTCGTCGATCCAATTGTTTTTCATCATTAATCTCGTACTGAGCGCTGTTTTCATTGTGCGGTGCCATCTTTCTACGACGCCGTTGCTCTCCGGGTGGTAAGATGTTGTGCGTTGTCGTTTAATGCCAAGTAGTTCCGAGAGTAGCGTGAATAAATTGCTCTCAAACTGTCGCCCTTGGTCGGTAGTTATAATATGTGGGCATCCATAGCGAGCAACCCAAGTATTATAAAAAGTCTTCGCTATTGTTTCCGCCGTGATATCTTGCACAGGTGTTGCTTCCGGCCATCGTGTACAGCGGTCTATCATCGTTACACAATATCTGTAGCCATCACTCGATGTAGGCAACGGTCCGATGATATCAATGTGCACATGTGCGAATCTTTCGACTGACTGCGGTGTAAACAGTGCTGTCTCACTCTTCGTATGCCGTTGTATTTTCACACGTTGACAAGGTATGCAGGTTTTCGCCCAAATACCAACGTCGATGTTCATTTGTGGCCAAAAATATCGTGATTTAACTAGTAAGCGTGAAGTTCTTATACCAGGGTGGCTTATGTTATGTAACTGTTGGAAAACTTGCTTTCTGTACTGCGCTGGAATATAGGGTCGAGCTTGAGATGTTGAACATTCGCAGTATATTTCAGCGTCGAATTCGGGCATGTAAATTTTCTTTAGGTATATGTTGTCTCTGTCTTGCCGTAGTAATGTTTGTAGTTCGCTGTCTTGCTCTTGAGCCTTGGATATTTCTTTGTAGTTTATCGGGCTGGGAAATGTAATCGTCTCGACGCGTGAAAGTGCGTCTGCAACGATATTAGAGCTCCCGTCGATATGTCGTATATCCGTAGTAAATTCACTGATGAACATAATCTGTCTCATTCTTCGCGGTGTTTCTGTGTCGCAGCGTGTCTTGGTAAACATGTAGATAAGAGGTTTGTGGTCTGTGAATACTATCAGATGGCGGCCTTCGTAGGATTTTCTAAAGTGCTTCATAGCCATATAAATCGCTAAAAGCTCGCGATCATAGGTGCTGTAGTTTACTTGAGCGGGTAATAATTTCTTTGAAAAGTACCCGAGCGGTTGCCAAACGTTATTTACTCGTTGTTGTAGTACTGCGCCCACTGAAGTATTAGAAGCGTCGCACATGAGTGCGAGCGGGACGGAGTGATGCGGATGAGCTAGTAGAGCGGCGTTTTCTATCTCTTTCTTGCATTCGTTGAAAGCCGACTCAGCCTCATTTGTCCATTTAATTTGAGTTTTATCGTTTTTTTTCGAGTTATGCATAAACGCAGTGAGTGGCGATTGCGTTTTCGCGGCGTTAGGTATGTGCTCTCTATAGAAGTTTATCATACCGAGGAATCTTCTTAGCTCTTGAATGGTTTTAGGCTTCGGATAGGTTTTCAAAGCAGCAATTTTTTCTTTAGGTGGCTTGATTCCGTCGCAGTTTACAGTGTAGCCTAAGAATTTCACTTCTTCCGAGCCGAAAACACATTTGGCTGGATTTATTGTTATTCCGTTTTCTTCGAATCGTTGTAGTACTATGTGTAGGTGCTGACGGTGCTCTTCCTCATTCGTAGAAGCTATCAGTGCGTCGTCGATGAATGGGAAAATGAAGTCTAATCCTCTTAGCACGTCGTGAATAAAGCGTTGAAAAGTCTGCCCCGCATTGCGCAAACCAGGGCACATTCGAGGAAATTCGAATAAACCGAAAGGCGTTATGATGGCAGTCTTCTCTATATCTCGCTCGTGCACGCTCAATTGTCCGTAGGCTCTATTTAGATCGAGTGTAGAGAAGATCGTCTTGCCGTAGAGTAGATGGTTGAAGTCTCGAAGTCGTGGTATCGGGTAGCGGTCTGGCTTAGTCGCGGCATCTAAGCGACGATAATCTCCAACAATTCGTAAATTGCCGTTCTTTTTCGGTACAACGTGTAATGGACTCGCCCATGAACTTTTGCAAGGGCGGCATAGGCCTTGTTCAATCATGGACTCGAATTCTTTCTTGACAGATTCGTATCTATGCGGCGGTATTGGTCTGGCACGGGAGTTGACTGGCGGTCCGCTTGTTTCTATAAAATGTTCGACTGTAATCTTCGGGTTTAAATTTATAGAAGTGAGTCGCGTTGTTCCGGGATACTTCGCTAGTATATCGTGAAATGGTTGTTGTTGATCTATGCTTCTTATAGTTGGCGTTGCACATTTGTATGCAATCGCGGAGACAGCTAAGCTTGTGACGTTGTCGATTAACATTTGATTTTTCAGATCCACTAATAGTTGGTGGTAGTTTAAAAAATCTGCTCCAAGTATCGGCTTGTTAACTCCGGCGACTATAAATTTCCATTTGTACGGACGTCGTAGTCCGAGGTCCAGTTCCAGCGTTTTTTCACCGTAGGTATGTAGGTATGGCAGTGTTGTTGGCGGCGTATAGTTTGAACGTAAGTTGCTGATAAGGTGTTCCTTTTATTTTCGGTATAACCGATATATTTGCACCGGTATCTACCAAAAATTGTAGTTTTGAGTTCTTGTCCCTTACGAAAAGGCGGTTTGATTGTAGATGAACGCTGGTATCCGCCGCTGCCAGCGCTGAATTTAGTTTTCCGAATTATCACTCAAAAATCTTCAGGGTGACATCTACATCTTCGATAACCGAATAGGCAAGCGTAGGGAAGTGCTATGAAAACGAATAGCATGTTGTTCATAATATGACCGACTCTGTTTGAGATCAAGTGCACTTTTAAAAAAGCTTTTCACGTTAATTATCTCTCGTCACATAAATAATTTCAGTCGGGGGATTTAAAAATTATTTTATTCTTTTTCAATTACTTTTTTAACCATCGCGTCGTGGGTTTTTCAAAATTTGTATTTTGTTTTTTATACTGTATAATGTCTTATTGAGTAAAATCTTTTTACTCATAGGGAAGATATTTTAAATAAATATAAATAAAATAAAATATTTAAGTTCATTCTCCAAAGTGCATTCGTTTCCAAAGACCCCGCTGAGACTCGAACCTGGGACCTCACTTACCACAACACACCTGCGGGGCTAGCATGTAACCATCGATAAATAGTCGAATCGACAAGATAAATATTATTTTGTTATTTTATCCTATTATGTAATCTAATATGAGCACCATAATAGATAGAAAAACTGGATTTGATAATGGTATCAAATCCAGTTTTTCTATCTATTATGGTTTTTCTATCTGGTTCTGCGGTCTTAATCATGGGATTAAGACCGCAGAACCAAATATGTCATAATCATAATAAATTACTTACACTAAATATCATATTCTTAGAAAATATCGATAAAAGGCCTGATTTATCGTTGTCGACGGTAGCATGCTAGCCCCGTTGACTTATCTATAAAAGTCTAAAAAAGTAGGTGCCACATGAGCGAAGCGACCGTCTCAGCTAGACTAACGAGTCAGCACATGCATGCATCGGCATATAGACTAGGAAATTCTCGATAAATTATTCAATGAAAAGTACGTCTTGTACGACAACCTTTAGAGCTCGTGTAAATACTCCAATCAGTGCGCTAACCAAAAGATTGAGTACTCATAGAAAGATGATGGTAACTGTCTGGTGGACTACCAGACTTATTTAACTATTTATTTAGGTACCCTTTATTGCATACCATAACAAAGTAAATAGGTTACTTACTAAAAAAAAGGATTAGGTATATTTTTATTGTATAACATATAACGGAAGTAGTGGATAGATGGCGTTTGTTGCGATGAGAGGTGAGCCGAGGTGTGGTAAGCCGAGATGTGGTGTGGCGAGGTGAGGCGAGGTGAGGTGAGATGAGGTGAGGAGAGGAGAGGTGAGGAGAGGAGAGGTGCGAAAGATGAGGAGAGGGGAGAAATATACAAAATGTGTGGGCTCGTCATTTATTCGTGCTCTTATTAATATTTCTGTAATTCTGTAATTGAGTATCACATTAAATTATAGTAATCTGAAAAGTCTTCATTTATTTAAGACCACTCCCTTATAATCAGAAGTGGCATTTTTTATTAACCTACGCTTCAAGATGAAGAGAAATTATAATGGCGGTAACCCGAGAAGATTTATTTTCAAGAAAAGGAAGTTTCCAGGCCAAACTAGTAATTATGAAAATTCTGATTCAACATCAAATTCTTCATTGTCTAGCATATTGGAGCAAGTGGACAGAAGAATATCGGATTTAATGAATATCAAAGATACTAAATCTACTGTGTCGTTCGTTACGCAATACTGAAAAATTGATTCCTGATTTCGATCCGTAAAATAACGATGTAAATGTAAAAAGTTGGATCAAGAAAATCGAACAATTAAGCAATATACTTATAGGTATACAACTGGTCAGATGAAGTAAAATCTTTTAAGATGTACTCCAAATTACTAGGACAGGCGGTTAGAGTGTTAGAGTGTGGTTATAAATATTCAGAATGTTGCTGGTAAATACAGAGTCCCGGAAGTTCTTGTAAGAAGCAGTTTGGTGCGCGTCACTTCCAACGATGCTTCTGTAGAAAGCTATGTACAAAACAACGTCGATACAGCATGGGCGGTTTATCATACGCAATATCAAGCTCGATGCTTCATAATGGAGTTGGATATGTCCGTGTATGCAATATTAGCAACAATCCAAAGTTCTGGAAGAAGGGCGAATCTGTTGGAGAGATGACTGCGAATTTATCACCTTTGAGGAGCGAAGAGTTAAGTAGAGAATTAAATAATACTATCGTTATGTAAAATATTCGGAAATTATTGTAAATTAACAAAACAGTAATTTGGTTTGTTAGAACGACACTCTGACTGTTTTGCTGGTTTTCTGGGCGAAATAGACTTAATGATTCGGGAAAGATGCGTATTAAGCTTAATGGTGATAAATCTATAAATAGGGAACCATATTGTTTGCCTTATGCTGAAAGGGAAGTCGGAATAAAAAGGAATTATTAGATCGTAAAATAATACGAGAGCCCGATTAAAACTATGCGTCCCTCATAATATCAGTAAGAAAAATGGAGAACTATCTAACGTCTTGAAAGCCGTAATAGTGTGTCTGTGTAAAAATGTTCTTAACGAGCTGTGGATAAAATTCCTGATAAATTATTGTGTGACTTAAAAAGATCCAATACGTTAATGTTGTTATTTCATTACGCGTTTTAATTGATTCGTTTCTATTGCTTGCGAGTTTTTGAAACATGGCATCAAAATAAGAGTAATCAATATGAGGAGCTAAAATTCAAAACGTGATTTGTCACTTTATGAACAAAAAATAAATTATGCACTAATCGTATTCTCTATGATTTCTTGTATCGAAAAAATACCAAAAGTGCAGAGCAAAAAGAAATTTGTCCCTATAAAAAAGGTTAAAAATATAGATTGTTTGAGCAAAGAAAGTTTTGTCCTGTGACAGTTAGTGAACATAATATGATGTAATGGAAGTAGTGGATAGATGGCGTTTGTTGCGATGAGAGGTGAGCCGAGGTGTGGTAAGCCGAGATGTGGTGAGGCGAGGTGAGGCGAGGTGAGGAGAGGAGAGGTGAGGAGAGGTGAGGAGAGGAGAGGAGAGGTGAGGAGAGGAGAGGAGAGGAGAGGTGCGAAAGTTGAGGAGAGGGGAGAAACATATAAATGTGTGGGCTCTTATTAATTTTTCTGTAATTGAGTATCACATTAAATTATAGTAATCTGAAAAGTTTGCATTTATTTAAGACCACTCCCTTATAATCAGAAGTGGCATTTTTACTAACCTACGCTTCAAGATGAAGAGAAATTGTAATGGCGGTAACCCGAGAAGATTTATTTTCAAGAAAAGGAAGTTTCCAGGCCAAACTAGTAATTATGAAAATTCTGATTCAACATCAAATTCTTCATTGTCTAGCATATTGGAGCAAGTGGACAAAGGAATATCGGATTGAATGAATATCAAAGATACTAAATCTACTGTGTCGTTACGCAATACTGAAAAATTTATTCCTGATTTCGATCCGTACAATAACGACGTAAATGTAAAAAGTTGGATCAAGAAAATCGAACAATTAAGCAATATATACAACTGGTCAGATGAAGTAAAATCTTTTAAGATGTAGGTAATCCAAATTACCAGGACAGGCTAGAGTGTGGTTATAAATATTCAGAATGTTGCTGGTAAATACAGAGTCCCGGAAGTTCTTGTAAGAAGCAGTTTGGTGCGCGTCACTTCCTACGATGTTTCTGTAGAAAGCTATGTACAAAACAACGTAGATACAGCATGGGCGGTTTATCATACGCAATATCAAACTCGATGCTTCATGATGGAGTTGGATATGTCCGTGTATGCAATATTAGCAGCAATCCAAAGTTCTGGAAGAAGGGCGAATCTGTTGGAGAGATTACTGCGAATTTATCACCTTTGAGGAGCGAAGAGTTAAGTAAAGAATTAAATAATACTATCGTTATGTAAAATATTCGGAAATTATTTTAAATTAACAAAACAGTTATTCGGTTTGTTAGAACGATACTCTGACTGTTTTGCTGGTTTTCTGGGCGAAATAGACTTAATGATTCGGGAAAGATGCGTATTAAGCTTAATGGTGATAAACCTATAAATAGGGAACCATATTGTTTGCCGTATGCTGAAAGGGAAGTCGGAATAAAAAGGTGCAAGAATTATTAGATCTTAAAATAATACGAGAGCCCGTTTAAAACTATGCGTCCCTCATAAAATCAGTAAAAAAAATTGAGAACTAGGTATCTAACGTCTTGTAAGCCGTAATAGTGTGTTTGTGCAAAAATGTTCTTAACGTGCTGTGGATAAAATTCGTGGTAAATTATTGTGTGACTTAAAAAGATACAATACGTTAATGTTGTTATTTTCATTACGCGTTTTAATGGATTCGTTTCTATTGCGTGCGAGTTTTTGAAACATGGCATCAAAATAAGATTAATCAATATATTTTGCGGTAGTTTTGTTATGACTTGCGCTGCTGTGGCAAAGTAAAATTGTTTTAAAATACCGTACGGTTTGTTGAATAGCAAATGGTTTATCGGATCAGCCCAGGTTGAAAACTGATTTGTGTTTCGATTTATCTTGTTACAATTTATGTTAAAAATAAGGTTTAACTATTTTGAAATAAGAATTACAGTATGGTGTTACTTAGTAAAAATCTTCTAGGATCGGATTTGATTTCAAATTAATTGAGGTTCGTTATTATTTTGTAAAAATAAGTACCTACGATTAGAATACGGTTAAATTCGTTGCAATTGTTTTCTTACCATTTTGTTTCGTGCGAGGTAATCTAGATGAAATGGTGTTTTGTTCGGATTTGATATTTTCTATTGTTATAATTTATCGTCTATTCAACGTTGTAAAAACTGTGAGTTACGAGTGAGTTTATTCTGCGGACATGTTGAAAAACTGTCGAGATTAATTTACGTACGGACTATGATAATTTGTGCTGTGAGAATTGGTTATGAATTTCGTTATTATTATTTTGATCAATTAGATTTTGAGGAGTTAAATTCTCGTTTTGCGTCACGATTTATTAGGCTGGATAAAACTATAAATTTTTGCTGTGGTTTGTTTGTTTGGAGCGGTAGTATACAAGTCGCTCAGATTGTTACACCCTCAGTGCATTCGTAGACGTAGGTGTCAAATCGGCTGCCTTATCACGTAAACATTAAATTAGCGATCCATTGCTTTACATCGTATTATGTAAGCGATATCTGTTCAATCATTCGTTGATCGCAGAAGCATTTATTGCTACGATACTAGTGCCAAAAACAATTTAGTAGCTAAAAAAGAAACTAATCAAATGTGAAACAGATGTTTGCTTTTAAAATTTTGCAGAAAAGTACACACGAAAAGTATGAAAGTCAAAGGGATTATATGCACTTTTAGTATATCGATTGTACGATAGAGGCAGCACAGTCGTCGGATTGCTATGGCTTTGTTTTTGCTGTAACGTAATTCGAATTAGTTCTTTTTAGCAAATCTTGCGCAATTCATGCCATCGCTTTGCTTTTGCAAGTTACCTGATAAGGCGGCGGGCTTCATTTTGCGTCTCAGTGAGGCCACGATTATGAGTGGCGTGCGTTTAGTACTTGAAGGATGTAAGTAATCCTTGTGTGTTAGAATATTGTGTACCTACTGCGCGATCTTGATGCGTTAGTTGTGGATTAATGGGTTTTATCGAATCTACAGTATATACCTACTTGGTGGATAGTAATGATATCACGGTGGAGCGGATGAAATTTTGTTGTTAAGCGGCCTACATATTGCTTTTTTTTAAATAGTCTGAAAATTGAAGTTTTAGGTTTTCTTTCTGATAATCGTGTATCCGTGACTCGGTAGAATTTGCCTTGTATCTTGCCGATCTTCGATTATTTTGCTGAGATTCTTAGGAGACACGTTTTGTTTCTGTTTAGGTAATAGTAAACTTGTTATTATTTTGGCAATTGAAACGTAACATGACGACAGTGTGTGTGAAGCACGGAGATAGCTAATAGCGTCGAGAAGTAACTAGATTATTGAAAATGCGTTTTAATGTCTAAAGCCAATGCGTTTAAATAATACCTTGAATTTGTTGCGATTAACAGAAAAGGCTGGATTTTACTGTCAAAAAAATTGTAATACCTACTTTGTTGTTGTGAATTTTGTGGTACATCGAAAGTTGGTTGCCACTCAACGAAAAATTGATTGATTGATTGATGTGGTGCAATGCAGTGCTCTTATTGGTGTGATAAACGCTATAACCGGAGAGAGGTTATGAGTGTGAGGATATGAAACCTAATGGAGGTTGCATTACGTTTTGTGACGAGCTTTGCATTGTTTGCTAATTAATTGAGTTATTCTAGTAGCTTATGATTGCTTTGTTTGTATTGTTCGACCGCTGTCAAATTATTTGTTGTTACATTCAAAGTAAATTTCATTGTTGGGGTTTTCTTATCGCAAGTATTGCGAATCGTACAATGCACTGACGTTAGCCGATTCCTACTGATTTTCTTGCTGGTTTTTCTCAGTAAATGGATCTTCCAAACCAGTGGTAGCTTTGTGTAAATTGTTAAATCTTGGATTTAAAATTTTGATGGCAATATTAAATGGAAGCAATATTCAAAATATGTGGCGGTTACAGTTATGAAGTTGCCGAAAGTACAAGTATCCATTGAAGTTGTAAAGAAAGTTTTTGTTGTGGAAAGAGATTTAATGTGTTTTAGATGCAGGTTCTTGTTTGTTGGTTGGCAGACTACGCCAGAGTGATTCTGGGTAGTGTGTTGAAGGGGTCATTGGTTGAAAGATTTTATTGCAATTATGATTGCTGTAAACCACTAACGAACCTTGTTGTTAATGATTACATTAATGAATTTGAATGGTTGTTTAATTTGGAGATAATTGTCACTCAATGGTGCTTGGAACTTGGTTAATTAAAACTATATTTTTATTTATTTAACGTTCAAACTTGTGAGGTTCATACTGATGTGTGTGTATAAGAACGGAATTAGGTACTGAAATTTTATTTCATGAAATTAACGGGGATAGTGACCGCCGTTGCCTTAAGATCATATGGTAGTACCCCATCATATAGCGAAATAGTAGCGACAAAGATATCGTTACAAGAGATGACTTAATAGACTTGCTGAAGAGTTTAATTAACATATTTTTTGCGCCAATTGCGGCGCAATTGTTTCAGGACGGCCGAATGTAATGGAAGTAGTGGATAGATGGCGTTTGTTGCGATGAGAGGTGAGCCGAGGTGTGGTAAGCCGAGATGTGGTGAGGCGAGGTGAGGCGAGGTGAGGAGAGGAGAGGTGAGGAGAGGTGAGGAGAGGTGAGGAGAGGAGAGGAAAGGTGAGGAGAGGAGAGGAGAGGTGAGGAGAGGTGAGGAGAGGAGAGGAGAGGAGAGGTGCGAAAGTTGAGGAGAGGGGAGAAACATATAAATGTGTGGGCTCTTATTAATTTTCTGTAATTGAGTATCACATTAAATTATAGTAATCTGAAAAGTTTGCATTTATTTAAGACCACTCCCTTATAATGATTAGTCCAATCGCCCAATGAGAAAGCATCGGCCGCCATTTTTTCTATGGAGAAATCTTTTTTTGCTCGTCACTTGTCATTGATTTGAGGATTTTGAGGTTACTTTTATTTGAAATTTTAACGTTGATTTTAAACTTGTTCATCTGAAGCGTATTGTAAGTTAAACTGATTTACAATTGCAAAAAGCTAAAATATGGGGGAGGATGAAGCAGACACCGTAGAAGTTAGAGTAGCAAACGTCGGATCACGGAAACGCAAAATTACAGGTGGAAAACGAGCTCTCAAGAAAAAAATTAAATACTCTGCTCCAAATGTTTCATTGTACTCGTATTTCCATGCCAACACAATAGCAAGATATTCCAGTGTTCTAAAATAACACCTATTGATGTGAAAGCTATTCGTAATGATCTTTATAAAACACCTAATAAACTAGAAAATCCCCCTGAACTTATCTGTGATTGCCTAGACGAAGAATACGCAATTCATGTATAAATTGAATATGTTTTTCAATAAAGAAACTCCAAATAAATATTATATTTTATTTATTCTTTTGAACTAAATAAGCTGTGTAGTTTACGTTTTTACGAAATTTGCCTAAGAAGAAACAAAAAGAGATAGAAAAGGTCTTAATTACTGTTATATTATTTTATAAAAAAGTTTTTTCTAAATTTCCAACAATCTGATCTAAGTGACAAATCATGTTTTGAATTTTAGCTCCTCATATATTTTGCGGTAGTTTAGTTATGACTTGCGCTGCTGTGGCAAAGTAAAATTGTTTTAAAATAACGTGCGGTTTGTTGAATAGCAAATGGTTTATCGGATCAGCCCAGGTTTAAAACTGATTTGTGTTTCGATTTATCTTGTTAAAATTTATGTTAAAATAAAGTTTAACTATTTTGAAATAAGAATCGCAATATGGTATTACTTAGTAAAAATCTTCTAGGATCGGATTTGATTTCAAATTAATTGAGGTTCGTTATTATTTTGTAAAAATAAGTACCTACGATTAGAATACGGTGAATTACGTTGCAATTGTTTTCTTACCATTTTGTTTCGTGCGATGTAGTCTAGATGAAATTGTTCGTTTTGTTCGGATTTTATATTTTCTATTGTTATAACTTATCGTCTATTCAACGTTGTAAAAACTGTGAGTTACGAATTTCGAGATTATTTTACGTACGGACTATGATAATTTGTGCTGTTAGAATTGGTTATGAATTTCATTATTATTATTTTGATCAATTAGATTTTGAGGAATTAAATTCTCGTTTTGCGTCACGATTTATTAGGCTGGATAAAACTAGAAATTTTTGCTGTGGTTTGTTTGTTTGGTTCGGTAGTATACAAGTCGCTCAGATTGTTACATCCTCAGTGCATTCGTAGACGTAGGTGTAAAATTGGGCTTCATTTGGCGTCTCAGTTAGGCCACGATTGTGAGTGGCGTGCGTTTAGTACTTGAAGGATGTAAGTAATCCTTGTGTGTTACAATATTGTGTACCTACTGCGCGATCTTGATGCTTTAGTTGTGGATTAATGGGTTTTGTCGAATCTACAGTATGTACCTAATTGGTAGATAGTAATGATATCACGGTGGAGCGGTTGAAATTTTGTTGTCAAGCGGCCTGGGTACATATTGCTTTTTTTAATAGAATATTGAAGTTTTAGATTTTCTTTCTGATAATCGTGTATCCGTGAATCAGTAGAATTCGCTTTTTATCCTGCCGATCTTCGATTATTTTGCTGAGATTCTTAGGAGACACGTTTTTTTCTGTTTTGGTAATGGGTGTTTCTCTGCTATTTGGAAAATGGCACATACAAGACTGTCCCTAAGCAAATTTTATTAAATTATGAGAGTTTTTGTTCATAAAATGAAGGACAATATTAAATGAATTATATATCTTTGAAAAGCCAATTGATTTTCGTCCTGGTTATGGAGTTATAGAAGATTTTATTAAAAATCGTGACAGAGACTATTGTAAATGCACAGGGGAATGTTCTTATGAATAAAGCATCTATTTGAGTATAAAACTACTACTATTTTACAATAAAAATAACTTTTATTTCAACAAATATTAGGAGTTTTATTTATTTATTTATTTTTTATTTATTTATTTATTTATTAGGACCACCAGTAAAAGTTACATTATATCTTAAATCTAATTGATTGACACAGAAAAAATGCAAAATGCAACCTCTGATTAAGGTAGCCAAAACATTCAACATAGATCACGAAATATTCATAAGCAAAAAAAAATTTAGTTAAATAGTATTAAATGTATGCTAATAAAAATATACCATAAAAATTAAAAACAGAATAAAAATTTTAAAATGTAGCAATTTCAATAACAAGTCATTAGAATTAAAATTAAAAGAAAATAGATTAAAACATAAAAATAAAACATTTGACAATATCTTTTGATTATATAAAATTAGAATTAAATTAAAAGAAAATATAAATTAAATTAAATTAAAACATTAGCATTAAAATTGAGTTAAAAAAATATTAGTAAAATTATAAAAAGAACTATGCATCGCTGAAAAACTCCAACAGCTTCTTTTGGTTAGTTAAAACTCAAGAGAAATTACTCATTACCTGAACTGTTTTACCTAACGTGGTTCACCAGCAGCATGGATGCAACAGTAGCACTAACATAATGGCGGTTGCCTGCTGAACGATTCACCTGAACGAACTTACCTCTGACTGCTTTCCGTTTCACGATTTTAAAGTTTCGTGACAATACAAAATTTGACTTAATTGCAGGATTCAAATTTTATCAGGGGACTGTTTAAAAAAATTTAGGACAGCTTTCACAAATACATTTTTTTATTTAATATTTACAATAAAAATATAATTATGATTTGTAATGGTAGTTAATGCTTTTTTAAAGTATTTTAATATTTTATATACAGCTTTCACCGGAAAAAAAGGTAATATTTCTCACAAGGCTTGTAATTTGGGAAGTGGGACATACCAGGGAACTGTTTTTGAGTTGTTTGATGTGGATTTAATAAAACATCAAATTTTTTAATTACTAAATAAGTTGTAGTGGGTCTAGAACACCAAATACAATATCATTATACATACGAAAAACTGAGAATTATTGCAATTTATTGGATGAAATTTGCTTGGGACACCGATTTTCCATTTAGTAGAGAAATACCCTAATAGTAAACTTGTTATTATTTTGGCAATTGAAACGTAATATGACGATAGTGTGTGTGAACCACGGAGATAGCTAATGGCCTTCGAGAAGTAACTAGATAATTGAAAATGCGTTTTAATGTCTAAAGCCAATGCGTTTAAATAATACCTTGAATTTGTTGCGATTAACAGAAAATCGCAACAAATTCCTGTTAATTTAACAGTCCATGCTGGACTGGGAGAGAAAGAAAAACATAGAATGTGCCAGCTGCTTCTCTTCCCGGGCAAAATGTAAAAGTCAGTTAAGGGACGGAGGATTTATTGGCGATATTGCGAGCGACAGGCTGACCCCCTGTCACTGTTATAGTCTTTCTCCATCATAATAATGCCTCCAAATTTGTCAAACGTGATATCAGATGGTTATAATAGCCTCTGGTGTTCTGCCTACCCCATTAGGGATACAGGCGTGAAGTTATGTATGTATGTAACAGAAAAAGCTGGATTTTACTGTCAAAAAAAATTGTAATACTTTGTTGTTGTGAATTATGTGGTGCATCGACGGCTGGTTGCCACTCAAAATTGATTGATTGGTTGATGTGGTGCAATGCAGTGCTCTTATTGGTGTGATAAACGCTATATATAACCAGAGAGAGGTTATGAGTGTGAGGAGATGAAACCTAATGGAGGTTGCATTACGTTTTGTGACGAGCTTTGCATGTGAGTTATTCCAGCAGCTTATTATTGCTTTGTTTGTATTGTTCGACCGCTGTCAAATTATTAGTTGTTACATTCAAAGTAAATTTCATTGTTGTTGGGGTTTTCTTATCGAAAGTATTTCGAATCGTACAATGCACTGACGTTAGCCGATTCCTACTGAGTTTCTTGCTGGTTTTTCTCAGTAAATGGATCTTCCAAACCAGTGGTAGCTTTGCGTAAATTGATAAATCTTGGATTTAGAATTTTGATGGAAATATTAAATAGAAGTAATATTCAAAATATGTGGCGGTTACAGTTATGAAGTTGCCGAAAGTAAAAGTATCCATTGAAGTTGTAAAGAAAGTTTTTGTTTTGGAAAGAGATTTAATGTGTTTAGATGCAGGTTCTTGTTTGTTGGTTGGGTGACTACGCCAGAGTGATTCTGGGTAGTGTGTTGTAGGGGTCATTGGTTGAAAGATTTTATTGCAATTATGATTGTTGTAAACCACTAACGAACCTTGTTATTAACGATTACATTAATGGATTTGCATGGTTGTTTAATTTGGAGATAATGGTCACTCAATGGTCCTTGGAACTTGGTTAACTTAAACGATATTTTTATTTATTTAACGTTCTAACTTGTGAGGTTCATACTGAGGCGTGTATAAAAACGGCATTACTTACTGAAATTTTATTTTAAGAAATTAACTGGGATAGTGACCGCCGATGCCTTAAGATCATATCGTAGTAACCCATCATATAGCGAAATAGTAGCGACGAAGATATCGTTACAAGAGATGACTTAATAGACTTGCTGAAGAGTTTAATTAACATATTTTTTGCGCCAATTGCGGCGCAATAGTTTCAGGACGGCCAAATGTAACGGAAGTAGTGGATAGATGGCGTTTGTTGCGATGAGAGGTGAGCCGAGTTGTGGTAAGCCGAGATGTGGTGAGGCGAGGTGAGGCGAGGTGAGGTGAGGTGAGGTGAGGAGAGGAGAGGAGAGGTGCGAAATTTGAGGAGAGGGGAGAAACATATAAATGTGTGGGCTCGTCATTTATTCGTGCTCTTATTAATATTTCTGTTGAGTATCACATTAAATTATATTATTTCTGAAAAGTCTTCATTTATTTAAGACCACTACTACAAACCACCCTTATAAACAATTGGCAGTCTTATCGCTAGCAAGTGATTTCTTCCAGATAACCAGACTTGTACATCATAGCTACCTACCTAATGGGACAACAGAGACCGGAGATGTCTTTTGCCAAGAATTGCAAACAATGATGGGGTGAGTGGAGGCAAGATCGAATGGTTTTTTAATGAGATGAGGAGTGTAGTTTTTGAATTCTTGTGAAACACTACATATTTATAAAAATTTAAACTTGATGTCTTGTGTATGACGATCAGAGAGTATATTTTTAAACTATTTTGTTAAATTTCATTTAAATCTATAAAGAAATGAATACCACACCAAGCATCATTTGAAATGGACAAAAATAAAACGGGAATGACGGAAAGGTGACGGGGAAAGATCAAAGTATTTTCTAAAGCTTTTTTAAAAGAATGACAGACGTTCTTGGTCAGTACTAGTCATAGATCTCTAACACTATGGATCTGAAATAACAGCAAAAAATGGGTGCATACCTAAAGTTAAATCGTAGCATAAAATGGCCGCCAATAGTGAGCATACTAAAGTTGTATCGATATCGATACTTCTAAGGCCGTATACAGAAAGAAAGCTGGAAACTTATAAGCGCTTATCAGCGAAAATGTCTGATTCATCGGACGATTATTTTGTTTTCTTGAGAAAATGTGTATTCAAAAATGCGAAATGAAGCTTTATCCTATTGATAGAGAAAGGAAACTTTTCGGATGTAGCATCATTTATTAGTAAATAACTGAAAACTTGATGATCAAAGATATTAAAAAAAAAAAATTTTTTTAGTTCTGTGCTTTATCCTGGTATTGGAAAAAAAAAATTACTAAAACTGTTATCCCACATGCTTACCATGAAAATGCTTGAAATGATTCGTCTGGGGATTTATATACTTATTATTTGTCAGGAAAAATATACGCTTTTTCTAAATAGCTTTGTTTATAACTTTATCACGCCACCAGAAATAAATTGTCTTACCAAAATTTAGGGGTTCAAAACTTACGTTCTCCTATTGACAGTATTCGACAGGGAAGGAACACACATCCGATTATTTGCGACGGTTATTTTTCTTCTGCCTGGTGCGGTCATACCATTTTTTATAACGGTCCTAGGGCGTCTCATGCAACTATTAAAAGAGACGCCCCTTAGCCGTCATCTGCCATTTAGTAAAACTTTCTGCCTTTTTTTTCCATTTACTACTTATATATACCAGTTTTTTCTTTTTTTTTGACTTTGATTATTAGTCTAAGAGTGTTTCCGAAGCATATTTGAAGCGCTTTATTCGAAATTTAGAGCAAGTATCGAATTAATGACAGGTGTTGTTTACCTTTTTGGAAAATCGAAAGAAGTATTGAAAGAATATTCCTTCGATTCTTTCGATACTTGGGAGGGAGAGAGGTTCAAGAATTACGAAGGAACACAAAATAGTAACAATGAAAATGAAAATAAATAAATAAATAAAAGTGGACAATGCAATTATAAAAAGTGAAATCTGATCAAAATAATAGTAATTATAAAATATAACTATCCACATGGCCACTATGTAATAATTAACCATACCTTCCCTTTATATTATGAAAGTTGGAAAGATTTAACACTCGTAGTAAAACAACATAGTAATTTTCACAAAGATTTATTCATTTCTAAATAAAAGGTACAAAGTCTATTTTTATTGAATAATACAAAATAAGATTTCTTACCTTTTGGAAAATTGAAGGTACTGTGTCATCTCGCAATCTAATTACATCAAGGGTCTTATTAAAGCTATTTTCCTCAAAATGTAAAGAGCAAATATATCAAACTTTAACTTTTGGGTTTAAGTTCTCGCTTCCAATGGCTTCTAACCGGTCGGGACGTAAGGGACGGTCCCTTTAAGTTAACATTTCTTGGAAATCTAAAATTATAAATATCGATATAGAGTTTTAAGAAAAATACATCACTATTAAATTCTAATGTAAACAAACAAGACAGTTTCAACAATAGGTTTCGGCAAAGTAAAACGTGTTTAATATAAAAAAAATGTAGTGTATAGTTAAGATTGCATGTCCACATCACAAAAAAAAGTTATGTGGAGCACTTTATAACAACAATTTACTTGTTTTAATCAATGAAAATCTTACTAACCTGTGTAAAGTTAAATTAGGGTATTTATCATCTTTCTTCGCACCACACCACAAAACTGAACATTTCATATTGAAAACTGCTTGCACTTTTTGCAGATATTAACATAATATAAAACACAAATTTGAAGCCACTTAATTAGTAAATTGAAAAAACCTTTCAGCAAAAACACAATTTGACATCTTAAGTACTCTGAATTCTGAAACACAACATGGCGACAAGGCACTCTAATGACATTCGTATGACGTCATGCCTTTAATTTTTTCATTCGGTAGGAGAATGAAAATAGTAGGTACTATCTCTTTTTTTCTTCAATGGTTTTTGTATTGGGAGAGTGAGATAAAAGAGTTTTAGTTATACCTACTTAATATCTATATAACTATAAAGTATGTATAGAAAAATAGAACATCTCCATGGATATCATCTCAGTGGTACTAGTCTATGAAATTTAATGCTCTAAAAACAAAATATCAGACTCATGCGTTAAAACACCTAAGGAAACAAAGAAAAGAGAAATATTTTAATTTTTGTATATCAGTCTTCTCCCACCGGGGAATGATCGAAATGGATGTTCTTAAACAGTGCTGAGCGATTGTTTAAAGTAAAATATTAAAATCTTAAATATCCAAAAGAATCAGTTGTACCTAGCTTTAATGAAAGTTTCAGGACGTGGGCTAAGATAAAAATACTCGAAGAAACACGCAAAAAGTCAGATTGTATAATAAGTTAGTACACAGAAACATGTTGTTACTAATAAATTTCAAAACTGGACTTAGGCATTGGAGATAATTAAATGGAGGCTTAAACAGTGCGGCAAACACTTCTTAAAATCTGCTTGATGTGGCGTTATTGTTGACTTTCTGTCTTACCCCGTTTTTCATCTTCCCCCACTTACCCTGGAGAAGCTCACATTTCGACATTGAGTCAAGTCTGGTCTATCGCTCCACGAAATTGCGTGAGCTCACATTTTTGAAAAGGCATCCATCGTTTAGGCCAACCAACAGCCAAGAGGAAGTTAGTATCTACTTACGAAACGCTTGTTTCTTTTCTTTGTCTACCAAACGGGAGGTGATAAAATCTTATGCAGTAAAGGTATAAACGCCACACTCCCATCTAAATGGCAAAATTGAATATTTAACTAGCTTAAATACTTATTTAAATATCAACTAAATTTGAAAAAAAAAATCAGACACCTATCCATTAATTATTTTATTAATTTATCTAATAGTAAGTAAATATAAGTATAGGACCGTCGTGTAATTTGAGTACTCTGTGGCCGTAAGGCTTTAGGGAATGATCATCACCATCACCATCACCATCATGTCATCTGCGTAAGCTAAGCAAGGACAGGTAAACTTTAATAACAGATCATGTTCTTATTATTTATAAATGATCTGTTGTTTACCTGTCCTTGCTTAGCTTACGCAGATGACATAAAACTATTTAAAAAAATATGTAACGATAGAGATTGCTTAGAAGTACAAAATAATATAAACATACTTAATAACTGGTGCGTGGATAATTACATGACATTAAATATAAAAAAATGTCATGTTATTTCGTTCAGCAAAAATAAAAATCTCATATTATATCCATACAACATAAGAGGAAATATACTAGGTAAAGTCTCTGAAATTAATGATTTAGGGGTAGTTTTTGATTGCAAACTTTCTTTTCGCAGCCATTACGATTGTTACAAAAGCACATCGTATGTTGGGATTTATATTAGGAACGACAGTACCATTTAAGAAACCATCCACCCTTATTTTGCTGTATCAATCATTGGTTCGTTCCATTCTTGAATACTGTTCTTCAATATGGTCACCTATTTATGCAGTTCATACCGATCGCATTGAGGCTGTGCAAAGGAAACTGTTAAGACACCTTGTCGAAAAGATAGGCAAAAAAACACCTTAACTTGCTATAAGGACCGCCTAAGCTATTTTAATTGTAACACTCTTGCATTGCGGTGAAGCTGAAGTGTTGATTCCTGTGTTGTTCTTTACAAGATAGTCAACGGTCACATTTATGGAAATCTCTTACAAAATATAAGTTTTAAAATACCTAGGCGAACAGTTCGGCGACCACAGCTTTTTCATTTCCACTTGACAAACAACAATGTATCATATAGTAACCCTTTAAATGGGATGTGTAAACAATATAATGAATTGCCAGAAAATGTAGACATATTTAACCAATCGCTTTCAGTCTACAAAAAATCCGTAAGTAGTTAGTGCCTTGCAAAACGTAAAGTGATCTTTTGTAAAAGTTATTATTATTATTCTTTTTTAACATATTGTGTTCATTATTAATATATATGTAGTGTAGATGTAAAAATTTAGTAACATTGTTTGAGTTTATTCAAGTTAAATTATTTTCTCTTTTTTAAGTCAATGTAACCTTATAACCTACCATATTATGTCAAATTTGTGTACAACTTTTATTGAATTATTGTTATGCAATATCTTAATTTAAGTACATATAATAGTTATAAGATAACAATAATTTGTTGCTGTACCTAATAAATAAATAAATAAATCACAACTTTTCGTAATTGCCCAGGCAGACTGCAGGGCTATGAGTCTCTCCTCTGGGTGACGAGGAGGTTTAGGCCATAATCCACCAACCTGGCCCAATGCTGGTTGGTGGATGGCAGATTATCCAGGCGTACAAATGACTTCTAACAAACGGGCTGCTTAACGTGCCCTTCGAAGCACGGAAGCCGGTGCCGTGAGAAATGAATGGTAGACTATCACGAGCGTTGCTTAATCTGCGTTATCGATTACAAGACTTCATAAGGGTAATACATTAGGTCAATGGGGTAATATTAGCTGTGATATTACCCTTATGAAGTCGTGTGTGAGCAATATTTATCAAGAATAGACTGATTGACTCACACGTTTTAAACGAAACCTTACGGAAAATAAATGACAGTGACATTTTGTAACATAAGGGTACGGAACGGAGATCCGTCCGAACATTTTTCTATCTGTCTCTGTCACACATGTCAAACAAATTAAACGCTATTCCCTCTGTTTCTTTTCTTTGAGTTTTTGAGTGCGTGAAATGGTAACTCAAACTAGGGCCTATTCATTTCCAGTTATTTTCGCAGTATTATTTACAAAATACTAAATAGTGATATAAATCAAGTAGTTAGAATACTGTGTCGTGCTATATTTGAAAGTGAAATGTGGTCGATCGTGACAGTGTAAAAAGAGTGCTACGTAAGTATAACACGTTCCCAATATGTAAGTCGCCTAACACTTGGCCTATCTGAGCGCTTCGAACGTTTTATATTTAGTCGGGTAAAAGTAAATACCTGTCAAACAAATGGCAGTGTGGAGTATTGTAAAGGAAAAAATATTTTGTCGATTCGAAATTGATCTTAATTTTATTTAGATAGGATATGATCAGTTATGGAGTAGTTGAATTAATGAAGCATTTTATGACCATTAGTATTGAAAGTTTATTGTAAAGGCGAATCTAAGCTAGGTAAGTAACTGATGAAACAAAAAAAATACATGTTTCGTATGCCCTTGTTTGTTGCAAAACCTCGATTCCTTTGTCAGATTTGTACACTTTTACTTTTTACCTCTAATTTTGTGCGTTTGTGACGTCACTAGAGTTTCGCAAGTTTTTTTAAATGTAGGTAGAAAGTTGCAATGATGCTACCCAGTTATAAACTAGTTTTTAGTTATAACATAACTTTTTTTACACTGCACTAAACCTAGCAGTTGATTGGTTCGTTCTTATGCTATTGTTGTTTGACACACTTAAAAATAGTTTTACATTTGAAATTACTTGGTCTTCAACAAGTTCATTTATTTAATTATTGTATTTTAGTTACTTGAGACACTATTTGTAGTATTGCCTATTTGGTTATCCCATGAGAGGTTTTAACAGCAATTGCTTTTTAACTCAACATTTATTCAACTAAATTCACAGTAAATAGTGGCAAATATAAACTATTATGAATTTCTACCAGGTTTTATGACACTTTTTGTAAACCAGGATATTTTTTGTTTGGCTTATAATGGTTTCAGTTCATATTAAGTATTTCCTTGACCAGAGTTTCAGGCAGCAATCTTTTATTTTTCTATTTTTTATTATCTATTATTGTTTCAATTATTAGATTGGCAGGTAGATAAAGACCTATAGATAAAGACTAACAATAGTTACCTTTTTAACAATAATATTGCTGTTATATTTCTTGATTATTCTACACATACAAACATTATTACCCAAACTTAATCCTAATCTAAGACCTTCACCACAATGTTAGAACAAACTAACTATAAACATTATTAACGCTGTTAATGTGTACCTATAAATAATTATTATTAGTAGTCTTATTTGAGTCTTAAAAAAACATGATAAAATGATAATTCAAAGAGGTTTTTATTAATATATCTTCATTTGTGATGGTGGAGTAGTGTTTAAACAACCAAATATATTCTTTCTATATGTATTATATATTATTTACTTTTTTTACCTTCCTTTGTGCATTTGTCAATTACACAAAACCATTATTTACTTCTAAAGCTTAGTTTTAAAAAATTCTATTATTGAATAAATTTATTCTTCATATTTGAATAGTATGACAAATTTTCGTCCTTTGTCTAAGTGCCTTGAATACAGATATTATGTTTACCTTCACATAAATGATTATCCAAGTGGATATGGACCAAGTGTGGGAGTTATTACTGTTATAACAAAACAATGCTTATATTACATTATGGAGTGTATGAAAATCAATTTGATTTATCTAGTCTCCTTTGTTTCTATAAAATGTTAAGTTTGATTATTAAAGATTGAATCAGTCAGAAATAGTCTCATAGATTCTGTTTATTCTGTCTTTTTTTGTTTACAATTTGTTTAATGTTCGGTTACAGTTCTGTTCCTAAAATATAGGTATGTATATTTTTTATGTTGAATTTGCATAGCAGACTATGGTGCATCCTTTGTAAACACAGTCAAGCTCAGTGCTAAGAGAGAAACATCTTTATAACTTCCTTAATAAGTTTGTATTTCCAATAAAATATTTTTGTATTGGTAATTTCAAAAGGAAACATACTCAATAAAAAAATAATCTCTTATTGAGATTTGAGATAAGTATGCTCTTAAGATATAGCTTTTGTTTGCTGTAGACTGTACAAGAACACATGGATTTCACTGTTACACATGATATCCTAACACTGAGTGACAAGTAGATGCCTTGCCTTATGGACCCCTTGATAAGTATGTTATGACTGTTACAGATAGGGTTGCCATTTTTTGAGTCTGAAAAGAATATCAAACAGTATTTTGGAAAAATAAACAGTATTCAATTTATTTAATGTTTTAAACTCATATTTTTAGAGCTCCTTGCACAAATTATCAATTATAAAGTGTTTATTGAAAACAGTATTTGGAATACTTTATTTTTGTTCAACAGTAAACAGTATAATGTTGTGAAAAACAGTATAATACGTAACAAAAAATACCTTACGTTAAAAACAGTATGGTTGGAACCCTAGTTATAGATTCAAAAAAGACCTTAAAGATTATAAATAGCTTTCAGTCAATGTAAAAATTTTAATTAAATAAGCACTTGAATGTTCCAATCAAAATGTTTTTTGAAGACTGTAAGTTCTAAGTTTGAGTCTCAGCTGTATCAGCTCAGGATAGCATACTTTTTTAACCTGTCTAGTTTCATAGTCTGGTCTTCATACAGTTCAAACAGTGAACAGAAGAGAATGTGTGTATTTAAAGTACTTAACACATTATTTTTCCTTTCTTTACAGATTTGATGGCAGCGAAAAACCAATCATAACAGAATCAGTTATAAATAATCTAATATAAAAGAGAAATACAAGATAAAGAAAATAAACAAAAGAAGATTGTACATTAGTTTACTTTTTCTACTGTGATCTCGCTACTGTAGATATATATTAATTTTTTTTAACGTTTCTACATACATGCATATGTATCTAGTTCGGTTTTAGTGCAATTTTTGTTGTCCGAGTTGTTTTTCTATGTTGGCATTGTTTATGAAGTGAGCTTTTTGGAATATGAGCGGGATGAGCGCAACAAATGTCAGACCGCAGCAACCGATGAGACAAATTGACTTGGATCAGGTAAATAATATTTTTAATGTCTTTGAATTTCTGCTTCTATGCTGGGCTGGGAGCGAAAGAAAAACATAGAATGTGCCAGCTGCTTCTCTTCCCGGGCAAACTGTAAAAGTCAGTTAAGGGACGGAGGATTTATTGGCGATTTTGCGGGCGACAGGCTGACCCCCTGTCACTGCTATAGTCTCTTTCCATCATAATAATTCCTCCTTTGTCAAACGTGACATCAGATGGTTTTTATAGCCTCTGGTGTTCTGCCTACCCCATTAGGGATACAGGCGTGAAGTTATGTATGTATGTATGTATTTTTAATTTCTATTATGTCTTATAGATGAATATCCTTATTAAATTATACTTTGCCTGTGCATTTCTATTATATTACGTAGTTAGATTCATAGTTTTGACAGGCTTAGAATAGTCTTACTGAACTTGGATAAGCATGTCTTAAAATGTGAGTTATCTTTTTTCGGATGAACTCTGTTTGTAGGATGAAATCTGCCGCTAAATATCGCCGCCCTAGCGGTGATGTGTTCTGACAAAAGAGTAATGTTCACGGTCCATACAGTCTCTGACCTGTCAAACTTCTTTTAGTTAGGTATGAGAATGTATAAAGATGATATTGTCATTGAAATGCTGCCTGTTTATATTTAAAATATTGGTACAGACTTTTTTTTCTTAGAAACGATATCGGGATTTTTGGGATATCGGGGAAAATATTAAAAGCCTTGCTGCGGTTCCTAATAGAAGTAAATGATTTTGAATTAACCGAACATGAGCTATTATTTGCTCTAATGTTTTAATACATTCCATGAGTTGTCAAAAATTGGACAGGTCAGCTATGAACATTACTCTGAAGTCAGTTCCATCCTTAGCCCATTTTCTGTCTTCTTCAACCTCAGATTTTCTTACAATCAAACATAAGGTAAGGTCAGATTGAGTTGAAATCTGCTTTTTCTGTAAAACGATTCCTTAGAACATTGTAGAGCACAACATTTTCTAGAAGCCCCCAGTTCTAGGTGCGCGGGATTTTTTTATGTTGGTTAGTAAACCCGAGTTTGACCTACATCTCACCTAATGTTAAAGCAGATGAGGTTGAAGATGCCAGCACTCGGGTTATGGACAAACTGGCTCTTAATAAAACTATGCCGGAAAACATCACTGTGATATTAAAATTTGACTGCAGATTTTGTATGAAGGATCGTTGCTAGCTAGGACGGATTAGTCGCCCTTTTCGACACACTTAACCAAGGGTGCTAGGGCTTATTTAGGCCGATCCTACACGGACTACGATATTACTAACTCTCCTGTTTGGTATTCATAAGACAATATTTTTATAGCTACTGTTACATATGCTCTAAAATAGCTTGCTAAAAATCGTGCTAATTTGCATGTTAGTTTTGAGCAACATTCCGACACACATGCTACTACGTAGCAAGTGCTGAAACAGTAGCTTCAAACTTCCATCGGGACTATACCTATAGTTTGTAGGGTCAGTAAGCCGGTTATCGGCCATCTAAGGATTGTCACAACTTTAGACCTATAAAACAACATTATTATGACACGTCAGATTTATTAAGATTATACGATTGCATCATCAATATAATCAATTTTATGGTTTAACCATCAAATGTCTATTATCATAGACTACTAATTAAAAAAAATATATATTTATATAAAATTGGCGATAATGCCGGTATGCGGCCATTTTTCTTAGTTATCGACCAAGATGCGCTAGTTGGCGGCCGTTGAACAAACTCACTAAATAATAAGTACTCATCTAAATAAAAAAAAAACATTTTTATGTAATCGCAATATATATTTATATTGAAAATATTATAACAAAACTTATGAACTATTAAAACTTTTTGCATGATTTTCACAAAACATACTATATGTTTTAAACAATATTTCAAATTTTGCTTTAGATTATTTTTTTAGCTTTTGAGCACGCACTTATGATATAAATTTAGAACAATAACAAAAATTAGCTTAATTTATAAAATAATTAACTTGTAACATTTATAAAATTTTAAAGACTACGTTATTTATTTCTTTACTAGACTATTTATACCTATATATGAGATCTAATTTTCGAAATAATCAGCCTTAATTAAATACTGAGGGTAAATCAATTTTCAACGAAAACATAAGTTGCGCTGATCTTAAACTTAACAAAAGTAATAAATCAAATTAAAAAAATAGAAAACATAAATAAATTTCTTGGATTCATTAATAAAAAAAATCACCATGGCCTTTTAAATGCAATTTTCGTTTGTATCTATGAATCGCAATAATAGTAGCATTCATTGTCTGTCTATATTATACAAGAATTGCATTTAAAAGGTCTGTCTTTAACTGTATCATAAGACATTCCTATGAAATCGGTACATTTAAGATGGAACCAGTTAGAACAAAAATCACAACCGATATTCTTATTTTCATCGTCTTCCGTATCACTGTTTAAAATAAAAGTGCACTGTGCGCATTTTTGTTTGTTATTTAAATTTTCTTTGTTTCGATAACATTTGTGTAATTGAGGACGTTTCACAATCCTTTTTTTTTTGTTTTCTTCTCTTTCGTTTCTTCTATGCTCCATCTCTTCTTTTCGTCGTTTCGTAGCCTGCGCTTTTTCTCTTTTATCATTATCTTTAGCGTTATAAAAATCTCGCCAAGCTTGAGAAGATATGGAGGGGGGCATCACAGTTTTAAATTTGTTTACTTTGGGTTTCGCTTGTGGACAGGGCAAACGCAAATGTTTTTTATACGTCACAACTGCAGGAGGACTAAGTGGTATACAATTTTCGATTGCAGATAAAGAATTAGATGGTTGATCTGATTGTGAGAGTGATGAATGAGTTAAAAGTATTGGTTTGGAAGCAGGCAGTATATAAAAAGGCTGCGATTCTGTATCTAAGGGCATGGTTAGTATTTCTGGGGAAGTGGTACTCTCCGAATTCGAAGATGTTTGTGAAGAAGAAACTACTGTTGCTGGTGGCAAGCAGCAAACCTCTGGTGATGTTACAAGAGGCTCTGCTGTGGGTGTGTATTCTGAAATTGGAGGTGTAAGATTTGAATCTTTTATCTGACCTTTTTTTATTACTGGTATTTTAAATATGGTGTCTTCTAAATGCGTTGACTCTACACAAACATCTTTAATTGGCGTGCTCGTTTCAAACGGTATAATCACTATATCATCTAAGGACACCAAACTTCCTGTTTCTAAGCCAGACACATGCATTGTAGAAAGAGTTTCTAGATTCGATTCCGGGACAATATTTGGGCTATTGATAACAATTTGATGGGGAACAACATTAACGGCAGAACGGTCTGTTAATACTATTTCACTGGCTTCATTTATTAAAGAATTAGACAGACAGACGGTTGAATCAGTTCTATCTTCTGACCCAGTTTCATATAACATAAGATCATCTCTTGGTTCCTTTTTTCTTAATTTTTTTACTTCTTGAAGTATACATTTTATGTTGATATTCCGACTCTTTAGAATGGGTCTCAAATGCCTTAAAACTTTTCTAGTTGATATAAGATCTTCATTTGTAATGCCCCCTCTCTCATTTTCAATCGGAACATTTAACTTTTCTATAGTATTTTGAACGCACTTCGAGTAGTCTACTGCGTCCGGGTTAAAAGGAAATAAACCGCAGCGTTTAAAGCCACTAATGATGTTTGATGGCACTCGTGAGTCCTCTAAAACGGTTTTAAATAATGCGCAAAAATTTGTTTTTGTAACAGAAGTGTTTAAGTTTTCCTGTTTTGAGAGAAAATTGCGGACTGTATTTTTCCAATAAGATTTTAGGGGGCCAAAAAGACTAACATCTGCTGGTTGTAATAAATGCGTGGTATTTGGAGGCAAGGCATATAATATAATGCCCAAACTTTCACATGCAACGCTCAGAACTAACGACATATGAGATTTATGACCATCTACAAGAAACAAAATAGGTTTCTGTATATTATTTGCCTCAATCCAAGAGTTTAAGTCATTGGTGACATACTCAAAAAATACATCACCTTTCATCCATCCCGATTCGCTTCTTCCAAGACACCATTCTGGAGGCATACTTTCGACAACAGCTCTTGGGGGTCGTATGTATGGGAAAACAACTAGCGGCGGACAGACTTTACCGGAGGCATTAAATGTTACCAAAACTGTCAAATTGTCCTTTTCGCTGCCTGCCTTAATTTCATAAAGATTGCGATATCCACGTGGTCCGAGAACTTTACCGCTTTTTGGGCACAATGCGAACCCAGTTTCATCGGCATTGAACATTCTTTCTGGATGTTCCAAAATGTCCGATTGGCCAATTCCCTCTAAAAAAGCTTTTAAGTTTTGGAACCAAAGCCGAATACTCTGTTCTGTCACACGTGCGCGAGCTTTATTTATTCCCTCAGCAGACCGCACCGATATTTCAGGGTGGCGTTTTAAAAAATTTAAATACCACGTCTGCCCCGGCCGATCATCTTTAAAAGGATTTAATATTTGTAGATCTTTTATGATTTTTTGTACAGTATCCAGAAGCTCCTGCTTTTTGACCGGGAAACCGCATTTGGCAATGTTGATTATCCAATCAACCACTTCTTTTTCTCCCTCTAATCCCAATACAGGCTCTGGGCCTCGATGCTTTATTTTATCCCCACGTCTACCATGTAATCGGTCTTGAATAGTGCTTCTGGGAACACCATATTTGCGACAAGTTTCCCTGATACCCTGCCCGTTTTTTCTTATCTCCTGTAAAACTATTTCCAAAGTTTCTTCTGAGTATCCCTGAATTCTCTGTTTTTTGGAAATATGTGACATCTGTAATAGGTAAATAATATCTTACAACATTACTTCAAATAACATTACTTATGTTACAAAAAGTCAACGAAAAAAGGCTTTTTAAATTCATTAATAACGGGTTTCTAACTAAAATCACGAAAAGCTTATTAATTTTGTTACCGGCCGCCGCAGAACTAAAAATTTTATGATGGCCGATAACCCAATGTACAAAATACTTCTGCAGTTTGGTTACCGGCCACGTCAACACTCGGGTGGCCGCAAACTAAAGAAACTTTACTGTTCCGGCCGGCCGGTATGCTTAGAGCAGATTAATACCTTCTTCTCGAGTAATGTCAGTGGCCGAAATCTAAAATAACTAAAGTGTATAGTAATTTATCTCCAATAAAAAAATTTAAACTTAGTCGGTTTACTGTAAACATAAAAAAAATAAACTCTAAGATTTCATGCTAGGCACTAGTTTTGCGGCCACCTGGCCGGTATCCAAAATTATATAAATATTCGTAATCCAGAAAGCGGCCACCTCAAAATAATGCTTTATATTAAAATTCTACGTTTAAAATGTTACAAATTACATAAAATATTACATTCTGCTACTATTTAAAGGCACAACCAAGGCTAAAAGTCATATTTAAGTTGAAATTCATACCTTTTCATTACAACTTGCCCACTATTTTTTTCGTAAATTCTCGACACGTCTTCACACTATCTTCGCGGCCGTCGAAATAAAAGATGATTTGTTGATGCAAGCTTAATGAATACGCGACCAATTTTAGATGTCATTACGTAGGGACTAATGTACTAGGGAAATAGAGACTTTTATCAATGAAAGACGAATATTTATACTATTATCGTTATATTTGTGCAGCAAGTCTCTAAAATGGCCGCATACTGGCGTTGGCCGCAAAACAGGCTTAATGACCCTATAATTTATTACGTAGCAATTACGTTTGAATTCGTAGTTAAAGACCGTTATTTTATTATTTGGTGGGCACAGATCTATCGTGAGTCCATCTCAGCGCACACTCCAATGTATACTTACCAGGAATTTCACTATTTCCCTGAAAATTTCAAGAAGGCCCTTTTAATAAGGAATGCATCTTTTTTCCTTGATGCTAGTTGTATACGACCTTGTCGAGAAAGAATATGCTTCGCAATTTAAAATAATCAATGACCAAAGAGACCCTTTGCTTTGACGTTTTTATGAACGATAATAGATTGTGATCGAATCAAATCAGTGAATTCATGCGTTGCAGATAAAGTGTGTCGGAGATAAATACTGACTGACGTTTTTGGCTTGTTTATAACCTACGACTAAGCCCGTATTGCATTATTTATTATTTGCGTCTGAAAAAACGTCTGTCTTCTGTTTTATACATGTCGAGATACACGTGTCAGTTTTGTATGCGAAATACCACATTCCTGCTTATAAAAAACCTTAGTTAATCACACCAACTACATGGCCTCAAAGTAAGCGAAGCTTGTGTTATGAGATACCATGTAGCGAACTAGGGGGGGAACCTAGAATATAAATACATATATAGATAAACACCCAGACGCGGAACATTTTTTTTTCTTTTTCCGGGCGGTAATCGAACCCGCAACCACTGGCGTCTGAGACAGATAAGATTATTCCATCGCCATAGTGGTCGTGAACGGTAACTAGAGTCATACTCTCAAGCCTAGGTTCGTTGTCAATTAAGTACCTAAAGTTCAACTCTGAGTATGCGACTAGATTGGGAGCCTCAGAGCAAAGTTTACCACTTGATTTGGTAAACTTATATCAAAGATAAAAAAGAAATGGATTGTTTTCTTTATATGGTGACGGATTTTGCAAATGATGCATTGTTTACCGAGTTTATCACTTCCCGAATCGCGCTTTCCTAAGAAAGCTAGCTGAAAAATTAATTACTTAACGCTTTTAGATAATCAACGAATGCAGAGCATTAAAAACACCGACTTCACGTCAAAACTTTGGCTGAGTTGAGAATGTCATCAACATAAACACTCTCCGAAATCATACATATTTTTTCAAAATTTTGAGATTCGATGAAATTTAAATGGGACTAAATATGAAGTATCCTCTATCATATGAAACAAAATCAATTCATAATTGTCCGAAATATCGTGTAAAAAAGCCACAAAAAAAACATACAGACGAATTGAGAACCTCCTCCTTTTTTGGAAGTCGGTTGATAAAAATACGTAAACTATCGAATGCCTGATTTAGCATATTAAGTCACTACTAGTTAAACTGTTTTGTCTCCATAACGCAGGCTCATAGCTTACTTTAATTTGGGAGTACAGTTGGGGTGATTAACTATTATGAATTAATGATTATCGATTACGTAGAAATTTCGCCAAATATAGCTAGCATATAATTTTCCACAAGAATGTTATTAAATAGAATATATATTTTCAACTCCGCCCAAATCAAAGAGACAATTTGTTCAGTTTTTTATGATATTATAGACAGATTTATACATCGCTTCATCCGACGAAGTATAAGCGTTCGATCGTTATTCAATTAGAACAAAATCTAATGTACGAAAGTCTAGAAATAAAGTATAAATAATAAAATCCCCAGACAATTACACCAACTACATGGCCTCAAAGTAAGCGAAGCTTGTGTTATGAGATACCATGTAGCGAACTAGGGGGGAACCTAGAATATAAATACATATATAGATAAACAACCAGACGCGGAACATTTTTTTTTCTTTTTCCGGGCGGTAATCGAACCCGCAACCACTGGCGTCTGAGGCAGATAAGATTATCCCACCGCCAAAGTGGTCCTGAACGGTAACTAGAGTCATACTCTCAAGCCTAGGTTCGCTGTCAATTAAGTAGGTACCTAAAGTTCAACTCTGAGTATGCGACTAGATTGGGAGCCTCAGAGCAAAGTTTACCGCTTGATTTGGTATCGTTTTTATCTATCAAAGATAAAAAAAGAAATGGGTTGTTTTCTTTATATGGTGACGGATTTTGCAAATGATGCAATTTTTGTTTACCGAGTTTATCACTTCCCGAATGGCGCTTTCCTAAGAAAGCTAGCTGAAAAATTAATTACTTAACGCTTTTAGATAATCAACGAATGCAGAGCATTAAAAACACATACTTCACGTCAAAACTTTGGCTGAGTTGAGAATGTCATCAACATAAAACACTCTCCGAAATCATACATATCTTTTCAAAATTTTGAGATTTTCAATGAACGCTCAACCGATTTCCATGAAATTTAAATGAGACCAAATATGAAGTATCCTCTATCATATGAAACAAAAATTTTCAAAATCAATTCATAATTGTCCGAAATATCGTGTAACAAAGCCAGAAAAAAAACATACTACGAATTGAGAACCTCCTCCTTTTATGGAAGTCGGTTGATAAAAATACGTAAACTATCGAATGCCTGATTTAGCATATTAAGTCACTACTAGTTGAACTGTTTTGTCTCCATAACGCAGGCTCATAGCTTACTTTACTTTGGGAGTACTGATTATCGATTACGTAGAAATTTCGCCAAATATAGCTAGCATATAACTTTCCACAAGAATGTTATTAAATAGAATATATATTTTCAACTCCACCCAAATCAAAGAGACAATTTGTTCAGTTTTTTATGATATTATAGACAGATTTATACATCTCGTCGTCCGACGAAGTATAAGCGTTCGATCGTTATTCAATTAGAACAAAATGTAATGTACGAATAGGGTTGCCAATTTTTTTTCTAGAAATAAAGTATAAATAATAAAATCCCCAGACAATTAAACCAACTACATGGCCTCAAAGTAAGCGAAGCATGTGTTATGAGATACCATGTACGAACTAGGGAGGAACCTAGAATATAAATACATACATAGATAAACACCCAGACCCGGAACATTTTTTTTTTTTCTTGTTCCGGGCGGGAATCGAACCCGCAACCACTGGCGTCTGAGGCAGATAGGTTTACCCCTTCGCCAAAGTGGTCGTATATTTGAGTCTGGAAAGAATATTATTCAGTATTCTATTTGTTAAATTTTTTAAACACATATTTTTAGTCTTGCACAAATTATTAATTAAAGTCTAGCGTATAAAGTATTTTGTATACTTTATTCTTGTTCAACAGTAAACAGAATAATGTAGTGAAAAACAATATGGTTGGCAACCCTGTATACGACGTATATATCTTCATCATCATCAGCAAAACCCTTTGTAATGAGCTCACTGTAGGGTTATGCGTCTCTCCATTGTGGGAAGAGGAGGCTTAGGACCTAAAACAATCAAGATAGACCAGTTCTGTTTAGTGGATATCCAAATTTTATAATGCCAAAATGGCTTCTGACAATCCCTAGCGACCACTGTATAGAAGTATACAGCACCCGGGACCGACTGCTTAACGTGCCCTCCGAAACACGGATGGCGGCGTCGTAAGAAACTAATGATCGGCGCGGCCACCTTTCCTTGTACCGACCGCGCCGAGAGCGTTGCATAACCTGCGATATCGTATGATATATACACGGGAGTCTGCGTCACGACAACTTACGGCACGTACAATATTTATATAAGTACAAATAATAATTACTGAAAATTACTGAGTGGAGTTTAGGTTTTTTGTGGACTCAATTATTTGTTGGTCATTTAAAAGAATAGAGATCAAACAAAGTTGATTACATACATACATACATAACGTCACGCCTGTATCCCATATGGGGTAGGCAGAACACCAGACGTTTTAAGACAATCTATATATAAACAAATTATATTAAAAAATCTATACTGATATATAAAGCTGAAGAGTTTGTTTGTTTGAACGCGCTAATCTCAGAAACTACCAGTGGGATTTGAAAAATTCTTTTTGCATTTGATAGCCCAACTCTTGAGGAAGGTTATAGGCTATATTTTATCCCGAAATTCCCACGGGATCAAAAGTTACGCGGGTAAAACCGAGCGCGGTGGCTAGTATATTATAAAGATGGAGACAGACTATTGCAGTGAAAGGGGGTCAGCCTATCGCCCACAAAAACGCCTTTAAGACCTCTGTCCCTTAACTGACTTCTACAGTATGCCCGGGAAGAGATGCAGCTGGTACATTCTATGTTTTTCTTCGCTCCCAGTCCAGTATGGAAGACTTTCTTTCGCTCCCAGTCCAGCATGGAAGACAAAGTTGATTAATTATGTATTAAGTAAATAATCAACTGAGTACCTTAAGAATCTCTTGAGCGCGAACGGGTAACAAGCATCCAACCATTCTCGCAAACATTCATATTTATAGGATATTTTTGACGGTGCTCCGTGGTGCAGTGGTCTAGACGCTACTGCGCCAATCATGAGGTCGCGGGTTCGTTTTCCACACGAAACAAGAAAAAATGTTTCGGGTCTGGGCGTTTATCTATACATTAATTTTATAGTCTCGGTACATGGTATCTCATAACACAAGCTTTGCTTACTTTGAGGCCATTTAATTGGTGTGATTGTCTGGGGATTTTATTTATTTATAGTATGGGATGAATGTCTTGCATTTGCATTGCCAAAGCTTTTTAAGTTCTTAGTCCCACTGCTGGGCAAAGACCTCACTCCAGTTCTTTAATAATCTTTCTGTCTTGAACTATTTATTTCCAAAACCCTATATTTAGATTTTATAAACAAAAATTTCGATACATTTATCAATAGTTCTTATCATTATCACAATTTTACGTTTGTTATGATTGAATAAAAATAACTCCAGACGGCATAAACTTTAGTAGTATTGTCTCGTGCGTCAGTAAAGCATCAATGGTTTACTATAAATATAATTACAATCGTTTGCCAAATTACAGAGAGCATTGAAACTAAAGCGTGTGTCTCGTTTGTCGACTTTAGTCACGCCTGCAGGGCTTACATGCGTCCATCGATGTATTGGTATATCGATACGATAAGATTTATCGACATAATTTTAAGACTCAGCCAAGTTACTAAATATTGGGTACAAAACTTTAATAAAAATAATTATATTACATTAAAAAACCAAGTTAGCTAATATTTTGAAATAACTTATGTGAACTTTTTATTTCGTTTGATTTATTATTGCTATCTTTCTGATTCCCTCTGAATCTACTTATTTGCGACATAAATAAAAAATATTTCCTAACATAGTACTACAGGTAGAGTACTAGTGGCCCCCGGCCGTAGTGAAAAAAACTTTCTTTACTCAGAGACAGCGCTTAAGGTCCGCGAAAAGTATGGAATACGCACCCCTGAGTTCAGTTTTTGAGTTGAGAAATACGGTAAATACGGCCCTAAGTATATGTGCATAAGAAAGTGCACCGAAAGTGCACTCATCTGCGTAGATCGACGTAAGTCGGTACTTCTCATATCTTCCGTCAAACATCAATGTGTTCCGGATATCTATGTTTGAATTACCATCTAATATCCCAGGATGTTATTTATTTAACATCAGGTAAAAACATGGTCGTTTGTCCTAAAATAACATTTAAAATATGTGTATGCATGGCTGGCCGTGGGTCGCGGCTTGCCGTCCCTTTTCTCTGAAGTAGGAACCAACTAGAGTTCCTACACTTAAATGAAACACTATTTAACGGCTCAGCAGTGCGAGCACAGAACTTTATCGACTCGTATTGTTACGAATGTTCGTATAGTATGGAGACGTTTTTTTTAGCAATAATTGAAATCTATCCACTGCCATACGGCCAGCTTAAACAAATGTGTGCCTTGTTAATTGTGAATGTTTGTACACATGTTTAACTCTTAAATAACTGTTACATAGAAAAATTAAATGTTACTAAAAACTTGCAACCGACTCCATGCTATACGAAAATTCGTAAACATACGAGTCGATAAAGTTCTGTGCTCGCACCGCAGATTCCCCGCGTCGCTGCCCGCGCCGCTGTCGCTATCACTGTCGACCCCATGGTTATTAGAAACGCACCTAACACGAAGCTGTGGTAATCACCTTTTACTTTACACTCATACCAGGTGCGGTAGGTCTATTTAAAGCCCTTTAAACAGAAAACAATTGGGTAAATAAATCTATGCTCATAAGCTCGTATTTAATTATCATGGCGGAAATAATGAGACTGACTATTAAACTAATTAACAAATCAATTCGTATAGATAGACGTCATAGATCTTGCATCGCATGCACCTAATTAGTAGCGGAACCGGAAAATATATAGGTAGTAGGTACAGTCAGCCACAAAAGTAACTCAACAGAGCAAAAGTGCAAATTAACTACAGTAGAGTCCGTTTATTATGACTTCGCTTATGTTGACCAACCGCTTATTATGACGTGTTTACACAGTGAAGTTTGGTTTTCATATAAATTATATAACTAAGTCGGATATAATGACTTCGTCTATAGTGACATATCGCTTATTGAGACCCTTTTTTAAATTTTGTCCGCTTATAGTGACCGACCGTACGACTTCTAACACCTTTGGCAGTGTTCGGGAGAGTCACGTTATACCCATAGACTTTCGGCGCGTGAAAGGCTTTTTTGATTTGAGTCTCAGAGCGTAGATTTATTTATTGAGTCTAATTATTAATATCTACTTTGATTTATCTCTATTTTATTCCTTGCTATTAAAATAAATCACATACTAACTTACAGTATTATTCTTGCAGTACCTATGCTTTGTATGACTTCCGTTTAGTATGACTTGTTTCTTATTTCCCTTCGATGTCATTATAAACGGATTCCACTGTATACAAGCGTTCAGTAATTTATGAAGCAGTTGTGTTATGTTTATTATGATCGTTTGTGGGTTAAGTTAAGGTTTGGTGGTAATGTCCATGTGAAAGGATAAGCTTTACAACAGAACTAATACATACGGTCCTTTTTACCCGCCATAGTACCTAACTACGTGAAAGCGTAGTTGCTTTAAAGGGGAGGATAAGCCAGTGAAATCACAGGAACAAAAGGCTTTAATAGCTGAAGCCTTTAGTCGGCAACGCATCATTAAACTTACCATCTTTAATTAATGATGTCCATGGGCGTGGAAACTTCTTACCTACCATCAGGTGCATCAGATGGAGTGCCTGCTTGTTATGGTGCGTACAGATTGCTGTAATAGAACTTGTAATGTAACATTCTGCGCACCACACGTCCAAATACGCAACGTGCGTGGAATGTTACATTACTAGCAATCTGTACGCACCATTAGCTTTCATGATCCCTTTTTGCGCTCTTTGCGCCCTTGTCACGGCAAATACTTATGGCTAGTAGGGTGTTCAGTTGTTTTGCAGTTTAGATTATGTTATGCGACTTTTTCGGCCGACTGTACACACTGCAACAGAATCATGTATGTATACCACTTTGGACGAGCGCGTTTGTGCGTACGGGGTATGTGCGTAAAACTGGTTGGTACTCATACATAATTTTGTTGTAGTGTGTACCTACATCGAATTGAATTAGTTTCAAATATGGATTTCGTCTGACTGATTTTTCAGTTTTATTCATCTTATATAAAGCGAATCTCTATGAATGTCGTAGCTAATATGACATCTTCATCACAAATCATTGTAGTGAGACCACAGGGGGGCTAGCATGCGATCATCGACAACGATAATTCGGGCCTTTTATCGATATTTTCTTAGAATATGGCACTTAAAGTAAATAGGGTCGCCTAATAATAGTCAATAATATTTTAATAGCAGATTAATACTGATGAGTGGGTCATAAATTGCGAAAAAAAATGTCTTTTTAATATTTTTCATAAATTAAAATTTCAAAATTCTTCTAAGTGATCAAAATTTAAGTTTGATCTGTAGTTTATGACTACACAGCAAATAATAAAAACGTCTCCATCTAATTGTATGTAGTCATAAAATGTAGATTAATTTGAAATTCTTAATCTGCTATTAAAAAATTTACTATTATACGTGGACCATGTATTTTTTTTTAAATTTGGCATATTTGGTTCTGTGGACTTAATCATGGTATCAAATTGAGCAATTCTATCTATTTTGGTGCGCATGTTAGCTAACATTATACGATAAAACAGCAAAGTAATATTTATCTTGTCGATTCTACTCTTTATCGTTGTTAGCATGCTAGCCCTGCTGAAGGGCTATGAGTCCTTCGCCTGGGTAACGAAAGGGTTTAGGTCGTTAACAAAGCTGGCCCAGTACTGGTTGGTGGATGTTAAATAAATGATCGGCGGTCACCCATCCTTGTACCGACCGAACGTTGCTTCACCTGCGATATCTATTGATCCACAGGATCCACTGCGCTGCGACTACTTTGATATGTCTATAGAAATAACTGGTGCAAAGTTATATTATAACCTTTGTGACGCGCGTTCGTAACTATCTTTCCATTTATTTCCATCGCCTACAGCTTAGCCTAGCTCCGGGTACACGGTCAGTGTAATTGTAGCTCTAGGACTTATCATACAGAGATCAAAGTTTAAATTGCTTTATCAATAATAGATTTTCATTTTCATCAATAGTAGTAGATTATTGCATCGACGCACGAGGGCAATATAAATTATTTTGGCGAGTTGCATAATCTGCTTTTCTTTCAACTATTACCTATAGGAATAGTAGATAAAAGAAACTCATATCAAACTTTTAAAATACAAGTTTAATTAACAAAGTGCTCGCCAAATAATTTTTTAAAATTTCTTTCATATTTAAATCAGAGTTAGCAGCAATAATTTTTTAAATTTGGAACAAGTAGGATAGAAACGAATAATACTAACGTAAAAAAAAGTATTGATATCGGCTGGCTGAATAGAGCTAATCCATTGAGATTGGCCGCTTTGGGTGCGATTAAAAAAAAACTGTGCAATAATGAAATTTCATACATTTTTATTGCTCTAGACTAGAGCATTAAAGACACGCTTTGTACTGAGTTTTTAGTGTGATTGTGATGAAAGCATAGTTGGAAGATAAACTAATAATAGACCAGTTTTATATACAACATTTGAAACGGATTCAAAAACCATTCTTTTAGATTGAAAAGTTTATTCCCGATATCATCGTATGAAAACAAAATTATTAACTACCTATAGTAGTTGAATTAAAGCTATAAAGTACCTATACTATCAACTTCGCGCGGCTTTACTCGTGCAACTATTTGTCTCGTAGGAATATCTTCTTAATTTCTTAATAAAATAAACATAACACATAGGTATACTCCTCCAATTTGATAGTCTACAGCCTAAACTTCCTCGTCAACCAGAGGAGAGACTTAGCCCTGCAGTGGGGCGAGTTACAAAAGCGTTGAGATGTTGACATATATTTCTGTTCAAAGCATTTTCAATTCGCCTGTCAGTTTCGATTCGCTCGTTCAAACCAGCAAACAAACTAACAAACTTCTGCTTCATTATATTAAAGTAAATATACGTAATATAAGCAGGTTTTAAAATCACAAATGCAAATCTGGCTAACCCACTAAATCGAAGCATCGTAATTTTAACGTTCAGGAAGTGATGTGACCGAGTTTTTTTTTCTTCGCACGCACCGAATTCTTGAGGTATGCAATAGTGGCAGTTATTTCTGTAAGTGTAAGTTACAGAATTCATTGCAACTGGGGTTATTTTTAATGCAATGGCTGGCGATGCGCCAATTTGATGAGATCAACCGTATTTGATACGTAACCCTCATAATGAACGGTTTATATCGAAAAGTTGTTTGTGAGCGTGTTGAAGACGTATGCATTCAAAGTCAGATAATCGTACTTCCTCGGATGTTATATGCGTGAAAGTTTTGTAAGGGGAATCCGTTGATTCATACCACGGCATGAATCGCCCTAGAATGTTTTTAGAATACCCCATAAACCTAATTTTGGTGCTCCGGTAATTAAAATTTTGTTAGTTCTGCCTCAGACGCCAGTGGTTGCGGGTTCGATTCCCGCACGGAACAAGAAAAAAAAAATGTCCCGTGTCTGGGTGTGTATCTATTTATGTATTTATATTCTAGGTTCCCCCCTAGTTCGCTACATGGTATCTCATAACACAAGCTATGCTTACTTTGGGGCCATGTAGTTGGTGTGATTGTCTGGGGATTTATTATTATTATTATTAAATTATTAACAATTTTCATATGAATTTATTTATGTATCCAACGTATCGTAGAGGGTACTGTTATACGTACAAAGTTTTTATCGATGGTTTTTATGAAAGCAAATACTTTTCTTTTATGTATATTTTATGTTTTATTTATACAATATATTATGTAGTACAATTATTTGCTAACTGTTGGTCGTTTCTCTCCTCGGATTCAACTGCCCAACCTTTGTTGTCATCGTTTTATTTCGCATCATTCGCCTATGCGCTGATACTTTTTTCACTCCCAAACAATCATGTTTTCTTCTTTATTTTTAAATGTTATTGACGGTCCTAATAGAAATCTTTAGCTCTTTAGCTATCAAAAATTATTTTTTAACCTTTTTATAATTTTCTCAGTTGTCATGTCATCTTTGGTTGGATATTTTAAAATTTCGAAAACATTGTTACTTATTATTCTTATTTTATTTAAGAAGTAAAAATTACAGCTTTTAAAGGTGTTATACGAATTTCTAGTTTAGTCTAGTCTAGAGGCAATGCTGCGTTCTACACCAAAGGTCGTGAGTTCGAATCTTGCTATATTCGAATAAAATCTGCTGGCAAATATTACCGCCTCGGCGGTGATTTCTTCCGGCAGTATTCTATGGATAGCCAGCTCTTTTCAAACCCGTGTACAGTCTGCAACAGAATTATGTATACCACCCAGTCTCCTGCACACATACAATATGCACACGTATTGTATGTGTGCCAGAGACTGGGTGGTATACATAATTCTGTTGCAGACTGTACTTTCATCTTTGACCTCATGTTCATATACTATCAGGTGGGATTGAAATTAAACGCGGGCCTAGTCTGTCATAATTAACGAATGCAGAGCATTAAAAAAACCGACTTCAAGTCAAAACTTTGGTTGAGTTATAATGTCATCCACGTAAATATTCTCGGAAATAGTACAAAAAAATCTTCAATGAAGTACTCAACCGATTTCAACGAAATTTATATGGGACCAACTTTGAAGTATTTTCTATCATATGAAAAAATTTCAAAATCGAATCATAATTGTCCGAAATATCGTGTAACAAAGACACGAATTGAGAACCTCCTCCTTTTTTGGAAGTCGGTTGATAAAAAAGTAGCTAAAATAAATGATTAAGTAATTTCTTGGACAAAGTGAGGCATACATACTGAACTTCAGAAATATAATAATCGACCGCAGTTTGAGCTCTAAGTCTATTCTTGGATGAAGGCATAAGACCTTCACCTACCGAAGGTATTAACTATTCAAGGGGGGGGGGGAGGGGAACTGCCTTCCTGTGTAAATAAATAAACTCCCGTTATCTTTTTGGATCACTCATGCGTCACTCGTGTTTTTGACGACGCTTGTTACACGCCTTTTTGACGTCGCGTGTTAAAGCCCGTTCACACATGATACGTTTTACTGGATACCTTTTTTGTATCGAAAATACGTATAGGTACTGAATACTGTGCCATATGTGAAGTCGCCCATACAACTCCATACGCCATCGATGAAAAAATAACGTATCCGGTAAAACTTATCCAGTAAAACGTACCATGTGTGAACGGGGGGTTAGCTTTTAATGTCGCCAGTTTTTCAACCGACTTCCAAAAGAAAGAGGTTCTCAATTCGTGTGTATGTTTTTTTTATGTCTTTGTTACTTGATTTTTCGGACAGTTATGAACCGATTTTAAATATTCTTCAATTCAATTCTTGACAGTTTGGCAACCAGCCGTCGCGTCGATATGAGGCGACAAGCTATTACTGCCAGTATCATGTGATAGACACGGTATTAAGAGTTAAGGTCAAAGTGGAATTAACATTACAAGTGGTGCGCGACGCAGACCGGACGTTGAGTTACCTAAAACAATAAATAAGACCTCACAGTTACAACCATCTCCGACAAAAACAAACAAGGTTTAACCTTTTAGTGTTAGTATCATATATTAATACATATTTACACAGAAATATTATACTGACGGACAAATTTACTAAGGATTTTAAGGGTAGGAGGGTGATTAGAGGAGAGGGTCTTATTGCTGGATGGTCTGGGAACTTGGGGAGGGAAGGATATCGTAGAGGGATACAGGAAGAAGGGGGCAACTAAAAAAAATGTGGTCCACTGTACCACAATCACAGTAGCACTGTAGCTCTAGTCCACAATCGCAGAGTGGTAAATATTCTTCAGAGGTGGTCCTATTTAAATGTCATCAAAATCGATTGAGAACTTTATAAAAAAATAAATACGGAGAATATTTACCTTGTCGTTGATTATTGACAACACGTATTCGATGATGGTACCGTTTAATTTGTACTTTACATTTCAACTCTACGCTGTCTTACCAGCTACGTGGTAAAGAGATATCTGATATAGCGACCGAGTAGCTAAGGTTGGCATTCAAGGAAAGTAAAAGAAAAGTTTGGCGTAGAAAGAAGTTTTGGCTCAGGAGCATTCGGGATTCGGACAAGAGACATGATGTGATGCAGATATTTCACAAAAGAGTATTTTTAACATTATAACAGCTTAACAACTTGTAATAAAAGCTTACCACCTAGACTTGAACTCAACTTAATAATTGAGAGCAAATATGTACCTATTTGTATTAATTCGTATAATCCTGACTGAAAAAGGGTGTCAAGAGTTTTTTTCCGCCGGCTTTTTTTGTCTCTTGGTCTACTGTAATATCTTATTCAATAACTATCAACACCTTGTTAGAGCCGAAGTACAAAATTGTGACGTCATTAAGCGGCCATTCGATGGTCTTAGGTGCAGCGCAGACGGCACACTTTTTGTGCGATCGAGTCTGCGGCGCCGGACCGCAGACTCGATCGCACAAAAAGATTTTAGTTATTAGTAAAAATCGGTGGTTAACTATTTTTCTTTATATTCTCAAATTTTGTGACTGGATGTCAATATGCACCCGAAAGGAGCCGGACACTAGTGCTAATTATTTAGTTTGTAAAACTTTTATACAAACGTTTGTCAAATTATTGTGCGCCGGACTTTTTGCGTGTCGTTTGCGTTACTGCATATAATTGCATAGGTTCTATTTTCACAGACTAAAAAGTACGTCACGGATAGTCTGTCGTCTGCGCTGCGCCTTATGATGAATAAAAATTTTTCATTTTCAAATCCAGGCTTAAATAGTGATCAACGCAAACCTAAGTTAGTTTTCAAGTTCAACAACGGGATTTTAAACAGTAATTTAATTTAATGCAATAAGCCTTACTACCCCTGAAAAAGCATATTTACTACCGACTTGGCGAAAAAATAAGATGTCGTCAACGGATCTTGGTTGAGAAACAACGATGTATCCAAAAAATATCCAATAAAATAATTATTATTTAAAAAATGTATATTAATAAATATAATATAACAATTTATTAAACTGAATTTTTTTTTTACTGACCGTACGCGCGAGAGTTAGTATAGACGGCACTAGTGTGCGAGTTGAGAACATGACATGCGCCGCCATTTTCAATTCCTTTCTTCAATTAACCATGTTATGTATATCTAGATATTAAATTTTTTTAATGCAAGCAAAAATTAACTTAGGCGGAGGTGTATTCGATGGTGTACATATTTCGTCTATTGATGGGATACTATTATTATACCTGTATTGTAACATGGTTAAAGAAAGACTAAGAATGATATTTAGATGAAGAAGGTCAAATGTACTTGAACTTTCGGTTAATTGCCATTCGACAACCTTACCTACTTATACTATGACTAATCAATATAAATTAGAAGGGAAGTGTAAGTTAGTGATGCAATACCCCAGTTTCATACCACTAATACAATGCCCAGTTTTCAACCGAATTACAAAAGTCGGAGGGTCTCAATTCGTGTGTATGTTACACGATTTTTTGAAGTTTTGAATCGATTTTGAGTATTGGGTAGTGAATACGTCAGAGGTGGCCCCGTATAAATTTCATCGAAATCGATTAAGTAATTTTTGATAAAAGAATATTAAAAATTTTCCTATGAATACAGAGAATATTTACGTCGATGACCTTATAATTCAGCTAATCAACAGTCTGTAGACGTCCACTGCTGGACATAGGCCTCCCCCAAGGATCTGCACGTCGCTTGATCCCGCGCCGCCCTCATCTAGCGTTTACCGGCGGCGAATATGCCTAATTGTGACTTTAACGCTATTAATATTTTCAACGAATAAGTTTGTATGGCGGCCTTCGTGACGCATTGGTGGTGCAGCGCAGACGGCACACTTTTTGTGCGATCGAGTCTGCGGCGCCGGACTGCAGACTCGCACGCACAAAAAGATTTAAGTTATTAGTAAAAATCGGTGGTTAACTATTTTTCTTTTTATTCTCTTTGTAACTTGATGTCAATTTGCACCCGAAAGGAGCCGGATACTAGTGCTAATTATTTAGTTTGTAAAACTTTTATACAAACGTTTGTCAAATTATTGTGCGCCGGACTTTTTGCGCGTCGTGTGCGTTACTGCACATAATTGCATAGGTTCTATTTTCACAGACTAAAAAGTGCATCACGGATAGTCTGTCGTCTGCGCTGCGCCTAAGAGTTCTCATTTTGTAATTTTTCCCATACAAACGTAGAAGCCTCATAGCGTCATTATTTGCTGTTAAACTCCAAAAATAATTATAATATCGTTTAATCTTGTAAAGTTAGCTTAAAGCATAAGATAGTCAGCACGATGCTTAAAGAAAACATAATTAGATTATGATCATTGAAAAATCCATTCGACCCACAATTTTAACGCAACTTTGGGCATAAATAATTTGTATTTATTCAGGAATACATTAAAGTTACATATATGTTCTCCAAACCTAGTTAATTTACCTCTTAGTTGAAATAAGTAATTTCTTTTGGATATAATTTAGATAATTTTGTCATACATACAAACACAAGTCCCAAAAGCATTTTCAAATATTTTGTGTTTCGATTTCTGTAAGAATATATCGTCTCTCTTACCAAACATGACAAACCTGCTTGTGAAGCTGAGTGAAATAGCAAGATGTTTTTGCTGAACGAAATAACGAGTTTGGCTTAGCGAGCGACGGGCTCTAAGTGTCCGTTTCGACAATGGCGAAAGGTTCTGAGTTCGAGTCCCAGCCCTGCCCATTTATGAAACGAATGCTAACTCGAAACTAAACTAACTCTACTAGGTCAAGGTCTATACTACTAAGAAACCTTCTAGTTCCTCTGTGTGGTCTTCATGACATATCTATAAATTAGCTTTCTTTGGGGCATGTGGCGTTTTGGTGGCATTTTGGTATTTCAGTTTGCATTGTTTAATGTCGAACGTCTGTTGCGAATAACTTAGTTCTGTCGCAAATTATTTTAAGCATACATACATACATAACTTCACGCCTGTATCCCTTAGAGGGTAGGCAGAACATCAGAGGTTATAAAACCATCTTTCACTAATTTGGAGGCATTTTATTGATGAAGAGAGACTATTGCAGGGACGGGGGGTCAGCCTGTCGCCCACAAAAAACCTCCCATAACACCTCTGTCCCTTAACTGACTTTTACAGTATGCCCGGGAAGAGAAGCAGCTGGTACATTCTATGTTTTTCATTATTTTGCTCCGAATTAGCAGGTCTACTTATTTCGGGTGTAGTCTAAATAAGTTCCACTTTGGAGTCTGCCGTAACAAAACCTTGTTTAAACATGTTTGTTTCGCATGGGTTGCCAACTTAAAAAAAATAATATCTTCATATACCACAAAACATAAGTAACACCAGTTCTTTTTTAATTTCAGATATGGGGTGATCTACGAGAAGGCATCGAACAAGTGTACAAGAGGCAGTACATGGTTAAAACTAGATATATGGATTTGTATACGTATCCTTTTAAAAATTTAAACCCAATTTTACTACTAGATGCAGACAGAACTTCCATCTGTATGTGGTGGATATTACAAAAAGTCGAAAAACGCTTTGACAGTTCCTTTTTATACGGGTCTCCAAGGTTTGGAATGAACTGCCTGCGTTTATTTTTTCTGGCTATTACAGTTTGGTTCTTTTAAGTGTCGAGTGAATTGGTTTGCCGTGGATGGACGTGTACCATCTTGTCTTCATAATCACTTACCCATCAGTCATGTCATGGAAACAAATATTCCATCTAGCTTTATATGGGGTCTTTTAATAAGGACGGGTCGATTTCAAGATGGAACAAAATGTGTGTGTATGTGTGAGATACTAACGAAATTATTATTTTATTTAAAAGGCCCATTCATGCCATTTTGTTTTAAATATAACATAATTCAAATGTCCGCCGCAGTTTCGCACGGCACCGGAAAGTCCACTTTTCAATGACTCCGCTGCATTATTTCTACTGAAAGTGAGTGATGGCCTAGGTTATGTCGACTCAGGGTATCAGTATATTGCGGCTTATTGGTCATTGGAGACTTCCAAAACTCTATAAGAAACTATCATATCCATATGGTTCAATTTAAGATTAAAAAAATGGATTTAAATGGATCTGCCTGTTGATTGTTGTCTCTCTTTTGAAAATTTAACTTCCCAGATTTGTGCCACCATTCGAAGACGCGGCGGACAGTTTAATATCATATTCAAAATGGCACGCTTGGATCTTTCAAATAACAGAAAAAAATATCTGATACACAGCCTGTTTTATTCCATTTTGAAATCGACCCGTCCTTATTGAACGTAGTTTTTTCCTATATAAAAAAAACTGTCTAAGGCACTTCAGAGCGCGCGTTGCATGATTGCATTTGAATTCAGAATCAAAACATAAATACTCTTCGAATGTATTATTTATTGATTCTGTAGAAAAGTTGATAGGGCTGAAAACAAAATGTTCGATTTTCATTCGAATTTCAAATTTTTGAATCTTGGCATGTTTGTTTTTTTTTTTTTGTAAATTATTCATGTAGATTCGTTTGTTATTCATGCAGAGCATCATAACAGATTATAATCAGTTTTTTCTTTGTGCTTTACTATGTAAGTAGTTTCATGTTAATTTTTATACAAACGATAAAGGTTATGATGCTATAAATATCGGCAGACTCTCGCATGCATCCAATACAAATATTTAAAACGATTCATGAATAAATAAGTTCGTTTTCGCATTAACTATTGTATATTAGAGTGTTGACTAGAATGCCAAAACTAGTTAATAGGTGTTAAATAAAAGAAAGAAGAATTATTTTGAAAAAGGAATCTGAAACTTGCCAAACCTATACGATTTAACCGAGTGAGTAAAAGCCGCTCAATAAACAACAGTTATGATTCACCTAACAAAACAAATAAAGAAAATATTGCATTTTTATTAAACAAAATAAAACTCAGGACTCAGGAAAATCAATCAAGTCTCGGGTCATTGATTTATTTATTTCGTTACAATTTTCGTTGTTTTTTTTTGGTTTGCCTGACATTACAATGGGAGTAAATATTTCAGATTTCAAATAAAATGCCGCAAAAAGAAATTAAAAGCAAATATAATTGTAACATTAATTTAATCTTTAAATTCCACAAAATATTTAAGTTTTAGGATACTATTTATTTAGTTTTCATTTTGTGTCCCCTCTGTAAAACCTTAACTCTACAATACAGTCACGTATACAACTACTGCACATCGGTTCATCAACAGAGCGCGGGAAGCGCATCGTCAAGCCGAACAAGCACCAATGGTGGACGAAACAACTATGGCGGGAAGAAACAGGTGACATTTAACTCCTATAAAAAAGATATAAATAATAGTAGGTATATGGTGTTGTATAATCCTCGCAGGTTGGTATAGCGCTGGAACCTTGTCGTATTAACGTCCGCGTGAAGTCACTCAGTACAGTTTTGATACTATGATTGGTTAAAGGTACGGAGAATCCTAGCGTCGTCGAAATTCTGACGTCACAGTAATGGCAGCCACGCGCTTTATCAATTTGCGAGGGTTATAATTGACATTTCTACTAAGCAATATCAAAATAACGTATAATGAAAGATAGGCCGATGGTTTGTTAACGGAATAAAATGTAATAAAAATATAGATACAATGTTTAAATGTTGCCATGACAACCAAAATCAAAACATTGACGACAACTTTGGCGATGGGGTATACGTAGATATTTGCTTCAGACGCCAGTGGTTGCGGGTTCGATTCCCGCACGGAACAAAAAAAAATGATGTGTCCGGGTGTTTATCTAATATGCATTTATATTCTAGGTTCCCCCATAGTTCGCTACATGGTAATCACATAACACAAGCTTCGCTTACTTTGAGGCCATGTAGTTGTTTTTTTTATTTATTTATTTATTTCACAATTTATGTACACACTTATAAAAAAAATACATTTAATAAACTTAGAAAAAAAAGATTTGTACAAAGGTACAGCTTATTTCTATAGAAATATCTTCCAGCAGACCTGAAGAATGGAGAATTTGATAAAAAATACAATTTCAGTATGTACACTAAATATAACAAACATAAATAATATTATATTATATACATAACTTAATATATATATATATATATATATTTAAATACAATAAAATACTATACATAAACATAGATGAATATATTACAGATAATATATACTTATATATAGACAATATATAATATATAACCACATGAAAATGAATCTTGTGTGGGTAATCAATGTCTGGTAATCAATTTTTATTACTTTTGTATCAACAAATTGTGTTCTGAAAATAGAGTTTCGATATTGCGTTCCATTACCTATAAGTCACCATGTTTCAAGTCTAGAATTGTGACTCAATATATGCAGACGTGTTTTATAAATACTATAGTTTTTGCTGCTTTTTCTATTTATTACCCAAACAATCATGGGTAAAATTAGTCATTCGAAATAATATTAAAACAAATACTATAATTATTTACTGAACGCTGCTGAAACCTTTTTAATATAATAAAATGTTTCTCTAACAGCTTTATTTTAATCAAAATATTTTATTTGATAAATCGTCATTGTTTATCTAGTAGGTTGAATATAAACAAACAGAAGGGTTATGTTTTCGTTTGTTATCTTAACTTCGACTTTAAGTCCCCTTGACTTATGTAAAAAAAATGCTGTCATGCTGAAAATATCTTTTTAATTTTAATTTTTATTACCTTCTGGTGTAGCCGTAACATACATTGCCTTCTATGCCAGTGGTCCTGGGTTCGAATCCCGGCGGCGGCGGATAATTGTGTGATGAACACAGATATTAGTTATCAAGTCATGGATGTTTATATGTTTAAGTTTATTCTAATAAAAAATATGTATTTATTCAATATGTTTGTTTATATATTTCTTAGGTATATCAGTTATCTAGTGACCATAACACAAGTTCTTCAAGAAACTTAATTTGGGCTAGATAATGTTGTGTGAGTGTCAGAAATATTTATTATTATTTGTGATCATGTATTTTTATTTAAATGGTTACTAACCCTACGACGACTTCCCCTGATGATATGTGAAGTTGAGGTCCAACAAGACAGGCATTCAGGTTTAGGAAAGAACTGGCTCTGCTGCTGACTGAGTGACTGACAGACAACGTTCACCCATATTTACAGCCCGTTCACACATGGTCCGTTCTACTGGGTACGTTTATTTTTTCATCGATGGCGCATGGAGTTGTATGAGCGACTTCACATATGGCACAGTATTCAGTATACGTATTTACGATACAAAAAAGGTATCCAGTAAAACGGATCATGTTTGAACTGGCTGTTATTGGGCGTAGAAAGCTAAGGACTCAATTTTTTTTAAGGACTGAAATTACGTACGAAGTTTTTTAAGCTCGTTATTTTATTTAATCTTTTATTGTTTATGTTTCTAGGGTGGCCAAGCCCAAGGAGGCGCACAATTAGTTGGTCTGGAGTTGTACAAGAGATTAAGGGAATTCTTAAGGGGATATCTCATTAATTTGTTAAAGGTAATTTAGGTTATTTAGTCTATATATTTTTCATTAACTTTAATAAAGTGATGCTTAAAATTAGTGATATGATTTACATATTATCATGAATCTACCACCACTTCATAAGGTCGATCTATTGAATAGACATGGCAAGAAACTAAACAGATAAAATATATTTTTTTATTGATGACTAAGCCCGCTTTTGATCTTATTGTCACCTAATGGTAAATGAAGGTGTTAAGGAAGGAGCCAGGCTCGAGAGTGGCGCCCACGGAGGAAATATATAGAGGAGCTGCCCTATCCAGTTTTCTCTAGGGACTCAAGTGAAGCCTACGGGCGGGGTGCGGGAGGATTAAGCGGTGGGTTTTGGCCAATCATAGCCAAACAGGCGATGGCATTAGTCACCTAGTAGCGAGTAGTAAAAACCGATTGCAACATAAGGTTAAAATATTCAAATGATCATGGAAAAAGTTCATCTATGCTTTACTAGGTGGCTCTAGATTTTTAACGAAATTTCATACGTTCCAAATCTGTCAGAAAAAAAAACCGTGAAATAAAAGTATTTCGACTTGAAGCTCGATAGCGTAACATTTTTCGCGGCATAAAAATCACTTAGGCAACAAATAACAATATGGAATTTTGGACATAAATAATTGGAAAACAATTTGTAAAAAATAATTTTGAATAAAATTATCTTCGTGGTTAGTTTATTTTATTTGGATTGCCAATGTAATTCCTTTATAAAAGAATATAAAACTAATTTTTAAATATCTACGCGTGTACATACTTCACAGAAATCAGCGACGAACTGACGCCAGTGCCTCCAGTGCGGAATAGATTGAACTAGAGGCTGTGACGTCACGACAACCCAAATTGAAGCTGTGCATCTTTGCTTACAGCAGCTCTACTATATATCTGCTTTGTGGTGGCGACAGATTTTATATGAATGACGGTTGCTAGCCACCAAGCTGCCTAGTCGCCTTTTACCAATGACGCGGAGATGGGCGGAGCGGAGCTTGCTCGAAATCTCCGCTCTGCTTCAATGGAAACAGAACGAGCATAGTGATTGGTCTGTACAGGCACCGCCAAGCTTCTCTCCGCTCAGCTCCGCGTCAGTGGAAACGCAGCCTTATCCGGGTCGGTAGCCTATCGGTCTGTCTAAGCGGGGTTTTTTTTTTTTTTTTTTATAATTGTTACAGTGACTGATGGTCTTTCTATTACAATAAAATTCAATAACCCAAGCTCCATCTCTTTCCAGAATGGAGCAGACCTAATGGGCGAGGACGTGCTGGCGTTCTACACAAAACAATGGGAGGAGTACCAGTTCTCTTCGCGGGTCCTAAACGGGGTCTGCGCTTATTTAAACCGGCATTGGGTCAAACGTGAATGCGAAGAGGGGCGAAAAGTAAGTTTGGTTTTTTATGTTGTGTTTTGTAGATTAAGGCGACATATTGAAAACAATACATTGACTTTCATCGCATACTATGAGAATATTACAAGTCGAGCGGATCTAAAATTTTGATATGTGTAAATTCATATCTTTATCTATACTTTGATTTTTACTTAATAGTTTTTTTTTTCGAAAACACGTCTGAAAATACTTTTTCTTAAACTTTGGTTTATAGCAAAATTAGCATAGCGGTGTCGATGATCGCGATTTCAAGCTTATGTCGGCGGGTTAAAGTGCTTTTTTTTTAAAAAAAAAAACATTTCGATGTGCCGTCTTAGGCATAAGGGCTGCTACGGCGGCTATGACTTTCAGTGGAACCAGTGGTTATATATTGGAGTAAACACTTAAATTACAACTGTATTTTACATCTGACTTCATGGTAAGTGAAGATGAGGTCTTCTCTTCACAAAATATTACCGAAATACATCCCTGCCGGTAATATTTGGCGGCATTTTATTTGAGTATCCCAAACCGCCCCTGGATAAGCGTGTAGCGACATCTGGCGACGCTCCATAGAACGACGCAACGATTTTTCCTACATCGCGCTATCAAAGTTTATATAGCGACTAGCAATATATACGACAATATCCCGACATCAACCGTTGGGCCGTGGGCCGCGGCCTGCCTCTCTTTTCTGGGGATTGGGAACGATCACCTTGTTTCCAAAAGCGTATCGTAAAAGGCAATTAATGCGAGTGACCCCATCTTGGCGGTAGTACGATCCCATCAGGGTCTGACTGGCTATCGACTACCATATAAAATCCGCCTCCAAATATCACCACTGCTGCAGTGATGTGTTCCGGCAATATTGTTTGAAGTGTAAGGTCTTTTCATAGAGAAAGATAAATATACCAAAAGGAATAGAGGGTCTACTCAACGCCTCAACTTGTCACCCCAATTGACGCGCCGCCACTTTGCTAAGCTCCCGTGCTGCCATCTAAATGTCGGTCCAATAATTAATATTATAATATGGTTGGTATTATTAATATTTTCTAATATTGTAAACACCACATTATCTCGCCCAGATAAAGATACATTACTGGGATTCGATCCTGGAACCTCAGCTCAGCTCGCTGCGCATAAATCACCACAAGATAACAAGGAGATCACAAAATACTACATCAACATATGCACATGTTAGGAGGAGCAGCCATTTTGTGACTGGCTGGCTGGACGGACCTGTCGCAAGTGAAAACTGACAGCAGACCTTTTGTTTGATTGGTTTATTAGAACTATAGACATCTATCGTGGTAAAATGACAACATGTCCGGTCCATTTTGTTGCATGTGATAAAAATTAGCTATCAAATTGAAGTACTTTAAGAGTGACACCCCTGGGTCTTTTCTACACCTGTGCGCTTTCATTTTTGACCTTATCACGTTTATAATAAAAAAAACTGATCCAACTTCATCTCTAATCAACAGGGCATATACGAAATCTACCAGCTAGCGCTAGTAACTTGGCGGGACAATTTGTTCAAGTGCCTGAACAAGCAAGTCACCAACGCTGTTTTGAAGCTCATCGAACGGGAAAGGAACGGAGAGACGATTAATACTAGACTTGTTTCCGGGGTGAGTAGTTTTTGAATGTTTATACATAAATCTATAAAAGATCAATTTAATATATTTTTTTTTGTAAATAGTAAGGATAGCACGTTTTGCTTCTATGAAATCTGCTGTAAAGTGACCGTGAAGCCAAGGGAGTCCTTGTCCATACCCGAGAAACTTAATCAACCAATCCTTAAAATTACCAGGACTGTAGTGGTCAGGAGAAACATACGCAAGCAGCTCGTTACATATCTTGGCCCTCTGAATGTCCAAATTACTGGCCTAATAGAGTTTGTGTAAAGTATCTTGATAGAATAAAATCATTATGACTAAGTTTTGCAACCATTTATACATTACTTGAATGAAAATTCTGACTTTGACCAGTGTTCTTGCACCTGTAACCTAATGTTGCTTGTAAAATACAACATTTAAGAATCTAAACATACTAGACAAATTATTAAGGTCATGGACAACTTTCTTCTTTTTTACCTTTTATTCCTTACTAGCTGCTGCCCGCGACGTCGTCTGCGTGAACGCTATGCAGCACCAAACGCACCTACGATTATAACACTGCTAGCGTGATAATATGTAGCCTATATGTTGACCCGACTTCTTAACTATCTTCATGCCAAATTTGAAGTAAATCCATGCAGTACTTTTTGAGTTTATCCCGGAAAGACAAACAGACAAAAATTCTAAAAACTATATTTTTTGTTTCTGTTTCGATTGTAGATCATACCCCAAGTATTCTTTTAAAAAAATATTCAATGTACAGTTTTGACTTTCCTACCATTTTATTATATGTATAGATGTCACAGAGGATTAAAATTTGCAAAAAAATTATCTTGAAACGACAATTTTGACACTGTTTAATGTTAAGTATACTAACAAAACGGCAACTGAATGAATAAAAAAGTTGCGATATTTATTCAAAAATATAAAACTTTACGCCATTTTCATATGGTATATTTAATACCTTTTTCAGTCTGCACCGTAGTTCCTGGTTATCCATTCATTACGACGTCGCACAGTGAATCACCTAGAACATGCTAGCTGGACAAAATTATTTTATCGGTTTATGTCATTACTTTAGGCGTGAAAATATTTATTTTAATGTTTTTTGAGGTTTTTAGTTAAATTAAACATGTTTCATACGAAATAAACATTTATTATAAAAAACCCAAGTGTAAGTACCATGAATAAATGTAAAAAATATTAATAATAATAACATTAAAGAAACATGCGTAATTTAACTTAATTACATTACTTAACATGAACAACTTTTGATAAATACATTTAAAAAAACTTAAAAATACATTAAAAAACATTAAAAAGCTTTAAATTTAAAATACATTTAAAAAAATATTAAAATACATTAAAGTAAAATACAGGTACTTTATCCGTCCTTTTCCTAGGAATTTCTCTAAGCAAGTTTATAAGTTTTATAAGAGTTATCAGTTGCATATGTAATAAATCTGTATTCGTGGCCACACGAGGCTGCTTTCTGCTTTGGTGCTCACGAAATCTACGACAGCCTTATTTGGGGCTTCTTGCAATTCTTCTTATAGATGTCCTATTGGAACAATGCAGCATTTTATAACTTCTGTACTGTGCGATTACATTATAAACGATTAGCCACTTCAGCAGCTGTCGTCAGCTCACTAGCACTCCGCGCTTGCACTAAATCTTCAACTCTACGTTATTTGGTTTTGAAGGATGTTTCTTCAAACTCTTTTTTCGATCTGCCTGCGGATCGATTTTGCTCAGATGACGAAAAAGCAGAAGGGCCATGAACACTGATCTCGAGCATTATTTCTAGACCTTCCACCAATCCTTATTTTTATTTAAAAACCGTTCGAGCGTGTTATTTGATGAAGTCCATTTTTCAGCTAACTTTGCTGAAAATCTTGAATTTTTCATTTCAATGCTCCTCTTTGATTCATGACTTATATCCGTGAAGTTAATTTTATTCAAAATTTAATTTGGTACTTTGGAATTACGGTCCTCTTCTTTATGTTTTCGCCATTCTTCAAAAATTCAAATTTTTAAAGTCGTGTTCTGTCGAAAACACGTGTTCTGAAAAAAATGATTTAAAAAGTTTGTGTGGGTTGGGGTGGGTGAATTTTATACTGTTTTAAAGATGAAGAGGTGCCTATAAGATACAAATAAAAATTAGGCTGGGTACATTCGGGGACAAAAAGTAAAACTCGACGAAAGCTTAAAAATACAAAAAAAAAACATGAAAAACCATTGCTTATTCAAAAACGACCTGTACACATTGTATCTACTTCAATGATAAAATTAACATGGTGAATCGAAAATACATACCTTCCAAAATAAAATCCATCGCAGACACAGTAAAATAATAATCACAAAATATCATAGGATGTTATCGAAAGCACTGCAAAATTGCAAGTAATTAATTTTATAAAATGCACTTACCTCATTTCCTAACTTCAAAGACCCCTAACCCATCCCTTTCACCTGTTAGCCAGGTATTTTACCTGGAATTCCTACTTTTAGGGTATTGTTAATGATATGTGATAACTAATTAATTAATTCCCGGAATTCAATTTTGTCCAGCTAGCATGTTCTAGGTGATTCACTGTGCGTCGCTCTGTAAAATAATTGATGTTAATTTAACTTTAATTAATTCAAAAGTGTTACATATTTGTACAATTATACAAGTAGTGATTTCAGTAATGTTAATATTACCAATTTAACCCAATTTCAGGTAATCAACTGCTACGTGGCTCTCGGTCTAAATGAAGACGAGCCGAGCGGTCGCGGACAGAATCTTTGCGTATACAAGGAGACGTTCGAGGCCATTTTCTTAGAGGACACCGAGCGCTTCTACACCAGAGAGAGTACTGACTTCCTAAGGAACAATCCCGTCACTGAATATATGATTAAGGTAAGTCGGCTTAGAACAGCCCTATCGCCCCTGGATAGAATCCATCATTCATAAAAATACAGATTATCTCATAATTTAGGGCAACAATAAAATAACTTGTAATCATAACGAATTAAGCTTAAATTGTTTAAGCTTAAATGCAATATACATTGTATTCTCAACTTGGCATAAATAAAGAATAATTTAATTTTAAAAAAATATATTAAATCACTACATAGTATAAAACAAAGTTGCAGTCTCTGTCCCTATGTCCCTTTGTATGCTTAAATCTTTGAAACTACGCAACGGATTTAGATGCGGTTTTTTTTAATAGATAGAGTGATTCAAGAAGAAGGTTTATATATATAATAACATCCATTAAATAGTGGAGAAGTACTGTTATTTTTGAGGTTTCTAATGTGATGTAAATAATTACTTTTTTTTCCGCTTACATTGCAAACGCAGGCTGAACCCTACGAGTTTTATCAAAATAATGTACTAAGTATTGTACACATTGAAAAGGTCTACAGAAAAGTCCGTTATGGTATATGTCTATCTCTTATGGATAACCCACAATAACTTTTTTTGTTATTTACTTTTTACGACAAATAATGGCTAATTTTCGAAACGATTTTAACCAATACAGCATTAATCCTTAACCAAATAAATACCTTGAATACATTGTTCATTTAATATAGATCTATATGGCCCTTTACACCGTATGATTTAAGTGAATTTTTTCGAAGATATTACAGATTTAAAAATTGCGGGACGTAGCGTTTGCCCGGTGCGGCAAGAGCGTGTATCAGCATTGCACCCGTGCGAAGCCGGGGCGGGTCGCTAGTTTAATATAAAGTTTTACCCGCGCAATTTCGAATCCCGCTGGAATTTCGGGATAAAAAGTAGCCTTTGTGCTATTCCAGGTTGTATTCTATCACTTTTTAACCGTCGCTCGACAGTCGCTCTTGACCACGGGGTCTGCAAAGACACCGAAACGTCGAGTTAAAATGTAAAATATAAATTATACGCGATTAATCCGGTTAAAAAGTAGTTTTATTTAAATTATGAATCGTGAAAACTTAAGACAATACTGTATTCTATCACTATGCCAAATTTCATCCATATCCGTTGAGCCGTTTAGCCGTGACTGAGGAACAAACATCCATACCTCTTACATGCAAACATTCACATTTATAATATAAGTAAGATGCCGCCAAATATCTTGCGGTGCTCTGGATCTCCTGTTTTGGATGGCACGCTGTTGTTTTAGTAGGACATCGATCTGAATTCTTAAGCGTCTCATCTAAAGTTCCTCAAGGATCAATTATGGGTCCCACATAGAGTTTTAAAATGAAGGCACAGGCCTTAGATTTGAAATTGGGACTTTCTTTAATCTATATTGCAAAGTATCTACACCCAGTTTATTTAAAAAAAGCAAACAAGTCATTATGAGTCAACTCCTTCCTCTGCCCTCTTTCAAGCTGCTGTGCGCAACAAATGTTTGTTCTGCCAGAAATAAAATAATATGACCTCAGTAAAAGTGACACCAATTTAGAGATAGTGTCAAATCTTCACAATTTTTGGAAAAATCCTGCTATTCAAATGTATCGGGGTATCTTTGTAGAAAACGGGAGTCATTTTTCATGAGGTCATATTTTTTTTTATCTCGTATGCCATACATCAATCTTTCCTCCATTTCAGTTTGTTGTGCAAGTCAGTGGCTTCCTCCAAATTAATTTGGCTAATTAACTCACATTACCACCAAAATTTTGAAAGAAAATAAAACATGTCATGAACTTATTACGATGGTACCTACTTTTAGGATTGTCTTGAAAATACCAAATAAACAAAAAACCTCTTTAGTCTTATTACATTATTACAGATTATAAAGTTTAAAATCTATTATTTCGCAGGCCGAGCAGCGTTTACAAGAGGAACAAAGGCGCGTGCAACTGTACTTGCACGAAACCACAATGGAACGCCTCGCCAAGACCTGTGATAGGGTGCTCATTGAGAAACATCTAGAGATCTTCCACGCTGAGTTTCAGGTTTGTTGGCATTTGAGTAAGCAATAATTTAATCTATGGTACAGAAGGCGGCAGTTTAAGCGTTACGAACCTGGCAAATTTCCTCGTCCAATTTACTTACTGCGAGGGCACAGAGTTCAGATTCAATTACAATTTTTTGACAGATTTGTAAAGGTTGATCTGCCGCCTTCTGTACGTGAACTGACGCATGTATTTATTATTCAATTCATGTTTATTTAACGTAAAAACGAAAAGTAGCAGCATTAGCAGTTGTCAATGGAATATGAACTGTATTTACATTTTTTTAGAGTTCAATTAACTTTCATTTGATTATGTAAGAAATTCGCCAATCGATAAATACTTAAAGCTGTTAATTAAATGAACTCTATCTCGCTTACTGTAAAAACTCATAGGTACCTATGTAAAAAGAATAGGTAGCCTAGAATAGGTTTACAAGAGGAACAAAGGCGCGTGCAACTGTACTTGCACGAAACCACAATGGAACGCCTCGCCAAGACCTGTGATAGGGTGCTCATTGAGAAACATTTTCATTTTGTTGAATTAATCAATCATTGAATATATGGTACGTGAAGTTTACAAGAGGAACAAAGGCGCGTGCAACTGTACTTGCACGAAACCACGTTGGCTAATTAATTAATCTATGTTTTAATCTGTGGTACAGAAGGCAATAGATCAAACGTTACAAATTTGCCAAAAAATTGTAATGAATCTGAACTCTATGCCCTTGACATTAAGTTTAAAATTTGTTGGGGAAATTTGATAGGTAATGTTACGCTTGATCTGCTGTCTTCTGTATGTTAAATTGGGGTTTACCTAATTATTCAATTATTTTCATTTGACGTAAAAACAAAAGGTAGTATGCAGGAAGCTGTCAATTGAATATGAACTGTATTCCCGTTTTTTTTTATTGTTAAATTCATTTACATTTGATTATGTTGGAAAACAATGCAAATCGATAATTTCTTAGTAAAACTGTTAATTGAATATGAACTCTTACCTAAAAAGAATATATGGAATGTGTTTAAGCAAAGAAAGTAAGCCTGACCACTACAGTCCTGTAACTTTTAAGTGTTGAGTGAATAGGTTTCTCGTGGACGTGTACCACCATAGTCTTCATGCGCACTTTCCATCAGGTATCATGGAAAACAAACATCCTATCCTTACAATATAAAAAAAAGCTGTCAATTGAATATGAACTCTATAGAGATCTCTATGGTACCTACAGTAAAGTGCACCGCTACTACTTAAATAATGTGAGGTATTAAGTTCGATCCTCGCACGGATAAAGAAGAAAAAATAATGTTCCGGCTTTGGGTGTTTTATCTATAAGCTTACGTAGTTATATTCTGGATTCCTCTAGTCTTTTAAATGGTATCCCATGTCCAACTATACCCTAGCAAATAATTCAATGCAGTAAACTGCAGATCGAAATGTCAAATAGAAAAATAATGATACCAGTTAAAAACTTCGTAGTGTAACTGAATGGGAATTATTGAAAATGAAGGAGTCTGAGTCATTCGTTTTGCATAAAATTTTAAAGCAATTTATAAATAATTGAATTTGAAGTGTGAACTTTATCTTCAAAGTAACTTTAATAAAAATAATTAATTACCAAACATATTAGTGCTTTAAAACGGTTACAGTAGAAGTAAAATGGACTTGATAACTTCATTATTTGTCGCTTAAAATGAAATTTCAAGAAGAGTTGTCCTTTGCTAACAGAACCATAAAAAAAGGAATATTTTGTGAGTTAAAATATTTTTTTTCTATACATTACGATATTATTATTAAAAAATAATTACATTCATTCAGTTTATAACTCCTGCTTACTTGAGGTTGAAATTAAACGATCAGTTTGATGATTAGTAATATAATGATTTACTTACATACATACATAACGTCACGCCTGTATCCCTTATGGGGTAGGCAGAACACCAGAGGTTACAAGGCCATCTGATGTCACGTTTGACAAATTTGGAGGTATAATAAAGATGGAGAGAGACTATTGTAGTGACAGGGGGTCAGCCTATCGCCCACAAAAACGCCTTTAAAACCTCTGTCCCTTAACTGACTTTTACAGTATGCCCGGGAAGAGAAGCAGCTGGCACATTCTAAGTTTTTCTTTCGCTCCCAGTCCAGCATGGAAGACTATAGGGGGAGGTCGTGGTATACTCAGTAAGTCAGATTGGGGTACGACCTGGTAAATATGTGTTTGTGGTTCCTTGAACGCCCCACGTTCTGCATGCATAGAAATAATGATATAATATATACAGGTGTTAGAAAAGATACACTATCAGCCATTCCATTCGAATCACTCGCAGAGCGAGATAGGTGTCGTCTATGTCGCTCGCACGCACATATCTTCGCTGTTGCGCCGTAGTCGGATAGCAGCAGCTTGTTGCTAGGGTGGCTACAAGTTAAACTACATCACTTTTGTTTTTCGTCCCTAAAATGGGCACACTGGAACTGTCATTTTAATGCATTGAATTATTTGCCAGGGTAAAGGCTTAATTTGGGGCCTTGTAGTTGGTGTCATTGTCTGGAGACTTTATTAAATACTATACTATTTATCAATAGAAACTACTGGACGGCGAGAAGAACAGCGACCTCGGGCGCATGTACTCATTAGTCGCTCGCATCCCGGACGGCTTGTGCGAACTGCGGCGACTATTGGAGCAGCATATTCACGCGCAAGGCTTGCACGCGGTCGATAAGTGCGTGCATACTGCGCATGCGCAACATCCTTTGGTAAGTTTATATAATACAATATAATATACTTTATTGTTAGAATCAAAACAAATGTGTAGTCAAATATCAAATCCAAGTATGTCACTATAAAGAAAATATGGGAAATGACAGCAGTGTGTTTTTAGTTATTACTAAGTTGTTGTATTACAATTTTTTTTTAGTAATGGGTAATTTTTTAAGTAGTATGTGTGTATAAAAAATTATTGAATTAAAATAAGAGGTTATGCAATAAACTCAGCGTTTATGCATATGTTTATGTTAAGGCAATGCTAGCTCTTTTTTACTGAAATGTTGACTGTGTTGTTTCTTCCCTGTACCCTTCAAATGCTTTTGAAAAATATTCGAAATGGCAGCCATCTTTGATGCCATACTTTGCCCTGATTGGTTACATGGACTTGTTTGAGTTTTATATATACACTTGTCTATGGGCTTAACTATCGGAGTTGATCATTATTATTAACTGCAAAACAATACCTCAAGGCAGAGCTACGTTAATTTCGATGACATTTGGCTAGGGCCCAGTAGCTCAGTTGGTAGAGAACCCGTCCGGCAAGCGGGAGACCATTTCGAGTCCTGGTCTGGTGAATTTATTTAGTATATTTTTCTCATCTTTAAACTATTATCTTCCTCCAGGATCCAAAGATCTACGTGTGCACAATACTGGAAGTGCACAAGAAGTACAACGCGCTAGTTTTGAGCGCTTTTAGCAACGACGCTGGTTTCGTAGCCGCACTCGACAAAGCTTGCGGCAGGTTTATTAACTGTGAGTATTGAATAACGAACACATAGCGAAATTTGAATTTGGAATAAATAAAAATGTCCTATACAAAATCTGTATAATAAATCAAAATTCAAAATCATAGTGCACTCCATTAAACCGAGCTCAACGGACTAGCTTTTACTTTACTAGAAACTTTGTGGTTAAGCGTGCTATAACTCCTTTTGTGGAGTTTGCTTACAAGAAAATAACAATAAAAAAAAGGTCTTCCATGCTGGACTGGGAGCGAAAGAAAAACATAGAATGTACCAGCTGCTTCTCTTCCCGATAAAATGATAAAAAAAAACGAAATGTATAAAATTCTCTGCACCAAATGTAAAACGAGTTGAGTCTGATCGGCGTCTTTATGGGAACAGGTTGAATCTAGTAGAACTGTTTTTCTTGGAGATTCTAAATTGCAATGGGGCGCCCATATCTCACAGCTAGCGAATAGACTTAGTTCTGCAGCGTTCGCGGTAAAGAAAATTCGCTCATTGACTGATGTTAATACGGCGAAAATAACTATAATAATGGTATATTATAGTCATTTTCATAGTATAATGTCCTACGACATCCTACTTTAGGGCAATGGCGCAGATATTGATACGATATTTACACTGCAGAAAAGAGCTATTCGTGGAACGTATAAACTTGGAAACAGATAATCTCTTCGAGAAAAGTTTAAAGAGATTGGTATCGTAGAGGGGACCGTTAGGCGGCAATTCTGAGAAGCAGACTAACTAACAAATGGAAATTCAGTTATTCAGGAATCACTTTTTTTATTATATTCGTATTTAAACTAATTAATTATAATATATTATCACATATCTATTCTGAACGGCGTGGCAGTGGGGCATAGCAGAATCTCGGGATCCTGCTACTTTCAGAATCAAAAACAAACTTAAGAAAGAGAAAATTATCTGACGGACCACCCGCGTCATTTTTTATTATTTTATTTTATTTTTTATACTTTTGATCTTTCAAATGTAATTCTTACATCAGCCGTAAGGTCGGTTTGCGCTTATAAACTCTTTATTTACAAAATGTAAGGCGCACCCAAACCTTACGGTATCTTGGCCCTTGCATCACAACATATTTATGAAAACATTATGTATATTTATAAGAATAGTAATAAATTTAAAACTAGGAAAGATAATCATGATAAAAATTACTCTGTGAGGACTTTCCCTTAATTAAGGTTTCCCAAATTAAGTTAGCGTTTCCCAAATTAAGGCTGGCTAAAAGCAGCGAATTATTTATTGGAATGTCAATACATATTAACAAAATTACGAAGTCAATTCAATCCCTGCCATTCAATAAATTTAAATCAACCATTAAATACACTCTATCTCGAAAAGCTTATCATAAAACTAAAGATTATTTAGACGATAAAAAGGCATGCGATTAAGCACATAACAGGATATTTCTAAAAGTTTCTAATTACTTATTAATTTTGTTTACGGATTGGCTGTGCAGTATGACATATGGCATACTGGTGACTGTTCCACTCATTTTCTTATAAAAACAACAGCAAGAAGGTCATGCTCTCTCGTTATACTCGTGCTTGCGTTATACTCGTGATGCTAGCAGTCCAGGTCGTTTTGCTGATGATACTATGACTATTTTATTCCATTCTTGCTTAAATACTCTGGTGCCAGTTTGTCATGTTCTTGTTGTGCATCCATAGCTCAATGCACCTACTATGTAAGCAATGTGGTTGTGGCATGGCATTGACTTTTTTTCATGCGATGGTCAATTTGTACTGTACCTATTTGTATTAACTCGTATAATTCTGACTGAAAAAGAATGCCAAGAGTTTTTTTCTGCTGGCTTTTTTGTCTCTTGGTCTACGGTAATATCATATTCAACAACTAGTTAAAACCGAATGATGACTTCATCACGACTTTTGTAAAATTCCTGAAATGAATAAAACTTTTGAATTTTTTGATTTTTTTATTTAGGTACAGAAGGCAGCGGATCAAGCGTTCCAAACCTGTGAAATTTTTTTAATTGAATCTAAACCTTAAGCCCTGGACATTAAGTAAAAATTGGTGAGGGAAATTCGACAGATTTGTGACACTTGATCCTGCTGCCGTGATTTTTTTGACTTTTGACTTACATTTTTTAATCTTATTATTGTTGAATCTGCCACTTAAAAATTCTCTAGACTTATTATATTTAGACATTAATTTATAATCAATTAATTAAATCCCCAGGCAATGCAGTGACAAGGGCAGCCAACTCTTCATCGAAGAGTCCGGAACTGCTTGCTAAATACTGTGACCTACTTCTCAAGAAATCTAGCAAGAACCCTGAGGAGGCTGAGCTTGAGGATACCTTGAATCAAGTGGTGAGTGCTGGTTACGACCGGCTGGTGTAGTGCAACGTACATTGCTTTCTATGCCAGTGGTCCTGGGTTCGAATCCCGGCGGCGGCGGACATTTGTGTGATGAACACAGATATTAGTCGTCAAGTCATGGGTTTTTATATATTTATTTAAGTTTATTCTAATAAAAAATATGTATTTATTTAATCTGTATGTTTATATATTTCTTAAGTATATCAGTTATCTAGTATCCATTACACAAGTTTTTTAAGAAACTTAATTTGGGCTAGATAATGTTGTGTGAGTGTCAGAAATATTTATATATTTATTTATTTATTATTTATTATTACCACCCTGACATGTTTTATTATTTATTTATAATTTATTACATAAAATAAAATAAGGAAAATTTCATTTACAACTAAGAAGTTTGGAAAGGCTCAACAGGCAGTCTTATCCCAGCCAACCTTAAAAATGTATAGAAAAACTGTACAAATGTCAGCATGTAGTATGCTTCTACATATTTCAAATATAAAAAAATATATCTAGTCTGATATATACAATAATATATAAAGGACACTTCTTATTATTTTGATCAAAGAATGATATTTTATGCTTTTTTTCATTTAACTTTAATGAGGTATGACATAACTTGGTCCAGTTTTACTTGAGTACCTTTTTATGCCATCAGAATTTCTTGTTAATATAGATCTTTTGACCTTACCCAAGTCCCAAGTGTCTATAACATATAAAACATACTTTTCAAAGTCGATTTCTATGATTTCTGAGATTTAATTAATACACTCACCAAAGAGTCAAATATATTTTTGTCTAGTATGTAATCCTATTGTTGTTTCTTAAAATGTTTGTTTGTAACTTTGATTAGTTTTGCGGCATGTGACCAGTAGGAAATCGTTGACATTCGATGAAACTAAAAGTTGTAGTTGGTAATTGTTGTTATTGTAGTTTGGATTCTTCCATTCTGGACTGGGAGCAAAAGAAAAACATAGAATATGCCAGCTGCTTCTCATTCCGGGCATACTGTAAAAGTCAGTTAAGGGACGGAGGTTTTATTAAAGTTTTTGTGGGCGATAGGCTGACCCCCTATCACTGCAAGTCTCTCTCCATCATTGTACTACCTCCAAGTTTGTCAAATGTGACATCTGATTGTTAATGGCTTCTGGCTTACTGCCTACCCCATAAGGGATACAGGCGTGACGTTATGTATGTATGTATTAAAACATGATTAACCCAGAGACATATTTTAATCTTTAATTATGTACCATTGCTACATAGGTAATTAGTGCAGTATTCGTAAGATAAATCTCAAATATAAAGACTCAACTAACCTAAAACCTTAAATTCCCAGATGGTGGTGTTCAAATACATTGAAGACAAGGACGTGTTCCAGAAATTCTACAGCAAAATGCTTGCTAAGCGGTTAGTGCAACATATGTCAGCGAGTGATGATGCTGAGGTGAGTTATACATATTGTACAAATTTTATTTAATATTTTAATAATTCTTAATAAGTTATAACATTACTTTATTTCTGATAATGAGGCGGTACAATAAAAAAATATCCTTACCCCTGACCAACTGAGGGATATAACAATTGCTTGGCATATAATAAATACACAGCGGCCTATATTATGAAGAAATTTTTTATGATGATGTGTGTGGGAAAATTTACAATTTTAGTAATGTTGCCCTAATGAAATAGTTCAATCTTCAAATCGACTGTTTAGACGTATAGAATCAGTGGTTAAAACAAATTATAGAATTAGGATTTCAAGACGGCTACTTCATCAATTTAATGTCGATTCAATATTGTCAACCCCTATCGACTAAACATTCGAATCCTTTGTATCTGTAAATTTTTTAAATAATATTTACTTAATTTATTTTAACCAGTATCATTATTTTTTTATTTGAGTTTTAAAACTGTCAGTTTGCTGCATTGAATTATTTGCTAGAGTATAGTTACTAATAATAATTACGGGTGATCAAAAGTTAACTCTTTATCATTTTTGAAAAAATACTTTATTTACATAATTTTTATATTTTTTTATAATGGTAATTTATATTTTATACGAGTAACGTAAAATGACAACTGTCAACTATATCATTTTATAGCGAAATGTAAATTGTATTCAACCAATGGAGACTACGGCGAGTTAAAATGGCACACATTATACGCGCTAAATCCTTTTGAAAATGTGTTTCATTTAAGATTAAAAACATATAAATTCCAGAAAATTTATTGCTTTTTGGTTTTTATTACAGGCTTCCATGATCTCAAAATTGAAACAAGCCTGCGGTTTCGAATACACAAGCAAGCTCCAGAGAATGTTCCAGGTAAGTACCAGTGTATAAGAAATCAAGTAATATAACTTTCAATCCTATACATGTATGATATAAATGGTGACTGGTGGGTCATATTTGAAATTCCAGGACGTGTTAATTTGAGATCATACATGAATAGAAAAATATAATAAAAAAATAAATATAATATAATATTTAGTGAGTAAACTTCATCGAAAGTTAAAGAATTGATCACGTAACGCATAGTTACACTAGCGATGGCAGGGGTCCGCGTGCCAGGTCACATGACGCGATCAACTCTGGCCTAAGTAAATTAGATAGAAACTAAACTTTATTTATTTATAGGGAATTCTAGTGAAAAATAAAGTACCTACTTTTATTACATAATTATGACCAGAATCCAGTACAGAGTGCTCTCCTTCAGTATCTAAAATTTGTCACCATTCACCCTGTATAGAAAACTCAAGGGAATGCTAAGTACACGTGTCGACAGTAAGCACAGCTATGCACACTTACCGAAAGAAAAACGACTCCCTCTGTTGGCACTTAGCTGTATTAGCTTTGCAATTATTAGTGAAATTTAGGTGTTAATAAACATGAGTGTAGATTATATAATTTGGAGAACTGACTTTTAGTATGCGTTTGGCGACATCGCTCCCATATTCATTTATTGCATAGCATTTCCAGCACTTCTCTATTTCGTGTTATTGTAAAGTTATTTGCAGAAACTGATGCCATATAGCAAAATAGTACGGCAGAACTTGAATTCTTCTTGACCAATCCATTTTTCGAGAGTCTTACATATTCCACTACACAGTGTTAGTTAGCCTGTTTCTTGATTGGATAATGTTTGACATAACTCCAAATATAATAATTTTTTGAATGTTTTACATTTTCACTGAGTAGTACTAGGTGGCTAAATCTATCACATGATTGGAGAAGGTTTGATATAACTCGTTGGCTTTAAATGATTCCCCAGAGATCAGTTAGTATTTTATTCACTTTCTCATTGGTATACAGGGTGACTGGTGACAAATTTTAGATTTTGAAGGAGAGCACTCTGTACTCGATTCTGATCATAATTATGTAATAATAAAAGTAGGTACTTAATTTTTACCTGAATTCCCTATAAATAATGAAAGAGACATAACTACATTTTTTCCGACGCGCTGCCTCAGTCAACGCGCACACAGTACTGTTCCTGCCACACGCACACCACTATCCGCTAAGTATCTATAAGTAGTTTAATTCTTTTCAAATGATTTTCGTGACAGGTCAAAATCGTCAATCATAATGAAGTCGCCCTAATGAATATGTCCGATTTTAAAATCGATTGTTTCAAAATACCGATTCAGTTAGTAGTTTTCTTCCTATAAATCGGGTACCTAAATTGTAATAAATTATAGAATAAAGATCATTGGTTTCCAATCAGTAATTTAATTCGTCACTGTTTGTCGACAGAGCACTTGTTTCGGTATCATCTCCGAGTTATATAATTAATTACTGATCGTGAACTCTGGATATATTTATTCCAATCTTCATTTTAGTATAGTTGCAATTTTTTAACTACTTTTAAATAATCTCATTCGGTAATGTTCTAATTATGAAATGAAATACAGACTTTTATTGGCATATTTTATTTACATACTTCTAAAAGAAAATTAAAAAAGTAAATTAAAGCATTATTCTCTTAACAAAACAATGCTTTAAAACATTTTTTTAATTATTAAAGTAATGTGTCCCGACCAAGGAGGTTTCAATTCAATTTAAGTACACATTATCTGTGGTGAGCGCGCTGCGCGCGCAACGCGCATGCGTGCTGGATCCGAGCCATAAACCAATAACAGGATTTGTTTGTTTTATATTGCATTTTATTTAATGTAGCTACCTATAGCCATGAGATTAAATAAAGTAGTGTTTGCAACTGCATATAATTAGGTATTAAAACACTCGTGTAATCTTACCCTCTATTATATGACAGTTGCATAAACTACTATTTTACAACGGTGACGGCACTACAAGGTTGTGTTGTGGAAATTACTGTCAGTGTCATAGTGATCGAGGTTCGCCGCGCCGGGTATAATTGTTCTACTTCTCTACCAAAACACATTATAGATAGTTCAACTCAGTTGTGCGCGCGGCCCTATGTGTGTGTAAACCTTGTACGTATACAGTGATGTTGTGCACTGCATCGTCATTGCCACCCAAATGGGAGTTGTATATTTACAAGTGCACACACACATAGTGCCGCGCACCCACACAAAGCGCCGCGCGCACAATGGGCATTGTTCATTTTTTTTTTAATTTATTTCATACGAAAAACCGTTTCGAGGAATAAGGTTTCTGATTAATTTAGTCGATTTAAAACATTTAAAAATATTGGGGTTTAAGAGATTTTTAACAAAATACATTTGACCTTTATTTAACCTTGATGACGTCATCAAAGGCATCAAATCGATCAAGTGTTATGCCTTAAAGCTGTTTAAAAAAAGTCAAACTAAACTCTATAGCTCTATGGTGGTTGTTTTGTTTTGTTTATATTTTAACGTAACCTCAACGTAACAAACTCAGCTTCTTTATTTTTCCCTGCGATTGATCTAAGTTTAACTAGGTACCAATTAAAATTTCCAGAATAATTAATTTAATTATTTTAATTATAGATTATTTATACAAACTACAAAGAAAAGAAACAGAGGAAATAAAGACGGTTAAGATTTGATTTGAATCAATGTTTGAAATGTTGGTTTGTTGTCTGTTGACAATCCATTGGGTGACAGTGACATAGCATGACTTTAGCACACAGACACAGCTAATGTTTTTTTTTACTGACTGACACATGTTTATAAAGTTAATGCCATTGATGACGTCATCACGTACTAATTTCATAAAATCAATATAAATTAAACGACACAGTTAAAAATAAAACTATTCAAATTGTTCTCTCAAAATAGGCTAAAGATTAATATAACATAATAAAAATAATAGGTTAAAAAAAGTGAACAATGCCCATTAAGTTGAACTATCTATACCTTCACTTCGAACCTACTTCGTTACATCTACCATCCCATTCCCCCAATCTAAACCGACCTATCTCCCTCTCTTTCCAGGACATCGGCGTGTCAAAGGATCTGAACGAAAACTTCCGTAAACACATGGCCAACAGTTGCGAGCTGCCGCTACATATAGACTTCAGTATACAGGTGCTGTCGAGCGGGTCGTGGCCGTTCCAGCTGTCTACAGCTTTCCAGTTGCCTACAGAGGTAAGGGATATTGACCTACCTAGATAAAGTTATAATATACATTCTGTTTGAAAGTGAAAGTGAACAAACTGCATATAGAGTGTAATTCACTAAAATATAAAATGGGCGTCTGCCCAATTATTGCAATTATAATAATAATAATAACAAACCTCTACACGAGCCACACGTGGACCGTAAAACCTCCGTGCATTGGCTGCGCTTCAGGGACCTCTTTGGGGAAACCGAAGGGTTTGTCTTGTAACGTTAACATACCGCTGACCGTTCTCGAGCTAACCACACTGTTATATTTCTGCGGGATAAGCAAGGAAACACAGCGGTACATTCGAGACGTTTAATCCGAGACGTTTAATCACAAGTACCTACATATCTATAGTTACAAACATTTCTTAGTCTACCTACAAGCTTCATACACCACACACACGTCGCTCTGTACTCCGAGTAGAGACTTATATTTAAAGTAAATCTGCATCTCCTGTACAGAATATCTATCTACATCTCGTCTACTGCATTTGTATAAAGACCCCGTTTTGGGGTTCACCGTTACGGTTACACCGCATTGTGCGTTGTGACATCCGACGCCGGTCTTCGCTGGCGTTAAATAACCGCCGCGACACTACTTGACCGCCTCTTGCTACGTTGCTACGGAGCTACCGCTGCGCCGCCGATACTGGAGAACCGCTATAGTTACGAGGGAAGTGCTAGCGTACGAAGCGAAAGTTAGACGGTTATATAGGACCTGAATAAAATTCTAATTTATTTAATTTATTTTATTACAATTGTTCGGAAAATACAGCTACAAATATAACATATAGAAAATATAGGAAAAAGAAATCCAATTACAAGTTCTCACATATAGGTGACAATATACATAAATAAAAATAAGCATCACAAAACAAAGAAGGGGCATTCATAAAACAATATTAAAAAAAACAATAAGAGGAGAAAATAAGAAAAAATAAAATTAAAATAACAACAAACATTATACATTAGTAAAGAATGATTTAGAGATGGCCGCTTTAATACTTGGTATACTGCTAAAGAACAAGTCAAAGTCGTTCAGTTCATAGTTTAGTTTGTTCACGAGCCTACAGGACCGAGGAGTTTTGTCTGTAATTGGTACTTGCGCTTGGTGCATGAAGAAGAGTTGGATTTCTATAACGTTTAGTGTGACTTGGGTGTTTTAATTCCAAAAAACTCCAACACGTTACAGTCTTTGCGATACAGGATCAAGTTATCAAGACGAACAACTACCGGAAGTACATTATGAGGGACGGCACAGTGAACGTATGTCGGTCGTGCCGCGAACCTAGCGAGTCTCTCAGTCATGTAATTGCGGGTTGTTCGGTTCTCGCCAACACTGAGTATCTGTATAGACGTAACCAAGCAGCCAAGATTCTCCACCAAGAGCTCGCTCTGAAATACGGTCTCATCAATCAGAAACTGCTTTATTACCAGTACACGCCGGAGCCCGTTCTTGAAAACGGCAGCGCCAAGCTCTACAGCTCTAATAAACCTGATATCGTGTTAATGGACCGATCGTTGTCCAAGGTGTTTTTGGTGGACATAACTATCTCGCCTGATGAGAACCTCGTGAAGGCCGACACTGAAAAGCAACGCAAGTACTTGGACCTTGCACACGAGGTGACCGAAATGTCGTTAGTTGTGTCCACCCCGTGAAATCATCCCGGTTGTAATACCCGCAAACGGTTTGACTCCAGCCACACATAATGGCTGGGATTCGGCGGCGGTTCGCTTCCAGCAAAAATGCAAAAAGCGGTTTTGCTCGAAACTGCCCGAATCGTTCGCCGGTTTCTCTTGCCCTGATCCCCGACCGACTGGTCAGAGTGTCCGGTCTTTTCCGCCGAAAGGCGTGTAATGCTAAGTATGCGTAATAATAATAAAACGTTTATTTTCAGACCAGTGACCCATAATTTTGAAAAACTCAGTATTTGTGTTTGTTTAACCAGCTTTTCGAAAACACGTAATTACTTTTAGATTATTTTTGAAGAAAAGTTTTTGTTCTCCTATAAAGAAAAAAGAAAAATTATTGAATAAACGTGAATTAAACAAACATTTCAGTCGTGATTGAACCATTTTAATTAATGTCTTAGGTTTCACGATACATAATATTACATAAAGAACGTTTTTAATTGTATTTGAATGCGTAATATGTTTACTTATACACTTTAACTCGATTTTTCGGTTCAGACTAAACAGATTTTTTAAACATAAATAAAAAAAAAACCCAGACAATCACACCAACTACATGGCCCCAAAGTAAGCATAGCTTGTGTTATGGGATACCATGTAGCGAAGTAGGGGGGAACAGTATTACAGTATTTCATAATTTTAATGTTTTCGTCACAAAGAAACACAAAAATAATGTAAATCCGTAATTGGCTTTAAGAATTATTCCAATTTTTTGTATTAATAATTATTAAGAGCTGTTGATTTTGTTGAATGAATAAATAAATAAATAGAATATAAATACATAAATAGGTTTACCCTGTCGCCAAAGTGGTCGTCAAAATGTGGTTTTAATTTTCCTTTTTACTCAATTAATTGTTCTTTTCTTATGTTCACAGTTGGAGCGCTCAGTCCATAGATTCACAGCGTTCTATTCGTCCCAGCATTCAGGCAGGAAGCTCAACTGGCTATATAACATGAGCAAGGGTGAACTCGTCACTAATTGCTTTAAAAATAGGTAAGTTTGTGTATTTTATTGGCTGTAATTCCACATAACACTTGGCTATCTAATTTTAAGTCTCTTTAATGTCCAACTCGGATGCTCTTAATTCTGTTTTTGTTAGCAACTATTACGTTTGAAATCTCCTAATTTGTGAGAATATTGAGCTCGATTTTGACCCGTGTGTATTTTTTCCATACAAAATTCGAGTTCCATATTTAAATTCTTGTTTAACTTCCGGTACAGACAAATTTCAGACGAAAAAATTGTAACACTGATAATAGGTATGTGTCACATTTAAACCACATTCTCTAGCCTAAATTCAGTATCTTGAAGAACTTATGTTGTGACAGACAAATAATAATTTAATGAAAGTGAAAAAAAAATGAAACCGTGAATTGCAAATGCAAAATAAAAAATAAGAGGAAAAATTTACATATATACCAGTAAAATGGAAACAAAATAAAATATTGCACACATTGCTAGGCCAAATGGAATATCTTAAATAATTTATGTTGCTAAATAACGGATATATACTTATACAGTCCTAAAGTCGACCATAAACTGGAAGCAGGATATACAGCAAGTAATAAAAGTTACTGGAAAAATAAATAAAAAATTTAATGGTTGTGAAATTATTGGAATTTAAAAAATAGTAAAAATTGAACACCCTGTGATGTCCATTTCAGCCTTGTACCTACAAATGTAACTTTAACATGCCGTACTGAAAAAAAAATGTACCAAGCTTTATCTGGCAAGTTCTTTCAAAAGTTTGCTCAATTATTAATATAATAAAATAGTAACGTTTAAAATGTATTTGTTGTTTATTGTATGGCTTCAGTGATGGCTGATAATTTATGAACTCATAATATTAAGATTGATGATATCTTGGAAAATGCACTTTTGAACCACATATTCTTTGGCAAAAAGTAATGTTTTTTAGTACGGAACAAAACCTCAAAGTTATGGGGTATCAAAAAGAACACCTTGTATAACAGAGAATTCTTTTTTTTTTTTTTCTGCCAAATAATGACACCCTACTGTGGCGCCCCAAAGGGCGTCCACAGATAGGGAGAGGGTGAATACTCCTAGTACGCACTGGGCCCTGCTCGGGAATAAATCCCCGCCGACAGTAGCAGCCGCTCGACGACGGAATGCCACTGTATAGGTACCCAGCCAGTGTGAGACTTCTACTCACTAAACACCCCCTTCTCCGATTCCTAACTCAAGAGCTATTCCTAGATCGTGTAATGAGCTACCACCCCGTGGGATCCAGGGCGGCGCAACAGAGAATTCTCAAATATAGATCTTTTTAACATCTCCCTAAAATCTTTGAAAAAGAATGTTACACTTAGTTTAATCAAAAACTTTGTTATATCTTCTGTTCAGATCTGTTATAAGTAATTGAATTTGTTTTATGTATTTTTGTTGTTTTTAAAGAGATATAAATAATGATAATATGTATAGCTGTTAAAATCTCATCTTATTAGTTAGTTTTAGTGATAAGTTTAAAATTGACCACGTCAGTTTTTACTTTAATGTTTATTTGGGCACTTTTGGTCTTTTTGTATAATTACTAATTCTTTTAATAAATTGTATATAAATGACTGTTGCCAAATAAAAAAAGAAAAAAAATGCCTGATCCATAAAATGAAAAAATAATATGAACATCCATGACTTAACTTGTCGATTTTTACGTATTTTCTATATCAAAACTTCTTAATGTATCTAACAAGAATACATTATAATATAATCAGTCTTAAAAAAACATATTTCAACCCCGATTTTACCCAACTGTAAATAAGCAAGTCATCATCATCATCATCATCATCACAACTCTTTGTAATGAGCCCACTGCAGGGCTATGAGTCTCTCCCCTGGGTGACGAGGAGGTATAGGCCATAATCCACCAAGCTGGCCCAGTGCTGGGTGGTGGATGTCAGAATTTTCAGGGCGCCGAAAATGGCTTCTGACAAACCCTAACGACGTATACAAGTATACAGCACCCGGGACCGACTGCTTAACGTGCCCTCCGAAGCACGGAAGTCGTCGTGAGATATGAATGGTCGGCGGTCACCCATCTAAGTACCGACCGCGCCGAACGTTGCTTAACCTGTGATATCGTTTGATACACACAGTAACCACGGCGCCACGACAACTTCAAGTATACAAGCAAGTATAATAAGCAAGTAATACAATATATTTCCCCCCTTCAGATACACACTGCAAGCGAGCACATTCCAAATGGCTGTTTTGCTTCAATACAACGACAACACGACGTGGACCGTTCGGCAATTGGAACAGCATACCGGGATCAAAGGGGACTTTCTAATACAGGTGAGCCGGGATTTGTTCATCTTTTATATTGAATTTAGGTTTGGTGAGCCCGGTATTATCTCGGAATAAAGTAGAAACACAATAAAACGTACGGAAACGGCTTTCGCGACACAAATTGGGTTTAGCTAGCGACGTCAGCTTCGCGGGCAAATGCTGACGGCTGACTGGTCTCAGCGGGCTACGGCACCGGCGCAGAGGTCTCAGGACGCGTCGACTCGGGCTGCGCATGCGTATATGTAATTAAGTAGAAGGTATTTAAATAAATAATTATGTAGCTAATTATAAAGTAGCGTAAATAGATATACTAGATAATATATTATGTAATAATACAATATAATATATAATTTTACGGTAATGATATATTATATTGAAATAAATAATGTAGTAAGTAAAATATATTTAATAGTTAATATAAAAAGAATATCCGCTACAGTGCGTATAGATTGCTAGTAATGTAACATTCCGCGTATTTGGACGTGTAGTGCGTAGAATGTTGCATTACAAGTTCCATTGCAGCAATCTGTACGCACCATTACATATACATACTCATGTATGTGCACTTACATAATTGGTCATATGTTTATGACCCTATATTCGTCCCTACGGTGAGGATTAAATATAAAAGAAAAAGATAAATCGTGTGTGACACTTTCATTATAATACTTTTTGATTTTAATTTTAGGGTATTTCATTTATAGGGTAATTTATAATCTTTCACTTTTCTTTATCCCTCATCTTTTTTCTGTAGTATCAAGTCCATCAATTTCCTTAAATTTGGTGTCATTGACTTTTTTTTACTGGAGGAAAACGTGCAATCACGTCCCCGACCGCCCAAGGAAAACTGCCGGAAGGCCAGACCTACCCACTCAAAACCTCCAGGTGTACCTCATCCGCCATAGATAGAGCCCACGGTACCGCCATTGGCATTTTCCGCGAGCCCCTTACGGCGGATCGGTGCCGAAGAGGCGTCATCTTCCCGGCACCACTCCGTGGTCTCCTTCTGCGACATTACGCCCTCGCAGAAGGAAGTCATGGCCGCCCAAGCCTCTCGAATCCCTAACATGGCTTTAACCACGCTAGGAAGCGAGAGGTCCCCTCCAACGACAGACGTCAACTCGTGCCAATACAACCAGTATTAATCATAAAGATGGTAAAAAAGACAAAAAAAAATATAATGATTAGTCACTTTGCTTAGTTTGGAGCCACGTAGTTGGTGTGAATGTCTCGGGATTTTATTTTATTTATTCATTATTATTTCTAACATCACAGGTGCTACAAATTCTACTGAAAGCGAAACTCCTGGTCTGCACAGACGACGAGTCCGAACTGAGCGAGTCTTCCGTTATCGATCTATACGTAGGATATAAGAAGTGAGTTTATTTTTGCTACTTCTAGTACGTACTGTACCTTGCTAAGTGTAAATCTCAAAACTACCTCATCTTTAGCAGCGAAGGGGTTATGCCGCGTTTACGAAAAATGCAATATAGTTGAATTGTTTTCGAATGATTTTCGTGACAGTTCTCATTTTCCGTTACGCGCAAACTATTTATAACTAATAAAATAAATTGGCGCGTTAAGAAAATAAAAACTATGTCGATAAAGTTGCTTATTTTCTAATTATAAATTGAACTATTAATAAAGTGTCATTGTTTTTATATTGTTATTAACTGTAAATAAATTAAGTAAATGTCATAAAAATATTCATCTTAAATAGACAGATTCAAAGAAACGGAACAATCAGTTGATAGTGATTGACACTACTGAACCGATGAATATGAGCGGCCATCTTGTAATCGGAAGTTTGTATACATTTTTTTTCACCAACTGATTCGATACGACAAAGCCATCGAATGGAAGATCGAACAATGTCATTACGGCAACGTCACAAAGATTGTCAATTTTGAACTGTCACAAAAACCACTTGAAAAGAATTCAACTATAATTAGCTTTTGACAAGTTCGAAAAAGCGGGTTTTAATGAAAATATTGAAATGGTCTCAAAAGGAAAGTAATTGAGTTCATTTTTCCTGATTTCAAATATGTTTATAAATCAATTTTACAATCAGAAAAATTAGCTTTATAACTTTCCCATAGAGACCATTTCAATATTTTTATTAAAACCCGCATTTTCGAACTTTTTAAAAGGTAGTTAATGCGTTTTTCTTACGCGCGGCAGGGTGGCTAAGAATAGCCCTACAGCCCTTGGAGTTGTCATAAAAGGCGACTAATCAGGGCGATACTTGCTTAAGCACAGGATCCCTTTAGGGTTCGTCTAGCAAGCGATCACCCTTCATACATAATCTGCCGTCAAATATCACACTACGAGGGTGGAGTGTTTAATGTTAAATTGATCAATGTTAAATGAAGAGCTACTTCCTTATTAAGCCCGTGAGATGGCATCTAAGGCCTGATCTTTTACTTGCGGTCAGATGTCAGGCTTTAAAATAATATAAAAGACAAAATTTCAAAAGTCAGTCAAGTCAAAGTGTAAAAACCCTAAGAAAGTTTTGCCTATCCAAGGTTTAGCAGAATACAAAACTAAATTCCTGGCAGAGATCGCTTACTAGCGATAAGGCCGCCGATTGTGTTTTCTTTTTTTAATGTTCTTTATTTTCTATTTTGTGTACGTACAATGAACAGCAAATAAATAAATAAATTTTCTCAAAACTCCCTTTCGTGACGATTCCGACTTTCTTTTTACAGTCACCCGATGGTAAATAAAGATAAGGTCCAAGAGACCTTCACCAGACACTAACCGTTCACTTACCATCGGAAAGCAGACGGGTTCAGAAACTAATTGGTTCTTATTGAAAAATTGCCCAAACCCATTTATAAAAAGGGTGGCCACCCTTATTAACCACCCTATTTATAAAATAATAAAGAATATAGAAAGATATAATATTTCTAGATATATAATAAAGCAAAATTTGTTTAAAGGTACAGATTAATTCTACTGAATTTTGTTTGAGCATGCTCGACTAGAGTAATTAAAATACCATTTACATTAATTTATTTACATACATACATAACTTCACACCTGTATCCCGTATGGGGTAGGCAGAGCACCAAAGGCTGTAAAACCATCTGATGTCACGTTTGATAAATTTTTAGGTATTATAATGATGGAGAGAGACTATTGCAGTGGTAGGGGGTCAGCCTATCGCCTGCAAAAGTGCCTATAAAACCTCTGTCCCTTAACTGGCTTTTACATTTTTATTGCTTGGTGGTAGGATCCCTTCTGGGTCCGCCTGGCTAGCGACCACCCTTTATATAAAGTCTGCCGCCAAATGTTACCGCTCCAGCGGTAATGTGTTCCGGCAATATTGTATAGAGAGCCAGTTCCTTCCTAAACCCGTGTGCTTCCATCTTCGACCTCATCGTCACTTACCATCAGGTGAGATTGAGGTCAAACGCGGGTTTAGTCACTTATAAAAAAAAACAGTATGCCCGGGAAAAGAAGCAGCTGGAACATTCTAAGTTTTTCTATCGCTCCCAGTCCAGCATGGAAGATATTAATTCATTTATTATATTAAAATATTTTATTGTTAATAACAGCAAAAAACTCCGCGTGAATATCAACATACCTTTGAAGACGGAACTTAAAGTGGAACAAGAAGCCACTCACAAACACATTGAAGAGGACCGGAAAATGCTGATACAGGTACCTATGGAATGATATTTTTAGTTTTCCGAAAAAATATCGGTTGTACTGTTTTTGTACTGTTAAATAATTTTACAGTTAAAAGGCTTTACCAGTATTTTTATTGACATAACCGCAAAACTACAAAATGAAACCAATAATGAAACTTTGTGAATTGATATCTAGATTAATAGGAGTATTTTAATACATATCCTAGTAGTTTACTTTCCGGTTTAAAAAAAAACTGATTTAGTTTTCGAGTAGACAAGATTGTTTTATCAGTTTCCTTTTTATTTAAATCAAACTATTTATTTTTATTTTAATATTGTGTACCCACATAAAACGCACTATCTACAATAAAGAAGATTCAGCAATATAGATATTATCAAGATTAATATTTTACTAACTTTATGTAAAAAAATGTTTACTTTTTTAATATATTATCGAACCAACTGAATCCTGACCCACAACAAGCTCATTTTGGGTAATCGTCTAAATGCTAGTAGGTCGACATTTGCTTGAAGATAGGTTTCCTTGGTGACGAACTTGATAACATTTCATTCGACACTGACATTTATTAAAGGTGATATCAGACGGGTAATTTTTTGGTCATTTTCGTCTTTCATTCTGCATCTTTCACTCCAAGTGACACATCTGAACATAAAATGAATCATTAGTGCCGAATGAATTCATAAGTGAACCGATCCAACAGTTGGATATTGGCATCTGGCATCTTTCATTTCCACTCCGAATGAACGAGGAATGAACAGTCTGAACATTGAGAGAATGTTCATTCGGGTTTCGACCATTTTGTCTCAAGTCCTGTAGGTAGCCAACAAACGTCACGTGTTGATAATAATATATTTTTTCTGCGTTGCGTCTCACAAAATGGTGTTTAAATGGAACGATGAAAGTACATTGCTTTTTTGGAAAACTTTAAAAACTACCAATGCCTTTGGAACCACAAAATTGATGAGTACAAAGACCGAACATTGCGGACATTTCGTCTGTCGCACCCACCACTGTCGACATTTTCATTGCTTTCTTTTTGTCAACTCTTTGATTAAATGATCACAAATTAAAGAAATTCCAAGACGCACGACTTCATTCGACGACATATTAAAAAGAAAGAAAAGTGAATGTTCATTTCTGTATCATTTCCTCTAAGCCGTGTGAACATAGAATGAAAGAAAAATGAAGCATTCACTCGAGTGAATATTCGTACAGTATCTAAAAAGTCATAAGTGCATTATACACGATAGACCTTACAAGTTTTGACAATTTCAAACGAATTTTCAGCAAAATCAGTCATGATTCAGTTTTTTCGATGGTACATACATACATAACTTGACGCCTGCTCTCTTTGGGGTAAGCAGAGACAAGAGAACGCCAATTGCTACGACCCTGACATACCTCTTTCGCTTCCCCTACGTTCACTAATCTTTATAAATAATTTTATTAATTTATAATTATAAATTCCAGGCCGCCATAGTCCGAATAATGAAGACCAGAAAGACATTGAAGCACCAACACTTAGTGGTGGAGGTATTGAACCAGTTGTCCTCGAGATTCAAACCTAGAGTGCCTGTCATAAAGGTATGTTAAATTTATTTATTTAATTAGTTAAGATATATGCCAACAACAATAATAATACATAGCACTTATAACAATCATTTAGAGTTGTTTTAAATCTAGTACTTATTCACTTACAGGCATATAAAGCATTCTATACAGGATTAATTTTAATTAACGCATCACCTCTTGCGGGCAGCCTCTCCACATCAATCCCAACAATATTTGCTCTACGACTTTTTACAAATCTTGATAAATAACACAAAAAATAAAAACAAAAAAATTTTAGCTCCTCCTTATTTCGAAGCAATATTTGATTGCGGAAGGTGCGTGTTATCATTTGAAATATGTTAAGAAAAATAAAAAAACAGTCAATTTTTTTCACTTACATTAGCATTGTAAATGTTTTAAGATATTTTGTAGGGAAAATTTTCCATAATGTTTATTTTTATTTGATAGTTGCTATTTCTACCTTTAAAATAATATTTTTTTTTACATCTATAGGACCTTTCTGTCCAGAGAAATCGGCATCTTTCAGCAGAGGTATCTACAAGAATAAAAAAAAATTTAATAGTGGCCATTCCGACAGGAGGGGGGATAGACCCTCATATATGGGTGTTTTTGTCGATGAAATTAGGTATATTTTGTAACCTTAAATTATCGCTAGGTCGTGACGGGACACACTGTATAATAATAGAGTTACGCCTCTAAACAGAAGCTATAAATATTTTTTGTATGGGAAAACTAAAATTTTAAAAAGTTGTAGAACAATGTTGTTGGGATTGATGTGGAGAGGATGCCTGCAAGAGGTGATGCGCTAATTAAAATTAACCCTGTATAATAGTATATTATTACAATAACATTAAATCACGATCATAGCATGCAATGAATGGTTGTAAAAAATAAAAAGGTACAGAAAAATATAAACGAAACAGAGAACCTATTCAAAAATTACATAGTTGATATTTTTAAATACAGTTACATATCAGTTATTTATCGCAGTTATTTATTATACCTACACAACATTAAAAATTAAAAATATAGCTACCACAAGATTAATTAATAAACCTAAAAAGAAGAAGTGGCAAGAAGCTCAACAGCAGTCATGTTTTAAACAAATGAACAATTTACAGCCAGGGAATCTCATCTTCTTGCATCCGGATATCGTATAGTAGACCTTTTCACACAACATTTATCCTTAAATCTATCGAAGGGTTAATCTTAAATATTTTTAGAATTTTATTACAAAAGCGTACACATTGACCCATGAACGAGTTAGTGACTTTCTGTAGTCTAATATTATTTATTTATACATTGGACGTCATCGTCAGTTACCATCTGGTGATCCTTTATAGTAGTCCTATGAAAAACCTATTAGTTTTTAAACGATCATGGTCTCATTTGGAACAGAATAAAATTTTGATATATATCATGTTTCTTTTTTATTTGAGTTTTACCATGTTTCTTTTTTATTTGAGTTCTTGGTATTTCGCCACGATCACGACGGTTTCTGAAGATGCGAGTACGTTGTTTTAAATCGCGGGAAAATAAATCCATCCACCCGCTTTATTATGCGTTTCGAAAGTTTTTAGCCTTTACTGATTGGGTAACACTGTCTGATTCAGACGCCAGTGGTCACGGGATTGATTCCCGCACGGAACAAGAAAAAAAAATGTTCAGGGTCAGGGTGTTTTTCTATACAGGGTGACCCGCTTACCCTATATAATAACTTCTCGTAGGTATTTTAGTACCCATAAGGATAACAGAAAAAATATAAAAAAAGAAAAATTTAAAATTTATTTTTCAATTTTTGTATGAAAGAAAATGTCGAAATTTATTGCTGACATACAAAAATTGAAAAATAAATTTCGATTTTTTCTTTTATACATATTAAGTAAGCGGGACACCCTGTATATGTATGTATATTCTAGGTTCCCCCCTAGTTCGCTACAGGGTATCCCATAACACAAGCTCTGCTTAATTTGGGGCCATGTAGTTGGTGTGATTGTTTGGGGATTTATTTATTTAAAGTTTTCACTTAAAACTCCATTTCCCTATATCTACTTTCGTTTCTCATGTCCATTATGTGACAGATAACCAAAATTTAACTTAACTAACTTGTTTATATGTTTCACAGAAATGCATCGACATCCTGATAGAGAAAGAATATCTAGAACGTGCGGAGGGAGAAAAGGACACATACAGCTACCTAGCGTGATCGCGTCCAATTCTAACATAATTATAATGAGTTCATGTATCATATTGGGTTGTTTTATTTTTTATTTATACATACATACATACATAACGTCACGCTTGTATCCCTTATGGGGTAGGCAGAACACCAGAGGTTACAAGACCATCTGATGTCACGTTTGACAAATTTCGAGGTATTATAAAGATGGAGAGAGTCTATTGTAGTGACAGGGGGTCAGCCTATCGCCCACAAAAACGTCTTTAAAACCTCTGTCCCTTAACTGACTTTTACAGTATGCCCGGGAAGAGAAGCAGCTGGCACAATCTACTTCTTTCGCTCCCAGTCCAGCATGGAAGACAATTTTTAAATATTTTTTTATTTATAACACCTTTTATTTAAAGATTGAGATTTTGAAGGCTAAATTAATTAGCAAAACTAAGTGGCCATAACGTGAGTTCAATATGACACTTGATTCCCTAATTTTAAGTTTCTTCTATCTCAAATTAGGAGACTTTAAATTCAAAGGTTGCTAGTAAAAACTTGATTTTGAAGCCGCTTAGGCTTAAATAAATAAAACAATAATAATTGGTTTTCAAGTATTTTATTGGAAACATAAAATTATACTTTTCACTATCTCAAATGTAAAAGTTGCTAAAGAAAACAGTATCGTATGCGAAAAATGCATTGAAATGGCTTGGAGTAGGTACAGATCAAGCTTTCCATACCTGTCCATAAATTGTAATTGAATCTTACCTCTATGCCCTCGATATTAAGTTAAACATTGGTTGGGGAAATTTGTTACGCTTGACCTGCTGCCTCCTAATGCCGGAGGGGGGGGGGGGGGGGGAATATTTGGCGGCAAAACTTAATTCGAAAGGTCGCTAGCCAAGTACCTATGTCCTTTTTATAGATGCGAAGCAGTCATTAACGATTTTAACCAAGCGGTTAAATATGCAGTTTTCGTTATTAACGGTTAATTAACTGCATTATATGCTAGATGTCGCTAACGGATTGAAATTTGTATCGCAAGTTGCGCGATGATGCTAGCTTCGACTGGCAAAAAAAAGTCGGTTGAAATTCCTTTCTCAAAAACTACTGAATGGATTTTGATGAAACTTACTTTATTGTTTTGTTGTACTTTATACAACAAAAAAGAATGTATTTATTTTTATTGGGCGAGCACACATTTCATTTAATATCTTTGGTTATACCTATCGTTTTACAAATTGTAAGATTTAATGTACAATTGCTTTAAACCATTGCACACCAATTTTGTTATTGCGCACACAAAAAGTATTAAGTACTTAAATTTTGGACTTGTAACATAAAAACATACATACACTTTTGAAATTTGGTTCATTTGTTCAGACATTGATATATACTAACAAACACGAAAACTGAGCAATTCTGGAAATATTGCATCAATTCCAACCGTTACAAGAAAAGAAAGAAAAACTTCATCCTTTTTCGTTGTCGCAGTCGGATATTTAACCGTTATTAACTGCATTTTATCGGTAGCTAACCGTCTATTTGACTCAGAACTCAGAAAAGCAAAAATTAAAATGGCCGCCGTTTCTAAACAGTAGGGGCAAAATGCCTTTTTATTGTGGTTTTGTCGATAAAAATTATCATATTACTTCGCCCTTTGACTTCGCCTTAACGGGTCGGACACTGGTGACCAGACACACTGTATACAGGGTTATTATTTAATTGGACCCGCATCTGTTGAGAGGTTATAGAGTATGTCAAAACAAAACATTTTCACCATGGAACCACCCCTTCTAAAATTTACCGTTTTTCAGCTATTTCACTTTTTAAGAATTTACTGTAAACAACAATTTTTCACTAGTTTTTGTGAGAAATAAAAAAATCCCCATGAAACTGCTTTTTTTGACGTTATCATGTGAAGAATTATTGAGTTCATGGTATTAAATAAAAAAAAACTATTATAACGTCAAAGGAGCGCAAGCTATGGTCTCTCAAGCACTATTTTCTTTTTAAGTTTTACCAAAACAACGCATTCTAGTGCTACGCCGCTAGACGTCCGCTTCCTCTATGATTGTTGCGCCAGCTGGAAAGACGCTTCCCACCAGTAGACTGCCCGCGAACCCGACGTGCCGCAGATAGGGAGAGTAATGTGGTTTTCTTCAATGAAAGCGCCGTGTACTCCAAATACCTTCTATTTCTAGATGCAGTGATGTAGGCATATACTATTGTGGGTATAGACAGTCATATGTAATTATTCAAAAACGGTAAATTTTAGGAGGGGTGGTTCCATAGTGAAAATGGTTAGTTTTGACCTACACTAGGTAGGTATAACCCCTCAAGATGCGGGTCCAATAAAAAAATAACTCTGTATATTCTAATAATTTAATCTCCTCATTTATATAATATCTCAACATCTAAGTACGTATAGGATATTCAACACTGCCTGTTACAGTAGCTGAAGATGAACGATCCTTTTCAAAATTAAGATTAATAAAAAAATATCGTCGGTTAAACATGACCCAAGACCAAGACAGACTGACAAACTTAGCTTTTATAAGTAAGTACCTATAGAATCCAAAATTGATATACTTAATAATAAATGATTTAATTAAAATCTTTAGCCAACTCAAAAGCAAGAAAAATTGAGTTTGTTTGATGTATGTAAGTATGTACCATATCATCATCTCAGTGTAATCGTTCTTATTGTTTTGGCTTGGCACCGATTTCAAACAGTAACTATCAAGATAAGTTAGAAAAAAGTTACGCCTTTTCGTCCTTTGAATGAACAATTTTAATACTTATTTTTTTTGCTTTTTAGTGTTTGTTAATTTTTGTTTCAAGATTCTTTTTGAAGGCGGTCGAACTTTTTAAAAATAAAAATTGGGCTTACACCACCACCCGCTAAGTATCTATTGCATTACGCTTATGTAACCGTGCGTTGCGTGCGTAATGAATTCTTTGACTTTCAGTTAAGTTTAGTCAATAATAACTTTCACGTCCTGGAATTTTGAAAATGTCACCCTGTATACTTACATATAATTCCTATAATTGTGCTTACTGTAATGTAAATAAATAAATATTTCTGACACTCACACAACATTATCTAGCCCAAATTAAGTTTCTTAAAGAACTTGTGTTATGGATACTAGATAACTGATATACTTACTTAAGAAATTTATAAACATGCATATTGAATAAATACATATTTTTTATTAGAATAAACTTAAATAAACATCCATGACTTGACGACTAATATCTGTGTTCATCACACAAATATCCGCCGCCGCCGGGATTCGAACCCAGGACCTCTGGCATAGAAGGCAATGTATGTTACCGCTACACCAGCCGGTCGTCATAACCAAGATAACCAAGTGAGGTTTTTATAACGTTTTTTTATTATGTGACAACTTGTTATTTATTTTTCCCCGCTTTTCATTAGTGTCGACTCTGATTTTGAAAATAAAAATTAACTGCCTATTACTTACTATCAAAGATGGCAGTCTGTCAATTGTTTAGGATCAGAAACGGCAATATGCTGCGCTCTTGGTATCATAAACGGCATCCTAAAAAAATCTTATCAAATCTAGCAATCTGCAAAATATATTTTATTTTCATAAGCTTATCATTTTGAGTTGTAAAATAAGTTTTATATCAAACAAGTTGGAATAACGATCCAGTCCATAAAAAGAGCTATATACGTTTTTTGTCGATTCCCACAAAATTATGCAACAACAGACTGCCGCCTTTGATTTTATATGACTCGAGTACAAAAATGTAGCATTTGTTGATACCTATGCGGTTTTATGAACAAAAGGCGGACAAAAGAGACTGTCCCCTGTCAAAAGGACAAAAAAGACATTTATTGGACATTGTTAAAAGATATTCTTTATATTGAATAAAAAACAAAATGCAAAAACGAGTGTATTGTCCACTTAAAAGGTACAATTCATTCAAAAATCTTTACCAAAAAATAGTGAAAAAGGCACACAAACAGACCTTAAACATACCCATTGAATCTAGTGAAGGCCAGACACACGGACAATAATAGTGTTGGTGGGGTTGTCGTATCGTAATTTCGTTGTCAACAGCTTTTATATCTCTTTAGGATATCTAGTAGATTGTAAATAGTCCTTCAGGGCGTATGATCATAGACGCGTTCCTTTCAGAACTTTCAATAGTATTTTTCGTGTTCATAAACACGTTCTTATTCATTTGTTTATTGATTTAGGCTGCAAACTGGCCGGCAGCGACAGCGACACGGGCAGCGATTTCCGCGATACGATAGAAAGTATTGAGTTTGCATTAAAACCTCGACCAATCGCTCCGCTGCCCGCTGGCGTCGAGAACGGCCCAGATACCCCGCGTCACTGCCCGCGCCGCTGTCGCTGCCGTCCAGTTTGCAGCAGCCTTAAATGTATGCCACACAAATATCTACCTATGTGTGTATCACATTCGTAGATTACGTTTAATTTGTGTTCTGATCTGAGTGTCCCTTTCAGAACCATTCAAGTATGTTTACATTTAGAATGTGGAGTAGCTTAAACTTCTCAAATCAAAATATGAGTAGGTAAACGGTTTACTGGAAAAGTACGACTTTTTAACAGTTTCCATGCGCTTATTAACTAAGATAACGAAAATAGCAATGATTTTTGTTGAACAGAATATACGTACTAAGTAGGTATAGTAAAATCAGATGTAAATGAGATCATGTTCATTCCAGGAGCCAATTATGTTAATGTTAAGAACCTACTAAGTAGGTACTTGTACGTTGCTTTCTCATTTGGCAACGAGCGTTGACAATAGCGCCAATCGTGGACGTGTACCACCATAGCACAGTACGCTATGTCAAAGTCATCATCATCATCATCACGACTCTTTGTAAAGAGCCCACTGCAGGGCATGAGTCTGTCCCCTGGGTGACGAGGAAGTTAAGGCCATAATCCACCAAGCTGGCCCAGTGCTGGGTGGTAGAAGTCAGAATTTTCAGGGCGCCGAAAATGGCTTCTGAACAAGTATACAGCACCCGGGGTTGCTTGACCTATGATATCGTTTGATACACACAGTAACCACGGCACCACGACGACTTCCATTGACATTATTATCATCGCATTGCCCTTGTCCATCTCAAAGTAGTCAAATATAATTAAAATGCTGGTGGCGGGCAGCCCTATTTCAAAGATTCGGCAGAGTTGAATTACTGTAGATAGGTGTACTGTGACCATACTCTTCATGCTCATTTTCCATCACGTGGCATGAAAGACTAACGTCCCATTCTTACTTACTTTATAAAAAAAAAGTTCATAGAAAACGGTCGCTCTTAAAAGAAAACAAACAAATTATGTTACAATACCTACCATGTTTGTTCCGTTCTCTTTCAGTAGGTATCTATAGAATTGGCTCTGTGGCGTGTACGCACGCCTTAGATGCATTAAGTTCCATTGTATAGAGGCGCCCTTGTCAACATATAGCATTTATACATATACAAATATCATTAATATATGGTATAGAACAATAAATATATATTTTTCTCTTTTTTTCACGGCTAGGTTTGCATATGACGAAAGAGACATATATATTTTAGATATTGCTATGTGTGCCACATACTGTCAAAGTTCATTTGACAGCTGTAGGTACGTGCCTCAATTCGCCATCTTGGTTGCCCGTATTTCGTGGTAGTTCGTTGTCAAGTGTTTGTTTATTTGAGATTTGCATAAATAAACAAGAAATAGTTGTTTAAAACTAAGTCGCAGTGTGGTGAAACTGTAGGATATAAGATTAAGAGAAAACTCAGTTCCTTCAATATTTCCCGTAAGTATCAAAATAATTTTAATATAACATTAGGTAATTAAATTATGTCAAATTCAAGTTGATGATAATAAATTTTTAATTTGCTTTTTGTTTTAATTATTTTTTTCTTTACAGGTAACAGGAAATTTTATTGATAATTCTAGTACATCTGCAGTTTGTACCCAATTGTCAATACCACATCCAGTTGCGAAAGAAGCTCAGAAAGAGGTATTTATTTTTATAAAGCATATTTTCTTATAACAGTAGGTATCTAACCATGCATGCTATAGTTGGATACAGTTAAATTAACATTATATTTTTCACCAACAACCAATTAATTCAAAGAGCCTTAGAGTGGTGTAAAATAAATATAAGTTGAGTCTTATATTTATTTTACACCTTTTAAGAGAACATTTAAGAGTCGAATATTTTTAAATTATTCCTTATTGTTAAATAAGGAATAATTTAAAAATATTCGAACAGAATAACAAATAATTTTGTTTTTTCATATCATATCAATCAACTCAAGATGCCAATGTTGCATTCATTTTAATAAATAGCATTTTATAATAAATATTTAATTTTCAGGTCACACTTTAAAAGAAAATTGAGGCGCTTCAAGAAAAGTGTGATGAGCAAAAAAAAAATTAAGTGCCTGAATGAAAAACTTCGGAGGAAAAACAAAAAACTAGTTAACTTTAGAGAAATCATAGATGATCTTCGAAATAAAAATCAAATAAATATGGAACAAGCTGTATTAATTGAAGACTTAGCTGGATCACAAGATTTTCTGAAACAAAATGTGTTTTTAAACAAATTGTTATTATTTAGAAATGAATGAATGAATGAAGTGTTTTTTTTTATTTCATAACCGATACCTATTTAGTTCTTAATTAATAAAGTAATACTAGTACCTCCTATCATCATGGATAATGTTGTGATTAATTTCACTGACACAGCAAACAACTTGGGGGTCATTATGTTTTCAAACCTCAAATGAAACACGAACATCAGTGAAATTAATTTGAATTTTGAAAATTCCTTCCAAAATCCTTGTCGCTCTAAAATGAACTCAAGTGTAAGATTTCAGCTTCCTAGGTCCAACGGTTTAGGCTGGCCGTTGATGATCAGTTAGTCAGCTTGCTATTTCATATATTAGATTTTTATGTAGGTATGATTCAGTATATTTAATCTAATATTATAGTTTAATTATTTTATCTAACACATATTATTATTGCTCCTCAATCAAACTCTCCAGTCTCGAGGAATTTCTTTATTAGCAGTACCTTTGTTCCTACTAACTTTGTATAGATCATTCATCGGTATAATGTATCTTACTTTGTGTACATAAACTGTTAAATAAATCAATTAAGTAGGTAGGTAATGGTACCTAATTTAAGTGAAATCCATATGCACATTATATCCTGACCGTTTGCCAATTTTTTTCCCAAATCTTCCAGCTTGTGCGTTTTTTACACCTAGATACCAATTACCTCATCAATCACTCGTTTAAATTAGCTCTTTGGTTGGAATAATATTGAAAATTATGATTTCACTAATATAACATAAAAATATTGAAGTATATTCAATATTGACAATCCTAGGCTATCCCCACCCTAAGGCGGCCATTTTAGTTGCCCAAGGTTGGCACGTTTTTTTTGTAGGTATTTCGAGTCCATGTGATATAGGTCAATGCTTAGATGCCTTAGATCAATCAATGTCAGTTGATTGACAATTGTCAATGTAAAAAGTTCAATGCTTTGAAAGAAGAAGTGAGGAGATGTTCGAACGGTTATTTGTAATATTTTATCTTCGTGTAAGTAATATAGTAAAGAATAAAGAACACGGTGAATTTCATTTCACATCACACCGCAATCAATGCAGGATCACACCCTCCATACACTTAATTCCTCCATACACTTCAGCTCTTAGATCAGACTGGAACAAATCATCGCCAAAAATGATAATCAGCGGTACCATACGATCATAAGTAGACAATAGTCCTTAGAAATAGGATGCAATTTAAAAACCTTTATCTGAAACCTAAAAGTCCTTGAACTTTTATATTTATAACCTCAAATCAAGTTACCTAGAATCCATCACATTTTGTGCAACATTGGAAGATAACGTTACCTTACTTAGGCAGTACCTTTAAGTAACCTTTATTGTAACCGAATATAGACAAGTATTGGCTATGTTTCGTACTTAAGTAGGTACCCTAGGCGATCAGAGGGCACGACCTTCCGTTGGAGTTAGAAGGGTGTATTTGATCTGTGAAAATGTCAATATGGCATATACAAAAGGAAGCTAAGTTACTTACTGGTTTATTTTCCATGGTTAATCGTCATACTTTTGTGATAAAATAAATAAATACCTAATAAATAAATATTTCTGACACTCACACAGCCCAAACTAAGATTCTTATGCTCGTATTACAGAACGAGACTTAATACTCGTTTCACGTAAGCGTTGTTCACCAGCTGATTCTTGACTTGAGCTTTAGTCTTATTACAAAACAATTATCAAAACCAGATTACCTGAAACTAGTTTCAAATATCTGACTCAGTTGATACTGGGTTTTCTTTGAAAAAAATTTGTTTCCCATTTACATTTAATGATTTAATAACAAAAACTAATGGTCTGTTACGTTATACACAAAGTTTAGATTACAATGTCTTATAAATTGCGTTAAATTCTATATGATAAGTATATGACAAAATTGCCAATGTTTTGAATTATTTATCTGTTTTTCGATAGAAGCAGTACGGTTAAATTATTACTGTCGCTTCTTTTTACCATGAAAATATATTTATAATTATCACTCAAAAATTATGAATTCCAATATAGTTTTTATTTACGAAAAGCAAGTTCAAACTTTTCAAAGCCATCAAAGGCACCATAATATAATTCAAACATAATTTACTAATAATTCCTCATTTTATAATAACTCCATAGCTATATAAGATAACAACATGTGATAAATATCTTTATATGATTTGGCGAAAAACACTTTATCAATCTGCAACACTCAAGTGTAGAAAGCACACTCAAGTGAATACAGTTGTGAAACTAGTTTCAATCATTGGCATATGCATAAGTAAAGTTCTATAATAAGCGTGAACACAGTTCAAATCATTTAGTACTCAAGTGATATCTGGTCATTGAATCTAGTATTAGGCAACGTTTTGTAATAAAGATAGTCGTTGATACTAGTTTCAAAACTAGTATCAATACATGAGTACTATTCTGTAATACGACCATTAAAGAACTTGTGTTATGAATACTAGATAACTGATATACTTAAGAAATATATAAACATACATATAGAATAAATACATATTTTTTATTAGAATAAACTAAAATAAACATATAAACATGACTTGACGACTAATATCTGTGTTCATCACACAAATATCCGCCACCGCCGGAATTCGAACCCAGGACCTCTGGCATAATGGCAATGTATGTTACCGCTACACCAGCCGGTATAAGGTCGGACAATAAACAAGTGACCAAATTTTTACAAACATGATTTATAGGATGATACAAAATAATTTAAAATACTTCCTTATGAGTGAAAAGTTATTATTTAGACAATATTTGATATACCTATCGAAACATTTTATTCAACTCGACGTTTCGTGGTTAAATAAAAGTGTTTTATTTCAACTGAATGCATTTATCACGTTTACAAAGACTTGTCATCAGGGGTGCTGTTCTTGTATGAGTTTGCAGTAGAGTTTCTTGTCATTTCTTTTATTAAATGATATTTAATGATATAGATATTCACGAAGAGCCAGTTCTGCGCTGACCCTGTGTTCTGTCATCTTCGACCTCACGTTCACTTTCAGTACGGTAGGTATAAAAGGGCTACATGACCGTAAAATAAAACCCTCATGCCACATCCATTTTTTATTTGTTGTCTGTTATCCATGATGCTGCCTTGGTTCTGTCACGCATTGCTTAGAATCATAGGGAGCCTTAGGAAGTTGGACTTTATGATTGATCGGGTTGGATAAACGGATGCCTTGTTTTAAAACACATTCGTTAACTTTATGATTCACTTTTTAGATTTCTAGGCATGTAGGGTTGGACTAGAATAGCCCTACCGCTTCGAGATAAGCGTGTTGTAAAATGAGACTAATTTACCACCCCTTGATGTCAGGAACCCTGAAGGTTTCGCGCTAGAGGCCTTCCTTCATAATCTGTGCTGTACACTTTTCGCCAGAATTAGAATGAACCTACCTATATTTATTTATTTATTTAAAGGTCACCAACACAATAATGTTCACATTAACACTTCTTAAAAATAGGTTATTACTATAACTAAACACTATTACATTTAGAGGTGACGACAACATGCTTTGGTAAAACATTAAAAAAAACAAATTTACATAGGCAATAATAAATTATGAAAATTAAGTACAAATTAATAATTATAAAATTATGTTTTTCTGATACATTAAAATTAAAATAATAAAAATAAAAAAATACATCTAATGAAAAATACATGAACAAAGTGTCAATTCAACCAGTCTCACGCACACGCTCTGTACGAATACGACCACCTTTCCAACGTGGTATACGTGATTCTGGTGCAGTGTGTACCTACGCACAGCATCTTATCCATAGAAGCTATACAAAGCTTGCGGTACCTATATTAACTGAAAAGCATACTTAATAACATAGATCCTATGTCAGAATAAAAACACCCAGACCGGTACAAATATTTGGTCACATTGCTCTGGTTGTATTGTCAAATCTGAATTAAGCATTTAAATATTTAAATAAATAAATAACATCCCCAGACAATCACACCAACTAGATGGCCTCAAAGTACGCAAAGCTTGTGTTATGAGATAGGTACCATGTAGCGAACTAGATGGGAACCTAGAATATAAAATACATACGCAGATCAAAAAAGTTTGAGAACACTAGGAAAAGATGGAATATTTTAAAAATTTTACCGCCTTGTTGAACGGTTCCGGTGGCAGTTCTTTGTCTTTCAGGATCCCGTCTTCTCCAGACATGAAGACGTCGGTTGTCTGGATGAGTGCTAATTCTGCACTCGTCAACAAAGAAAAAAATTCCGCAAAATGTGTTTCTCGCCGTTTTCCTCATTTCGGCGGAGTCTAGCCCACTGCAATCTGCGTTGCTGTCGTTGATGTGAGTTCAGGAGTGCTCGCCAGGATCTCCTCGTTCGTATTTAATCCTGGTGTAAGCAATTCCTGATGTTCTGAGTGCTAATTTGTAGTCCAGTAGCAGCCCGTAACTCAGCTTTTATTTTAGTGGCATTGATTGTTGGGTCTTGGGCAGTCAGCAATCTGATGTAACGCTTCTAAGCAGCAGTAAGAACAGTTGGCCGAACACTGCGAGGTCGATCAGCAAAATTATCCACGGCGCGATAATTCCATAACGTGTTCACGACACAGGATTGGGATAAAGCCAGTCTGCGTGCTATTCTAGCGTAGAATGTCCTTCTCCCCTTAATATAACAATTCTTGCTCGTAAAACTTCTGATAATCCCCTCGGCATCTTTTTGTATGAACTCCTTCTTCGAAAAGTCAGAAAAAACGCTTGAATCAAGTTGTTCAGATTTCTGAATGAGTGTTAACAAGGATTTAATCTCTTTTTACACAGAAAAACCATTGATATTTTAAATTCTTTTGTTACTTAAAGATTTAATTTTTTAATGAAGAATCTTAGAAAAAAAAGAAAAAACGTTTTATTCTAACGTAATAAAAACGAGGTCGTATTAGTGATCTCAAACTATTTTTGATGTGTGTTACTGGAGGTATGCAATGGCGTTGCAAGGAATAAATTGGATGAAGAGCGCAAGTTACGGTCGTGATTGGTAAATATTGATAGAACAAATCGTGGCCGGAGCGGTAATAGGTATTTGGCCGCAGATTTTATTTGAAGGGTGGTCGGTAGCCAGGCAGATCCTGCAGGGATCCTCCCACCAAGCGGTCGGCACTCGGATTAGTCGCTTTTGCGGGGCGATAGGGCTATTCTAAGCCGACCCATTGCCGCTTCAACTTTGCATTCCTTCGGGATATGTCTATTGATTCTTGACTATGTTTGTGACCGTTTACTACTTTGGTTCGTCTGCTAGAAACTGTAATACTTACTTACTACTTAAATGCAAGATATATTGATTAGAAAAGTCTTAATTTTTAATTATTTTTTACATTATAATATAATCCTTGACCACACATCTCTGAGTGAGATCACGATGACTTTATCGACATAGGTAAGAATTACAAAAATACTTGGGTCCGTAAGTATCCATTATTGTTAAACCATACATTTTATTGATTAAAAAATATGAAACCAGAAATAAGTTATTAAAAATAAGATTAAAACACTAACTAAATAAAAACGAAAATTGTTTTAAGGCGTTTTTGTGGGCGATAGGCTGACCCCCTGTCAGTAGTGACTATTGTAGAATAGTCTCTCTCCATCTTTATCATACATCCAAATTTGTAAAACGTGACATCAGATAGTCTTGTAACCTCTGGTGTTCTGCATACCCCATAAGGGATACAGGCGTGACGTTATGTATGTATGTATGTATGTTTTAATCTAGCTTTCAGTTAGAGATGTTTAACATGACCACTTCTGTATAAATGATGATGATAAAATAAACCATACCAAAGTGGAAATAAGTAGGTATATATATACTAAATACTTCAATTTCCATCTCCCACAAATATTTAATGAAGACAACATTTCGTAATTTCCTTAAATGACGTCATGTTTAAAATCTCAAAATGGCCGCCATCCATATCGCGTATTTATTATTAAAACCCCCATATATCGTAGGAAAGAATGAAATTATCCTCTATTCTTTGAAATTATAGTTTAGAAACCTATAATTCGACTTATTAGCCTGGCCTAGTTAGTGTAAGTAGCTACATATGTGTATTTAAAGTCAATTTTAAGTATCCCGTAGTAGGTTTTTATACAGAATACTTAGTAATGAAAGAGCTCTATTATCCAACTGCGCCTAGTAATGATCCTGTAATATTTAAGCTCTTTTATTTTCGTTTGACTTAAATTTTAGCTACTTTAAGGGGCAATAAGTATGGAGGATACAATAGACATAATTAATTTTATTTCATAGATAGGTACAATCTTGCGATACGCGACGTGGGGAATTTTGTAGTAAGTACGCCTTTGTCCAGCTGTGGACGTCTCCAGACTGATAACGATTATGTAAAATCTTAAAGTTTACTTATTTTCTTAGATTAAAACAAACAATGAATCAATTTTTTTTTATAGATAGTCAATTCAAAATTAAATTAAAGTTGGTATGACGTGCACTTTGGCGATGGGGAAAACCTATCTGCTTCAGACGCTAGTGTTTGCGGTTCGTGCGATTCCCACCCGGAACAAGAAAAAAAATCGGGGTCTGGGTGTTTATCTAGATATATATGTATTTATATTCTAGTTTCCCCCCTAGTTCGCTACATGATATCTCAGAACACAAGCTTCGCTTACTTTGAGGCCATTTTTTTACCTATCAAAGCTGGTGTGATTGTCTGGAGATTATTAAATGTTTGTTTTGTGTAAAAAATTTACCAAAATCTATACTAAGTAATATATAAAGCTAAGGAGTTTGTTTTTTTGTTTGTTTGAACGCGCTAATCTCAAAAACAACAAGTGGGATTTGATAAATTATTGATAGCCCAACTCTTGACGAAGGTCTATAAGAAGGAAAGACTATATTTGATCCCGAAATTCCCACGGGATCAAAAGTTACGAGGGTAAAACCGCGCGCCGGTTTAGTGTGGGTTGTCCTGGGTTCGAGTCCCAGCCGGACCTGGGTGTATTTTATGCTGTTTTCAACCTTTTTTTATACATAATAAGGATGGGACGTTTTTTCTCCATGCCATCTGATGTAAACTTAACATGGGGACAAGATGCTACACGTCTGGAACCTAGGTGCGTGGGTACCAGAAGTAATTATTAATACGCGCTTAGAAGTTCGAACAATCTGAACCTACTTAGGTATTGTTATCTTTAAGTACATACTAAGATGCGTTTAGATATACTAAATACATATCACTTAAATATCCGTATTTATTTACATACTCACGTACATGAGTTAAACTGTATATTAACTATTTATTCAATCCCAATCCGACGTAAACTTTAATTAGGCTTAGACAAAATCGGTCAGCTGCGAGTCCGGCTCTCGGTTCCCCGGTTTTCGGATCTTTATCTTTGTTTTTAAAGGTAATTTCTCGCTTCTTATTTATCAACCACCCCACCGCGCGCGGTTTTACCCGCGTAACTTTTGATCCCGTGGGAATTTCGGGATAAAAATTAGTCTATACGGATTCGGAAGAATCCCTCTAAGTAACGGTAAAAGAAATTTTGAAATCGGTCCAGTAGTTTTTGAGCCTATTCAATACAAACATACAAAAATACAAAGGTTTCCTCTTTATAATATTAGTATAGACTAACCCACCGCGCGCGGTTTTACCCGCGTAACTTTTGATCCCGTGGGAATTTCGGGATAAAATATAGCCTATAACCTTCGTCAAGAGTTGGGCTATCAAATGCAAAAAGAATTTTTCAAATCCCACTTGTAGTTTCTGAGATTAGCGCGTTCAAACAAACAAACTCTTCAGCTTTATATAGATTTAGTTACACACGATAATACAGTAAATAAGAAAAATACACTTAGTTTAATGGTACAAGGTGGCCTTTTGCTGAATAGTCAGTTTTTCCTGTCGCTTCATCTTCTTGCAGCGTAAAAATTGCATAAGGAAAAGATCTCTTTGCTGTGGCTTTGAGCCATGTTTTTTTGGTTCATCAATAGATTTTAATTTTTGTGTAATTATTTGATTTTAATTTCAGGTTGAAATATTCATGCGCTTGAGAATAAAGTGATACGGTGATACGGGTACGGGACTCTAAACAGATGATTTTATATTGACTGTCTTAAACTCCCATGTCGACTCCATCATAACAGATAAACGAGTAACAATGGAAATAATCATAAAAGGCTAGAAAAATCTAGCTTTTTATTAGTGTTTCATCACTTTTCTGAACCACATTTTCTTTTACCATCAGGAAAGACAAAGGTGGAATGTACTGCAAGCATTTAACAAAAAAACTTGTAGCAACCTGCAAAGATATAAAAAACAGTTTCAAAAAACAAATTAAAAAAGAATTTAAATTCGAATAGTTTATAAAATACCTCAAAAACCCTAAAAATAGGTATGCAATCTATCAATCAAAAATGATTCAGGCGCGCATTTAAACCTTTCAATCGCCTAAGAAATAAGGTTGAATTTAAAAATAAAAGTAAATGAATTATCTTTATATGTATAGTAAATCAATCAAATGGCACTGGCCAGTGATTACGATGGACAGTACCCGGGGGGTGTAAGGTTCGAAGCCGGGCCGACATCAATCACTAGACTTCTATTTTTATATGGAGCATGAAGGTATTTTTTTCGAGGTTGATTTATTTTCGTGATTTACTATACGAAAGTTTATGCACCTACAGGGTGATTTGTTAAGAAGGATAAGTGTTTAAAAAAAATAGTTTAAAAACTATAAGGTAGAGAAATTTATTAGACGACTACATTACATTTAACTTTTCAATAATTCGTCTATATAGGTAGGTAACATACATCATTTATTAAAAATATAAAGTTAGTCGTATGACAATTTTCTCTACCTTTTAGTTTTAAACATAATACGTAAAATTTATTAGTATTCCGAGCTATTTCCCGTGGCTTGGTGTTAAACTAAGCGGTTTTTTATACAAAAGCTTCCATTCAGTATTTAAGCCCTTGGGGATTGAAATTAAGAAGGTACACCAGTAATTAGAGGGTTTTTCCTGGGTTTTCAGCAAATTTCTTGCAAAAATTCATTAAAATATTCCAAAGGATTTAGATTTCTTATGGATACTTTACAATAGTCCGTCAATTCATTGTAGAGTCTACGTTATAAGATTGAGATATACTTACTCACAGAGTTACAACCTGTTACAACCTATAACTCTGTATAAGTCAACCTAGATAGGTAACTACCATCATTTCAGTCAGGTTTCAATATACTGGGTGACTGGTGACAAACTTAAGATATTGAAGGAAAGCACTCTGTACTCGATTCTGATCATAATTATGTAATAAAAGTAGGTACATAATTTTTCACCAGAATTCCCTTTAAATAAATAAAGAGTTCACGAATACTTCACGTCTCAACAACCGTTCGTGAAGTCCTACCTACCTATTCTGTGTTGATAGCGCAGTGCGTACGTCCGTGGTAAGTATTTACCAGTATGACCATGCGTTGCGTAATAAATTCTTTAACTTTCAGATAAGTTTATTCAGTAAATAGTTAATATTTATTTTATTTTTTCTTCTTGTGTATATGTTAAACTATCACATCCTCGAATTTCGAAAGTGACTCACCAGTCACCCTGTATAAAATCCTATTTTGGTAGGTATTTATTTTTCTTTGGTTTTGGCATTTTTTTCCTAAATTGTACTAACGAAAATTTTAAGTTACCTACTTTGATATGTAGGTACTTTTTTTTTTTTTATAAGTGACTAAACCCGCGTTTGACCTCAATCTCACCTGATGGTAAGTGACGATGAGGTCGAAGATGAAAGCACACTATCAAAAACTTAAATGCAACTTACTGAGCAAACTGGTTCTTGCAGACGATTGATTGTTAAGTATATCGATATTGTAAAAAAAGTCTATGGAACTTATCTGCGTTTAATCATCTTTCCAAAAAGATGTACTTTATAGTTTGCTTTTCAAAAAAATCTCAGAAAAACTTGGGTGAAGCGCTATTAGTAGGTAGTAGGTACTTAAAATGTAAAGTTAGTAAAATTGCTTATGTACTTATCTATTATTTGGGTCTAAAACCAAAATTTTACGACACAGAATCGTACTTTCATTACTGTTAACCTATGCGTATAAGTAATTCGTTTTCTACAAGACCGCACACAAAGTCTCATTCATGTAAAGATAGAAACATGATTAGTAAAAATGGTTTCGATAAAAAAAAAATCACAAACATAACACTTTACCATTTCAAGCAGTTATTGCTACGAAATGCCATAATGGATTCATGTAAAAGTTGCATAAAAACAAAGAGCGTAAGAGAAGTTCTTAACCGATAATTAAAATAAAACTTTTAAATAGTTTAAATTTTGAAAAATAAACCAATAAAACGTATACTCACGTCGGCAAAGTTCGCTAGCGGGAAGTTTGATGCGTTTAAACACCGACCGCGCTTGTAGAGCCTTAATTTTGCTTGACTTACTTCAAGTGTATTTAAATACCTACGAAATAAATTTTTTACTTTGATTTTTGTTGCTGTCTTTCATTTGTTGCACGAAATCTGTATTTTTCTTCAATAAATGTGTCACCAAATACAATAAAACTGATAATTTAGATATCCAATAACCATCATTAGGCTAGCATACACGTTGTCTTAGGTGAAAGCAAAATGCTATGTGAAAATATCAAATGTATGTCCATAGTAGGTGTCCATAGTAGTACAACGTATGTCCTACTGACACACACAAGTCACCTGGAGCCCGATTTTTGCATAAATATTGTGTGAATGTTACAAATATTTATTTATTTGTTTATTACTATTTAATATTATTACAATACCTCCTTCTTTCAGGTTGGATTTTACTAACGTAACTGAGCGGTTTTTATTTCAGTACGAAGCTAACTCTAAAATAACAATCGAAAAAGAAAATCCCAAAACTCTATATACGAAAAAATCCAATCACAACTCTTCTGCATCAAAAGCAAAAAGGCCACAATGTCAAAACCTCAGCCACACATACCCCATATTTAAAAAAAAACATAACATTCGAAATATAATTTTCGAACTGATATGTATGGCGGATCGTGACCGGCCGCCGGCGCACGCGCTGCTATTGGCTAGCCACAAAGAGGTGGAATACCTCGAACGTGGAGGGTAAAAATATGGTGTATTGTCTGTAGAATATTACCGCATTGATATATTGACTGTGGTAAGGCTAAACTTGTGCGTAGTTAAGCGTATTTATTTTAACATAACATGGGGATACTATTTAGCCAAGTATCATAACTGAATGTACCTAGTGCTTGATTTCAATTAATTATTAATGTATTAGTTATTGAATGTAATGGTTGATTTCTGACATAGATGTAATTTTATTGTGATTGACATATAAATACAAAACCGACATTTAAATTTAATACAAGGAAAGTGATATTATTTAATTATTAATTTATGCATGTTGACATAATATTTGTATTATTTTTTTTTTCTTAATTTTTGATCTAAAATCATGGACATGTGTATTTTTGTTGTTCGATTTAATTAAACATTGCATGCTGTTACACAGCGTAGGTTTAGGAGCCTCTGTATATCACAACATCTTAATGTACCATCCTACTAAGCAATAAATGAATTTTGAATTTTTTTTTAATTGAACGTTTTTTCTTGCGAATTTTAGTTTATTGATACCTACTAATTTTGCTTTTCGCTAACCTAGGAATCTAAAATGAACTCCTTAAAGGTAACTTTATGTTTTTTCTGTTATCTTTTCTGAACATTGCCTCATTATTTGGTGTCCAATATCAAATGACATCGATTTATCTCCTTAATATTTAAAAGTTTCATACTTACCATATTGCAATCAAAATAGTTTGAAATTATGAAGTCAATAAATCTATATTTTAGTCCCAATTTTGACTAATGTACTATGGATAAGCTCATTTTGGCAAACTTTCTATTGTTTTTCAAATGCAAGGAGGTGACACATTGAAATTTTCCGATTTTGTAAAGGATTTACAAAATGTCATTAATTACCTATTTGTCGCGATGTAATTAACAAACAAAAGACTACTTATAGAAATATTTAACAAAATCTGTGTCTACTGATTAGATTTTATCTGAATCCGATAAATAATAATTTAATTTTTAAATTACGCAATGTATGAAACGGAACATATTAAAGGAGGGAAAGAAAATAATAGGCTGTGTGCTGAGTGCGGCCGTTGCGGTAATGCGTTCTTGACAGCTCCTTATGTCCACTGAATAAAGTTTATTTCCGATTCAAAGGGGAAAAAAGCTATGATTTTGACAGCTGTCAGGAACGCATTTAAAAGACTGGTCAAGCAGTACTTCCTTTCTAAAGATACGACATTATAGTACAATGTAAAAAATTAAATAAAATAAAATCCCCAGACAATCACACCAACTGCATGGGCCCAAAGTAAGCATAGCTTGTGTTATGGGATACCATATAGCGAACTAGGGGGGAACCTAGAATATAAATACATAAATAGATAAACACCCAGACACGGAACTTTTTTTTTTTTCTGGTTCCGTGCGGGAATCGAACCCGCAACCACTGGCGTCTGAGGCAGATAGGTTTACCCCATCGCCAAAGTGGTCGTCAGTATTTAATTTATTTAGTATAGGTATACATTAAGTATTATAGTTAGTGGATATATGTTTATATTTTATATTTATGTATTATTCGTATGTAAGTTTATGAAATAACTATATTATAACAATAGTATTTTTAATATAAGTTAAATTTTAGTATATGTACGCCTAGGCAACCTATAAATTATTCTCCGATTCTCACCCAAAGGTTGTCTGGAAGGAATTGCTTATTAGTGATAAGACTACCTTTTGTACCATGTTTCTGCTTTTGTTTTACTTTGTATTTTCTTTTCTGTGGTTGTACAATAAAGAATAAATAAATAAACGCAAACTCCCACCGGTCGCACTATAATAGGTCAAAATTCGCTTGAACATAGCTTTTCTCCGTGACGAACTTGTTATCATTTTATTTGACACTGACATTTACTGAGTACAGAACTTGTACAGTATCTAAAATGTCCTAAGTGCATTATACGCGATTGAACTTACAAGTTTGACAGTTTAAAACGAATTATCAGCAAAATGGGTCATATCAAAATTTAGTGCGTTCGATAGTATATTAATTCTACATCGCATATACAGGGTTCGCATATAATAGTCCGAAAATCGAAAAAAAATAATATATTTTTTAATATTTTTCACAGATTAAAATTTAAAAATTCTTCTCTGTGCGTAAAATTGAAGATTAATCTTCATTCTATGACTACATAAATTTAGATGGAAACGTTTTTATTACTTGCTGTGTAGTCATAAACTACAGATCAGACTTAAATTTTGATCACTTAGAAGAATTTTGAAATTTTTATTTACGAAAAATATTTTTGAAGCTTAAACACTTTAACTGCCTTTATCGTTTACAATTATATTTTACAATACACTCCAGACACCGGTTTTTACAGCCCCGTGGTCACTGTCGACAGTGGCTCAAAATATAAATAAAATAAATAAAAATCCCTAGATAATCACACCAACTACGTGGCCTCAAAGTAAGCGAAGCTTGTGTTATGCGATACCATGTAGCGAACTAGGGGGGAACCTAGAATATAAATACAAATTTAAAAACACCCAGACGCGGAACATTTTTTTTATTAGTTCCGGGCGAGAATCGAGCCCACAACCATTGGCAGATAGGTTTACCCCTTCGCCAAAGTGGTCGTCTCCGGTCATATCCACGATAAATCCGGTTAAATGTGTCTTATTTAACTTTTTCAATATAAACGTATAATTAATAAACGATGAAAATATAATTCAATTCATCTCACGTAAACCGTATAGGACTTAACATGTAATTTTGTTTGTAAATTAAATACACATAAATTGTTACTTGTCAAAGAACTTGTTCTACATTCATTATTGTAAGTATCATTTTAAGTGAGCAAATAAAAAATCATCACCTTTTTATGTAATAATTATGTAATAATTATGGGTTATTTAGATGAGATTGACATTTAAACATTTACGCCTTGTTATAATAAACTAGTCCTTGCGCGTGGATTTACCCGCGCGATATAAAATCCCGCGGGAATATCGAGATAAGAAGTAGCCTTTGTGCTATTCCAGACTGTATACTACCTTTTGAGAGAACGGTTGAGAGAACGGTTACTAGATCAACACGTCATGGAGACCGATTAGTTAATAATGAAGCACCGAAATTGCAGCTTTATCATAACCAGTGCTAAGCGATGTGCGTTAAAATTTACAATGCTTTACCAAGACAGTTAAAGTTAATGCCACTTAATAAGTTTAAGTTTGAAATGACTAAATGGTTAAACGATAAGTGTTTTTATAGCCTGAAAGAATATTTTGAACATAAAAAATAATAACCGATAGTGTAATTGTTATAAATAACTCATGTTAATGATATACTTAGTGATAGTTCTTAATTTATGTTAAGTTTATTCTTACATACATACATAACCTCACGCCTGTCTCCCTTTGGGGTAGGCAGAGACAAGGGAAGACCAATTGCTTCGATCCAGACATACATCTTTAAGTTTATTCTTCATAGTAACAATTATATAAACGATGAATTTAATCTTAGAAATAGTATGTAGACTTATTATGTCAATGATTTATGTTCTATATGCGTGAGACATTCTTCAAATTAATTATTTTGTATACCAAACTACAAAGATTGCATGCTGTTAGACAGTTTTGTATAAGGAACGTATCATAGTATAACCACCTTTCTGTACCATACATTGAAGCAATAAATATGAATAAATTGATTTGATTTATGCCAAATTTCATCCACATCCGTTGAGCCGGTCAGCCATGAATGAGGTAAAACCATCCATACGTCCAAACTTTCATATTTATAATATAACTCTAGTCAGATGATCGTTGTGGAGTGAAGTGGCTTACTGGATCAGTCGCCAGTGACCGTGGGTTTCACTGCCGTTCAACACCCTAAATTTCAACACCCATACGAAGTCTACGTGGTCTAGATTCTCCAGTTAGGAGAAGGGAAAAGGGATGACAGGCCCTTTCCCGACGGTTGATATCGGAATGTTGTATATGTGCTAATCACTAAAAGAACTGTGATAGCGCGATGTAGGAATTAATTCAAGTCGTCATCGTTCTATGGAGCGTCGCTAGATGTCGTTACAATATCATTAGTTAATATCTATATTATATAGCTACGTTTGGCTGGTAAAAGGATGGATGACCGCCGATAATTTCCGTAAAAGCCGTCGGTCCTGGGTATTGTATACGGTAGATGTTAAAGCCAAAAAAGGCACCTGTAAGTTCTTAAGTGGTTTATGACCTGATTCTACTCTTAGATTTGCTCGCTGATACCTTAAATTAGCGTGTCGTAAATGGCAACTAATTCTAGGGATTCCTACTTGGCGTACCCTCGATGGTTTGCCTAGCAAGCTTTCCGCTAAATATTATAGTACAAGTGGTGATATGTTCTTTCCTAAGTTAACTTCATCTTCGTAATTGAAGCTCAACAGCAGAAATAAATAAATAAATAAATATTTCTGACACTCGCACAACATTATCTAGCCCAAATTAAGTTTCTTAAAGAACTTGTGTTATGGATACTAGATAACTGATATACTTAAGAAATATATAAACATACATATTGAATAAATACATATTTTTTATTAGAATAAACTTAAATAAACATATAAACATCCATGACTTGACTTTTGCTTGGTGGTAGGATCCCTTCTGGGTCCGCCTGGCTAGCGACCACCCTTTATATAAAGTCTGCCGCCAAATGTTACCGCTCCGGCGGTAATGTGTTCCGGCAATATTGTATAAAGAGCCAGTTCCTTCCTAAACCTGTGTGCTTTCATCTTCGACCTCATCGTCACTTACCATCAGGTGAGATTGAGGTCAAACGCGGGTTTAGTCACTTATAAAAAAAAAAAAAAACGACTAATATCTGTGTTTATCACACAAATATCCGCCGCCGCCGGGATTCGAACCCAGGACCTCTGGCATAGAAGGCAATGTTGTTACCGCTACACCAGCCGGTCGTCAAAATTAAAGCCAAATACGGCATTAGTCGCAATAAAAAAATACACTTACATCATGTAATAAATGAATCTGAAGTTTATTGAATACTAGCTATGTCGCGCGGATTTACCCGCGCAATTTCTGATCCCGCGGGAAAATTGGGATGAAAAGAAGCCTTTGTGCTATTATGCCAAACTTCATACAAATCCGTTCTGCCGTGATTGAGGCATACATCCATCCAAACTTTTTCATTTATAAATAAGATGAAAAACAGTTTTAGTTTAAAAGTTACGTTACTCTCTTTCATTAATAGATATAAAATAGAGATCAGTAGTATAATACTGTACAATTAAAATCGTATGATTAATAGGTTGTGTTTAAGCCTCAGCCATGCAATCGTAACATTTATATAAATTAATTATATAAAACGTATAATTATAATATTTGTCAGCAGTAGCAGTGAGGAAAGATGAATGAAATAAACTATAAGGATTTTGGTTTAATTATAACTGTTATAAATAATTACTGTTTTTTTTATTCTTACTACCTACACGTACGGTATTTCATAACTTAATATTATGTTTGATATATTATGCTGATTGATCAATTGCTTCTTGCAGAAGTCAGCAAAGTAGGAGTTCTCAAAAATCTAAATAAAAAAAAATCAATATTCATTTATAGCATCAAATATGGTACATTGGGATGTTAGACGACCATTTGATGTCACTTTTGACACGTAAGGAGGATATTTTATGATAGAGAGAGACTATTGCAGTGACAGGAGGTCAGCCTATCACCCACAAAAATGCTAATAAAACCTCTTCTATTGTTTCTAAACCCACGTTTAACTTCAATCACACCAGATGGAACCTAAATGAGGTCGATAACGCACAGTTTTGGAAAGAACTGTACTACCTATATAAAACATTGCTACAGCGGATGATAATTGATAGTAGACATTATATGAAGAAGGTTCAATTAAAAAACGGTGCATAGGGTGACTGGTGACAAATTTTAGATATTGAAGGAGAGCACTCTGTATTCGATTCTGATCATAATTATGTAATAAAAGTACAAAATTTTTCACTAGAAGTCAATCGTGGCACGTGATTTGGCACGCGGATCGCTGCCAACGCTAGCGTGACCATGCGTTGCGTAATCAATTCTTTAACTTTCATCACCCACCAGTCCCACCAACATCATCACCACAACTCTTTGTAACTGCAGAGTATGAGTCTCTCCCCTGGGTGACGAAGAGGTATAGGCCATAATCCACCAAGCTGGCCCAGTGCTGGGTGGTGGATGTCAGAATTTTCAGGGCGCCGTAATGGCTTCTAACAAACACGACTACTGTATACAAGTATACAGCACCCGGGACCGACTGCTTAACTTGCCCTTCGAAACACGGAAGTCGCCGTGAGAAATGAATGGTCGGCGGTTAAGTTTACTCAGTAAATGTTTTATTACATTTTTTCTCTTCATGTATGATCTCAAACTATCACGTTCTTGAATTTCAAAAGTGACCCACCAGTCACCCAGTATATTCTGGTTACTGGTGTATTACTATTACGAAATAACCTTGCCAATTCCGCGACTCGCACTTCAAACGCCTGATTAATCAATTACCTACATTCAATCTGGTTCTCCAGTCACGCTTATCCAGGGGTATTCAAAGCCGTCTCTACGAAGCTACATATTATTCCCATCGACATATAAAAAAACTAGCTGTTGCGCGCGGTCGGGATAAAAAGTAGCCTATACGGATTCGGAAGAATCCCTCTGAGTAATGGTAAAAGAAATTTTGAAATCGGTCCTGTAGTTTTTGAGCCTGTTCAATACAAACATACAAAAATACAAAGGTTTCCTCTTTATAATATTAGTATAGATTAAATTCGGAGTCAAAATACTCGTCAATTATTAAGTATTACACATACACTTGACATAAATCATATTTGGCGACCACTGTAACGATGGGGTAGTACTGTCAGTTTTAGGCGCACTTAAATTACTTTAAATAAATAAATAAAATAAAATCCCCAGACAATCACACCAACTACTATAGGCCTCAAAGTAAGCGAAGCTTGTGTTATGAGATACCATGTAGCGAACTAGGGGGGAACCTAGAATATAAATACATATATAGATAAACACCCAGACCCGGATTTTATTTTTCTTGTTCCGGGCGGGAATCGAACCCGCAACCACTGGCATCTGAGGCAGATAGGTTTACCCCTTCGCCAAAGTAGTCGTCAAGAACGAATAGTTTTAACACAAACTATTTCGCTCCAAAGAGAGAAGAATGCTATGGGTGTATACTTCAAGACCCGATCCAGCTTAGAAAAGTTCATATCAAACCGAGAACCTTTCATAAACTCTTAAAACTCTTAACATGCTTAACACTCGACTTAGTCAACAATTCAGTAGGCACGAGCATATCCGTTGTCTTGTTATAACATAAGCACTAAGCTAGATGGTGCTTTGCGTAAATATGTCCAACATTTCATTCCTAATATTTATTCTCATCTTATAAACTCATTCAAAAATAGAACCAACATTTAAACCCTCAAAAGTCCCTTATCCCAACGACGATTAAACAAAACATTCGAAAACCGAAATTATAACAAAAGAAACGATATAAAACCTCCAAATTCAAACTCTACATTTAAAAACAAAAAACACAGACTTGCTCCAATTTTTGAATTGAAGAAAGGGCAATTTTCTAAAAAAAAAAAACAAAGGTCCGTTTCTGTCGAAATGCCTTAATTGCGACTAATATCAGCCTTTAGGGTAGAGATTATTCCGCGCCAGGATTAGAAGTCTGGACGTCCGCATAAGTCATCCGCGATACCAGTGCGCCATGATTTATTATAGAAATTGAGGGTAGTTTGAAAAATATTTTACCGTAACTTACTTTCGTTGTATATGGTTTGTTGTTAGAGTTTGCTCTGTTTTTTTCGTTATGTTTCGCAAAGGTATACTTGTGAGTGTTATTTATAGCCTACTAGTTTTTATTCCTGCGGTTTTGCTTTCGTAAATGGGGTAAAAACAACGAGCATACAACCAGTGGAGAGTGCGTGCGGGGCTACCGCGGTCGCTCAATTTGACCTATATGTAGGGCATGCGACAGAATTTTGAGTCAGTCACAGCAACTGTAGGCTAACGTGCGGACGTCCCGCGCTCCTGATTATAAGCCAATTAAAACTCGAAATAATGCCTAGTTGTGCAATTAAATGGTGTGGAAAGTCAACTACGACTTCAAGCTACACAAAAGATGGGGTATCATTTCATATTTAAGTGGATTTCTACTCTATTTATTCAATTTGATAAACAAAATAAAATATTTTCATTTCTGAAATGCTCGCGTTGATGTCTTTCTTGCTATCTCTTTCTGATACACTGTTTTGCATATTAGCAGTTGTCTCTTTTATTTCGATAGTGCTGTTCGCAGGATTGCTACGTTTCATATAGATATTTTAAAATATAGATACTTACCTTATGTTTTTTACATTGTTATTGCTTTATGTATTTGCTCTTGGGTTTGAATGCAAATACAGAAAAAGGATTAAGTTGAATACAAAATACTGGTATGAAATATAGATAAAAAATATATATTTCAAGCCTACAGTCCGAATAGCTTGATGGTTTTTTTTTTTTTTATATTGTAAGGATAGGACGTTTGTCTTCCATGCCACCTGATGGAAAGTGCGCATGAAGACTATGGTGTTACACGTCCATCCACGAGAAACCTATTCACTCGACACTTAAAAGTTCCAGGACTGTAGTGGTCAGGAAAAACAGACGCAGGCAGATTGTTCCACTCCTTGGCAATCCGTACCAAAAAGGAACTATCGAAGCGTTTTGTTCGACTTCTTGGTAAATCCACTATATACGGATGGAAGTTCTGTCTGCGTCTGGTAGTCCGGTGGTAAAAAGGGGTGGGTTCACTTTGGTCAAAAAGAGCACTCGCACACTCACCAAAATGTAGCCGATAAAATACTGTCAAACAAGCAACCTTACGACGATGCTCCAGCGTCTGCAATTTTTTATTTGTAAGGTTGTTGTTATTTATGATTTTACGGGCTCTTCGGTCAACAGAGTCTAGTGCTTCGAGCTGGTATTTGGCAGAACCATCCCAAAGGTGACTACTGTACTCCATGCACGATCTCACTTGGGCTGTGTATAAGTTGAGCAGCCGTTCAGGGCTGAAGTACCGCCGGACCTTCGAGATGATACCAAATTTTTTTGAAGCCGTTTTTGCCATAGACTCAATTTGTTGACCGAAGTTTAATTTGGACGTTATAGTGACGCCCAAAAGCCCTAGTTGGTCGGTGATGGGAACAGATACATTCTGGAAAGTGGGCGTAAAAGTAAATGTGCTCTTTTTTGCGGAGAATAGACACGCTTGTGTTTTGGAAGCGTTGAATTTGACCAGGTTAGATTCGCCCCAATCGGACACATTCCGCAAGGTCGAATCAACGCGCTCAATCATAGACTCTCTCAAAACCTGGATTTCATGGGCGCTCGTTCGCGCATTGGATATATATCTCTCAACAACAGTGCTGTCATCAGCATATCCAATAATGCCTGGTGTTAGGAGGTCATTAATGTGCAGCAAGAATAAAGTTGCAGAGAGAACAGATTCCTGAGGTACCCCGGCATTAATCGCCATTAGGTCAGAGGAGTAGCCGTCTAAGACTACTCGAATCGACCGTTCCCTCAGAAAATCAGATATCCAGTCGCAGAGCCTGGTCGGTATGCCATATGCTGGAAGCTTGCTTAAGAGACCATCATGCCAGACCCTGTCAAAGGCCTTGGATATGTCTAAGGAAACAGCTATTGCTTCACCATGACCCTCCAAGGCCTCACTCCATAAGTGTGTGGCATACACGAGAAGATCGCCGGTCGAGCGTCCACTGCGGAAACCATATTGGCTATCGCTTAGGAGCTCGTTGGTCTCGAGGTATGCCAGGAGTCGATTGTTCAATACACGTTCCATGACTTTGCAAAGTATGGAAGTGATTGAGATTGGTCGATAGTTGACAGGATCAGCACGGCTTCCCTTCTTCGGTACTGGTTGTACGTTAGCCAGCTTCCAGGATTTGGGGACTTTACCAGATTCCAAAGAAAGTCTATAAAGACGCGTCAAAACGGGAGACAACTCAGCTGCGCAGCGTTTCAACACCACTGCAGGAATACCATCTGGACCGCTAGCCTTATTCTCGTCTAGGTGCAGCAAGCATTTAAGAACCTCCTTTTGGAGAATATGAACGATACCCATTGTAGGACCGAACTGAGGTAATTGGGATGGGATTTTTCCTTGGCTATCTAGACGAGAATTATCCGCAAAGATACTGGCAAATAAATCCGCCTTTTCCTTAGCGGTGTGGGCCAAAGAACCGTCTTGTTTCCGCAGTGGCGGCAGCGATGGGCGACAAAAGTTCGTTTCGACCGACTTGGCAAGGGACCAGAAAGCTTTGCTTCCCGAGGGGTATGACGCTATTCTGTCTCCAATACAGCCTATGTGGGCGGAACGAGCTCTTTTGATCACCTTCTTGCAGGACTTGGCGGCAGCATTGTACCTCTTCTTGTGTTCATGCGAATCCACGGCTTTGCTTCTGCGAGCGGTTGCCCAGGCTTTGTACGCTTCTCGCTTATGCTTTTCAGCGAAAGAGCATTCAGCACTAAACCATGGGCGAGCTTTGGTTTCAAGGGATAGATCAGCGTAGGGAATGAAGAACTCCATTGCTTGACCTATCACACTTGAGACTGCATCAGCGCAGCACGATGGATCGGTTGATGTAAAACAAGCTTGCCGCCACGGATAAGATGCGAAGAAATGTCGCATTTCATCCCAATCTGCCGACTTGTAACGCCATACTCGCCTAGAACCACTTGGTCGGGTGTCAGGTGGCGAGTACTGCGATACAGATTTCACCAGACAGTGATCGGATGTCCCTAAGGGTGCAGTGACGGACACCGAATATCTGTCGGGATCGGTTGTCAGCAGAAGGTCCAGGCAGTAAGCAGTGTGGCCAGCAACGTCTGGGATGCGCGTAGGCTCGTCAACAAGCTGAGAGAGGCCATGAGTGAGCGAAAACTTAAAAGCCTCTCTACCAGCATGGTCAGTGTCCTGAAACGGGTATAACCACTGTCCGTGGTGTGCGTTAAAATCCCCCAGGAACACCAACTGCGCTGTGGGAAAACGTTGCTGAACCTTGTCCGCTGTACTGCTGAGATAGTCCATAAGCCTTGTTGTCTCCCGATCTCCGCTGTGTGACCGATAAATACCAGCGTATACCATTTGGTCTAGGCCGGTATCTATGTGAACCCACACAACAGAAAGATCCGGCACTTCTAAGTAACGGAGACGCTGACAACAGATCTTGTCACTGGCATACATGCACACCCCGGCGCGCGGGTGGAATTTGGACTCCAGGATGAAACCTGGGTAACAGAGGTATGCCGAGTCTGACGGATCACAGATCTGCGTCTCCGTTAGGAAGAGTAGGTGGGGTCTCTCCGTCTCGAGGTGGTGGTGGACATCATTGAGATTGGAGTGCACTACTCAGATGTTACAGAAGTGCACTTTAAACGAGAGGAAGAGCAACCGCTGTGTTACCTTACTCTTCTTTGGACCTTTCATTAATTTTGGAGTGGAGTGAATAGGGGGGAGAACAGAAGTTGAGTGAAGTGCTGCAAATGGAACCAAGCAACTCGATAGGGGTAACGCACCTTTGGGAAACTCGCTTGGAGACTGCGGGGACGCCCGAATCCCCCCGAGTTCGCCATCGGGTCCTCTCAAACCGGTCGCCGGGGGGTCGGCGGGGCAGCCTTTTGCATGTGGCTGGCATGCTACTTGGGCCCCCTACTACCTGCGGTCGGCCAGCGGCGCACCGTGCTTCGGATCCCGCTACCCTCCAAAACGAGTCACCCGGTGAGTTATTATCCTACGAGTTGAAAACAGTTCTCCGATGCAGCACGATTACTCAGACCTATCCTCCTCAATGGCTACACTAGACATCATGCCGGAACGCAACTAGGTTACTTGGCAGCATGGTTTTGTCTAGTGGGTGGTGACAAGCCATGGCCGAAGCCTACCACCAGATTTTACTGCTAGTTTAGCACCACCCAGGGACCACGTACAAGGCATCGAGGGTTAAACCTTGCGGACGCGAGCAGTTTTCAGTCCCCAAAATTTCGGATTTTGACAAAGGTGGATTTTAATAATTATTGTAGTTGTTATCTTTTGGGATGGTTGAAAAATGGTTTTATACAGGGTGTCCCAATAAATAGTGTCAACTGGAAGTTGAAATATAGATGGATCCTTAGAGTACCCGAATCACGCCCATGTACCTTTCGAAACTTTTTTTATGGTTTTCTATTTTTATTTTTATTTCTGAGAATTTCAACCAAAATGACATTCCACCTTCATGAATTGCCATTTAATGTTCAAAATAATCAAATCCATCATTTTACCGTTTAAAATTAAAGTTTTCATGAAAAATGAATAAATAATGTTCGGTTACAGATTTGGGTTATAGTAACCCCTTAGGGCTATAGTAACATACGCTAAAAAATCATTATACCTACTAATAATAAATCAAACCATAATTTATGTGATAAATGTGATTTGTTTTCAATTCTAATAAAGGCATACGTGCGTACCTAAAAATAGTGAATCTATAAATGGCCGTTATAATAATTATTCCAGCTTTTATCGATATCGATATTTTTTTTGGAATCCCTAGTGAATCTGATGTATTTTGGCTGTCGAGTCGTCGCCCAATGACAGCGGGGAAAGGATACCTCTGCCCCCGCCGCTTTTTGGTGACTTGGATATAGAACAAAGACGTGCCGATGCGCTCTCCACTGGTTTTATTCTCGTTGGGTAAAAAGGATGGTATGTTCATTCTAGGCGGATTTTTAACTATGTGCTAACTTCAAACATCGATATTTTAAGACAAATTTTGCTCAGAAAAAAATATTTATTTATTTATTACAAAATCATAGCATCCACCTTTACAGAATGATTCCAAGGCGATGGCGCTGTCAACATTTATATGAAATTAACATAAAAAATTATTCAAATTAAACTTATACACACAGAAAAAGTACCAAATTATTTACAAATAAAAATACAATTAAATTCTCTAAAGGATCTAATACACTGGACCAGCTCTATGGTTAATGACCTACTAGCTGCAATATCGAATCCCGCGGGAATATTGGGATAAAAAGTAGCCTATGTGCTGTTTCATCCAAATCCGTTGAGCCATTCTGCAGTGATTAATCAACAAACATCTACATCCAAACTTTCACATTTATAATATTAGTAAGATACCTCCTCGTCACCCAGAGGACAGACTCTAAGTCCCGTTGTGGGCTCATTACAAAGAGTTATGATGATCAGTAGGATTTGCCAGCATAGGACTTCGTTACCGGGTCTATCTATTACTAGGGTGCGCCAAGCGGAGGCTCTTTACCTGCACCTCTTACTAATTCTAGTAATTTAGTGGTAAGGTCCGTCTGGCTATATCGTAAAGCTTATCGTCACATACCTTCACCACTATAAAGAGACCGTCTTTTTCTAAACCTGCGTGCTTTATACTCATGCTCAAGACTTTTTAAAACACTAGCAGCTTCATTTGGTTTTACCCGCGTTTCTCCTTTCCATGCTGGACTGGGAGTGAAAGAAAAACGTAGAATATGCCAGCTGCTTCTCTTCCCTGGCATACTGTAAAAGTCAGTTAAGGGACAGAGGTTTCAAAGACGTTTTTGTGGTCGATAGGCTGACCCCCTGTCACTACAATAGTCTCTCTCCATCTTTATAATACCTCCAAATTTGTCAAACGTGACATCAGATGGTCTTGTAATCTGGTGTTCTGCCTACTCCATAAGGGATACAGGCGTGACGTTATGTATGTATGTATGTGTTCTCCTTTGCGTTGCGTTGATCCTTTATCCTATCATCTATAGTAACTGATATCTATAGACCTGATGATTAACCGGCTAAATTTTTATCCAGAAATTCTTACGGATTCAAGAAGAATACGAGTAAAAATGCGCGAATATTCTAGTCTCAGATATAAATATCTCTATACAATAGCAAATTATATAGCAAATTACCTTAAAGGGGCTACTTAATTAGCGACCCCAACCTAGTTTTACATTAACTTCCGTGGAAATAAGTGGAAGCCACCCGTTTAGAAGCCACCCTTAACTTAAGCCTAACAAAGTTAGCATTATTGAAATGAAATAGTAAAAAATGGAAATCACTGCGCTTCGCCGGCTACGTATCAATCAGAAATTCGCAATGCTGTGTTTAATTATTGAAAAGCAAAACGAGCTGAGGTTAAGCTTGTCTTACACTATATTGTAAATTTTATATTTTTAAATGAAAAATGAAAATGAAAAAAATGATTTATTTCCACAAACACACAAATAACATACAGAAAAAAAAAACATTTATTTTGGAAACTGGACAAGACTCAGCGTATTGCTGACAAGTGAAAAAAAAACACCTGACAGCGCTGGTTCAGTCTTACCCTTAATTATATAGGAAATAAAAAAAATAATAATTTGGACACAAAACAATACAGTTGACTCTATACATTATACATAAAATAAAACAACAAAAAAAAACAAACAAGATCAGGAAGGAATAGTTCACATCTATCTTTATTTAATATCTACATTTCACATACATACATATACATAAATACATACATACAAATACAAATATTTTCATGGACTCGCATTTGTGTTTCACCTTTGGTAAAGCGTCTCGATAGTTTGATTGGACACTAAATTAATCTTGATTGTCACTCAATCAATCAATGAAATAGAGCTGAAAATTTTGTACTTTTGAAAGCGTTATCCTGGAACTACAAGTCAGATTTGATTAGATTTTTATATTTGATGAAGTTTTCGAAGTATATTTATGGAAATTCCTCGAATTCTTTTCTTTCTGTGTAGAGAAATTTTCAACTTAACATTTATAATTTAGTAGAAATATTAAGGTTTTTCGTGCTCTTAAAAAAAGGATACGGAGCTAAGCAAATAAAGCCACACAATACCTACTGCACGTAAATTATACAAGGACTTTCTGTTTATTTATTTTTAAGGCTTACAAAACTAAAATACATACATACCTAATGATAATCAGCTATTTGCATCAGATAGCTTTCAAAGAATGGAAGAGGAAATGAAATGGATTGTCACAAAATGCTGACCTACCTCATCAATTATACCTATGTTAATTTGGCGACATAACTCGTCAATAAATTGAAGAAATCAAAAATACGGTGTTCTGGTAAAAAAGAGGAACCATAGATTTGAATGTAATGTTGAGTACTAAAATTTTGAGAACCTGGTAATTTAATTTCCTAAACCGGCTCTCGAAAGATAATTGTATCATTTAAATCCCTACTTTAGGCAGTCATAATGGCACTGCGCTCTTTTGTATATCAATCGAGCTCGTGAGTTAACCAGCGCTCGACCGGGTCGGTATTTGGATGGATGATCGCCGACCGTTTATTTCTCCAGGCGACTTTTATGCTTCGGAGGGCACGTTAAGTAGTCGGTCCCGATTGCGGTATACGTTAGGGTTTGTTGGAAGCCATTTCGACGCCCTGACATCCACTTACCAGCTCTGGGCTAGCTCAGTGGATTTAGTGAGGGTAGAGACTCATTGCCCTGCAGTGGACTCATTACAAAGAGTTGTGAAGAATAATGAATGAACTGCTTTAAGCATTTTATAACTAGAAAATTGCACTAAATTTAGTTTACCTCAATAAATCTTTCAATATTCCCTCACCATGTAACGAAAAATAATACGAAACTAGACTTTAGCTAAACCCTCATGTAAGCCCGCCATTAGCTCTAACCAAAGGCTGCATATATCCGTCCGCTGGTACAGCTAATTGTACAGGTTGGATTGTGTGATTACAGGGGTTCGAGTCCCGGCCCGTTCTCACGGTTTCAGTGGAAACTACATTTATTTAGTTTATGCGAATGGAATAAGAATTATTTTTTTTAGCAACAGAGGATGAATTATTGAAAATTTCGATGCTGACTTTGTTTTTGCGGAGCGAAAATAAAGATCGGTTTGTGTAAAGTTTTGTGAATAAAATTTTGCTAAATTATCTTGTTAAGTTTTGTTTGTGACATTAATAGTTAAACTGGAGAAACTATTACTTAATTTTTATATCTACTATCAATGAAATATCTCAATGAACTTGTTAATGTAAAATAAATACATACATAACCTCACGCCTGTCTCCCCTTGGGGTAGGCAGAGACAAGGGAACACCAATTGCTGCGATCCAGACATACCTCTTTCGCTTCCTCCACGTTCATCAATCTTTTCATACTGGATGGTGTTGTTGGAAGGGGCCGGCCTAGGCGAACGTGTTCCGATCAAATTGGTGACATTTTGAAAAAAGGCCTAGTCAAAAGTACCCGTAACCGGCGATCATGTTAATGTAAAAGTAATTGCAAAAGCAAACATTAACTAGATGCAGGATATACCTACGTTCAATTTCATATGTTTCTTGATCTGTTTATATTTTACATTAAAGGACGATTAATTAATAATATGGAATCAATAGAATAGGACTATTCTTCCAGGCAACCTTTGTCAAATAAAAAGGTCTTACATACATAACGTCACGCCTGTATCCCTTAAGGGGTAGGCAGAATACCAGACGTTACAAGACCATCTGATGTCACGTTTGACAAATTTGGAGGTATTATAAAGATGGAGAGAGACTATTGTAGTGATAGGGGGTCAGCCTATGCACAAAAACGCCTTTAAAACCTCTGTCCCTTAACTGACTTTTACAGTATGCCCGGGAAGAGACATTCTACGTTTTTCTTTCGCTCCCGGTGCAGCATGGAACTAAAAAAAGGTCTTATTCATGGATATTCTTGTCCATTTCCATTATTGACCAGATCGTCGGTCCACCTTGATTGAGGCACACCTACGATTCGTCTCCCAATATTTGATTTTCAGTCGAGAACTTTACTGCCCCAACTTGTCCAGAAATAATTTATAATATGTAATTAGGTCTAATAGTAGCTTAGAATGGCCGACAAATTCAAAAGTTTTCCATACGAAGGTAAGTCTAGATAATGATAATAAATAGAAATAGATAGTTACCATCTTTCTCTCTCCATCTTTATAATACCTCCAAATTTGTCAACCGTGACATCAGATGATCTTGTAACCTCTGGTGTTCTGCCTACCCCATAAGGGATACGGGAGTGACGTTATGTATGTATGTATGTATAGTAACCACCCTTTTTTGTTAACTAGAAAGCCGTAAGGGTGTGTCAATCTTATGCCCGTCTGCACTAAACTCTACTTAGCATAAACTTAGTTATGAAATGCGTAAACTACGTCACACATAATCATTGACTTCCTCTGCATTGCATTGAGCATTTAGGCATTGACCTAAGTTTAGTGCAACGTAATTTTTGTTCCCGAGCACGTCCTTAACTACCACGAGAGTCTTAAATATTAACTTAGGCGCTATTAAAGTTTAGTGCAGATGGGCATTAGTATACATATTTATTATTGATATTTTTTTCTTAGTTTAAAAATAAATATGTAAAAATTATTCATTTTAAGCATTATATTTCTGTGCCCAAGTGCGCAGCGCTGCCGCAAGGCAGCACTGGCAGGGTCGCCACGTACTGTGGTCGAGGGAGCACAATCAAGCACGTGTTGTTATGTTCAAAGTTGACAGTAAATAAAATAAATAAAATCCCCAGACAATTACACCAACTACATGGCCCCAAAGTAAGCATAGCTTGTGTTATGGGATACCATGTAGCGAACTAGGGGGGAACCTAGAATATAAATACATAAATACATAAACTCCCAGACACGGAACTTTTTTTTTTCTTGTTCCGTACGGGAATCGAACCCGCAACTACTGGCGTCTGAGGCAGATAGGTTTACCTCTTCGCCAAAGTTTCGTCAAAAGTATATTGCCTAATGTATTGATACATAACGGGGAGGCGCGTCACACACTACAGTATAATACGGATAAAACTAAATATATGATCTAGTTGACCAATAGAATATATCTTAATATTTCCCATACTTGGTGGTAGGGTTCCGTCAGGGTCCGACAGACTAGACCGACCTGCTTATCAAATCTGGCGCCAAATATTACCGCTCCAGGAAGTATTTCGGTAATATTTCATGAAGTGCCAGTTCATTCCACAGCCAATGGCTCAGTCTATAAAAAACAGTGATATATTTTTGTAAGTACTTTTATGTGTTTCTGCTAAAGCAATTCATTAACAACACTACCGAAATGAAAATTTATTTATCATCCACCGCGAAAGGCTAGTTAAAACAACACGACATATTTTGCATAAATGGTAGCTGTACGAGTATTTCTAAGCGTTTTTGTCGAGAAAAACTAGTTGCTAATTTATTGCGTGTCCAACATTTGCATGTTTGCATGCTTTAGAGATGATTTTCTTGACATTTCTTTGGTTTTTAATATTGTCACCAGTTTTTACGATTTACTCATTTCGTACATCATCAATATATATGTATAAAACTATTCCGTTACTGACTGAGTGACTGACAGACAACGTACAGCCGTAGCTACTGGGCATGGAGAGCTGAAATTTTGAACATACACTCTTTAGGGGATGTAGAGGTGCACTAACGAAGGAATTCCTGAAATTCCCACGGGAACGGGAATTATTGGACATTTTAGTTTGTATGAAAAATCTTATTCCTTGAGTGTACGGACACGATACTGGGCATAAAGGTTCTTCAAAAAGTGACTGGTTGTTTTATGAAAGGAATTCCCGAAATTCCCACAGGAACAGGAAATATAGGTATGATGTTTTAGTTTGTATGAAAAAACCTTAGGTTCCTTAATAAGTGTCTGGTTGTATTATGGAAGAAATTCCCGCGGGAACGGAAAATATAGGACTTTTGAGTTTATGCGTGTACGAAGTCGCGGGCAAACGCTCGTTTTTCCATACGAACTTAGGTGCGTCATTATTTTAAACTCCAAAAAGGGATAATGATATCGTTTTGTCTTGTTTATATCTAAATTTGTTGATAGTCAGGGTAATGCTTATACAGGGTGATTGGTATTTTAAGTTGACGTAGGAGAGATCATTTCCAATCATTTGTGCTCGAATCATGTAGGTAATGCTAGAGAGTACCGTTTTTTAAATTTTGGGTTATTCCTTTTTTATTTCAAATATCGATTGTAGAAAAACTAATGTGCGATTTCAATATTCCTTTCAGTTTAAGATAGGTGTTTAGTAAATAAATAGCAAACAACAAAAAAATTTTTGACGACCACTTTGGCGATGGGGTAAACCTGTCTGCCTCAGACGCCAGTGGTTGCGGGTTCGATTACAGGACGGAACAATGTTCCGTGTCTGGGTGTTTATCTATTTCTGTATTAATATTCTAGATTCCCCCTAGTCCACTACATGGTATCCCATAACACAAGCTATGCTTACTTAGGGGCCATGTAGTTGGTGTGATTGTCTGGCGATTTTATTATAATTTATTGTTTCAGGGTGACACGTTTAGTAAAATAAAAATAACGTACATACATACATAACTTCACGCCTGTACCTGTCACCTATCCCTCATGGTGTAGGCAGCACACCAGAGGTTATAAAACCATCTGATGACACATTTGACAATTTGAAGGCATCATAATGGTGGAGAGAGACTATTGCATTGACGGGGGGTCATGCAAGACCAACCATATAAGACCAACTGATGTCACGTTTGACTAATGAGGTATTATAATGATTGCGAGAGGCTATTGCAGTGACAGGGGGTCAGCCTATCGCCCACAAAAATGCCAATAAAACCTCTGTCCCTTAACCGACTTTTACAGTATGCCCGGGAAGAGAAGCAGCTGGCACATTCTATGTTTTTCTTTCACTCCCAGTCCAGCATGGAAGTAACTCAAAAATAAATATTAATTATTTACTCAGTAAATAATTAATATTTATTTTTTATTATATTTTGTATGATCTTAAACTATCACATCCTTGAATTTCAAAAGTGACCCACCAGTCACCCTATACGTACACAAAGACAGGATTGCCTGGAAGATATCGTCTTTAAATGATAAGGCCGCCTATTGTTCTTTGTACTTATAACATTGTTATTAAAATTATTTCTTAAATAAATAAAGATGTATGATATAAAGATACAAATTATTTTTATTGCCATGAAAGGAAGTACACAACATTTTAAGAACAAACAAATAATCCTTTTTACTAAAAAAGCGATTTCTTCCAGGCAACCAATGTACAGTCGACTTCAAAAGTGGAGGCATAGGGCACATTGCAACAAGGATTATAATTTCCTGTACGGCCATTGACTGAATCACTCACACTTTCATTTAATAAGCTACTAATTCAAGCATTGAAGTCGTCGTGGTGCCGTGGTCACTGTGTTATAATGTTATACTTAGTTACTTTTTAGCAAATTCGTTTTATATTTTTCCTTAAGTTGTATATTTAGCTTGTAGTCTCCCCAACTTTGTAGATATTTTATGTTTGATTGTTTATTTCATATCTCCGTCTGAGGTATTATGAGGTATCTGTGGTATTAGAACTTTTTACTAAAATACTGGCCAATGTGTCATGAAAGAAACACAATGACGTTCGAAGTATGTTTGTTAACATATAAATGTCCGGAGAGTGGACATGTCAGGGTTCTGATAAAGGGAAATCTGAGTGAGAACGCTGGAGGTCGGCTGACCGGACTGGAAAAAGCCGCCCGCCCTCCCCGGCGACGTCCTGCCTCCACCTGAGGCACCTCGCTCTGCCCGGACCTCTCCACATATGCGGCCGTGTGCTGCAACCCTCGCGGTGCTCCCTGCCGCTGAGAGCGGCCTCCCTGCCTCTCATCTTAGCGGTTGCTAGTGGATGCCTCCGCCACTACCGCGACTGTGAGCCGCGGTCTCCGACGGCGTCTACTGCGGCCGAGGACCGCTCACTCCGAACCTCTAAAACTAAACTTTTATTCACAGTGTCATAGTGAACTCTAAGTGTTTATTTTCCATTATATGTAAATATTAAAGTTTTAAGTGATATTTAATAGTTTATTTCACTTCAGCACCCTCTTCGAACTGCGAGCGACGGTTTCCGAACCGTCGCTTCGTGACAGTGTATCAAACGATATCACAGGTTAAGCAACGTTCGGCGCGGTCGGTAGTTGGATAGGTGACCACCGACTATTCATTTCTCACGGCAACTTCCGTGCTTCGGAGTGCACGTTAGGCAGTCGGTCCCGGGTGCCGTGGACTTGTATACAGTTGTCAGAAGAAATCGGTGCCCTGAAAGTTCGGACATCCACCACCCAGCACTGGGCCAGCTTGGTGGATTATGGCCCATGCCTCCTTGTCACCCAGGGGAGAGACTCATAGTGGGCTCATTACAAAGAGTTGTGATGATGATGAATTCAAGCATTTAAAATTCGAATCGGTTATTCATTATTTTATAGCGACCTCTCTGTCTAAGAAAGAACTAAGTTTCGAACTTAGCGTAGACTATGCTTCCATTTTTGACTTCAACCGTACTTTACCTACACAACAAAAATATTTAACTTTTCATCTACTTCAACTTCACCACATTTCACACAACAACGTAAAAAAAAGTAAAAACAAACAAAAAAGGTTGGAATAACCTCTTTTTTCCCTTGTCAGTTCACCGCAAAACCTTCCCATAAGAAAACGAGATAGCATCAGCTATCTGGATAGCTCTGTCTCGTTTTAACATAAAGTTTTTTTTTAAATACGAGTCAGTTTTTTAAAGTATGATAATATAGGTTTAGCAGCAATATAATTGGATGCGATCACGCTAGTCGTACACGCAACGCAACTGAGATATTTCTGAAAAGAATTACAAGTATAACAGAGACTTGTGCTACGATCGTTGATCGATAGCGTCGATCAATGGCAAAATGGAACAGTCGACGTCGATATATTGGTGTGGTAATTTCTTAAAGTCTTTTTTAATACTTAAAATGATATTCATTTATCTGAAAAATGTAAAGAAAGCGGAGGACACAGAAAAAAATACCGACGTAAAAAAAAACTAATATGCCAAAACAATATACATATTTCTATATATTTAACAAGGTAAAAATGAAAATGAAAACTTTTTATTCGTAGTAGGTATAATTTTATACACTTTACGAACGTCAAACACTGGATGAGGGCGGCGCGGGTCCGGACGACATGACGAATCCTGGGGGAGGCCTCCGTCGAGAAGTGTACATCTCTCGGCTCATGAAGATAATGATCGCCCATTATCCACCAATGTCTTGGTGTTGTCTACTACTACTTCTTCTTCGGCTTAAAAAAACGAAATTAAAGTAGAAAGTAGTTCTCCAAATTCTGAGTGTCGCCTTTTCTGGCTAAGTTACTATAAATTACTTTGAGCTATATTATTAAGTTAGTTTACGCTATATTAATCTAAAAAAATGTTTCTAATAAACAATAAAGATCTATATTATTGATCTATTATTGAAGACCGAATGGTGTAGTGGTACCATAGCCGCTTATGCCAGAGGTCCTTTGTTCGAATCCCGTTGGAAGTGGATATTTGTGCGATGATATTAAGCCGTCAAGTCATGGATGTTTATATGTTTATTTAAGTATTTTTTCTAACTATATAGTTTATAGTTATTTCTTAAGTTTATTATCCTCAAGTTCTCTAAGACACTTTATTTGGGTTAGATAATGTTGTGCGAATGTCAGAAATATTTAATTTTATTTCTTTTAGCGCCCACGCCCACCAAACAGCGCTGGGCCAACTTGGTGATTTAAGGTATAACGCTCCTTGTCACCCAGGGGAGAAACTCAAAAAAGGGTTTGTTGATGACGACGACCACTTTGGTGATGGGGTAAACTTATCTGCCTCGGACGCTAGTGGTTGCGGGTTCGACTCCCGCCCGGAACAAGAAAAAAAAATGTTCCGTGTCTGGGTGTTTATCTTTATATGTATTTATATTCTAGGTTCCTCCCTAGCTCACTACATGGTATCCCATATCACAAGCTTTGCTTAGTTTGGGCCATGTAGTTAGTGTGTTTGTTCGGGGATTTTATTTTTTACCCACTTCCAAAAAACGAGGAGGTTCTCGATTCGTCTGCATGTTTTTTTTGTGTCTTTGTTACACGATATTTCGGACAATTATGAATTGATTTTGAAAATTGTTGTTTCGTATGATAGAGGATACTTCATAGTTGGTCCCATTTAAATTTCATCGAAATCGGTTGTGTACTTCATTGATAATTTCATCTTTTGAAAAAATATGTATGATTTCGGAGAATGCTTACGTTGATGACATTCTCAACTCGGCCAAAGTTTTGACGTGAAGTCGGTTTTTTAATGCTCTGTCAAACTATGTACTATAACTTTTACGGTGTCAAACTATCGCAATAAGAAATAAATATTAATCTCACCTTCGACTTTCCATTTCAACTGATGGTATTTGCTAATGGGATCACGTATGCTTAGAATAAAACTTGCTTTATTTCTATTTTTTTAGCTCGTTATTGCCGAAGCTTTGTTACTAAATAAATGGTTATCGACAAGGTGTCATCGCCTGCGTTTTTGGAAGTGCCATATTCACTCCAAACGCAAATAGGAGGTTTTTTCTGTTTGACATGTTTATGTCAAATGTTAGTAATACAGGGTTAATTTTAATTAACACATCACCTCTTGCGGGCAGTCTCTCCACATCAATCCCAACAACATTTTGTTCTACGACTTTTTACAAATCTTGATAAATAACACAAAAAATAAAAACAAAAAATGTTTTGCTCCTTACTCTACATTTTGTAAGAAATACTTATTATTATTATGAAGCGATATTTGACTGCGGAAGGTGTAAATAGAGTTACGCCTCTAACCAGAGGCTATAAATATTTTTTGTACGAAAAAACTAAAATTTTAAAAACTATTAATTTTAAAAAAGTCGTAGAACAAATGTTGTTGGGATTGATGTGGAGAGGCAGCCTGCAAGAGGTGATGTGCTAATTAAAATAACTCTGTATATGGATGAACCCAATTAAATACATTTTCATTTAACATACAATTGTAGACTTGAGGTAATTGTATTACGGCGACAGTCGTCGTAATAGATTATTATTGGCGGTTACTCGTCCTTGTACCGACCGTTCCTCTAATAAAGTTAATTCTCGCGTAATAAATTTGAACAAATTGAACACACACCCTTTAAAATCAAACTTCAAGACGCAGACGGAACTTTTTACCGTATTTGGTAGAGAAAAATTCCAAACTTTTTCATACGGGTCGCTAAGGTTTGGAATGGCACTTTTTAGCGTCGAGTGAATAGGTTTCTCCTGGATGGACGAGTACCACCTTAGTCTTCATGATTACTTATCATTAGGTCGATTAATGAAGTCGTCGTGGCGCCGTGGTTACTGTGTGTATCATATCATATCACATGTGCGATATCACAGGTTAAGCAACGTTCGGCGCGGTCAGTACCTGGATGGGTGACCGCCGACCATTCATTTCTCACGATGACTTCCGTGCTTCGGAGGGCGCGTTAAGCAGTCGGTCCCGGGTGCTGTATACTTCTATACTTTAGTCGTTAGGGTTTGTCAGAAGCCATCTTGGCGCCCTGAAAATTTCGGCATCCACCACCCAGCACTGGGCCAGCTTGGTGGATTATGGCCTATACCTCCTCTTCACCCAGGAAGAATAATCCAGACTCATGCCCTGCAGTGGGCTCATTACAAAGAGTTGTGATGATTATGATGAGGTGCTAAATACAAAAGTCTCCTCCTTACTTTATTTAAAACAAACTACCTGGGAAGTACCACCTTGAAGCATAGGGGTTTTAAATGAATTAGCCATGTTGCTTTTAAAAATTATTAGCTACAAAGTGGAAAGAGGGGTAATCTTGTATACCCCAAGACCCGAGACATTTTCGAAAGTTCCTTTAACAAACTGAATCTCACGTGAATCTAGAATTTCTTATACCACGGGAAAACTCTTTAACCACTGCACCAACGATATCTACAATGTAACAAACTTAATTACATCGAAAGCTTACCATAAACAATAACAAGTCATAACGATTTTTTTCCTAAATCCTCGCTGACTAGATCAATAGTTAAATCTAAACTAATTATGGGTTACACTATACATTAAACCAAACTTAATAATACGTTATAGTATCAAAAAATAAAATTTATTGCCCCCAAGATGTTCGTTGATTGATCAGTGATGAATCGACAGGTTTCAGAAAACTGTGGAGCTGCATTGTTAACAATATTTATTAAGGAATATGCTATAAAAGTTGTTTTATCGTAATTGTGATTCACGATAGGTACGCAATATGTTTTAATGAATCTATGCTAAAGTCTAAGAAAAAGATCCAATTTTGTATCCAGTAGATCCTCGTCGTTGAACAGTTACTACCTATAACCAAGTTATATTTCTATTCCTAGGTTTTCAAACACTTGTGATGATATTTGTGTATTGTGCCTGCCACTGCTAATGAATGTGAAATGTATGTTGTGTGAAAAATGTATTGGTTATCTCTCACGAAATATAAAAATATTTATTTAATTAGTGCAAAAAGAGACAATATAAAGTAAAAATACCTCATAAAAAACGAAAAGCGGACTACAGGAAAACCTTCGACTTCCGACAACAACCGTCGGGCCGTGGGCTGCGGCCTGCCAGTCCTTTTCATGGGAGTACCTACCTACCTAATAACGAACACCTATTTCCTACAGATCAATCCTTAAATACACTTTCTCACTTAAGCTTTGATTCGGCAACTTTTCATTACGTTATTATGATTCATGTCCATGAGCCCGCATACAACGTGAACTCAGTCCTCGATCCGTATCATTCAAAGTAAAATAAAAACATAGTCGTTCCATGTATAATTAACTAAACTTTTCGCATCTTTTAAAAAATATGGTTGCGATGTCTTCAGTAAAATTTAAAAGTAATTTATTTGAATCCAGAAACAAACAACATTATACCGTTACTCTTGTTGAATCTTTTTAAATTTCGACTTACCAATTTATTTTGTAGAAAAAGACGCATTTCGAAACAACACTCATAATCACGCAAGAGTTATCCGAAAAAAATCGCATCTATTTTGACTCCACGTCTTTCCCAATCAAAATTTTAATTGATGCGTGTTTCCTCAATTCTTATTTTTTGACATATTAATGTTTCTTACAGGAATTTCATGATTTAAAGCCTCAGGGTGTGCCAAGCTGATGGTTCAGATAACGCGGTATAGTTTCCATATTTTTTTCTTGAATGTATCGATTTGAATTCGATTTTGAAGGATATGTGTAGTGGGTGGTGTTTCTAAGAAATAAATCTGGAAGACTGACGTGTGAGATGCATTTGGATATACGTAAGAAAAAAATATGATAACGTCCTACGGTATGGTTTGAAAAAGGTGTAAAACTTATTGACTCACAGACACAACAAATTAGCGTTATTAATAATATAACGGCTCGAAGATGTCTTAAAATATTGCAGAACAAAATACATAGTTGTGTTTGTTTTTGTAAGATTAATAAAACACTCATAACTTTGAGATCACTCTTAAGTTCCGCTAAATGTTTGGCATCCATTCTCTTAAGTTGAAGTTCCGAGCGACTTATGAATATTTATCTGTGTAAATACCACTTTTGACAAAAAGTGCTAAGAATACAATTTTATATTCGGTCTACACATAGGTACAGTAATTTTTAGGAGTCTGTTGTCACTATTTAAGATAGGCAATACATATAAAATCAATATTATTTGAGTTAGAAAAGTGAACAAGTAGTTTAATCTGTTTTGCTACCCTTCTAATCTAAATCGAAAACGTTGCAATAACTACCCTTGTCGTAAAATACTCATAGGTACTCATTTGCTTCAACAAGAATTTTCATTTGAGCCATAAAAACAAAGGCATAAAATGCTAAGCACTATGTTAGAGCTGCAAATCGTTTCATGTACTTAAGTACTAAAAACTTCGGCTGTATAGTGCACAATTTTAGATTATAATTATTAAGGGATTTAAAAAATATGGCTACCTATGCTATTTATATTTATATTTAATATCGACTTATACCGAAAGACACTTTCGCTTTTTTTCGCGTGGTTTTACCCAATATGTGCTATTTCAGGCTGTACCCTATCACTATGCTAACTTCCATCCAAATCCGTTGAGTCGTTCTGCCGTGATTGAGGAACAAACATGCATCGACACATCCATACATCCAGCCATCCAATCTTTCACATTTATATTATTAGTAAGATAAGAAGTAAGATAATTCTCTTAGCAATCTTCGCTTATAATAAGCGTGAGCCCGCCGTCGCGTCGCAGCATTCCTGGATATGGAGAAGGCTTTCTACCGCGTCTGGCACCCCAACCGGCTGTACAAGCTATTCACGTCGATTACTCCTCATCAAGTAGTGGAGACTGTGGCCAACTTTCTTCAATACCGGTGGTTGAAGACAGCGGTGTCAACAGTAAAGACCATCTGTGCTGGAGTGCCGCAAGGAAGCTGCCTCTGGCCCGTGTGCTACTCACAGTAAATTTTACTATACTATTATAATCAATCTGTCATTGGATATCAATCTTCTATCAATATCAATACCACGAACTGTTTGTCCTCCAAAACATTTCAAAACTGGAACCAAAGTTCCGTTAGAAAGTTTTTTGTTACTCGCTTGGTTTTAGGACTAAAAGTAAAGATTACCGGAAGGCATATCCTAGCAGGATGCTGTATCATAAATATTCATGCTTTTAAGATCAAAAGTCCGAAGAAAAAAATGGGTTAACATAAGAATATCTAAACTTTGAAAAAGATCGAAGTTTTTAAAGGAGGGCAGACGCTAGCGCTGCCGGCGATCTGCGGTTGGTAGCGTCAGCAGATTAAGCGATGTTAAGTTGATCTAAGTATATTGATTTTATTAATTCATAAAATATTTTTATTGGTTGTTTAGGTACTATTCTTCTTTATCGATGACTAAACCCGCCTTTGACCTCAATTTCACCTGATGACCATTATCGAATCACATCAACGCCGTAGTAGTAATAATTGGCGGCAGATTTTATATTGAGATTGGTCGCTAGCCAAGGAAATTAAGCAAGGTGACAATAACTCAAGTGACTATAACTATGTTTAATAAAAATTCAGAGCATTCCTAAATTCGTGTAGTGTCGTCTCTGACCTAATCTTAACTTATCATCAGACAATATTGTGGTTAAACAAAAGAAGCTTTCAGAACTAAACTTGAGAATTCAAGTGGCAAGATTTTGTAAATTACCTATAGGTCCGGTATTATGCTCAGATCTCAAATTAAGAAACATACATACTTACAGGTCAAACTGAGAACCTCCTTTTTGAATTCGGTTAAAAATGTTAATTAAAGTATAAACTGAAATATTAAAGGATTGCAATGTTATATTCTAGAATACTCAAACAGTTATGGTGTTTTTAATTCTCTTATAAGATCAATCGATTGAATGGTCACGTTTTGGATGGACGCGTTCAATTTTGGCTATTTTTATTACTTCCATCAAATGAGACGAAGGGTAATGTTAGCTAAAATATGTAAGCGCGGCTAAAAAATATTCAACTACTTTCAGGTTCTTCATATACAGAACTGTTTGTTATAGAAGAGCTTTTGTTAGTGTTTTGCCACGAATTCCAGTCAATACCGCCGTACTGCTAAATTGGACCGTCTAATAGATTAGTTATAGTTGAATTGTTTTCGAATGATTTTCGTGACAGTTCTCATTTTCCATTACGCGCAAATTATTTACAACTAATAAAATATAAATTGGCGCGTTAAGAAAATAAAAAATATGTCAATAAAGTTGTTTACATTAAAATTATAAATTGAACTATTAATAAAGTGTAATTTTTATTATTAACTGTAAATAAATTAAGTAAATGTCATAATAATATTCATCTTAAATAGACAGATTCAAAGAAACGGAACGATCAGTTGATAGTGATTGACACTACTGAATCGACATTGAATCGATGAATATGAGCGGCCATCTTGTAATCGGAAGTTTTTATACATTTTTTTCAACAACTGATTCGATACGTCAAAGCCATCGAATGGAAGATCGAACAATTTCATTATTTCATCGTCACAATGATTGTCAATTTTGAACTGTCACAAAAACCACTTGATAAGAATTCAACTATAGTATAATACTGGTACCAGTATTCACAATACACTGTTTCAGTATCAGGAACGCACCAAATGGCGTTTTAGAGTTGCACACGTCCTTCAGTGGTGGTGGTTACTTGGCATCGGGCAACCTACATCACTACTGGTTACTGAGGTAACCCACACATACTGATCCTGTCACTTGTTCGAATGACGGCTAACGCTGTGTCACGCATGTCTACAAGCTGGTTCATACAAAACTGCTACTAACGTAGCTACGCGCGTACGTTACGGACGTACGGAACCCGCTAGCTCCCGCTTGTACTACACGCCCATACATCGTTTTTCGATTTTAATTGAAGTTTACCCAAATATTAAGAGGTTAAGTATTCCGTTGACACGACTGTACAAGCACACTAATGAAACTTTACTAGTGAAATTGCGCCACGCGTGCCGTACGCGCGTACAGTATCAGTTATCTAGTATACAATACACCAGTTCTTTAAGAAACTTAATTTGGGCTAGATAATGTGAGTGTCAGAAATATTTATTTATTTATTTGTATGAAACTACGACAAATCGCTCCGCTGCCCGCTGGCGACGAGAATGGCCCAGATTCCCCGCGGCACTGCCCGCGCCGCTGTTGCTCTCGCTGCCATTCAGTTTGCAGCCTGGGAGCTGAATATCGTGGATATTGTATTCTGGATTTACATAATAAAGCAACACTTTGGATTCGATAACTTCTTGAGAGAAAAACTGAGAGATGTCGAAGTTATAGTAAAACTCCTCTTTTCGTAGATGATGGTTAAGGAGTACGTATACCGTTGTTCAAAATAGTTAGTTTGGTTGTTCATCGGGAATATAATTCTGTTTTTTACCAAACTTATAATCTGTCAAAAATCGCAATTTTGAAGTGTTTTTGCTGACCATACACAAAAACACAGCGTCTCTCCAAGAATTTCGTTAACTCACGATTATAATAATTTACAAAATTTGTAATTACACGCTATTGCGCTACTGTTTTCACATAAATTTCTGTGTTCGATAAGTTGATATATACATTTTATATCACTGACTGTGCCACTGTTTAAGAGGAGGTCAATTTAAAGTAGAACGTAAACCTATATTTTGAGATAAAACTTATTTCGTAAAAAATACTTTAATTTAAATAATTTAAAGACGTTGAATTAATTACCCAAAATTTACCTGCCTTTTTATGTTAATTTAAAACTTAAGACGAAAAGCTAGTAAGTAGGTACTATCAAACCAACTGAATCGTGACCCACAACAAGCTCATTTTGGCAAATCGTATAAATAGCTAGTAGGTTGAAATTCGCTTGAAGATAGGTTTCCTTGGTGACGAACTTCTTATTATTACACTAGCCACCGCACGCGGTTTTACCCGCGTAACTTTTGATCCCGTAGGAATTTCGAAATAAAATATAGCCTATAACCTTTCTTAAGAGTTGGGCTATCAAATGCAAAAAGAATTTTTCAAATCCCACTTGTGGTTTCTGAGATTAGCGCGTTCAAACAAACATACAAAAAAAAAAACAAACTCTTCAGCTTTATATATTAGTATAGATTCGACACTGACATTTAATGAGTAGAGAATTCGTACAGTATCTAAAAATTCATAAGTGCATTGTACGCGACAAGTTGGACAGTTTCAAACGAATTTTCAGCAGAATGGGTCATGATTTAGTTGGTTCGATGGTACGTACTACAGTGTGAGGCCCGCTGCCGGTTACCAGCCGCGAGAGCACTCACCCCTGAAGGAGGACTCCATATGATCCCGAAACTACGTGTGAATAAGAGCCGCATAAAAACTACCAGATATTTATAAGCTACTACATATGTACCACATCAATTTGCATATACATAATGAAGCATGTTTCTATGCCTATTCAGCCTCCTGGATAGAGTAGGCGTATTTCAAATCTCGATTTAAATCCAAAATTGTTGCATAGAAAATAAAAGTCTGTAATTTTGTTTTCAACACACTTGCTCGTAAAGTGAGCGTTATTCTATTGAGTTTAGAACTATAAACTGGGCTATAAGTCACGCGTGCATTAATATATTATACCCTAGTGCATAATATAATGAATCCTACAAAGTTGAATTGTAACTTTGTGCAAATAACATGCGAGAAAACAGAGCATATTTTATTGGTCCGGGTTATACACTAAATATATTCAGAAACAACAAAGAGGTTTTATACCACTTCAAATCCATATACATTTTTAAATGTTTGCGCCTTATATTAGTAAAATAAATTTGTATATTAAACAAATTATTCACAATTTACAATCATTTGTCAAAAAATATTAAAATATTTGCATTTACCACTCCAAATTAAACATTTTCACTTAAAATAGGCTGTATATGCTATACAGACATTGACACATTTGACGGAAAAAAAAACCTACGCGCATGCGCGAGGTTCGGCGCCATTTTTCAATCACAATTCACAGCTTTGTTATCAAGTGTGTTTGTTATTTTATGATCACGTATGTCTGTCTTTTACTCACAAGTGTGTTGAAAAACGTCGTATGTAATAATATACTATTTAAATACATATAAACATACATAACTTCACGCCTGTCTCCCTTATGGGGTAGGCAGAACACCAGGGGCTATAAAATTACTGAAGTCCCGTTTGATAAAATTGGAGGTATCATAATGATGGAGAGAGACTTTTGCAGTGACAGGAGGTCAGTCTAACGCCCACAAAAATGCCAATAAAACCTCTGTCACCTAACTAACTTTTACAGTATTCTCGGGAAGAGAAGCGCACTGGACTGGCAGCATTTAAATCTAAGAAACATAATAGAAATTTTACATTGTAATCAACTTATTCAAATAAGTAAGCTTTGTATCATACAATTTGCCAAATAACTGTAAAACCTCCATGAATAATGTTATTACTAAGCCCCAATAAAATTCCTATTAGCAATACCTTACAGCAAAAAAGAGGTTAAAAAAAACTTAACCGTCAGAAGCCCCCAAGAAGCTCCAACATGAAGTTTCGGCTAAACCAAAAAGGTAAAATATAAAATAACCGATAGATTAATTTGATAAATGTACGTTGTAACGTACAATTATGAATTTTATCCATCCGAGAAATTTTCGAAGAATATTTTTTTAACCCATTCTCGTTGAGAGCTCACGGCATGGTGTTTAGATGAATATTTAGTTGCTTATTTTATCTGTGGGTTAGCTTTTATCACTTTTACTTTGGAGTGTTAAAATTTTGGATAGGCTTAGAAATATATGACCTAATATTGTCTTAACTTAACGTAACTTTTCTTTTTTTTTAAATTTATTTATCATTTTAACAATTTATAAAATTCTTAATTAATTAGCGACAAAAATCCACTTAGGTTTATACTTGCGCTTATATGAGTTAGGTACCTACATAATTTCATCTTAAATTTATTCTAGTAGTTTAATCTTGTCAGATAGTTCATCTTAAAGTAATATTTAAATTTTAATTTAGGGCAAAAACTTGATAAAAATTAAATGAACTAAAAATGAAGAGGAGTCGGGTAGCAATATAATGTGTTTAGTACTAAAGTTAGGTTTTCGGTGCTTCTCAATTGATAACAATTGACTAGCAAAGTGTTTTTTTAATATATTTTTTATATTTGTTACGCTAAGATTTTGTAATAAAGGTGTTTGTAATATTGTCTTTGGTTTTCTTCGATATGGTATTAAAGTTTATACTCGTGAAGCCGAGACCGAAAAGCAACGCAATTACTTGCACACGAAGTGACCGAAATATGGGAAGTTATGTCAATCGAAATCATCCTGGTTGTAATATCTTCAAACGGTTTGACCCCAGCCACACTGGTCAGACACCTTGAAATGCTGGGATTTGGCGGTGGTTCGCTTCCATCACGCATGCAGAAGCGGTATTGCTCGACACTGCCCGAATCGTTCGCCGGTTTCTTTCTCTGTTGCCCTGATGCCCGACCGACTGGTCCGATTGTCGATAATAATATCGTTTTATTTCAGACCACTATTTGTCCATATGATATTATTAGAAGCACTACTTAAGATTATGTTAGTAAAAAAGTAGTTTATACAATAATCTATTCATTTATGCATAACACAGTGTTCATTTATGCATAGCTAGCTATATTTATGATATGAGTGTCATTTACTTTGACGTTTGACATTTATGACACGTCGGATCGCAGTGAAGGAGCCGTAGGTGTCAATTACCTGAGAAGTGTTAAATATTTAAAAGTAACTACCACTTGGGCGATTGGGTAAACCTGTCTGACGCCAGTGGTTGCGGGTTCGATTCCCGCACGGAACAAGAAAAAGAACTGTTCCGTGTCTGGGTGTTTATCTATTTATGTATTTATATTCTAGGTTCCCCCCTAGTTCGCTACAAGGTATCCCATAACACAAGCTATGCTTACTTTGGGGCCATGTAGTTGGTGTGATTATGAGAGAGTATGAGGATTTTATTTTTATTTATTTATTTAACTACTATTAATATATATATATATATATATATATATATATATATATATATATATATATATATATATATATATTATTTTTAAAAATGGAAGGTCTGTCTGTCTGTCTGTCTGTATGTGCTAGGTAATCTTTAGAACTACTAAACCGATTTTCATGGGGTTTGAACCAGTCTGAAAGTACAAGCTTTTTTTACATACATACATGCATAACTTCACGCCTTTATTACTTATGGGGTAGGCAGAACACCAGAGGTTATAGGACCATCTGATGTCACGTTTGACAAATGAGGTATTATAATGATGCAGAGATGCTATTGCAATGACAGGGGGTCAGCCTATCGCCCACAAAAATGCCAATAAAAACTCTTTACAGTACGCACGGGGAGAGAAGCAGCTGGCACATTCTATATTTTTCTTTGCTGGACTGGGAGCGAAAATACAAAGACACTGTATTGTCACAATTAAAAAGATACAAAAATTTTAACATATAAACAGAGAAGGAAACTGGATTCAAGACAATTAAGGCGGCCTTATCACTCATGAGCGATCTCTTCCAGGTAGTCTGAAAGTAAGTAGGAACCTAGTTCTCTGGGCTCATTTATATGGTGCAATACATCGTGGAATATTACGTTTTTCACAACAAAAGCGGTAAAAATATGGATTTGCAAATGCTTCAACTTTAAAGACTTTAACTTGCAGCCAAAGTGCACACGAATAGAGCCGCGACCAAAGTTAAAGACAAAGAACTTTGAATTTTGACAACCGGCTGGTGTAATGGTAACATACATATATGTATTTATTCAATATGTATGTTTATATATTTCTTAAGCATATCAGATATCTAGTAACCATAACACTAGTTCTTTAAGAAACTTAATTTGGGCTAGATAATGTTGTGTGAGGGTCAGAAATATTTATTTTATTTTATTGCCACCGTCAGCCCGTGTGCTGTCATCTTCGACCTCATCTTCACTTACCTTCAGGTGAGGTTGATGCCAGTATCACGGATAAAATGAGGACCTGTTTAAAGGCATCTTATACAACGTGTAAAGAAAAGTGTAAAATATTTTAAAATAAAAGACGCAGTCTGTTAATTTATTAATATATTTTATTGAACTTACAAACAAAGTAAATTTTAGAATAAAAGCAGAAATATAACCTACAAAGAAACCTAATGCATCACAAGAAAGGGTTTTAAATATTGTCTTCAGACAATAGTTTCATATTTATATTATTTTAATTACATTAGTAATAAATAATATTATTTGAGTCACAAACTTACAATACTACAGTTATTTCTCTACTTGCTGATAAATAAAGATGATCTAAGACGGTTTTTGTAGAGGTGACGCTGTGTTTTAAATGTTTTGTAAACTTTAAGTTCGCTTAGTGATTCTTGTCGACACGCCCTGTATAAAAGACGTGTAAAAATACACATCTCTTATTAACTTATAAAATATCAAGATAAGGTGAGTGGGGGGAAGATGGAAAACGGGGTAAGACAGAAAGTCAACAATAACGCCACATCTAGCAGATTTTTTGAAGTGTTTATAGCACTGTTTAAGCCGCCATTTAACTTTCTCCTATGTCATAGTCAATGTTTGAAGGTTATTGCACAGAAACATTTTTTTTTTACAAAATTATACAATCTGACTTTTTGTGTGTTTCTTCAAGTATTTTTATCTTACCCCGCATCCTGTAACTATCATTAAAAGCTAGGTACAACTGATTCTTTTGGTTATTTAATAATTACTTTTTATTTACCTTTGAGTTATTAAATACGTTTTTTGCCATTACTCGTATTTTAGGAATTGAAACAATTTTCTATCTTTACCCATTACATTTTGATGGGGTAAGATGAACATATCAATTTTCGAGTAAGATATTTGGAATAATATTATGCTACCAAATATGACAAATGTAACATAATCAGATTTTTTGTTTGTTTCTGATTTTGCCTTTAACTTTTATTATCAATTTTACTTTAAACAATCGCTCAGCAATGTTTGAGAACATCCACTTCGATCTTTCCCCGGTGGGGTAAGATTGAAATACAAAAATCAAAATATTTGTCTTGTCTTTGTTTCCTTAGGCGTTTTGATGCTTGAGTCTGTTATTTTGTTTTCAGGGCATTAAATTCCATAGACTAGTATTGACCAAGATTGTATGTCATTCTCGTAAACGATTTTAGAAAATAGTTTGATCTTTCCCCGTCACCTTTCCGTCTTTCCCCTGTTTTATTTTTGTCCATTGCAAATGATTGCAAGTGTGGCACTCATTTCTTTATAGATTTAAATGAAATTTAACAAACTAGTTTAATAATATACTCTCTGGTCGTCATCCACAATACATCAAGTTTAAATTTTGATTAATATGTAGTGTTTCACAAGGATTCAAAAACAACACTACTCATCTCATTGAAAACCCGTTCGATCTTGCCCCCACTCACCTTAATTGTAAATTATAAACATGACTTAAAAATAAATATTACAAATTAAAATCAATCTTATTTTATCTATACATATATCATGGAAAGGTAATTTTTATTCAATCAAGATATGATAAAAGCTCATCGTTTTGTGCGCAAAATATTAATATGCAAATACGTTATTTTGAATATTAAAATTAAAATTCGTCATTCATCGTTGTCGTCTTGACAAAGCGGGAAAAAAGTAGCTGTCAAACAACTGTCAACAGAAAGTGAAAATTAAACCCCAAAATATAAGGTCGAAAACTGAAACTTGATACTTACGACTTTTTTCTTTTGTGTGCGTGTTGCGGTCAAAGACAGAAATAAATTATTACTATGGAAAATAAATCGTACAGTGTTACCGTAAATTAAGCGAAAATGTGCTCCATTCTAATTACATTAGAAGTTAGTTTTATTTAAATTCAGTTGGTGTAAATTTCATTGAAGTTTCTTATCATTCGCATGGTAACGCGTCGTGTAAAACGTCGTAAGTCATTAATTTTGTTTTTTGCGTTTCGATCTTAAATCCATAAACTTAAAAGCGGTTTTCGTTTAACTCAGTGCAGGTTTAAATTTCTCTTTAGTTTCAAGCTTAGGTTACCTTTGAAATAGGCGTTATGGGCTCGAATCCGCCTCAGGCACTATGCGCACGGCATGAGTTATGACTTGAAACGTGTTTGGAATCATTTTTCTATGATAATCAGTGTATACCTAGATATGGCGTATCTGGTAAGATGTTTTTTGTGCAAGGCCAGACGAACAAAGTTCTTGAAGCGACTACAAGGATAATGTAAAATGCATGCTGTCGTGACCACGAAATGACCTTTTCAACTTGTTTTGTTTTTATCTTATTTACATTTAAACTCTTGTATAAGAATTTGTTGGTTATGTAAATTTTGGAGAGACCTTAGAGTTAATAGAATTAATGTTTATTGATATTACTAAAAATGATTAAACTTTAATAAATAAACAGGTATTCAACATATCGGTAAAAATACAGAAGTGTGTATACCTTATAATGTTACAAAAAGCCCATAGCATTATTCAGTTTATATTCGCTCTGTTGAGCAAATCATTGATATTTGTCTATTACCCTGAAGGTATACATGGGGTGAGTTGAAGTTTTTTACTATCTCTTAATAAGCTTGTCATATGCTAAATAGTTTATGTGAATGAATAAATAAATGAATAAGAATTCGCTTAAAGCTATACAGGGTTAATTTTAATTAACGCATCACCTCTTGCAGGCAACCTCTCCACATCAATCCCAACAACATTTGTTCTACAACTTTTTAAAATATAATAGCTTTTAAAATTTTAGTTTTCTAATACAAAAAACATTTTTTTTCTCTGTTTAGAGGCGTTACTCTATTTAATCTGAGCGTAAGTATGCCACGCACCTTGCGCAGTAAAATATCGCTTCATAATCATGATAGGTACTTCTTACAAAATGTAGAGCAGGAAGCAAAAATTTTTTTGTTTTTATTGTTATGTTATTTATCAAGGTTTTTAAAAAGTCATAGAACAAATGTTGTTGGTATTGATGTGGAGAGGCTGCCAGCAAGAGTAGTAGACTATGATAGTAGACTTATATTCGTCTACTATCATAGGTGCTATTTTTTTAACATTGAGAAATCTTTTTTCTCGAAATCTCTATTATTATAAATGTGAAAGTTTGAATGGATGTTTGTTCTTTTATCATGGCAGAACGGCTCAGCGGATTTGGATGAAATTTGTCATAGTGATCTAGAGTTCATTCTGGAAAAGCAAATTGGTAACTTTTTATTTCGATATTATCGCGGAAAGCTGTCTCACGCGGTTTTAACTTATACAAAATAACTATTGACTATTAGTCTACTAATTATATAGAAATAACTAAGAATTTTATTTAATTAACTTATAGGTGTAAATTATTGTATAATTATTCTTAAAACAGGATCTTCTCAATAACAAAGCTCCTTGAAAGGAAGTTCTTTACCTAAAATTGTAGTAAAAAGAGAACGCAATAAATTGAAAGGTAAAAATACAATTTTCTGGTGTTCCAAAGAAGCGAGGCATTTGAAAGGTAACCAATTAGTTCTCAGTTACTTATGTATTTTAGTTCAGTTATTTTTGATTCAATAAACTTCAAGAGTCTGTACTCTTCCAGTTTCGAAATAAGAAAGATAAACTTCTTAGATGACACACATTCCATCACATAAGATGAAGAACAAAATGCTTGAATAGAAGGCAGCACATCAAGCGTTACAAATCTGTCAAAATTTTTAACTTGAATCTGAACTCTATGCCCTCGACATTTATAGGTATTTCGCCGATACAATGACATTGACCAGAGTGTACAAAATAATCTAAAGAAGCAACGACTGCTTCAGTGATTGGGCCCACTAGATTGATGTCCCATAAGGACCAAACACTGAATTCAAAAAAAGTATTATTTTTTGTTCTGTGATACGTCCCATTGACTTTATTGTAGGAAATAATGAGATCAAGTACGGTCAGTAAGCAAACTAATAAGAATATCAATAGAAGACAAAATATTGATTCGTAATAAACATTTATACTTACAATAATCAACAATAAAAATTAAAAACATGTTACATTTAAAACACTATAAAACTATGATGTAATAAAATAAAGTATGTAGGTATGGACAATTTTAATGTATGAGGTTATTTGTCTTACTATAAAAAATTTACTTCGTAAAATTTAAAAAATCACAGTTCTAATAATTAAAATAATCACAGAATCAAATATTATCAATTTTTTAAATCAGTCATCATTGCCTATATACAATAGATAAACAGTTTACTTAAACAAAATGAATATTCAGAGTAGGTTTGAGTTCTTACTTAGAATTCCCCAAAATACTTAGCAATAAAATAAAACGTATATTCGGAGTAGCTTCTAATCTTTTGTTTTATTCTAATGATTTTGTTTGCTTGCTGACCGTACTTTATCTCATTATTTCCTACAATAAAGTCAATGGGACGTATCACAGAACAAAAAATAATACTTTTTTTGAATTCAGTGTTTGGTCCTTATGGGACATCAATCTAGTGGGCCCAATCACAGAAGCAGTCGAAGCAACGACCTATAAATACATTATTTAATAGTATAGTGTAATATCGCGAAAAAATTGTCTGATTCCATTCCTTATCACTCAAAAGGAAGAGTTCAGGGAAAGTTATCGCATAAATCTAATTAATTAATTAAATTAAATTAATCTTACGTTATTACAACAGCGCTGTGGGTATTTATATGAACGATTAGCAGCCTCGCGTGGTTTTTCCCGCGTTACTTTTGATCCCGTGGGAATTTCTGGATAAAATATAGCCTATAACATTTCTTAAGAAATATAATAATAACAATAACAATAACTTTTATTTTCATTAAAACAGGTTTTACAGGGTATAGGTAAAAGGTTTTAAATATGGCTATCAAATACAAAAACATATTTTCAGAACACACTTCAGCTTAATTTTAATAATATAGCTTTACCGCTGTAAATATGCAATTAACAAATTCCTAAGCCTTAGTAAACAAATGCATAAACAAACTTACAATCAAACAATTAGCCACACAAGAGGCCCACCGGCCGTTTTATGATTCCAAGATTAAGTTCATCGTATTCAGTTATATCACTTCTTGAAATTAAGTAAAATTATTTGCTTTTATAGATTTGCCATGAAACTATAAACCTATTAAAGGGTGTAAAGGAACACCTTGCTAGGGGCTGTTTTGACATAAAAACCTTGACATAATTATGGCAAATTATCATCCACAGCTGCATAGACGTAAGAGACTATTTTTTATTTGAAAACAAATTTGCATTTCACATGCTTGCGCTTACATTTCAAAAGGTATTTTTTTAAAAGAAAACTTAGGAACCGAAATTATTCAAAGAAAAGCCTTTCAATCGCTTAGCACACACATAGTCAGATAACATTTATGTACATAGTTGATCAAATAGATAAACATAATAGTTAGGTGAATAGGATCAAAAGATCCTCTTTCCTCTTTGCCCGTGTAGGGGCTTAGAATAGCCGACCCTACACGGGTCCTGAATGGTCGTAAAAGATGACTAGTGATCCCCGCTTGGGGATCACTAGTCACATTAATTACTCAAACACCTAACTAGCTACTACCCTTCATATAAAGTCTGCCACCACAGTGATGTGTTTCGGATGATTATATGAAGAGCCAGTTCTTCCTAAGCCCGTGTGCTTTGATGTCGTCTGCACTGAGTTCAAACGCGGGTTAAATACCCGATAAAAAACAGAGCTATTAACATAAAAGGCTTTTAATTGCTTAGCACATAAATAGTTAGGTTGACCTAAAAGCGTAGGTGAATATATTTAAAAGATCCTCTTACCTCAAGAGATAGGTTATCTGACCCATAGTATAATCTGAACAATGAAGGCTTCCAAAACTCTTTTGGTTTGTTTAAATGATTGTAGACAATTAATCATGAAAAATAAAGAAAATGCTCTGCTATTAGATCTCTTTAACCGTAAAGAAGAAATCATAGACAATGCACTGTCAATAATAAATGAAATAGCACGTGACGTTGCATACCTACAGCTTAGTTTTTATTTTACAGTACAACATGGTTCTTTACAATATTAGAAGGTGGTGCTCTAGTCAACTTGACTTTTTATTTTAATGGTATTTAGCCAAAGACAAAGGTATATCCGAGGGGACAACATGAAAGCCATATTATTGGGAAGTACCTATGCGAAATAATATCAAAAATACAGTCACATTGAAGACAACAAGCTGTTGTGGTATGAAAGAGTAACAAAAGTCCATTCACACAAATTGACGTTTATAATATTAGTAGAATTCGTAAAACTACATCTCCAATTATTTAATGTCAATAATGATAATCTCTACATCTAACAATCAAAGCAATTATTCAAACGGACTACCAAAACGATAATTTGTAAGCCCAACACCAGCAAGACGTTTGCGTGCAAAGAACTAAAAAAATAGGTACGTTCTTTTTTAGCTTCCCAAAGCTATCCGTGTACCATCTAATCACGGTAGCTGTATAATAAAAGATGTGGCTTCCACGAAAAGGTAGGTAATTATAGAGGGCTACGTATCGCGGGCCCTTGGGCGATGATGGTGTCCAAAGTTGTGGTGATCTGAAAAAAATGAGTTTTTTTAGGTTACGACATTTTTGTTTTACGGGTGCGTGATTTCTATAAGTAATTACAGCTTGCGATGTAATGTTTCTTTGAATTCTACAATAAAGTCGTTGTTATATTATTCTTTTTTTTTTTATGATAAAGATAAGATGTGACATGAATGTGCTCGGGGATTGAACCTGTTTTGTACCTTATTCAGCCTTTGCAGTATTTTACATTCATAACTTTTGGATATACATTTAGACAGCATCATCTTGATGAAACAAATATATTTTCATAGGTCAGGAATCAAACCTGAAACCAATGTCATCTAATACCGACATTGTAACCAGACCATAACAGCGGTCGTTAAGATTCTTTTGAAACTACGGTATTTCCGAATTCAAAATTTAATAAAAATAAAAAAATGACTTCTAGAATGTCCTAAATATATTCTGTGTCACAAAAGTTAACAATTTCCGTAATTTTCCATTCCAATTTATTCCAAATAATATCTATTTTAATTTGTAAATTGCAGTTAACTAGAATATATTCCTTTGACGGTATAAAATCTATGAATTGCAATTTATTTCAAATAGTTTATATTTACATCAGATATAATAATAAATTAACTTCAAACATGATAACGGTTCTGCTTGTGTCTAAAGAATAAAAAAATATTTACAAACAAACAAATACAATACATATCTACCTAGTTCTATTCAATATTAATAAAACAGTTTTCTGACAAAAATAAACGTAATTTGAGGAAACTTTGTACTTACGTTTCTCAAGTAAGTATATCCGTAATAAAATGTTGATTGACTTTGGTATACATGTTTCATATATTAAAAGAAAGACTTTTTAATAGGTTTTTATCAAAAATCCATTAAAAAAAACCCGAACAATCACACCAACGACATGGCCCCAAAGTAAGCATAGCTTGTGTTATGGGATACCATATAGCGAGCTAGGGGGAACCTAGAATATAAATACATAAAGAGATAAACACCCAGACCCGGACCATTTTTTTTCTTGTTTCGTGCGGGAGTCTAAACTGTAACCACTGGCGTCTGGGGCAGATAGATTTACCTCATCGCCAAAGTGGTCGTACTTAATACAAGCATAAAAGCTAAATTCTGTTTGCTATTATACTTGTGTTATGTTACGTTTTCATAGCTAACCAAAGAACTGATTTGAATGCAATTTGGAATGAGCATAGTTGAAGCTTAAACATTAGTGAGGTTGCCTGGAAGAACTGGAACAACTTTTTATGATGCAGCCGCCTATTGTGCTCTGTACCTATAAATTTTTTTATAAATATTTTCCACTCCATCTGTACAGTGAAGAATATATAGTTAAATAGGCTTCTTTTTATAAAAAATCAGAAGAAATGAAAGAAATCATTACTGTTATTCATTAACCGATATTTTTTTGGCATAGTTGATAAATCAGAGTTAAGCAGGGTGCTTAAATAGGGAATGAAAAGGAAAACGCATAACTTTGTATGAGAGCTGGTACCCACCTCAATAGACATGTGTGATATATCGTTGAAAAGAGTTCCTCTTCTAGAACAACAATTAGTATGGCGCCTGTCTTGATTGTGAGTCCAAGCTGATAACCAACCTAATAAAATTAATCTAAATCTCCAAAGACAACTTAAAAAAAAAAAACTTAGTTCAGGAGTGCAACAGATAATCAGAGCGGCGGTGTCGCTTACTTTCTATGCTATAGGTGACCCGTCTGTTATTTTGACTCTGAACGGACTAACGATCGGAAGTTGGCGCAATACGTTGATTCAGGTTACTAAGACCTATCCAACGGCGTATCTTAAATGGCTATTGGAGGTTGATACCAAAATTATAGTCTGACATTTAGGACCTCATAGCTCTGAACGGACTAAAGATGGGAACTTGGCGCCATAGTAACTTTGATTCAGATTACTAAGACCTATCCAACGGCGTATCTTACATGGCTATTGAAGGTGGGTACCGAAATTATACGTCGTCCTTTGTTTAAAAAAATTATCCGCTAAAACTAATACCTAGCGAACGAAGTCGCGGGTAACAGTTAATTATATAATACATTTCAAGTTCTTTTTTTAGATAAGTCTTTTGAGTCAGCGACGAAAACCCGACCGCCCGAAGACATTGTAATATTGCTTGGAACTTTAGTTTAAATACATATGATTAGAGACCTCCGGACCCACAGTAGCCTTAAAAGAACAGATGACCTTCAAAGATAAATGTTTAAGGTCGAAAAGACGAGGTTTTCATTTGTTTTATTCTTACATAGACGGTCTCTTTGGTGCAGTGGGCGCGAGTTCGGCTGCGGCGTGAGAGTCTCAGCCGTTTAGATAACGATTTTTTCTAAACTGGAGGTATACTAGAATACTCCTTAGTTCCACTAACATAGTCAAAGTAAAAAAAAAACTTTATTTCGTAGGTACAGAAGCCATGAAGCGTTACAAATCTGTCAAAAAATTTAACTTGAATATGAACTCTATGCCCACGACATTAAGATAAAATTGGTTGGGGAAATTTGGGAGGTAATGTAACGCTTGATCAGCTGGCTTCTGTACATAAATACACTTGAAATAGTCAAATTATTTACAAATTGAACTGAATCTAGCACCACTTCGGAAAGTCGATCTGCTGAGAAGAAGGGGAAAGAAACTCGACATACGTTGCGTTCTATTCCTGAGGTCAGGAAGAGGTCTTGCTTGTGTTCGAATCCCTGAGGCAGTGGTTATTTGTGTGATGGCCGCAGATATTAGCCATCAAGTCATGAATATTTATATGTTTACCCATATCAATCTATTTTCTAAAATTGAATGCCTATGTTTCTAATGTTTATTATCTGTTATCTAGTGTCTAGAACACAAGTTATTTAAGAAACTTAATACGGGCCAGATAGTGTTCCGTAAATGACATTATTTTTTATTTATTTATAGTTTAAGTGCCAGTTTGGAGAATTCATTTACTTATTTACCGAATCAATAGGTTTTACAAATTTATATCCTTTTAAAACTACTTTTAGTAAAACGCCTACTTAACGTGCCATATTATGTGAACCCTACCCAAAAACAAATGTATTATACATAGCGTTCGGTTCGAAAACATTGCGTGTCGTATTTGCATGTCACCACTCCCTTACTGGGGGACTCTTTAATGACAACCTCTGTTATGCACGTGTACTTGTATTATGAATATGTATATTCTGACGGACATGTTGGATATTTCAAATAAAGAATTTCATTGGTTGGCTGGACGAATTTGCGTAATTGTGTTTGGTTGGAGTTAGGTGATGTATTTGACGTTTGTATAGAAATATAAGGATGATAAGTTTGTTTTTTTTTTATCGTCAAGAAGTTTTTTTTATCTGTGACTAAACTCGCGTTAGAAATCAGTCGTATCTTAGTTAAGTTAAGTTAAGATTGGGGTCGAAGATGACAGCATATTACTTATAACATACTTAGGAAGGAACTTTTATAGTCGTTTTTGTGGGCGATAGGCTGACCCTCTGTCGTTGCAATAGTCACTCTCTTTTTAATCTCTCTCCTGCAAATTTGTCGTGACATCAGATGGACTTATAGCCTTTGGTGTTCTGCCTACCCCACAAGGGATACAGGCGTGAAGTTATGATTGTATGTATGTATGAAGGAATTAGTTCTTCATAAAATATTGTTGGAATTCAAAAATTTTCTATTCAGAAACAACCTTTCGGTGTCTTTGTAATAACGCAGCCACAAGTCTTAGTTAAATAACAATCACTAGTCAAACGATTTTTATCTATTTTCATCATCATTATCATCGTTCAGCCTACCCCATAAGGGATACAGGCGTGAAGTTATGTATTTATTGGGACTTTATGGGTTATTTAACCTAGAATTTTTTAGTAAGTTTAATTTCTTTTAATTCCACTTTTGTAATTACAGATTTAACCTCAATCTCATCTGATTGTAAGTGAGGTTACAGAACGGGCCTAGACAGTTATTGGCTCTTCAAAAAACATTACCTAAAAGTACACATCACACATTACCGGGTATGTCCCTCTTATCATGCCCTACAAGAGATGAAGGGTCGGCGGTCACCCATCTTGTACCTTTTTCAATCAATCTTCTGCCGCGCTTAAGAAAAACAAATTAAACTACCTTTTGACAAGTTCGAAAAAGCGGGTTTTAATAAAAATATTGAATTGGTCTCTATGGGAACGTTATAAAGCTTATTTTCCTGACTGCAAAATTGAGTTATAAACATATTTGAAATCAGGAAAAATGAACTCAATTACGTTCCTATTGAGACCATTTCAATATTTTTATTAAAACCCGCTTTTTCGAACTTGTCAAAAGCTAATTAATGCGTTTTTTGTAAGCGCGGCAGTCTTGTACTCTGGGTCGCACGATGCTTAACCTGCTATATAAGCTGGCTCTTCACATGGTTTCTTAGGGAATTACCATACCAATCCATCGACTGTCAATTGACAGCATCGATCGATGGCAGAATGGAACAGTCGATGTCGATCACGGCGGTTTTTTTGGGCTAGTAAATTTGATTCCTGACCTATGAAAACATAGCCGTCGGACGACTATCGAATGACGTCAATCGTTTGATGTGGCCCTTATAGACTTTTGTAACTTATGTCATAACACTTATATAAAATCCCACATTTTTTAAATATTTTTGCTTAGCAATTTTATTTTTGCTATGTGTACTAATAAGGTTCGCATTCTAGATTAAGAAAATTTGCATTTAGAATAAGCTAGCTGTAATATGATCGTGCACTTGATGAATAAATTAATTAAGGTGATAAAAAAATGTCTTTGGAACTCTGCCATCTGCTCAACAGCAAAACGATTAGAATCTTTAAAAAATCTTTCGTTTTTCACACGGTCACACGCTATATTTTAAATGATTATATCTTTTATTTTTAAATAGATTTTCATGGACATTTTATTATTAAGTAGTATTTTAATATAACCATAAAAGTTTAAGATAAAAAAAATGTATTTGCTCAAATTGTAACTGTTTTTTTTTTATAATGAGGATAATCAGGAAGAGATAGCTGATACCTAATAAATAAAATAAATAAATAAAATCCCCAGACAATCACACAAACTACATGGCCCCAAAGTAAGCATAGCCTGTGTTATGGGACACCATGTAGGGAGGACCTAGAATATAAATAGATAAACACCCAGACACGGAACATTATTTTTTGTTGTTCCGTGCGTTATTCGAACCCGCAACCACTGGCGTCTGAGGCAGATAGGTTTACCCCATCGCCAAAGTGGTCGTCAATGCTTATAATGCAATGCAATTTGTAATGAAAGTGTTTACGATTTTATTTTAATGGCATGTATTGTATTGTATTATCCTTATCGTCACTTATCATAGACGAGATAGAGGTCGAATGTGGCTTTAGCTACCAATAAATGACGTCCAAATATTAATGACGACACATGCGTGGCATGAAGTCATTAAATTTTCATAAATTGATTATGGGCACGCGGAGTGTTAATGTTTATTAATATTAATAATGTTAAAAGCATTAAGATTGGTCGTCCAGGGGCGTTTTCGGTAAATTTCCATAGATGGAGGTAGGATAGATTTTTTATTATACACATGACAATAAAGATGTGTATTTGATAAATTATATTAGTAACGTCAATATGCTAATTGCTATTTTGGGATCTGTTCCAAATTATACTCTGTATATTTAGGTAGTCTCTCGTGTTTAAAAGTTTTTTTTGCATTTTATAATGCTTGAATATAATTTTATAGATAAATTAGCAAATAAAATCAATCCCCGCTAGGCCCCGGTAGCTCAGTTGGAAGAGTGCCCACCCTGAATACGGGAGATCTGGGTTCGAGCCCCAGCCGAAATCAATTTTATTTGTTTTTTTTATATTGTATATAGGACGTTTGTCTTCCATACCACCTGATGGAAAGTGCGTATGAAGACTATGGTGTTACACGTCCATCCATGAGAAACCTATTCACTCGACACTTAAAAGTTCCAGGACTGCAGTGGTCAGGAAAAACAGACGCAGACAGATTGGCAATCCGTACTAAAAAGGAATTATCGAAGCGTTTTGTTCCACTTTTTGGTAAATCCACTATATAGGGATGGAAGTTCCGTCTGCGTCTGGTAGTCCGGTGGTAAAAAGGAGTGGGTTGAATTTGGTCAAAAAGAGCACTCGCACACTCAACAAAATGTATCCGATACAATACTGTCAAACAAGCAACCTTACGACGATGCTCCAGCGTCTGCAATTTTTTATTTGTAAGGTTTATTTTGTCTATTAAATGCGAGATACATCTCCAGCGCAGTCCCATTTCATTAAGCCTTCGTGGATGGAAATGGCTAAAAATAGAGAGGAATGGAAGAGCTGAAAGAAGCCTCTGCCTCGCAGTGGGGTATCTGTTGAATTTGAGATTAATTTGGTTAATTTACCATTGGAGAAAGAGCTAAATTAGAAACGTAATGTCAAATTGAGCTCATTATTCAAGGCCTTTAGCTCAGTGGATATATAGAAAGCTGACAAGTTAGTAACGGGTTAGTTCCCAGCTTCTTAGCAAATGTTTGGAAATCTATTTGCCGTATAGGTATCATCATCATCATCATCTCAACTCTTTGTAATGAGTCCACTGCAGGGCATGAGTCTCTCCCCTGGGTGACGAGGAGGTATAGGCCATAATCCACCAAGCTGGCCCAGTGCTGGATGGTGGATGCCAGAATTTTCAGGGCGCCTAGATGGCTTTTGACAAACCCTAACGACTACTGTATACAAGTATACAGCACCCGGGACCGACTGCTTAACGTGCTCTCCGAAGCACGGAAGTCCTCGTGAGAAATGAATGGTCGGCGGTCACCCATCCAAGTACCGACCGCGCCAAACGTTGCTTAACCTGTGATATCGTATGATGCACACAGTAACCACGGCGCCACGACGACTTCTTCGTATAGGTATAGTTGGCTTATATTGACCTACCGCCCCTGGATAAGCGACTAATTTGAGTGACCTCAACTTGATGGGGGACCCCTCCAGAGGTCGCTTGACTAGCGACCACCCTTCATATAAAATCTACCGCCAAATATCACCGCTCCAACGGTGATGTGCTCCGGAAATTTTAAGCGAAGTTCCAGTTTCTTCCCAAATCCGTGCGCTGCTTCGGCTGCGGCTGAAAAAGAGTGCCGAGAGTTTTTTTCCGTGCGCTTTTTTGTCTCTTGGTCTACTGTAATATTTTATTTAACAACTAGTTAAAGCCGCAGTATATGATGACGTAATCAAATGCTTTGTAAAGATCTTATGTTTTTTTTATTTGCGGCCTCAGAGGTCCTAGTTTCGTGCCTCAACCGCGACAGTTTAGGAAACGAACTTTACCAAACTGGCTCGGATCTGGGTGTTTACAAGGTTCCCCCCTAGTTCTGCTGTGTGGTGTATATACGGTTGCCAACCATACTGTTTTTAACAGTATGATACTGTTAAACAAAACACTTTTTCATTTCTCATACTCGGAAAGTAGTCTATGTTTGATCCAAGTATCGGTCTGAAAATGCTTCATCCGACCCGCGGGTCGGAATGTTTCATACAAATTCATTCCGAACCAAGGGCCGGAATGGATTTCAAAAATAGAACTAATACATTTCTTATGAAAGAGTGTTCCCCGCGGGTGGATGACATCAATTCATACTCGGATTATAGTCTAAACACCTCGTATGGGAATTGATGTCATCCGACCCTAGTTTAACAATCTACTATTTAACCGGATTTATCTCGTATATTTACATTTTTAATTTTAACTCGACGTTTCGGTGTCTTTGCAGACCCCGTGGTCACGAGCGACTGAGGTGTCATGCGTCGGATTGATAGATGGAAAAAGTTATACATCTTCATCTCCATCTGTTTCTCAGTCTTCGAGCGTAGCGTTCTGGATTGACACAAAACGAGCTGACAGTATCTTGAGTTTTAGGTTCGCGAAAACTTAAGACAATATTTAGTATTATACTGTTTTTCACAACATTAAGTATACTTTTTACTGTTGAACAAAAAAAGTATACCAAATACTGTTTTCAGCATAAAGAGCTAAACACTTTATATATGCTAGATTTAATTCATAATTTGTCCAAGAAGCTCTAAAAATATGTGTTTAGAACATTAAATAAATTGAATACTGTTTATTTTTCCAAAATACTGTTTGATGTTCTTTTAAGAATCAAATATACTTTATTTTTAGAAAAAAAGTTGGCAACCCTGGGTTTATATAGCACAACTTAATTTAAATAACTTACTTTGCGGCCGCAGAGTTGGTGTGTCAGTTGTACCAAGACTTGGTCAGTTGGATTAGTCATCTTTTACGATACAAGCAATGCTACTCATGTGATATGTAATATATAAAAAAAGCTTTTTCTAATTTATATTTAATTTTATTAAAAGGTAATGCTGGCTTGATAAAAAACCAAAAAAGCCTTGTCGCAATAGCTTAGTGGTAAAATCACCTATTTATTTACCTATAAAAATAAAAGTCTCGGCAATAAAAATCTTGAATAAATTTCCATATAATTTTAAAAGTTTGCCTTACCAGAAAAAGACTGTCTTATTTAATTTTTTGATAGAAAAACTCTACTACAGCATTAATGAATATATGATAGATAAACAAATGCCATGTTAATTGTAACAAAGTATGAAGATTTTATTGACTGTATACTTTATAATGATTCACATCACTCTTGACTTGACCATATTGACCATATTGACCATATTGTTTGGACGCTGCCTTGCAGCAATACATATATCGACACAAAATTGTGTTTTCCATCTTATGTATTTACACTTGTGTTGGCAAATAAAGATATTATTTATTTAAAATTTATGTACACATAAGTTTAGATACAATATAAGGACAAATAGAACAAAATACCAAGAAGTCGAACAAAACGCTTCGATAGTTCCTTTTTGGTACGGATTGCCAAGGTGTGGAACAATCTGCCTGCGTCTGTTTTTCCTGACCACTACAGTCCTGGAACTTTTAAGTGTCGAGTGAATAGGTTTCTCGTGGATGGACGTGTAACACCATAGTCTTCATGTGCACTTTCCATCAGGTGGCATGGAAGACAAACGTCCTATCCTTACAATATAAAAAAAAAAAATATAAGTACAAAGGTACAGCTTATCAATATCGAAATGTCTTACAGCAGACCCATGACTGGATAGTTTGAATTAACTGCAATAATTGTGTGTACTTAATGTACATACCTACATATGAATACATAAACACAATATTATACCTATATAATTTATACATCACTTATTGGCCAAATGACAAACGATTTTATAAATGTCCGTCTTAAATCTGTTTTTAAATGTAAAAACTGTAGATAATATTGGTTTAAGTTTTGACGTTATTAAATAAAAGTTTTTAAGCGAACTATATCGCGTTCGATTATATTTTCCATTTCAATATCACCAAATTTTACCGCTACGGTGGGGTTGTGTTTCAGAAATAGTTTATGAAGAACCAGCTATAATTATGTGAACGGTGTGCTCTCATGCCCGAAATGTGCGAGAGCTTTTTCCAACAAAATTGGCTACATAAGCCACATGAGAGCACACCAACGGCAAAACCGGAGTTGAAGACAGTCGCCGTGGTTGACATCGGCCGGATTACATCATTATCATCATGATGAAGAACCAGCTCCTTGATTTTTATTAATTTATTCACACTTACTTGCAACTATCATGACAGGTTGTTACTCCTAATGCGACAGTGTAGCTTTTTAACTATAGCATAAAGTATATAATCCAGCTTTTGTGAATTCACCCAGAGTGCAATGGAACAAATTAATCTTATCTAAAATCGCGTTGAGCGCAGTGATCGCCCGCGATAACGGAGCATCGCGCTGCAGGTTGGTCCGCACCCGCGCCGTCGCCAACAGCCGCGGCCGCCGCCGCCGGTGCACGAACCGGTCCGGCACGCACAGACATAAGCAGTTCAGTACAGTAGGGTGCTCAGTTTTACCTATTAAAACTTTGAAAAGGTATGTAGTTAGAGATAATTCCCTCCTTATCCTAAGTTCTGTGTACCCGGTCATTCCTAATATGAAGAGCGTCGGGTACATAAGCGGGTAAAGAGGGTACACGCCATAAAGTTTGTTATATAAAAACCTTAGATATTTGTTTTGGACGCTTTCAATCATTAATTTATATTTGCTTGACTTGATAAGCCCGTTTGCTGCCATCTTCTTCTAAGACCTCATCTTCAGTCACCATCAGGTAAAATTGAGGTCAAACACGGGTTGTTTCATCGATAAAAAACATTTGTAATAGTTTTATTATAATGACTATTATATGATTGCTCCATATTAAAACTTCATTTTATAACCACGTAGGTATTGCCATCTTCAGTCACCATCAGGTAAAATTGAGGTCAAACACGGGTTGTTTCATCGATAAAAAACATTTGTAATAGTTTTATTATAATGACTATTATATGATTGCTCCATATTAAAACTTCATTTTATAACCACGTAGGTATTGCCTCATCATTTTTCCCGTCGGCAAAAACTACAACTTTTTTTAACTCTTTTTCTAAAGCTACTAAGACTATGCTCGCGTTTTACATCAATCTCACCTGATAATTTGGTGACAATGAGTCGAAAGCAAGATCACGTCGATTTTAGACAGGAACTGTTTTTTTAAATAGATTACCCAAACTGATACACCAAAAATGTGGCTTTAAAGTAAGCATTTATATAAGCGTGTATTATGAGACCACATAGCGGAACTAGGGGATATCTTAGCATACACCCAGACCCGATCCAGCTATGAAAAGTTCGTTTCCTAAACCGTCTGGGACGACCCGAGGACCTCTCACACGACCACTGCGCCACAGAGGCCGTCAAAGGAAATGTTTCCGTTTCTTTGTGTCTGGGGCTAGAATGCGAGCAAAAGGATATATTTAAGAGAATAATAAATAAAACAAATAGTAATCACTAAATTTCAAATAGACATCGTATTAAAAAACACAAGATTTATTTAAAATCACTTCTCCGTACATAGACATTCCATTCCTCCTTACTTCAAGTGACAGATTTGTAACAAATAACAAGACAGATGACTCGACTATGACAGTTTTGACAATAAAAAGTATATCAAAAATGGCGAAATGTAAAGACGACCTAGCAAGACGGTTGCCATTTACATTAAACTTTAACATTTTTACATACACATACACACATAACTTCACGCCTGTATCCCTTATGGGGTAGGCAGAACGCCAGAGGTAATAAAACCTGATGTCACGTTTAACAAATTTGGAGGCATGATAATAGTGGAGATAGAAGTGTCAGGGGGTCAGCCTATCGCCCACAATAAAGCCTCCAATAACACCTCGGTCCCTTAACTGACTTTTACAGTCCGGGAAGAGAAGCAGCTGGCACATTCTATGTTTTTCTTTCGCTCCCAGTCCAGCATAACATTTTTGTGCGCCATTAATTAAGCATATTGTAATTTTTCGATATTTTTGTCGATATCAGCATAATTTTAGCTACGTTGTGCTCCAATGTTTATTAAATATTTGTAAACATACGCTTTATAAGAGAAAGAACCATAATTGTTGTCGACGGTTTCCATTCCGTGGTGCAGTGGTCTAGACGCTACTGCGCCAATCCTGAGTTCATGGGTTCGATTCCTGCACGGAACAAGAAAAAAAAGTTCAGGGTCTGGGCGTTTATCTATATAACCTCTATTTACATTCTAGTTCGATACATGGTATCTCATGACATAAGCTTTGCTTACTTTGAGACCATGTAGTTGGTGTAATTGTCTGGGGATTGGGATTTTATTAATATTTTTATTTATTGTTAAACTGATATTTTTGGTAGACATATTATAAAGGGTGTTCCTGGGCGTGTACTGAAGGGTTTCTCTCGTCAACCAGTCGTTTTGTGTTACTCAAGAAGTCATCTGAAACAAACAGAGACAAAGATAAATACATATAAAAGTAATAAATTCAAAGACGTAGTTAAAATACATACTTTATACATCATAACTTCACGTCTGTATCCCTTATGGGGTAGGCAGAACACCAGAGGTTATAAAACCATCTGATGTCACATTATTTCATCAATTAATAGACACCTAGACTTGAAACGAGTCACATTTACAATTTAAAAAGGCTATACTAATGGTCCGCTAATGCAGCGCTAGAGACCGAATTCGGTGACGCGCGTTGGGAGAGGCCTACGTCCAGCAGTGGACTAGCGCGGGCTGAGATGATGATGATGATGATGATGATACTAATGGTCTAGACGGTCGCAATGTTAATTAGAAGAGGAAAGAAATGGGTCGACTTATAACAGCCCTACCGCCGGTGCCGTAAAAAGCGACTAATCCCAGTGACCCCCGCTTGTAGTACCTCTTCAGTTTTCGCCTGGCTAGCGACCTTTTATAATAATTTGCTGCGAAATATCACCGCCCTGGCGTGCGTGTTCCGGTAATATTTTATCAAAAGTCAGTTTCCTACAACCATGCGCTGTCATCTTCGACCTCATCTTCACTTACCATCAGGTGAGATTGAGGTCAAACGCGGGTATAGACTTTAACAAAAAAATATATATATATGAAGTTTTTTCGAAAACGAGTAAATTTTTGTTTTAAGTTTTAACTCGGTGTCGGTGTTTCTTTGCAACTTAATATCTAAAATAGAGATAATTAACGCGACAAAATTCGGTTTGAGCAGTATCAGATCAGCAGGTACTTTATTTAGCTATTTTTTTTTTTTAAATAGTAATCTAGTCGGCTTGTAAGTTGTATTCTATTTGTTTTATGTGTTTTCACAAAAAGGTTTTAAGACATTAGACAATTTTCCCAAATATTTCTTTCTCTTTGTTGAAAATACATTAAGTTTATTAACATTTCAGAGCATTGCAGACGAACAGAAGTATACAGTAATAAGTTCCGCTACTCACCAATAGATTGCGTTAGGTGTTCTTGAAACCAATAACCTCAATTACCCATTCGCTCTGTTAAGTCAAAATTGATTATATAATCACCCAGCACAGTGTTGATGTTGTATTGAAGTGAATAATTCACTGCTCGTTTGATTTTTTGCTATAATTATTATGTGCGACATGTAAGTTATTTGAAAATAGAATAAATTGAGACATAAATTTATTTACTGGGTGGTCGATGGTCGAACAAAAAATACTTTGCCACATATTATTGTTTAGATAGAGTTCTTTATGATAGTACTAAGTAATAAGTAAATAAATAAACAGGTTATGTTAAAGTATAATTTAAAATGAAAGAGTGGGCGTCATACCCCTGATAGACACCGAAACGTATATTATATATATTAATAAATCGTAACAATATTAGTACTTAAAAACCTTTTTGATATATATTATACCTTCAAGTAACAACCTTATTAACAACATTAAATAATTTGAACGGAAACTTGACAAAACTGAGACATTGAGAAACAATTCTGTCACGATATGGAAATATCATAGATACGTTTTTAAACACCAACTCCTTAGGAAGGTAATTTAAATGTGTTTCTTTTTGTCACTATTTAGAGTTTTTGCATAATGGGACGTTTATTCCATGTAACCTGGTGGTAAAAAAATAAGAAGACTAAGGTGGTAAACAGAAATTTCTTCTAACAGACCTTTGGCTGGACAGATTGAACAAAGTAAAGTTATTGTAACGAGAAGTGTAAAATTAAACTATTTATAACAATAGGTACTTGTATTCTGAGAGTTAACTTAATTATGATTTCTTCTTACCTAAGTATATAACTTTTAATGATCTATGAAAAATTTACAGATGACTGCTTCTAAAAATAATAAAATAAAATCCCCAGAAAATGACACCAACTACATGGCCTCAAAGTAAGCACAGCTTGTATTATGAGATACCATATAGCGAACTATATAAATACATTCATAGATAAACGCCCAGACCCAAAACATTTATTTTTCTTGTTGCCAGATTTAAAAAAAGCAAACGATTTTCCCTGTTTTCTTATACATACATACATAACGTCACGCCTGTATCCCTTATGGGGTTGACAGAACACAAGAGGTTACAAGACCATCTGATGTCACGTTTGACAAATGTGCAGGTATAATAAAGACGGAGAGAGACCATTGTAGTGACAGGGGGTCAGCCTATCGCCCACAAAAACGCCTTTAAAACCTCTGTCCCTTAACTGACTTTTACAGTATGCCCGGGAAGAGAAGCAGCTGGCACATTCTATGTTTTTCTTTCGCTCTCAGTCCAGCATGGACTATTTTGTTTTCCTATATTGTGTATCTAATTTACAGTCTTTAGACATAGGTGTTAAGCTAGGTATTTCTATCAGCATAGGACTGGTTTAGATTAGCCTCTGGATAAAATTGTCGTAAAAGTCGACTGATGAAATGAACTGGGTGGTAGGAACTCGTCTGTGGTCGTCTAACTAACGACCACTTTTGGCATAAAATATGCCGACAAATATCGCGGTGATATGTTCCGGCAATATTTTATGAAGAGCCAGTGGTTTTAATAACCCGTGTGCTGTCATCTTTAACCATATCTCTACTTAAAATCAAGTGAGATCGATGTCAAACGCGGGCTAAGTGTTTGACGACCACTTTGGTGATGGGGTAAACCTGTCTGCCTCAGACACCAGTGGTTGCGGGTTCGATTGAAAATGAAAATGAAAATGAATGAAAATGAAAATGAAAATGAAAATGAAAATGAATGAAAATGAAAAATGAAAATGAAAATGAAAACTTTTTATTCGTAGTAGGTAATTTTATACACTTTACGAACGTCAAATGCTGGATGAGGGCGGCGCGGGTCCGGACGACATGAAGAATCCAGGGGAAGGCCTCCGTCGAGAAGTGTGCGTCTCTCAGCTTATAAAGATAATGATCGCCCATTATCCACCAATGTCTTGGTGATGTCTACTACTACTTCTTCTTCGGCTTTAAAAAACGAAATGAAAGTAGAACCCTAGGTAGACCGAGAGGAAAAAAGCCGGCGGAAAAAAAACTCTCGGCACTCTTTTGTAAAAAGTGCTTATTATAGGTACAATTTGGCAGAAATACAGCTCTGCTATGACATGAACAAACAAACAGAAGACAGCTATTCGTGCTTGCCAATATCATGTCGCAGCCAAGCTGCTTACATAGTGATTAATGTTTAATATTTGGAAATAACCTGTGGAGACATCAATCCCACGCTCTTTTGTCATCTAAATAATCTTGGAGTTTATAGTAGCCTTTTTTGCATAATGTTTCTTTGATAGTTCTTTTAAATTTATTAAACGTTAGAGATTGAATTGACTGTGGTATTTTATTATAAATACGTATTGACATTCCCATAAATGATTTGGTGCTTTTAGCCAGCCTTAATTTGGGAAACGCTAATTTATGGTCGTTCCTTGTCATTACAGAATAATTTTTATCATGCTTATCTTTCATGGTTTTAAATTTACTACTATTCTTATAAATATACATAATGTTTTCATATATATATTGTGATGCAAAGGTCAAGATACCAATCTCTTTAAACTTTTCTCTTAGAGATTCTCTACTTCCAAGTTTATACATTCCACGAATAGCCCTTTTCTGCAGTGTAAATATCGTGTCAATGTCTGCGGCATTGCCCCAAAGTAGGATGCCGTAGGACATTATACTATGAAAATAACTAAAATAAACCAGCTTCGCCGTATTAACATCAGTCAATGAGCGAATTTTCTTTACCGCGAACGCTGCAGAACTAAGTCTACTCGCTAGCTGTGAGATATGGGCGCCCCATTGCAATTTAGAATCTAAGGTAATTCCAAGAAAAACAGTGTTATCTACTAGATTCAACCTGTTCCCATTAAGCCGCAGATCAGACTCAACTTGTTTTACATTTGGTGCGGAGAATTTTATACATTTAGTTTTTTTATCATTGAAAGCTAGATTATTTACATTAAACCACTGTACTACATTAGAGAGAGCATTGTTTACATCGTCGTAGTTGGTTTTCTGCCTTATCATTTTAAAAATTAATGATGTGTCATCAGCAAACAATACAATATCGTGATTATTGCCTACCATATAGGGTAGATCATTTATATAGACTAAAAATAAAAATGGGCCCAGAATTGAACCTTGAGGCACTCCCATTCTCACAACCGACCCAGCTGACCTTTTCCGGTTAACCTCAACCTTCTGGATTCTATCACTCAGGTAAGAATTCAAAAGTTTGAGGTCAGTGCCTTTGATGCCGTAGTGGTGGAGTTTCCTGATGAGAGTGTCATGCTGAACACAGTCAAATGCCTTGGATAGGTCACAAAATACACCTAGAGCATCCTGTGACCCCTCCCAGGCACCAGCTATTACTTCAAACAGTTCAACACCAGCATCAGTTGTCGAACGACCCCTTGTGAATCCAAATTGTTTGTTATGAAGTAAATTGTTTTTTGTGAAGTGAGCTAATAGCTGGTTGAGAATAATTTTTTCATAAATTTTGCTACATGTTGGTAAAATCGAAATTGGTCTAAAATTAGTAGGGTCCGTAGAGCTACCCGATTTAAATAAAGGAATAACCTTACTATGCTTCATTAAATCAGGAAACTCCCCACTTATAATACAGTTGTTAAATATTTCAACAAGGCAAGGAGCTATTACATCTATGATAGAACTTAAGATTTCAACAGATATGCCCCACAAATCAGTTGTCTTTTTAACATCAATTGTCTTAAATGTTTTAAAAATGTCCCCGGTGTCTATGGGTTGGAACTTGAAAGACTCCTTGCACTCACTTACATGATTTTTCAGCAATGATTCAGCCACCACAGGTGAAGAATTTAACAATTTAGTAGTTGAAACTGGAATGTCAGCAAAACAATTTTCGAATGCTGTCGCAACATTTTCATCTACATTAATGGTTTTATTGTCAATTACAAGTTTAAACTCAGTATTGCGATCCTTAACTTTTCCAGTTTCCTTATTTATTATGTTCCATGTTGTTTTAGTCTTATTAGAACTATTTTTTATCTTATTACTTAGATATATAGATTTGGCTGCGGCACATACTCTTTTAAATAATTTTGAGTAAATTCTAACGTAGTTGCAAAAACTTTCACTTTTGTTATATGATTTCTCATGATAGAGATCATATAGGTGCTTTCTACTTATATGTATACCTGTGGTAGCCCAATCACTGAAGGATTTACAATTGTTTGGAGAGACTTTTTTCGGAATAAATACACTCTCATGTTGTTTATTTATTATACTACTTAAATTACTGTATTGTAAATTTACATTGTTGGAGTGGGCTATATGGGGCATATTTTTAATAATACTACATCTAAATCTCTCCAAACGCTTTTTATTGACCGGAACAACCATTATATTCTTATTAACCTGTATTTTCTTTGAATATTTAAAAGTAACCAACTGACCGCTGTGATCAGAACTTAGTTTATTTATAACTGATGAACTTACCGGAGTAACATTAGAAAACACATTATCTAGGCAAGTTGCACTGGTCCTTGTTATTCTAGTTGGTTCTAGGAACAGGTTACTAAGATTATTACATTTAAACAAATTTATTAGTTTTTTACTCAATGATGAATTTTCTAATAAATTAACATTAAAGTCCCCGCAAACAAATATTTTCTTAGTTTTATTACATAATTTATCCAATACTTGTTCTAAAACAAGTTCAAAACTATCATAGTGTGATTTAGGGGGTCTATATATACAAACAATTATGCAGTTTGTCAATTCTACACAGGATATTTCAATAGTTTGTTCAATAGATAGGCTCACTATGTCGGTACGTTCTCTAAATTTTAAAGATTTATTTAATATTATTAAAGAGCCCCCATGTATTGCTGTCTGTCTATTGAACGAACTAGCAACTTGGTGCTGAGAAAAATTTACAATTAACTGGTGGTCTAACAAAAAATGTTCAGTTATACAAAGAATGTCTATATGTTCGGCATTCAAAAACAATTCAATTTCAACGATTCCCACACGGAACAAGAAAAAAAAATGTTCCGTGTCTGGGTATTTGTCGATTTATGTATTTATATTCTTGGTACGCTACATGGTATCCCATAACACAAGCTATGCTTACTTTGGGGCCGTGTACTTGGTGTGATTGTCTGGGTTTTTTTTTTAAATAGGCAGTTCAAGTGAAAAGTTGCGCAGACAACAAGCAACCTACCTATTCAAACGATGTACGGAACTAGGTACGGAACAATAAATTTGATACTATAGGTCCTGGGTTTGAATCCTTTTAACGTCATTCCACTTAGACAAATTCGTCGTTTGACTCGAAAAAAATCTAGTTATTTCACTCAGCTTCCTGCGCAGTTTGACATTATAGGTGAGATGCATGATTTCTTCCTACAGAAATTAGGACGCAAAATATTTTAAAAAGGTTTTAGAATGTGTGTTTTTATGATTTAATGACTTAACTTATATCCAAAATATAAACTAATTTGAACGAATTGATTAATTGACTTCGCTAATGGGTATTATTTTTTGCTAATATTATTAATTTATCTTTGTTTATCGAGCAGCTTTTACTGACAGGATTAATGTCGAATTAGTTCAACTACTTCGGGCTATCGTGGAGTCCTTCCTTAAGATCATAGAGATCTTAGAAAAAGTACCATCTGTCTGTCTGTATATTCAGGGCAATCTTCGAAACTACTAAAAAAATTTTGATCAGGTTTGCATCAGTTTAAGACTAGTTCTCGGGGCTCACTATAGGCTATTAAACATCACGATACATTACTAATGAGTTGAGATATCACGGTTTTTATCAACAAATTTGGTGTGAAAAAATATAGATTAGGAAATGCTTCAACTGCAAAGACAGCGAAAATTTAGAGAAAAACTCCACCCGAGCGGAGCCAAGTACCTACTACAGCTAGTATTTATAAAATTATAAAATTTCTTTTGATACGTCATTTTCATAGACACAAATTCATACATGCATAACTTCACGCCTATTTACCTTATGGGGTAGGCAGAACACCAGAGGTTATAAAACCATCTTATGTCACCTTTGATTTTAAAGGTATTATAATGATGGATAGAGACTATTGCAGTGACAGAGGGTCAGCCTATCGCCCACAAAACGCCAATAAAACCTCTGTCCCTTAACTGACTATTACAGTATGCCCGGGCAGAAAAGCAGCTGGCACATTCTACGTTTTTCTTTCGTTCCCAGACCAGCATGGAAGCATCATAATTAAACTTAGTTTGAGCTACATACCTAATACGATGGAAAATTCAAAAATTATGATTCATTGACGACCACTTTGGCGATGGGATAAACCTGTCTGCCTCAGATACCAGTGGTTGCAGGTTCGATTCCCGCACGGAACAATAAAAAAAAAATGTTCAGTGTCTGGGTGTTTATCTATCTATTTATGTATGTATTTATATTCTATGTTCCCTCCTAGTTCGCTACATGGTATCACATAATACAAGCTATGCTTACTTTGGGGCCATGTATGTAAAGTTGGTGTAATTGTCTGGGGATTTAAAACAAAAAAAAATTGAAAGAATTTGATAATGAACGAATGCAAAGCATAAAAATTTTACTTCAATGATATTTATGTTGTTATCCGAACTATGCTGAAAACAACAAATCAAAATATATACAGGACCACCTCTAGAATATCACCACCAAAAAAAAAACGAGAATCATCAAAATCGACTTATAATAATTCACCAAATAATCACGAAGCAACATACAATAGTGGATTTCCAAGACGCCAAATAAAACGCTTTGACAGTTCCTCTTCTGTACAGGTTGCCAAGGTGTAGAATGAACGGCCTGCGTCTGCTCTTCCTGACTCCTACAGTCCTGGTACTTTTAGGTATCGAGTGAATAGGTTTGTCGTGGATGTACGTGTTCCATCGTAGTCTTCATGATAACTATCCACCAGGTGGCATGGAGGACAAGCGTCCCATTCTTAATATATAAAAAAAACATTCAAACCGAGAACCTCCATTTTTTTGCAGTCGGGTGAAAACATACGTCAAAGTGACATAAAAACAAAAACGAAACCAAGTACATAAACCAATAAATTAAGTTAACTGCGAAGTTAACGCGAATTTCTGCAATAATGAAGATATCAAGGGAGCCCTTAAGTTAATAGATCAATTTCGTTCCTGCGTAGGTGCTAATATAGGATAAGTATTACGTAAGTTAGGTGGGTATGTAAGGATAATATTGCTTAAGTTTTCTTTAGTTATTTATACAAATAAAATAAGGCTGTACAGTATGTTTATTCGTTTGAAATAAATTAATAATAAATTAACCCTTCATGAAAATCTGCCGCTAAATATCTCGGCTGCAGCGGTGATATGTTCCGGTACTTACCATTGACGACCACTTTGGCGATGGGGTAAACCGCCTCAAACGCCAGTGGCTGCGGGTTCGATTCCCGCACGCAACAAGAAAAAATATGTTCCGTGTCTGGGTGTTTATCTATTTATGTATTTATATTCTAGGTTCCATCTAGTTCGCTACATGGTATCCCATAACACACACAACTTATGCTTACTTTGGTGCCATTTAAGTAGTTGGTGTGATTGTCTGGGGATTTTATTTTATTTTTTATTTATTTTATTTTTACCTACTATTTTTTTTAAAAAGCGGGCTAAAGTATTTTTAAGACAGTTGTAAACACGGTGTCTGAAAAATGTAGGTTTGTGAAAGATTTATAATTAAAACCCAATAAATAAACATCAGGCGAAGAATAACTAGAGTTCAAAAAAAGCTTGATTTATATGCAACATTATATAAAAAAAATATTAGAACAAACTATCTGTAAGAAATACAAAAAATTAATGAAAAACTCTAGACACCCGAAATAGGTTAAAACAAGTGCCTCGGGAGTCAGTGATCTTTCGTTATTTGGGATAACATTGACAACTTTTAATGTTTTACAAAAAGATACAGCGTATCTAGGAAACGCGTTGCAGCGCCTCTTTTCACGAACCTTCTTACTGTAATTTAAATTTGGAATACACATTGACATGCCTAACCCACTAAAGAAGAATATGATGATTATTTTAAATTAATTGACACACAAAGTAAGCAGACACTAAGTTAGCTTAAATATGTATTTTTTTATGCTCCAGCTTAACTTGAATGTTAACATCCAGACCCGAGATTGTTAGGAAAAGTTAATTTCCCAAAACAACTGGGACTCTAAACCAGGACCACTTATAACGCAGGCGAATACTTAGTTTCCCTCTGAGCTCGCCGTTATTATATTAAAAATAAAATACAATAATATTAATAATGAATAATTAACAAATAAGTTAATTTAAACAAATTTTGTGACTTTGGTTTCTGTAAAGATCTCGAAACATCAAGCTTAAGTTAAAATCCATGTAACAAAAGGATTTTCCATAATATGCAGAACTGTGAAAACTTAATTATTAATTATACCGTAACATAACTTTAAAACATATTGTTTTATTATTCTCCTTTGCACCCCTAAAGCACCAAATCGACTGGCAACATTATCAATAGATAATCAACGAATGCAGAGCATTAAAACCGAACTTCACGTCAAAACTTTGGTTAAGTTATAAAGTCATCCACGTAAACATTCTCCGAAATCATACATATTTTTTCAAATATCTGAAATTTTCAACGAAGTAATCAACCGATTTCGATGAAATTTATATGGGACTAACTATGAAGTATCTTCTATCATATGAAACAAGAATTTTCAAAATAGATTCATAATTGTCCGAAATATCGTGTAACAAAGACACAAAAAAATCATACAGACGAATTGAGAACCTCCTTCTTTTTTGGAAGTCGGTTAAAAATCACCAATAACCTAAAATATCCCGCAAAACACAATGACGGAATAAATCTTTAACTGTTTTTAAATGAAAAGGAACATTTAGAATCTTCGCGGATTACTTTATTCGAATTGTTTAATGCATTAATAGAATCTAGGACTCCCAAGTCCTAGTGCGTTGAGGTATGGAAGTATTTTCTTTCGGCATCATCAAAGGTTTCACAAGCGGCGAACTTCTTTGAAGACATAGAGTTAATAACCGTAGAGGTGACATCTATATTAACAAGATTACTTAAATTACGATTTGAAGGAAATAGGTAATTTTATTGTATGGGAAGAGTAGAAGAAGGTTGTTAAATAATTAAATTAAGGTTAATTTGTTCGTTGAAAGATCTTTATCATTTGGTATTTAGAGATGTCTAGTTGTGTGGGAATTAGTTCAGTTGGTCTTTGATAATTTTTTTCATATGCATTCAATAAAAAAACCGCCATTTAAATATAATGTAATGTGCTAATTGCACTTTGAATTATCTTTAAGTGACATTTTAAATTACGTGTTTTGAAGCAATTTCAATGAAAAACGACACATTATTAATATTGTCTTAAGTTTTCGCGATTCATACTATTAAATAAAACACTTTTTAACCGAATTTATCGCGTATATTTACATTTTAAATTTTGACTCGACGTTTCGGTGTCTTTGCAGACCTCGTGGTCACGAGCGACTGAGGTGTCAAGCGTCGGATTGATAGATTGAAAAAGTTATACATCATCATCTCCATCTGTTTCTCAGTCTTCGAGCGTAGCGTTCTGGATTGACACAAAACGAGCTGACAGTATCTTGAGTTTCAGGTCGTGCAGCTTGCTGGAAGTTAGATTTAATATTTTTCAGGATAGGGTCCCATGTCGGTGATAGTTTCCAACCATCTTCTCTATTGAAATTAGGATGTTTTTTAATTTCAATCGCTTCTCTGATCATTCTAGGAATGTAATGCTTCTCTCTAGATAAAATTTTCACAGAGTCAAACCTTAAGTAGTGGTTGGGCTTGTCCATGGAATGCTCACAAACTGCAGACTTTGAAGCTCTTCGATTTTTAATATCAGCTATGTGTTCTTTTACGCGGGTACGATTTTGATACGTTTATTTTGGTTTGACCAATGTAGGAAAGCCCACAGCCGCAGTCAATCTTGTAAACACCTGGGTCTTGTAGAGGGATGCTGCATTTAACTGAGCGAAGATGTTGACTTATTTTTGAATTAGGTTTAAACGTCGTGTCAAAATTTAAAATGTAAATATACGCGATAAATCCGGTTAAAAAGTGTTTTATATAACGACACATTATTGTTAACAATAAAACTTAGTTTTGGCTTTTTTCTTCCAAGAAATTAAATGAACTGTAAGCAAAAACGGTCATACCGCTACAAAGCGATCTATTGCAGACAATCTTTGGATTGCTTGTTGCAGAGTCTACTTAAAGATACTTGTGCTGATATTAAACGATATATAAATAAACATGTTTAAAAAGGATTATCAAGTAAGTGGCAAAATAATAACATTGTTGACATCAATCTCTTTTAGCTATATTACAATCTTACTTATATTATAAATGTGAAAGTTTGGATGTATGGATGTATGTTCTTTACTCACGGCAGAACGGTTCAACGGCTATGGATGAAATTTTCCATATTTATAGTGTAAAGTCTGGAATATGACGTACGCTACTTTTTATCCCAATATCAGGAAAAACCGCGTGAAACAGCTAGTTTAACATGTTTTTAAATTAGAAGTGGGTATAAATCATTTTAAAATGTCATGCGTATGTACGCTACGAGTAACAAAATAACTATCTACTCGTATTCTGTCTCAGTAAATATCAAATCAAATATATAAAAAAATAAGGTAAAAAGGATGCTGAGTAAAAAAAACATAATTTGTATCTCATAATAATGATTTTAAGTTCAATTGTTTATTTTTATATTTTTCAACTACATTACATAGAATCATATTAATGTGTAAAAAAAAAATGTGTGAGAAATATTCTCTTACTCCATCTTTAAACCAAGCATACATCCATATTAAATTCATAAAAGAAATTCGTATAGAAAACGTGATAAGACATCATGAGAAATTGTAAAAAAGCAACTCTACAAAGATCATCAATCTGCCACCTCTACCTCATAACAACTCTATGATCTTCCAAGATATGCGCGCGTCTCTTGCGTACACGCAACTTTTTTCTGTCCACTCGCTTGCACACGCAGCTGCCTCGCTCTAACCAAACACACCGCTCCAAGGTTTTTACTAAGCTATGCTGAGGGCAGTTTTTCTCTGTTCTTGGTGAAGACGTGCGAGTGAACCTTTTTTTAGTCAGCAGAATTGTTGGTGCTTTTTTTTCAATTGTTCGCTTTGTACATTCGTTGATCTGTGGTGCGTGTTATTTGGACTGGATTGATGTATGATCTGTTTAAAGTTGGGCTGGAAAATATTAGTAAAATTGATAATCGTAATAAACGTGTTGGAACTTTTTGGGTAACTTTCAGCCTGAGATCTGGCCACATTCCTTTGAACGGATTTGGATTTTTGATGAAAAAAATAAATTCACCTAATTGTGATGTTGATGTTCATCACTTATTGATGGAGTGTGTCCGGTTTCAGTCTGAAAGGGAGGAGTTGATCGAATCTCTAACTTTGAATACATATGATGTGGGAATGTTCCATAATGTATTATGTGATCCTAACTCTGAAGCAGCGCTAGCTATGTTTAAAATTTTTAATGTAAGATTAAGTTAAGAAAACATTGCAATAGGTTACGATGGGACTGACATGTATGCCAGTACAAAAGTCCCTTTAAATAAATAAAGATAAAAAAGAAAACTTTTTGGGTTGAGTCTCAAAAACATATCTTTATAAAATTATAGGTTATGTATAAAATTTTGAATTTGGAACAGAAATAAGTAACGAATGCAGTTAATTAAAAAAAACGACTTTACTAACATTATTAAATCCTAGTCAAAACTTGTATTGATACATATTTTTTTCGAAAGTTTCAAATTTTGAATGTTTAAAATTTTTCATAAAATTTTATAAAAAGTCATCATCATCATCACAACTCTTTGTAATGAGCCCACTGCAGGGCATGAGTCTCTCCCCTGGGTGAAGAGGAGGTGTAGGCCATAATCCACTAAGCTGGCCCAGTGCTGGGTGGTGGATGCCAGAATTTTCAGGGTGCCAAGATGGCTTCTGATACTTAAACCCCTACTGTATACAATTATAAAGCACCCGGGACCGACTGCTTAACGTGCCCTCCGAAGCACGGAAGTCGCCGTGAGAAATGAATGGTTGGCGGTTACCCATCCAAGTACCGACCACGCCGAACGTTACTTAACCTGCGATATCGTATGATACACACAGTAACCACGGCGCCACAACGACTTCAACTACTTTTAAAAAGTACTCAATCGATTTCGATGAATTTTATACTGGACTACTTCTGAACTATCCTCTATCATATGAAACAAAAATATTGAAAATCGATTCATAATTGTCCGTAAAATCGTGTAACAAAGACACAAATAAAGAACAAACACATGAATTGAGAACCTCTTCCTTTGGAAGTAGGTTAAAAAATATAGATGTGCGAGCCAAAAGAAATCTGTGGAAAAACTCAAAGCTCCCTTTGTCTAAAGTGCTCATCACACAAATTACTAGATAAACAATGAATTTCAGTATTAAATATTATTTAATACTTAATACTGAAGTATTAAATAATAATAATATAGATTCCTTCCATGCTGGACTGGGAGCGAACAAAAAACATAGAATGTGCCAGCTGCTTCTCTTCCCGGGCATACGGTAAAAGTCAGTTAAGGGACAGGGGTTTTATTGGAGGCTTTATTTTGTGGGCGATAGGCTGAACCCCTGTCACTGCAATAGTCTCTCTCCATCAGTATAATGCCTCCAAATTTGTCAAAGATAACATCAGATGGTTTTATAACCTCTGGTGTTCTGCCTACCCCGTAAGGGATACAGGCGTGAAGTTATGGTGGTTATGGTGGAATAATATAGATTTAAAACAATTTTATGAATGACGGTGGCCAAACCAAAATTCAAGTTTTCAACGCTGACTAAACCCTTGCTAGACTTTACCTGATGATATAATGGAGATCACAACATATGGGCTTAGGAGGAACCTGTAGACAGAGTAAATTGTAATTAAAGCATCACCACTTGCAAGTAGCCTCTTCACGTCAATACCAACAACATTTGTTATATACGACTTTTTACAAATCTTGATAAATAACACAAAAAATAAAAACAAAAAATTTTTGCTCCTTACTCTACATTTCGTAAGAAGTGACGCCTCTAAACAGAATTTATAAATAAATTTTGGATGAAATTTTTTTAATAACCATTAATTTTTAAAAGTTGTAGAACAAATGTTGTTGGGATTGATGTGGAGATCTCCACATCAATCCCAACAACAGGCTGCGTGCAAGGGGTGATGCGCTAATTAAACTTAACCCTGTATATTACATTACGTGATATTTGGCGGTAGATTGTATATGAAGGGTGGTCGCTAGGCGAAACCAGCTGGGCTATTCTCCTAAACAACAGCGTCGAGTTCATCGATGCAACAGCGACGAGTGACATAATTAGTATTCACTTATATCATAACACGACACCAGCGCTCGTAGCTGATGACGGCGTAAGTACGAATTGTTATTCGTTGTAAAGTTTGACAATTTTTTGACATCTCGTAGACGAGTTCGACGTCGAGCTCAGCGCTGTTATTTAAATTATGCGAATAGCCCTGCCGAAACCTCTAGCACCAAGCAGGGGTTTCTCGGAAAAGTTGCATACCACGACACGCTTATCCATATACAGGGTCATTTTTTTGAAGATCAAAATATTTTAGGAGAAGTGATCAAATTTTTCTGACTATTGAAAAATCGATGCTTTACGTATTTCTTGATAGAAATAGTTGGAAAAACGCTTTTATTTCTTGCTATATAGTCGTAAATAACAGATGAAACTAAAATGTTGTTAACTTATGAGAATTAAAAAATGACAATTTACCTAACAAAAAATTTTTTGTTTTCATAAATTGAATCCACCTATCATTCTTAACTTTCTCTTAATATATTTTGATCTTAATAAAAACACCCTATATAGGCGGCAGCCTACTGTCAGTCGTTGTAGTAAAACAAAATATGATAAACATTGTAATGTCATCATCACAACTCCGTGTAACCCTCCCACTGCATGGCTATGAGTCTCTCCTCTGGGTGACGAGGAGGTTTAGGCCGTAATCCACCAAGCTGGCCCGGTGCTGGTTGGTGGATGTCAGATATTCCAGGGTGCTGAAATGGCTTCTGACAAACCCTAACGACCACTGTATACAAGCATACAGCACTCGGGACCGACTGCTTAACGTTCCGAAGCACGGAAGTCGTCATGAGAAATGAATGGTCGGCGATCACCCATCCTAATACCGGCCGCACTGAGCGCGCTTAACCTGCGATATCGTTTGATATGCACAGTAACCACGGCGCCACGTCGGAGTGTTAGTTAAGGTAAATTATTTATTTTCTATGGGACGTCTTTTCGTACTTTAGTCCTTACAGAAATCATATTTTGGTGATAAAGCAAAAGTCGAAGCCAAAATATACTTTACTAGCAAATTAGAATCCCGCGGGAATATCTGGATAAAAAGTAGCTATAATCTATTCCAAACTATTCAATATTATTATGTAAAATTTCATCAAAATCTGTTGAGCCGTTTGACAAATTTAGAGGTATTATAATGATGGAGAATAGTCTCTCTATTGCAGTGACAGGGGGCCAGCTTATCGCCCACAAAAAAACTTCCAATAAAACCTCTGTCACTTTTACAGTATGTCCGGGAAGAGAAGCAGCAGGCACATTCTTTTGTTTTTTCTTCGCTCCCAGTCCAGCATGGAAGTTTATTATTAAAAAAGTAGTAGTTGACAACACCAAGATCTTGGTGGATAATGGGCGATCATTATCTTCATGAGCCGAGAGACGCACACTTCTCGACGGAGGCCTCCCCCAGGATTCGTCATGTCGACCCGCGCCGCCCTCATCCAGCATTTGACGTTCGTAAAGTGTATAAAATTACCTACTACGAATAAAAAGTTTTCATTTTCATTTTCATTTTAAAACTATCTTCGTATTAAGTGTAAAATAAAGAAAAAAAATAGGATTGTAAGTACTTCATTTTTAAATGTCCAACATGTACTATTAGTATAAATAAATAAGTGTTCCCCTAACTTATTGTAAGTCAACTAATCACAGCCGACTTACCCCCTACAATGGAGAATTAACCTCTACAATACCGTTCTCATCCACTGATACGAAATAAGTCGGTTAGGTTACACGCGACCACGGCATTCGGGGGGTTAAATAAGTGTAGTACAACCATTTTGTTCAGTTTCGTGTTGGTTAATTCACAATGGGTTAAGATATTGTCCTAATTTTGAAGCGAAATGTTTTTATTAGTAAAGAGTATCTTATTTGCATTAGGAAAACATATGTTTCTATGACTCTGTAATGTGTTTTTCAATAGGTTTTTAAACATACCTACATATTGAAAATATACATATTTTATTAGATTCTTCCATGCTGGATTGGAGTGAAAGAAAAACATAGAATGTGCCAGCTGCTGCTCTTCCCGCGCATACTATAAAAGTCAGTTAAAGGACAAAGGTTTTATTGACAGTTGTGCGGGCGATAGGCTGACCCCCTGTCACTGCAATAGTCTCTTTCCATCATTATAATACCTCTAATTTTGTCAGACGAGACCTCAGATGGTTTCATAGCCTCTGGTGTTCTGCCTACCCCGTAAGGGACACAGGCGTGAAGTTATGTATGTATATGTTATTAGAAAATTCAATTCAAATTCAAATTTTTTTTTATTTCTCCCACAATAATATTTTACTAATAACTAAACTATAATAATAAAAAACATTATTATAACAGGTAAGCCAATTTAGGTTTTGAAGTGGGAGACTGGTGCCCCATCTAGGTTGCCCTGTACTAGGGGATCACCAGGCTCTTCCCTCGTGCCAAGATCACGATACAACAATTATTACACTATGAATAAATATGATACACTAGCCACCGCGCGCGGTTTTATACGCGTAACTTTTGATCCCGTGGAAATTTCAGGATAAAATGTAACCTATAACCTTCCTCAAGAGTTGGGCTATCAAATGCAAAAAGAATTTTTCAAATCCCACTTGTAGTTTCTGAGATTAGCGCGTACAAACAAACAAAAAACAAACTCTTCAGCTTTATTTATTAGTATAGATTACGGCCCGTCTGCACTTAACTTTGGTCCTAAGTTGATAAGTACTTAAATCTGTACAATCCGTTCACAGTTGGTTTACCTTTGACGTATTTTTTCTCTGTGTTGGCCCTACTGTCCAGTTTCCCTGAAAGTTTTCATCAAATTTTTAAATAGCCTTCCTTATTCTATTACAACAAGGTATACTAAATTGCTGTATCCTTTCCAAATATTGTAAAAAAAACGAAATATTACGCTCAAATATGAAATAACATAGTGTAATAGACGTTCAAAAATATAGGTGCATACATTATTAGTAATACAAACGGTATTTTAAAATCGTAATTTAATACGGCAACCCAAATAAATTTTATATTAAAACCTAAAGGTGTGCTGTTTATTTGGAGTGTGTATCTGGGGTTATGTGTGTGAGAGATGTGTTGTATGTGTATGGGGTTAGTATATGTGTATATGTGGGGGGAATTGAGTGTCAAAAATGAAATTAAATAAACATATAAATAACCATGACTTGACGAATCTATCTGATATCTGTGTTCGTCAAACAAATACCTACCGCCACCGGGATTCGAACACAGGACCCCTGGCATAGATGCCAACTTAGGGCTTGACCGAGTCGGCTAAAGAACAGTGGCAGTGGGCCATACATGATTTTAGTTGATTTTATTTTGTGGCGTTTAACAAATAATAACATATTAGACTATTCGGAATTGATTCCTGAGTAACTCGGTGCAAAAAATACTGGTAGACGAACGTTACACGAAAAGATATTGCATTTTGTATGTCTTTGGCACTTACAATTCACTTTTTGGACGAATATTATTTATTTTAAAACCGCTACACACTATAAACCAACGTGTTGAAAATTTGTAGAAGAATATGTTATTAAGATAAGTGATGATTAGATTTCTTAACGCTCGTTGCTTCACGTAACTAAGGATCCGCCTTTGTTCTTTAACACCTAATTTGTCAAATAAATAATGATCCGTGCTTTGGAGGGCATGTTAAGCAGTCGGTCCCGGGTGCTGTATACTTGTATACAATAGTCATTAGGGTTTGTCAGAAGCAATTTTGGAACCCTGAAAATTCTTACATCCTCCACCTAGCACCGGGCCAGCTTGGTGGATTTCGGCCTAAACCTCCTCGTCACCCAGAGGAGAGACTCATAGCCCTGCAGTGGGCTCATTATACGTAGTTGTGATGATTATGATGATTAAATGACCTATACTATTCACCAAGCAGCACTGGGCCAGCTTGATGGCTCGTGGCCTAAATCTCCTCGTCATCTAGGGGAGAAACTCATAGCTGTGTAGCAAGTTACAATGATTTGATATGACAGACATGAGTCACTAACTGTCAAACAAACTATGTATGTAGGTAAGCTGCAGCGTAACTGGACCTAGTTAAGAATAAAGTAATTTTGAATTACCTTTTAATAAATTGTGTAGAGACTAGGAGCAAACATAGTTTTTACTTAATTCTGTAAAGAAGCCAAATTTTAGACTATAAAATAGAATATTTCTTATAAAAAATACCAATTAGGGGGGTTAATTCTCCCGAAGATGTTTATAAAAGTTGCTTGGTGGTAGGATTCGTCAGGGTCCAACAGGCCAGCGACCACCTCACTACTCCGACGGTGATATTTTGCGAAGAGCCAGTTCCTTACTAAGCCCTTTTTAGGGGTATTCCTTGATCTCATCTTCACGAGTTTGAGGTCAAAGTCCAAATGCAGACTTAGTCTAACAAGAATAAAAAAAGTGATTTTAAGTATTTACATACATACATACATAACGTCACGCCTGTATCCCTTATGGGGTAGGCAGAACACCAGAGGTTACAAGACCATCTGATGTCACGTTTGACAAATTTGGAGGTATTATAAAGATGGAGAGAGACTATTGTAGTGACAGGGGGTCAGCCTATCGCCCACAAAAACGCCTTTAAAACCTCTGTCCCTTAACTGACTTTTATTGTATGCCCGGGAAGAGAAGCAGCTGACACATTCTACGTTTTTCTTTCGCTCCCAGTGCAGCATGGAAGAAATTTTAAGTATTTAGTTTATGTTAACATCCAAACTAGAGCCAGCTAACAACTTTATCCAACTAGTTTAGCTGAGAATCGATCTTAATAATCCACATGCCTAAAGCCAAATAACCAACGCACCACAAAATCCATTATACTTCGTCATTTGCCAAAAAAATCCCACAGATATGACAACACCTCATTTTTTGAATTCACTGATCCCAAATGTAAAAAGCAAGTGAACTTTTATGAATGGAGCTCATTACCTCGTAATAAGGGTTGATTCGCACACGGCCGCGACGGGGTGCCGTCAAAATATTGTGCTAGGGGTGTGATCACACCCTAACGACGTAATCAGAACGTGGAGGTAATCAGAATGACAGTTTGGATGTGGCTGTTTTTAAAGTATAAGACAGCGATATTAATTGACAATCAAACGAACTTGCAAAGTGAAGTTCGATTGAAATTATGTGACAGCTTCATTCGACGCGATTTATATACAATATGTTAACTCAAATCGCAAAGAATGAAGCTGGAAATTAATATTAGGTCATTCTGAGCATAAAGAAAGGATTAATTTGACTGAGTAATTAAAATATATCTTCCACTACAAGAAAAAAATATTGGACTGGGTAACTAAAATATGATAAATAAATAAATATGTCTGATATTTACACCTATGCGCCTCTGTGGCGCTGCGGTTGAAGTGTTCGGCTGCGGTGTGAGAGGTCAAAGGTTCAAGTCCCAGCCAGGCCAGTTAGGGAAACGAACTTTTGTTAACTCGGAAAACTTTAACTTTAAGTCAGCTAGCTCAGTCGGTAGAGCATGAGACTCTTCGGCTAATATATTATTATTTATTACCTAACAGGTGGATCCAGAACTAGTTCGCCGCTTGTATAAAATAAAAAAAAACATTTGAAATCCTTGTTACCAAAATACCTTCAATAAAGTGCCATATCCACATTTTTATATCAATGGCTATCGATAATTCTATAATGAGATTAAATCATATGAACGCATCTCGTGAGACTGATCTCTATTGAATAAACATTTAGACTTCAATTAATTCTAATTAATTCACAGACTTTAAATAAATAAATGTCGATTCCTTTTTCAAAGTTGGATAGGCTTATATAGTGATTAATTAAAAAACAGTTAAAAAAACTATCACTTAACCTTCCTACATAAATAGAGTATCCAACACAAAAGTCACATTATTGTATAGCTTCGATAATAAATAACTAAATAAATAACAAGATCCAATCCCATCCGATCGCTCCAATGTCAACTCTATGTACTTCTTGTGGTTGAGGTCCACCTCCTGTCTGTTTCTTCGGGTTTCCAACAGGGCCAATATCTCCCAAATTATACGCTTTTTCTTCAACGAGATGCCACTCCAAAACGAATTTGTGTTGGTCAAAGTCTTTGAAAATCTTGTAGATTGTGAGTTTTCTATTCGATGATTGGACGAATGAAAATGAAAACTTTTTTATTCGTAGTAGCTACTTTTATACACTTTACGAACGTCAAATGCTGGATGAGGGCGGCGCGGGTCCGGACGACATGACGAATCCTGGGGGAGGCCTCCGTCGAGAAGTGTGCGTCTCTCGGCTTTGAAGATAATGATCGCCCATTATCCACCAATGTCTTGGTGTTGTCAACTACTACTTCTTCTTCGGCTTTAAAAAACGAAATGAAAGTAGAACGGGAAGAAAAAGCCGGCGAAAAAAGAAACTCTCGGCACTCTTTTATAAAAAGTGCTTATTATAGGTACAATTTGGCAGAAATACAGCTCTGCTATGACATGAACAAACAAACAGAAGACAGCTATTCGTGCTTGCCAATATCATGTCGCAGCCAAGCTGCTTACATAGTGATTAATGTTTAATATTTGGAAATAACCTGTGGAGACATCAATCCGACGCTCTTTTGTCATTTAAATAATCTTTGAGTTTATAGTGCCCTTTTTTGCATAATGTTTCTTTGATAGTTCTTTTAAATGTATTAAACGTTAGGGATTGAATTGACTTTGGTATTTTATTATAAATACGAATTGCAATGCGAGCAGAAAATAGACCAGATAAACAAGGTCCTTGCTCGGTGGCATGACCCCGTCAAGGTTCACCTTACTAGCGACCACCCTTTTTTTAAAATCAGCTGCCAAATATCACCGCTCCGGAATATTGATCTGCACTTAACATCAGGTGAGATTAAAAGTCAAAGTCAAAAAAAATCTCCATTTCGTAGGTATTAAAATACACTTGAAATAGTCAAACCATTTATAAATTGAACTGAATCTACCACCACTTCGGAAAGTCTGTCTGTTGAGAAGAAGTGGCAAGAAACTCAGCAATCATCTTTCAAAAATACACAATAAAAATTTTCAGCTAGGGAATCCCATCTTCTTGCATTCGGATATCTTATAGTAGACCTTTTCACACAACACTTATCCATAAATCTATCGAAGAGCTAATATTTTTTTTTTGGAATTCTATTATAAAAGCGTACACATTGACCCATGAACGAGTTAGTGACTTTCTGGAGTCTACTATTATAACTGACGAGCGTTTGCCCGCGACTTCGTACACGCATAAACTCAAAAGTCTTATATTTTATGTTCCCGTGGGAATTTCGGAAATTCCTTTCATTACACAACCAGACACAAATTGAAAAACCTTTACACCAAGTTTCACATCGGTGCACTCAAGGAATAAGATTTTTCATACAAACTAAAAAGTCCTATATTTCCCGTTCCCGTGGGAATTTCGAGAATTCCTTCCTTAGTGCACCCCTACATTCCCTAAAAAATGTATGTTCCAAATTTTAGCTCTCTACACCCAGTAGTTACGGCTGTACGTTGTCTGTCAGTCACTCAGTCACTCAGTCAGTAACGGAACAGTTTTATATATTGATGGAGGTCACAAGTCAGGTTAGTAACCTTTAAAACTACCAAAAGTCTGATTTTGCGATTCGTGCTATTGAAACGCTCTCTTTACTCATTCATTATAATCACAACTCTTTGTAATGAGCCCACTGCAGGCATGAGGCATGAGTCTCTCCTGTGGGTGTTGGATGTCAGAATCTTACATAACGTGACCATATATTTAACTTATTTATACCAGAGCGCGACGTCTACGGTATATTTTAATTTTTTTGACAAATTTTGTTTGTAGAAAATTGAATATCACAAATAATCAACCCAAGCACTAAACTCGTGTGATATATACAGTAAACACGGCGCCACAATGACAATAGTTAGTTCTGGCATATTAGGTAAAACCATTAGCGTCTATCACAGAAGATCCTCTGTTCAAGTCCCGTTGGGGGTATTTGATCATTACAGCAGCCGTCTTTCTTCAGAATAATTAGCCGTCAAGTCATGGATTTTTGAAATTTATTGACTTTTTTCTTTTACTTAGTGTCCATAGCACAGGCTTTAAGAAACTTTATTTGGGCTAGATAATCTATAGGGTCTTTCAATAAGGACGGTTTCAAAATGGAATAAAACAGGCTGTGCATGAGATATTAACGATTTTTTTCTGTTATTTGAAAGATCAATTCATGCCATTTTGTTTTGAATATGACATCATACAACTGTCCGCCGCGTCTACGAATGGTGGCACAAATCGGGGAGGTTCAATTTTCAACAGACAGACAGCAATCAACAGGCAAATCCATTTTAATCTGAGTTTTTAAGCCTAAATTGAACCATATGGATATGATATTTTCTTGTGGGGGTTTTCGAAGTCTCCAATGACCAATTAAAATGACCAATAAGCCGCAATGAACTAATATTCCGAAAGTCGACATAACCTAGGCCATCACTCGGTTTCAGTAGAATTAATGCAGCGGAGTCATTGAAAAGTGGACTTCCCGGATCCTTGCGAAACTGCGGCGGACATTTGAATTATGTTATATTCAAAACAAAATGGCGGGAATGGGCCTTTCATATAAAATAATAATTTCGTTAGTATCTCACACATTGCCTGTTTTATTTCATCTTGAAATCGACCCGTCCTTATTGAAAGACCCTATAGTACGATCGTTCTTAATTATTTTTTTATTATTATATTATTTAGGCTATCAAGTTTACAATTTCCTTATATTCTAACGAAGTTATCGGAGGCAGTGTCACTGAAATTTGCCGTACGTAGTAATTGTATATGTCATATATACATACATAACTTCACGCCTGTATCCCGTATGGGGTAGGCAGAACACCAGAGGTAATAAAACCATCTGATGTCACGTTTGACGAATTTGGAGGCATTATAATAGTGGAGAGAGACTATTGCAGTGACAGGGGGTCAGCCTATCGCCCACAAAAAAACCTCCCAAAACACCTCGGTCCCTTAACTGACTTTTACAGTATGCCCGGGAAGAGAAGCAGCTGGCACATTCTATGTTTTTCTTTCGCTCCCAGTCCAGCATAGAAGCATATATAATGATAAATAATTAAATAATAAAATCACCAGACAATCACACCAACTACATGACCCCAAACTAAGCAGAGCTTTTGATATGGGATACCATGCAGCGAACTAGGGGGGAACCTAGAATATAAATACATATACATATAGATACAAACGCCATATATGTATACAAAGATCAATTTAAAAGGACTTGATATATCCTTCAATACAATTTAAATAGAACAAACATGGTTTTCACATAAAAATGGCTTGTAATACCCAATAATTATCCCATCCATTTGAATATGTCTAATTTAACGAATCATTTTGAATGAATCGCGTAACGAACAATTACGAAATGTAATTGGCTAGTTCAAATTTAGAATTCCTTTTCACGATTGTAATTGGTCCCACGTGGCGGGTTCGGTTGTAATGAGCGACTATTTTGTATTTCGGGTTGCGTGTTCATTTAGTCTGTGGTGTGAGGGGACAAATATGAGTAGGTATCATAGTAGAGACTAGGGCGTGATTTTTTAAAAACTTTATTTAAACTGGTATGGTTAAACTTCTATTATAAAAATATATATAACGATAATAACACATAGTTCTTAGTTTTATTTTATTATGTTCCTATTTTACTTCTCACCGTTTTGGGTTATATAAACGATTTATAGGTAACATTGTCATAGGTTCTTTTAACATATTTAACGATAGTGAAATAACTTGTATGGATTGTTTTACGAAAAATTGTAAAAAGTAAAAAATATACTCAAACTTCAAGTATTGACCACTGTGGCGGTGGGTTCGATTCCCGCCAAGAACAAGAAAAAAGAATATTCCAGGTCTAGGTGTTTATCTATATGTAAATGTATTTATATTCTAGGTTCCCTCTTAGTTCGCTACATGGTATCTCATAACACAAGCTTCGCTTACTTCGAGGCCATGTAGTTGGTGTGATTGTCTGGGGATATTATTATTTATTTATTTATTTGCTTGGTTGTAGGATTCCTTCGGAATTCATCTGGCTATAGTAGACGCATTACGAACTGAGTCGTCGGGCCATAAACGTCAATAACGATAGGAATGTGCAACGCAATGCAGTTCGTTATCGATAAAGCTACCTGCGTACGCGCTGTCGATGAGTCACTGTGACCCTCATTAGCACTCTGACTCCTGATTGGTCGTTACGATGCGCCGAAAGGGTTGTTGTTTTGCTATAAATGTAATTAATGTAATGAAATGTACACAGTCACCTATGACACTTTCTTGTGCACAATGGAGAATTTATTTTCTAACGTGGGTTTGAACAAAGTAAAAGGTGACATCAACGCTCTAGCTCGGACTGTAATTCACAACGTGTTCCTGTCTTTAAACGAATTGAAAAGTGATCCCGAGAAAATAAGTTTACTCAACTTCAATAAACCACGTGACATGGCAGCGCTATTTTGTGGAGTTAGTAGAGCGACCGTGGACCGCATAAAGACAGAAGTCACCCAATCGGGCAGCCCGAATATACCGAGAGCAAATTATGAATAATTAATAATCCCCTAAGGATATTTTTTATTTATTAATTTATTGTAAAAAACGGCCCTTTTCAGGGCCACAACACGATCTACAGTGTTTCATTACGTCTGATCAAATTCTATCAATATAATAATAACCTCATTTTTTTTCTAACTAAACAAAAACGCTTATTTGTTAAAAGATTCTATTAATTTACTTATTTACTGATGAAGTTTATAATTCAATTTTTATTATTATAATATGTACATAGCTAAAATTATTGTATCGATATGCACCTCGACCACTCTTACGCACATCAATATGCCGCTCTATTGTTATGGACGTATTTCTATAGGTGCGAGCGAGATAGACAGATAAAAATGATTTATGGCCCGACGACTCAGTTCGTAATGCGTCTACTATAGTGACTATCCTTCGTATAAAGTTTGCCGTGAAATATTACCGTTCCATCGAATTTTCTGAAGATCTAGTCTTTTTAAATCCTTATTAATATTCAACCTCATTATCAGGTGAGATTGAGGACAAACAAAAGTTTCATATTAAAAGTTCCAAATTTTTTCACGGTCCGAAAATCAAAGGCCAAAATGGCACCAAACTTAAAAAATATGTCACAGGTAAGTCTGAACTACCTAGTCATATTGACAACTTACTTATTTACTAACCAGCCGTCTTGAGATGTCTACTTAACCAGGGCATAGATACTTAAGGTTCAAATTGACTGGTTAATGTCGCATCGTTACAATAATTAAGTTTTACAAACTGTATTGCGTTATTGATTATTAATCCGCCATTTTGTTATTATCTGGTTGTGTCGTAGGTATTAATTAGTGGACATACGACGGTTAATTGTAGGTTATAGGAATGGATGGATATTTCTGATTGGTGTTTTTTTAAATAGGTAGCTAATTCATGAGTAGCAGTTTTATTTTTTGAGTTTAATTTAAAGGTTATGGTTGTTTTTATATAGTTCAAAGTAAGGTAATTTTTCAGTAACGTTATTTCTTTTAGAAAGTGTATGATTCTAGCAAGCTGTGTATTTGGAAAGAGTTTTGATTGTTTTAATTTATACGACTAATTTCTTACCAAATTTCTGCTTCCAACCAAGGTTAAGTAAGGTCAAGTTGTTTGCAAATTCCTTGTGTGAACATAAATTATTAAAATAAAATAAAATAAATAAGTAATACATACTAAAGTAAAAAAAAACTCATGCTGACTAATAGTGAGATTTTAGGAGTTTTTGAAAGGGAAGAGTGATTTTGCCAACTTTTTGTTTAGAGGAAGATCAACCCGCAAAATTACTGCGCGAACTATACATTATTTAAAAATATTATAGATATTATAAATGTGAAAGTTTGGATGTTTATTTCTCAATCGCGGTGGTGCGGCTCAACGGATTTGGATGAAATTTTTCAAATTAGATAATAGTGTAGGTACCATCGAACCAACTGAATTAAGACCACAAAAAGCTCATTTTGGCAATTCGTCTAAATGCTAGTAGGTCGAAATTCGCTTGAATATAGGTTTCCTCGGTCTTGTTATCATTTCGACACTGACATTTACTGAGTACAGAATTCGTACAGTATTTAAAATGTCCTAAGTGCATTATACGCGATAGACCTTACAAGTTTGACAGTTTCAAACGAATTATGAGCAAAGTGGGTCATGATTCAGTTGGTTTATTATTCTGATATTCCGGGGGAATTCGAAAGTGCGCAGGTAATATTTCTTTTATAGACACTATGAATATGTAGGTATCTACCAACTTAAAAATTATACCTAAAGCAGTAAATACACGAGTCAATACTACTTTGTCATAGTAATATCGCATTTTTATGAAGTAGGTAGGTAAGATAAGGCTTATGTAACGTGAGCAGGTAGGTAGCAGGTAGGTTGGTGCCTGCTTGACGGAAAGCCAGCCCGGTTGTGGTTTTTCTTGGAAACTGTGTTTGTTTCCATTGTCAGGAGCGATTCGAGAAACGAAATTAATATTAATAAAAAAATCAGAATCTCAACTGACATATTATTTTTGTAGGTAGTATTTTGACAGTAGTTGCACTCAAGAAGGTACCTAAGTTATACCACTAGGACTCAAAGTTTGGCCTTTTCAACCGGCTTTCAAAAGAAGAAGCTTCTCAATTCGTGTGTATGTTATTTTTGTTGTTACACGATTTTTTGGACAAATATGAATCGATTTTAAATATTCTTGTTTCATATATGAAAGATGATACTTCAGAGGTACCTATTCCCATATTAATTTCATCGAAATCGATTGAGTACTTAATGAAAAATTTTAAGTTTTGATAATATATATTATTTATGAACACGGAGAATATTTACCTTGACGACCTAAAGCCAAAGTTTTGGTTTTGGACGTGTTTTGGATTTTCGTTGACATTCGTTGATTATCATACCACAGGCGGAGACTTAAATAACAGTAATATCATTAAATTTACCAATTTTAATGTAGGTTTATCTGCTCCCAAGCTTATCTTGTGGTGAACACACACTTGAACTATGGAGTGTTCTAGTATACATACAGACTCGAGCCATTTTACACAATTTGTTCCTCAATCTGGTTTAAATTGGATCCAGGACTCAAAACACAAGCTGCAGCATTAAGAAACCGGAAGCAGAAGTGGTAAGGGATAGTAAACTTAAAACAATCTACTTTTGACTTAGGAATAATATTTTGTGTTAGTTCAGGTTTTGCTCTACATGTTAATGTGCAACGTAGCATGATTTGCTGAGCAGTTTCAGTGCAATCAGTAATAATTATAAAAACACACATTTAAAAAAGAAAAAAAAAGCCGTGCTTCGGAGGGCACGTTAAGCAGTTGGTCTTGGATGTATACTTGTATACAGTCATCTTTAGGGTTTTTCAGAAGCCATTGTGGTATCCTGAAAATTCTGACATCCACCAACCAGCATTGGGCCATCTTAGGCCTAAATCTCCTCGTCACCAAGAGGAGAGACTCATATGACATTTTAAAAAATCATCATCATCATCATCACAACTCTTTGTAATGAGCCCACTGCAGGGCATGAGTCTCTCCCCTGGGTGAAGAGGAGGTAGGTATAGGCCATAATCCACCAAGCTGGCCCAGTGCTTGGTGGTGGATGCCAGAATTTTTAGGGCGCCTAGATGGCTTCTGACAAACCCTCACGACTACTGTATACAAGTATACAGCACCCGGGACCGACTGCTTAACGTGCCCTCCGAAGCACGGAAGTCGTCGTGAGATATGAATGGTCGGCGGTCACCCATCCAAGTACCGACCGCGCCGAACGTTGCTTAACCTGTGATATCGTATGATACACACAGTAACACGGCGCCACGACGTTTTTAAAAAATACAATTAATAATTAAAATACTTTCGTATTGTGTACAGCCAGCAGGGCCAAGAGTAACTGAGGTAAGTTTAAAAAAAATATATCATATTATGTCTTTAACAAATAATTGATAACTATAAATTTTGTGACACGTGAAAGGAAATTCTTATAAAATAAAATAAATCAAGCCGTCATATCAAAATGATCTCAGCTATGTTTCCTGCAATAGGCAAGGAAAAATATCGTATCGTAAACTAACAATGGAAACGCACTTGTCCTATATCAATACTGCACATAAAATGATGTCGGGTCATTATGCACCGATCATTATGTACTTGTACAAGGACTTTACATGCCTCTCTTATGTAAATTATGTAGGTATTGTGAAATCAACGTTATTCTTACTGGCTGAATTAACCATAGCTGCTATTGAAAGTTGAGCTGGCATTTGATGACAGTAATTGCTAACTGTCAAAGTTCAAAAAAAGAATTCACTTTTACGTAGTAATTCTTTTTTTATAATGTGGGCTGTGTGGCTAAGTTCCTAAACAGATAAGTCATAAAACTGAAGGATTCGTTATATCCAAAGCAGTCATATTTTTTAATAAATTATTACTTATTAACCAAATAAAGTCGTCGTGGCGCCGTGGTTACTGTGTGTATCTTACGATATCACAGGTTAAGCAACGTTCGGCGCGGTCGGTACTTGGATGGGTGACCGCCGACCGTTCGTTTCTCACGGCGACTTCCGTGCTTCGGAGGGCACGTTAAGCTGTCGGTCCCGGGTGCTGTATACTTGTATACAGTAGTCGTTAGGGTTTGTCAGAAGCCATATCGGCACCCTGAAAATTCTGACATCCACCACCCAGCACTGGGCCAGCTCGGTGGATTATGGCCTAAACCTCCTCGTCACCCAGAGGAGAGACTCATGCCCTGCAGTGGGCCCATTACACGGAGTTGTGATGATGATGATGAAATAAACTTAAGTACCTAATTATTAGAAAAGTAATAGGTACCTACACCCGAAACACAACTACATATTTTTTACATTAGGTTCATTAAACCCGAAGAATCGAATTTTTAAATTAAAACTGAACAGTTTAAATAAATCTTTATGTCCTGATTTAAAATTAATTAGGTAGGTATTTAGATATTAACACATCACAATCAACAATCTATAGTGGCAAAGTTAACTTGTTAACTTAATGTTTTTTTTTGTATATTTTTTAAAGACTAAGCCCGCATTTGACCTCAACCTCACCTGATGGTAAGTGAAGATGAGGTCAAAGATGACAGCACACGGGCTTAGCCAAGACTTGGCTTTTGATAAAAAATTACCGTGAACAATCACCTCTAGAGCGGTTTCATTTGGCGGCAGATTTTATTTGGAGGGTGGTCGCTTGGGTAACTACTACCAAGGATTAGTCGCCTTTTACAACCCGCTTATGCTTCTATGCTGGACTGGGAGCGAAAGAAAAGAAAGACAAACATAGAATGTGCCAGCTGCTTCTCTTCCCGGGCATACTGTAAACGTCAGTTAAGGGGAGGCTTTTTTGTGGGCGATAGGCTGACAGGGGCACTGCAATAGTCTCTCTTCACTATTATAATGCCTCCAAATTTGTCAAACGTGACATCAGATGGTTTTATTACCTCTGGTGTTTTGCCTACCGAATACGGGATACAGGCGTGAAGTTATGTATGTATGTATGTACAACCCCCTTATCTAAGGGTGGCAGGGCTATTTCAAACCAACCCTACGCGAGTTACGTAAATCCTCTTTTTACGCTAACATACATACATACATAACTTCCCGCCTGTATCCCTTATGGGGTAGGCAGAACACCAGTGGTTATAGGAGCATCTGATGTCACGTTTGACAAATGAGGTATTATAATGATCGAGAGAGGCTATTGCAGTGACAGGGGGTCAGCCTATCGCCCACAAAAATGCCAATAAAACCTATTTCCCTTAACTGACTTTTACAGTATGCCCGGGAAGAGAAGCAGCTGGTACATTCTATGTTTTTCTTTCGCTCCCAGTCCAGCATAGAAGCAACATATAATATTTACGGCTTTATTTTCATGTCCCTCAAAACAAATAATTGATCCTTATTCCTGAATATTACATTAAAAATTTAAAATAAGAATCCGAAAAAACGAATCCGTAATAATAGCCCGCCAAATCGATTATCATAGTTTTTTTCTTAATTCAAAAATGACACGGGGCAAGACGCCAGAGAGTCGTCGATGTTCTTTTTTTAAATTACACGTTTGAAGCATAGAGTATCTATAATTTTGGAACTATAATATGGCGGACAAGTTTTTTTTATAGAACATAGGTATCGTAACGTAATTAGTATGTCGATGGACCTTTCCGGACTTTAAAGTTATGTTTTCCGATTGGGAGATGCTAGGTTAGCTCTTTTATTTAGTGATGATTTTTTAATAATTTTTATTAGTCTAGATAAGAGTATGAAGATGAAGATTTTTCTGGAGGACTTAGTGAAGGAAGGTAGATATGAAACTTTTATTATGAATATTTATTTCAGAAAAATATATTTGGCAGCTACTTTTATGACAAGGTTCGAGTGTGTAGTTTTTGATAATTTCTAGAATTTAAGCGACGCACATTACATTCATACAGAATAAATTCTAGAAATTATAAAAAAATACATATTTATTATTTTAAAAAAAAATTGAAGAATTTTATGTTCGTATGACTAAATTTCATTTTTATATGCAAAAATATACTTTCTTAAAATTCCTAATAAATAACTTGATTAAATACTTCTATAATTATCCGCTGAGTTTTCTTTGGTTACATAAAATGGCACAGCAAAACTGAAGTCTCTTGAAATATTGCAATTTTTCTGAAATTTTGTTAATTAATTTCTATTTTTAACCTAGTATTAATTTAATTAAAATCTATTATACCTAATTAAAACAATAAAGTGGAAGGTTTTATGTTTTTTTTTTGATTGCTGCAATCTCAGAAACACAGGGTTATAGGTAATATATTTATAATATATTTTAATATATTTTAACAAAAAAATCTAACTGAATCAAACGTAACGCGAGTAATACCGCGATTGTTAATATAACTATATGATATCCACTTATTAATAACAATAGATAATTAATTCACGACATCGATATATTTAATAATTATATCGAAGGTAATAATGTCATAGAAGACATAACGACATTTTAAAAAAGCATAAAGAAGACGAATAGCAATTTAGCTTTTCATAGAAAAGGGGTTTGCTTCGAACGTACAAGCGAGGACAGAAGTGTGTTTGTAAAATAATTTAATGAGTTCCTTCTTTAACAACTTTATTTGCGTATCCTTTGATATCGTTGATATTTTTTAATAAATATCCAAGAAATGGGGGATTCCATTACATTTAATAAGTTTCCCTTAAAGTTGCAGTGATTAGAGCTATCAAACATAAACTCTCCATCTTATCGTACTAATATTAAGTAGCTTATAGGTATAAGAGACTTTAAGTATAAGATGTTAAAGATAAAATTAATAAAAGACTTTTTTAACCGGATTTTATCGTGTAGGAGTGACCACAGAGTCTGTCTGTAAAGACACTGAAGTTTTGAGGCAGAATGTAAAATATGAATTCCGATTTAAAAAGTGTTTTCTTAAACATAACAAATCCTTAAATTTTAAGACATCATTTAAACAATCTTGGGAAGGATATTAAATTAATAAATGAATCGCAAGAATCGTGAAAACTTAAGACAATAATAAAACGTCTTCACTACTATTCACAGCATTTCCGTGCGCGAGTGTACTGGAGATGTCATTGCGCATCAATGGTGTCGACCGCAATGTTCAATGAACTGCCGGCAGATGGCGTCTGTGATCGGCATTGTTAGTGTTTTATTTTATTATAAGTAATGTGACTAAGCCCGTCAAAATCTCACCTGAGAATAGATGAAGATGAGGTCGAAGATGATAGCAGACGGGTTTACACCGAAGGGTTTACAGAATACATCGTTAGAGTGGTGATATCTGGCGGCAGATTTTATAAGAAAAGTAATCGCTTGCCACGCAGACTGAAGGTGTCATACCCCTAAGCGGGGTTCGTTCGGATTAGTCGCATCTAACGGCTTGCAAATAATACGTTTCTACAACAACTCACAGAATCTTGTGCGCGAGTGTACTGAATATGTCACTGCGCATGGATAAGTGTCGACCGCAATGTTCAACGAAATGTCGGCAGATGGCGTCTCTGATCGGAATTGTTAATGTTAAGTTTGACCACCTATTTGGTTTGTTAAGACATTGAAGAAGTATAATTTAGATTTAAAAAATGCGATTTCGGCTTATAGAGGGATTTTAGTACGATTATAAATCTTATGATACTTTATTTTATGTTGGACTGGGAGCGAAAGAAAAACATAGAATGCGCCAGCTGCTTCTCTTCCCGGACATACTGTAAAAGTTAGTTTAGGGACCGAGGTGTTATGGGAGCCTTTTTTGTGGGCGATAGGCTGACCCCCTGTCACTGCAATAGTCTTTCTTCACTATTATAATGCCTCCAAATTTGTCAAACGTGACATCAGATGGTTTTATTGCCTCTGGTGTTCTGCCTACCCCATACAGGATACAGGCGTGAAGTTATGTATGTATGTATGTACTTTATTTTAGTTTTCACGACCTTTTGTCTGTAGAGTTCTTACTATTGAATGACTTGACTTTTCAACTGACTTTCAATGGGAGGTTCTACATTCGTATGTATGTTCGTTTAGTCAGTTATGGCGACTTTGACGAGCTGGTCTATTATTAATAAAAAAATAACATATAGCAACAAATATTATGTTTTGGTTTGTGAAGAAAACTTTTTGACTTGAAAATTAAGATAAAGGTGGATTTTTCAATGGTTTTATATTTGTTGATTATTTAATTTGGTACTGGTGTAGTTATAAAATAATTATATATAAATAATAAAATTCCCAGACAATCACACCAACTACATGGCTCCAAAGTAAGCATAGCTTGTATTATAGGATACCATGTAGCGTACTAGGGGGGAACCTAGAATATAAATACATAAATAGATAAACAACCAGACCCGGAACATTTTTTTTTCTTGTTCCGTTCGGGAATCGAACCCGCAACCACTGGCGTCTGAGGCAGACAGGTTTACCCAATCGCGAAAGTGGTCGTCAAATCTTGCCATCACAAAGACGTGGTCGTGTAGTTAGATGAGTCTGTTTTACATCACATCAAAACTATTTCTCTCCTCTGGGTGACGAGGAGGTTTAAGACAAGCTGGTTATGGGATACCATGGGATACCATGTAGCGAAGTAGGGGGGAACCTAGAATATAAATACATAAATAGATAAACAACCAGCCCCGGAACATTTTTATTTCTTGTTCCGTGCGGGAACGAACCCGCAACCACTGGAGTCTGAGGCAGACAGATTTACCCCATCGCCAAAGTGGTCGTCAAACCTTGCCATCACAAAGAAGTGGTCACGTAGTTAGATGAGTCTGTTTTACATCACATCAAAACTCTTTCTCTCCTCTGGGTGAGGAGGAGGTTTAGATCAAGCTGGCCTACTTCGGTTAAGGAATCAACTTTTTACTTTATAAATTTCTTCGTAGTGATCGGACTGTTCAACTGAAAATCAGGGCGAATGCTTCGAGTGTTCTAAAATTACGAAAGTAGTGAGTTGTCGCCGTATTTTGTTATTTTTATTATTTTTTAATATTTATTCATTTATTTTTACGTTAATGTAAAATGTGTTATGGGAAAGATTGCATTGTTCGGGGATTGAAACTGTGACCACTTGCATGGGAGGCAATTAGTGTTTATATCACATAACAATGAAGAATTTATTACCAATTTCAATAATGTTTGTGACTTTATAATGGTGAATCCGCATGACTGATATCTTTTCAAGTATTTTATAAATCAATAAAAAAATATGCAAAAAAATTACAATCGTTCTTTCAGACCAGTAACAAAAAAAAAGAAAACAAAATACACCCGACAACATGTACCTTTGTCTATTGTTTCAGAAAAAAATAATAAAACAACAAGATGGCGTGTCAGTCAGTGCGTCTGACAGATGTTGCAGTAATTAAATTTTGCGGTTTGCGCGGGAGTTGTGGAAAACAATGCCAACGACACTTGGCAACAAGGTTATATCGTGTTTATTAACAGTTATTATGCATTTCGTTTTTTAAGATGGCGTCGTCGTCGTGGCGTAGTGGCGCCTATGCAAATCAATATATTTTTTTTATAAATTTACGCGTAGTAAAACAATAAGAAATAAAGTAAAGACACAGTTAGTTTCGTAATGTATCTAGGCGGTCTTATGGCTGAAGCGCGATTTCTTCCAGACAGCATTGAGTATAACTAAATCTATATAAATCTGTTACTTACGCTACTGAGTATCTGGGTGACTGACAGAAAACGTACAGCCATAACTAAATTACTGCGCGTAGAGCGCTGACATTTGAAATATACATTTCTTTGGGTGTATAGGGGTAGACTTAGAAATAAATTTCCAAAATTCCTACGAGAACGAGATATAAAGGACCTTTTCATTGGCGTGAAAAATCCTATTTCTTAAGTGCACCGGTAAGAAACTTGGTAAAAAGGTTTTTCAAGGGGTTGCTGATAGCATATAGATAGTTCAAAATAATTCAACGGGATCAAAAATAACGCATTTAAAAACGGGGGCCTTCGTCGAATGCAACGCAATGTTCGGCACGGTCAGTACAAAGATTCATCATCATCATCATCACTACTCCGTGTAATGAGCCCACTGCAGGGCTATGATTCTCTCCTCTGGGTGACGAGGAGGTTTAGGCCGTAATCCACCAAGTTGGCCCAGTGCTGGTTGGTGGATGTCAGATATTTCAGGGTGCCGAAATGGCTTCTGACAAACCCTAACGACTACTGTATACAAGTATACAGCACCCGACTGCTCAGCGTGCCCTCCGAAGCACGGAAGTCGTCGTGAGAAATGAATGGTCGGCGGTCACCCATCCTAATACAGGCCGCACCGAGCGCGCTTAACCTGCGATATTGTTTGATATGCACAGTAACCACGGCGCCACGACGACTTTCAAAGTACAAAGATTGCTGACCTAAAATTATGGAGACTGTTCCTGGTACTATATTGTTGTATACAGTATTCATAACAGCTAGTCAGAAAATTCGATGTCCTGAAAATTTTTATACCCACCAACCAGTACTGAGACAGCTTGGTGATATATTTATAGTGGTGACCGAGGGTAGAGGTAGACCGACTCATGGCATAAGGCTTATTAAAAAAAGGTTCTGATGATTATGATGAAGCAATGGCATGATTTATTTATCAATAAATTCAGAATATACAATATTAGATGGTTTCCTTGATTTCATCCGTGTTATTCCATTGACGCGTTTTTCGTGTTAAGCTCAGCTCATTTCTATTCAAATGAAACTCCTCTCTTAAATAAATAATATATATAAGTAAATATGGTCTTCGGAAAATGGTGGCGTTAGCTTATTTTCAGTTCACTATTTGAAATTAACTATAAATTACAAAAAGAGATCACGGTCCATATAGTCTCTGACCTGTCAAACTACTTTTTGTTAGTTATGTGAATGTATGAAGATGATATTGCCATTGAAATACCTGTTTCTGTCTAAAATATTGGTGTAGACTTGATTGATATTTCTAGAATCGATATCGGGATTTTCATTTCAAGTGGATGATACTAGTAGTCTATTGAGTAACTTGAGGGGGTAAAACACAAAACATGAATATATTTGCTGCAGTTTCTAATATAAGTAAATGATTTGGAATTAACTGAACATGAGCCATTATTTATACTATATGTTGTTTTAATACATTTCATGAGTTGTCAAAAATCTGACAGGTCAGCTATGACTCTTTGTGCGTGGTTATAGTCCGCGATACTATTGATCTGTTACTAATAATTTCTTGTTCAAATATTCCTAAAGAATTAGACTATCATTGTAAATGAAAATCCAGCGGCTAGGTTTAGATATGAGCGCGATCGAACACTAAGACCGTATTAAAACCTACGCCGATTAGGATCTGTTCAGCCATAAGCCTCTTTTAAATCACATTATTTGCAGGTAGTTTATCTTGGTGGCAGGATCCAGTCAGGTTTCGATTGGTTAGCGGGAAATTTTCATATAAACTCTGCCGCTAAATATCACCGCTACGGCAATATTTTATGAACCAGTTCCTTCCCAAGCCCGTATGCTGTCATCCTCGACTTCACATACCATCAGGTAAGATATAATCTATAATAATATATAAAGCTGAAGAGTTTTTTTCTCTTGAGGAAGGTTATAGGCTATATTTTATCCCAAAATTCCCACGGGATCAAAAGTTACGCGGGTAAAACCGCGCGCGGTGGCTAGTATAAAATAAAATCCCCAGACAATCACACCAACTACATGCCTCAAAGTAAGCAAAGTTCGTGTTATGAGATACCAAGTAGCGAACAAATGACGGAATCTAGGATAAGAAATACATAATATACCTATATGTATAGACTAGCAAACCCGGCGAACTCCGTTTCGCCACCAGATGGCTTCGTTTTATGTAACATTTCGTTTGGTGATTAAAAGATGAAGAAATTTTTTTTTTGTTTTATATTTGAAAATGAAAAAAAATATTTCATTTCACAACAGTAATGAATTCATTTCAATTACAAAAATGAAGTGTTATTTAGTTGAACTTCTCTAAGTAAATGAAAGTGAATCCAAAGTAAATATAATCCAGATGTCGCATCAACTGGGCTTTTCCATTTCCAACAGCTAACAATCGTTTGGAAAATTGTACAGCACTTGGATCATTTTGAAGTTGAACTCTCATATTAGTGGTTAGCGATAATGTTACTACGTTATTCCATAAAGGTGATGCCTTCAGGCAAGCATTTAATTCACGGGGAATTACTGGCAACGTCTGCCTGAAATCGCCTGCCAACAATATCATCAAGCCGCCAAAGATGCTGTTATTTCGCCGAAGATCCTTCAGTGTGAAGTTAAGTGCTTCAAGTGATTTCTTATGTGCCATTGTGCACTCATCCCAAACAATGAGCTTGCATTGCATCAACAATTTTCCCATTGCACTGGATCGGGAAATATTGCATATTGGTGTATCAATTGTGTTTAAATTGAGTGGCAACTTAAGCGCAGAATGTACAGTACGAACGCCATCTAGTAGAGTCGCCGCAATTCCAGATGATGCTAATGCCAAAGCTATGTCACATCTTGGTCGAATAGTGGCCAAAATCAATGAAATGACAAATCTTTTCCCGTTTCCTCCAGATGCGTCCAGGAAGAATAGACAACCAGTATTGTAGATTTCATCGGTTATTTGGATGTCAGGATTATTCGTTTGAATACGCAAGCGATGCAAGATATCTTCACATATGTCGTCTTTGTATTTGTTCCATAACTGAACTGGTTGTGAAGGAAAACATGTGGTGATGATAATTGCGAACAGCGTTCGTATTTGATACGCATTTGATGAAACGACTGAATCCGCAAGTGTTAAATCCCAATGAGAATCGTTCTCCAGCAAATGTTTGATATGTTTGGCATTGGTGGCCATTCACAGTTTTCAAATGCGCAAATGATTTTGGTCCACGTACATTTACCAACAGCAGTCGCAAATAAAAACATTCATAATTTCTAGGATGAACAGTATACATGCGAGCTACTTAGTGCATCAGTGGAAAACACCTGAGTTCTGAACTGAGTTCTGAACGGAGTTCGCCGGGTTTGCTAGAATAAGTGCCTGTGGTGGTGTAAGTAATAGATCCAGTTTGACTTTTCTACTTGCGCAGCACAATCCAGCCGTTTCTCTTTTGAACTTTAACGCATTGCAATATCAACATATTGTTGTCATTAGTCCAATATCTAAATTTTGATCATCACTGTAGTTCGCAGTGGGATCATATTGGAATGCCAAGCGATTGTATGATGCCGATGATCTTCGTGTGCTCACGCGTTGTCCTGATCGGGCATTTTCTCTTATTAAATTTTGTCTTTCTTTGCTTAAGTTCTGTGAATACACTTGTTGTGTTGCTGGCTTGCATGTCTTGTGCGGCGGCCGATTTTTGACGGCCATTTTTGACTATGTACAGAATGGTGAATTTAACCTCAAATGCTCATAATTTACACAGTTCAACTTACCACCTTAAAGACAAATGCCTGGTGTTGAAATTGAATAAAAAATTGCACAATACACGTAATTGATTTGATGGTTTCCAATTGAAATGTTAGGAAACGAATAACTTATTTTTTTTCTTTTTTTCACAATTTCACAGTGAACACAATACCAGTTTGTCACATGAAATTAACTGAGCAGAGAAAAATGAGTAGCTCTCAAACATTGTATCACACACCGGCGCCATCTACTTAAAATATTGGTTTGTAGTACATGCTATGTATCAGAGATGGCGCTGTGTGTGAAAAAAGATTTTCCCACTTTTCTGTTAAATTTTTCCTGAATTTTCTTTACTATAAACCTTACGGAGCCCGAGACCTTTCCAACGAATGCTAAACTGTGGAAATCGGTTCGTGCGTTCTGGAGTTATAGCGTCAGGAAGGAAAACCCGACTTATTTTTATATAGTAGATAGACGCCCAGACCCGGAAATTTTTTTTCCGTGCGGGAATCGTACCCGCAACCTCTGACGTCTGAGGTATGATAATTTTATAATTTCACATGATAGTTGACAATGTTCACGCAATTTTTTTAATTTTTTTTTTATTTATTACAATATTTAGTTTAACATTTAATTAATTCTAACAGCCAGTTACGGATGTACAATCTTAATATATAAAACTCTTCCGTTACTGACTGAGTGACTGACACACAACGCACAGCCAAAATTACTAGCCGTAGAGAGGTGAAATTTGGAACATACAATACTTAGAGGTTGTGGGGGGAGCACTAAGGAAGGAATTCCCGAAATTCCCACGGGAACGGGAAATACATGATGTTTTAGTTTGTATGAAAAAAAATTTATTCCTTGAGTGAACGGATGTGATACTTAGTATAAAGGTTCCTCAGTGAGTGACTGTTTGTGTTACGATACTTGGCACAAAGGTCCTTCAAAAAGTGACTAGTTGTGTTATGGGAGAAATTCCTGACGTTCCCACGGGAAAAAGAAATATTGGACTTTTAAGTTTGTATGAAAAATCTTATTCTTACAGTGCACGGATAATATGATTAAGGTTCTTCAATGAGTGTCTGGTCGTGTTAAATATAAACAATGTTTACGCACGAACGAAGTTAGTTTTTTTTTTTTTTTTTTTTACTTATTATTATAATCAAACAATCTTTTTTCATTACTCAACTTACCGAACTAAATTAATAAAACCCTCAATTAACCAAATACTAAAACCAAAATAACCAGGCGAAGCCACGTGCTACGCTTCTAGCTCGATAATAAAAAACAATACAACAGTAACGATAAGAACAATAGGGGATAGAAAACTCACCCCAAAATCAGACTCGAAATGGGGTGAGAATATAAAGAATGGGAAGTGTACTTAGGTACCGATGGGTCTTGTCGAGTGTACTCGTGTATTGTAGCGACTGCCTGAGTGTACTTCCAATGAAATTGTCATTCGGGTTTTTAATTTTCAGTTTTAGATTTAGATTTTTTTTATTTATTTATTTTAGTTCGCTCCGCATTAACACAATTAACATTCAAATATAATCATAATATTTCGTTAGCTTAAGAAATTTAACAGTACTTTTACAGTTGTTTAAACAATCTTTCAAACTTGATGGGAGGGCTGCTAGTAGCCTTTCTCCGTATTAAACATAGGGCATTCAATGAGAAGGTGTCGTATAGTTAGATCGTTATTACATTTAATACATTTGTTTTTGTCTTTTTTTGTAATGAGATGTGCCAGGTTACAGTGCCCAATTCTTAATCTATTTAACACAACTTGGTCTCTTCTATTGTTGACTTCTAATTTGTTTTTATCAAACACTGATTACCTGATTTCATATAATCACTAGAATTAGTTTTTATTTATTTATTTTTGTTGAGGTAAATTTTATTTGAACGAGGCATAGTGGCTCATGTCATGTCCTATCAATCGATATTGCAAGTTAAGCAACGCTCGAATCAGTCGGTTATAAGTATGGGTATCATTAATTTTTCACGGCAACTTTGCTGCGTAGGGTGTGTTGGCATGTTAAGCAGTCGGTCCCGGGTGCTGTATACTTGTATACAGTAGTCGTTAAGGTTGGTTAAAAGTCACTGCAAAAATTCTGACATCCACCAACCAGCACTGGGCCAGCTTATTTATTTATTTATACTTCATTGCACTTATATACAGCTTGTTGGTTTATGGCCTAAACCTCCTCGCCCTGCGGTGAACACATTACAAAGAGATTTTTTGTTATTTACGATTTGAAAACTGATGACGCAGTGTCATGAATTGAATATGCTATTAATATTGGTTGACATTCCAAAGAAAACTCAGAACCATCTCTAAAGGCTCGACAGACGCCTCAGACGCCAGTGGTTGCGAGTTCGATTCCCATACGGATCCAGCAAAAAGAAATATTCCGTGTCTGGGTGTTTATCTATCTATTTATGTATTATATTCTAGGTTCCCCCCGAGTTCGCTACATGGTATCCCATAACACAAGCTATGCTTACCTTGGGTCCATGTAGTTGGTGTGATTGTCTGGGGATTTTATTTGTTTTTCTTGAAAATAGTAAATTAAGCTTTATTCAACTTCTACTAAGGTAATAAAGTTAAGGTTTTGTTTTGTGATTACCATTTAGATTTGAAATAAATAGCCCAGTTATTGGGGATGTTTATACTTAGGTTGTATTTAGTTCAAGATATTCTCACGGGCTCAAAAAGTAATGCAAAAAGGAAAGTAACCATGCAAAACTGCAAGTTCGCAAATAAATATCTCAAAAAATATTCGTTATTTTCTCTTTATCTTCTTTAGAAAAACTTATCCCTTTTTTCCTACGTCAACCTTTCTTACGACCCTTTTCAAAAACAACGCAACCCTAGCTTATTTTTGTGCTAAAAAAGCACATATTTTCCAACATCGAGAGCTTTCACAATCGATCTGAAAAGCTTTCCATTAGCTACACATAGGTACTCGAAACAACAAGTACTTCATTTCAATGAAAAGCTGCTCAAAATTGTTTTTTCAGAAGATTTGAAAATATTTGAAAAATCGTCTTTTTTCATATAAATTTGCAGTTTCACATGGTTTTCTACATAGAACCTAAACTTTATAACAATATCATTGAAATCTCTTCATAAAATAGAATAGAATGAATCGTTTATTAGGTAATTTAAGTCATTATTTTAATTTCAATATATCTTAATTAACAAAATTATAGTTCCTATCCAAAAACTGTCCAAGGTAAACAAAGTGAGAAAATATGAGAACGCACCTTAGAATTCTAGATTTATTAATCGCAATAAAAAATCTATTTTTAGTCTTAGATTAAGTTTTCGTTTTAAAATAATATTAAAACAAAAAACTCTTGCGTTTTTCAGTTATCAAGAAGTTCTTAGTCTTACGGTATGAAAAGTTATAAGTTAGCTGACAAAGAAGAACGAGATCCATTTCAAGTTAAGTGACTTGACCTTATTACTAAAAGGTTGGATGGTAGGATAACGTATGTATTGCCGACTAATGTACAAGTACCTATATTACCTATTAAAAATCCCCAGACAATCACACCAACTACATGGCCCCAAACTAAGCAGAGCTTGTGTTATGGGATACCATGTTATGGGATACCATGTATAAATATATATGTAAAATATAAAAAATGTTAAACGCGACCGGGAATCGCAACCGCAACCACTGGCGTCTGAAGCAGACAGTGTTACCCCATCCCCAAAATGGTCGTCATTTATATTTAAATATTCCTGTAATTTCATATGCTGATCCTTCTCTTAAGACGAAGTACAGTTACTCTTATACGTCACGGTTTTTACGGTTGCAACAAAGAGAACAGGTTTAAATCATCTTTGTAAAACGAAATCGAACTATTTTGTTCATCATCATCGTCACAACCTATTTTAAAAAGCCCACTGCAGGTCATGAGTCTCTCCTCTAGGTGACGATTAGGTATAGGCCATAATCCACCAAGCTGGCCCAGTGATGGTTTGAGGCTGTCAATGTTTTCAAGATTCCAAAAGCACGGAAGTCTTCATCAGAAATTAAAGATGTAGTACCTACCACTACGAACATTGTATAACCTACTATAAATAAATAATAAATAAATAAATATTTCTGACACTCACTCTACATTACCTAGCCCAAATTAAGTTTCTTAAAGAACTTATGCTATGGATACTAGATAACTGATACACTTAAGAAATATACAAACGTATATTGAATAAATACATATTTTTATTAGAATAAACTTAAATAAACATATCATTCATCACACCAATATCCGCCGCCGCCGGGATTCGTACCCAGGACCTCTGGCATAGAAGGCAATGTATGTTACCATTACACCAGCCGGTCATCATCTCCGTCGTATAATATACATAGAAGTCATTATACTACGACGACGTCTTCATTTAATTAACTTAATACACAAAAAACCTAGAAGTTTATTATTTCACACAAAAATTAATTCAAAAAGCTCAAATCCAAAAGCTAAGTATCTGAAATAGACATGAAGTATATAATAATATATAGGGATTATATAAACTGGGGTGTCCCGTACGTAGGTACGTACGCCCTGGGGTGCGTTGCCATGGCAACCGACGCGGGGGCGCACCCCTCCGTAACGAAGTGGGGGTAAGGTTGTCACTGAGAATATATTTGGAGGAATGTTTTATTCGATTTTGTGAATTATTTTCTGTATTCTGGATTTAAAAGCGTTTAGTTATTAATACTGACAAAGGGGACATTTTTCATTTTATACTAGACGCAAAGACTCGTGGCAGACGAGGCCATAAAACGTGTGAATGCGACAGCGCACATCATTATCTCGCTCGCACTTACACTGTTTATGGGTGACGTCACAACGATGTAGGGATGCGCGTCGTTTGGTTTCGACTGTATGTCGATGGTATTAGGTTTTAAGTGAGGCATATTTAATGTAAACAAAATATAGCTATTTTTTTAAGTTTATTCATGTAAAAAAAAACTAACTTAATTACAAACTTATATATAGGTAAATTAAATAGAAATTAAACAAATTAACAAACAAAATTAACAATAATTAAGACTAAAATAATTAATTAACATTATGCATCATCGTCATCAGTATCACTGTCGTCATCGCCGACATGTATTATTAAGGGTTCGCATAAATGCGCCTTCTTCAAGTCTTCTTCTTGCAGAGTTTCTGCGTGACGAACACATTTTTGCCAATTTTCTATAGTCACGTTTTCGATAGCTTCATTTGTCAATTTTTCCACATCAGCTATTTTAAAGGTGTTATTTTTTGCTGCAACTTCTCCTTTCACCTGCGCCCATACTAACTCTATAGGATTGTATTGGCAATGATACGGTGGTAAGCGGATAACTTCATGACCGTATTCGTTTGCCAACTGGTCCAAATGATAACATTTTTCTCCGCGATTTTCTTTCACCTTTTGGACAAGTTCAACCTTGAAAGCTGAAGCTGCAAAGGATATCCCGTGCTGGTGAAGCCAATCTTGAATTTCGGCTTTTGTAGAGGCAGTTGTCGGAACCCTGTTTATTTGTTTAGAGTGGTAACTGGCGTTGTCCATTATTAACACTGAAGGCTCCTCGAGGCTTTGAAGTAGTCGAGTAAACCAATCGGTGAAACCCTCGGCTTCCATCTCAGTGTGATAATCTTCATTTTTGCTTTTGACAGCACGAAACACCCATTTAGCACCTGGCATAAACCCATATTTAGCGCATCCTGCGTGACAAACAATAAGTCTGCTACCTCTTCCTATGGGCTTTTGTAAGCCGCCTTCATTATTTTCGTCAACCCATACGCGCTTTCTAGAATGATTTTGGTTTACCCAGGTTTCATCTATATAAATTCTTGGACGAGAATCTCTGCTTTTTCTTAACTCATCTAGTTTTCTAAGAAATTGCATTCTGGCTGCCACAATATCACTTCGTTCCATGAGTTGTTTTCTTCCATCTGGCGCATTTTTAAATCGGTACCCAAGGTCATGTATAATTGTTCTCATGGAAGACACACTGCACTTGAATCCATCTATTCTCTCCCTTGCGGTGGTCAAAACCTTTTTTGTAGAAGGATATTCGCCTTTGTCATAAAACGAAGACACAATCTGCTTGATAACACTTTTATCGAACTCGTCCAATTCCGTCACTGGTCGTGGTTGATGGACTTGTTCCCGGGGAGAACTTATTTCGCCAGCAGTACTCTCCTTCTTTATTCTATCGACAGTTCTCAAACTAATTCCACACATCATTTTTTTTTTTTTTTTATAAGTGACTAAACCCGCGTTTGACCTCAATCTCACCTGATGGTAAGTGACGATGAGGTCGAAGATGAAAGCACACGGGTTTAGGAAGGAACTGGCTCTTTATACAATATTGCCGGAACACATTACCGCCGGAGCGGTAACATTTGGCGGCAGACTTTATATAAAGGGTGGTCGCTAGCCAGGCGGACCCAGAAGGGATCCTACCACCAAGCAATAAAAGTTAAATCACGGGGCTTGTTGAAATTGAGTTGGTTTAACTTAACGGGATCATTTTTTAACTCTGTTAGAAAAATCAGAACATTGTTTATTATAACACGACTTTGATGTTCAATATTCCCTTTAATACTGGATATGTTATTTGTAACAAACGACTCCATCTCGAAAGAAATTATCAGTTGAAATGATTGTAAGTATCAGCGACTTGCTGTTATATACAAAAAAATACGCTCCATTAAAAGGGTAACCTATTAATTAAGGGTAACCTATTAATTAAGGGTAACCTATTAATTAAGGGTAACCTATTAATTTTATAAAAAAAATAACTATAATGGAAGGTAGTTAGCAATAATGGTAGTTAGCAATAATTGCTAACTACCTTCCATTAAAGTATTTTTTTTTATAATTACGAATTTATTGCTAACTACTTTCTAAAGATAATATTCAAGAATATAACAATCATTAGTTAATTATTATTAAAATATGGTGATTTATTTGTTCGCGTGTGTGCAGCGATGACTCACCCGGTTTGAAATTTATCGACATTTCTGCAAGTCTGCGTGTGCGCATCTCTATAACAAAAGTGATTTATGGCCTCGTCTGCCACGAGTCTTTGCGTCTAGTATAGATTGTCTTACCTTAATTATACAATAATTGATAGAAGTTTATTTCTCTTAAATAAATGAAAAATGTTATAAATAAAAATTACCCGACCAGGATTTTTATTTATCACATTTTTCATTTATTTCAGAATAATTGAGCATTTTAAATGCAAAAACTTAAAAACATTATTGACAAACATTGCAATGCTTCACTTTAACTGAGATTCACAATTTCTGTAAAGAAATAGGTCTCGGTTGGTCTTAGCTGCAAAGCTATACCATAAGATGGAGCTACGTTAGCAATATAACGTAAAAACAAAAATGTGGTAAGTAATTTCGAGGCGTACCGCCAGGCCCCGGTAGCTCAGTGGAAGAGCAGTCGTCCGGCAAACTAGAGGTCTCAGGTTCGAACCTGGTCGGGTAATTTTTATTTATCACATTTTTCATTTATTTAAGAATAATTGAGCATTTTAAATGCAAAAATTTAAAAACATTATTAAATAAGTTTATTTCTTCGAACGTACTAAATTCTGAAATTATTGTTGGCTAAGCCGCATTTAATTTCCATCTCACTTGACAGTAACTGAAGATGACAAAATTAGTTGTATTTATTTGGAAAATTAAAAAAGGAAAATAAAGTAAAAAAACAAATGGTGTAATAGATGTAATAGAAAACTAATTTGGTTTTCGTACCTACGAAAATATCTATAAATTTATGTACCAAAAGTAAAATTAACCATCATTGAATCGTAATACTAAAACAACGATATATGTATATTTGTTTGTATTTAAAGGTTGTTTCAAACAATGTGAGCATACATACCTACATACATAACTTCACGCCTGTATCCCTTATGGGGTAGGCAGAACACAAGAGGCTATCAAACCATCTGATGTCACGTTTGACGAATTTGGAGGTTTTATAATGATGGATAGAAAATATTACAGTGAGAGGGGGTCAGCCTATCGCCCGTAAAAACGCTAACAAAACCTCTGGTGAGCAAATAAATAATAAATAATTATTACTAACAGTCACACCACATTATCTAGCCCAAATTAAGTGTCTAAAAAATGTATTAAAGAAACAAATAAACATACATATTGAATGTATAAATTTTTGAAATTAATTTTAAATGCACGTCTTGATGGCTTATATTCATAATAATATTCATTTATTGCTTTCCATAATAATAATACCGGCTGGTGTAGCGGTGACATACATTGCCTTCTATGCCAGAGGTCCTGGGTTCGAATCCCGGCGGCGGCGGATATTTGTATGATGAACACAGATATTAGCCGTCAAGTCATGGATGTTTATATGTTTATTTAAGTTTATTCTAATAAAAAATATGTATTTATTTAATATGTATGTTTATATATTTCTAAAGTAGGTATATCAGTTATCTAGTATCCATAACACAAGTTCTTTAAGAAACTTAATTTGGGCTAGATAATGTTGTGTCAGACATATTTATTTAAAAAAAAATACAGGTGGTAAAAAGTTACAATGAGTGGAGTTTATATAATAGTAACATGTCAAATTATGAACCTAGTACACATATCCCTCCCACCAAGGTTCGAACCCAGGCATAGAACGTTATTTATTTTACCACTACATCAGCCGGCCATTAGAACAATACGTGAGTGATATTAACTGTACAATTATTCCAACCTTATTCTTATTTTAAATAAAAAAGAAAGACTGGCCTTTTAGTTTTGCAAAAACGCCCTCTATTATTAATAAACGTCAATTTTAAATGTCAACAGTTTTTATACATAAACTTTTAGTTTTTCTGTCACAAGGAGGTCAATAATAATTGTGGTGACTGGTAACTTATTAGGTGTCAAAAAAGGACTAGAACTTAGAGTTTTCGCCGCGTAGGGACGACTTAGAATAACCCTAACGCTCATAAGCGTGTTTTAAGAGGCAAATAATCTGACCCCCGCTTGGTGACCCCCGCCTAGGTAACGACCACGGCTATGGGGTAACCCTATCTGCCTCAGACGCCAGTAGTGGTAGCTAGCGCGTTCGATTCCCGCACGGAACAAGAAAAAAGTGTTCTGAGTCTGGGCGTTTGTAATGTATTTTATATTCTAGGTTTCCCCCTAGTTCGCTACATGTTATCTCATAACACAAGCTTTACTTACTTTAAGGCCATGTAGTCGGTGTGATTGTCGGGGATTTTTTATTTCTATTTAATTTTTTATATGAAATCTGCCGCCAAATGTCACTGCTCCGGCGGAGACGTTTACTTTGACTTACAAAATTAAGGTTAAACGCGGGTTTTTCACAAATATGCATTTTTCCGTCATTTAAGGCTAGACTTTTATTTCAAAACACATATAGGATGGAGATAGCCTTAACAGTTCCATTATACATGGTTATTAGAAACTAGACCGCGATCTCTTAAAGTGATATAGGGGAAGTCATTTGCCCTAATCATGTAATTCCAAAGTGTCATTTATGTTTTATAAAACACCCTGTAGCTTCTGTTTGGATCCATGTTAAAACAATTTTATTTTTGTTTATCAATGTCAAAGAAAATACCAATTCAAAACTGAAAATTAAATCGAAATCGGGTAATTAGTTTTTTCACAATCGACATTTGAAGGAGTAAAGCCGAAATATTTTTAAAATGGTACGTTTTGGAATTACATGATTTGGGCTCAAACGATAGCAAATGACATACTCGTACTATATATTACTTTCTCCAGGTCTAATTGTCAATAACCATGTATAGCTTAACCTTCAATTCCTAAGCCTAAATAAAAATAAGTCTAAATTTCAGTCCGCAAAAAATCTCAGCAACAACCTTCTGGCTTCAGCGTCAAATTTTGAGTTGTGTTTCACAATTGCTACTGGGGTGTAGAATAAAAAAATATTTCGCTTTATTTCTAGAATTCTTATTTCAAATGCTTTAGTGTAATGGCGTGAAGTGACGAGGATGATTTGAGATGACGAGTCTTTATGAGAATATGGAGTAAATTCTTTTTAAGTTAGTCTCAAATGTTTGAAGAAATGGTTGAATGAAATTATTATTGTTTGAGGAATACAACACGCTGTGTGTTACATAACTACGTGTAGGGTAAACAAAATCAACAAATGCAGAGCATTAAAAAACCGACTTCACGTCAAAACTTTGGCTGAAGTATAAGGTCGTCAAGGTAAACGATTTCCGAATGCATACATATTTGAAACTTTTCATGAAGTACTCAATAGATTTTTATATGGGACCAAATGGGAAGTATCATATGAAACACGAATCATCAACATCGGTTCTCCCGGTATATGATCGGTGTATGAAACTTCCATGCTGGACTGGGAGCTAAAGAAAAACATAGAATGTGCCTGCTGCTTCTCTTCCCGGGCATACTGTAAAAGTTAGTTAAAGGATCATAGGTTTAATTGACGTTTTTGCGGGCGGTAGGCTGACCCCCTGTCACTGCAATAGTCTCTCCATCATTATGATACCTCCAAATTTTGTCAAACGTTACATCAGATGGTTTTATGGCCTCTGCTATTCTGCCTACCCCATAAGGGATACAGGCGTGAAGTATGTAGTATATGATTGGTAAAGTTTTCATTACAACCCTTTTCTCAATACCTCTGAATGCCCAAAGGGCTTTCTCCAGGTTTTATGGATTTCAGATTTAGTATCTAAGATTTAAAAGATAGTTAATAAAACATAACAACTGTTTAGGTGCTAGTATAAAGGATCTAGGAGGATTTGTTGTCTAAGTATGGAGGTCTTCGTGATAAATTAACAGCCAGTTAATTTATCACGAAGACCTCCATACATAATTTATCAAATCATTGCACACATCGACCATATTTAAAGCTTATATTTTGAACGACAGAGTAACACAAACGTGTCATTTATTACGCTTCGCCACGTTGACTCTAAAATGTTTTTTACATAAATTTAGGTATGTCTTGATGCCAGTAAACACACTGCCTATCTTATTTTATAGCTGAAACTATATTATGGAGAGTCAGTTCTTTTCATCACGCTTTACACCCACCCAGACATAAAATCATGTTCTAAGATACAGACATACCTCTTTCCATGAAAGTGAACGAAGCGAAAGAGGAATGTCTGGATCGTAGCAATTGGTGTTGCCTTGTTTCTGCCTACCCCAAGGGGAGACAGGCATGATGTTGCATGTGTGTTTGTGTGCCAGTTTTTTCCTATACCCCTGTGCTTTCATCTTTAACTTGATTTTCGCTTACTATAGTGAGATAGAAAACACCGATAAAAAATACAACGAAGCTATTTGATTTTACAGTTTTCACAATTCATATTTATATAAAGCCCTCTTTAAAATTATTTAACAAGTCACAGAAAGACACCAAAACGTCGAGGTAAAATGTAAAATATAATTATTAGCAATACATCTGGTTATAGAAACGACCACTTGGGCGATGGGGTAAAGTAAACCTGCCTGCTTCAGTCGCCGGTGGTTGTGTGCGGGTTCGATTCTTACTTCGTACTTGTTAGAGCGTGTTTTTAGAGGTCGGGTTTTATTTTTTTTTCATCTCTCAAATAATATATCGACAAGTAGTCAAAACTCAAAAAGTAATGAGATCAAACAAAAGTTTCATCCAAAATTAAAAAAAAAATCTGTATTATATCAGAATCGAACGAAAATTTTCTTTCTTTTCCCAAAAAAGCTACAGCCGAATTTTCCCGACCCCACGTCTTCACCCTACGACGGCTTACGGTCGACTGACCACGCACAATGCAAAATTGATTCGCAAAATTCGTAACTACCCTCTTTCTTCGGACAATTTCACATAGAAATAGGTAAATTGGGTCTTTTGTGTACTGAGTAGATGTTAGACAATTTTACGACTCAAACTAGTGGAAAGCTATTGTTGAGTTGGCTTTGGAAAATTTTATATCATTATTTTTTAGGCTTTTGTGATTTAGTTTATGTGAGACCCAATTAGAAGTGAATGTTTCCTTGATGTTGATAGTTTATATTTGTTGCTTTTTAACATGAGATACCTTGAAATTTTTTTTTTAATATGAGTTTGACCTGGGTGACCGCCCATCATTTATTTCTCACGACGACTTCCGCGCTTTGTAGGGCACGTTAATCAGTCCATTCCGGGTGCTGTATACTTGTATACAGTAGTCGTTAGGGTCTGTCAGAAGCCATTTCAGCACCATGAAAATTTTGACATCCACCAAGCAGCACTGGGACAGCACTGGGAAAGATGATGTTGAAGATGACGGCCTACGAGTTTAGTGAAGAAGCTTTTCATTAGGCATTTCCGGAACTATAGTACCTAGCTATATTTGAGAGTGGCAAATCAAACGTATGTACCTAAGTTTTTTTTTTATAAAAATCCTTAGACAATCACTCCAACTATGATTCCCTGTGGCCATGGCCTTAAAGTAAGCAAAGCTTGTGTAATGAGAAACCATGTAGCGAACTAGGGGGGAATCTAGAATATAAACTAGCTAGATACCTACCTAAACGGCCTGACCCGGAACATTCTTTTTGTTCCGTGCGGGTATCGATTCCGCAACCACTGGCGTCTGAGGCAGATAGGTTTACACCCTCGCCAAAATGAACCATCGGTCGAAAATTACATCACACGGGTTGAGGAAGGCTCTTCTTGAAATATTGCCGGAGCACTTCACAGCAGAGGCGGTAATATTCGAAGATATTAATTGAAGTCGTCGTGGCGCCGTGGTTACTGTGTGTATCTTACGATATCACAGGTTAAGCAACGTTCGGCGCGGTCGGTACTTGGATGGGTGACCGCCGACCATTCGTTTCTCACGGCGACTTCCGTGCTTCGGAGGGCACATTAAGCTGTCGGTCCCGGCTGCTGTATACTTGTATACAGTAGTCGTTAGGGTTTGTCAGAAGCCATATCGGCACCCTGAAAATTCTGACATCCACCACCCAGCACTGGGCCAGCTCGGTGGATTATGGCCTAAACCTCCTCGTCACCCAGAGGAGAGACTCATGCCCTGCAGTGGGCCCATTACACGGAGTTGTGATGATGATGATGATGATGAAATGAAGTGGGGTCGCTAGCCAGATGGATCCTGAAGCGGTCCTACCCTCAAGCGGATGCCACTCGGATTAGTCGCCTTTTACATAGGTAGTTATTCTAGACCGACTAAAATTCAATGGTAATTTTCGAATTTGACCTGATTGAGAATCAAACCGAAGATTTAAGCGAAAAGAAAGTATTTTTTTGCTTTCTTCAATAAGGTTGTTTTAGGATTTGAAATCGTTATTGCAAACTTATAGCGTAAGTTAAATATGTTACAAAATATCAAAGTATACCTAACTAGAAATCCGCTTGAACTTCGCACGGGTGCAATTTTTTTTTAGTCATGTTATTTAAGTTATACCTAAATGAGAAAATATGCTATTGAAGATTTCAATGCCTATCATTCTCTATGTATATTTTTAATAATTTGTTTATACAAAAAGTCACTTTATATTTGCTTCCATGCTGGACTGGGAGCGAAAGAAAAACGTAGAATGTGCCAGCTGCTTCTCTTCCCGGGCATAGATTCTGTAAAAGTCAGTTAAGGGACAGAGGTTTTAAGGGCGTTTTTGTGGGCGATAGGCTGACCCCCTGTCACTACAATAGTCTCTTTCCACCTTTATAATACCTCCAAATTTTGTCAAACATGTCATCAGATGGTCTTATAACCTCTGGTGTTCTGCCTACCCCATAAGGGATACAGGCATGACGTTGTGTGTGTGTGTGTAGGTATGTATGTATGTCACTTTATATTATACTGCCACACTATTCTTGTAAACCGTTTTATGTACTAAATATACTTTGCAACGGCAGTAGATACGGAAAATCAACGTTGAAATCAATTGAAAATACGTCATACCTACCTACTGAGTGTAAGACCGAAAAGGTCGAAAATCCTATTATTTTTTCATTTAATTTTGATCTTCTTTCTTTGAATCTGCTATAAACACCCAGTGGTATAGACGCTATTGAGCCAATCGTGAGGTCGCGGGTTCGATTCCCGCAAGGAACAAAAAAACGTTCCGTTCCTCCCTCGTCCGCTACATGGTATCCCATATCACAAGCTATGCTTACTGTGGGGCCATGTAGTTGGTGTGATTGTCTGGGGATTTTATTAATAACTCTTTACTGACTTAAAGGACGCTATAAATATAATATGATATTTCATCTTAGTACATAGAAAAAACTTCCAACTTAATTCATCCATTTTTACAAACTTTCACTTCAGTTTAAAAATCGATATTTAACTAACCGACAATAAGGTGTAATTTCACGTTTACCGGTTAAATCCCGAAATATGATAGATAAGGTATCCTAACCTACTGTTACTTAAACACCTTACATTCTACAACCTTAAATCTATACCTGAAATATCTACATACTAGTAAATCTCATGGTTTTGCCCACGTAAGTTTTGCTCTTATAAGAAACTATAGGTTCTAGAAAATACAGTTACTCGCGTTCCTTTGATACCTACCGTAAGAATATCACTATGAAATAATCTATCATCTTTCAAAAGTGCTAACGTATTTTTTCAATTCCAACTTACAGCTTCAGAGATTAACGCTTTCAAACAAATGAACAACCAAACAAAAAAACGTTTAAGCTTTATCAGTTAAGTACTTAAAATCTTACATGCTGGACTGAAAGCGAAAGAAAAACATAGAATGTGCCAGCTGCTTCTCTTCCCGGGCATACTGTAAAAGTCAGTCAAGGGACAGAGGTTTTATTGACGTTTTTGTAGGCGACAGGCTGACCCCCTGTCACTGCAATAGTCTCTCCATCATTATTATACCTCCAAATGTTGTCAAACGTGACATCAGATATTTTTGTAACCTCCGGTGTTCTGCCTGCCCCATAACGGATACAGGCGCGAAGTTATGTTTAAAAAAAAAAGATAACACATACATCCTTACAAACTTTTAAAATAATGTTATTAGGATAAAATGTCTAATTGTCAAAATTACTAAATACCTAAACAAAAATCCGTGAATCTAATCTTTTTAATTCGTTCGAGTGTCAACGAACTAAAACATTTGCTCTTTACCAAAATACTTATAACATTAAACCTACAGTACACAGCACTGTCAAATAAAAGAAAAATTACTCACGAACGCATGAAAAATATCCTTACAATATCAACGTCTATCCCTTGACCTCCATAACTTATGGTTACCAAATCATAACGCAGCTCAACACATTTTGGCTATTTGTCAATATGGTAAATGAGAAACGATAATCATGTCGCCGTCTCTTTCCATCATGAGCAGCAAAGCGAAGTTAGAATGAGAGAAACGCTAAATAGGGACGTGATGCATATCATTAGTTCGAAAAGTAGGATGCTACAAATATAGTTTATCTCTTTCTGTTTTAGCTTTTTTATGAAAGCGTAAGTGAGATGGTTAATATGATTAATAATGTAGTGAACATAGGTAAAATAACAAGTTTACGAAAATATTTGTTAAGGCTTATGAACGGCCGAAACTACAACTGAAAGAATATTTTTAGTCAAGTTTCGGTTACGGTTAGAAGAATTATAAAAAATGATACAAAGATTAATTTGATACTTTATTTAGTAACTCCAAAGGAAAAACTTAAATAGGCATTTATGATTGAGATTGCATATTGGAGGTATCCTAGTGTTCGGTCAAAGCTTCATCAGTTCATCAAACGAGCTGGCTTCGAATCAAATCTAGGACCACTGTGCCACTGGGTGGTACTTCTGCCACTACGCCATCGGGACTATAAATATGATCCTATGTGGCAAATGATTACTATTTACATGCTATTTGATATTTGACGACCGGCTGGTGTAGCGGTAACGTACATTGCCTTCTATGCCAGAGGTCCTGGGTTCTAATCCCGGCGGCGGCGGATATTTGTGTGATGAACACACGTATTAGTAGTCAAGTCATGGATGTTTATATGTTTCTTAAGTAAGTAGGTATATCAGTTATCTAGTATCCATAACACAAGTTCTTAAAGAAACTTAATTTGTGCTAGATAATGTCGTGTGAGTGTCAGAAATATTTATTTATTTATTGGTAGGTATTACAAAAACAAAATGATTTTCCATATTACTCATTAAATAAAACACGTTAGGTAGGTACGTATAATTTATTATTAAAGAGTAAACCTACGTTAGACCTCAATTTCACCTGATGGTAAGCGAAGATGAAGGCACTTAGAGTATGTATAATTAAAAATAAATAAATATTTCTGACACTCACACAACATTATCTAGCCCAAATTAAGTTTCTTAAAGAACTTGTGTTATGGATACTAGGATATAAACATACATATTGAATAAATACACATTTTTTATTAGCTAATAAACTTAAATAAACATATAAACGTCCATGACTTGACGACTAATATCTGTGTTCATCACACAATTAATATCCGTCGCCGCCGGGATTCGAACTCAGGACCTCTGGCATAGCAGGCAAAGTACGTTACCCCCTTTTTTTACTTGAGGAAAACGTGCTATCACGTCCCCGACCGCCCAAGGAGGAGCGACGGGGTATGTGGGGATGATCTGGCAGAAGGCCGGACCTACCCACTAAAAACCTCAAGGTCTACTTCATCTGCCATAGATGGAGCTCACGGTACCGTCATTGGCATTACCCGCGAGCCCCGGCAGATTACACTCAGACTAAGCCGAGCGCCCCCCACGTAGGAAATGGTCCAGCACATGAGACCATTTCCCCCCATATAGCCCTAATAGCCGCAGCAGGTAGCCCCTACACCAGCCGGTCGTCAAATACGATGTATGATATTAGAATAGGGCATCCTTGGTTCTGTCGGCTTAATCATGGTATAAAATTGAGTAATTCTATCTATTATGGTGTACATGTTAGCTAACATGATAGGATAAAACAGTAAAATAACATTTATCTGGTCGATTCGAGTCTTAATCGATGGTTGCATGCTAGCCCTGCTGGTGTTGTGATACCCGGCTGCCCGGCCTTGTGAGCTGCCTGTTGTTGGCGTTGCATCATTTACTATACCCGAGTTTCACCTGAAACTCACCTGAAGCTGAATGAAGGTGAGGTCGACGAGCACACGAGCTTAGGAAAATAACCTGGGTCTAAATTTAAAATTAACGGATCTTACACGGCCGACGCTGTCTAGACAGGGTAATATTTTGTGGCAGTTTTTATATGTACGGTGTTTGCTTACTTGACTTACTCCCGAAACAGCAGTGCGAGCACAGTACTTTATCGACTCGTATATTTACGAATGTTCGTATAGTAGTAGCTTCTATGCTGGACTGGGAGCGAAAGAAAAACATAGAATGTACCAGCTGCTTCTCTTCCCGGGCCACTGTAAAAGTCAGTTAAGGGACAGAGGTTTTATTGGCTCCCTGTCACTGCAATAGTCTCTCACCATCATTATAATACATCCAAATTTGTCAAAGTTGTTTTACAGCCTTTGGTGTTCTGCCTACCCCATAAGGGATAAAGGCGTGAAGTTATGTAGGTATGTATGTAAGTTCGTATAGTATGGAGACGGTCTGTTAGCAATAATTGAAATCTATCCGTTGCCGCACGGTCAGGTTAAATAAATGTGTGCCTTGTTAATTTTGAATGTTTGTAAACATGTTGTACTCTTAAATAACTGTAAAATAATAAATTACAATGTTACTAAAACTTGCAAGTCGTCTGATAATAGTATATTATGTAACAAGTGAGCTAAGTACGCTCACGAATTACATACGACGTTTTTCAACACGTGGTCATAAAATAACAAACACACTTGATAACAAAGCTGTGAATTGTGATTGAAAAATGGCGCCGAAGGTTTTTTTTTTCCGCCAAATATGTCAATGTCTGTATAGCATATACCTACAGCCTATTTTAAGTGAAAATGTTTAATTTGGAGTGGTAAATGCAAATATTTTAATATTTTATAACAAATTATTGTAAATTGTGAATAGTTTGTTTGATACACAAATTTGTTTTACTAATATAAGGTGCAAACATTTAAAAATGTATATGGATTTGAAGTGGTATAAATACTCTTTGTTGTTTCTGAAAATATTTAATGTTTAACCCGGATCAATAAAATATGCTCTGTTTACTCGCATGTAATTTGCACAAAGGTACAATTCAACTTTGTAGGATTCATTATATTATGCACTAGGGTATAATATATTATGCACGCGTGACTTATAGCCCAGTTTATAGTTCTAAATTCAATAGAATAATGCTCACTTTACGAGCAAGTGTGTTGAAAAATAAATTAACAAATAAACAGGCGACCGACCCCGTGGGGCCAGTTATGGAGTGGGACCAGCCGCTTGAATCCTCGTAAAATCATATTTTTCGTGTAATTTAAAATTGAATGATCTACTTCGCAACATGGTGACCAAAGAGGTAACGTATCAAAGGTTTGATTTAAATTTCGAACTGTCTTACACATAGAAAGCTGTTTAGTGAAAAAAATACTTTGGCGCGTAAAAACTATTGTTATTAGTTGTTCGTCAACTTCGTCATTGGTTTTAAATAATTGTAGGTACTACTTAGTTTAATTTCCGCGCATTATTTGACAAAAGTAACATATCTAACAAGCCTTGGCCGCTACTAGGCAATGATGGAGTTGTATGTACTATTAACATTTTCCCTTTTCCATACCTAATATACTTAGTTATACTTTTGACGGCTCCGTGATGCATTGGTTGATTATTCGGCTGTGGCGTGAGAGGTCCTAGGTTCGTGACCCAGGCGGATGAAATTTATTATATTTTTCTTGTAATAATAACGAATTAAGATAAATATAGTCTGTAAAATAATTATGAGGACTATAAGTTTTAAAACTGTCATGGTCTTCAACAATTAAATTTAGGTACTTTAGAAACGGGATATTTCCATTGTTTGTTTTCAATTTTAAGTTCTCGATATTTCGACACTGTTGCAAGCGCCACGATTACGACGGTACCTACTGATGAGTACCGAAATATCGAGAACTTAAAATAAATATCAAACATGGTAAAAATCCCATTTCTAAAGTAAATTTAAAATACGAACACTGTCTACCTGAGTACAAAACTTCGTTTGAATTTAATTCGTAATTGGTTTGATTGTGTAATTATCTACAAACATTGACTTACAAACTCTCACCATTTACCTACCTAAATAATGTGAAGTTTTACCTAGCTATAAAACTGGCTTCACATCTAATAGTGGTGTTTATATAACTAAAATTTACCTTAAACTGAGCAATTTATATATTACATGTATTAAGTATAAAAAAATTGGCACTCACCATAATAATCACGCTCATAATTTAATCACCAATATGCAACAAACAAAAATATAAACCACGATTCACTCAAAAAACATGTCTATACAAATTCAAACCACGAAATAAATCGATTTTATAGATAAACATAATGATAACCGTGAAACTTTGACAGGGGTGGATTGCCCCACCCCCTGCACTAAATAGGGGACAACCTATATTTACCATCCTTAACCCAGGAAACACGAAATGACTATATTTTTTTTTAAAACCGCAAAGCATTGGCGACAGGCGACCGGCGCCTGAGTCTGTTTTTTAGAAAATTTGAATTTAGAACCGGCGGCGGCCATCATTAAAAATAGATCATAGATGGTTTTGGATAATTTTAAAGCGTTTATGTTTTAAGTTTGGAGGTTAACGTTGGTAAATCGGAATTAAATTGTAATTATGTTTTGAGACGTTGTTGTTCTACTTTTTTCAAAATCATTGTACCTACAGGTGTTGAAGATTAATCTTACGATTTTTTCTCAACAATTTGAAGTCATAAGGCTTTACACGTTTGCTTGGCAAGCAACCACTCGTTATGTAAACATAAATACATACATAACTTCACGCCTGTATCCCTCATAAGGTAGGCAGAAGATCAGAAGCTATAAAACCATCTAATGTCATGTTTGACAAATTTATGATAGATAGATTCATTTATTGATTGCCACAAACCCACACACATTACAAAAGATAATTTAGACAAAATAATAATAATAATGAGGTGTGTGTTGTAGCAGTGCAAAAAGCCGCAGCTCAGCGTATTCTGCTACAGCTTAGAAGTAGAGGAGCGTTATTTAATATTATATACAGATACCTTATAAAAATCAATATTATGAAATAATTCTTAAAATAAATTCACATGTTTAAAATAATAATTTGGAGGTATTAGAAACTATTGCAGTGACAGGGGTTTAGCCTATCACCCACAAAAATGCCAATAAAACCTCTGCCCCTTAACCGATTTTTACAGTATGCCCGGGAAGAGAAGCAGCTGGTACATTCTATGGCTTTCTTTCGCTCCCAGTCCAGCAGGGAAGATCTCATGTAATGTGTGCCGCCAAATATCACTGCTATGGCGCTATGCCTGCTGAGTTTCGTTTGCCCTCTTAAGTGATGGCGCTTTAAAAAAAAAAAACAATTATGCAAAGAAAAGGCAGAGGAAACATCTTAGCTCTCAAGCCTGATTGATTTAGAAGTACAAATGATTTTAAATATAGAATAGAAATAAAGTACCCTCTGTGTTATTTTTTGGTTGTTACTTGTAAGGTATGTGTGTTATACCCCAGTTAAGATTCTTAAGGTAATCTTGTAAGTTTACGAACATAAGCATGCACTATCGAACCAACATGACCCACTTTGCTGTTAATTCGTTTGAAACTGTCAAACTTGTAAGGTCTATCGCGTATAATGTACTTATGACTTTTTAGATACTGTACGAATTCTGTACTAAATAAATGTCAGTGTCTAATGAAATGATAACAAGTTGGTCACCAAGGAAACCTATCTTCAAGCGAATTTCAACCTACTTGCTAGTATTTAGATGGTTTGCCAAAATGAGCTTCATTATTGTGGGTCATTATTCAATTGGTTCTATAGTATATGCAAAGGCTCGTTTTATATTAGAATTCATGTATGAATGTACTGAAAAGTGACTGGTATCAAACAAAACTTTACTAAATCATAATAATATGCCGAAAATCTTTAAAATATTAAGTTTAGTTATTTCGGGTATGATAAGTTCCGCGATCACCTTAAAATCAGCAAATGAGCAATCGGTCTGGAACTGTCGTAGCGTCTTGCACATGGGCTACATTAGTCTTTAATTCGGTTAAGTACGGAGGTTTGGACATTTAGAAAGGATGAGTGAAAGTAGATTTACGAAACAGGGTGTACAGAGCAAGTATGGATGGTGTTGTCGGAATAGGCCGTCCTAGGCGAACGTATGCCGATCAAATTGGCAACATTCTTAAAAAGGGCCGTAACCGGCGATCATGTATGAAAACATTAATAAACGTGAGGAAGCGAAAGAATCATGTCTGGATCGTAGTCTCCCCTTGTTTCTGCCTACCCCAAGGGGAGACAGGCGTGAGGTTATGTATGATAGACCAATTTAATATTGGTTCCCGAGGCAGTTCTTTTCTTTGGTACAGAACACAAAAAAGCCGCAAGTTCCTAACTGGAAAACAATATAGGTACTTATTGTATTTCACCATTCGATTCTCATACCTCTGCCATAAGTTTTATAAAGTGACTAAATAACAATTATTGTGATTTGCTTATGTCTAGTTCGTACCGGTTGCAGACAAAACTTAGAAAAGTTATTAAATACCACCCACCCAGATTTTTTGCTAGTGGTAAAACATAGATATTACTCTCTCATAGAACTACTAAAATATTATGATTCTAAAATATATCTATTTCAGAACAAAAACTAACATCCCATGAAAACTTTTAAAACTTTTATTAAAGAAATAGGACAAATGCATTTGCCAATATTTTTCCGAAATCTCTGAATGCAGATTCAAGTACCTCCAAAACTCAAAGTTAGCCAAAACTTCAATCCCAACACTGGCACGCTAGAAAAATAAACTAACCTCTGTTGTTTTACGATCGACCTAAAACTAAAATTTCCCGCGCTAATTCCACCGATTTCCACCATTTTGACATCTTTCACAATGCAAAAAAAATACAAGGTAATTATTGTTTTAAACTATAGGTAAATCATAGGTACAGTCCGAGAAGGCTCTTTTGGCGCGTAGCGAAAATTGGAACTAACCGCCGCCGTCTAGGGAAATGTCACTTTTACCGGTCATTTGTTATTGTACTTTAAAATTCAATATGAAGATATGAAACACGCTAAAATTTACAAAATGTGGGCTTACTTATTGTAGTTATAAAAGTGAAGAAGTTAAGTTGAGAAAGAAAAACAATTTAACGTCCCAATAAATTCATTTGTAAGAGTAAAGAAGCAAATTGCCTTTTCAATGTTTACATATTGCTATACTTTGAAAAATACATTTTAGAACATAGGAAACTTATTTTATTTTTAAAATTTCAGAAGAATTGTCTCTTTAGAATAATGAAAAGTGAAGAAAGATAAGCAGATTTCATATAAACCTTTCAAAATACAAGCATTTCTAGATACGAGTAGGTACCTAATAAAGAAAGTAGAGGTGATTAGGTGACGACGAAAACAATTTATCATTAATTTCATGTTTTTTTGTTGTAATACATTTTCTTGCTTAATCTTCTATTTATATCTTCAACCCTGTATTTTTGTACCCTTAACATTTTTCTCAAAATTTACGCAACTTGCCTTTGCAGCACATAAAATTATAATTTTTGCATTCAATCATGAAAAATCTTAACGATTATGCATTCATGTCGTCAACGTTTTTCCCTGAGAAAAGGGAAATTTTACTGAATGGTAACCCTCATGCCCCCCTGACGTCATCATCCAAGCGCCAAAAAGCCTTGTCGGACTATATTTATTGTATCAGTGGACCGTATTTGACAATCTCTAATTTTAAGTTTTTCTAATATCAAACTTATGTAGAAGTATCAATGTCTATTTTTGTTAGCAACTTTTGACTTTAAATACTCCTAATTTGTCATAAGAGGGACTTAAAATTAGCGAATCTTATGTCGAATCGATCCCAATGTATCCTTTATAAACTAGTTTTAGTAACAAACATAAAACATATCAATAAATACCTCGTCCCCGTACTAAATTCGCAGAAACCTAATTTCGGGACCTAGATCGTTACTAACCTTTTGAGTCACCAAAACGTAAAATTATACCGCCAACATAATGACAGGAAACATTCTAACCTCATGAATATTTAATGAGGTCTTAGGAACAAACTCTATAATAAGAATTTAGGCAAATGGCTGCTTAAATTTCGGAAAATATGTTTATTATAAAACTTTAAACAAAATTATCTGGCGCCAGCCGTGTATGTTAAAATAATTAAATTAACTTGTGGGAACTTTTAAGTACATTCATAGTTATATTTTAAATTATATGTTGGTTACATATAGCTTATCAAATTTGTAACTATTGCTTGTCGGTACTTAATAATAATGATAGGAAGTAATCAGAGAAAAATGGTCAATAATCTTATAACAGTGTTTTTATTTTGTGCTCAACTTAGCCTGCAAGCTAGTTAAGTAAACCTCTATTTGCTTTATATGTAAAGTTTTAAATAGCGTAAATTAGCTTAGAAATATTGTCTGTACAAACATTCCTAAATGCGATTGCTTGGTCTTATATTTTTCCTATAGATCATTTGAAAAGAATAATTTTAAAGACATTATATCTTTTTCTGACTGACTATGATTTCATTTAATACAAACGAAAGTTAGGGGAGGCATATGTCCAGCAGTGGATGTCTGCTGGTTGATGATGATGATGAAACGAAAGTGACACGTGTCTCACGTGAAATCAATATGTTCTTACCTAGCGAAGAGAGTAGTATATTAAGTATGATATGACAAACTAATGCTTCGCGGATATTAGATGGTTTTGGTTTTCGTTTCTTTTCTTTTTTTTTCCTTTTTGACATTTTGTATTTCAATTTAAATTTTAATGTTGTATGTTTTAAATATTTTAATTTTAACTATGTAATGTCCATTATAACTGACATGTTTTCATTAATACTAGGTATACCAGTTTGTTAAATCATGACATTGATGTTATAATTCTTAATTTTATTTTTACCAATTTTTCAATTGATATTTAGTGACATTTTCTATTTTAGTTAAATATTTTTGTAATAATTATTATTTAATTTGATGTTATTTTAATTTTTAGCCTTTAAATATCTAGGTTCGTTAAATTTTGAGAATGCTGTATGTGCCTAGTATTGGCATCTATATTAGAATAATTAAGACATGTTAGACCTATTATTGTGATTTGCTTGTATATATGTTGTTGGCATGTCTTTTTTGAATAAATATATGATACTTCACTACAAAGAGTAGGTATCTATGCTATACGAGTGTGTATGAATAATTTGCTCAACAGTCCTTCGAGCGAGCATTGCAGCATCAGCCAGCAAGATATAACTGGCCATTCATAATTTAAAATTAGAATAACGCATTGGCACGAAATAAAAAAGCTTTATAGGTACTTAAAATGCAGTTAGGCTTTTTATAACTCGAAGGAGGTTTTATTTTGGATACAGCAAGATATAACTGGCCATCCATAATTTAAAAATAGAAAATAAATTATAAATTAATTAATCACTCAAACTAAACGTATATAAACTTCTGTTATGGAGACCGCATCGTGAAACTACCCAGACCGATCTAGTCCGTTTCCTAAGCTGACCCGGTTGGGTCTTGAATTCTAGACCTCCCACAAGGCGGGTGTAAACTAAACCAATTCACCCCGAAAGTCGTCTATTGAACACGTGATCTGACAACAGACAAGCGTTTGAAAGTGAACCAAAAAAGTGGTAAATCAACAGCGGCTTTGCGCTACATCTGAATACGAGATAATCTACGAAAGCAGAGCATTAAAAAACCGACTTCACACCAAAGTGGCTGAGTTATGATGTCATCAACGTAAACATTCTCCGAAATCATACTCAAACAATGAATACATTAAAAAAAAAGAAATACTCGATTTCGATGAAATGTATATGTGACTAACTATGAAGTATCCTCTATCATGTAAAACAAGAATTTTCGAAATCGATTCATAATTGTCCGACATATAGTGTAACAAAGACAATAAAAAACGTACAGACGAATTGAGAACCTCCTCCTTTTTTGGAAGTCAGTTGAAAATACGGTCCAACGTAGCCGCAGAACTAGATCCAGATACATACCTATACAATGTGTTAATTTTATACTTGATCAAACGAAATGTGCGGATATAACATTAAAAATTATCGATAAATAGCGAAAAAAAATTTTTTTTTCGTACACCATTTAGAAATTAAAGCCAATGAAATTTTTTTTTTTATTGAATTCTCATTTTTCGTTGTTGATTTTTTTCCTAACTAAGTAGACCATGGATTTTTTTTAAAATTAGTGTTATTTTGAAGGTAAAGCCATGAACTAGTATTAAAAATTAAAAAAGATCACAATATCAAGCCGGAAAGTTGTAAAAACATGAATTTATTTTTATTTTTTCATAAAAAAAATTTTTTTTTTTAAATGTTTTACCTTTTACTCCAAAACTAGCACGTCAAGGTAACTTTTTTAGCATGTTTTATTAAATTTCATAACATGCCCTACAAGTTCACCAAAATAACATGGGTGCTATCTCTCTTCGTTGTTACGATAGGTACTATCCGAATTAAGTAGGTAATTTTAACAAAATTAAATATGTACTTGGATTACATCAATAGTGCAATAAAAAACACAATTAAACTAAATCATTTATTTAAATCAAGTTTTCAAAGTGTCCACCATTCTCATCCATGCAAACAATGGCACGCATTTCCACACTACGCACAGTTTTTTTTAAAACATTTAAAAAAAATAGTTCATGGCTTAACCTTCAAAATAAGACTAATTTAAAAAAAAACCATGGTCTACTTAGTTAGGAAAAAAATTAACAACGAAAAATGGGAATTGAATAAAAAAAAATTTTTCATTGGTTTTAATTTCTAAATAGTGTACAAAAAAATTTTTTTTTCGCGATTTGTCGATAATTTTTAATGTTATATCCGCACATTTCGTTTGATCAAGTATAAAATTAACACATTGTATATTACTAGCTGACCTAGCAAACGTTGTTTTGCCAGATAAATAAAAAAAAATAATAGATGTTGGCCGATTCTCATAGATACCGGATAAGCACAAAAAATTTCATCAAAATCGGTCAAGCCGTTTCGGAGGAGTATGGCCACGAAAACTGTGACACGAGAATTTTATATATTAGATAGATATAGTATAGGATCAGGTATAGTGCGTAACCGCTCTAAGGTTGATTGCCACTTGTAGATTCAAAGATGATAAAGATTAGTTTTGCTTACAGATCGATCTAACAACTTTTATTGATATCCTGATCTGGTTATTGATAAATAGCAGTTTCGCGCAATTTCGAATCCCGTGGGAATATCGGGACAAAAAGTAGCCTATGTGCTATTCCAGACTGTACACTATCACTACCTATGCCAAATTTCATCGAAATCTGTTGAGCAGTCCTGCCGTGATTGAGGAACAAACATCCGTACATCTAAACTTTCACGTATATAATATTAGTAAGATTATGATTATAGTGTGATACATGATAGCTGTTCTTAATTCGAAACCTTTAGCATTGGCCAGAAAGAAAAATGATCTATTTTTTCGTCAACAAAATAGTCTTGTACACTTAAAATTGAGTTAGATTTTTTATCTGTGACTGAATCCGAGTTTTTTTCATCTGATGGTAAGTGAAGATGAGGTCCAATATGGAAGTTGGTGCGCAGGCTTAGAAAGGATCTGGCTTCGCATAAAACATAACCAGAATACATCTCCACCGGAACCGTGATTTATGGCGGATTTTCTAACGGAGTCTGGCTAACGAAAGTAGACACTGGGGATTTTTGAAAACTTTTTATATGGCATTAGGTACTAGCATGAATGTCAAAGTCGTTTTTCTAGTTTCACTGTTGTTAATTGAAGGGTTGTTGGTGGTTTTGGTAATTGAGATTTTGGAAATGAATAAAAAATTAAAATTTAGATACTTTTTAATCAATGTTGGAAACAGCGATACCAGTGAATCTTGACGATTCATTCCATATAGAATTACTGGATTCAGATTTTGATTACAATTAATAAAAATAATTATTGTATTTGGTTGTTTTTTACTGACTACTCATCAAAAAGTAGGATAGTTCCAATTTTGTCATTTTTTACGATATTTTTATAAAAAAATTAATCAAGTATCATGTTTGTTTAATCCATGTATTTCGTACCATGATGTTATTTTTTCAATTTCACCAGGTTTTCCAGTCTCTACTTTCATTAGTCAAACTATAGTACCGCCGAGCAGGGGTCACATAAATCAATCTCCTTTACGAAATGCTAAGGACGGTAGGGCTACTCGAAGCCGACTTTAGACGGTTAAAATTCGAAATAGTTCTAAATTCAAATTTCTCAAATGTCAAACTGCAGAGACTTCAAAATCAGTAGTTTTCAGCAACTGTTGAGTTTAAAGTCCTCGAATTCGGTCTACTAAAAGTAAAATCGATGGTTAAACCCGAACTTATAATAAATAAATTACAATAAAAGCAGTGTTAAAACCAGTCAAAGGAAAATTGATATTACATACATACATAACTTCACGCCTGTATCCCTTATGGGGTAGGCAGAACACCACAGGTTATAAGACCATCTGATGTCACGTTTGACAAATGAGGTGATTATAATGATGGAGGGAGGCTATTGCAGTGACAGGGGGTCAGCCTATCGCCCCCAAAAATGCCAATAACACCTCTGTCCCACTGACTTTTACAGTTTGTGCGGGAAGAGAAGCAGACGGTACATTTTATGTTTTTCTTTCGCTCCCAGTAAAGCATATTATTGACATATTGAAAAAAGAATCTACCACCACTTTGGAAAGTCTGTCTTAATGAAGTGGCAGTAACGCCGAATTTTGCAAAAAATGTTATCGAGGATAATGTAGATAGCTTATAAATGTTATAAGTTTTTGTTAAATCGGTGCACTAGTTTCTGTGCTTGTTATTTGCAAACAACAAAATCTGAATTTCCTTTTTATAATATCAGTACTATTACTAACATAGATAGTAATAATTACGAAAAAATAATAAAGTATAAGTATGTATATTCGTTGTCCAATACCTATAACACAAGCCTATACACTTTTACTTAATGGCTAAATGGCGCTGCGTCAATAAATGGCCAACAATGGGGTAGAAAACTGCCAACTCTTTTCACTACAGGCACTGATAACGCTTGACCCATAACAACTGTCAAATATCATAGTATAAGTAAATTTTATAGTGATTTTTATCGAAAAATTAGATATGCATCATTTCGTCATAAGTTTTATAGAAAATGAATACCACAGTTTCTCTTGGGATATACGTACACTTGCTAAAGTTTCGATGTACTTGATTTAAACTTCTGTGTAAATGTACTTAGTACGGTCCACATTTTGACACAGAAAAATAAAATATTACTAGCTGCTGCCCGCGACGTCGTCTGCGTGAACGCTATGCGGCACCAAACGCACCTACGATTATAACACTGCTAGCGTGATAATATGTAGCCTATATGTTGACCCGACTTCTTAACTATCTTCATGCCAAATTTGAAGTAAATCCATGCAGTACTTTTTGAGTTTATCCCGGAAAGACAAACAGACAAACAGATTCTTTTAAAAAAATATTCAATGTACAGTTTTGACTTTCCTACCATTTTGTTATATGTATAGATATAGATTTGCCGCAAAAAAGAACACTGAACAAGCAATTTCGGTATAAACTTGTTAATTTGACAGTTTGTTATGAGTCAAGCGTATGAAGCGACATCGTAGAGCTTTTCGTTTTCTTCTCCATTTAAATTATCTCGTTATTTATTATCAGCAATTTCGTGCCAAGGTAGGAACAGTTGTTCCCGTGTGCTGTATACTTGTATATAGTAGTCGTTAGGGTTTGTCAGAAGCCATTCCAGCACTGGGCCAGCTTGGTGGATTACGGCCTAAACCTCCTCGTCATCCAGAGGACAGACCAATAGCCCTGCAGTGGGCTCATTACAAAGATTATGATGTGCAACCACATTAAGAAAGGTTGTATACTTACTAGGTTGATTATTTTAACAGCTTACTATCATGGGTCGGTTGGAACAGGGTGACGTCGCAGATTCGAAACCTGCTCGCGACAATCTCCAAAAAGACTAAAATTATTCAACAGGACTGCTTTTCTATCTAAATGTTTTTCACTTACCATGGTGGAAATTTTTATTCTAACATTTTAAGGTCAATTAGTAATTAAAATAAAAAATCAGAGAAATGCAGTGGAGTAGGTAAACTACTATAATAAAAAGTGGCTGTTCAACAGCGATTGCTTACAGGTAACCTGAATCCTGAAAGCTAGTGTAAGTCCCAACTAATCGAATTTCATTCATCTACTTAATTACTCGTATATTTATAAATATAACAACCTTGTTTTATAAATAAATAAAAAATTCTTACCCATTCAGTAATCGCAAGATAATTCTTTCAATACATTCAAAAGTTATAGAACACTTTCACTTCACAATTATAGCTTTTTTACACCAGTAAAGTAATTCAACTATTAAGCCTTTTTTTAAATCTTAGTGCTGGCACATTAGAAACACAATAAAATAATAAAACCTCTTTTGTTTTTCGTGCGCTTTTCCCGCGCCAACTCCATCGATTTCCACCATCTTGACATTGACACAGAACTTTCAAAGGCGTCATTTTTTTGTTTTTTTTTTCGGTTCATGATTTGCACAAGACCTCGCCCCTGTACAGTCAAATTCATAATGATACAACTCTGAGCCCGTGACATTTACCGTGGTTTTCAACCAATTACCCCTTGCCATCAATTTATTCGAGTAAGTGATGTAATTTTAGTGCGCGTTTATGACTATCGTTTATTTTCATGTAATTCGCTATGTTTATAGTAATATGAAAATAGTTTTTTGTTAGTTAATGTGTGTGTTTACGTTGAGGTGGAGATGCAAATTAGTTTGTGATCTGGTTTTTGATACATTATGTTCTTAGATTAATATTAGATGTTATATAATTATGTTAGTGAACTCTTGGTGAATTTTATACTTTTTACTATGTAGCGAATTTTCCATCAAAGCACTACGAGTGTTCTCTCAAAATACACAATATTAGAAATACTAAGATATGTGATAAAAATATCAGTTTCTTCTTATTATCAATTGCCCAATTTGATTATTTATATTATTTTCATTAATCCAGTATTAACATATCAATTGACTTGACATCTTATTTATAGCTTTGAGGAGCATGTATGGAGTGAAATTGAGTGATAGGGTGCGCAACAGTGAAATAAGAAAGAGATACAGATTGAAAGAAGACGTAGTAAGTAAGATTGAAAAGGGTATGTTAAGGTGGTTTGGACATTTAGAGAGGATGAGTGAATGTAGATTTACGAAAGACATGAACAGAGCACGATTGGATGGTCATGTCAGAAGGGGCCGCCCTAGGCGAACATCATCATCATCATCACAACTCTTTGTAATGAGCCCACTGCAGGGCTATGAGTCTCTCCCCTGGGTGACGAGGAGGTATAGGCCATAATCCACCAAGCTGGCCCAGTGGTGGGTGGTGAATGTTATAATTTTTAGGGCTCCGAAATTGGTCTCTGACAAACCCTAACGACTACTGTACACAAGTATACAGCGCCCGGGACCGACTGCTTAACGTGCCTTCCGAAGCACGGAAGTCATCGTGAGAAATGAATGGTCGGCGGTCACCCATCCAAGTACCGACCGCGCCGAACGTTGCTTAACCTGTGATATCGTATGATGCACACAGTAAACACGGCGGCGCCACGACGACTTCGAGGCGAACATATGCCGACCTAATTGCCGACATACTTAAAAAGGGCGGTTTCATTCTTTGTAATCGTATATCGAGACTATAGTTGCAAAAACCCGTTAGCTACCGTTAATTAACGGTTAGGTACCAATCCCACCTGTATGTATGTAATATTTCTAGAATTGCCCAGTTTTCGTATATGTTAGTCTATGTCAACTTCTAAACAAATGTGCCAAATAGAAGTGTTTATGGTATTGTTCAACTTAGGGTATACTGCTAAGTTTCATCTAAATCGGTTCAGCAGTTTTTGAGATAGGGAATTTTAACCGACTTTTTTGCCAATCGAAGCTGGCATCATCGCGTAACTTGCGATGCACATTTCAATCCGTTAGCAACATCTACAGGTGGTATTTAACCGTAACAAGCATATAATGCGGTTAATTAACCGTTAATAACTAAAAATGCATATTTAACCGCTTGGTTAAAATCGAGACTATACACTATCAGTCTACAAATCTAAATTGTCCTATAACTGTTACATAGTCAAAAAGTCTATTTATCTGTTCTCCAAATTTTCCCGTTCATAATACGAATGAGAAGAACTAGTGCCTTTATTATAAATGTCCCTAACGTTTTATATTTTAAGATTTTTAAGTTTATATTTTAACCTTCCATGCTGGACTGGGAGCGAAATAAAAACGTAGAATGTGCCAGCTTCTTCTCTTCCCGGGCATGCTGCAAAAGTCAGTTAAGGGACAGAGGTTTTAATAAAGGCAGTTTTGTGGGCGCTAGGCTGACCCCCTGTCACTACAATAGTCTCTCTCCATCTTTATACGACCTCCAAATTTGTCAATCGTGACATCAGAATATGGTATTGTAACCTCTGGTGCTCTGCCTACTCCTTAATGGAAACAGGCGTGACGTTATGTATGTATGTATTTTAAGTTTTTTATAAATGTAGTGTAATAGATACCTAGGCCCTAGTAATTAGTCTCAAATTTCTCACATAAAGGTTGTCTGGAAGAAATGGTTTTTAGTGATAACTAAGACCTCCTTCTGTACTATATTTTTTTTCTTTGTTGCTTTTTTTTCTTTGTTGTTTTTTTTTCTGTTTTGTACAATGAAGTATAAATAAATACAAGGGCGCCGAAGATACGTACGAAAAACTCCTTGGTTTTAAAACTTCCGCGAATGGTTCGGGATGAGCGCTCGATCGTTGTTTAAAGCAGCCATTGATAAAATAAGAATTGCCATGATGATCAGAAGACTCAATAAACTTTCAAAAGGGCATGTTTTTCATATTGCATTTTTTTTTCTATAGTTTTGTGACAGGCATTGTTTTATAAATTATAAATCGCTATTGATGATTTTGGTATCGTTTGGTATATCATACGTCACGAAATATAGGTAGACTTTGTGGTTTTGACTCCTTTCATCCAAAGTTGTATGAAAAGTTGTTTTCGGTTTTGCAGTCGTTGTACAGTTAGAGATGTGAATTTAATTTAATGAAAAAAACTTATTAGTTAATATTAAAACCTTGATCAAATGACAGCCGGTTTTACGCAAAAAGAAATATGCTGCAACTTATTTTAATATTTTGTTTCTCTAGATTGTCCCTGTGGCTTCACTTGCGTAAATTACAATCATTTACGAATTCCACTAACTTATTTACTTGAGGTTGAAATTATAGCTTAATCCATCAAGTTCTTTTAGGGTGAAAAAATAACAAATTACCATCCATACTTAAAAACATTGTCGTTTAAGTAGGATTCAATATTGCATAAAGTTAAAAGGATTTCTCATTTTCATCGTGGAACTCTAAAACAATAAAAAGTAAGCAATATTTGGGCTAAGTTATTCCGATAAGCCATGTTTAGGGACAGATGGGGTCGGGTAGTCATTAAGTTACGAATTCTAGCTAACTTAACTTTACAATGAGATGATTTTCATTTTTTAATATTATTATAAGGTTAGGTGTGTAGAGTAGTGTGTGGTAGAGGTTTTGAAGAAAAATAAGAGATAAGTATTTTTATATTTAAGGTATTGTGTAAGGTATAGTTCGTGTATACTTTTAAAAACATAATTATTAGAAGCCAGTATGTAAGTATTATAAGACACTGAACTAAAAGAAAGTTAGTACTGGCTTATTAAAAAAAAAGTCTTTGATTAGATCTCTACTACGAGTATAATAATAATTTAAAATCATTGAGCAACCGCGTTGATGTATGAATTAAGGAGCAATGCAGTTAATTCAGCTGATTTCAGATTTTTTATTGCTATTTTCAGTTTTATTTACTTTACTAATGTGTGTAAAATATGTCTAGGTAAATTGCCTATATTTTTTGTGTGTCTTTTGTTTTCTTTTTACTTATAACTTTCATTATATGTCTGATGCAAATAAATGTTTTATCTATCTAGTTTGTATGCGAAAAGGATGAAACGTTTATCTTCTATGTCAACTGGTGAAAATTGGTCATGATAATCAAGGTATCAAGGAGGCTTACCCCATCGCCAAAGTGGTCGTCAATGAACGTATCATTGACGACCACTTTGGCGATGGGGTAAGCCTCAGACGCCAGTTGTCACGGTTTCGACTCCCGCACGGAACAAGGAAAAAAAATTTCTGAGTTTGGGCGTTTATCTATATATTATGTATTTTTATTCTAGGTTCCCACCTAGTTCGCTTTATGGTATCCCATATCACAAGCTCTGCTTAGTTTGGCACTACGTAAATGGTGTGATTGTTTGGGGATTTTATTATTTATTATCATTATTATAAACGAGAAATAACAGCGCTTGAAAAGCAGACGCAAGCAGCTCGTTTCACATTCTGGCGATTTTCATGAAAATCGTTCTATCGAAGCGCTTTCTTTTTGCAATATCCACTACTACGACTACATTTTTTTTGCAATATCTCATTATGAGAATGGTTTTTTTTCTGCGTCTTGTAGTTCCAAAAGGGTGTAAAGAGGAAACTTATTTATTATTTATTTATCTATCTACAGCCCTTCCCAACAACGCTCGAGACTATTAGTATAATTATATTATATGAAGTACTTATAGGTAATTATATTCCATAATAAGAAGTTTACATACACATACACAACTTCACGCCTGTATCCCGTATGGGGTAGGCAGAACACCTGAGGTAATAAAACCATCTGATGTCACGTTTGACAAATTAGGAGGCATTATAATAGTGAAGAGAGACTATTGCAGTGACAGGGGGTCAGCCTATCGCCCACAAAAAAGCCTCCCATAACACCTCGGTCCCTTAACTGACTTTTACAGTATGCCCGGGAAGAGAAGCAGCTGGCACATTCTATGTTTTTCTTTCGCTCCCAGTCCAGCATAGAAGCAATAAGAAGTTTACCTGCTTATTATGTATAAGGGATATAGGGACCCTGGCCATATACCGAGGCAAGCTGTAGAATGGAAAAACAGACCTAGAGGCGAACGATCACCGCAGAGGCGACGAAAATAGGGAAGACTTGGAGCGAAATGAAGCGCGAAGCTCAAGACCGAGCGGGATGGCGAAGCACTGTGGAAGCCCTTTGCCTCCAATTGGGGACATAGGAACTTACTTCAAGCAAGTTATGAAGAAAATATTTAATCTAGGTCATAAACGCACAATAGGTATAACTTTTTTTTTCTGTTACGAAACCTGCGTTTGATTCCAACCTCCCCTGATGATAAGAGAAGATGAGATCGAAGAGATGAGAAAGAACAGCACACGGGTCAAGGAAGGAATTGGCTCTTCATAATCGCTGCCAGACCACAGAGCGGTGATATTTAGCAGCAAATTTTGTATACAGGGTGGTTGCTAGTCAGACGGATCCTGAAGTGGTCTCATCACCAAGCGGGGACCACTTCGATCACTCGCCTTTTACGATACGTTTATCCAGGGGTGGTAAGGCTATAAGAAGTATGCGGCTGTAATATTATGTCCATGAGAGTAAACCGCTGTAAAACCTGCCTCAATGGCAGGCCCCTCAACCAGGTTTAGCCCGCGAGCTGACGCGGTTTACCGGGGTGTGGCCGCTATATGCACTTGGAGCCACTGGCGAGAGTTTGCAGAACGTCTGCGATCACTGGAAAAACCCCCGTCATTCCTAGACCGGCTGGTTAAATTCCACACTAGACTCTGCATACACCCCAATAAGGCTATAAGGAGTATGCGGCTGTAATATTATGTCTACGAGAGTAAACTGTTTTTTAAACTGGCGAATTATCACTGTATAAATCCACTGGTATGGTGTCACCCAGTCCTATGGACATTGCGAAAGCCTATTATTTCTGCAATGGAGAAGAAATCACTAAGTCCCAAATAGATTCGTTGCTTTGTGCGCTTGACCCGCAATTCTCAAATAAACATTCTGCAAATGAAATTGATTGTTTTGTATAATTTTTTTGTGGTGAATCTAAGTATATAATAATTTGTTTTTCTGTATCAAAATGAGGACTTAAGATGTGCTATCCTTTTTTTTTTTACTTGAGGAAAACGTGCTATCACGTCCCCGACCGCCCAAGGGGGAGCGACGGGGTATGTGGGGATGATCCGGCAGAAGGCCAGACCTACCCACTAAAAACCTCAAGGTGTACGTCATCCTCCCGGCTCCGCTCCGCCGCCTAAGATGTACTATTCTACCACAGTTATATACAAGAAGCAGTTTCATAATTTTCCCAAGGGAAATCCTCAGAGAAACTGGCGTCTATTATCATTATAACTTATGGGTACGCTATGATGCCTTTCTAATTTCTATTTTTTTTTATTTAAATAATTTTGAAAATAAATTTTAAAATCGCATTTGGTAATTATCAAGGTTGAATTCCTCTGGTGAAATTAGTAGGCAGTTTTCAACGCCATTCCTATTCATTTTCTAATTCAATACAGTGTGTAGGAATGGGGTTGAAAACTGCCTACACTGTTAAACATTTTTAGTGAAAATTACATAAAAGGTTGTGCAACGAGAGTTATCCAGAGTAATATTAAATGTTGATGTAAAATACATGAGAAATGTAATTTTACATTACATAATTGTGTATTTTTTCTATAATTTATGGAAATTCACGTATAATTCGGCAATAACAAAACCTTTTTAAAGTATATTTACACATTTTTTATGTATTGCATCTGTAATAATCCCAGCCCATCTGTAAAAATACAAATTGTTCTGTCATTATATTCGTTTTAGGTATAATTAAATAAAATAATTAAAAATCTGTAAAATTACCGAAAATTATTTTCTTTTCCACAATTTACTGAAATTTACAGCTGTTTTCGGTACATTCTACAGGTTTATGTACTTTTTTGCATGTAAAATCACATAATTTTTAACATAATGTTCTTATTATGGCAGTTAAATAATAATAATAATAAATAATTGTTGTACATACTTAATTATATTCACACAACGCTCCCTAGTCCTAAAGTAGTTATAGCTTATGTTATGAGGTACTAAGCAACGAATAAACATGCTTGTAAATTCGTACAGAACATGTATATAATACACTGAAACATGTTTATCACACTGATATTTGTATGTGCTGGGATCGAACCCGTGACTGCGTGCGTCTGAGGCATAGTGCTACCCTATAGTCCAAGTAGTCAATATATTTTATTTACAATAGCTGCGTTTAATGCCTACCCTATTAATTATTAGTGTAAGCATACTCTATAGTTTATTTTTAAAAGCTGAAGAGTTTTTCTCTGAAACTATCAATGAGATTTATTTAAATGTCATGTAGTACCTACTTGGAAAAGTCAAAGCATGTGTTTTTGTAAATCAATGTATGAAAAACCAAAGAAAATGTAGATTAATTGTCAAAATAGATGGCAAACGTGCACTGAATTCACCTGATGGCTAGTGACATTCAATATGTTTAAACTATTATTAAACTACTATTAGTACCTACTTTTATGACATAATTATAAAAGTAGGTACTAATAGTAGTTTCCATGCTGGACTGGGAGTGAAAGAAAAGTATAGAAAGCACCAGCTGTTTCTCTTCCCGGGCATACTGTGAAAGTTAGTTAAGGGACTGATGTTTTATTGGCGTTTTTGTGGGCGATATGCTGATCCCCTGTCACTGCAATAGTCTCTCCCCATTATTAGGTATAATACCTCCGTCAACCGTGAAATCGTAGGGTCTTATAACCTCTGGTGTTCTACCTACCCCATAAGGGATACAGGCGTGAAGTTACGTACCTATGTAGTATGTATGTAGGTTACCACCGGACTACCAGACGCAGACAGAACTTCCATCCCTATATAGTGGATTTACCAAGAAGTCGAACAAAACGCTTCGATAGTTCCTTTTTGGTACGGATTGCCAAGGTGTGGAACAATCTGCCTGCGTCTGTTTTCCTGACCACTACAGTCCTGGAACTTTTAAGTGTCGAGTGAATAGGTTTCTCGTGGATGGACGTGTACTACCATAGTCTTCATGCGCACTTTCCATCAGGTGGCATGGAAGACAAACGTCTCCTTGTCACCGAGGGGAGGGACTCATGCCCTGCAGTTGGCTCATTACAAAGAGTTGTGATGATGATGATGACTATCAAAAGTGTTTTCTTGATGGAGTTAGTACCTATACCTAAGACTTACATAGAAAATAACTTAACATTTTAAAAGTAATGGGGCAGTTTGACGTAAAGTTGTTACCAATGTTCAGCAGTGGGCGTCACCAGACTGATGCCTGATGCCGTTCAAGTTTTTACTAATCGATATTTTTATCGACATTGTTGACAAAAACAGTGATGACTCGGTTTACAGGTAATGGGTCTCAACTTTTGAGATCTTATATTCTCCAAGATCCATCTTAAAATGTTGCATCTGTGTGTCAGAAATTTCCCCGAACACAATTCGAAAAATTCAAAAAAATTCAAAAAGTTTTATTCATCTTAGGAATTTCACAAAACACTTGATGAAGTCAGTCATCACATACTTCGGCTTTAACTAGTTGTTGATAGTTGTTAAATAAGATATTACAGTAGACCAAGAGACAAAAAAAGCCGGCAGAAAAAAACTTTTGGCACTCTATTTCAGTCAGAATGTTCAAATTAATACAAATAGTTAGAGTACAAATTGACCGTGACATGAAAAAAAAACAAACACAAGACAGCTAATTGTGCGAGTCAATGTCAAGCCACAACCAAATTGCTTACATAGTAGGTGCAATGAGCTATGAATGCACAATACGAACATGACAAACTGGGACCAGAGTATTTGAACAAGAATGAAATAAAATAGTCATAGTATCATTAGCAAAACGACCTGGCACCGACAATAACAGACAGAGGTTCCTATATCGTTCGATATAACAGGTTAAGCAACTTTCGGCGCAGACGTTACAAGGATGGGAGACCCACGATCATACTTGTATACAGTGATCGTTACAGTTTGTCAGATCTCATTTCAGTATCATAAAAATTCTGACATATGTACATCAACCAGCACTAGGTCAGCATCATGGTTCAAGGCCTAAATCTCCTTGTCATCCAAAGTCACCTATTACCCTACAGAGGTTACATAAAATGGCGATGTAATTGGTTATAACCTGCGTTTTACACCAATTTCAGCACAATATGTGAAAATGAGGTCGAAGGGCTTAGGAGAAAATCTACTCTTCGTACTAATCATCATCATCATCATCACAACTCTTTGTAATGAGCCCACTGCAGGGTATGAGTCTCTCCCCTGGGTGAAGAGGAGGTATAGGCCATAATCCACCAAGCTGGCCCAGTGCTGGGTGGTGGATGCCAGAATTTTAAGGGTGCCTAGATGGCTTCTGACAAACTGTATACACGTATCTCACACTACTGTATACACGTATACAGCACCCGGGATACAGTGCCCTCCGAAGCACGGAGTACTAATAACTATTACTACTCGTACTAATAAGGCTTATAAACAACTAGGATTTATTTTGAGGATAGGCAAGCCTTTTAAACACTCCTTGAATTACAAAGTCTTATACAACAGTTTTGTTCGTCCTAATTTAGAATTTGCTTGTACTGTCTGGCATCCCTTCTTTAGGTCTCATATTGATAGAATTGAAATCATCCAAAAAAAGTTTATTAAATCTCTTGCCTACAGAACAGGTTATTCTTACATGGACTATGAAACCTCTTCTAAGCGATACAACTTAATGTCATGGGAAACAAGACGAAATTATTTTGATGCCATTATGTTGTTTAAGATCTTGAATATCATTGTTGATTCACCCGCATTATTGCAAAATATCTTAGGTATTTCGAGTGCCTCGTAGATGTGAGCGACTATGTGTTAAGAGATACTTATTTTTTGTAGAAAAAAGCAGAACTTATTATGCGCAAAACAGCTTTGTTAAAAGAACATGTACCTTTTATAACTATTATTTGAAGGATATTGATTTATTTTTAGGCCACTCGCTGGCCTCGTTTAAAGCTTCCCTATTTAGAACATTGAACTTGTGAAATTTTGTAATGTGTTTTATATGGATTTTGATATGATATTTTTTTTTGTTTTTGTATGCATGATGTGGGTAAAGGTCTAAATTTGTAAATTTTCTGTAATATTAAGTATTTTGTGTGACTGTTTATTTCTTACGATTAAATAACTAAATAAAAAAAATAAAAAAAAATACCTCATTAAACCAAAAAATTAAATAAAGTTATTTTAAAATCTCTACATTCAGCCTACTCTACATCATCTTTATTTCTAAAACGCTGTAAACATACGAACATAAAAGAAACTCATAAGAATTATAATTTACTTCTCTTATAATACACTTGTGGAAGGACCAATGATGGACATTATAAACCGTGGCCAACATGACTCATATCATTATAAGATTTAATGGATTAGGGGCTAAATGATTAGGTATCTGAATTTTAATCTGAGATTTACAAATTTGGGTTAAGGTATAAAAGGTAAATTCAGAGAAATAAAACTAAATTTTAATAAGTTTCTTATTGAGACAAAACGGCTTTTTATTCACTATTTCATTTATTTATTATTTTGATTGCAATTTCGCAAATGGTATTCTCTACAAGTTTAACTTTAGGTAGTAAATATAATCTAATATATAAAATTCTCGTGTCACAGTTTTCGTTGCCATACTCCTCCGAAACGGCTTGACCGATTTTATGAAATTTTTTGTGCTTATCCGGTATCTATGAGAATCGGCCAACATCTATTTTTTTTTTATTTATATGGCAAAACAACGTTTGCTGGGTCAGCTAGTATTATCTATAGCCCTACTGCCCCTTGGATAAGTGTCATCAAAGAAGACTAGAGTGACCCCCGCTAGGTGGTAGGATGCGGTCAGGGTTCACATAAAATCTTCCAGCAAATATCCCCGCGTCAATATGTTCTGGCAATATTTAATGAAGAGCCAGGTCCTTCCTAGGCCCTGTGCTGTCATCTTCGACCTCATCTTCACTTACCATCAGGTAAGATTGAGGTCAAACGCGGGATTAGTATTGAATAAAAAAAGTATAAGTCGTGTATCCTGAGTATTGCTGTCCTTTTTGATACCTACTTTTCACTTACCTTCAGGTCAAATGCTGGATAAGTACATACATACATACATAACTTTACGCCTGTATCCCTCATACAGAACACCAGAGGCTATAAGACCATCTGATGTCACGTTTGACAAATGAGGTATTATATAATGATGTAGAAAGGCTATTGCAGTGACAGGGGGTCAGCCTATCGCCGACAAAAATGCCAATAAAACCTCTGTCCCTTAACTGGCTTTTACAGTATGCCCGGGAAGAGAAGCAGCTGGCACATTCTATGTTTTTCTTTCGCTCCCAGTCCAGCGTGGAAGCAATAATAAGTCTCTAATATATAAATAAAATAGAAATAACGAAATCGAAAATCCGTAATGTCTAGATCTCTTAATATACGTTGGTACTTAGTAGTGATAGTCGAGTACCTATTATTACAAAATAAGAATTAATAGATCTATTTACATACATACATACATAACTTCACGCCTGCATCCCTTACGGGGTAGGCAGAACACCAGAGGCCATCAAACCATCTAATGTCACGTTTGATAAATTTCGAGGTACATATTATAATGATGGAGAGAGACTATTGCAGTGACAGGGAGTCAGCCTATCGCCCGCCAAAACGCCAATAAAACCTCTGGCACATTGTATGTTTTTCTTTCGCTCCCAGTCCAGCGTGGAAGCAATCTATTGAATCGAATTAAAATATTTTACGTAGATGCCCGAGTAGTTTCTCGGACTCCTTTGAAATCCTTCAAGGTACGAAGATCATCCAGACGATAATGAAGAAACGACTTCTTCGTTTCTTCATCGTTCGTCGTTTCTTCGTTATCGTCTGGATGATGACTCCCAAAAATATATAAATAAGACATAAGAAAGAGTTTTATTTTAGAGAGTATGGTACCTAAAGATAAAAACAGGGGCTCATTACAAAGAGTTGTGGTGATGATGATAAAGATATTAATTTATGTTTGTTTGGGAAACAAAGAGCTACATATAGCATTTAAAGTTAATCACATTAATCACACATTAACTAGCGAAGTTTCCACAGTTTGATAATACATGCTGAGAAAAGTGTGTAATAAATTATAATAAGAATAATTCTAATTGAAATTGAATAATAACAATATAGATAAAACAATTAATTTACATAAAAATTTAAGTAAAGTAATGAGGTATTTATTATACATATAAACTCTAATCTTTTTTTCGCAACTCTTTTCTAAATTTTAAAATTTTGAGATGAAAATGGTCCAGTTCTGTCAGATTGTTATTATAAAAATGACATGCTCTCTTTCTAAGCAAATTGCTGGAATAATTGGTACTATTGAAAGGTACATAAAATAGTTACTTCCTTCTAGAGTTAATTTTTCTACAATATACTGAATTATTAAGTGTAATTATAGAAATACTTTAAATTTAAAATCGGTTAAATAAAGTAACTTAAACACCTCTGGATTATGTCAACCTTGATGTTGATTTTCAGCTGTACCTATCTGTCATGAAGACCTGCAAGGATCCTCTCAATATGTGACAATTATTGTAATTTAAACCATTTTGTATTGATCCCACTGCGGGACTAGGTTTGAGTCTCCAGGGGTAACGAGCTGTAAGCCATCAATCTGGCCCAGTGCTGGTTTGCCTGATTTACCACCAAAATTACAATAATAGATAAATAGTGCCCATATTCCAACTTGTTATCAAAATAAGTATCTATTACTCTCATTAGGTACCCACTAAAAGTTTTCATTTGTTTACTTAAATACAAAAAAATAACCATAAAAACGATTAGCGAGTAAATCCATGTAACCTTTGCACTGTAAAACTAAAAAAATCAATAGTAAAATCAATAAAATGCCATCTATTGTCGAATAGCTAGAACTTTATAACCCACGCTCGATATACTTCACTAGCGCCACTTCACGCTACGGCGACTTCACAAACTACGCCGTCCATACATCAAAATGGTAGGCATGCATAATTGTTGTACAATTTACTTCAAATTAAATGAATTTATTAGTGTTTACATGATACTTATCGTGTTTCTCAGTTTATTCAACTATTTTATTTAGTGTTTATTACAGCAATCAACAAATCATTATGAAAAATTTGTGTTTTGATTCATTAGTGCGATTATTTCAATTTGTTGTTATTATGTAGCTATTATATAACTCGTTAATTTGTACACTTTTGTTACTCAGAGGTGTTCATTTAATATAGCGTTTCGTATTTTGCTTGTGATCGATAATTTTAACATAACTTTAAGTCGGCGTCCATTTCTTATTAGTTTTAATGTCTTCATAATTTCCACATAGAAAATTCCTTTGCCTCTGGATATGCGTGTCGCAAAAGGGGAATATGATTATTATCTATACAACCTCCAGGGTCCACATAGTTAGCAACCTCAGTTCCATAAATAAAATACCGGGAAAAAATGTAGTTGTATCTCTAAGCCGTATTCTCTGTCCACAAATTGAGTATGGAAACTATAACTGCCATAATTGACAGCTGTTCTAAAATCAAAATTAAAAAGTAAATCGAAAGTGGACCTCACCCTCTTTTCGTTACCGAAGAACGCGAAGCAAAAAAAATAAGAGAATTCATTATTTCAGTTTAAAAAAACTTATTGGAAAAAACTGAAAAGCACAGCTCACGAAAATGTTGTCAATATGTCTATGTTATATCCGTATTTAATATGCCGTATTTTTTTTCAACTATTAAATAGTAGATGCTAGGCTAATTGTTAGGTATATATGTTAAATAATATTTTTAGGTTAGGTTATTAGGTTATGTAGGTAATAAAAAATTAAAGACTTTGACATTTGAGTAACTGAACATGGATCTACCAGGTAGGTAAGTAGCTACTTCTGATAAGATTTTTTATCGTTATATCTGCTATAATGGTCAAAGACATAATATAATTTTAGGTAGATAAAAAATACGTTATCAATGCTTATTTTTGCATTGTATGTGATACCTGTGGGACCTGTGGAACAACCAAAGCTATATATATATCTGTATGTTTGTCTGACCGCGATATACTTAAAAACAATTAATACAATTTTCATGAGAATTTCATTATTTTACGATGTTTAGGTATACGTATGAGTAAATGTTTGATGTATTTTCACAGATAAAATAGGCTTAACTTGAGTGCCTCAATCAGGTACAGTTTTTTTTTCTTACATACATACATACATAACCTCACGCCTGTCTCCCTTTGGGGTAGGCAGAGACAAGGGAACACCAATTGCTTCGATCCAGACATATCTCTTTCGCTTCCTCCACGTTCATTAATCTTTTGATACATGATTGCCGGTTACGGGTACTTTTAACTAGGCCCTTTTTAAGAACGTCGCCAATTTGATCGGCGTACATTCGCCTAGGCCGGCCCCTTCCGACAGCATTAAAACCTCCATTAAAACCTCTGTCCTTTAACTGAGTTCTACAGTTTGCCCGGGAAGAGAAGCAGCTGGCACATTCTACGTTTTTGTTTCGCTCCCAGTCCAGCATGGAAGCAAATATGAAAGCAATATAATGGTGGAGAGAGAGGTATTGTAGAAATTGAAACAAGTTTTTATTTTTCTTAATTAACGTTAAGCTTAGGTAGTTTCTGCGGCTGGTATAAAAATGTTATTTGTACTTTGTATTGCGAGTGCCTACTATAGGCTTTATCTTTTAAATACGTATAAAAGCAATGAATTAAATTAAACATATGTATTTATTTACTTACACTTCATTGTATGCCATTAATAAGTACAAAAAAAGGAAATACATAATAACAATTTTGAAATACAATTGGCGGTCTTATCGCTGGATAGCGATCTCTACCAGACTACCATGGATATAGAAAATTAGTATATGTAGCTTGGGGTTAAAGGCATACCTAGGTACTATATAGAATATACAGTAAATAAAAATATTGTATTTTATACTTATATATAAGTATCTGTAATGTAAGTAACATTATATATAAGTATAAAATACACACATAGATATAATAAATATGTCAATACATGTACCTATGTCTGTCTGTGGAATAGTTACTTTCAAACACATGAACCGATTTAAGTGCGGTTTATTGAAATCAAATCGTATTCGTCGAGATATTTCTAAGATTTATTTTTTGTAAATCGAATCAGATCTTTTTTCGAGATTTTCAGATTTCATTGGAGGATATCAGCCAATATCGAAGATATTAAAAATATGTCTAATTGTAAGTAGTTTATGTTATCAAACGAACTGCAAACTAAATTACTATCAAATATTGCAAAGAAAAAACATAGAATGTGCCAGCTGCTCCTCTTCCCGGGTATACTGTAGAAGTCAGTTGAGGGACAGATGTTTCATTGGAGGTTTTCTTATGGGCGATTATAATGCCTCCAAATTTGTCAAACATTTCAAGGCAGATTTCATAACTAAGCAATTGTTGTTTGTTTTGTTTTACTAACATAGGCACTGAGATTCTCTTTTCTATTTTACTAACACACTATGGACTCTGTCTGAAACAAATACATTTTATTTTATTTAAGTGTTTTTATTTATAATCTCTGGTGTTCTGCCTACCCCATAAGGGATATAGGCGTCAAGTTATGTAGGTATTATGTATTCATCCGATTCTCTACCATTTAGGAAAATACCAAATTTACCTATAGTTTACCTAAAATAAACTAGTAAATCATGAAAACTTGAACCAGTTAAACTCGATGCCTTTAAAAGGTTAAAATGTAGAATATAATTAAACATGGTTAAAATATGTAATAATATACCCTTTATTGTGCAACTATGAATGTTTGTAATTAAAATGATATACCGAAATAGGTAACTTATTTGTAACTTAACTGAAAAAAAAACAATACTGTCATTCTCTCTTTCGTTATTTCTTTAAATACAATACGTACATAATAATTTATCTTCCTGTTTCTATATTCTACATTTATTCCTATTATGTTGAATAATAATGATTACGAAAATAAAACTGACTTTGTATGAGTTACTTAGAATAATGTACTTATAAAACGCCTTTATGTCTTTAAACTAAGCATTAACTTATAAAGCCCATCGACCTATCGTAATTATACTTTTTTTTTTTTTTTTTAATCTTTATTTAGAAAGCTATACACCTATAAGGTTAAGACAGCTTTTTAAAAAAATTGACAATACAACAAAATTAGGTAGACATCATTTGTTTCCTTAACTCTAGCGATTGTATATAAAAATAAATAACGCGTTGGCTATTCTCATTCGTGAATTTGGAACTAATTATATTTCGTCGCTTCATTCTTCAGATATTATATAACAGGTAGTCCTTTTTAGGTACTAGGTAACTTCGCACAATTTAAAGTATCATAAAAAAAACACTGTGGTGGGGCGCCGCGTGACATGATCCACCCGGTTCGCGCCAAGCCCTCATTCTTTTTTCGTGCGTGGTAACAAGCATACGTCATTTACTTTAATCATTTACTTAAGTTTTTACAAAATGTTAAACGTACAGCAGAAGAACAGCTTCAACATTATAATATAAAGATAAAAAAGTTGGAACAAAAAATAAATAAAAAACGGAAACAGCGAATTATTTCTACCGATGAAGAAGAAATCTTACAAGGCAAGACCTACTTATTCGGTTTAAAAATGTTATTTAAAAAATCAGAGCAGAAAATGCGTGTAATCTATAATAGATATATCACGTTAACTGCTCAATATCGTAATGATGTAAACTTTAATAAATTTTATTTGATCTTATCGATCACCTTTTGTTTTCAATACGATTACAGAAAATGCGGGTAATCTCAAGGAGATTTATCTCGTTGTCTGTAATACGTTATGGGCGTTATATTAATATGAATTAGACATAAACATGTCGCCTCCAAGGTATGAGTTACCGCTACCACTGGATGATGTAAACCTGGATAACCAGAAGACTGCCGCGTCATTCACTGTGGATCAAAAGCTATCTGCAAAGACGCTCCCTAATCCGGAGCCGTCAATATCACAAGACGCACCAGGTACCTATATCGGGAGAACCTAATCCCGATCTGGATCCAGAGCTGCCTACTGCACTTGGAGCTGCAAATTCCGATACACCCGAATTTGGCGCTAAAATACACGATACGCTCTCAAATTTATGGACACCTTTACTAAGAAAAGGAAGACAAAGATAAATTAACCATAGAAAATACGGTACCCGAAAACTGCAAAAACTTGCAAGCCCCAAAATTAAATGCGGAAATCTCGGCAGCCATAACTGACCTAGCAGGAGCACGTGACAAAAAAAAAAAAATCCAAAACTTTCAGCAACAGCTGGGGTACGGTATTACCGCCATAAATCGAGGGATTGACGTCCTCCTTGGGAAGGAAGAAAACAAATGAAGGCCCTCCGTCACGTAAGTGATGGATGCCGCCTATTATCAGACCTCCACTTTATGTTAACCAAAGATAGGGTAAAACTGATTTTACCTAATTTGGATACAAACTTTAAACATGTTATACAAGACTCCGAAAGAGACAAAACTTTATTTGGAAGTTCATTGCCGGAAAAAATAAAGGCAAGTAAAGCCATTGAAAAGCAGGGAGCCCTAATTAAAAAAGGCCCAGCCAAAACAGTCGACTCTCAAATATCAACGGTCAACCGGTCGTCTCAGCAGGGAAACTGGACCTCCTCGTTACCCGGCGGGGAGGTCAGAGGAAACCGATAGCAGTTCAAACACAGCAGCGCCCACAATCGGACTCTGCGTTCAACGCCAAGTTCCAGCCGCAGACTTCATCCAGGATGCGTGCTCCGACCCAACATTAATCAAGGTACATGCAGGTCGAATTAATTTATTTTATGATTGTTGGACAAACATAACTAAAAATGAAGTTATATTGAAGTGGATAAAGTATGGATTTAGAATACCATTCGATACTCTTTGTCAGTATTCTATTCCTAAAAATAATTTGTCATCATGTGAAAAACATGAATTAATTTATTAAAATAGCTATAAATAAATTATTAGACTTAGGGGCTATAAAACCTTGTTCTCCTTCAAATGATCAATGTATTTCAAATATATTTTTAGCTCCGAAACCTAACGGAGAAAAATGGTTTATACTAAATTTAAAATCTTTAAACAAGTTCGTAACAAAAGTACATTTTAAAATGGAATCTTATAAAACAGCCTCGAAATTAATTCCTCGTAATGGATACTTACCCAATATATATATTACTTACAATACCGATAACAATATCGATTTTTGTTAGTGACAGAAAGTACCTACGATTCGAATTCCAAGAAAATGATTCGTCTGAGCCGATCACTTACGAGTTCACAGCAATGCCGTATGGATTATCGGTAGCTCCGTGGGTATTTACAAAAATTATGCGTGAAGTAATGAGTCATTTGAGAAAACAAGGTTTTAAGTCTACTAACTATTAAGACGATCTTCTTATTAGAGATACATATGAAGAATGCATGATTAATGTAAGAGAAACTTTGAAGTTATTACATTGTCTAGGTTTTATTGTAAATTTCGATAAAAGTCACATTGTACCAAAAAAGTCAATCAAATTCATAGGTTTTATGTTCAACACAGAACAGATGTCTATTACGTTAACTGGCGATGAGCGGAATAACATTGTACAGTTAATAAATAGGTACATTAATCTTAAAACTTGTTCAATACGAAATTTTGCTAAACTTGTAGGTGTATTGATCGCAGCCTGTCCAGCCACAAAATATGGATTCTTATATACAAAAATATTAAAGACAAAACTTTTTAGCCTTAAATAAGTTCGGAGGAAACTATGAGGCAAAAATGAATCTCAATAAGATATTACTAAAAGATTTATAGTGGTAGAAAAATAATATTTTCTATTATTTCTTGTCTAATCATTACTCAAAATTATAAGTTAGAAATTTACACCGACGCATCTAGGACAGGCTGGGGAGCAGTATGCAAAAATAATAAATATAGTGGTTCATGGACGAACAGTGAAAAAGAAAATCATATTAACTTTTTAGAATTACTCGCGGTTTTGTTAGGTCTCAAAAGTATAGCTAGTGAAGAAAAAGAAAAGAAAGAGTCCAGAAAACTTAACCCTGATACTGAATGGGCCCTCTCGGATAGCGCTTTCCAACTTATTGTAAATAGTTTCGGGCACATTAAGATCGACTTGTTCTCAAGTCGAGCCAAATGTAAATTATTTGTCACCTAGAAGCCTGAACCTGATGCAGTCGCAGTTGATGCATTTACAATAAGCTGGACTGACTTGGATTTTTATGCATTTCCTCCCTTTTCTCTTGTATTAAAATGTATACGAAAAATAATTGATGATAAAGCCGAAGGGTACTTGTATTCCCCTTCTGGCCTTCTCAGCCATGGAGTCAGCACCCACTGCACTCCAGCCTTACCCTGGGTGCCGCGAGGCTCTCCGGTCGTCGTTCAGCCGGCGCGGCTGCCCACCAGAGGCTCTCACGTTGATGCTCGCCTCGCTCGCTACTGTTCGCCAGTACAACGTCTCATTGAAGTTATGGTTTCAATTTAATAAGGGATGTTCTTACGGTTCATTAAATACGCATCGATCTGCATTATCTCTTTTATTAGGAGAAGAGATAAGTGATAATAGTTGTGTTAAACGCCTCTTAAAAGGAGCCTATAAAACTAAACCTATGAAGCCTAAATATTCATTTACTTGGGATCCAAATTTAGTACTAAATCAACTGTCTTCTTGGTATCCAAATATTAATTTATGATTAGAAAATATTACAAAAAAAAAAAAAAAAAAACCTCGTTACATTATTAGCTTTATGTACTGGTCAAAGAGTACAGACATTGTCTTTAATTAAATTAAAAAATATTATTTTTCAATCTGATAAAGTAAATATTATTATAAAAGATATAATCAAGACTTCCGCTCCAAATCGTAAACAGCCCTTATTATCTCTCCCAAACTTTCAAAATCAACATATGCCCAGTATCAACTTTAAAAGAATATATTTTTATTACAAAAAATATCTGAGGTTCAAACTCCGGGAATCTCTTCGTAACATTCAAAGCTCCCCACAGAACTGCATCAAGTCAGACGCTAAGTCGATGGATTAAGCAAACGCTCGCCACGAGTGGCATTGACATGAGCGTTTTAGTGCGCACAGCACACGACACGCGTCAACCTCAGCCGCGCGCGCGGCTGGTATCAGTGTCGATGTCATTCGAAAAACGGCCGGGTGGACACAAAACTCACAGGTGTTCGCAAAGTTTTACCATCGGCCTTTAGATGATCAACAAAATAACTTTGCTTTGTCGATACTTAATCGAGACATGAACAATACTTAACCTAATATTAAAAATAGTTATTGAATATTACGTTACGTTTTGATATTAAGTAAATTACTACATTAAAAATTATGTGTCTATAAATAGACTATCACTAAGTTTCATTAATTTAAGCTGATTATAATTTCTAGCAACTCAAATAAAGTAAGATTATTTAAAGCTCATTATGCAATAATACTAATTATTAAGTACTATAATAATAAAATATGTAATTACATTATTTATATCTTTACTTATTTCAATTCCAAGTATATACCTAAACAAAACTTTCTATCTCTGAAAATCTACCTGAAAATCTCTGAAAATCTCTGAAAATCTGAAGAATGAAGCGACGAAATATAATAGATGATTAAACGAACTTCTAAGTGAAGTTCTATCGCTATTATATGAGTCGCTTCATTCGAAGATATGACGTACCCACCCACCCCAGAACCCATTTAAAAGTTTCGTTTAGGGTCTCTAAAGAATGAGGGCTTGGCGCGAACCGGGTGGATCATGTCACGCGGCGCCCCACCACAGTGTTTTTTTTATGATACTTTAAATTGTGCGAAGTTACCTAGTACCTAAAAAGGACTACCTGTTATATAATATCTTCGAATGAAGCGACTCATATAATAGCGATAGAACTTCACTTAGAAGTTCGTTTAATCATCTAATATACAGTGAAACATAAACATAATATCTTGTTTATGACATTGTGTATCTACTAACAATTTATTTCGTAATGACTCATTATTTTTGCATTCTATTAAAACATGGAAAAGATCCTCTTTTGTATGACAAAAAGCACAATTGGGACTTTCAGTTTTGCGCATTAGGTAACCAAAATTGTTCAATGGAACATGACCCGAACGTAGTCTAAAGCAATTAACTAGTTCTTTTCGTGTCATTTTGCTATTACCGAACCAAGGAACTTGTGGAGGCTCAGCAGAAAGGGTTTTGTACCAAATACCTTTTTCAGTGGAGATGTCATCAAAATACTCTTTCCACTGGTCGTGGCATCGCTTCTTCACGATTGGGATATAATCTGAAGACTGAAGGGTCACATGAAGAGGAATACCATCGGATTGAGCTACTCTGGCACACTCATCGGCGACCTCATTGCCAAAGACCCCCACGTGGGAAGGAACCCATTGCAGATAGATATTAATCCCATTACGTATCATGTTAACGATACTTTCAATAATAATATAAGCCTCCTTTCTCCCTAGCTTTCCTCTGTTACACGAAAGCAGGTGATACAAACTGCTTTTAGAATCAGTAAATATTACTATTTTTGTATAGTTAGTTGACATTATATAACGAATAGCCTCAACAATAGCCAAAAGTTCCAAGCACATGATATTTACATTAGGTACATTTACGCTAAACTTGGCCATCAACGACGCTGTCGGATCGAAGAAAGAGCATCCATTATGAACCCCCGTCTTTGACCCATCTGTATAAATATGAACAAAGTCAGCATAACTGTCCTGTATCATGGAAACATAATCATATCAATATCCTGTATCATAATCAATATTTAGGACTAAATATTCATAAATTCCAAAACAGACTTATTTATCAACTTCCTTTCTTTATTAATAAAATTGATTTATCCAACTTTATAAAGGTAAACATCCAAAACATAACTTCTTCTAAATCAAAATTATCGTAATTATACTTGATATATAAAATTATGACCATCACTGTTTAAATTCTCTATTCGATGATAGATGGCGCTAGGTGCATTTTACCAGAAAATCATATTACACTTTACGTTTTGATATGAGAATCAAAATTGTGATGGCCAAGGATTTTGATTTACTATATTGGCCTCTCGACGAAGTCGTCGTGGCGCCATGGTTACTGTGTGTATCATACGATATCGCAGGTAAAGCAACGTTAGCCGCGATCGGTACTTGGAGGGGTGACCGTCGACATTCATTTCTCACGGTGACTTCCGTGCTTCGGAGGGCACGATAAGCAGTTGGTCCCGGGTGCTGTATACTAGTAGTCGTTAGGGTTGGTTCAGAAGCCATTTTGGTGCCCTGAATATCTGACATCCACCATCCAGCACTGGGCCAGCTTGGTGGATTATGGCCTATACCTCCTCTATCTATTTAACAGGCAAAACCTCGCAATAATTAGTACAAGGAGCCACGTATGATAGGCTTAGAATAAACCTAGCACCCCTTGATAAGCGTGTCGTTAATGGTTAATCCGGGCGACTTATCCCGCTTGTAATAAAACTCCTATTTAGGCTGCAAACTGGACGGCAGCTGGCGCGAGAGCTACAGCGGCGCGGGCAGCGACGCGGGGAATCTGGGCTGTTCTCGACGCCGCGCCGTCGGGCGCTCGAGCGATTTGTCGCGGTTTCATACAAACTCAATACTTTTTATCGTGTCGCGGAAATCGCTGCCCGCGCCGCTGTCGCTGTCACTGCCGTCCAGTTTGCAGCCTTACGGTCTCCGTGATGCAGTGGTCATGACGCTACTACAATCGCGAGGTCAAGGGTTCGATTCGCACGGAACAAGAAAAACAAAATGTTTCGCGTCTGGGCATTTATTTAGATATGTATTTTATACCCTAGTGCGCTACATGGTATCACATATCACAAGCTTTGCTTACTTTGAGGCCATATAGTTGGTGTGATTGTCCGGGGATTTTATTTTTATTTTCATCTATCTATGCTCCCATGCAACTGGGAGCAGAAGAAAAACATAGCATGTACCAGCTGCTTCTCTTCCCGGTCATACTGTAAAAGTTAGTTGAGGGACAGAGGTTTTATTGGCGTTTTTCTGGGCGATAGCCTGACCCCCTGTAACTGCAACTGCTACATCATTATAATACCTCTAAATTTGTTAAATGTGACTTCAGATTCTTCTAAAGCCACTGATGTTCTGCCTACCTCACAAGGGATACAGGCGTGAAGTCATGTATGTATGTATGATTCATCTATCTAGTTGGTGGTCACCCTTCACATACCTAATGTTTGCCACCAAATAATTTAAACCGCATCTGTTGTAGTGTGTTCTGTCAATGTTTTATGACTAGCGAGTTGCCTCTTAAACCTTATCTCCTTACCTACCGTTATTATGACTGATGAGTCAAATGGTAAGTTAATAACAAATAATAAAGATCAACTTAAAGTAGAGCCCAATATATTTCTATGACGACCGGCTGGTGTAGTGGTAACATACATTGCCTTCTATGCCAGAGGTCCTGGGTTCGAATCCGGCGGCGGCGGATATTTGTGTGGTGAACACAGATATTAGTCGTCAAGTCATGAATGTTTATATGTTTATTTAAGTTTATTCTAATAAAAAATATGTATTTATTAAATATGTATGTTTATATATTTCTTAAGTATATCAGTTATCTAGTATCCATAACACAAGTTCTTTAAGAAACTTAATTTGGGCTAGATAATGTTGTGTGAGTGTCAGAAATAAATAAATACAAAGGTAAAGATAAGCCGTCGCTGCCGAGTGCTGTAAACGAGTGTTCAATGATCTTTATTTTTGTTTCAAAAGACATGCAAATGAAAAATGCACAAAATGATTCGCAATACGTTAAAAAGCACACGTTAAGCAGCCAACCCCGGGTAGGTACTGTGATCTTGTATCAGTAGTCGTTGGGATATGTCAGAAGTGGTGGTAAAGTTAAGTACCCCAAAATTTCTGACAATTCACTTACCAACACTGGGCCAGCTAGGTGATTTACGGCCCAATAAAACTGACAATCTGTCAAATCCAAAAAAAAAAATGTTATTGCCCATTTTTTTATAATAATGTATTCATTATAAAGATTGGTCAAACTTATATCAAATATCATATTTATTATAGTAAAAGCTCTCAAAACTTGAACGTAAAACAATATATAAAACCTAAACCTTTTGTTCATATTGAAAAATTAATGTTTGAACTGAGGGAAATTTGATGTTGATTTGACAGATATAACGTCTGGAATATTCTTTTTATTGGCAGTTTTAGAAGGTACAGTTTAGGCATATGATAAATGTTCCAGAACATAATTCCCACGCGTTAGAGCGATACACGACTATGCGCGCCATTTTTTATTGAATTGCTTGAGGTACAGTTTTTTTTCACATAGGCACAGTTAAGGTAGAGTTGTTTGGTGCAAATTTTGGGAATATTCAGACATCTATCATGCCATCCTGACAGACACAAGCCTCCTCTGTACCCAGGGGAGAGACTTATACTCCACTGCAGTGCCATGATTCTCTGGCACTGCAGTGCCAATCGCGAGGTCGTGGGTTCGATTCTCGCACAGAATAAAACAAAAACAATGTTCCATGTCTGGGTGTTTATCTATATTTTTATGTACATTCTAGGCCCCCTATTCGCTACATGGTATCCTCGCTCACAAGCTATGCTTACTCTAGGGCTTTGGTGTGAGTGTCTTGGGATTTTGATTTTGTTTTTTTTTTTTATTTTATAGGATGATATATTTATTTCAAGGCATAACAAAAAATTGCAAACACTTTTACACAATAAGATTAAACTAAAGTTAGAAAATTACATTTCTGGTTTACAATTCAATTATAATCATGCACACATAATATAGAAGACATTTAAATTTAAGCAAGTAAACAACATTTAAGAAAAAAAAAAACAAAGAACAAAAACTAGATACCTACTTATAAATTATTTTTCAATATTTTGTTTTTAAAAGAGGGTAGTGAATCATTAAACAAATCAATATCATCACTTGAACTATTGTATAATCGACACATTCTGTAAAGGGGATTGTTGAAAGATACATTGTTATTGGTTTTGGGTAAATTAAATAGTTTTTGATGTCTTACTGGTCTCATAGGAACTCTAAAAGAAAAATTGTGAATACTGTTTCCATCAATGTGATTATTTACAATTTTATACAAGAGATGCTATCGACCGCCGTGAACACATTTATAAGTGACTTAATTCTAGTGTTTATACGCGGCCTGACTAATAAGCTGATAGATTATTACAGCTACCTAATAAACGTATATTGCATGGAACAGTCGTTTCACTTAAGACAGTTTTGGTCATCTAACCTTGTATGTCAATAAAAGTCGTGCAAAAATTCTAAATTCCAGCCATTGTCACATTAAACTTAAAATATAAATCAATACAATTAAAACACAACTTTTTGTGGATATCCTATCAGCATTAAGCAAAAAATAAATTATATAATATGTTCTTTTTTTTCCTGTATTTGCTATTTTTTTTTAAGTTTCCTTCGCTCGGGGTTGCCAACTCTATGTTGTATTATATGAGAACAAACCTAACTGAATCCAATTAGGCGTGTAAGCCTAAAAACTCTACATTTTATAAAAATAAATATTTCCGACATCCACACAACTTTATCTCGCCCAAATTAAGTTTCTCGAATAGCTTGTGTATTATATAACATAAGCAGTATTTAAAAATATTTTGGACGTAATCCCCAGACAATCACACCAACTACATGGCATCAAAGTAAGCAAAGTTTGTGTTATGAGATACCAGAACGCCCAGACCCGGAAATTTTTTTTTTCTTGTTCCGTGCGGGAATCGAACTCTCAACCACTGGCGTCTGAGGCAGATAGGTTTACCCCATCGCCAAAGTCGTAATCAAATACTTTTTAAAAACAAATATACATCCATGAGTTGACGACTAAATATACAACGTCCATGGGATTCGAACCCAGGAGCTCTGGCATAGAAGTTAATATATGTCACCACTACATCAGCCGGTGAAAATGAATGTCTGTCTGTCTGTACTTTCGGGATAATCTTCAGAACTACTGCAATGATTATGTTTAAGTTTGCATAAGTCTGGAGTTATTTCTTGAGTGAATCAAAATCAAACTGAATCCGGGTGGAGCTGGATACTACAACTTCTAGTTTATAAACCACGGTTCCTAAGTAGGCAGACAAAAAAGATCTACAGGGTGAGTGGTGAGTAACTTTTGAAATTCATGGATGTGATAGTTTGAGAAAAAACGAAATATTAATTATTTACTGAGTAAACTTAACCGCAAGTTAAAAATTCACTACGCAATGCATGGTTACATGGGCGTAATACAATAGATACTTAGCGGGTGGTGGTGAGCGTGTGGCGGTAACACTACTGTGTGCGTGTTGACTGAGGCGGCGCGTCGGGAAAAGGGTAGTAATGTCTCTTTATTTATTTATAGGGAATCCTGGTGAAAAATTAAGTGCTCACTTTTATTACATAATTATGATCAGAATCGAGTACAGAGTGCTCTCCTTCAATATATAAAATTTGTCACCAGTCACTCTAAAGGCGACTAATTCAAGAGGTGATAAGACCCCTTAAATGATCATCTGGTTAGCGACTGTACAAAGTCAAGTATCAACGGTTCTGCGATGATGAGTTCCAGTTATGTTAAATAAGCACCCACTTCCTTCCTGCTTTCATCATCAACCTCATTTTAACTTACACATAATATTGAGGTCAAAGATCACAGATTGAAAGATGAACGTCAAAATGACACATTATTGCTATACTATTTGCTCTGTAACATGGTGATGGTGATAGTTTCCGTAATGGATCATTTCACTCGTGAAAGCCGCGATTTATAATTTGTGACTTAGTATTTCAGTTGTACCAGATTGTTCTAGTTATTATTATTATTAATACTTTATTGTACACCAACTAATAAAACAAATAAAAACAAAGAAATACAAAAGAAATGTACAACGGGAGGCCTTATAGCTAATAAGCTATTTCTTCCAGACAACCTTTGGGTGAGAAGTTGGATTCCAAGTTATATGTTAGGTGTCTTGGCTACTACAATAAATTTAAAATAATTATTTACATACATAGATATACAGCAGTTATTTAAACTTACATACGAAAAATGTTCCGTGTCTGGGTATTTGTCTATTTATGTATTTATAATCTAGGTTCCCCCCTAGTTCACTACATGGTATCCCATAACACAAGCTATGCTTACATTGGGGCCATATAGTTGGTGTGATTATCTGGGGATTTTATTTTTTATTTATTTTATTACACAGAATTGATATTTGTAAATGAGAAAGAATACCATAGATATACTAAAATCATAAAAGCTGAAAAGGAAGATTTTGCATATTCGTCAAAAGAGGGCATAATATGCGTGAAGCTATTTACCCAATCGCAGCTACACGAGCTGTCTCTGTGAGAGATATGGAATCATTTTGTGTGTCTCTTAATATTGACACCTTATGGATGATAACAATCATCGGGATACCATATAGCGAACTAGTGGGGAACCTAGATTATAAATACATAAAGAGATAAACACCCAGACACATTTTTTTTCTTGTTCTGTGCGGAAATCGAACCTGCATCTGGAGTCTAAGGCAGACATGATTACCCCATCGCCAAAGTGGTCGTCAAACATGACATTTTGGTTGCTAGGAAACGGTCCCTTGTCACCGAAATTTCTGTGAATATTCTGGCAGTATCTACAGACCGTTCACTATAAGATGCCCCCTACCTGCTGATGTTGGCAGCATTGTGGCAGCAGTGTTACCAATAATATTAACCCCGTAATCTAACTTTGTTTATACCTACCACGAATAAATATATGTTTAATTTTCTGATTTGTAAATAATAAACAACTATAAGACTAGGAAGGTTTTGAATGACGACACAATTTATATTATACGAGGGCGAATCAAAAAATTCTTAGAATGAATACAAAAAAAAAATATTAAACAAGAATATTTTATTTTTCTACGTAATCTCCTTCTAATCTTATACACTTAGAATACCGCATCTCCAACTTTCTTATTCCTTCCGCAAAAAATCATTTTCTCGACTATTAAAAAACTCCTCTGCGGCAGTCATAACCGCGTCATCATCGTCAAATTTAGTTCCACGAATATGCTCCTTTAATTTTGGAAATAAGTGAAAATCACTCGGGGCTAATGAGAATATGGTGCGTGATCAAGGACTTCGAAGCCAGCACTGCGGATTGCGGTGAGCGCAACGTCCGAACGATGAGGTGGAGCGTTATCCTGGAGAAACAACACGCCCAATGACAATTTCCCACGACGTTTTTCTTTAATCGCTTCACGTAATTTCGGGATTAAGTTTGCATAATAGGATCCAGCTATCGTTTGCCCTTTTGGCAAGTAATCAATAAAAAGGATTAATTCACTATCCCAGATAACGAAAACAGCTTGACAAGCAATAGTGCCAACATAACGGCAGGAACATCTTACGATGAACGGACAATAAACGCAATGACCAATAATATTTAAAAAAATCAGTTATAAAGCATCATATTGTTGTCGTACGACTTACCTCTAGATGTGATATTGACCTTCGCCCGAGTACCCGAAAATCCCAGCCACTTATTTCAACCAAATTGCTAGTAATTGCTGCATCCTTTCATTGCCTTGCAAAAGACTTACTAGAGTCTAAAATTAAGACTATAGAGTCTAAATTTCTTTACAAATCTTAAAGCATATTGTGACCTTTTGAATCTTTGCAGATTTAGCATCAATAAAGATTTTGCTTTTTGGATTTGGTTGTTATTTCAAAAGTCTTAAGGATTGTTGTTGCTTAGTGAGAGTTTTGGATAGAGGGGTGCAGGTTCGAATCGCGATAAATCAATTGAGTTAAGTTTGAGATCTTTGTTCTATATTTTGACGAAATAAAGGATTGTGTTTGTATCTGTTGCTTTGATCACGGCAAAAGAAATAAGCGGATTTTGATTTAACTAGGCATTTTTGTTAAGGAGAGGGAAAATAGGAAAAGTTTTACAGTAACTATTTCGAGCAGTTTATATCAATAAAAACCTCTACGGCACAGTGCGAGAGACACAAGTGGCGTTGGTTCGATTCTAGGTTCAAGGCAAGTGTTCATTTTATATGCTGACATTGTCAGTTAGGTACTTTAGGGCCCTAAAACTCCTCTAATGTTGATATGAAGGGCTCATTACAGTAGTTTCGATATTTAAATTGTATACAAGATCGCCACCTATATAATACTTAAGTATTGCAATCTTTTTTTTGGCCATAACATAGGTATACCTACATATAAAGCATCTTACAGACGTTATACCCCATAGTATCCGATAACGGTTTATACCATAGTAGCATGGTCAATTTAAACATTCGAGGTTACATAAATTCCCACCAAGCTGAAAATTGGTAAGATTGCTTAAAATATGCTTAAAAATAAAATTTGAAAGTTCCCCATAATTCCCTTGTATGGAATTTTGTTTATTCAAGGTCAAACGTCAAAAACATAAGTTTTTTGCAATTTTCAGTAAATCGGTAATTTTTGTCATAAAAATACCTAAGATCAAATTGGAGAGCATAAAATTATCTACAAAAATTGTGTTGATATTGTTTTCCTATGAGCTACCGTTTTGGAGATATAACCATTCAAAAAGTTATAAAAGTTGTAATTGTCATAATATGCACACGTTTCCACGCCACCTATGAGGTAGTGTTCTAAGCGCGTAAAAATATAAATTAACCAATATTTCCAAATTTGATTGTAAGTTTCGGATAAGTTTCGAATTCGAACAGTTACCTCTCTGTTGAAATTAATATCTAGGTAATATTAGTATAGAAAGTAAAAAAAGAAGTGCGACCTAGATACTTATTCTATAATAAAAATATTACATACATACGGGTCGAATTGATAACCTCCTTTTTTGAAGGCAAAAAACACTTATTTACCTGCATCGATCTGTTATATCCAAAAACAAGTACTTTAGTAATGGTTTCCTAACTACCAAATCTACAGTTTCATCAAAATCGGCAAAGTTAATTTCCCTTTCATTAATTTATGACCCCTAATCCTATAATATCTCAACGACCCTTCATTGTATAAAACATTCGTGACAGATGTATAATTGTATAAAATCTCAGTAGCGGTACTTATAACAAGTACACTAGAAAACTGTTACTTTTTGAAGTCAAAAAAATCAACTCTATAGCTTGTGCGACAAGGTTGATTTTTCAGTGACATTTGTGGGTGTCATTGTATTTTGAGTGCTGACATCTAGTGGTGGTCGGAATATAATACTTTTCGTATAGTAAGTGAACTTTTGTTAATTCGTAAATTGTTAATAATATTGAAGTTGAGTACTGGTGTAATTTTGAGTTGATACTTGATAATTTATTTGATGTTTATTATTTATGTTCTGAATTTTCAAAATTAAAATCTTATTAAAGTCTTATAAAAACAATAAGACTTTACTTTTTACCTACTTTACTTAAACATTTTTTAACGTATTTTTAAGTAGCTAAACTGCTAGTTTCGTTCGAGTGCAGTTTAACTAAAAGTTAGTCAACCTAAAGAACTATCCTTACACTGGAGCAAACTAGCTCAAAATCTGGTAAATATTTCCTGAGATTATTTCGATCATACGGACAGACGTTCGCTTTTATATGAATAGAATAGAATAGAATAATCTTTATTGTTGTTCAGTTACACAATTTTACAATTAGCTTATAAACTAAATTTCACAAAAAGATCTTAAAATAAAAAGAAATAAAATTATTATAACCAATCAACAAAAGGCGACGCCTCAGCTTAATCAATATATATAAAACTGTTCCGTTACTGACTGAGTGACTGAGGTACTGAGTGACTGAGTGACTGAGTGACTGACAGACAACGTACAGCCGTAACTACTAGGCGTAGAGAGCTGAAATTTGGAACATACATTCTTTAGGGGATGTAGGGGTGCACTAAGGAAGGAATTCCCGAAATTCCCACGGGAACGGGAAATACAGGACTTTTTAGTTTGTATGAAAAATCTTATTCATTGAGTGCACCGATGTGAAACTTGGTGTAAAGGTTTTTCAATATGTGTCTGGTTGTGTTATGAAAGGAATTCCCGAAATTCCCACGGGAACGGGAAATATTTGATGTTTTAGTTTGTATGAAAAAATCCCATCGCTTGAGTGCACGGATGTGATACTTGATATAAAGGTTCCTCAATAAGTGTCTGTTTGTATTATGGAAGGAATTCCTGAAATTCCCACGGGAAGGGGTTGGACTTTTTAGTTTGTATGAATAATCTTATTCCTTGAGTGTACGGATGTGATACTTGGCATGAAGGTTCTTCAAAGAGTGACTGGTTGTGTTACGAAAAAAATTCCCGAAATTCCCACGAGAAAGAGAAATATAGGACTTTTTAGTTTGTATGAAAAATCTTATTCCTTGAGTGCACCGATGTGAAACTTGGTGTTAAGGTTTTTCAATATGTGTCTGGTTGTGTTATGAAAGGAATTCCCGAAATTCCCACGGGAACGGGAAAAATATGATGTTTTAGTTTGTATTAAAAAATCCCATCCCTTGAGTGCACGGATGTGATACTTGATATAAAGGTTCCTCAATAAGTGTCTGTTTGTATTATGTTGGGAATTCCCGAAATTCCCACGGGAAGGGTTTGGACTTTTTAGTTTGTATGAAAAATCTTATTCCTTGAGTGTACGGATGTGATACTTGGCATGAAGGTTCTTCAAAGAGTGACTGGTTGTGTTACGAAAAAAATTCCCAAAATTCCCACGGGCATGGGAAATATATGATTTTTAGTTTATGTGAAAAAAACTTATTCCTTGAGTGCATGGGTGTGATACTTGGTATAAAGGTTCTTTGCAGTGGGTGTCTGGTTGTATAGTTTCTGAAATTTTCACGAGAAAGGTAGTTAAGCGCATACGAAGTTGCGGGATAAAGCTAGTGCTTTATAGATTTATAGATATTTTAGTGAGAATATTAGGTAAATTACTATGTCTTATTATACCATTTCATATTCATCCTGCCACCTAGGTAACTCAGCTAGAAAGAGTTATAAATTCATTCATGTTCATCCATACATTCATACATTCGTCAAAATTTCATTTTTTTATTTTCTAAAGTGAATACTATCGGTTTTGGCTAAGACTGTTTAATACCTTTAAATTTTTATGAATGGAAATCAAACCTGTGTGTATGAATGATGAACAAACCTACAAACTATCATATAACAAGCATTGTTAATTGAATTTGATACTTCGTCTTCCGGAGCTACCTGATTTGCAAGGAACGCTTTTTTTTATTAAAATTGACAACAAATCTACCTGATACTAGAGAGTATTGATAGTTTTATTATGAACTACTCGTAGCAGATTCGCACGGTTTTATAACATACAACATGACTCTAACCTGACTGTTAGTTTTGTGAGACGGTCCTTGTGGTGCAGTGGTCTACGCCAATCGTGACCTCAAGTTTGACCTCGATTCCCGATTCAGCCGGGGTTCGATTTCCGCACGAAACAAGAAAAAAAAGTGTTCCAGGTCCAATATATACGAGTATGTATTTATATTCTAGGATTCCCCAAGTTCAATAATATTTTAAAATATTATTAAACATGCAATGCTTCACTTTAACTGGGATTCACAATTTCTGTAAAGAAATTAGTCTCGGGTGGTCTTAGCTGCAAAGTTATACCATTAGATGAAGTTTCGTTGGCAATATAACGTAAAATCAAAAATGTGTTGAAAATAAAAGTAATTTCGAGGCGTACCGCCAGGCCCTGGTAGCTCAGTGGAAGAGCACTTTCCCTAGTTCGCTACATAGTATCCCATAACACAAGCTTTGCTTACTTTAAGGCCATGTAGTTAGTGTGATTTTCTGGGAATTTTGTGTAGAGGAGAACAGGTATGGTTGTCTCACGGGTTCGTTGTCACAACTGTCATAAAACAACACTTTTTCCTTGGTGGTAGGATCCCTTCTGGGTCCGCCTGGCTAGCGACCACCCTTTATATAAAGTCTGCCACCAAATGTTACCGCTCCGGCGGTAATGTGTTCCGGCAATATTGTATAAAGAGCCAGTTTCCTCCTAAACCCGTGTGCTTTCATCTTCGACCTCATCGTCACTTACCATCAGGTGAGATTGAGGTCAAACGCGGGTTTAGTCACCTATAAAAAAAAAAAAAAAACACTGAATGAATGAATATTTCAATAACAAGCGCCGAAGAAGCCAAGAATCGCAAGAGCGCTTCACCTCAGATACTCAGGTGGAGCGGAGAAGGAGGTGTCGCTCTTGTGCTTCTTGAATAAATGAATGAATGAGAAATTTATTGACACACATTCAACACATTCTTTGACGCTTGTTTTATAGCAGTTGTGACCACCAACCCGTGTGACACCCATACCCGTTCTCCCCTACTGTACTGTATTTCGGCTATCAAACTAGCAAACTCTTTAGCTTATTACTACCTAATAATAAACGAACATAATAAAGAAGTATTGAATTGATACAAACTTTGCTTGGTTTGCAGTACAAATAATCAATCATAACTTTAAGATAAACACAACCAAAATAAAAGTATATGACTAAGGCCCAATTATTCAATCGTCGGATGAAAGTTATCTGAGGAATGATATACATACATACATATATAACTTCACGCCTGTATCCCTTATGGGGTAGGCAGAACACCAGAGGTTGTAAGACCATTTGATGTCACTTTTAACTTTGGAAGTATTATAATAATGGATAGTGACTATTGCAATGACAGGGGGTCAACCTTTCGCCCACAAAAACGCCATGAAACCTCTGTCCCTTAACTTATTTTAACAGTAGGTATGCCCAAGAAGAGAAGCGGCTGGTACATTCTATGTTTTTCTTTCGCTACCAGTCCAGCATGGAGGAATGATATCTCGGCGGAATAAAGATATGTTACGATTTTTTCTAATTGTATGACAATGACATAGAAAGTCAGTAAACTTGAAGCTGTCAGATAATACTTTAACAAATAACTTTTATCTGACCATTGAAAAATCAGGTCTTAATCACATGTTAATGTCCAGTCTCTGTCCACGACTATCCTCATCCTCATCTCCATCCACATTATCTGTAATATCTCTCACCTCTAACGCTACATCTATCTACTTCTATCTTTACCTCTATATCTATGTCTACGTTTCTGTCTAATACTTGATTGCCTAATGTATAAATGTAATAGTAGACTCCAGAAGATCACCAACTCGTTCATGGGTCAATGTGTACGCTTTTATAATAAAATTCCAAAATATTTAACATTAACCCTTCGATAGATTTAAGGATAAGTATAAAGTTTTATTATAAGATATCCGGATGCAAGAAGATTGTAAATTGTTATTGTTATTGTGTATTTTTAAAAGATGATTGCTGTTGAGTTTCTTGCCACTTCTTCTCAACAGATCGACTTTCCGAAGTGGCGGTAGATTCAGTTCAATTTGTAAATTGTGACTTATTTCAAATGTATTTAAATACTTACGTAATAAAGATTCTTTTGACTTTGACTTTATTTTTTCTTACCTGTCCTTTAATTTGTTTTTATCAGGGACTAATCCATTTTTGACCTCAATCTCAGAGATGGTAAATTCGCTCCTATTCTACTAGGTACCTCCTAGTTAGGGTTGACAACCATACAGTTTTTCACTACATTATACTGTTTACTGTTGAACAAAAATAAAGTATAGAAAATATTGTTTTCAGCATAAAAAGCTTTACATGCTAGACTTTCTAAAAATATGTGTTTAAAACATTAAATAAATTGAATACTAATGTTTTTAAGTTTTTTGTATTTAAAATGCTCAATTATTCTTAAATAAATGAAAAATGTGATAAATAAAAATTACCCGACCAGGATTCGAACCTGGGACCTCTCGTTTGCCGGACGAGTGCTCTTCCAACTGAGGTACCGGGGCCTGGCGCTACGCCTCGAAATTACTTACCACATTTTTGTTTTTACGTTATATTGCTAACGGAGCTCCATCTCATGGTATAAGCTTTGCAGCTAAGACCAGCCGAGATCAATATCTTTACAGATATTGTGAATCCCAGTTAAAGTGAAGCATTGCAATGTTTTAATAATGTTTTTAAGTTTTTTGCATTTAAAATGCTAAATTATATCAATTATTTTTATTTATCACATTTTTCATTTATTTAAATTGAATACTGTTTATTTTTCCAAAATACTGTTTGATATTCTTTTTAAACTCAAATATATTTTATTTCTAGAAAAAAAGTTGGCAACCCTACTCCTAGGTAACTCCTTCCTCGGCTCATATGCTGTTGTCTTCTACCTCATCTTCACTTGTCATCGAAAGAGATTGAGGTTACACGTGGGTTTGGACACCATGAAAAAAATATCAGTGAAATGCATCAGTTGATTATCAAAAACAATATACCTATGAACCTGCAGGCCTATTATGGATCTCAAAACCAAGCGATGATATCATGAAATACTTTGACGTAAAACATATCATGCGATCTTTATTCGGTATTACTCCTCGGTGAAATCTCTTAGCTAAGCTCTTGCCGTGTAGAGTGAATACAATAATCCCAATATATAATAATATAGATAGTATTTATTTATTAATGCACAGAAAACGGAAAAAACACAAATGAAATCAAGAAACAAACATATCATATGCGATCGGGTGCGATCTCAATTAACGTTTTTAAGTCATAGATGATATCATTGAAACTTCGTTCATTCATTATATCATCATTGTATCATAGAAAGCTGAGAGTAAGAACAAAGTACATTATTACTCTAAGATAGAAATCTTGTTTATCATAAAAGAACCGTAATAAGCCTACTGGAATCGAACCCAGACACATCTTGTCACTACGCCACGGGGTTCGCAATTTGGCCATATGGAAGGCGTACTCGTATTTTATAGAAATATAATTTGAAAATATTTGTCGGTACACAACAATATGGGCAATTTGATGTAGGTTGAGCTTTTGTTGGCCAAGAGTGGAGTGGGACCACACGGGGTGATATTTATACCAACTAGTTTATACAACTATATTAATTTGTTAATAATATTTTTAAGTTTTTGCATTTAAAATGCTCACTTATTCTTAAATTAATGAAAAATGTGATAAATAAAAATTACCCGACCAGGATTCGAATCTGGGACCTCTCGTTTGCCGGACGAGTGCTATTCCATTGAGCTCCTGGGCCTGGCGGTACGCCTCGAAATTACTTACCAAATTTTTGTTTTTACGTTATATTGCTAACGTAGCTTCATCTATGGTATAGCTTTGCAGCTAGGACCACGCGAGACCAATTTCTTTACAGAAATTGTGAATGTATATTAATTTGTTCTTTATCAAGCGGATTTACTCACACGATTAGCATCGCATATGTCCGACTAATACATCTCTAATATTTTAGTCCTTCTTTTAAAATAGATATTGATTTAGCAATAACACCTATTAATGGTATTATGCATTTATACCAAAGAGGAAATCAATATAGTCTGGATATTAATCACTAGAATATGGGTAGCCAAGTCCCTTCGTTTAAAGCAGGGTTTCCTTGTTACCCATGTGACTTATAAGTACCTACATCAGATTGTACCCCCTACGTATAGATAGAATGTCCCAGAAATATCATCTCGGAGTGAAGTTTTTGAGAAATTATTAGTTTTTTGATTTAAGAATAAAGAAGAGATTGTTTGTGATCAGTTCAGGTGGAGTTTTTATGCTTTTGTAAAATTTTCAAGTAGGCACCTAGATGTTTGAGACTTTTAAAATAAATCGGAGGAGGAAATCACCACTAAACTAAATAAAACTAAACTTGCAAAATATTTGAAATGAGTTTTGAAGTATAAAAATCGTAAAGAAGTAAAGAGAATTTGATCTCCAATATTGCATTTATATTGATTTTTCTTTGATGTTATATATTCTTATGGCATATATTCTGTTTCAAGACACCCCCAATAAAAATTCAATGGTAAGGTAACCACAAAATCGGCCTCAATCGCCCAATTAAGGTGACGATTGACCTGAAAATTTCGCCGTATCGTAACATTCGCAGCGAGCGTGTTACGTTACGACATTAGGTACCTGACTGACCTGTAGCCTTGCTCGTGGCGAGCACGGTGCTCGACTGCGCTCCACCTCCGAGCTCTGATACCGCAGCAAGTTAAATAAAATATAAACTATACCAAAAATAAAATATTGCGGTAATATTTTCCACCAGTATGTTTCGCGCAGGTAGGTAGCTCAGGTCAACACAATCGATGTGCAGCGATGCGCCGTGACGCTTTTGTTGACGACAGTACCTCGAACTGGGGCAGGCCAATGGGAGAAGTACACTCGAGTATAGAAGTTTATTTGGGATTTTTTTTCGTCATGCTTAGATTTCCCATTCTGCCGTGATAAACATAAAAACGGTATATCAATAAAAATAGAAAAATTGTTTTAAGGGTCCGTATTAAAAAACCTATGAAAGTTTTCCCTCTATTCAGGAAAGTTATTGTAATTTTTTTTTCTTAGCTCTCCAAAGGTGATTGGGGCACCTGTTTTGCCCGTATGACGGCAGTATTATATATAAATTACCCAAACAACGTAGACTTTACAGAGGATGTAGACGATTCATTTTATAAACCTTATTGAGATTTTTTCTTTTGGATTTTTCTCATGTAAGAGGTACTAATGTCTCGAAGCAAATAAAATTTAGATTTTACATTTCTCTGATGAAGGAATAATAATTTTTGGTATTTGTATTAAATACCAAAAATTATTATTCCTTCACCAGAGCTCTAAATTGGTTTTGTATTTTTGTATTGAATAGGCTCAAAAACTACTGGACCGATTTAAAAATTTCTTTTACCATTACTTAGAGGGATTCTTCCGAATCCGTATAGGCTACTTTTTATCCCGAAAATCCCGCGGGAAAAACACAGCGCAACAGCTAGTAATAAATAAAATGACAAAAATTAAAAATAACTGATAAACAACATTATACTCATAAAAATAATTTCATAAATCAAGAAAAAATAAGATCAATATAATGGTTTATTAAATTAAATTATTTTTATGAGTATGATGATGTTTATCAGTTATTTTAAATTTTTTGTTACGGTTTTTTTTTGTCATTTTATTTTTTCTTAATTTTAATACCAATAAATGATGTGCATGTACAGTGATTAAAAAAAAATTCTTCGAATATTTGGTTTCAGTTCTGATTCTAATACTTATGTAGATATGATCATGCAATATACCTACCTTGAAACCCCTTCTGAATAAGTGATATTATTAATAAATAAAGCAATTGTGAATGTAATTTTAATAATGCCGTTATTTATTTAGTTATCAGTTTGTTTACAACATGAGAAAAGGTTTTTAGTAAACAATGAAACCAATTTAGAGCTTAATTAGGTTGTATTTCACTTCTAAGAATCAAGTTTAATACTAAATAGTATTGAAAATTAAGTAAAAAGTGTAAATTTTCGAACCGTTATAGCAGGCAAGGTAGCAGCTATACTAACACAGTTTTTGAACTATATGAAGCCAAAATACTTATTTAATAAGATTTAGGTAGTCAGAAGACTAGATCTGTGCTGCTTTTGAAAATCTGGGGCAACTTACCCTGCGTTCCATAGTACAAAAACACATATGTCATCATATCTCGATGAATATACGTTTTACAGAAAAATGTTAAAGAGTAAACGTAGATTGTTGGTAGCTTCTATCGAATGGAATTAATAAAAATCAACATTTCCCCTAAGTTCCTTTTTCCTCATTTTCCAGTTTCCTCAGTGCAACGTCCCATCGACTTTTATTTCAATGAAAAAAAGAATCTTACATTAAAATTTCACTTCTCCACACACCAGTACAATCACTACAACCATCATACAGATTATGACAGATTCATACAAATATTACATTGTAAGGGTCCCTTCACAAAGGGATAGGTACTATTTACCCTTTGAGCCTATTGTGTCCTACCTCTTAGGGTTACTTGTAACAGTTTATCGGGATTATACTAAGGGTTAAGTTTAACCCTTAAGCTGTTTGTGTATTATTGAATATTATTGAGTGTGCTTAGAGGTATTAAATAATTACGTTTATTTGTGGTTGTCAAAAAACTTGAGTAGATTTTAGTATAACTTATTTATAAGTGTGATTTTGTGGGTCTCTAAAACTTTCATAAATGTCACTATACTCTATATGCAGACAAACGTTGTCTGCGTATGGAATGCTCCATATGCAGAAAAATATTAGTATCGTTCACATTATCTGGTCCAAATTAGTTTCTTTCAAAACTTTTGTGATTCAGGCTATATGAACTAATCAACGGATTAATATCATCACATCATCACAACTTTTTGTATTGAGCCCACTGCAGGGCTATGAGTCTCTTTCCTGGGTGAGGTAGGTATATGCCCATAATCCACCAAGTGCTGTATGTCAGAAAGTTTAGGGCAGCGAAATGGCATCTGACAAAACCTAACGACTTCTGTATAGAAGTACACAGCACCTGGGACCGACTGCTTAACGTGCATTCCGAAGCACGGAAGAGAAATGAACGATCGGCGGTCACCCATCCAAGTACCGACCGCGCCGAATGTTGCTTAACCTGTGATATCGTTTGACAAATACAATAACCACGGCACCTGATTACTAATAAACTGATGATAAATATATGAACTTTAAATATGAGGTTACTTCCATGCTGGACTGGGAGCGAAAGAAAAACATAGAATGTACCAGCTGCTTCTCTTCCCGACGATACTGTAAAAGTCAGTTATGGGACAGAGGTTTTTTTTTGGGCGAAAGGCTGACTCCCTGTCAGAGTCAGAGTCTCTCTCCATCATTATAATGCCTCCAAATCTGTCAAACGTGACATTAGATAGTTTTATAATGTCAGGTGTTTTGCTTACCCCATGAGGGATACAGGCGTGAAGTTATGTATGTATTATGTAAATATGAGGTTTGACACAGCCGCTGCATCAACGTATCGCTAATGGCGACTAATAGAAGAAACCCCCCTTTGGTTGTATGACTCTTTCAGGGGTTGTATGACCCCTTTAGTCTTCATATAAAGTCTGTCGCTAAATATCACCACTAATTTATGGTTTCCGGCTTAAGAGCAAACTCACGCAGTCACCTTCGATCTCATGTACTTTTCTTAACATCAGTGTGGCTAAATGTGGATTTGGCCACATTTATAAAAATCATAGAAACTATTTTCGACGACCACTTTGGCGATGGGGTAAATCTATCTGCCTCAGACGCCAGAGGTTGCGGGTTCGATTCCCGCACGGAACAACAACAAAAAAATCCGTGTCTGGGTTTTTATCTATTTATGTATTTCTATTCTAGGTTCCCCCTAGTACGCTACATGGTATCCCGTAACACAAGGTATGCTTACTTTGGGGCCATGTAGTTGGTGTGATTGTTTGGGTATTTTATTTATTTATTATTTATATTTTACTAAGAAAGTAACTGAAATAACTGAAAACATGTGCTTAATAAAATAATTGAGCATTTTAAATGCAAATAAATATAAGGAGAAATGTAATGTCAAAAATGTATCATCAAAAATATATTCTTTTTATTATACACAGCTGATAAATATCTTTATTACTTAATAGTTAAAACTGTACTTACCTACAAGTACGAGCATGGTGGCCAAAACTGAAATGCTTTGGGTTGCTAATACCGACTTGGTATTATTTTTGGCTTTATCGTTAACAACTTACCTGGGTCTCACTGCGAAAGCGAAAGCGCAGAGGAAACCCCTCTACACCTACTGTGCCACTGTCCCGCAGTTATGCACAAGCGCTCCGCTCACCTGGATAAGCACGAGCTGGATCCAAAAGAAATTTACTCCTAGCATCGCCGTAAGGAAAATCCTAAATTTCCTGGACTCCATTGGAGTGTGCGGCGAGTTATAAAATGGGACTCACACAATAGATCTTTTAGGTCGCAGTGTGACGAGCGGACAAGACTGCTCATATAGTCCCAAAACCCCCAATAATAATAATACCAACTAACAATCCAACGTTTTAATTGAGTCTAAATCTATTCATCATTGAAATTAAATAAAAATATCAAATATGAGACACACATTTAAAAGTAAAACATAACCTTCAAAACAAAACCGACCAACAAACAAAACTCAATATACCAGAAATAAAAGCAATAAATCGTTGATTTGAACCGGAATCACACTTTTGTGAAAAACGACATTTTGCTGCTACACGAGCAAATAAAATTAAACGAATAAAACAAGACAAGACACCCGAGTTCGTTTGTTTTGTTTCGACACCTTCAAACTCATTAATATTGAGTTTTGATAAAAAGCGACCTTGTAAAGGATTGCTCCTCTTAGGACTTTTCGTTTGAAGTCAGAAAAAAGTTATTTACTTAATAAAGTAGGTATACCTCGACAGCGTCAAGCTATAATAATAATAAATAAAATCCCCAGACAATCACACGAACTACATGGCCCTAAAGTAAGCATAGCTTGTATTATGGGATACCATGCAGCGAACTAGGGGGGAACCTAGAATATAAATACATAAATAGATAAACACCCAGACACGGAACATTTTTTTTTCTTGTTCCGTGCGGGAATCGAACCCGCAACCACTGGCGTCTGAGGCAGACAGGTTTACCCCATCGCCAAAGTGGTCGTCTATTATTCATTGTATGTGTGCTCGTCTCAAGTTTATTGTCATTCAATGTAATTGTCGTACAATTATAAAAAAACGAAAAATATCTTTAGGATTCTGCTGAGTGCTAAATTATACGTCAGATAACTTGAAACACTAAGCCATAGATAAATAAAAACTTAAGTCCAATTGGTGGAAATGCATCTGACGGTAAGAGATGTTCTTCATTAATTAGAGATGGTGAAAATTGTATGAAAATAATTCGCTTTTACAAAAAAAAATGTATGGCTTTTATACTGTTAAAAAGAGAAAGCACAAAAGGAAGTTTCTACCTTACCTGAACCTGTATAGAATAGTTCATCTGAACATAAATACACTGTTGCCTATTTAATTACCAACCATTTGAATAGTTTTATAAGTAGGAACCTCTTCATTTTCTGTATTAATAAATGTCATAATTTCTTAATCAAAAATCTGTGTTAATGCTATTGTTAAGCCAGTTCAAGTTGTATTTATAATATCGCTGATGTGTAATAAATCTTTTGAAAATAAGTTTTCTACGTACCTTAAAATTGTATATCGCCATCAAATACGCTATTGATATTTTATTTTGACAATTAAAATTCATTTGTCATGAAAGCTCAGTTCACCGGTCAAATACAGAGCTCAACATTTAGTTTCTCTGGAAGATGAAAAAAGCCGCTTCGCCTCAAAGAGGCACATGAGGAAATTAATTCAGTTCCGGAGGTTTTTGTTATTTCCAGAACCTTCCACAGAGGCATAGTCAAATAGGTTTAAGGTTTGAGATAATATGTATTTCTCATTGAGAAATTAATAACGTTTTCGGTTACATGAGAAGATCCTATTTTAATGCGAAAGTTTAAATGTATGTGTGATTGTTCCTCTATCTCGGCAAAATGATATTGTCTTAAGTTTTCACGATTCATAATTTAAATAAAAGTACTTTTTAACCGGATTAATGGCGTATAATTTATATTTTACATTTTAACTCGACGTTTCGGTGTCTTTGCATACCCCGTGGTCACGAGCGACTGAGGCTAAGAGAGTATATTGTTCCATGGACTGAGGTGTCAGGCGTAAGATTGATAGTGGAAAAAGTTATACATCATCTCCATCTATTTCTCAGTCTTCGAGCATAGCGTTCGGGGTTAACACAAAATGGCAACGGCAAAATGGCTAAACGAAACTAAATGAAATGTTGTTTAAAAACAGTTTATAGTTTATAGTACATTGCTAAAAATAAAGGCATTTTATCCTGAAAAATGAATTGTTCTTATGTTACAAGAAAGAGTGTGATTGTTAGTCTTCCATAAAAAGAATGTTATGTTAATAAAAAGTCAGCATGCAGACTAAGGTGGTATGCATCCGTCCATCAGAAATCCATTCATTCAATATTTAAAGGTACCGGGACTGGTAGTGCCCTAGTTCAACCTTGCCCTTAATAAAATACTTTTTTCATTTTACATTTTGACTCGACGTTTCGGTGTCAATAAGTACAGACATATGGAGTTTCATTGTATATCTTAATCAACCTTTCCTATCCATTACAATTCTTTGTAATGAGCCCACTGCAGGGCTAATAGTCTCTCCCCTGGGTCACGAAGAGATATAGGCCATTCTCCACCAAGCTGGTCCAGTGCTGGTTCATGGATGTCAGAATTTGCAGGGCGCCGAAATGACTTCTCACAAACCCTAACGTACTGTATACAAGTATACAGCATCCGACACCGACTGCTTAACGTGCCATCTGAAGCACGAAAATCGCCGTGAGAAATGAATGGTCGTCGGTCACCCATCCAAGTACCAACCGCGCCGAACGTTGCTTAACCTGCTATACCGTATGATACACACAGTAACCACGGCGGCGCCAGGATGACTTTCACCTTTTCTATACACAAAAAAAAAACAATAAAATTGATCAAATTACTCATTCAAAATGGCCACTTCATCAACAACAAACTGCAAACGCCTAACCTCATCCAATACATCACCAGTTTGTCCTGGCACAAAAACTCTGTTACCAAGGCGCTTGATATCATCACTTTATAACACCTTTTTAATACACTCTGATGTATTATAATGTCCATAAACATTTCTATACCACCGTGGGACTTAATAAAAGATTAGTGCCACTGTATTATAAAGCTGTGTTCACAAAAAGAACAATATTCGTGTCCTTTTGTTAGTGCTAAGTTATGAACTTAAGCGAGTTTCGACTTTTTACACAATACTGACAAAACGCTGACGTATGTTAGTAAGGATGGAAATATTGATGATGATTTTGATTTGAAATGAAATGAAAAACTTTTATTCGCAGTAGGAATTCTTATACATTTAGCAAACGTCAAACGCTGGATGAGGGCGGCGCGGGTTCGGACGACATGACAAATCCTGGGGAAGACCTCCGTCCAGAAGTGTGCGTCTCTCGGCTCATGAAGATAATGATCGCTCATTTATCCACCAATGTCTACGTGTGGTCTACTACTACTTCTTTGGCTTTAAAAAAACGAAATGAAAGTAGAAACCTAGGTAGACCGAGAGTAAAAAGTGCTCATTATAGGTACGATTTGGCAGAAATACAGCTCTGCTATGACATGGACAAACGAACAGAAGATTTTTTTTAAATAACAGGAACCTCCGCTTATACAATCGTATAGTGGATTTACCAAAACTGCCTTCTTTTTTTGTACGGGGGCTGCCAAGGAGGGTATCGAACTGCCTGCTTCGGTTTCCTGACCAAACCTGTCGAGTGAATAGGTATACAATGATGGAAAAAATTAATTTTATATTTTAACGAAGTGTCAGACTTACTTATATTCAGTCTTCGAGATTAGCGTTCAGGATGAGTGCAAAACGAGCTGGCGGATATTCAGTTGTAAGTCCTACAGCTTGTTGAATATTAGATATATTGGCTTATAACTTTCACACTAGCTAATTATTCGTAAGTATAAGACTGTACAAACTTCTTCAACTTCTTCTGAACGTGCTTCTCCGAGTATCGGAGGTTGGCAGTCAGCAGTGCATAACGAGTCCTGTCCTTTATCCACAACGCTCACTACTCCAAACTTCTAAGATCTCCTGATCTTCTAACTTAGACCAGCAACTAATCCGCGTCTCCCGCGGTGCACATTAGCACAAGATCGGGCGCCCCGCTGTCTCTTTGTGACCGCCTGTGCCAGCCTTTATAGAAAAACTAAGCTAATTTACATCCGGACAGCGTTCTTTTCGGGTATACAGCTTAATGAATTTAGGGCTATTGGCAATTCCTTTTTTGAAATGTCATTTGTCTTTTTGATACTGATTTCTGAATGAATATCTGTGAGATACATATTTAGATTGAAAACACCTAACTATTGTGCGGGAAAAATAGATGCGCATTCTTCATTTTGGCAATTAGTACCTATTATCAAGTTTAAATTACGTTAATTGCTTCCATGCTGGACTGGGAGCGAAAGGAAAACATAGAATGTGCCAGCTGCTTCTCTTCCCGGGCGTACTGTAAAAGTCAGTAAAGGGACAGAGGTTTGAAAGGCATTTTTGTGGGCGATAGGCTGACCCCGTGTCACTACAATAGTCTATCTCCATCTTTATAATACCTCCAAATTAGTCAAACGTGACATCAGATGGTCTTATAATCTGTGGTGTTCTGCCTACCCCATAAGGGATACAGGCGTTACGTTATGTATGTATGTATGTAATTACATTAAGAATAATATAAATTATGTTATTTTACTTCAGAAATTCATAAGCAATATAAGGCTACATAAACACGTAAATATTTCTGAAATTCAAACCACACTATTTCATTTTTATTTTTATCAGGCCTAAATTTCATCAACCAAATATCTACCGCCACATTGGCAAAGTATATAATGAATGTTACCACTACACCAGCTGGTTGACGAGGAACACAAAACAAATATGAATGCTAACTAACAGCCCGTTCACACATGATCCGTTTTACTGGATACCTTTTTTGTATCGTAAATACGAAATAAAGTCGAATGAAGTCGTCGTGGCGCCGTGGTTACTGTGCATATCAAACGATATCGCAGATAAGCGCGCTCAGTGCGGCCAGTATTAGGATGGGTGACCGCCGACCATTTATTTCTCACGACGACTTCCGTGCTTCAGAGGGCACGTTAAGCAGTCCGTCCCGGGTTCTGTATACTTACAAGTAAAAAAAAGCACAGTGGTCGTTAGGGTTTGTCAGAAGCCATTTCGGCACCCTGAAATATCTGACATCCACCAACCAGCACTGGGCCAGCTTGGTGGATTACGGCTTAAACCTCCTCGTCACCTAGAGGAGAGACTCATAGCCCTGCAGTGGGCTCATTACACGGAGTTGTGATGACAATGATGATGATGGTCGTAAATAGGTACATATACTGAATACTGTGACATATTTGAAGTCACTCATACAAATCCATGCGCCATCGATGAAAAAAATTACGTATCCGGTAAAACGTATCCAGTAAAACGGACCATGTGTGAACGGGCTGTAAGTAGGTTATTTGCAGCTTTTACTTCTTTTGTCAGTTACCATTGATTTTTTCTCTTCATATTTTAGAAAGCGAACGTCTATGTCTATGTTTTAGGATATCTTCGAAACTACTGCGCAAAGAGTGACGTTCACGGTCTCTGACCTGTCAAACTACTCTTTGTTAGGTATGTGAATCTAAAAAGATGATATTGACATTGAAATGCTGCCTGTTTTTATCTAAACTATTGGTGCAGACTTCATTTATTTTCTTAGAAACGATATCAGGATTTTCATTTCAAGTGGATGATACGTGTTGTCTATTGATTGAGTAACTTTAGAGGGTGAAGTATTAAAATCCTTGCTGCGGTTTCTAATATAAGTAAACGATTTGGAATTAACCAAACATGAGCTATTATTTGCACTATATGTTGTTTTAATACATTACTCTTTTTGGTATGGTTTGCACCAGTCTAAGAGTAGTTTATGGGGCTCACTATAGGATATGAAACATCACGAATTCACGATACATTACCTTCGGGCCGGATTATCACGGATTTTCTCAACTAAGTCAGTGAAAACTTTCATTTGAAAAGATCCAAGCAATACGCTAGCGGAGCCAAATACTACAGCTAGGTCATTATTATTACCTAAATAAACACTTTTTAACCGGATTTATCGCGTATATTTACATTTTAAATTTTAACTCGACTTTTCGGTGTCTTTGCATATACCACGCTCGTGGCCGAAACGTCGAGTTAAAATTTAAAATGTAAATATACGTGATAAATCCGGTTAAAAAGTGTTTTATTTAAAAGTATGAATCGCGAAAACTTAAGACAATATTATTAGGTCATTATTAGGTTATAAATTCAGTTAAAATCTTACTTATATTATAAGTGTGAAGGTTTGAATGGATGGATGTATGGATGTTTGTTCCTCAATCACGGTAGAGCAGCTCGACGGATTTGGATGAAATTTGGCATGGTGATAGAATACAGCCTGGAATAGCGCATAAGCTTTAAAACCACACAAAACAGCCAGTACCTTCCACTATAAGACTTTAATCTCTGAAGTTTGGCAGCTAACAAATCTATTTAGAAATCAATGCTAAATTGACAAATAATGCAAAAAGCACACATTTATTGGCCCTCAGTAATTTAAGTATCGAATTTTGCCACGCGCCAAAAATAACGGTTGCATTTGTTTATTTTTTATAGTCCGTTTAATTTTAGAGTATTGAATTTCATATAATGAGTACAGTTGAGTTCGGAAGTGTGTTGCGTTTAACGTTTCATAGCTGTAATAAAACATAAAAGGTGGTAGGGATTGGCTAAGGATATAATGGAGAAATGGGTTACTGTACTTTATATTGTGATTAGCGATGAAACAGACATTGATGTAACAGCACCTACTTACATAATATCATGAGTTCGAAATATACTCTTTATTTAACTATAATTTTAATTAAATAAAATTATAAAAATTGTAATTTGGCGTATTTATAGTAAAAATAATGTACTAAAAATTTGTAGAAAATTTCTTAAAGCTATTCTTAGGTTTGTTTTTTTACTTGATGATACCATAAATGTACGTAACATATTAATCACTAGCAATATATTTGACAATATATTAACAAAGCACACTTTCAAGTAATAAATACATCAAAAAAATATTAATCCTACTAAATATTCTTGATACTTGAAAACTATCTCATATTTTTTTATAAATAAACAATACACAAAATTGTAATAATATATCCGTCTTTTTTGTATTAACATGGAAAAGTTCAAAGCAATTTGTATCTTAAGTCACAGGAAATAAAAACTAAGGAAGTGTTTTATTGTAAAGTCCTTATGGGTGTGGTCGTACGTTGAATAAGTCCTTTTCACTTCTTTTGTGTCGTGACCGCTTTTGTGCTCGATTGTACCGTGTGTTTGGAAATGGTTTAATCCCTACTAAGTATGTTCGGGGAATGTTTGCCAAATACGTTTATTAGGTGTCGTCGTGTAGGCACTTTTGGATTATGAAGTGCAAGGTTCAAATCTAGTGACAGTTGTTTCGGATTATTAACCGACTTCAAAAAAAGGAGGTTATCAGTTTGACTCGTAGTATGCAATATAATCAGAACTGCCCAGTTTTCGCATAATATGTTAGTCTATATCAGCGTCTGAACAAATGTGCTAAATTTCAAAAGTGTATGTATGTATGTTTTTATATTTGTGTTCACATATCTCCGGAACTACTAGTCCGATTTCAGAAATTCTTTCCTTTAAAAAAATATTTAGTTGGTAAGTATATTAAAGTGAGATAGTAGTTATCGTTTTTATTTTTTAGGTCAATTTTGTAGTCGGTTTTATTTTTTTCAGTTTTTTTTTTATTAAGTATGGATGGGACGTTTGCCTTCCATGCCACCTGATGTTAAGTGAACATGAAGACTAAGGTGGTACACGTCCATCCACGAGAAACCTATTCACTCGACGCTAAAAGTACTAGGACTATACTGGTCAGGGAAAATAGACGCAGGCAGTTCATTCCAAACCTTTGCGACCCGTATCAAAAAGGAGCTGTCAAAGCGCTTAGTTCGACTTTTCGGAATATCTACCAAGTACGGTAGATATTCTGTCTGCGTCTAAAATATTTTTATTCTCTTTATTATCTTGTAATGCCAATTAAACCCCTAGATAATCGTGTCGCAAGAGCCGACTAATTCGAGTCCCCTGCTTGGTGGTAGGATCCATTCAGGGTCCGACTGGCTAGCGACCACCCTTCATATAAAATCTGCCGCTACATATGACCGCTCCGGCGGTGATGCGTTCTGGCAATATTATATGAAGAGCCAGTTCTTTCCTAGGCCTGTGTGCTTTCATCTTAGATATGAGATATATACTTAACTTACGATCAGGTGAGATTGAGCGGGATTAGTCTATACTAATATATAAAGCTGAAGAGTTTGTTTGTTTGTTTGTTTGAACGCGCTAATCTCAGAAACTACAAGTGGGCTTTAAATTTTTTTTGCCCAACTCTTGATGAAGGTTATAGGCTATATTTTATCCCGAAATTCCCACGGGATCAAAAGTTACGCGGGTAAAACCGCGCGCGGTGGCTAGTCTGTAATAAAAATATACATGTAAAAAAATACTGGACTGGGAGCGAAAGAAAAACACAGAATGTGCCAGCTGCTTCTCTTCTCGGGCATACTGTAAGACAGCTAATGGACAGAGGTTTCATTGGCATTTTTGTGGGCGATAGACTGACCCCCTGTCACTGCAATAGCCTATCTCCATCATTATAATGATGTCTTATAACTACTGGTGCTCTGCCTACCCCATAAGGGATACAGGCGTGACGTTATGTAGGTATGTATGTATGTAAAAAAAAAGTATTTAACTATTATAGAAACGTAAAGTTCATTACACGATCATATTTCAAGGATATTATCTCTTGATTGCTTCAATCAATATTCTTTTGGTTTTAATCTACTAATTTAATTAAATAGTATGTCTCTTTAGGTATATTATTTCTATTTATGGCAAATTACTGAAGTTTTTGTATGTTGGTATCGGAATAGTTACTTTGCAAAATACAAGTTTTTCTAAAATACATACATATATACATAACGTCACGCCTGTATCCCTTATGGGGTAGGCAGAACACCAGAGGTTACTAGAGCATCTGATGTCACGTTTGACTAATTTGGAGGTATTATAAAGATGGAAAGAGACTATTGTAGTGACAGGGGGTCAGCGTATCGCCCACAAAACCGCCTTTAAAACCTCTGTCCCTTAACTTTTACAGTATGCCCGGGAAGAGAAGCAGCTGGCACATTCTACGTTTTTCTTTCGCTCCCAAAATTTACTGATAAAATTAGGTAACCTCAACTGCATAATATAAAATTCTATACATCTAGAGGCGTATTTTTAAATGTTTAATCTTTTTGTGGTAAAAGATGTTTAAATCTCTCGCATTCTAGGAAAATTTAATTTCCTGCTTCATAAAAAGGCTAGGGTCGGCTTACTACAACCCTAATTTAATAGATAAATAATATAAAATTACTAAAATGGCGACTAATCCGAGTGATCAGCACTTCATGTTAGAACCACTTCAAGATTCATCTGACTAGCAACCTCCCTTCTGCCGCTAAATATCACTGCTCCAATATTGTTGTTTTCTGGTAAGTGCCAGTTGCTACCTTTAAGTAGTTATGTGTGCTGTCATCGTTCGTTAACCCCGTCTTCACTCGGCATCAGGTGAGTTTCAGATCGAATTGATTTTAAAAAACGGGAAATCAACATATGTTTTAGTTTTTAATTATACTGCCTATCAGTTAGAACTGTAGTCACCTTTGGGATGGTTCTGCCAAATACCAGCTCGAAGCGCTAGACTCTGTTGACCGAAGAGCCCGTAAACTCATAAATAACAACAACCTTACAAATAAAAAATTGCAGACGCTGGAGCATCGTCGTAAGGTTGCTTGTTTGACAGTATTTTATCGGCTACAATTTGGTGAGTGTGCGAGTGCTTTTTTTGACCAAATTGAACCCACTCCTTTTTACCACCGGACTACCAGACGCAGACAGAACTTCCATCCCTACATAGTGGATTTACCAAGAAGTCGAACAAAACGCTTCGATAGTTCCTTTTTGGTACGGATTGCCAAGGTGTGGAATAATCTGTTTTTCCTGACCACTACAGTCCTGGAACTTTTAATTGTCCAGTGAATAAGTTTCTCGTGTAACACCATAATCTTCATGCGCACTTTCCATCTGGTGGCATGGAAGACAAATGTCCTATCCGTACAATATAAAAAAAAATATTATAAAAAAAAAATATTAACAAGGGTTGATGGAAAGAAATCGCTATAAAATTTCTTTTGTGACTCCATTTTTGTTATTTCTGTATGTTGATGTGGCTGTTTACCAAATAAGATCTTATTGCCAAATAAATAAGATTTAAATTTTTATTTGATTGCTATAAAGTCTATTTATTTTTAAATTCGGTCACCAGCTAGGCGAATTCAAATAGATCACCAATAAAACTATAACTTACTAAAATACAATCTCAAAAATATAAAATAAAATATAAAATACAAGGTCCAAGAGTAGAATAAAAATACAATGTCTTAAATTTATAGTCAACGTTAATCTTCTTGTTTCATATATAAGACTAACCAACCATTATGTACAGGGCAATACGTAGAACTTTGACGATAAGTATAAAGGACCCTATTACAGACTAGATAAAGGTCCTTTTCATGTATTGTTCTATAGAGAGAACGCTTAGTATAGTACATTTTCGAATGTATAAAGTCAGTACGTAATATATTGTTGGAAACCATGGAGTTTATGTACGGCTAAATATATTTTACAAGACTTTAGAAATATGGGCGACATAGAGTTAGGAATGTTGTAGAAGTGGCTAGGTTTATTTACACTTTATTGTAAGTGCATTAAAAATTACAAACAATTATAGTATAGAATGTATGGTGGACTATTCATTGCATAACATAAATAAATCCTTTGATACTCAAGATTAAGTTCACACCTATATTTTTATATTGGAAAATTATTTGAAGGAAGTAGAATTTATGTCATTCTATGAAAATAAATAGAATCTAATCTTTAAAAACAATAGAATGACATTTGAATATTATTCTTTGAGACTCATTTTTCTGAATCATCATTTTCGTTGAAATTTGAAAGTTACAAAAAGTTAATGATTCATGACTATTAATAGAGCCTTATGCAGTTTTCTTCATCATCATCATCATCACAACTCCGTGTAAATCTAATTATCAAGTTTTATTTCATGCACTAATTAATAATGACTTCAAATGACGCATAGTATTCTAGGATATTCGAACACAATTTTGTAATTTAAGTGTAATTTTATCTATAGTGGCCAGTGTTTAGTTAACGATAAAAAATAGTTTATTACAAATCTGAATAAATTACTTTAAAACAGAATTAAGTGAATAATTCCTTTTTTTATTGTCTTGTTTAATTCAGTACCTAATAAATCAATACCTGTGGGCTGTAACTCTAAATGATCATTTACTTGCTATTAATCAGTATTTTATGTTCTTTTTCCGGTTTATATTTCATAATATAATAGAACAGTCACAGATCTATGTTAAATTAGATGTAGCAAACGTCTCACAATATATAAAAATATAGCTTGCAATATTTAAAATAGGTTATTCTTTTGTTTTTTTTTTAGGATATGAATCTTAAAGTTTTAGTTTATTAAAATAACTACCGATTCAATAATAATTAATGCTATTCAATACCTGTATACGAAAATAACACGTTAAGCTTTTTTAGAGTAGGTCTAAAAAAGCGGTTGGTACCCCTAACCGCTTAACTCAAACTTTTAGATTTAAACCAGTTAAGGAATATTACCTATTGTCTATAGTATAGGGTATTGTTTCGTTTAAAACCTAATAAAGTGACTTAAATCAATCAATACCAACCCGGTTTTTCCCCGACACTTGCAAGAATACGGGTAAAAAAGTTTTTTATTTAATACAGTCGATCGTAAAAACTTAGAGAAAACTAACTTAAGTCACCTAGGTAGAAGTCAAAGGTTGACTTAATATATTTTATTTTATTTTATTTTATTTACGTAATTAAAATTCAGCAGCAAAATAAAATATTAAAAAACAACAAAAGACAAGGTATCTATCAAAATTAATTATTTAAATAAATTATTTTTTATTTTCATTTTATGTTGGCCTGAATTCTGTTCAAATACATATCACAGTACGAGGCGCGCCCACGTAGCGTAGGTCGACTTGTTGACTCTACCTAATATAGGTCTGTGTTCGGTGCAGATATAAAGTTAAGATTTCATTTCCTGTTAATATAAATAATTTAAGTACAGATAAATCGTTAAACTGAATTATTATTATTATAATTTTTTTAAAGTTACCTGTAGCTCAGAGACCTGATTGAATGACACATGACACAGTACATAATTACCTCCATATTTTTAATGAAGCTTGATAAATAACTTTTACAAATAGGAAAAGTAATATAATTTAATATTAAATATCTAAAAGTATAAGTTTAAAGCTTTTAAATAGATTCGCGTTCAATTAGACACCTTGGTCGGTAATAAAATTTAAAAACCTGTGTTCAAATTTTTCATTTTATATTCAATATAACGAAATATTAAAACTCAAAAAAAAAGCTCATACAAACACAACAATTAAAGAATAAAGTTCTTAAAAACACAAAAATAAAACTATTGTTTAACTGCGCCACTTCTATTTATTCCTAAGGCAACTCTTGCAAAAGCACGCTTTGATTCTGCCGCTCACCTCGCAGTATTTCTTTGTTTTTTTTTTACACGAAAATAATTCTTTCTTGCCAGCCAGCACTGCAAGACTCTACGACAAATATGCTTTGCCTTTTTGCCAGGGCCGGGATAAGGAATGTTTGAAAGATTGCCGCCAACTTCGCCGTTGACGGGAGATATTTTTGACAGCTGACGTTTGTTACCTTTTGACAATTTCGCAACCAAGTTCTGGTTACAGTTTGCATGATAGGGAGAGAAAGTTAAAGCTACGATTAGTTTTGTTGTGAATTTTAAAAAATGCCACAAGAATTTAAACTTCTCAGACATTTAGGTATTAAACAATATTCTGATACTAATCACGGGTGGTACAACAAAGCTCTCAATCGAATGAAAATGTCTTTAACACGCATCATCATATTCCTGGTAATTTTATAACTGAAAATACGTCCATAAAGGATTAAGGAACTCGTTTTTAAATCATGTTTATACAAATCAACTCTTTTATATTTTAATCCACATTACTATGCCAATAATCAAATTCTGCTGAAAGTTGGATCGTCCTAAGGACGTAAATATTCCTAGTCTAAAATGTCGAGATTTTTATTACTGTATTTGCCATTATAAAAAATGCGGGTAGTTTTAAGTTTGGTGCTTATCTGCTAGTGTTTATGATAGAAATCTATGCAGCTAAAGCTAATCATCCCTGTACTAAAAGACATGCAATTTGACAGGCAGGGATTTTAATAATCAACGAATGCAGAGCATTAAAAAAACCGACTTCACGTCACGGCTGAGTTATAATGTCATCAACGTAGGTAAATATTCTCCGAAATCATAAATATTTATTCGAAAATTTGAAATTTTCAATGAAGTACTCAACCGATTTTGAATAAATTTATATGTGACCAACTATGAAGTATCCTCTATCATATGAAACAACAATTTTCAAAATCAATTCATAATTATCCGAAATATCGTGTAACAAAGACACAAAAAAATCATACAGACGAATTGAGAACCTCCTCCTTTTTTGGAAGTCGGTTGAAAATAGACCAAAGGAGCCTTGAGATACCAATAAGTTGTCCTTTAAGTGACACTTCTTTTACTTTAAGTTTTGGCATAGGATAAGTGCCTCTCATAAAATTAATATTTAAAAGCATACGAACTTGAATTTTCTCTTAATATCACAACAAATAAGTATGTAGTAAAAACATAGATATATTTTTATTATATACTTATCAAAAGATTGAAAAGATTACTTTTTGGCCTTTGTTTTTGGTATTTCAATTAAACATTAAGTACAATTATTATTATTATCCGTATTATCCGTGGACAATGTCGTTGATCTACATTGAGTCTAAATTATTAAGTAAGTGTTTATAAATTGTAATGTTTCAATTTAAGATTGTTTATTGTCCCAAATAAATAAAAATAAAAATAAAATAAAAAAATATTTGATTAGATGTTAAAATAAGTCGCACCATTTATCTTGATGAGTATTGTTAAAGAAGCAATCTTTTTTAAGACTGGATAATGTCCTTCTGTGGTCCTTTCTTGGATAAAGAGTACTTAATTACATTTCTTCATCATGATGAAAATGATCATTACATCATTCATTTTGTAGGAAACTTCTCTTATCTAGGTGAAGAGATTTGAGCTGTAAACTAAGCAGTTGGCGCCTGTGCTTGTTGGTGGATATAAGACTTTTCAGGGTGCCAGAAGCATCTTACAAACCCCAATGACTACCTGATTTGCGCTCTATTTTCTTTTCAAATTCAAAAATTTATTTCTAACCGGATTTATCGCGTATATTTACATGTTAAATTTTTACTCGACGTTTCGGTGTCTTTGCAGACGCCGTGGTCACGAGCGACGATAATAATATTTAACTTACACTATACTATAATGACAAACTACCTACATTATAAGACGTAAACCAATTTAGGTTTTGAAGTGGGAGACTGGTGCCCCATTGAGGTTTCTCTGTACTAGGGGATCACCAGGCTCTTCCCTCGTGCCAAGTTCACGATACAATAATTCTTAAGCTATGACTAATTACTATTTGTTACATGATTTTTTACATTAAGTTAACAAGAGATTTTATCTTAAAAGCTAAATGTGTGCTGTTTATTTGGAGTGTGTATATGAGGTGTATGTGTGAGAGAGATGTCTTCATGTGTATGGGGTAAGTGTATTTGATGATGTGTGAGTGGGTGTGTGTGTGTGATGATGTGTCTATGATGATGTCTATAACAAGCACCCGGCACCAATTGCTAACATGCCTCCGAAGCACTAAAGTCATGGTAATAAACGAAGTTTTAGTGCTTAATCTGCCATATCGTGAAAGTGACCCACCAGTCACCCTGTATACATACCTTTTGTATACAGGGTGACTGGTGGGTCACTTTTGAAATGCAAGGACGTGATAGTTTGAGATCATACATGAAGAGAAAAAAAATATAATAAACTAAATATAAATTATTTACTGAGTAAACTTAACAGAAAGAAGCTCTCCTTCAGTATCTAAAATTTATCACCAGTCACCCTGTATATCAATTGATATTTCAGATTAAGCAACGCTCGGTGCGGTCGGTAAAATGATGGGTGACCGCCGATCATTAATTTCTCACGGCGACTGCCATGCTTCGGAAGGCTCGTTGAACAGTCGGTCTCAGCTGCTGTATACTTGCTGTATCAGAAGCCACTTAGGCGCTCTGAAAGTTCTGAGATCCACCAACCAGCCTTGGGTAAGCTAGGTGGATTATAGGCTATACCTCCTCGTCTCCCTGGGAAAAGACACATAGTCCTGCAGTAACTTCATTAAAAAGACATTACGATGAAGATGACGATGCACAGGATCCACTACAACAAGACAGCTTCATTTTTATTTTCTTTATTACGTTCAAATAAAATAATTTACTGCCGGATATTTTAAGTTACCTATAAATCGAGAACTGTTGCAGATCATCAAACAGAGAAAAGTGGCATATTTGGGACATGTCTTGCGCCAAGAGACGAAGTCATGGTTGAGAAACAAATAATCATAAAATCCCCAGACAATCACACCAACTACATGGCCTCAATGTAAGCAAAGTTTGTGTTATGAGATACCATGTAGCGAACTAAGGGGGAACCTGGAATATAAATACATAATACCCAAACACGGAACATTTTTTTCATGGTTCAGGTTTACCCCATCGCCAAAGTGGTGTACCAGCTGCTTCTCTTCCCGGGCATACTGTAAAAGTCAGTTAAGGGACAGAGATTTTATCGGCGTTTTTGTGGGCGATAGGCTGACCCCCTGTCACTGCTATAGTCTGTATCCATCATTGTAAAACCTCCTAAGTCGAACGTGACAACAGATGGTCTTAAAGCCTCTGGTGTTCTGCCTACCCCATAAGGGATACAGTTATGTATCTATGTATGTATGTACTTTTTCACTTTTTGCATTTTTTTCGGAAAACCAATAACAACATTTAGAACGGGATTTTTTATGTACTGTCCTTGTATACTATCCTGTTCAAGTTCGCGCGTAAAAGCTGGATAAGGGCGGCGCGGGAGCTAGCGAACGTGGAGAACCAATGGGTATGTCCAGCAGTGGACGAAGCCCGGCTGATGTTGATGTTTTTTGTATACAACCTAAATTTTTATTTTTTCTTTTTGGTTTGGGTTATGGTTAGGTAATGATAGTATTCAGAACTTTATTTTACATTCAAAGTTGTATGTACATTTTACATTCAAAGTTGTTGTACTTACTTTTTTTAACAAAGTTGTATATACTGCTAGGTATAAACTGTTTTTCTTCTACTTTAAGAGTAGGCGCTCCACGAATATAAGTCCAACAGTTTTTTTTTAAATTAAGAAGCGATATTCGTGCCCAAACACCAGTTACCTTGCGCAAGCGCAGGCGACCCCTCTGACAAAACGCACAAAGCAAAGACTGTTTTATTATTTTTTAAAAGGGGTTCTCTTTCCGTAGGCGGATACTTCCTGTCTTTATTATTATGTTATATTCAATAAAGCATAGTTTTGGGAGTTGGACTTTTTTATCCAAAATGTACAGTTTCGCATATGCTTCTTTTTTGTGTAAAAGGTGTTCCGGTTTGTGACGTTTTTTGAAGTTGTTCCTTTTTTAAATATTTTTCTGTAAGTTGAGTTGCGGTTTTTTAATATTTTTAGTCTTGGGTATTGTATTTGATGAAATTTCAGAGTTTAAGTATTAAAACTTTATAAATAAACTTAACTGACATAAGACTAACTTTGTAGTATGAAAGTAAGTTTGTAGTGATAAGTCAAAACATCAGAAACATGCTCTGAATAAATTTTCTTTTCTCAAAACTGATTAAGATTTAAATTCAGGGTTGATGAAGTTCTTTTATTCCAGAAATAAAGTAGGAATATATTTTAGATTCTTCTAGAAAACTATATAATTTGATCTAGAACTTACATACATACATACATAACATCACGCCTGTCTCCCTTTGAGGTATTTGCTGCGATCCAGACATACCTATTTCGCTTTTCCACGTTCATCAATCTTTTCATACATGATCGCCGGTTACGGGTACTTTTGACTAGGCCCTTTTTCAAAATGTCGCCAATTTGATCGACATACGTTCGCCTAGGCCGGCTCCTTCCAACAATACCATCTAGAACTTTTGACTATCAATACATCCAAGCGTCTTCGTCGACATTGTAGTCATAGCTAAGACTCTGCAGGAGCTAAGTAATATGTTCGATGACTTAAGTGGAAACTCGCAGATAGTAGATCTTTAAATAAACATGACCAAAAAGAAAATTATGTTGAATGTCGATCTTGAACCATCTGCTATGGTAGTTGGAGGTTCCACGCTCAGAGGCCTTAATAATTATTTATACCTTAGGATAAAAAATCCAGTCTCGTAGATCCAACTTTGAGATGTTTGAAAGTCGAATCCAAGTCGGTCGATCAGCGATGGACTCCGTAAAATCTTCTAGTCCCAAAACCCGTAGCGTCAAGACAACAAGTTCTTGACAAATGTGTGTTGCCAGAGACGGCACTAAGACGTGGTTATTAACAACGAATTCACGGTAACGGGCAATGTCAGATTTTCCCTACGGGATCGAGTAAAAAATTAGGATATTCGCTGGCGAACCCAAGTCACCGACATAGAAGTCGAACAAAACGCTTCGATAGTACCTTTTTGGTACGGATTGCCAAGGAGTGGAACAATCTGCCTGCGTCTGTTTTTCCTGACCACTACAGTCCTGGAACTTTTAAGTGTCGAGTGAATAGGTTTCTCGTGGATGGACGTGTAACACCATAGTCTTCATGCGCACTTTCCATCAGGTGGCATGGAAGACAAAGGTCCTATCCTTACAATATAAAAAAAAAAAAAACTCAGAAGGATCCATACAAAGTGGGTAATCTAAATTGTCGACGAAAATGCTTCAATACGTCCTTTATAGTACAAATTTTCAAGTTGTGAAACAAACTGGCTGTGAAATAAACAGACTATCTATCAGACTTAAGACTATCTCTTCCAGGCCTCTCGGTCAGGTTGGTCTCCTGCAAGGTGGACCGAATATCTGGTCAAGGCCGTCGGGTAACGCTGAATGTTGGCAGCGCATGATGTGGAGGATGTGAAAGACCATTGTCCAGCAATTAGGATGATATTTCTAGATTTTTGACGACCACTTTGGCGATGGGGTAAACCTATCTGCCTCAGACGACCGTGATTGCGAGTTCGATTCCCGCACGGAACAAAAAAAAATGTTCCGTGTCTGGGCGTTTATCTATATCTATTTTATATTCTAGGTTCCCATCTAGTTCGCTGCATGGTATCTCATAACACAATCTTTGCTTACTTTGAGGCCTTGTAGTTGGTGTGATTGTCTGGGGATTTTATTTATTATTTTTTGATTGTCGAGTGAATAGGTTACTCGTGTAATACCTTTTCCTACATTTCTAAATGTCACTTTCTATTGAAGGATAAACATCTTTTTTATTTTTTATTTAATTAACCATATAAAAGTCCCAAACATATTATAGTCGAATACAAAGTTATTCTGAAACTAAAGCATCAACCAAACCTTTTGACATCTATATCTTAAGATGTCCTGCCACCTTATACAATAAGGTACGAACTGACTGTCTTTAAAATCTCAAATTTCATCTATTTGGAAACTTTGATGCCACATATACAGGGTCCGCATATAATAGTCAATTATATTTTAATAGCAGATTAAGAATGACGAGTGGGACGTTTTTATTACTTGCTGTGTAGTCATAAGGTACAGATTTTTTTCAATTAGAAAAAAGAAATTTTCATCACTTAAAAGAATTATAAATTTTAATTTATGAAAAATGTTCAAAAAGAATCTTTTTTTTCGAAATTGAGAACCCCTCATCATTCTTAATCTGCTATTAAAATATTATTGACTATTATGTGGCGACCCTATATGTATGGAATGATAATAAAGAAAAATAAGGTAGATACTAAATTTAGCCAACTAAGCTATAATCTGGCAAATAATTCCATGCAGTAAACTGACAGTTCAAAATGTCAAATAGAAAAATAATGATTGAAAACGTACGAGTATTTGTCATTCGTGTAGCCTGAAATTTTAAAGAAATTTATAAATAATTGAATTTGAGGCGTGTACTATATCTTTAAAGTAACTTTAAGAAAATAATTAACTACCTAACATACCAAGTGCTTTAAAACGGTTACAGTAGAAGTAAAATCGACTTGATAACTTCTATATTTTTAAACTCGTTTTGTTGTTAAAAATTATATTTCAAGAATAGTTGCACTTTGGTAATAACACCAAAAGAAAAGAAATACTTGTGAGCCAAAATATTTTTTTTTTCATACATTACAATATTATTATTTGAATAATAATAACATTCACTACGAAGTCGTCGTGGCGCCGTGGTTACTGTGTGTATCATACGATATCGCAGGTTAAGCAACGTTCGGCGCGGTCGGTACTTGGATGGGTGACCGCCGACCATTCATTTCTCACGACGACTTCCGTGCTTCGGAGAGCACGTTAAGCAGTCGGTCCCGGGTGCTTTATAATTGTATACAGTAGTCGTTAGGGTTTGTCAGAAGCCATCTTGGCGCCCTGAAAATTCTGGCATCCACCACCCAGCACTGGGCCAGCTTGGTGGATTATGGCCTACACCTCCTCTTCACCCAGGGGAGAGACTCATGCCTTGCAGTGGGCTCATTACAAACAGTTGTGATGATGATGATGAACATTCACTTACTTAAACTGTCATTTTACTGAATTGAATTATTTGCCAGGGTATTGTCAAAAGCATGTAAAGTAATCAAAATTATTCATACCATCTAAAATATAATAACAAAATAACAAGAATAAATTTTGTAACTTACAAATAAAATTGATAACAAAAAATACGGGATCAATTCCTGTAATTTGTATTTAAACAGAATTTTGCCATGCTGTTTTTGTAACATAATTGTTATTGGACAAAATACATAAATAAATTATCGCCTAGAAAAATACGATACGAATACAAAGTACAAACAAAAAAGTAATAAACTCATTGAATGTAAACAATTTGAATTTAGAAAACATAAATATACGAAAAAGTCTCGAGCAAGTATATTCGAGGCAGGTTTTTTTGAATTTTAATGTTTTATTATAATTTTATTATGTCAAAGTTGCAATACTCAGGAGAACACCTTTTACACGGCTTTTAGTGTTCATTGTTAAGTTTCAATTTTAGCGAGATGGTTAGACCACTGTAACCGTTAACTTAAGAAACTTTAAAAAATAACAAATACGTTTTTTTTCCAGAGTTTTGGACTACACGGCTGCAAGTTACAAGACTTACATTACGGTAGCAGATCGACAACCATCTATACCTACATCACTACGACGACCACTTTGGCGATGGGGTAAACCTATCTGCCTCAATAACCACTGGCTTGCGAGTTCGATTCCCGCACGGAACAAGAAAAAAAATGTTCCGTGTCTGGGTGTTTATCTATTTATGTATTTGCATTCTAGGTCCCCCCTAGTTCGCTACACGTTATCCCATAACACAAGCTCTGCTTAGTTTGGGGCCATGTATAGTTGAATTGTTTTCGAATGATTTTCGTGACAGTTCAAAATTGACAACCTCAGTGACATTGCAACGCAACGAATTTGTTCGATCTTCCATTCGATTGATTTTACATATCGAATCAGTTGACGAAAAAAATGTATAAAAACTTACGATTACATGATGGCCGCTCATATTCAGCGATTCAATGTCGATTCAGTAGTGTCAATCCATATCATCTGAACGTTCCGTTTCTTTGAATATGTCAATTTGAGATGAATATTTTTTATGACATTTACTTAATTTACTTACAGTTATTAATAAAAATTACACTTGATTAATAGTTTAATTTCTTATTTCAGTATAAACAATTTTATTTACATAGTTTTTTTAATTTTATCGCGCCTATTTATATTTAATCAGTTGTAAATAATTTGCGCGTAATGGAAAATGAGAACTGTCAGGAAAATCATTTGAAAATTGAAAACAATTCAACTATAGTTGGTGTGATTGTCTGGGGATTTTATTTGTCAATCCTACGGCTCACGCACGAGCTACATATGTAGCCTGGGGTATAGTTTTTGTTCCTAACTTCGTGAAATCCTTTCAACTGTGAACCCCTAGCTAAGCTTGTCAGTAATTAGATTGTCAGTAATTAGATTGTCAGTTGGCATGAAGATTAAGATAATATTATAAATACATAACAAGGATAAAGATTTGCTGACTAGAGAGTTGAAACACTCAAACAAAATGCCCAAGACCAAAGACTTCGCGGCTCGCGGCTGCATACTTCACAGTACGCCCTACGTGCACACAGGTATAACTGCAAAAAACTCAGTTATCCCTTTACTGACGCCGCTGTGCAAAAACCGCGCAACCCACTCCCCGACGTTTCAATAAACGAATGCTATAATTGACTTGGGATCGCCATTTTAATTATATAGGCTTTGACCATCGCGGAAAAAAGTATTTTTTTCTCTGTAGCCTAGTTAGTAAAAAGTATTTTTGTCGGGTTTCTGTTAATTCTTAGTTTGGGGCAAGGAATGTGTTTATTGAATGTTTCGTAAGTTGTTTTACTATTTTGGGATGAGTTCGCCTTTGAGTCTAGGCGGTGTAGCTTCGCAGTATGAGGCTACTAAGTAGGTTCTTGTCGTCTTTCAGGTTATTAATGTAAACGGTTTTGAGTTGCGTGGGGTCGGCGTGGAACAGGCCTACCGTCCCTAGACTAGCATGTTGCAATAGCTGACTAATCCTATTGACACACGTTCGGTTTCAGGATACCCTCATGATTTAGCTGGTTAGCGATAAACCTTCATATAAAATCTGTCGCCAATATTTAAAGGCCAGTTTCTTCCCTTACCATTCCTTATCATTTTTAGGCTGTGGTCAATCGTAGGTTTAGTGACGTTCAAAAAGTTAGTAAACGAATACTGTATCCAGTCTAAATGGTGAATAGACCCGTAATAGTACGTCATTAAATATACAGGGTGATACTTCGAATGGGTCACTTTTGAAATTCGGGGTGACACACCAGGGAATTCTGGTTAAAAATTAAGTACCTATTTTTACATACATACATAATAATAACATTACATAGTCTAAACATTACATACCGTCACGCCTGTATCCCTTATGGGGTAGGCAGAGCACCAGAGGTTACAAGACCATACGATGTCACGTTTGACAAATTTGGAGGTATTATAAAGATGGAGAGACTATTGTAGTGACAGGGTGTCAGCCTATCGCCCGCAAAAACGCCTTTAAAACCTCTGTCCCTTAACTGACTTTTACAGTGTGCCGGGAAGAGAAGCAGCTGGCACATTCTTTGTTTTTCTTTTGCTCCCAGTCCAGCATGTACCTATATATATTACAGTACTATATACCGGTACCTATATACCGGTACTACTACCGGTACTGTAATATATTAAAAAAGCAGTACCTATTTTTATTACATAATTATGATCAGAATCGAGCACAGAGTGCTCTCCTTCAATACTACAGTTTGTCACCAGTCACCCTGTACATAGTAGATGCTCGTAGGATTATTAATGCATTGCCGATCCATGGCTTATGCTGGAAAAGTCGTTACAATGATGAGTGACCATCTAACATTCATTTCTCATGATTTATTTCTCATGATGAACTATTTTGTATTATTTCATTCTAAATGTATATTAATTTAAATTCACTTTATTTTATTCTAAATAAATTTTTTTTGACATTTCAATTTAATTTAATTTGTTAATTGATTTTTTTTTGCTTCCCTTTTTTGTATTATAAAGGATGTTTTACATTTTGATTGATCTTCATTGAGCTTCAGAGCGATCTCTACAAGACAACTCCAAGTATAGAAAAAAAAAGAAACTGTACAAACATCGGCAATAATAAAGCTTATTTAAGTATTTTTTAGGTAGGTACTAACTTTAAACTCTGATCTCTATCATGGAGGCTTTAGAGTCAAAAAACCTTTTTAAATAGAAAACATTAGGAAGATTAATAAGGAAATAAAAAGATTTTAAGCAGACAGCCGAAGTTTAACCCTATTTTGATGTAGATTAGTCTGAAAATAAATAAAATTGTTTATATCGCTTTTTGTGGCTCCTTTGAAATATGCTTCAAAGTAGGCACAACTACTTTTTAACCGGATTAATCGCGTATAGTTTATATTTTACATATTAACTCGACGTTTCGGTGTCTTTGCGAGCGACTGGTCTTAATCCGGTTAAAAAGTAGTTTTATGATATGTAAAATTCTATTTTACGATTACATAATTATTCAGGCTTGATAATGGTGCATTGCTTGCCGTGAAAATTCTGACATCCACCAACCAGCTCTGGGCCAGCTTGGTGGATTACGGGTTAAATCTCTTTGACGCACAGGGGAAAGTCAAAGTCAAAAGAATCTTTATTTCGTAAGTATTTAAAAACATTTGAAATAAGTCAATGTTCAATTTGGAAAGTCGATCTGTTGAGAAGAAGTGGCAAGAAACTCAAGCAATCATCTTTTAAAAATATACAATATCAATTAACAATCAGGGAATCCCATCTTTCTGGGAGAGACTCATCGCCCAGCAGTGAGCACATTAAAACAGTTGTGATTATTATTATATTGGGTTGTTTGGGGCCTATGGCGAACTTTTTTTTTAAATATTTTAAAAACACATCTCATAAAGAACTTAATAAAGAGCTATGATCTTTTTGAGTATTTTTTTAAATTTGAATTCTCGTCATTTTGACAGGATATGTACCAAGTTTTTATTTAATTTCAAAATTTAACTATAAATAATTTTATGTAACTTATTTTACTGCTAATAAACTTCTATTTTAAAATAGTTCTGAATTGATTTTAACGAGATATTTACAATGCTTTTATTTATAACTATATGAAAAAAATGTGAAATTGATGATGGTAAATATCCCGATAAAGTTAATTCATAACTTTTTCTATTAGAATAAATTTATACGGCCGAAAAGTTTAAGTAGCAATAAAATAACATAAAATTCGTTTATTGAATCTTACCATTCAAATTTTCCATTGGACGTCGCATCTTGTATACTTAGGAAAAAGGTTCCCGACTCCTGCAAGGCGACCTCCTTGGCGCAATGGTCGAGGCGGCGGCGTGAGAGATCGTGGGTTCGAGAAAATGCTTGGGTTTCTCTTCTAGTCTTAGATCAGAATTAGACCTTCCAGACCAAATGGGTATTTGTTAATTGCTTATGAATATTCCTAATAACCTCCCCAATATATTCTTTAATACGTAAAATTTTAATATACTTAAAATTCATTTCATCCAATAAACAGATCGTCTCTAATACGGATATTAGGCTTACATTAATTTATAAAAAAAAAAAACAAAGCATCAGATGTCCGTTGCAATTTGTTGCAACAGGCAACAGCGTGACTAAGGAATTATTTGCAAACTCTTTTTTGAAAACTTATTTGATCGCGATCGGAATTGCATTCCCTAGTTCGAGTCCCAGTTGGGTTGTCTTAGGTGGTCTTCATAACACAAACTTATATTAAAGCTTACTTTTAGGCCATATGGTTGATGTGTCAGTTAAAAAAAAAAAAACATAAACTAGTGTCAAGGAATTTTTCTGTTAAACGATAGATATACTTACCTCAAGTATATACTTAACAGTATCCTATAAATGGCGAAAATAGATAGATATACATTTTAAAGCCTTCAATATTCTATCAAAACAGTTCTTACTTATATAGTAACAATTTGTATAATATTGCACGGCAGAAAGTACAAATGCGGGGTTTTAAAATGTATTGAATTGTAATATAAAAATTGGTATATTCGGTGCTTGGCTTAAAAATAGAGCAAGCACTGTTCATGGAATATTCAAACAAGACCGATCTGTTAAACCAATCCACAGAAATATAACTTTTAAAATTCAAAATCTCACACTATGTGCTTTATTGTGAATCTATAGAACAAAAAAAAACTAAAAGCAAGTTCTTTTTTCAAATAATTACGATAAAAATTGTTTAAATGTTAACGCTACAAAATTCAAAAATCGAACTCACATTCTATACATTTAAAAACTTGGCGTACCTACGTGCTACACTGTAAAAACCAACCTACAGAAAAAAGTTTATAATATTCAAACAAGACCGATCTGTTAAACCAATCCACAGAAATATAACTTTTAAAATTCAAAATCTCACACCATGTGCTTTATTGTGAAAAAAAAAAACAAACAAACAAAAAAAACAACAAGCAAGTTCTTTTTTCTTTTTTCAAATAATTACGATAAAAATTGTTTAAATGTTAACGCTACAAAATTTAAAAATCGAACTCACATTCTATACATTTAAACTTGGCATACGTGCTACACTGTGAAACCAACCTACAGAAAAAAGTTTATAATTGACTCCATACTAGCTGTGGGCAATTATTCATGTCATCTTCTATTTTCTTATACACTATAGATTTCTTTTCTCTATCACTATGGCGTTTTTTTCTCGGAAACAATAGTTTCTTTTATTTTTATTTTATAATTAGTGATGACGCTATACTCAAAGTTATTCTATTCTACTGACCGTATAAGGAAAGTCGACGGAAACTAGTTTTATTTCTTAAGCTCGATATTTTTCTTGATTAGTCCTTTGAATAAGATTTCGAAGTAACTGTGACGAAATGAAATTATTGGAAATAATCTTTTAATAGTGGAGAGGTTAAGGCGGCATCTATCAAAGGTAAAATTAAGTTTGGCGCCAAAATATTGAAGGCTAAATTGACGGCTAGTGTGTAGTGGCAAAATATATTGTTTTCCATGTCAGAAGGTCCTGGGTTCGAACACATATGAGGGTTATTTGGATGAATATAAAGGGTGACTGGTGGGTCACTTTTGAAATAAAATTTCAAAAGTGACCCACCAGTCACCCTTTATAATCAGTTTATTTGTTATCTCCATAAAGCAAGTTCATTGAGTAGGTACTTTAATTTGGGTCTCAAATACATACATACATAACTTCACGCCTGCATCCCTTACGGAACACCAGAGGTGTTAAACCATCCGATGTCACGTTTGACAGATTTGGAGGCATTGGAATGGTGGAGAGAGAGAATATTGCAGTGATAGAGGGTCAGCCTCTCGCCCACAATAAAATCTCCCATAAAGTCTCTGTCCCTTAACTGACTTTTACAGTATGCCCGCGAAAAGAAGCAGCTGGCACACTATGTTTTTCCTTTGCTCCCAGTCCAAATATTCTTAGGCGATTTTTTAATGTTTGTAAAGTTTTATATTATTTTGTCTTCAGGTTGGCAGCGCTGATGCAGACAAAGAAAGTCGAAAGAACTGGGATTCCAAAATCAAACTCAAAATCACGTGACTTTATCTTTTTATTTGACAAAAGAATGTTTTCACTTTTTTAATTCCATTTTCCTTATTATACAATGTAATTATAAAGTATTTTTACTATCTAACTTTAATTATATTTATATTTAATTTTCTATATATTACAAAAAATATTTACAGTTTTTTTTTAATCTTCCCGTAAGACCCTCTTCTATACTTCTTTATTTTCAGTATTACAGTCTATTCTTGAATTTGTCTATATTTTATTTTATACAATAATAAAAACAAAATTGCATAAATACTGGCAAAAAGTTTAACAATTTGTCAAGAAGTGCGGTTTTAAACCATATAAGAAATAGACTTTAATATTGTAAAATCAAGAATTATTGCAGTACAGAAATTAATTAATAAAGTAAAATTTTATATAATCTTAAAATAAACAATTTTTGTATCGAACACAATTTTGCACATTTTTTTATATAAATTGTAATAAAAGTCTAAAAAACGCACTACTTAAAAATATTTATCACAAAAGACTGGTTCCTGTTTGTCTATATTTCTTTCAGTGATATAAATAAATAAATGATTCGATTAAAGCTTAATTCTTTATTTAAATTTCAAAACCTTTATTCATTTTTTATTACCAGTCAGTGATACCATCATACAATTTTGAAATAACACTCAAATTATAAATACCAAATTCTAAATTATTTTAAATTTTAGGAACGATCGAAAATCAAATTACAATTTAGTTAAAAATAAATTACAGATTTTAAAAACAGAACTATTTTGAAAAAAGAAACAGTCAGGTTTGAATATGGAACTTGAAAAATCTACATTAAATTCATTTCTACAATTTTCGTTTGCGGTTTTCCAGTAACAGCCCACGGCTATAAGACGGGCTGTCATTGGTTCCCGCTAAAGCAACTGTCACTGTCATGCGTCACGGTCGCTATAGGAACTGTCACGCTTTGACCACGACAAAACCACAAGATGGCGGACACTAGAGACGTGCCAACATGACATTCACTATACATAACATATACATCAATAATTATAAACAATACCCCTAAAACTTACTTATAAAAGAAAATGTACAATTTTAATAGTTATTTATTAAATATTTTTATCTCCTTATGTACTAGAAGTTGGTTGTGCTTTTAAATTTTCACAATAAAAGTATCAATACGCACTTTTGCGCGGTTGTGTCCCATCTTGCAAAACACTTACATAACAAATAATAATTGTTTTAGAATCGTAATTTTTCGGTAATTTTGCCCGATGATTGTTAAACTGCAGGCCAGACCCTGTTGACAAAATAAGGTTTTTAATAAACTTCTTTTTCTTATACGCAGTTTGTCATTGAAACTTTTATTGTAAAAAAGGTTCTAAAGAGTTGAGCAGGCAGTTTTAGTGTTAATTCCACGAAATAGAGAAAACCTATGGAAATGCTATGCATATAAAATATTTGGGAGACGATATCGCCAAACAAACACAAGAAAAGCCGTTTCTCCATACACTACGGAAAGACAACGATTGAAGTCCTGGTTCCTATTTTAGTTCAAAACAGTTTTATAACAACATCTCGTCCAACATGAGTATCTTACCTTATGACACTTATATTAGATTCAAAATCGATTAACAAGTATAAATAGTTAAAATCAATTTTCCCATGAAGATTTATTTATGACATTGCCTAATATTTCTACTCGTCAATAGAGGAACAGTTTCTGTTTTGATAGAATTATGACCGTTATGGCCATAATTGCAGTTAAGTGAATTTAGGCCAAGGACTGTATACCGGTATGAATTTCTGTACAATTTTTTTCTGTATGACGTCATACCGTTAAATTAGGTGTATTTAAAAATAACAGTACAGGGATTCATACTGAAATAATTCTTGTACCTTTTTTATTATTGTAGCATAGCTGATATTTTTTTCAGTTAACTGAAATTTTCCGGTATAAATATTAATATTGCTATTAAAATTTTATTTTTAAATAACTGTAGAATTTTCGATAGTTTAGTTGAAGCCTATGAAGCGTAGGTACATATGCTGACCTTGACATTTCGGTACAGAAATTAAATAAGTTAAAATATTTCTGTACTTAAAACATCTACAGAAATTAATCCGGTATACATTATTTGGGTACTGATATAATTAATTTAGATTTTAATAACTTGTACAGTTATTGTGTTTGATGAAGCAGTACGCTAATAAGGGTACTGAAATTTTACTAGTACTATTTAAAAAAATTATACCGATATGCAGTCCCTGATTTAGGCTAATACGTTATACTTGCCAACAGAGGGAATCGTTGCTCCGTTGAATGGGCGTAAGCTCGATTACTATTGACACGCTATCACACACTACTTAGCATTTCCATAGGTTGTCTCCTTTCTTAATACAATGTAGGCAAAGGACACCATATTTTAATTTTGTGCGATGGTATCACTGTTAAGGCTAGGAGTAGAACATTTTTCAGCTGTCTGGACAGTTGTATTCGTCAGGTCCAAGAGACCCTTCCCGTGGTACCCCGAAGGGTCTTAACCCCATGCGATGGAATAACGCAAGCCCGTTCTCACTGCAATGGGTTAAAATAATTTGAAATTTCATGATTTTTTGATACTAGAAATTGTGATGGAGCTAATGAAATGAAGTAATGAATGTGCAGAAAACAGTTTGTTAGTACGAAATAATCGGGTAAAAGGTATAAGACCATGCATGATTTCTGTCGCGTATGTAATTATCTATTCTAAAAACAAAACAAGCAATAAAAATAGAAATAATCCACAGTAAATATACTTTTTGCACATCGTTTGACTACGACGAAATATAATTTAACTTTTAATCATAGCTTTGATAATAAACAAAACGAAAATTGTTTCAAAATATTGGTATTCCATTTTTTTTCCTTTCTTTTTGAATCTAAGATGAGCTACTACAATGTCTACGTAACTTTATAACCTATCTTTTTAGTGTTAAATCGAGTGAAAGTTGTGCACAACTAGATTAATAAAATTATTGTTGAGATTAATCTATATATAGATCGCGCAAAAGCGCACTTTTCTGATATTTACTACGATCTCTACGTAAATAAATTAATAACATAGTGTACTCACGTCAAAAGCCCCGGGTTGGCCTCGGGCTGGTACCAGGAGTACTGCGGCACGTAGGGCGGGTGCTGCGGCGGCGGCTGGTGCAGCGCGTGAGTCGGCGCTTTCATGTCCCACGGACCCGTTGACGCGCCCTAAGGAAAGGGAAGGGTTATAGAATGGACAGAAATATTGCAATAACTATTTTTTTACAGGCGGGTGTAGTGGCAAAACATTAGGCCATTCGACATTATAATCACTAATTCTTAAGTTTCTTTAATTTCAAGGGTTAATTTTAATTAGCGCATTACGTTTTGCAGACAGCCTCTCCACATCAATCCCAACACAATGTGTTTGAATTTATGTGGTAGTTGGTATATAAATTCTTCAATGGGTGTTTATTTGTATTATGGAAGGAATTCCCGAAATTGTCACGGAAATGGAAAGAATTGGACTTTTTAGTTTGTATGAAAAATCTTATTCCCTAAGTCCAGTCCAGATGTGATACTTGGCATAAAAGTTCTTCAATGAGTGACTGGTTGTGTTAAACACAAAAAATGTATATTTCATAAATTGTAAAAAAAAAAGATTTGTAGCTTTTGTAACTATAAGAGTTGGGAACGCTTATAAGGATGGTTACCTATAAATATTTGTGTCTATCACGCTAAACGGTCTGTCAGATTCAAATAAAATAAACACAAGTAGAAAATGATCTTTAATTCATACGAAGTTGGAATATAAGCAGGTGAACTACACAAGTTTATAAATATATCTGGATAACCGCGCTTCAAACTTTTCATACATTTGTACAAAATTTCATCACAATCCGTCTCCCATTTTAGCATGAAAGAGTATCAACATACCTACAACTATCCATACAGACATTTACGTGAATAATATTAAAATGATGAAATAGTAAAATTTTATTAATTAAATACTTGTTATATAATTAAACATAATAACACGCGTTCTTTAAAATAAACCAAAACAACATTAAATATTAACGTTAATACATCGTTTTATACCATCTAAATTACTAATTACCAACAAAAATTCAATAATAATTAAAGATATTAATATTTCAGTGTCATACAAAATTTTCCTTTATACAGGGTGAACAAATTTAATTCGGTAAATGGAAAAGGTGCGACCAACCCCGCCCTTACAGGGTTAGATGTAAAATATGGAAATTGTTTTTCATATCTAAGTGTTTATGTGATTATACTAAAACTGTCCCCGAAATTTTAATTGTGAAATGAGTTTTTGTTACTTGACCTATTTATTATTATTATAGTGTGTAATGACATTAAAAAGAAAAATACAATTCACTCTTAGACGACTCGACGCCTAAGAGGCGTCAAGTAGGGTCGGCTATGAAATTCCGGCGATTATGTGTTTTGACTATGTTTTATGTAGAACCAGTTCCTTCCTAGCCCCGTGTGCTGTCATCTTCGACCTCATCTTCACTTACCATCAGGTGAAATTGAGGTTTAGCCATATTAAAAAAAAACTGTAATTGAGGCACTCAAGTTAAGCCTATTTTATCTGTGGTACTGCATTTATAATCTATAAGTTACCCCATAGAAGCGTCATGGGAAGAAATGGGATGATCTTTTTCATGAAAGAAGTCCCCCAGTTTGAGCGATAATACACCTTATGTGTTTGATATAAGAGCAATGCACGGGACAACTTTTATGAAAACGACTATACTAAAAGGGCGTCACCACACGCTATATAAAAATATTTAGCTAGATCAATCTCCAGGAACTACCCACTACCCACATTTGTGTTCAAAATTCTGTGCAGTCAAAACCTACACGCCATTTATAACACGATTCCCATTTTATTACATTTTGACATGCGATTGACAACGCGGACTTGTTTTTTAATTGCACAAGTTTTTCCGCGAAATTCAATTTTGGAACCGCGGCCATTTTTAAATTAATTTGACGCGTGTGTGTGATATGTACTTTTGTTTTCGTTTCTGGTTTTTGATTTGGTTTTTCAAGCTGTTAAGTAGAATTTGTTAGTAGAAATATTTATGTTTGTAACCTTAATTGGAAAAAATTAAGACTTACTTGCTGTACGATTTTTTAATACATAAAATAAGTTATAAATAAAATATTCTAGGCGTAAAGCTTCTGGAAAAGGTTACAACCAAAGATAATCTAGAATAAATTGCTTGGTTCCAACTCGTATCTTACGAATTTCAGTTCATAGAGATTTTTTCTTAGAAAATACTTATTATTTGCTATTTTTTAAAATTAAAGTATTTAAAGTTAGGTAATACTTACGTATCCAACTCTAGGGTCCCATGACTGCTGGTGCGGAGGTTTCACATCACAGGACGATTCGGGTGAACGACCCGAATTCGGCTGATGGTAGAAATTCTATGTTAGACAATAAATTAACTGCTTTTAACAGTATATTGTAGTTTATAAAGCAAAATATTAAAGCTGAATATTAAATTTTGGCTATTCAATATAATTTTGAATATTGAAATAGGCCTTCATGTCTAGATAAGCATGTCGTAAATGGTGGCGTGTGGCGCCACCTTAAGAAGAGAGCTACACATCTCCTCCCGTGGGGGTCTTAAGGCTGCAAACTGGAGGGCAGCGACAGCATCAGCGAGAGTGACAGCGGCGCGGGCAGCGATTTCCGCGACACGAAAGAAAATATTGAGTTTGTATTGCACCGAGACAAATCGCTCTCACGCTGGCGTCGAGAACGGCCCAGATTTCCCGCGCCACTGTCGCTGACGCTGCCACCATTCAGTTTGCAGCCTAACAGGCGGCTAAGGGACAAATAATAATCCAGAGGACAGGCAGCAGCGCCTTTTTGCGTAGCTAAAACATCATGGCATTTCCAAGCTGCTGATGATGATGATGAAAAGGTGAATAATCCTAGCGACCTCTGGTTGGACCCTTTAGGGTTCGTTTAGCTAACGACCACCCATCGTCTTAAGTTCTTCTTATCATTACTTGCCATCAAGTATTATTGAGGTCAACAGTGGAATTAATCCAAACTAACAAAAATATCATCGTGGCGCCGTGGTTACTGTGTGTATCATACGATGTCACAGGTTAAGCAACGTTCGGCGCGGTCGGTACTTGGATGGGTGACCGCCGACCATGCATATCTCACGACGACTTCCGTGCTTCGGAGGGCACGTTAAGCAGTCGGTCCCGGGTGCTGTATACTTGTATACAGTAGTCGTTAAGGTTTGTCAGAAGCCATCTTGGCGCTCTGAAAATTCTGGCATCCACCACCCAGCACTGAGCCAGCTGGGTGGATTATGGCCTATACCTCCTCTTCCCCCAGGGGAGAGACTCATGCCCTGCAGTGGGCTCATTATAAAGAGGTGTGATGATGATGACCAAAAATATTCGAAATTCGACCTTATTGCCTCCAAAGATTGTGATCAAAAGCAGTTTTAGTTCAGACTAAAATATTATAAGACATGGTTGCCTTTGTATCTACTATTGTATTCTCAGTTTTTAGTAAAAGTAATGCTCTGCCCTGGATTAGCGTGTCATAAAAGACGACTTATCCGAGTCTTATATGACTTATCATGGTCGCTAACCAGGTCTACCTGGTTAGCGACCATGCTTTATACAAAATTTGCCGCCAGATATCACCACCCCGTCGTTGGCGATAATTATGTTCCGACATTAACATCAGGTGAGATTGATGACAAACACGATATTAGCAATACTACATAGGCACCTAATTTTAAACAAAAACTTCAATGTAATAAAATCTGACAAAGAATCTTACATATCCAACCTTTACATCCCAATTTTGATGGGTCGGCTGCTTCACATCCCAAGGGGTCCCAGTGGGGGACAATCCCGGTGAAAGTTCTGACACGGGAGTCGAACTTGGAGTCGGGGAGTGCGCCTGCGTGGGCCCTGATTGATACGCCGATGGGGAATGTTGAGAACCGCTGGAACTACCACCGCCGCCTCCTAGGGGAAATTTGGGGGTTAGAATTTGGGAATTTAAGGTAAGGTATGGGTTAGTTTAGTCTTGAGTGATGTGGCAGAGATACGGTGGATGTTTTTCGAAATCGGTTGAGTAGTTTTTGAGTTTTTTTGGTGAGAAGTTATAAACCTGGATCGAAGCAATTGGTGTTCCCTGGGGTAAGCATCTGCCTACCCCAAAGGGAGACAGGCGTGAGGTTATGTATGTATGTAAGTTGTAAACATACAAAAATTTAATGTTTGTAGTATTGAAAACAGGAAAAACATTGAATCTTTTGCCTTTATAATTATTAGTAATGATATACAGTATTACTAGAATGACACCTAATACACACATGATTAGAAAACTGTTAAGGTCCTGCCATGAGCAATATATTTTAGATTAAAGTATATTTAAATTTAATTCAAATGTATTTTAAATAAAAATGCTCAACCCCATGTTAGAAATCATTAAGTTCTTTTTGCTTAATTTCAGTATATTCCATACTATAGCTTGAATAATTGATTAAATTATAAATGAACTTTATTCTTACCGTGTAAGAGCTGGTTATTGTTTGGCGGGCTTCCAGGTGCCAGGCCTAAGCTTGGAGGAGGAGCACCCACTTGAGCTGCCTTCATCATCTTCTTGTATTTACTGCGCCGGTTTTGAAACCAAATTTTCACCTGTAACAAATAAAAACTATTAGTTAAATCAAACATTACTAAAGTAGGTAGTATAAATAATAATAGTAATAGTATAAACCTATGTTAATTATAAAATCAATAATCCTTTATAAAAAATAATAGGATTTAAAAAGGATTGACTTTAAAAACGCCAATGAACACCTATGATGGTATAGCATATATGATCATATAAATAAATAAATAATTCTGACACTCACACATCCTTATCTAGCCCAAATTAAGTTTCTTAAAGAACTTGTGTTATGGATACTAGATAATTGATATACTTAAGAAATATATAAACATACGTATTGAATAAATACATATTTTTTATTGCAATAAACTTAAATAAACATATAAACATCCATGACTTGACGGCTAATATCTGTGTTCATCACAGCGATATCCGCCGCCGCCGGGATTTGGACCCAGGACCTCTGGTATAGAAGGCAATGTATGTTACCACTACACCAGCCGGTTTTCAAATATGATAATAATATATATATGATCATATATGATCAACAAACGAAATAAGAATCATATAAATCTTTTAAGAACTATTTCTAGTATTAGCAAGGTAACTTTGTTAAAGTAGTTGTCATGGATTTCCGCAAAGTAGGTAACGCCTGATTCAATCAATTATATCAAGTCGGCAAGCATAGCCGTACAGGCTCGTCTATATTTAAAACTTACTAAACTCCATAGGATGGCTGTACAGAACGTTTGGTTCAATCAAAAATGCAAACATCTCAATATAATTTCTAAATATATCAACATTCGCACAAAAACGTTCTGTTCAGCCGCCACTACAGCCATAAGAAAAGCGGAATAAATCTAGCTACATTTAAAAATTTTATATTCTGAATTATCCTTCAAACTACATAACGTGGAATTTGATATTCTAGACGAAAAAGCTAGAGATTTCGCTTCAATTGAAGCTCACAAAAATACATATCCCAGAGTAAAAAATTTTTACTTTATTAAGTCACGGAATTAGCAAGGTAACTTTGTTAAAGTAGTTTTTAAGAACTAGTTGTTTATAATCCCGGGAATATAAGGATAAGGAGTAGCCTATGTGTTAAACCAGACTCTGCACTGTCACAAAAAGTAAGAAGAGTTTAATAAAAACCCCTTTTTATTTTATTCTAGTTACGCTTTCATATACATTGCATTTAAAGAATTTCTGTTATCCTTAAAAGATATTCACGTATGTAAAGGTAACTGATGTGAATTGGTTTACCTGGATAACGGTTAACCGTTTTAAATTAGGAACAGATATTATCCGTTTAAAACCGGTGTACCTACCTTTGCCTGGTTTAAGGTAAGTAGGTAATATATAAATCTTGAAAGTTACAACATCGAAATTGAAGCACCAATGCAAACAATTACTCTCAACCCCTAGTGTAAGGGTGCATCGACGTAGGTGGAGCCATCTACGTTCCGTTAGATCACCGTTACATAGGGATGGGTGCTCTACGATAGAAACTATCGATAGAAAATATTAGAAGTCTATTTTTTTGGATCGTTTATACATACATTTTATGAATGTATTTTCTTCGCAATTATTAAAAACTGATATACTTTGTAAAGTATTTTATGACAGGTATATGTATAATTGAAATTCACGTCAGAAATAGTTTAAGTCTATTTCGGATAATATAATAGGGTAAAAGCACCAATTAATACTAATATATGGAATTACGAGCAAATGTTAAGATCTGAATTAAGATCTACAAATCATTTTCAAGTTAATAACAGTAGTTGACTTAAACAATTTGATTAAGTAGCGGAAAAACAAGATTCAGTGCAAATAATTGACTTAAAAGTTACCAAAAAAAGATTAATTGAATACTTAAACTGTCATCATTAAGTAAGCAGTTTATAAATCAGAAGACATAATTAACTTAAAGTTACTCTCGTTTAAGTTTTTAAGTGTTTTCTTATTGAATGAGTTATTAAGTGAATTTATTTATGTTTTCTGTCGAGCACGTACTAATTAAAATTGCTAATTGGTGATAATAATAGGTTCATGTGCTATTTTAATTATTTTTATTACAGTTTTTTTCTTTACACTTTTAATAAAGCAGATAATGGTGTAACTATTTGGCGTTAAAAAACTTGTACGTTATATGTAGCAAATATACGTAGAACTGACTTTTGCTCATGTATAGTCACAATATATTAATTCTGAAGCTTGATAAATAATGAAAAGCGACACTTTAATCTTAACGAACTTTAGGTCGAACAATCTCAAAGCCATTGAAATTACGGAAACAATAGGATTTTCAGCTTCATTTTCATTTTTATGCCATATGCCCTGGGCACAATCATCAGTGAATCATTCAATTAATAAATAAATAATAAATATTTCTGACACTCACACAACATTATCTAGCACAAGTTTCTTTAAGGACTTGTGTTATGGATACTAGATAACTGATATACTTACTTAAGAAATATATAAACATACATATAGAATAAATAAATATATTTTATTATAAAATAAACTTAAATAAACATATAAACATCCATGACTTGACGACTAATATCTGTGTTCATCACACAAATATCCGTCGCCGCCGGGATTCGAACCCAGGACCTCTGGCATAGAAGGCAATGTACGTTACCCCTACACCAGCCGGTTGACTTTGACTGACATCTAAAAATCCTCACATAAAAAACATCGATAGAGACGTCGATAGAGTACATCCCTAAATCCCACCCTTAGTTCACCCCACCACGATTAGTCGGGTCGAGGAGCGTGTTACAGCTTAACCTGCCTAACCTATAAGGTATTTATGTTTCGGATAGGTGAGACTCCATGAAAGAATAACTGAAATTTATTCTAAGTAACTGATTATTAATTTTGTCATAAATACTTTGTTAGGTACCTATACAAATTTTATTATTGGTATGATTTTTACAGTAGACAAAGGAAAGCTTTTTATCGACAATTTTGTAAATTAATTTTCTTTACTTTTAAGATTTACGATACACAGCAGAATTTTTCGCAATGCTATATTTTGTAAGAGCAGTTGTTAAGTGTGTGAATTGTGAAATAAGCTTATTTTTCTGAGTAAATTCCCTTGACCATAAATCGCATATCAATAAGAGAAGGCAATATTCAATTTTCATTCTTTTCCTCAAAATTTTACTTTCGAATCAAATATGTATAATTTACTTTTATAATAACTCAGATAAAGTAGAATACGTCGATACTTACATCAAAAATAATGTTGCAAGCTCAATTTATACATAAAATCACAAAAAAAAGAGATTTCATAATAAACTCTTTTCACATAATTTTGTACGAATTCACCGAACCGTTGAAAGTCAAAATAATTTTAACAAATCGTACATATGATGTGTTTTTTTTACAAACAGTAATGACAATATAATTGATTGTGAATTTGACCAAAATCATGGTGACATTCATTCAAATGTATTACAACATACCTTTATATTAATTCGAAACTCGTATTCATTTGTGCCTACTGTGCGATTTTTTTTTACTTACCTCAGATTATTTTGTATTCCATATTTAAAATTAAACCTTTAACGCTATTTCGTACCTCTGGTGATAGACTTGCCTGCCATGTTAGTTTAGCATGATAATCAGAAAAAATGGAAATTAGTGGAAAAGTTTATAATTATGGAAATATACGTAGGTATATCGTAGTTATGAATAAAAATTAACTCAAAATAATATGCTAGTGCTAGTGTGAGTCAAGGAATTAGCAAGGTAACTTAGTTATAGTTGTCATGGATTTCCGCGAAGTAACGCCTGATGCAACGGAAACTAAATAAATACAAAGAAAAAATATCATACGGAAGTGAGTTTGATTCCGAATTTCATCAATTTTGCATTAAAACTTATACACTGTCTTTTTAAGATTCGCAAAGCTGACACTTAAAAAATCATATAAAACTAAGTCCGATGCTCTATGTTCTTCTTTTCAGTTTTAGTAAGATTACAAAAAAATATCAAAAACCCATTTGTGTATATAAATGTATAAAAAAACATCGATACTTTTAAACCCTATCGATAAACAAACAAACAATTGCAGGTGACACATAACCTCTACAACGTCCGGTTTTCGAAAATCCCGCCGTTTTTTAAAATTCGAATTGCGCTGTTCGTCAAGGCTCGCTGTGTTCGGTATGCCATACATCTCACTCGAGTTATTTCACATATAAGAGTCGGCGGTTACAAAGAGATATCGAGCATAGGCAGCATAGCACTGAGAACTTGGTGCCCTCGCGAATACAACTATCCTGCCACTTCCATGGACGGTTTTATGTACTGTCTTTATTTAAATATCGAATCTGCATTAAATGTAGTGTCTTTATTTGAATAAGAACGCATTTAAAAAACAAAAGGTTGAATGCAAGGACTTTGATTTGATTGTGTTAAAAACGTATTTATAGGCTGTAATTGCGTATTTTATTTTATGTATTTACTTACTTGTATTTATTTCTTGATGAAACTGCAGACTCGTTAAGTATGCGAATGATTACTATTATTATTTTAGTTTATGACAATTTCTTATTCTTATCAATGAAAATTATGCGAACAGCGATGAAGGCTAGGTTAGCATGACTCTAATTCGAATTTAAAAATTCCATTCGCTCTTTTCTTCGGTGACTAAACTGGCGGTAAGTGAAGATGAGGTTGAAGATGACACCATACGGGTTTAAGAAGGAACTGTAAATCCTATTCCTATGAAGACCATAATAGTTTCAAACATATTTTTTTATTAATCTCTCTACCATATGATAATGAAGAAAAAAATAAGCTTTCCATTTCGCATTCACACTTATAAACAGAATAATCAATCACCGCACGACGACTCAATTTGTGTGACAAAGAAGATCCTATAAATAATTACGAACTAATTAATATTAATGCTTGGTTGGTAGATATCGCATGATGCGCTTCTTAGCGTTTAAAAAAAGAACGGTAGCCAGTACAGACTGCATAGCTTTGAATGACGTGGAGTTTTCATGAAAGATGTCCCCTTTATTACTCTTATGTCGTACAAATAGAGTTTATAATCATTCAACACGGGACTACTTTCGACAAACGAACTTTAGCGAGCATTTTGTTTTTCTTTTTAATTCAGAGGCAAAGACTTACAACTTTGCAGTGTTGTAAACAATAGAGAATAAAACGAGTTTCTTTTTAATGTACAGTTTAAGTCAATTGTCTTGGGTTAAAATGAGGTGTTCTAATTTTGATTAGGACTGAACTTGGAGTACCTATTTTTTTGATTCAATTCTTTACTCTACGCCAAATATAGCTTCATTTTCTTTAACAGCCATCATTAGAAACATCAGTATTAAATGATATCATGAACAAACGTCATTTAAATAATAAAATTCAAATGTCTTCATCTGCATCTGTTTAAGATCTTAATTAATTCTTATATTACTGGAGTAAAAAGTAGTATATGTCTTAATCCAGAATACGATCTACCTGTGCCACAATCTTCATTCAAAATATGTTTAGCATCTACTTCTTATGTGCTAGTGATTCAAATATTCTCGTGAACTAGAACTCACATAATAATAGTAGTAGAATAAATAGATATAATAGTTTAAATAAAAGGTTAAGCATAAAAGTGTACAAAAAAAATAATTTGAGGATTTTAAACAAAGTTTCTTAAAAGATCTTCTTTAAATAATCTTCTAAATATGGTCTATAGAAAACGCAAGAAATATTAAAGAAAAATTTGCATGCAATATGCATAAAACATGCAATGTTACTCGCCTACCAGTTTGTATACAAGTTTCTATGGAAAACCGTTTTTTGTAGATCCCACTTTATTATACAGGGTGTTTTTATATAGATAATATTTTTTGCCATAACTTTTTTTGTTTGAAGTTGTGTTTTGCGAGGAAAACCGCAGGCGTGTAACTGTTGAGATACTGTTAGTTACTCAAGGGGAAAAGTGGTAAATGATTCACTAGTAGAGACCCTCGACTTCGCTCACGTAAAATCATGAAATCGTCCTATAGGAAAACATTGCCAAAAATTTATTAGGCCTGAATCCGGACAAGGATTTTCGCGTAAAAAAGTATCATTCTAATGCTTCAAAATTCACAAATTTTCACGTCGTATAATGTTTAATAATATAAAAAGATTTCTGTAAAAAGAAAAACAGATTCAATCTTTTCATTTTTTAACTTTAGAATGATTATCGTAACATTCACGATTTTTCAAAAATGAATTTTTTGTTAACAAAATGTTGTCTATTCATAAATAACTGCTACTACCTTAATACTCATTCTTATATATAAAAAAATACTGTGAGTCATGTAATCCTAACTCTATGAATATCTCAATTTCAATTTGATTCTCAATTTCAAAATACAATATAAACGACAAAAAAAGAAACTTACGACCCTTTATCCAGACAGTATTCATTATGTATTCATTCACAAATACTAATATTTATAAAATTCAATCAAATCTGAATAAAGTTACTTCTATACATACATATTTACCATAGAATACATATTATAAAGTATATAGCTGAGAAAATTAGGCCATGTTAAAGTAATACGTTTCATTTATTACAAAAAGTGCATTTCAAGCTTTTACGTAAAGCGTAGTTTTATGTCCATCCAAATAAAAATTGTAATTAACTAGCTTCAAATATAAACATCTTGCTTTATCTACTATAGGACAAAACATGAACTATATTAGCCTACTTGTATCTATTTTTGTCAAAACCATTGCATATTTCATAATAATTAGTGATGCATTTATGCAAACTCATTTTATTATCGATAAAATACATGACGCCAAAGTGTCGTACTGGGACAAGCTGTGTAGTAAAAAACTAGCGCAGTTACGGTTAAGTAGTAGTAGTATATTATTGGTTTTATTTTAAGCTGAAAATATGATCGATTTACATGTATAATTTAGGATATAATTATGATTATGAGAATAAAAAATTGAAATAATATTTTAAGCTTTTTTATGTACAATGTAACAACATACAATGTAAAGACTATAAGAAAATAACTGTCTGATCGTGAGACCCTAAAATCTACTAGACCGGTCAATAAGGTTTTCGCCAATTTACGATAAAGATCTTAAGAGAAATAAAAAAGTTTATGAAATCTTTTTTATTTACGCAAAACAACAGAGAATTCAATTTATAATTTGTAATAACAACTCTTCACAAGAAAACAATATTCTCCTATTAAGTTCCATGTTTTATAAAAAACTGTCGAAAATGAGATATTATTATAATTTAATAATAGCATGTTAAATAAGATGTACTTAATTACGAAACCAGGTCAAATTTGAAGTTTCCGAAAACTGTTTAATCGAAAACCGGTTATTCGAATAAGATTTAATCGAATGTCGTAAATTTCTGCGAAAATTTATTTTTAAGTAGTTTGCCAATTTTTCGATTACGTGCATAAAGAATCGATAAAATCAATCAAAATAAGACATCTATAAGGTCCCGAGAGATGCGGAGCCTGCTTTCTTCGAGTTAACTTAAAATAAAACTGCATTTAAATTTTACTGCATTGAACTTTTTTCATGTAAAAAATTCATTTCTTTAACATTTGTAACTTAATAACCTTGTTTTTCTATTGTCTCATTAAGTTTACATCGTATTTATCTTTGATTTTTTTTTTGTTTTTATCTTAAATGTTAGATACTGTAATAAGTATATTAGGATGGTACCACTTATTACAAATCTATTTTTGACAGTATCTTGAATAGATTGTTGTTGACAGTTAATAAACAGTTGGAAATAAATATAGTAAAACTGCATACTCAAAATCGATTGATTGGTGTAGTAACACCCTAAGACTGCAAATATTTTAATGGATTTTAATGTTTATATGTACCCAAGTATTTTTGAAGTATTCTTTTATCTAGTTCTTTTATCAATAGCTCTGTTTAGTCTGGGGTCAAATGACCTGTAGAAAGTATTATCCAAAACTCTATTTGTATCTACAATTAGGTGTTGAACAAATCGTTTTCTCATAATTATACTAAAGCTATGAATTGCATTATTATTCGTATTGCTTAATCTCAGAGGAGTCTATTAATCCTTAATTGTTGGATGGATATGAAGGGCCTAATAAATGTACTAAAAACAGTTCATAAGCAAGTTATTGAATACAGCCCATAATAAAGCTTATCATTCCAGCCTTTTATGTTATAAAAATGTGGATCCATTAATGCAATACTTACCATAATGTATCTATTAAGACATTTATATGAATTTATGATTGTAATTTTTTTCTTATTAAAACCGTCGTCGTGTCGGATTAGTTTCATCGTTTTTTGCATAGTAAATAAATTGTGTATGTTTTTGTTTCATTGGTCAATGATATATTGCGATTAATGTGTTCTTGGCATTGTTGATTATAGAGATAACTATATTTTATCGCTTTTGATAACAATCTAGATAATTCTGTCACCAAATAATTTTAAATAGATTTTTTTAATGATGAATAATTGTTTCCTATTGTTTTAATAATAAACTGGTTATATTGAAATTAAATTAACTGTGATTTACTTTGTATGCAACTGCTTAAAATCGGACGTCTTTTGGAATCTTTTCAACCGACTTCCTATATCGTGAAATAAACAGGTTATTTATTTTTATGCATATCAACGAAATTGATGGCCTTGGTGGCACAGTGGATGAATAGCCAGATTGGCACAAGAGGCTGCAGGTTTGATCCAGTAGGACAAATGTTTGCAGATTCCGTGTTGGTTCTGTGGTGTTCGTTTTTAGTATTATAAAATTAGGAAAGAAATAAGTATTTGAGTATTCAACCCAAAATATAGTTATGTGAATTCAACTAATAATTAAATAACACAGTATTTTTTAAAAGTACTGTCTGTTACTCGCAGCATTGCATCTCTGTGATAAAATACTATTGCCAAGAAAAGTCACATTATAAAGATACAACACAGTTTAATAAAATTACCCAAAATTATAATGGATACTTAAAAAAAAAACAATTAAGATAATTGGATCATTGACAACGGTTTTCTTTAATCGAAAACAAAGAACAAATCAATACCTTGTCATTATTTTTTGCCAAAATATCTGCTTGTAGTGCCTATTTCAATTAAAACCAATCTCAAAAATACACACAAGACTTTCGCAAAACACAAACCCACAACTATAACACCTCGGACTTCAAACAATGAACAATTTAAGAGTACCTCAGACAAGATACCACCATACTACCACGAACACGAATCAAATAGGAATTATCAAAGTTTTTGTCAAAGACAACGTTTCGAAACTCCCGCGCAATGTGTTTATACTTTGCCGCCACCATTTTATACGCCGAAGCTCCGCGCGTAACTTTTTACTTGCGCGAATTTCATCGATATATTTTTTATCGATAATTGAAAAATCGAATTTGGCAATCACTCACGTAGCGTTCTGTCTAATGGTGATTACATGGATTTTTTAATCATGAAAAGTGATTGTGTTTATTGGATATGGTTTGTTTGAAAGCTGTTAAAGTTTTATGTGTGATCTGTTTAAGTATAACAAAAGGAAATGTAATCGAATACGTTATAAATTTTATATAAAAGACTTTTTTGCTCGTTCAACTCGACGTTTTGGGGTCTTTTCAGACACCGTGATCTCGAGTAAGAAAAGGACTATGTTATTGAGTTAAAATTAATGTAGGTAAGACATAATAAAGAATAATTCGATTAAATTCGGTTAAAACCGTTTTTTATTCATCTAATATATCGCAAAATTGAAGGCAAAATGATATATATAGTTTTTAAAGTAATACTTACAGACACTTACCTTTAATAAAAAAAAAAAAACTTACTTTTTATTTTCTTTAAAATACATTTTTTTTACAAATTAAGACGATAATTTTAGAACTATAGATACTACAGATAAACAAGATCTTCTATCACCCTATATTTATAACAATAAACCAAATTTTCCAAAACCATTTGATCCTAATTGATCTCTAACTCACAACCCTAGCTAAGACCAGTAGACTGACAACCCTAGCAAAAACATAAGTGTCGATTTTCATAATAATGATGCACAGAGTTAGTTGACTCCTATTAGTTGGTTGTTAGTAAATTAATAGCTTAATTAATGTTTGAAGTTCTCCTATTAAATTGTTAAGCAATAGTTTTGTTTCTTCCATGCTGGACTGGGAGCAAAGGAAAACATAGAATGTGCCAGCTGCTTCTCTTCCCGGGCATGCTGTAAAAAAAGTCATTTAAGGGACAGAGGTTCTATTTGAGGTTTTTTGTGGGCGATGGGCTGACCCCCTGTCACTGCAATAGCCTCTCTCCACCATTATAATGCCTCCAAACTTGTCAAACGTGACATCAGAAGGTTTTATAACCTCTGGTGTTCTGCCTACCCCATAACGGATACAGGCGTGAAGTTATGTATGTATGAATGTAGTTTTGTATGAAAAGTTATTTTTAAAATCCTACTAATATTATATAGCAAAAGTATTTGTATGTTTATTCGAGCGCTCTTACCGCAGATTTTTGAATTTTTGGTGAAAACTAACATGATCAAGATTGTACTGTCTTCCATGCTGGACTGGGGGTGAAAGAAATGTGCCAGCTGCTACTCTAATCCCGGGTATAATATAAGTGTCAGTCAAGGGACAGAGGTTTATTGTCGTTTTTGTGGGCGATAGGCTGACCCACTGCAATAGTCTCTTTCCATCAATAATAATACTTCCAAAGTCAAACGTGACATCAGATGGTTTCATAAATAAATAATTGTTGAACACCCTGTATAGTGTATTGGTTGAATGAGAGGTCCTGGGTTCGAGTCCTGGCTCGGGTCTGGGTGTAATTAGGATACCCCCTAGTTCTGCTGTGTGGTCTGCATGAAACTAAATTAAATTAAATAGAATATCTGTATCTGTAGAATATCTGCCAGTGGTTGCGGGTTCGATTCCTGCACGGAACTAGTTTCCTCCCTAGTTCGCTACATGGTATCCCATAACACAAGCTATACTTAGTTTGGGGCCATGTAGTTGGTGTGATTGTCTGGGGATTTTATTTTATTTTTTATTTTTACTCTATTATTCATATACAAAATTACAATCATTATTTCACATCAAAAACAAAATAGACACAATAAGTATCTGATTAACTACCCGCCCCTATCTAGGGTTATCAAAAGCATAATGCCACTGCTAATTGTAATTGCCAACTTAGCTTCAAATTTGGCAACCCTGCTGAGAAAGGGCGTTGACATGGCGACGGATAACATTTTAACATACGTTTTTGGAGGGAAAATCAAATAATTTAATTAAGTTACTTGTCAAATTTAGGGGTCGGTTTTAAATTAGAGGGTAGGTAAATAAACGGTTAACGGGGAGTCATATTTTAATTTGTCTTTTAGGTATTATTTATAAATACTTAAGCGTGCTGATTTGATTTTACTGACCCTAAACAGAGGAATTATACTTAAATGCCAATCATAAGTGAAACATAGATTATCGAATATGTAGATCTCTATCTATCTTCTTCGAAAATGCCTATCTACAATATTTAAGTGTTGCCATAACAGCCAAAAATCCGCTTGCTATTGGATATGATATGAATAGATATATTCAATGATGAGATTGATCTTTAAATCTACTTCTAATTTTTGTATCTTTTTTATATCTTATTCCAATAATAATAAGCTTCAAGAAAGTTATCCAAACTGATTTTCCAAATCGTGCAGCTAGTTAGAGAGTTAAACGCGTTTAAGTAAACATACTGTTTTGTTTTATTATAGTATCTATAAGAACCTATAGATATATTTAACACCTTTACGTCATCAACTATTAAAGACATATTTTGCACCTTTTAAGAATTTATTCGACTCAATCGACTCATTCGACTCAATTTTCTATATTCTTTATCAAAAACAAAAGATTCCATTTAATCCCTCCTTTAGATTTATAGAAAGGAGAACTACTATGAAACTAATCAGAAAATCTAAAGTATAATACTATACTATTTTGGATAGTGTCTCTTTACACATAAAAGGTTAATTTGGAAATGTGCCACTTTTACATAAAACAGCACCTATTTGACATACTTCATGACAATCCGACATCGAAAACGTAGTAAGTCAATTCTCACGCTATTCTCTGACATTGACTACCTCACAATACAAAAAACATTTATATACTCGCTTATCAAAGCGATTTCAAACCTTGCGCCCCCGAAATAAGAATGAAAATTATGAATGTCAACAAATTCTTTATCATTGTATTTTATACTGAAGTACTTATGTACTGTTTTTTTTTTCTTTTGTGGCCGAGGCATTGTTTCTAAGCTATAGAGCCTCACGCGACGCAGCAATTGTAGTTTTTCTTAGACGGAAGTTGTCATCGTATATAATTATTTTCGAATTAGTAAAAATGACCAGAATTTTGGTTTGTCTGTCTGTTTTTTCGTGTGAATTCTTTTGAAAATATTACATTTGACAAATTTCGTTCCTACACAAATTTAAAAAAAAAACACATTGTCTATTCACGTTCGAAAAAAGAACAGTTGTTATTTTATTATTTTGTTAAGAATAAATGATAAGTCGTGTAAACAAATCAACTTTATTGGTGCATAAAATTAAATCTGAAGTGCGTGAGAAACCTAGCCGGCCACATTTTCCGACGTAATAACCTTGAGACTTCGAATAAATCTCATATGTTATTAGATACAGGATAAATCGTGATTTTTCCTATTATTTTATTATAAATGACAAGTTGTTCACGCTAATTTACTTTATGATATCTAAGTTTGCAATTTGTGTACTAAAACTTTATCGTCTTAAGTCTTAGGTATATATTTTATCGTTTTACTCAATTTATAAATCAAAAACTGTGTTCATTTTGTTTCAATGCTATAGATACTAAAACCATACCGTAACTTCACACACGAAATCAACATACAATTTTCAAATTTGTATGTTATCTAGCGGGCATCAATCATTGGTGAAGTACCAGGCGTACATAATCGTAGAGGTTGTTTATAGATGCGATCGCGCAGTCATTTTCCGTGGCCTTGGAGTGTGAATCATTGTGGCCATGCTTAATAAATTACCTCCTTACAATCTCTGCGGTTTTGGTTGAGATAAGCTTTGTTGGACTTTCATTTTGTGTTCGCATCATGCTTGGTTTGATTTATTTTACTAGTTATTAGTATTAGCCGTCACAAAATTTTGATTTAAATAAAACTGAATCAACAAAAAATTAATATTCAAACTAGAAGGGTTAATCCCGATATAAGCATTATTAGGAAAGACGTAAAGAATGAAGTGAGTATTGAAGTGAGTGAGTATTAACCGGGATGGGAATGTAAACTGAGCAAGTAAAAAAATACATTTAGCTAATAAAATACAGAAAATTACCTCTAATTGACTTTTGGTCTTTTGTGCAATGCTCGATAACCAACTACAAAAAAAGATTACGAAAAACATAGCTAACTCTTCGAAGCATATTTAAAATTAGGTAGTTATTGAGATATCACTTTTTCTATTTCTTATTATTTCTAAAAAAGTATTTCAGTTACAAATTAACTCTGACTTATTTATTCAGTGAAGCATTCGTTTGTTAGGCTACATCCAAAATTTGTTGCTCTACTACTTATTGCTCATTAGTAAAAAATACTCTTAATAAATAAGACAACTGACCTCCTTGGAATTTACATTGACTATACCTCCATGTTAATAAGTAAAAACTTACTAACCAAATCATTCCAAAACGTGCAAGGAACGCAGTTTTAATTTAATTCCTTAACTTTAAACAGAACGACATTACATTTCACACCACAAAAATCAAGTTAACTGTAAAATGGCAACACCAGAACATTGAAAAAAAAACTACATTTCGCCAGTATCATCAACGCTACGGAAAGGCTCGCTGGAACCAACCAAAAAGGTTTTACTTCCATAGTTATTCACCAACGATCTTATTTTATGAGTAAAAGGGTCGTTTTTCGTTTAATGTCATTGTAGCCGCTGTCGTGTTATTTTGCTTGCGGTATTTTTGCCGCACGTAGCTGAGACTTGAGTTGAGATCTGTCATTACACTGATAATACTGTCAGCTCAAACGTGCTGGAGAAACCGACTTTGAAATAGTGATGTTTTCAATTGTATTTATCGATAAATATAGATGGGGAGGCTTTTTCGATAAACTAAAGTCGTGTGTGGCTAGTCGTCTGAAATTGATAAGCGTTAAATAAAAAGTTAAGGGCACTTATCAAGCTAAAAGGAGCTTCAAGCTTCGGTATTTTAAAATTAATACAACGAAGCGAGATGAATCTGAATGAAAAGTATATTTAGGTAGGTACTTTAAGAACCATAATTTAAATTAAAATATTGTTCACTAGCGTTACCTTTCTTTAGATTTTATAGGAAAACATAACAAACTATCTTAAAACAACCTAAATTGAAGATAAATAATTAAAACTTGTCATGAAATGAAATAAAATGTTTGCTAGATAAAGGTAATTAATCTTCAACTTTAACAAGCAATAACTTTTACTTAACAAATTTAAATTCAACTGATTAATACGATAAAATAATATAACGCGCGCGAGAACATAACTCAAAACTCTCAACTGTCGAATTTATCGATAAAAATGACATATCGGCCATCACTAAGAAAACTATATATACCCATTGGAATATATCATTGTTTGTAAACATATAATTACTTGGTAGGTCGATGCATATCAACGTTGTATTTAGTGTGCGACAGTATACGTGTACGGGTGTATTTATACAGTCATACACATTTTCATAGTGATATTTAAATGTATGGTTGAAACTAGTTTTCTGGATAGACGACTTTCAATTTTACAATCCTAAAGAGAAGGTACCTATTTGATTGCTCCTCATTATCATAGAGTATGAAAAGAAGAAACCTTTTTCATTTGCTGGTTCTTAATTCAAAATTGTCACCGGTGTTCGTGATTTTTTTTCATGTCTATTTTTGTAAAAAGAAGGTTGCATCCTCATTCAAACTTTTTACTATTAGGTTTATGAGATGTATTTTTTTTGTAAAGATTGTTATCGACTGCTCTGTATTATTGTGTTAAGTGTCAGTTTATGTATTTAGTGCAAATTTTAACATAGTTAACGAGCCATGTAAAAACGTATCCGATTGTTCATTCATTGAGAATATTGTTTATGAAAATTAATTCTAATTAATTAATTAGTTATGCGAGTCAGTGGTGTAATTTATGTTTATTTTGAAAAATTAATACAAAAAGACTAAAACTCTCCAAATTATTTTATTTCCTCTTTAACAAGAGTTCACACCAATAATCTTATAGTTTAATAAAAAATCAGATACATAACGTCACGCCTGTATCCCTTATGGGGTAGGCAGAACACCAGAGGTTACAAGACCATCTGATGTCACGTTTGACAAATTTGGAGGTATTATTAAGATGGAGACTATTGTACAGGGGGTTAGGCTATCGCCCACAAAAACGCCTTTCAAACCTCTGTCTCTTAAAAGACTTTTACAGTATGCCTGATAAGAGAAGCAGCTGGCACATTCTACGTTTTTCTTTCGCTCCCAGTTCAGCATGGAAGCACTTCATGACGATATCATTATTGAACGTGCCCTATGCTAACCTGAGTATACCCTCTAAGCATCCCCTTTAGCTGATCGTGACTTTTTAGGGGCCAAGGGTCGTCGTCGTAGCGACAGCCAATCGCTGCGCAGATGGAATTTAGAAAGACTGAAAATGTTTGGGACGTTTGTCTTCCATGACACCTCATGATAAGTAATCACGAAGGCTATGGTGGTACATGTCCATCCACGAGAAAACTATTCACTATACCCTTGAAAACAAGGACTATAGAGGTCAGGAACACCCTTTTCTTTGTATTTATTTCGCTTTTTTTGACAGTTGTATTTTGACATTTGATAAGTAATACCAATTACTGTCATAACCAATAGTAAATAACAACTCATTAAAACTTATTTTAGAAGTTTAATAGGATTACTCATTATACGCAGAGTTTCATATTTAACGATGAAAAAGTCGATTGCGCCTGTTATTGTAACAAAGGTTAATATAAACATATGAACCAATGGAGGCTTTAAAACTTATACGCGTATTATACAGCTTTTAATAAAGTATAAAAAATACACATCATATTTACATAATTTTAATTACTTGCAACCTAGAAGCCACTTGCTGCGTAATTAAAACTGTTTATCCATGTTAAAATGACACTTTTTATGTCAAATGCATTTTTCATGATACTTCAAATGTGACAGTTTTATTCCGCTATATCCGGGTTATTCGAGTCGTTTTATTGCCTTTAAAGTTCAATAAAGTAAGAAAGGACTTATAACTTTTCGCGATTAGTTTAATTTTAAGTCGTTAAAAATATAATTAAAAGTGCCTTTTAGTAAGTGATTATAACAAAGTAATTACAATTAAATAAATGGAAGAGGGGTTCAATTCGTAACATTGTAATCAAAGATTAGAAGGTAATTTTTATTTTAATTGTTTGAGTAGTTTTCCAAATAAAACTTTTCGCATCTGATAGATAAGTACATGACACATAAGTATTAAGTACGTTTCATTGAATATTTAAATCCTTAATGATCGGTCTTAAATTTAGAACTGTATGGTGTGTTAAAACTAAAATCCAGATTTGCATTCATCATCACTTTTTAAAAGAGGCGGGAACATGAATTCTATTTTTAAATTTTGGCGTCGTCAATTGATGGAAGCTATTTTGAATTCAGAAGATTATTATATTTTTATTAGAAAAGATACCAAATGTCAACTTGTAACCTGACTTTTTACGTACAATGTATCAAGTGATCAAAATATTTGTTTTTTTTTTTCAAATTCGTGGTATAAAGGAAACTAACTTTACTTTATTTACTCACCGGTTCCTGCCTTTTTATAACAATTTTCAGCTTCAACATAATTTTCTGACTGCCTATGATGGATAAAAAATTACAAACTAACTTTTTGTAAGCATATGAAATCAGCTTGTACTTGTTAAAGCTCATATAAAGGTATTTATCAAATCGCTCTTAACTCTAAGTAAGATCTTAAGTCAGATTAAACAGTTTTTTTTTTAGTTTAGTTGAACTGGATACTTATCGCATTTAATATTGACATATTCATACATAGATACATACATAACGTCACGCCTGTATCCCTTATGGGGTAGGCCGAACACCAGAGGTTACAAGACCATCTGATGTCACGTTTGATAAATTTGGAGGTAGGTATTATAAACATGGAAAGAGACTGTTGCAGTGACAGGGGGTTAGCCTATCGCCCACAAAAACGCTTTTAAAACCTCTGACATTATTCAAACTTCATATAATATTACACCGACTGGAAAGTGCAAACAATATTCAAAGCTATCAAGCTGACCAACGGTATTATACCTTACATAGGTAACCTAACCTAAGTATTTGAAAAAACCTATGGCTAAAACGGCGTCCAAAAAATTGGGTATCATCTCGAAGGTCCGGCGGTACTTCAGCCCTGAACGGCTGCTCAACTTATACACAGCCCAAGTGAGTTCGTCATGGAGTACTGTAGTCATCTTTGGGATGGTTCTGCCAAATACCAGCTCGAAGCGCTAGACTCTGTTGACCGAAGAGCCCGTAAACTCATAAATAACAACAACCTTACAAATAAAAGATTGCAGACGCTGGAGCATCGTCGTAAGGTTACTTGTTTGACAGTATTTTATCGGCTACATTTTGGTGAGTGTGCGAGTGCTCTTTTTGACCAAATTGAACCCACTCCTTTTTACCACCGGACTGCCAGACGCAGACATAACGTCCATGCCTATATAGTGGATTTACCAAGAAGTCGAAAAAAACGCTTCGATAGTTCCTTTTTGTTACGGATTGCCAAGGTGTGGAACAATCTGCCTGCGTCTGATTTTCCTGACCACTACAGTCCTGGAACTTTTAAGTGTCGAGTGAATAGGTTGCTCGTGAATGGACGTGTAACACCATAGTCTTCATGCGCACTTTCCATCAGGTGGCATGGAAAACAAACGCCCTATCCTTACAATATAAAAAAAAAACCTCTTAAATTCTTTGTAAACAGAACTGAATATTTTAATTATCTTTTACGCCATTATTCCGTCAAGCAAACAAGAACAAGGCTTTTTCTTAATTAAATATTTGTTTTAGTAATTAAATTACATCGGTCACTTTTTTCAGGACGATCGGTATTTCCGCCAAAGGTATAAGGGAATTCGCATCTGCTGCGGCATTATTGTAATGGCTTCCATAAAATTTGTCTAAAAGGAAATCCTTAAATCTTCACTTTAGAGTGTAGACATTAGTGATGAAACGTTAGTTTTAAATTATTGTGTCTTTAACTGTACTTTTGCTGGATTGGGAGCAAAAGAAAAACATAGAATGTACCAGCTGCTTCTCCTCCGGGGCATATATTATACCTAAGTTAGTTAAGAGACTGAGGTTTTATTGGCGTTTTTGTGGGCGATAGGCTGATTAGCACTGCAATAGCCTATATCTATCATTATATGTATAAACTTACAATTAGTCAAACGTGACATCAGATGGTTTTATAGCCTCTGGTGTTCGGTCTACTCCATAAAGGATACATGCGTGAAGTTATGTATGTGTGTGTCTTTAGTATACTAAAGTTATTGTCTAAGTGTATGGAAAATACTAAGGGTAATATTAGTATATTTTAAGTGTTACTAGAGCCCTAACTAGATTATTTAATGATCTGTAATATGGGCACTAGTTCCTTCTCCCTAGGAAGGTATTGAGGTGTGTAATTAGTTTTTCGGTATCATCATAAGATTTCCCTATGAGCCAGGATGTTACAATATGTTTACGTCGTGTTAGTGTTAAAGTGTACTGTGAGGTAGCTTTGTTTAAAGTGTTATAAATGTACGGTCCTAAAAAGTAATAATAATGTTAAGTAAAATCAAATTTGGGAAACAGTATAGTGCAAAAATTGTGTATTTGTCGTGTTTTGCTCTCTATATAAGGAGCGAGTGCGTGCGTAAATACTGTTTTGAAAAATTAGAAAGTTTTTTATTTGAGCACGTTATGACTGAATACACACTATGGGACGATGAAGCTAAATATGAACCTTATGGGTTTATGAAAGGACTGGCTTTTCATAAAATATCATAAGCTAAAATAATTAATTCAAATAAACTTGCTTACATATTGGTTTACAAGTGAAAAAGTACGTACTCTGGCACAGAAGGCAAAGTTTTTAAGGCTGCACAAGTATTTAGAGAAGTCGTCGTGGCGCCGTGGTTACTGTGCATATCAAACGATATCGCAGGTTAAGCGCGCTCGGTGCGGCCGGTATTAGGATGGGTGACCGCCGACCATTCATTTCTCACGACGTTTCCGTGCTTCGGAAGGCACGCTAAGCAGTTGTTCCCGGGTGCTGAATACTTGTATACAGTAGTCGTTAGGGTTTGTCAGAAGCCATTTCGGCACCCTGAAATATCTGACATCCACCGACCAGCACTGGGCCAGCTTGCTGGATTATGGCCTAAACCTCCTCGTCACCCAGAGGAGAGACTCATAGCCCTGCAGTGGGCTCATTACACGGAGTTGTGATGGTGATGACAAGTATTTATAGGCAGTGTTAATATGAACTTCGCTTATAGTCAGATAGATATACCTAGAAATGAGCTCTCTATATAGCTCCAACCTAGATTATGGACCCATTTACCACTAAACAAAACCTGTTCAACAATAATTCCTTCTGTAATCATTGACAAAAGAAACAATAACATAACAATCATATGCCAGTCGTATTCACATAACGTGCATATTAATACTCGTCCCCCCATTTACTGTTACATAGACACAACTCAAAAAAAAACATGGATGCGGTTTACCACAAAAGAAAAAATGACAATAGAACGAATACCAGTTCGCATCAATTATTATTTTAAAATAACAGTTTTGTTCATACAAAATATATTTACGGGCTGTTGATCAAGGCACGTTTGTGTGTGCGTGTGTGAACGTTCACAGATGTGTATGCTTGTGTGGGTATAGTAAAGGATGTTCGTGTTAGGCGATGATTGATTAGTTCAAATATAAGTTTAAGTTTCTAAGGTTTTGGAAGTGAAGGGCGTGTCTTAGGAGGCTAAGTGAAGATAATTGTGTTTTGGAAACGCATTTTCGATGATGACCTTTATAAGTATTAATACTTACAAAAGTTGGATGTCAAGTGTTTTGGTGATTAGAGGACTGGGATCTAACCTTCTTCTTTGAGAATATTTTTGACCGGACATTCATAAAATATTTATCTTTATCAGAATATTACCGATTTTATGCTAGCCGGATGATGACTTGGTATTCATGATAATTTGAAAAAGTGTTCAGTTTATCTAAATTTTCACAATTCCAAACAAATAATAGCATCACTCGTAACTTTTTAACTGGTTATCATTTTAACTTGACGTTTCCGTATCTTTTAAACACGGTCGTAAAGAAATTCTAGAATGTTCTGAATTGCCTGGAAGAAATCGCTTGGAGCAATAAGGCCACCCATATTGTCCATATTTGTTTTATAAAATGTGTTTGATTTCTGTTGACAATAAAGAGTTTTTATTATTATTAAATGTAACGCTCTAAAGCGGTAAGTCCCGAATAAAACTATCAAAGAAAAATATCTTTAATACGTAAAAAAAAAATATTTGTTGGCTCAACACTCTGTATAACCGTCGGCGTGTTTATGCACATCAATTATAAAGGCACCGCGCGGAACGCCGTCCGCCAGCGCCTGCGCATTCGGAGGTCACACGTCTTACACACACAAACTTACAAGGGAATTTTACTAAATATACACGACTACAAACTTTCAAGGGAATTAAGCTAAACATACAACTAGCTGTTGTTCCCAGCTCCGCTCGTGTACAGCTTGGTTCGTATCACTCTTGCAGTTGAATAATAAATAAATGAAATCCCCAGTTAATCATACCAACTACATGGCCCCAAAGTAAGCATAGCTTATGATATGGGATACCATGTAGCGAACTACGGGGGAACCTAGAATATCTAATATATAAAATTCTCGTGTCACAGTTTTCGTTGCCATACTCCTCCGAAACGGCTTGACCGATTTTGATGAAAATTTTTGTGCTTATCCGGTATCTATGAGAATCGGCCAACATCTATTTTTTTTATTTATTTTTTTATATGGCAAAACAACGTTTTCCGGGTCAGCTAGTAAATACATAAATAGATAAACACCCAGACACGAAATATTTTCTTTGTTCCGTACGGGAATCGAACACGCGACCCCACGATTGGCTCAGTTGTGTCTATACCACTGCACCACGGGACCGAAATTCATTTATAAATGATTACTAAGAGAGATAATATTCTTGTAATTCTGATACTTAGTTACATTTTGATGTTCTAGTAGCACGAAGTGTATATTATTCGATAACGCAGGTTAAGCAACGTTCGGCTTGCTCGGTACGAGGATGGGTGACCGCCGATCATTAATTTCTCATGACTACTTCCGTGCTTTGAAGGGCACTTTGCAGTCGGTCTCGGCTCCTGGATATTTGTTTACAGGTCTCGTTAGAATTAGAAGTCATTTCGGCAACTTGAAAATTTTGCTCTCCACCAAAAGACTGGGCCGGCTTGGCTGTTAATGGCCTTAACCTTGATAAAAATACTACGATTTTTATTTACTTTTCGCAACGTTTGACAACGTAAAAAGTAAGGTTACAAATCGACATTTAGTATAGGTAACCTTCTGAATTCAAACTAACTTCCATACGTAAAATCATAATTTAAAAATAGAAAACGTAATGCAATTCATTTTCGCGCCACTTTTAAAAAGCGAACTCGGACTAACTCAAAACACATTCTTTTTTTAAAATCAACTAACAACGCAGCCTTCGTTATGACAATAAAACCTGACAACCCGCTACCGGTGAATGTGAAGTCATTAAAAAGCCATAAATAAAGTTAAGAGTCGCCGGTTCGATTCCCGTAACATCTGTTGCAGCAACAGGCGGTCCTTGTAAATAATGTCGATATTCATGCTAGTTGTAAGCATTCTAGATATGGCATTGCGTTTTTCGTTTTTTCTAGAGTTTTGATCGTGTTTTGTTTTCATTTGTCCGACTTTCACAGGTTGTTTTTTTTTTTAATTTAGGATTGAAGATATTCAGCTTGGGAGACAAGTTTTTCAGAGTAAGTGTTGGAGACTAATTTAAGACACTATTTAAATTTTAAATGAAATTGAACCTGTGAAAATCATAGTGTGAGCTCATAGTTATACTCAAATCTGTTCATCCGTTGGGGGCTAACTATGTCACAGACAGATTTACATAATATGCCAATATGCCAACACCCCTATTTTGATTTAGGAATTAAAAACTAACGATCTCAGAGTTAACCGTATAATAAAAAAAAATAGAAATAGAACTAAGCTGTATTTTTTTTTGTATCCTTACTTTGTCTCTCTCATAATGTTAGGTATATGTTAAATAATGAGGTTTTATTTATTATGTCATCATCATCCATCATCATCCACAGCCTATAGACGTCCACTGCTGGACATAGGCCTCCCCCAAGGTCTTCCACGTTGCTCGGTAATTTTGTCATACCTATATTTCTTAAATTATTATAACATAAGTTTACGTTTTATTAGTTTTCTTTTTTTATAAAAGTTTACGCTATTAATTTATCAAGTTCAATTAAAAATGGATAGGTTGTTAATAAGCAAGGTGTTGAACACCAGTCACTTTTCAAGTGGCAAAGAAATGAAAACAGTTGTATTTTGAAATGAGTCAATTATGTTTTTTTTTGAGTTATGCCGTTTTAGTTGTTCTCTGAGACAAGTTACATGGGTTGAAATAGATGGGGTATTTTTATAATGAGTGTTACTATTAAGAAAAATTGTTTCAATTTTGCAATAGTTGATATAATAATATACAAGGGGTTTGCGCTTTTAATTGAGTTCTCCTGATTTAAAAGACGTCTTTTAAATTTTGTTTTATAATTCAGATCAAAACTAGTTTCTCTTTCGTCAAATCACAGTAAAGTTGTGGTTTTCATAAGTTTGTTCGTAGTTCATTCTGTTCCTACTTCAATTGCGACAGATTTAAATTTAGAACATATTTTTATTTTATTTCCTAACCGTTTTTCTTCGTTAATCACAGTTAAGTATAGCAATCATTGGCAAAAAATAAAAGAAAAGCTTTCCTGGCTAACTTTACTGCATTGCCTACGTATGCACGTTAAACTAATCATTAATATTTTCCAAAATAACAAAATAGATATCGTTTTGGTAAAATGTTACATACCTACATACCTTTACATAGCATAGATAAGTTCGCAAAAAAAAAGTTCAAACGCGCCAGTTTTAAATTTGGAACATTTTCGAAATTTGTTATTTCTTTCCAAACAAACCTCTTTTTCGTGTCATTTTTTTTTGAATCACAGTTACGACAATCAAAAGCAATTTAAAAAGAGAAGCATTCGTGGCCAAGTTTGCCGCGTACCTACGGATGCACCTAAGGCCGATGGCTCACTTAAGATAAACCCGCCATTACTGTGTTTGTCACCCGGAACGACGCCATTTTGTCTATTAACTACACCACACAAGCGTAATAGTGGGAAAAATATGGCGAAACATCAAAATTGGTTTCATATTTTATATTTTTAGGTGCTCCGTTACGCAAGTTGCTTTTTGATGGATTTGAGTGCGTTCGTTCCGTTGATAGCTCGGCACGAACTCAAATAAATGGGAATCGAAATGTTGTGTGTTTTTGTAATCTTTTGGCTTTTTGATAAATTTCAAGATAACCTTTTTAAGATAAAATATCTGAATGCATGGAGGACAACTTTCTTGACTGTAAACTTTCAATAGATTGACTATTTCATTTTAATTTGTAAGCAATGAATGAACTTTGTAATCAAAGAATAAACTTGCATAAGATGTCTTTGTATTACCTATATTATTTTTAACTTTCGTTCATTAAGGTCCTTACAGGTTAAGGTCTCGATTGACAAAATTGGAAACAAACAATAAAAAGTGTTATGCAGACAAAGCAACTTTAAAATAAAACCTACAATATCAGTAAACATTAGGCTGTATGGATTCATTCCAATTTTTCTTATTTCTTGAAAAATGTTACCAAAAACAAAAAAGTTACCTTTAAACTGATTTATCCCGCATTTTGTGTTGATATACCATATTAAAGCAGCAAGACATTTTGTCACATACCTGAAACAAATAAAAAAATAATTAGAATAGCTCTACTATAGAAATAAAGAAAACTACATAAAAATCAAACTTCTGGTGTTTTGTTAGGAATTGTTTCATTGCTAAATTTGTTTAACGTTTGTTCATAGGGTCTGAAAACACCGCTGTACCCAAAATAAATATTACATAGATATTACAAAGCATTTCCAAATTTCAACTATTACCTGCGACTAATTTATTGCAATTTAAATAACTAAATAGAAACAAAATTATATTTACAATGTGACGACGCTATTTGTTTAACAATTATCTATTATAATTCATAATCAAAAATAAACCTTATTAAGTTACCGACAGAACTAACATTTGGCGCTAAAACCGACGCGTTCCCGCTATAAATTCTATTCCAATAAAAAAGCAATTTAAAAACATTCAAATTTGAAAATCGTCAATTCGAATTCTATCATTCGTTGACCTATTCTTTTACTTATTTGAACCGTAAATCCATACTAATAAGGTTGTTTATTGAGAATGAGATGAGTCTTTATAATATTGCCTTGAATTCCAAAATTTATTGACCTATAAATTTATAATCTTGAACTTTATGTGCATATCATTAGGATTGATTATCGTGAACGGGATGGTTCTTTATAAAATTGTCTTGATGTTCGTAAGGGCAGGCAACCGTAAACGTCTTTGTTCGGTAAACACGGTTACTGCACAAGCCATGGAATTAGAAACGAATGCAGTGCTAAAATTGTTGGGAAACTCGCTTGGAAAGTGACCGAGGAAATATTATTATGTAGAGGTACGTTGAAAAGAAAATCAAGTGTTCCACAATGCTGAGATAGGTTCAGCTTTGTATTTTTTTAAATAGTATATTTTCACTATTATATTGGTAAAATGTTGGAAAATGGAAGAGGACATTTTGACTAAAACCTTTTCTGAACAAACTAGACATAAGACATCAGTAAGCATTTGCTATTTTAAGTTAAACTAGCTTTTTTGTATATTTGGTTTAAGAAAAAACATTTCCTGGGCATGAAATTGTTACCTTAGCAATATTTACCTAAATAATAAATATTCTGTAGGTAGGTAAGTACATGGAAAGTTATACAAAAAGCAGGAGACTCTCATACACTCTCAACAAAAATATTATAAACTATTAATTTTAGTGTCTAGTTGTTATAAGCTTATGTGTTTTAGTGTTACCAGATTACAAGTAAGATAGTTTCCCAATAAAACGAGTTTAGATTATTTCAGCTGATAGCTGTTATGTTATGAAAACACAAAACTTTTAACCTTCTATACGCGGTAAGACACAATACTATACGTTTCTTTAAGTAGTTTATCACTCGTATAGATTACGCAGATTTGATAGTTCTCTACGGAGAAATGACCCTTGAATGATATCAACCCTTAAGAAAGCTATCATACGGGCCTAAATGCGGTATCAAAGATCGCGAATATCATTAGACCGCGTCAATTAACGGTGCAGTTCAAAAATGGAACCTGCAGAGTTTGCACATAAACTGTCTCTTTTAAAAACGACATTTTTCTTTTTTTTTCTATGTGGCCATGGTGCGATTGCACAAATGTTTTTCGTTTTTATTGTTGAAATACAGACAACTAGTTAGTGTTGCGTTATTTCTTGTTCTATTCAGTTTCTGACAAAGTTATTTTGACATTTCCGTTAAGGAAGGTTTTTGATGGACAGAAAGACAGCTCTAGAGTCTTTGAAAGGTAATTTGTTTAGTAACTAGAAGATAGTGTAGTTTCTTTTGTAGCTCGTTAAGTTTTGACTAAAAGTAAAAGTGAGCAAATTAGGTTATATTTAAGTTTTTTTTTTAATAAATTTTATAAAGGTACTAAATTAAGAAGCATCAAAAACTTTTTGGCCTCAAAAAAGTATTATAAGATTGATAGAGAAACATATTTGTTGCCGATAAATTCTACTTATCATAAACTTTTCTAAGATGTATTTTCCCATAAAGTCTTTCATAACCTGTTTTAGGACGTATAACTAAAATATGCACCCAAGACCCACTTCCTCAAAAAAAAAACATTCTAAATTCAAATCTTATTTTATGAATGGAACCTCGTCGCGGTCAGTTTGTTCTTCATTACAATTTGTTTTTTATTTATTTATAATAGTCGAAATGATTGATAGAAATGTAATATTTCTTTTTTATAACATCATTAGTAGTTAATTACTTGTAAAGTTGATCATTTGTAACTTTAGAGTGTCCGTTGAGTTAGGAAAGTTTAAAATGGATGTGTTATTTGGTATTAAAACAGCCTTTTTTAGTGACTTTGACCTTAATTATTATGACTTGTAGTAAGTGATGATCAGAATAAGTTGTAGGTCTGGAATTTCAGTGTCTCTATATGAAATATTGTCATATATTAGGTACTGTAGATTGGTATAAAGGGTGGTAATGTAAAGATATAACCACCAAATACGATACATCACATTAGATGCCATTGAATAAGTTCAAGCTAACCGAGAGCAATAAGGCTAATAAATACACTTTATTGTCATAATTAAAAATTTGTAGTAAGTTTATTTTGACTTTAAAAGCACTTAAAAAATAACAATTCAAGTCAGAAAATTCTGTGTTCCCAGTTTCAAAATAAATCATTTTAGTAACTTTGAATCAAATTTGGAACATTTTCGTTATCTGTGTCCCAAAAACTCTACACAAGTTACCACATCCAAAAAAGCAATCAAAGTCTATAAGTTCATGTATTGCAGTATGTACCTACTCAACTATGATTTATGTTGAGTTGGTAACTCCAAATCGTATCGATCATGATTATTTACGATCCATTGATGCTAAACTCGGTAACACCAAATATACTAACTATTTAATTACTAACTAATGAAATGAAGTAACAACAAACTATATAGAAAATACTGCTAGTGAATGTGCTCAAATATACAGGATTAATTTGTAGTCACCGACCAAATTTTTTTTACACAATAAGTATCATTTATAGAAACGATTTTTGCAAAAAAACTTAATTTCTTAATACTTTAGCAGACTCGACAATATGTATCCTGTACATACCTCTTATGCTGCCAAATAAGCAACCTCACATAGATTCTACAGATCCTATGTTTGTTTGCAAGTTTTCTTTGTTTAAGTAAGCAATAGGTCTCACTGACATATATCTTTAAAGATACCTACCAAACCCAATTCATACGTTTCTAACCTACTACTACACCGGTAGCCGCGTCTTGAGCAAGCATCCGCTGTTCCAATCTACTCAATATACCCACCAGTTTAACTAGACACACTACAAAGTACTACCAAACCCTTGAGTCTCCCAAATATTAGGAACAGAGAGGAGAGAGGGAGCTCTAGTTACGCTGGTCAGGCTAAATGTCACTTGAGCGCATTATGGACTAATCGGGACTTCCTACTTACAGAGCGGTCCCAAGCCCGGTACTGAGATTTGAACAATTTAGAATTTCGATTTTAATTTTGGAACTCGATTGTTGTTGTGTATAAATGTTTGTAGCCAGTGTTTGGGAAGGCAACTTTTTTTGATAATTAAAAATAAAATATTGTAAGAAGGCTTACAGACGTTCAATTGTTTGTGGTATAAATGTTTACGGCCAGTATTTCGAAAGTATTTTTTTTTATTTTTCTAATAAAAACTAAAACGTTTCTAAGGTGGTTTATAAACGTTCATATGAAAGCAAAACATAATTTACTTTTATATTTATTTCATTGATCATATTGAAAGACGTAGAAGTTTTTTTTAAAGCAAGATACATATATTCATAATTTAAGCCTTTTTTAAAAGTATGTAAGCTTTATTTATTAATTAGTAGTGATCTCTAACTTGACATAAGACAATACAATTAATAATCAAAGCAAATAAACTATGGTCTGTACGTATAACTTGATTCACCATATCAAGGGATCGAATGTAAAACTAGTAAAATGTTATATAAGGCTTATTTTCATTGAAGCCATATTGCATATGTAAATAAAATGTACAACATTGCTTCAATGAAAATAAGCCTTATATAACATACAAATGAACAATGTCATTTGGCCTTATAAAACACAGTCTAGACTCTAAACTAATTACGCACAATTATAACACTTTTCAATCAGAAATCAGAATCTATTACGAACACACCAATTACATTTAATAACCTCATTATATAGTTACATACATATTGATGTGAGTATTGTAATCAAGTTAAAACCGATGTTCTTTTGTTTTTATGTTCTGTGGATATTTTCAATTTTACTACTAGACCTGCAGTGTTGTTATGTATCATCTGACTCAGTCATAAACTGATTGATTTACCCTGCCTGTGAGATTGAAGAACACATAGCGACTGTAGGGGGTATCCTATGGCATAGAACTAAGTCAGTACGTATACATTTAAGTTCGTTCCAAATCTGTCAAAAAATGGAACTCGACATTAAGATAAAACTTGGTTAGGAAAATTTTACAGGTTTGTAACGCGTGATTTGCTGCCTTAAGATACATGATATTGAGGCTATAGGCTCCATATTACCCATTATATATTATACATGTATAAAAATAATGGTACTTCTGCTATGTCGGTGTATGGTGACCAATAAAACAAGGCCAACTATTTATTTCATGTCCAAAAACAATAATAGTGTATGCATTTTGGCATATAAGGAAACGGAAACACAAAAACGACATATTTCGACCTGGCATCCCACCAATGATACCGAATAAAATGAAATTTCCAACAAAAACAAATAAATAATTTTAATTTTACCTCAAACTGAGTCATAATGGAAATTCTTTAAAAAATAACTGCCAGTGCACATGGTTGAAGCCCGCACATTGAGTTGATTAAAAAGCCATAATATTATTATATTGCCGATGAAAAAACTCATTAATGCGCCTCTATGAGTACGTTACGAAGTGAAACGGCGCAAGCGCCGCCGCGATAGCCAAGGTTACTCAAGATTAAAAAATATTTTATATGAGAATGTACGCATGCTAACTGTTTTGTATTATGATTCATTTTTATGTATGAATTTAAATATATCAAGCGTTTGTTTAAGGCTTTATTTAATCTCTGTTACGGAAGTTGATAAACAGAAAAATATGTAAATAGAAAGCAAAATAAAAATAAATAAAATAAAATAATAAAATCCCCAGACAATCACACCAACTACATGGCCCCAAAGTAAGCATACCTTGTAATATGGGATACCATGTAGCGAACAAGGGGGGAAGCTAGGATATAAATACATAAATAGATAACCACCCAGATACGGAACATTAGTTAACTTTTCCGTCCGGAAATCGAACCCGCAACCACTGGCGTCTGTGGCAGACAGGTTTACCCCATCGCCAAAGTGATCGTCATAACAGTTTAAGTACTGGCTTGTTATGTCAGAGTTTTGGGTTCGATTCAAATACATATTTCTAGTACCACTGTGTAGAGACCCAGCAAGAAACTAACGTGAGGGTTGTATAGTTGCTTTGTACTTTGAAAAATAATTATGATTACTTACCAATAAATTAAAAATAATTCTTATGTATTTTTAATCTGTATCTGATTTTCTTAAAACTTTTGAATTCTACATAAACTTATGCTTAAGAAATGGTTTTCTAACAAATTGTATAAACAAAAAAAAATTTCAAATCACATCTAGGTACTAAAACAAACGAAATCAAATCCTCTTAATTTCCAAGTCCACTGTTCCCGTACTAGCTAAAATTCAAGTATTTGAGCTAGTTAAAATTGCAGAAACGGTAATTAATTTATGAAATTGTATCAGAAAATTCCGTATTCCTCACAGAACGTCATCATAACAATGCGACCTTATTAGTCTGCATAAAAAAATCGTAGAAAAAATACCAACATGTCAGATTCCATTACGTCATGAAACGCAATATGAGGCTAACCGTATGATGGAGAGATGTCAAGTTATACTGGTCAGTTCTGCACGCGTCTCCAGTTTTTATTACTGCATATATTTCTATGTAGATTATGCAATGAGTTTATTTCCATTGTCTTTTAAAGGCAACCTTAAAAAATGTATTACAGTTTCTTTTACTTGTTCAAGATTATTTTTTTTGAAAAAAAAATACATTCTAGAATATTAAAATTTCTTTGCTAATTTCATGTTACACGGTTTTGTAAAATATATGTAGGTATAAATATGTCTGGTTGCTCACGTTGTGTTATGTTTAATTTAGTTTATCTCACTTATCTTAACTATGCTGTTTGTCCTTATTGTAAATGAAGCCGAATAGAAACCAAGCTCAAACGAAAATTACAATAATTGAATTTGGTTTTATTATGAGTACATGGAAAAAGTTTAAAATAAGTACAGTATGTAACTTGAAACGCATGGAGTCTTGTCGAGTCTTTGTTTTTGTCGAGTGATCAATGACGTAAGCTATGCCTCGAGTGAATTTATCATTACAACAGCCTTTTTGAATTACTCAAAATATAAGTAGTAATTCGAATAATCCCAATGCCTGGAAAAAACAATAACCAACTTATAAAAACAAAATCATAAACAATACACACCATTTTATTTTTATAAAATCGTATCATAAAGCATTGTGGACATCAGCCATCACATTCAAAGCCACGTGCATACTCCACGCGGGCTTCCTAGTAACCTGTCTATGTACTAAAAACCAGTATTTTATTAATATTTCATAAGTTTTTTTAACAAACAACAACTACTTAAATGAAAATTGAGTCAGCTGCCTTTTATAAATTACCCGTATAACCTATGTTTTACAACGATCATCTTGAAATTCGTCTAATTCGGGAACACTCAAACGCCTAAAATACAAGTCCGAAAGGCGAAGGAAAAATTAAATTATTCTTGAAATATGGCATACTTAATAATGATTGATCATGAATAATATAGTTCATCATAAATTTATTAGAAAATAAATTTAATCCGTCAATCTACAAACACGTTCACTCCATTCTTTTATAAGAAGCTTGCGTAAGAAGACAGAGACAGCTTTATATGAGAGTAGTAAGTGCGAGAGAGATAACAAAATGCCGTTCAAGGCAATCAACGTTTACTTGTAAGTAAGTATATTCCAGTGAATTTTGTTGCAGATTTTGTTCCTTGTAACAAGATGCTATGTTTAGCTCTTTTACCGTGATGTGTGCCTGGTACTTGCTTCAGGAATAAGACCGTTTTATTCCTTAACTCTGTATAATGAGGGTACTGTGTTTTTACTTTATGCACACATAATGTTTCCGACTTTTTAGAGGTCTAGCAACTGAGCCATCACAAGGATTTAACGGTATTCCTTTGACTGGGTAAATACAGAATAGTACAGAAAATTATATACTGTGGCTTACAATGTAAATTTCTTGTCAAAATGTTTTTGTGTTCCATAGCATGTGTTAATTATGACAAATTTTAGGCTATTGTTAATATAACAGAGCTAAATACTGGGGACTGAGAAATTTGCTTCAAAATTAATGACAACCGAAATTATTTTGTTAGGAATCTATCATCGATTTTAAAGAAAGTCTTTAACCGTTAATAATTTCTACATACGCATCTCAAAAAGTAAAAAAAGAAAATAAAATCAAAATTGCTATGGTTTTGATAACTTGTCTTTTGCATAAGATTTAAGGACTTAGTTACTTCACCCTATAAGCCAAGTCTTCCAATTATGAAGTAGAAGAAACTGTTTACTATTTCAAATTGTTATTTTTTTTATTCATTGTCGTTGAATGATCTCATTTTCAATCAAACATTGAAATTTATCGATACAGACTTCCCGCCGAAGGGTTGGCAAGAAGGCGTTGTTTCATTTTATTTATTAATTTTCGCGTCGTAAGAACGCTTTCAACTAATATTAACACTCATTCGGGATGACTGTCACACCGTTCTTTAAAAAATATCCAAAATTTTGTAAGCCATAATACCTAGCTTTTACTAAACTTGAATGGTATTTCTTTGTATGTAGCTAAACCTATGACTCATTGTAGATAAGTATTGAAGTTATATTTAAAATTCTGATTTACTGTATAATTATTAGTAAATAGAAACATGAAGTTGATTATTTTTACATCAAAATGTAACATTTTAATTAGACACTGAGTTTCATTTAGTCACCGTTGATCATCGAAGATGATAACGTCGAGAGATAAGAATCTTAAACTTCAACTGTTTTTGCCTATTCTACAATTAAGAATGGATTTATGCACATTACGTATGAGAAGTTACATGCTTCAAATGACATCCTTACCTTAGTACTCATACTATGTTTGTATCAATAATGTTATTTTAAAGTAAAAAAAAAACTGATTCTGTACTGGCCAAATAGTGTTTATACCATGACCCAGTTTTACACGGCATGATGTCTGAGATTGAAATACCGTTTTAAGATTGTATTTTAATGAGAGAAGTTTCGTGGAAAAACATACTTATTTCAATTTGTAGAAAAATAAGATAAAAGCGTATCTGCAGCACCGCAACGGAAGAAAATTTTATCGATTCATTAAAATTTTGCATTCATAAAATTCAGGGTTTAAACTGTACTTAAAATACTATGTGACCACAACTTTCCTTTGTCACAAATCAAAATAATGTAAATTATTCCTGAACGGTGTGAGAGCCATCCACACAATCCTGGGTGTGGCCAGCATATTTATTAAAATCTCTTCATTCGACACCAAAAAAATACATTATCTGTGGTTTTACTTTTTTAATTTCCCCGCGAATTCAAGGCAAAGGCTATGTCTTATAAAGGCTGCGTGTAACAATTGTTTGTGGGTCAATGACAACTACCTGCAGTTTTTTTACGCTTTAGTAGGAAACAATCGTGAATTTTGATAAGATTAGCAATTTCAATATTATAATTCTATGTTTGAATTAATTCTTAGACGCTTGAATGAATTTAAAACTCATTGATCTTAGGAGGATATGAAAACAAGCTGTTGAGATCTAGAAATTAAATCAAGATTTTACGAAACCTTTCACTAAGAAATGTTGCCATTTCCCGGAAATTATGCAAGTTTATTTTAATACTTGAGGCGATTTAAATAGTTGAATAAGGTTGCTATGAATAATAAAGTTTTCGTGAAATATTGTTTTGGAAAGCAAGATGCAAGAATTGTGATTCTAATTAAAAAACTTACCTAATAAGCATACAATTTTCTATTTCTAAGTAAAAAGATTACAATTCGCGCTGGTCCTGATACTGTAGAGCTACTCTTTGCCCTTAACGTTTACATCAGTTTCAAAACGGTACCACATTTATAAATTATCAAAAACACGGAATAACTTTGTACAATAAGCCAATCTAGTTCTTCGTAAACTGTCAAAAGTAACTGAGGCCGTCAACTGATCGTACGATGCGTTCAAATATTAATTTCCGGTTTTCAGCATCGATTATCGTCTGCACCTTCTTTATAAAGAAACGTTTTTATAAGATTTGAATTGATAACTCTATGTCAATTGTTCCAGTTTAATAAGGCCACTTACAGGCACCAATTTTGGCGCTAATGATTTATTGAGGCTTGTTTTTATGATATACTTGACGTCAAAATGTCATTGATTAATTGTAGCTCACGTAATCGTTTGTTCTTAAATTGCATTTATACTATGGAAAAAGTTGTGATTGAGAATGATTTTTTTTAACTGGTAACTTTGGTTCTTAATGGCGTAACACTGCGTATCTATTCAACTTTCCATCTCGATTTTATCTTAAAAGCAATCACTTTAAAACTAACTATTACGTAAATACACTTAATATTTAATTTAAAAAGATACAATAAATTAATCAAGACCTTGACTGCCCTTTCTACTTACACTAAAAACCGCAAATAAATCCAAAGTTAGGCAACATTGCTTTGACATTTCAAACTGACATTGATTGCAGGAATTCGCGCGTTTTTTTTTTCTTTTTTCAAGTAAAAGTTAAAGTTTACTCGGTCGATCGGTCAAAGTCTTAAACTTGTTTACTGTTTCTGTTTGCATAAGTAACTTGGTTTTAATAAAAGTAAGTGAATTAATGAGGTAAGTAAGTTGGAACGGTAAGAGCTGCCTTTCTACACATGCAGGACAGAATTGAAACACATAAATGATTAATATAAAAACATTTCATAAAAAATCCTTAAGGGTTTATGTAAGGTCCTACTTGTTATCAAATATGTTGTTTTTTTTACATATCAAATAAAAAATCATATTTAGTGCAAAATATTATTTTCAGATGAAAAGTTTTTTTTTTCGATTGGCACCTTTAACTGCGTTATAGTCTATTACAAACGCCATAAAACAGTATACAATGTAGAATAAAAAATGCTTAATTATTATACTTGCTTGCATGTTAGAAGATTTTTTAAAATAAATCCAAGCAACATATTCCTTACAGATTATAAAACAACTTATTAAATAACGTGATATTCATTTTGTTTCTTTAACTGTACGTTCTCCTGTATTAATTTAAAATGAGTCTTAATGTCATAGAAATAGGGTGTCAATCAGCTCCTACTGCTAAAAGCTAAAGTGGAGGAGATTGTACAAGTATTGAGGCCAGGCGACCCGCCCCTATTCATTCATACACGAGGTATAGGAATACATTTAAAATAGGAATGTTCGAAAATACAAGTTCTTTATTTAAATCAATTTGCTTTTTTTAAATCACCTCATATAGGTGCCTACTAATGATTAACAAAGCTGCATGCAACCGTACCATGGCCAAAACAGAAAAAAAATATAGCCCTAGAATTTTTATTTTTAAATATGATTCTTTCTTTTTCTTAATACTAGCAATTAAATGACAGAAACAAGTATGTATGTGTAGTGATTAAAAAATATGACTTTTAAAAACCGTTTGCCTAGGAAAACCAGAATAGTATATTTAAAGCAATGGTATTATAGCATATTATATGGATTTAATAGCAGGAAATAACTATGTACGAGCACTAGGACAGTTTCTTATACCTGTGGAAGATATTATAGATGTAGTAAACAAGTGTATGAATAAAAGACACCGCTCTGAGATAGTGTAGAGATAGCAAAATAAAAATGTAGTTGTTTTGTAATTATTTAAATACTTCCTCAGTACCTACACATTTTCTTAGGATGAAGCTTTATATAGTCTCAGTGTTACTACATACATTCGATTCCCAGCCAATTTTGAAAACGACCTTATCTATTCAGGTTTTAGTGTTAGGTTCATCTGAATGGCATAAAGTAAGTAAACTTACATAAGGGCTACACAGCTGGTGTGTCTTCATGTAATCAATATGAACAGAATACCCAATTCTAGTTGTTTTTTAATTAACCTTTCAATATTAAGTTACCTAAGAAGAATTAATATATTCTGTTACCTACTTATAGAATTTGAGTTTTAACTCCAGCAATATCAAATCACATAGACAATATTTTTTTGCTAACCATACAATATTTCCCTCATTAAAATGCAGATCTAGTTACCTAGATGTGGATGTATAAATATAACTTATACACCATGACTCAGTGCAAGATAAATCTAGAAAACATTACTATATTATTAATTTATTAATCTAATTAACATTATGATTAAATACAAGAAAATCATAGTTTCACGTCATTATTACTCATAAACTTGACGCATGTAAAAATAAATAAGTAACAAGAAACTAAAAAGTAAGCATTATGGAAACTCCCTACCATAATTTGGAAAACTCATATTCAATACTGCGGGGCTAGGCATGCTACCGTCGACAACGATAAATCGGGCCTTTTATCGATATTTTCTTAGAATATGGTATTTAGTGTATGTAATTTTTTAAGATTATGACATATTTGGTTCTGTGATCTTAATCATGGTATCAAATCAAGTAATTCTAACTATTATATTGCGCATATAAGCTTACATAATAGGATAAAATAACAAAATAATATTTATCTTGTCGATTCGACTATTGATCGATGGTTGCATGCTAGCTAGCCTGGTTGAGATATTGTCTCTAGTACCAATGATAGCTAAATATCTTGGAGATGAAGGCTTCGACTGAGATAACCAAATCAAAATCTCTGCAGTAGTTCCGAGGGTTACCCCTAACATACAGACAAACAGGCAGACGTTTCCTCTAGATAGTCTATATCTGTTAAATTTTTTGGTTACATACCCACTTCCAATTTGCCTAAGCCCAAGTTATCTCATAGTTTTTTGTATTTTACCCGTGCAATTTCGAATCCCGTGGGAATATTAGGATAAAAAGTAGCCTATGTGCTATTCCAGACTCTACACTATCACTATGCCAAATTTCATCGAAATCCGTTGAGCAGTTCTGCCGTGATTGAGGAACAAACATCCATACATCTAAACTTTCACATTTATAATATTAGTAAGATAATTTATATTACAATGAAGACTTTTAGGTATTATTATTAACTTTAGTCGAAGCGTACGCTTACAGTAGAAGTAGTTTTAGTTCTAACTTAGCGCTCTCGCACGGCAAAATAAAAAAGGCCTGAAGGCACAAATTATCATATCATACTAAAGTAAGCAATACTTCAAATAAATAGACCTACATTTACTTTTATTATTGATTTTGCAATCTATACAAACCATAAATAAATCGGAATTTGTCCAAATAAATTTACACCCAAAAAACAAGTTGTTGACAAGATAGACATATACAGAGTGCTCGCAAAAACGAAATTCGTTCAGCATCTTAAAGTCGTTGGCACGGACACTGTTTTGACTCCGACGCAGCGGGATGGAACATTTTTTTAAATTTCGACATCGACGTTTCCGCTCTTCATAATGATATGAACAAGTCATTAAAAGTACTTTGTAAGTTTTTTTTCTATTACATGACTTTGAATAGTTTGCCCTTCTGTAACGGTGTTTTGATTTTAACGTGTTTTAAGAAAATTGGTGCTTGTTTTTGATAAAGATAAGGAACGTTCACATTCTGAATTTTTTTTAAATATTTATTGTAGTAAGACAAAAATATTTCTACTACTATTCCTTAAACCATATTAGATGGAATACTTACCTATAACAAAATTTATTTATTTAATTGAAGTATCCATATTTTTGTGCGTAAGGAAAATTTCTGACAAGAAAAGAAAATTTTATCGATTTATTCAGAAATAGATAGAAAAAATATTAAAAACATACAAGTTATCATAATTTATTCCTTTTTTTATCATTGGAACCAGATATTTTTGTGAAAAGCAAACGAAGAAAGCATTTCCAAGCATAAAATTTTACTGCCTACTACATTGTAGCGCTGAATTAAATTATCTTTTAGAATAAGACAATCATTTTAATTATCTTCGTTTAATTTGAAACGTAATTAGTAATTACTGGTTATTTTTTTACGTACGAACTAATGTACATTTTACGACTCAATAGATCAATGTCGAAACTGCGTTTTTTTTGCCAATTTCTCGTAGTCGTAAAAATAAAGGTTACGCGATGCACGCGAAGTTATTTCATACTTTATTGCTGGTTTAGTTTATAGCTAGTTTCTTTAAAAACAAAGCATTCTACTGTTACCTACTCAATAACTTTTGATAATGTGAAAAGATTTTAGAGAATGGTACAGTCAGCTACAAAAGTTGATTAACACATTGAAATTTTCAATGTCGTTTTTCACCATATTGTGCCTAAATAACGACTTATATTGATTAGCTTCTATGTATAGTTGTAATAATAAAACATTTAGATGTAATTTCAAGGTGTTAATCAACTTTTGTAGCTGACTTTACAATAAAAACATATCGTATCATATTTGTGTTTTGATATGTGGTTTGATATAGTCTGTACTACTCATGACTACACGTGAATAATTGTGATATTGGATGGATGTTTGTTACCATATCACGTTAAGAAAACTAGCTGAATAGAGCTTAAATTTCGTACTTTAATTGGTTTGAAATTACGGGCTCTTCTATAAATACTGTTGCCACGTTGATACTCTATATTATTTCCTAACGGTTCAAGATAAAACTCTTATTCAAGATATTGCCGATGTAAATGTAGTGGTATATGAAATCAATAACATTGTAGCTCATATAGTTTTTACCGTGTACACTGGCTAACTTCATTATCTTTAACATGTACCTACTTAATTTAATTACATTCACGTCTACTTATTACTAACACTTGACACCCTGTAGATAAATTAGGGTGACAGTGAATTTTTTGAATAAATTAGAAACACACAAGGAATTCTCATCAATGTTATTTCCATATAAAATGTAAATAAATCTAAATAAACTTTATAAACACCGTTAAACTATAAAATACTATGGCGTAAAACCGGCTTTTTGAAACAAGTGCATTTATAATTGTTTTAAGATAGCCGTTTTTCTTTAAGGTTTTCGCAACTTATCAATTCAATTGAACTAACAGAAAAAAAATAATAAATTTTAAAACATTTTAGTTCAATTCCACACAGAACACTAGGGAGTAATTATTTTGTATTTACATTTTTATTGCATCAACACATCTCCGAAAGTGTAAAAACATACATACTTTATCTTAATTAATTAAACATGGCATTTAAAAAGTTAAGAGATCGACCAATAAGGGAAATAGCGTTCACTGCCTGCATTTTAAAAGGTTTACTTCAAAAGAATTTAAATGTATTGAAATGTAATGTTTTGAATTTGTACAAGTAACTTTTAAATGGTTTACATTTTTATGAACGTAAATATGAATAGAGCTGTATTATAAACAAAAACAATAAGATTAATTTTGTCTTAGTTTTTACGATTTATTAAAATTAAAATATAATACTTTATGGAAGTATTTTTTCGAGTGACCACAGGGTTGGTTGGTATAAAAAAGTAATGAAAATAAAATTGTAACCGTTTCTGAGTACCTACTATTAATTTTACACCCTTTACATACTAAAATCCTGTTTTACTTTAAGTAAACTAGTTGCACCTTGCAATTTTAGCCTCAAATACCTATCCTACAGGAATACCAGGACAACAAGTCCTATGTGGTAATCCAAGCTATTATCATCTTCACAACTCTTTGTAATGAACCCACTGCAGGGCTATGAGTCTCTTCCCTGGGCGACGAGGAGGTTTCGACCGCTATCCGTGAAGCTACCTATACCTTGTTAGTAATAAGTCAAAGCTAAATAATCAATCAATTGTTATTTCAGGTTAAAAGTATCACAAACTTTCGCGTGTACAATAAAAGTGTAGCATAAAACAGAACAATTTTTCGAAACCACTGAATAATCATTGAATAAGCAATTTTATGCCGTTAATTTACTTTCCCTAAGAAACGCATAAAGAATTAATGATTAAATCATAAAATAAAGCTATAAAAGTGTTTACAGCTCTAAGGTTTTCCTTGGCACAGCGTGTTTGTCTGTTTTTGCGACGTCTATCTCCTACCTACTAAACCGTGCCGCGAACCAACCAGTAGTGTGACCATGGTTTAAAATATTTAAGAGATATTTTATTACCATCTTTTTTGTAACTGTTAATTTTGAACCTACAACTTTAAAAATAAATGAAGTAGGTACTTACATAGTAAATTTATTTTATATGTGAAAAATAAGTCCGTTTTTAGAGATTTTTTGGTTATATCAAATTAAAGATCTTTATGTCAAGCAATTTACAATTGAACTGTTACATTTCATACTCGCTAGAGTAATTATAATTTGAAAGTGTTAACAAAATGTTTTGACGTACGTACGGAAGTATAATACAAAAAATATGTACTTAATCTGTTAATTAATAAATAGCTAACACAATAAAGAAAAAGCTAAACAATGAAAAGAAATAAAAATCTATCTTTGATAGCTTTTTATTTCTTTTCATTGTTGTCCCCGCTTTTTTACAAAGCGTGGTTACACGACTGGCCACTTAAAGATTTCCATACAATAGTGTACCCGCGCCCTTGACTTTAGTTATCTATTTATCAATTTAGTTAACATCTTGTACTTATATCACGGTAATTAATTGTTACGCTGTAGGTAGTTTAGTTTTCTGTTTGGGTAATTTGAAAAAATAAAAGTTTTTTAAACCTTCTCAAATTTTTATACAATTTTCAATTTTGTATCTCAATATTTGATCTAAAATTGAAAACACTTAAGTATACCTAATAGTAACCATGACGATCAAAATTCCAGATTTATTTTTATATGAAACAAATCTAGTAAAGAAATCAAGTAGTAATGGAAAGTAGGTCCCACATAATCAACGATCGCAGAGCATTAAAAAAACCGACTTCACGTCAAAACTTTGGCTGAGTTACAATGTCATCAACTGTCGCGAAGCGCCGATTCCCTGAAGGGGGTCCGTCGCTCGCAGTTCAATAGGGTGCTGAAGTGGAAGAAAACTATTAACTAACACTTAAAAAACTTTAATTTTAATTTACAAAACGAGAAAGGCACTTAAAGTCACTATAGCACTGTAGGGAAAATGTTAAATTTTAGACGTTAGGAGCTAGCGGCCCTCGGCCGCAGTTGACGCCGTAGGAGACCGCGGCTCACAGCCGCGGTAGTGGTGGAGGCAGCCACCAACAACCGCTAAGTTAGCGGCAGGGAGGCCGCTCACAGCGGTAGGAACCACCGCGAGGGTTGTAGCGCACGGCCGCAGCCGTGAAGAGCGCCGAGCAGAGCAGGGCGCCTCAGGTAGAGCCAGGACGTCGTCGCCGGGGAGGGCCGGCGGCTTTTCCCGGATCGGTCAGCCGTCCTCCAGCGTTCTCTCCCGATCTTTTTTTTCTCTTCAGAATCCTCACATCTCTCCTCAGCGGACCTTTTTCTTCCTCCTCCTCACTGACGTTGTCCTCTTGCTTGACATGTCATTTCTTTTTTTTATGACACATCGGCCAGTATTGAGTAAATTGAGTATTGCAGTAAGGAGTTCCAATATATTATATATTCTATTATATTATTATATATATTTCTATATTTACAAACTAAATATATAACTTAAGGAAAATATAAAACGAATCTGCTAAAAAGTAATTACAGTAAGTAAGTATAACATTATATTTCCCCGTGACCCCATGAAAAAAAAAATTGCTCTTCAATTTTTTTTTTTGTGTGAAACTAGAATTTGGTGGTTAGGAACAGTCGTGCATCATTTCATACATCTCTTTCATACATCAGAATAACCATCAACTTACATACATAGAGGTGGAGCTCACATTCCATGGCTTCCACTCCAGCACCGACGGTTCGACTGCTGTGGCAGCTGGCATTAACGATGGCTTATTTAAGGAGTCGTCACCCGCTCCTGTTTAAGACCCTTATACGACGCTGAGGCTTTTTTATAGAGTAGTCAACCGCTCCATCTAGAGTCCCACATGTATGTAGTACAGTGTAGAAGAGTGTGAGAGAGGTGTAGATATGAGTTATTGTAGATAACTCATAATTGAGAAGAAGTGAGTTATTTTAGATAACTCGTGTTAAGATAAGGATGTGGTTATTGTAGATAACCCACGTTAGGGAAGTTTAGTAAATATTTACGATTATTGTCCATTTCAGGTTCCTCGTTAATACGAGAGATGATGGATAAAAAAGGTGAAAATATCAAGCTGAAGAACTCGAATAGTCAGCTGATATAAATTATTGTGACGTGTACTCACAATGTTATATATATATATATATATATATATATATAATATGTACAGAAAAATAAAAACAAAAAAAAGGAATACAAAGATAAATTATGCAATGTACTTTTTAGAGAAAAAAAAATAAAGACATTGTTATTTAATGTCCTTAATATGCCATTTAGCTCTAATGCCGTCGGTATCTTCTAATATATACACTAAAGGTGAGAGTTTCTGTATGACTCTACATTTTATGTATTTAGGGGCGAGTTTAGCGGAATAGTAACGTTCAGCGTTACTTTGGGTATAGTTTTTACGCCATACCGTCTCGCCAACTTGTAATTCTTTTATAGAACGGCGAAGGTTATACCGCTCAGAGTTTTTGGTGTGTGCGTTGTAGAGAGCTACCTGAACTTTGTCGAAATGATTGGAAAAAGAATCTTCCATACTAGAGGTATAGTTGTTTTACATTTAAATATACGTAATTTGCCAAAGTAATTTCAGGAAAAAGGAAAAATGTTTATACTCTAGAGGTAGAGTTGTATTAGAATTTGGAAAATATCAGCAGGTGTAGTGTAGTAATAGTGTTGGGACTTTAGATAAAGCAAATGACTAACTATAAATACCTTGAGGGTCTTCTTTCGTTGGGCGCCAAACTGTCGCGAAGCGCCGATTCCCTGAAGGGGGTCCGTCGCTCGCAGTTCAATAGGGTGCTGAAGTGGAAGAAAACTATTAACTAACACTTAAAAAACTTTAATTTTAATTTACAAAACGAGAAAGGCACTTAAAGTCACTATAGCACTGTAGGGAAAATGTTAAATTTTAGACGTTAGGAGCTAGCGGCCCTCGGCCGCAGTTGACGCCGTAGGAGACCGCGGCTCACAGCCGCGGTAGTGGTGGAGGCAGCCACCAACAACCGCTAAGTTAGCGGCAGGGAGGCCGCTCACAGCGGTAGGAACCACCGCGAGGGTTGTAGCGCACGGCCGCAGCCGTGAAGAGCGCCGAGCAGAGCAGGGCGCCTCAGGTAGAGCCAGGACGTCGTCGCCGGGGAGGGCCGGCGGCTTTTCCCGGATCGGTCAGCCGTCCTCCAGCGTTCTCTCCCGATCTTTTTTTTCTCTTCAGAATCCTCACATCTCTCCTCAGCGGACCTTTTTCTTCCTCCTCCTCACTGACGTTGTCCTCTTGCTTGACATGTCATTTCTTTTTTTTATGACACATCGGCCAGTATTGAGTAAATTGAGTATTGCAGTAAGGAGTTCCAATATATTATATATTCTATTATATTATTATATATATTTCTATATTTACAAACTAAATATATAACTTAAGGAAAATATAAAACGAATCTGCTAAAAAGTAATTACAGTAAGTAAGTATAACATTATACAACGTAAACATTCTCCGAAATCATACGTCATTTGATTTTGGTGAAATTTATATGGAATCAACTATGAAGTATCCTCTATCATATGAAACAATAATTTTCAAAACCGATAAGTAATTGTACGAAATATCGTGTAACAAAGACACAACAGACGAATTGAGAACCTCCTCCTTTTTTGGAAGTCGGTTAATAAAGTAGAGTCAACAAAGAAACCTACTTTTCGTACCTCAATCGTAGTTGATCATCGTAATGATATATCAGACTAAGTCAGTATTAAGTCACTCAATAAGCTTTTCACGTCATAGTTGATCAAAGGAAATCAGTTTTGACAATGTTTGTCACTTTGGCGATGGGGTCAACCCGCACGGAATAAGAAAAAAAATGTTCCGTGTATGGGTGTGTTTCTATTTATGTAGGTATTTATATTACAGTTTCCCCCTTGTTCGGTACATGGTATCCCATAACATAAGCTATGCTTACTTTGGGGCCATGTAGTTGGTGTGATTGTCTGGGGATTTTTTCAAATTAATTTAATGTTAGACTAACACTGAATTTTATCTTCACACAAGTGTGATGCTGGAAGCAGACATCTAATAGAAGACTTAAATACCGTTTTAGTACTAACATCCTTATAAAATTTATAGAAAGACACCAAGACATATCAAAAATATTCTGATCTTACCAACTTTTATCATGCAATGAGAAACACAGGAGCTGTTGAAAATATATGAGATGATGTTTTCAAAGAATATTTTTCAAGATTCAATTATCGAATTCCTCTATGGAAAACGAATAAGAACTATTTATGAAAAAACAAATGAGCGTTGATTACTTTTTTTTAAAGAAACAGATTGGTGTATGAACTTCATATGCTATTTTTAAATAAATAAAAGTTTGAAAATCGAACATTTGAACTAGCGAAGGTGATTTTCATAGGTACAAGCTTATAGACTTTATCGAACTGTATAAAAGAAAAATGATGCATTATCGACCTTAGTACTACTTATATTTCAATAATAATATCTGCAATAGCACACTAAGGCATTGAGTAATTAATTATAAATTATCTTTAAACAACGACGCAGCCATTTATATTATTTATAGGTGAAATATATCCTTTCAACCGCTAAGCGATCAATGTCTACGGATATAAACCCGGGACTCGAACCTGGGACGGCTACATTGAATTATGGAGGTTATTAAGCAAGGAATATGTGCAACTGTCGATTGGATAAAGGTGAGGTTATTCCGATTTGGTCTAATTTTAAATTTAGAATAAGATCCCATTTAAAGTATTTTCATAGCAGTAGGTTCCTAACATAGATATGATTTTTTGTGAGAGCTTGCTGAAATGACTGGTCAAATTGAGTTGAAATTTTCCATGTAGAATTATCCTATACCAACCAAAATTGATACTGAATTGGTTTTATAATGCACGTCGTGAGAACAGCTAATAATAAATATTTACTGATATTTTTAAGTCAAGCAAGACATAACAACAACAAGTCTTAAAAATAACATATTATGTCATTAACATAGTTTATTACACACAGCTCTAGGCTAACGCAGTGACTAATAACCCTAGCTTTTGTAGTGAGTAGGTAATACCGACTGGACCAAAGTAGAATAAACCTGAATCTGCTGCACATCCTGTATAACTCGTTACCATGACTCATTTAAACGCTTACTCTATAAAATAAATAGACTTTTTAAAGAAGGGATATTTCATTTACTTAGCCTTTAGATTTTATAGACTTAGATCAGATATAAAAGTGTCTCATTAAAAATCCTGTGAATTTGCTGTGGACGAATGTTAGGTTAGAATAGGTAGTTTTTAGTAAGTATAACGTAGCTAAAACATAGAGTATGACCTCTTCAGGGTCCACGTTATAGTTCTGGCTATATTGTATTTATTTAGTGGTATTTTATGTAATTTTATCGTCAACATTTTCGTCCAAGTAGATTGCTGTTAAAAGAGGTTTTAGTCACTAACCGTAATAAAAGACACTGGCCAGTTATAAATAAAAAAAGAATGAGTTTGTATTTTTCTAGAATAACTACCTATAATAGTATAGGGTCTGCCATAGACATACATCTACATAGACAATGGAAATGCATGATCTTCGCGAGTCCGAACCCCGACCAATCGTCAAGGTTGGTCGCCGCTAGATTCAGTCCCCGCGTAGTATGATAGAAAATCGATTTCACAATATCGATATCGTTCTTAATAATTGATTTCAATCGGCAACATCGGTGTCTTTGATTCGGTTTTTATTTCCCAGCAATTAATATCAGCTGTAACGTCACAAAAGGTGTTAAAAAGTCGGCATGCTTGGTTTCAATACAAATCGTAACACTTGCGTTGTCTATTTAGATTTATGTCTGTGGTCTAAGCATACTAAACTTTTAGTTATTAAACATAGACATACAAGTACCTACTAGGGTAACTTAAACTTAACTGTCCGAAGTTTTGGTTTAATTAACTTAATTGTAGTAGTAATTAGACTTGCAAGTTAGAAGTTTAGTTCAACTTTAAATACTGGTTAGTGGTATTAAAAGTAAGATATACTTAGGTACTTAACTTAGTCGGTTTACCTGAATTTCTTTTATGTTTAGTTTTTATTGGTAACTTCTTAAGTAAGTGATAAGTAGGGCGCAGGTGGAGTACGGAAAGGGTTGACTAAGTGGATTTGTATGGACGATGTAGAGCCCTAAGGAGCCCTTTTTACTTATGTTAGATGTATTTTACGTCGCAGCTTAGTGAACTTAATTAGTGTTATGGAGAATAAAATAAAATATCTGAATATATTGCAGATAAACGTTCTAAATAAAGTTCTCTTTTTTTGAAAGAAGAGCTCTTTGTTGAGATTCAATAGAGTTGAAAAATGTACATTCAAAATCAGATTTTTTAAATTTTCATTAAAACGTTCGCTAAGTTCTGCAGCCGAGTGTACCAGAACTTTATTGGCAATAAATTAAAAATGCAGTAAACTTTAATTAACTACTTTCTGCTTCCTACACCCTAACAGCTTCAAGTGATTTTAAATTTATTTGTTTTATAATTTAAAACATAAAATTTTGTTTTTAGACGTGATCACGGAGCCTTAAAAGGCAGAAACGATAATTTAAAAAAGTTTACGCGATATAATGCAATTTACTAAGTTTTAATTATAAGTTTATTTACCTAAAAATAAACTCATAGTAAGTACAGTCAGCATCAATAAAATGTGACCCAATTAAGTCGTAAGCAAAAATATTTTGGCCTAAAAATTACTTAATTAAATTTTGGTTTTCTCAAATATCCATTTTTGCCAGGACTCGAATCCAGAGCGTCTAGTTTTCAGGGAAGGGTTATTATCACGATACCATGAGACCGTCATGATATTGGTATACAATATGATAGATTGCATTAATATACTTACTTACTGGCGCCACCTGCTGTCTCGTTACACGTATTAATACTTGAATACAAGTTGGGTATTCGCAAAGAAAAGTTGATTTTTAATCAGTATGATAAAGAATCGACTATTTTAATATAGGTTTTAAGAATTGCTATCACACTAATGTGATAAATGTTAAAGTTTGTTATAATGAAGAAGAATGCTTATTACTGTTTCATTATTATATTATTAAAAAGATTGAGGCATTCGTATAGGGATATTTAAGGCAAAGCGTTAAATAACACTTGGAATAAGTATTATATAAACGTTTCTTAGTTTTTACTGAGGTTCATAAAAATGAAATATGTGACAAAAAAGCTGACAAACATAGCTTACTCAGACATATCAAATCAAAAAGATATTTATCTCGACATATCTCCCATTGCGATTTAATCTCGTCTCTGCAACGATCGAAAACAAAATAATCAATTCGCAAAACTTTTCTTCGCGACAGTACTCAGGTTTCTTACACGCGTTTAGCTCAAAAGACATCTGTCACATAATCATCTCTATTCCCGTTTCAATAGGATTGATATTCCTGTGACAAGTGGTTTTATGTCTCAACCGAGGCTTCTGGCGTTACACTTTACTACGCCACTGAATAAAATTATATGAAAATGAATTATTTATTTCTGTACAAGTTTTACTTCGCTTTATCGATAATAAAATCTTTGATCTTATCGATCGATATTCTTTATAACAATGAATACTAAAGTCATGGTTAGTAGTGGTTTTAGTTTTATGTTGGAAGTAAAGTTACTTTTAGTTTTTAGTTTACTTACGATTGAGCTCAATTTTAGATGTAAGAACTTAATAATCAACGAATGCAGAGCATTAAAAAAACCGACTTCACTTCAAAACTTTGGCTGAGTTATAATGTCATCCACGTAAACATTCTCCGAACATATACATATTATTTTTTAATTTAAAATTTTCAATGAAGTGCTCAACCGATTTCGATATGAAAGTATCCTATCATATGAAACAAGAATTTTCAAAATCGATCCATAATTGTGTGAAATATCGTGAAAAAAAGACACAAAAAAACATACAGACGAATTGAGAACCTCCTCCTTTTTTAGAAGTCGGTTGAAAATGATTTTCGTAAAACTAAAACTTTTTTTATATGTGATTTTAACCGTATTTGGGTAAGTGAAGATTATCTATAAAAATAAAATAATAATAATAATGAAATCTCCAGACAATCACACCACTCATATATAAATATTACCTATTATATGAAATAGTAATGAAACACTATAGCAGTGATATTTGGCGGCAGGTTTATAAGAAGGGTGGTCGCCAGCCAAGCGAAATGTGTACCTTGCTCATTTTGAATGTTTTTTGAACATTTACGGCTTTTCAATAATTGTAAAATAAAGAGGTTTTACTGTAGGTTTTATTGTACGCGATAGGCTGATCTCCTGACACTGCAATAGTCTCTCTCCACCATTACAATGCCTCCAAATTAGTCAAACATGACATCAGATGGTTTTTTGACCTCTGGTGTTCTGCCTACCCCATAAGGGATACAGGCGTGTAGTTATGTTTGTATGTGTAAATAAATGACAATGTTTCTTACGTATACTAGGCAAATCGAAAACATACGAATCGATAAAATTCTGTCACAGTACAGATATCTACAGTAATTCAACTCGGCGGCATCTTGGAAATAAATGCCTACAGCGCCGCGGTCCGTTCACATGCTGCCCGCATTCAGCGTTTAAATTACATTTGCCAACTTTGTATTTACTTCCATTTCGTTTTGTGCCTGCAAATACACTTTCTTTATATAAACAAATAAAATACTTTGTAAATTGAGGAAGTGTTCAACAAAAATACGTTTTGTGTCAAAAGACCATGTTTACGTTTGAATAGTCAATTGGTCTTATAAATTAGCGACCGAAAATACTTGCACCTCGACTGAGACGCACAAAAAGTTGTATCACTAAATTTTAAAGTACAAATAATCCGCATACTACAGTAAAGCTCAATCAATAATTGTTTCAGCATGCAGACAATCGCGACTGGCCGCATGCCGAGCGCAAGCCGAGATCGAGCCGCGTAGGTATTGCTCGCGTTTCGCACGTTTGTATGAAGTTGAATTACTATAGATAACTGTACTGCGGTTCTGTGATGGCGTACAGTCAGAAATAAAACTGTAACTAGGCTGATGGAAACTAGGAGCAACATCCACAATTATCAGCTCTCGTTAAACCCACATGTTATCAATGATAGGAATCAGGAAACCACAAATTGGAAAATAGTTTTCAATTGAATCCAATTAATTGGATCAGCGACATCTGGTGGCCTAATTCTTTTTGTTTAACTCTTGTTTGTAGTTTATTTTTTAATTGTTGATGGAGATGACGTTGAATTTGTTAGATTTGGAGATAAGGGTATGTTTCGAACTTGTTACTGTCACTTCCTTAAGTTTTTTTCGTTAATTTTATTAGACGACCACTTTGGCGAAGAGGTAAACCTACCTGCCTCAGACGCCAGTGGTTGCGGGTTCTATACCCGCACGGAACAAGAAAAAAAAAAGTTCCGTGTCTGGGTGTTTATCTATTTATGTATTTATATTCTAGGTTCCCCCCTAGTTCGCTACATGGTATCCCATAACATAAGCTATGCTTACTTTGGGGCCATGTAGTTGGTGTAATTGTCTGGGGATTGTATTGTATTATTTTGGTTAACTTCTAAAATCCGATGCACCAACATCACAGGTATTTTGTAATGTGCCCACTGCAGGGCTATGATTCTCTCCTCTGGGTGTCTCGAGGAGGTTTAGGACGTTATCCAGCAAGGTGGCCCAGTAATGGTTGGTGAAAGTCAGAATTTCTTGAATTTCATACACTAAATAATATGACTTTATGATACAAAGGTACTGTACTTACGTAAAGATATGCCTTATCTACCAAGATTACTTTCTGAGAAATGACAAAAGTCTTATTAAAATATTTATATAAGTAAAAATCGTTTTATAATGTTATCTTTATTATAAATTGAAACCGAATTTATGATACTAGTAATTTAAATCATTTTTTTTATGTTTTCAATCAAATGTACGATCACAACCGGATAAACTTTTTGCATTATTACGAATGTTGATGATACATCATTACCATAAAGGATTTACACCAAAAACAAATCTTTTGTTTCCTGCCTGCATCCAAATTCGAACAAACAAAAAATTCATAAAAGGAACTCTATCTTTTTAAACTCGGCAGCCACAGGCCACAAAGAACACTCGACCTCAATTGTAAAAAAAAAATAAAGCCACCTTAACGGAAGCTGTAGTTTTTTTTCTTAACTTTTTAAGACAATTGTTCTCATACCGCTAAGTCATGACATTTGACGAGCATCCATTGGTTGACTTTGACAGCCAATCAGAGTCGTGATTGCGATATTTGAAAGTCATCTTTCTTAACATTTGAAGCGGTGACGATGCATTTCGGCGATATCTTTGAGGTGTTAGCGCCATTGGTCGATTTTGTTATAGTCTATGTACGAACTAGTAGATGTGTTAATGTAATATGGTGATCGTACGAAAGTAAGTCCAAAAACCATGTCAAAAATCTTTTTTTAGCTTGAAAAATTAACCTTTTTGTGTATAAGCTTGTCTAGTTAACATCATAATTTTAAACAGCGTAATGATAATGAATAAACCGCTCATAAATCTTGTAGTTATCTTAAATTCAAAAGCAGTGTTCAGTGAATGGAAAGAACTAAACCTTCGTAAGTGGGTTAGTTTAAAATTATCATGATCACGTAACAGTAGGAACAGTTACTTAAAAAGGAAAATTTCTATCGAGTTTAGTAACTGTTGTTTTTGAAATAGGCTATGGAACATTAGATTTCAAAATGAAACTAATAAATAACTTTAGTTCTAAATTTGACACTGGCATTATGTGCAAATGCACCAAAGCCGTACAGAAAAAAAAACTATATTTGTACTGTAGAGTTTGAATCTCATTACATTCAATTTGAAAATAGAATGAAATCAAAATAGCATCATCTACAAGATTCTTTTTCGAGCATTGATTTAATGTCCAACTTAGGAAAATCATTTAAAAATGGGTAACGAACCAAAAGCAACTTTCTATATATCTCGAAGAAAAAATAAACCTTCAGTATTCATTTTATTTAATGCGTAAAAGCCAATAAAATTCAATGGAAGGTAGAAACCATTTTTTCTTCTTATATTTCAAAACAAGACCGTTTCGATCTCGATTTGTTTCCCATCGCTATAAAATAATACAGGCCAACATTCGTCACACAGCCTTACATCTGAAGGAGTAATTCGAATTAAACCACGGTAGCCCTGACGTTTCATCATCAATCATCATTTCGTACTGACGTTACGTTACCGATGATCGTAAATGAGTTTTTTTTTCTGAAGTCACACTTCGATTGCAACCGTGCGGCGGGCTTTATGTGGGATCGCGCGGTTTTATATTAAAAAACGTTATAGTCTATGGAAGGATGACAACTTCCGCTTTTGAGGAGTTGTTCTAAATTTAATTTTGATAGGTGTGTGTTTTTTCAAGTTGTAATTATGTTTTGTTTTACTTTTGTTATTGGATAATGTAAATGAGTTATGATTTATTTATTTCACATATAATTAAGTATTTCACATAATATTCAGAAAAATTAAGAGTGTCTCTGATTATATTTTATCGACTTACTAAACAGACAAAATAATTGCGGTATCGGTTAAACATTTTGACAGAACTTCGAAATTCAAATTCAAAACTAGTTCTCAACAATCTTCGTCCTCGAGATGTTAATATAATTAATTAAAACTCTTTTGGTAATTAATATTTTGGATTTTATTACCACTAAGGCGTGACCGATGGAATCAATTTCTCTGGAAACATATGCTATGGAGGTTCGAAAACCTGTCAGCAAATCGAAAACAAGATGTAATATTAATCTTCTTTTTTTAAATTGGAAAGAATGAAACGTTATTGTAAAGTCTTAAGCTTAATTAGAATTTTGCTTATGAGTTGGCCAGCTAATATGTCAAATTAGTCTGACATGATAAAAGTTACCTATAGTCTGTGGAGTTCTTTTAATGAATAAATTACTATTGACCGATTTCTCCCAGGCCAACCATATTACATGAGATTGTAAATTATAGGTAGGGCATACTCAGTCACACTTTGAATGAAAAATGTAAATTAATCGATAAATAAATATCTTGAACCGATTATTTATTTAACCCCACTAAGTTCAAATCATTACTTTAAAACAATAAGTCATAAATAGCGCCATTATGACAAATCTCTTTGATTGCCAATGTATAGCAAAAAAATACATTGACGTGTGAAAATGAATTCTGTTGTACATGTATTTTAATACCAAAATCGTATTAATTATCGTAATAATTACATTCCAGGTAATTCAAGTTTTTATTGGAAACGTTGTGTTTTTTTAATTTGATAATCTGAATCATTTGTATTTGATTAGTGATGGGAATAATTGTTTTTTGTCGTATCGAAAATTTAACCTTTAAGAAGTTCAGTAATAAGTATGTAAATTATATACGTATGTATATCATTTACATACTGATTACTGACTCAAAAAGCTTGTTACTTTTCAATCAACCTAGTGCTTAAAAGCATAAAGGAGAACATTATTACCAGATCAAATTATTAGCAAAATTAAGCAATTGCTCAAATATTTAATATGTTTGTAAATAAGTATAACAAGTTATTGAATTAAAGACGGGCCAATTATTTGGCACTAAAAACATACATTTATTGCTATTATTGCTATTCATAAGTTGCATTAGATGAACAAGGCCAAAAAAACAACATTAAAATGTATTAATTAAGGAACATTAAATATTTATAAATATCTGAACACCCGCAGTTTTCCAAAAAATAATTTACGTCTTCTAATTTCTACACTCAAAACATTGACATAATACCGTTTAAAAATATTAACAAGTCACTGATCAAATGATCTTGAACAAATCAAATAACTCTAAATCAAAAACGATTACACTACACGTGCCATCAATTTAAATCGATTCAAAATCGATTATACAAAGAAATATCGATAAAATATTGAATATATCCCATCACTATTCAAGACTATCGATAAAGACGGAGGCATCAAAGAGTCGGCGAGCGGACAAACAATAACTGAGAAATATTAAATTATAATAAAATTAACTTCAACTCGATTTTTTACCGTTATCATAGTGTTTTGAATGTTTAGACATTGATACACTTAAAGAGTTTATGTCATAACATAATAATAGAAATGTTTATGTTACCATACGTCATTTTCGATATAATTTGCTATATAATATTCAATACCAATCAAACAATGTATCTTATTGACGAAAATATATCTGTTTTTGGTATTCAGAGTAAATTAAACGTGAAATCAATTTTTATTTTAAGGCAATTTTGGTATTATTTCGAAAACTTCTCCAGTATCTATTTTTTTTAAAACTTTTTCTAACTTTTGATTACGGAAAAAAGAAAAGTTAGCTTTTTAAGAAGTGATTTTTTTCTTACTTACAACTCTGAAACTTTCTAACTCTATATCGAATCTTAGAATCCGACCGACGCATGTACCCTCTACAACATTAACGTAAATTAATTCCTTCACACATCAAATGTTTTCGTACCCACAAATCTTTGTACACGGTACTCGTATGATAACGATTATTCATTTTGCACGGAGACACATGACGAATCAATCAGTTACGTTTCAATCAGAATCGTAGGTTGATCAACCATTCCGTATGACGATCAAACTTTGTCTGTTCCATAGATAATAAATAGATAGACTATGGTTTCCGCGCTTTTATTGAGTTGATTAGATTTTTTTTTGTTCCTTTTAAAACTAATTTGAATTTTCTATTGGGAGTTTGATATGTTCTTAATTTTTAAGTAGATTCATTTATAACAAAGTTATATATTTTCTTTGAATCGTTAAGACTTTGATTTATAAGTGAATTTTAATAATGGAAACTATAGAAACTATAGAACTAAAAGTTTTTGCAATAATATGAAAATAGCTCCAAATTTGTCAAACGTGACATTAGATGGTTTTATAGCCTCTGGTGCTCTGCCTATCCCTTAAGGGATGTAGGCGTGAAGTTATGTATGTATGTTTGTATTTAGTTCAGAAAGAAAGAACTATTTTTATATGAAATATTTCCGGAACACCTAACTTTTAGGCAAAGGGTTTCTAATAAGGTCATATGAATAAATTTATATAACTTGGATTAGTTGCATTTCTAAGCAAGCCAGAGTTACACAAAACCCGCGATTCGCGGTCGAAGAGCTAATAATACATAAGATACTTATCAAACTTAGTTCTACTCACTCAAGTTAACCTAAAACAAGTTAAAAAGAACCTTACAAATAAACGCACAGTTATGTACGCAAGTTATTTTAATTACAAGTTGTATAACTATAATTACTTAGTAGTTATTTTTAGCCTTGCTTATCATCTTTTTATAACGCTGTTCTGTCTCAAACTTTGAAATAACGGTTTTTAATACCTACGTTCTTTTTTAGAATGCGTTCTGAAACTTTTTTTAAACGCAATAGTTCTATTCTTGAATGTTTGTATTTATTAAAGTTAAGAATTTTCAAGAAATTTGATAAATTGGTAGATATGATCTACTGGGTTAAAAACAATACTTTTAAAGCTTTTGCTTTTTTTTATACGCAATTGTTATGGATAAGAAAAAGGAACAGTAATATAACGGAAAAATCCAATATGTCTACTAAGTTATTTCGATGGTGTCAGTCAGGATTCAGTAGCTGAGTTGTTATAGCACCCGCCCGGCAAAAGGAAAACTCAGGGTCCAATCCAGGTCAGGGTGAATTTACTTAGTAAGTATATTTTTCTTATCTTTAAATAAAATATGTTTTCTTTGGCAATTTTAAATTTAACGATGTCTAACTAAGCTGCCATCAAGTACCTAAATGTATAAAATTCCTATTAAACAGGACAATGATCATTACCATATTTTTATTAGGTATATGCTAACTGAAGAATATTAGCGACATTTTAAAAGTGACCTTTCCAAATCGGTAATACTACAAAGAGTTTTTAATGTAGCTATTAGTTTTTTTTTTCGTCTAAAAAGTTTGCATAGGTATGTATGTATTTTTAAACTTTCGTAATTCGAATGCATATTGAGAGTGTAAGTCTGGACTTGGTGTTTTAACATCAGTTAGTAGGTAGATTGCTTGCATAGTCTGTGTTACAGTTTGCTTAAGTAGTTTTATTTATAAACATAGAAAGGTAAAATATTTGATACATTTAGTTGGTTTCTAAATTAGAAGCACGGATGTGCTTAGAACTTTATTTTTGACCACGCATGTAACTTTTTGAAAATATATATTTTGAAAATATAATCTCTTCAAGACACCCATTCAAGCAACTTTTTTTTAACAAACTCCTTTCTTCTCAATCTATTAAAAATGAGATCAAAATTTACACACTACCAACAAAGTTTTGGACCTACCTGAGTCTGCGTCAAGCCTAAGCTAGCAGCTAACTCCGCCCTTTCAGGAAGGGCCAAGTACTGTGTCCTCTGGAACCTTCGATTCAACTGCTGAAGCTGAAGACTGGAGTAGATGGTGCGAGGCTTTCTCATCTTCTTCCCTTTGCCGTTGACTCGGAGACCAGGATCGTCGGAAAGGCCGCATTTTTCTGGAGAAGAGACTGGTTTTTAGTAGAGTTGGAGTAGAATATAGGTAGTAAAAATACACTTTGGTGCCGTAAAGGAAAATAAAGATGAAATAACCTATATTATAACCATACAACAAATATGCTAGTAAAAATTGCGGCCGTTTCGGTGGTACAGTAACTAGCTTTCAAAAATATGCTTGTGTTTTGAAACTTTTATGAATGTGCTATGGACTAATAGATTTGAAAATATCCTAGTAGGTGTGTATGCCTTGACCCAAAATCTCATATAATTAATTAGACAATATCCACCTTTTTTAAGAAACATAAGAAAAAAGCGACTTATTTTTGACTTTTATTTTAGTAAGTGAAGTGTTCAATACATAGGTAATACAAGAAATAATAAAGTCCCGTATATGTTTAGTCTACAATCTCTTTGTATACATAGATAATAATAAAAAACATTTTACACTGGCCACTCATAGAACTAATCACATTAAAAAGCGTCAAATCGAAAACATTAAAATCCCTACATCACAACATTCTATAACCGCGCACATTTTCGGCCAGTAACACACCCCTCCATAAATCAACATACACAAAACGACGTAATAAATCCACAATATAAATATTCAAGGCATACGATGCCTCTTGAAGGCTTGCCATCCATTTTGTAAAATATATGAAAGGCACTCGCTACTTGATAATAGTTAGTGGTACCTTGTAATTACTGGCTCATATCGGAACATCGCATCGCCCGAAGACTAAGAGCCCGACACCCAGGTTTTCGGAGTACGGTTTCGGATTTAAACACAATAAAACATGCTTTTTTGTATTTAAAAAAGTGCTATTCGATGACGTTGCATTAGTAATTTTCCTCTAATTTGGAACTGTTTTGAAATTAGCAATATTCAGCTCTGATTTTTTTTCTTACGTGCCAGTTACTTCAAAAAAGTCTACAGACAAAAAAGTATTTATGTTTTTTTTTTTATTATGTGCCAGCACTTTTTTTTTGCTTACACTATTTTATTATTACCGATAACATCAAGTAGCTTAAAGAGTTTGTTTAAAAAGATATGCGATGTGTTTTATTATAACTGAATATCCAACAAATCTGTTTTTTTACAAAACCTAAATAGGCGCGAAAGATTTATTACTTATCTCAATGCAGTTGTTCACTTTTCTTATAAACTAAAGCAAAAAATATATATTCGCCTAATAAATTAACAATAAATGCAGGTGCAATTAAAGTATATCACAAAGATAAACAGCTTGAAGACTGTATTAAATATCACTGCACCGTTTTGAAATATGGCGCCACAGGTTTGCCAACATTTAGCATTTTATCGGCGGAATCTTTGCTATACGGTTGGTAGGGTTTGAACGTAAAACGCGGGAGTTTCTTATCTTTCGGTAATAGATTTTAAAGTAACTGTTTGTTGATTTACTGAAAAGAAATACATGTTGTTTAGATATCTGAAACTAGCTTTTCGATAGTCTTAACATATGTTGAATTTCGATTTTGTGGTCATTTTTAATTTCTACATAAGTAGCTCCAATAATAAATTTGGCCTCATACAAATTCTTCATGAATATTAGTCGCACATAGATTTGGAACATAACTGGATTCGAATAAGCTTATTACATAATTATTACTCTATATCTTATAAAACTTTAGACCTATTGCATCTGATTAAGAAATCAATACCTAACTAAATTTGTTTTCAGTTTCGATTAATTTGAATGTAGAACATTTCACTGGCCAGTATTTTTACATTGCCACACACAACAATTATCCTTGTCAATTGACATGGTTGTACTCTTTGCAGTCTTCGAAAAAAAAATAACCACGACGCCTGTGTTACGATCCGAAGTTTAAAAAACGAACACACTCTTTTAGTTCGCGACAAAGACGCAGCGAAAGCAAACTAATAACCGCCTTATAAATGGAGAGAGTACTATTTAATTCCTGATACGTTTTTTTTCTATTCACCAAGAAGTCGTTTCCGAGAATTCTTTCCCAAGGTTTTTTCGTAAGCATGTGTGTATGTATGTTAAAGTATAAAACGTCGGTTCGGACAGACAGACAGACAAAACAATGCATGAGCCCTCAGGTACGGACACACCCCCTAAAAAGTAGTGTTGTCATGTGTGTTTGTCGATGACTTAGTGATGTGTCGTATCGATAAAGAATGAGGTAGCAATCTTTGATTTGGAAATGTGTTTGTTTTAGTTGCAAGTATCATAATTTAGATAGACTTGCGTATAGTGTTTGCGTATGCATTTTACATTTAGTTTATTTTCCACGGTCTTCAATTTTTACTATTTCAGTTAGACGATACTAAAATCAGTTATGATAAGTATGTTAACATTCATTAATCTCTATTATTCAAAGGCTTTAGAAATTCACAAGTATCACGTAATTAAAAACAAAATTGCCTTTTGATCTATAACATAGGATATCAGCAATGAAACTTTAAGTTCTAAATTTAATTTTCTTAAACATTTTAAAAAGCCCAAAGTAGAGTATCCTTTCATACATCGCTACAACCCCGCCCCGACAACGCCTACCGAAAATCTGAAGATAACGCGAGCCAAGCAAAACAATAAAACCTCAACCTTCAACGACGTCGGTTTAAAAAAGAATATATTATTTAAAAAATGGAATACAAACTTTTTTAAATATGAACTGGCAATTGAGTAACGAAACGAAAGTTTTTTTTTCGTTTTAGACTTGGCTTACTTAGATTTATGCCAATCTTAGCTTTTGCTAAGTTGAGATTTAGCCAGCAAGTTAAGAAAGTTGTGACTCTTAATACAATATTATCATCATTCTAATACTACCAGAGATCCCCAGTTTGAATAATTGTCTAATGTTTTAACAATTTCTTACTGAAAATAAACGTTAGCAATGAGATAGTAGAGTACATTATTAATTTTCTAATTAAATTGACGCGTCTGCACTAAATATATTTACAACAACTAAATCCCTCTAAATCCTAGACCACATCTTCTTTTGAGACAGTGAAACATCGAATTAAAATTTAAAAAGTAATAAATATCAATATCAAAGGGTCCTATAAAAAAAGTATTAGGAAGATGAAAACTTAAGACTTCACATACTTAATCTTTTTCCATACAAAAAAGCGTTGTAGTGAGTTAGCTGATACATTTTTTTCAGACATTTTATGAAGAGCTAGTTTCTATAAAAAATAAAAAAATACAAACTAAAAAGGTTTTAGTCGAAAAAATTACCTATATTTAATGACGATCAATAGAAATAAAAAAACATACACTCAACAAAAAAACAAAAACAGTCGCTCGTGCGTGACCACGGGGTCTGCAAAGACACCGAAACGTCGAGTCAAAATTTAAAATGTAAATATACGCGATAAATCCGGTTAAAAAGTGTTTTATTTAATAGTATGAATCGCGAAAACTTAAGAAAAAAAAACATACCTAGTTCTTTATTTAAAATAATAATAATGAAACGATGGTTTTAGTTTTAGTATATTTAAGTTCAGTTTTTTATTGCTTTTTTATTTTAGTTTTTATTACAGCGGCAGTTTTAAAACGAGCATATGCTTAACCGTATCATCGTTATCTATAATTTTTATTCTTTTTCTATGAATACAAAATATTTTTAAGTTTGAGAGGAGGTGCCTTGCCTGAGGTCCTATGGAACCCTTTAGATGAGAGATAGATTCTAAGTTAGATATGTATAAGTACAGTCAAGTTGGGAAGTGTTTTTGAAATATAACTTTAATGCTGAATTTGTGGTATCATTGTAGTAAAGGGAAATGCCCATAAGTCATAGACCTTATGGCTACACATGCACAAATTTGCAATATGATAAAAATGATAAAATAGCTTCTATATAATGAATAATGAATTGATTAAAAATTTCGAAGGTATATCCTTCCTGGATCGTTTTATTTGGAAAAACATATTCCCTTCTTCTTAAGTTAAAGAATCACCATTAATATCTAAAAATCGTAACTTCGTTTTTGAATAGAAGGAAAATGCTGGGCATTCTTTTGATTTTTAAATTAAGTATCTCAATTGTAGCCAAATATGGGCAATCCTCTTTAGACACTTAATGTTTCTACTCATAAGTATTAAAAAGATAAGATTCCATATGAGCTTACGGTAAAATCTATTGGTTTCAACTTTATTAAATTTAATAAATAAATCCTACATACTCATGCATGATACTTATAGTAGAGCACCTAGATTTATATCCTTATTTCCTATTACAAGATATATCCTAGTAAGTATTAATTTGATATTTGACATAAAGTATTGCTTATTTGCAGACTTTTTTATCTATGACATCTATCTTTAAACACACTTTATTTTTCTTTCAGACTGTCCACAACACGTGCTCGGCCGAAAGCGAGAAATTTCGTCGAAAACCACAAAAAAATATCGTAAGCTACAATTAAAAGAGCCCACACGAAAGCTAGTCACGTTACTATGTTATTAAAATGCTTTTTTTCAAAATGGCCGCAAGCAAAGACAGTTGTGTGACTGAAAGCAACCCCTCTAGATATGACAGCTCATTGGCAGATGGTTTGGAAAAACATTATTTCATTTAACGTGTCTTTGTGAACTAAAACTTTGGCGAAAGACAGGTGTTGGAGTTAAACAAAAATTAAATTGTGGTTATTTTGGTAGTACTAAATCATGAAACATCCATTTATGTTTAAAAAAGAATTAACTACACTTAAAATAATTGTTCTTTTAAAAATCATTCGAAAATCGAACTGGCAGAAATAAAAAAGTTAAACTATTTAGATAAGAACTCTTTCTTAGTACCTATTTAGAGATAAACGAATTCTATATTTAAACATTATCTTCAAAAAGTTCCTACTAAAAACTGTACAAATTTGTACGTTTTTGAAATATAAATTTTCATATCAAAAATTCATGCGAGTAGGTGGAGTTCACAATTGTCACGTTTAAACGAGAATTTTGTATCTTCAAATATTTTTAGCCATATTTCTCCTTTATGAGGGTGTTTCTTTATGAGACGAAAAATATTTAAGGCACAGCCTTGTGAAAAAAATCTTATTTATAAAAGGACATTATTTTAAAATCAGCGACATCAAATTAACGTAAAAAAATATTACAACCTACGAATCCAATTGACCATCTAAAACCTTTATGAATCATAAATAATAATTTCGTTATAAAACACCACAATAACAGTAAACTTCTGAAATAATATACAAATTATTACATAATTAACACGTCGTTAAGAAATAAATATAATGAAGTTATTTAACAAGTTAATTAACTTGTTGGATGTTTGTTAAATCATAAAAATGTGTTTGAATTAACGATATTAATATGGTTAGGTATTTAAGAATAACGTTTTATTAATAGACTGATGGTGGTAACGATGGAACTAAAAAATATTGATAACTAATCATACCTATTGTGTCTTCTGCCAAACAACTGCAATAGGTAAGTTCATCATCATCATCATCACAACTCTTTGTAATGAGCCCACTGCAGGGCATGAGTCTCTACCCTGGGTGACGAGGAGGTATAGGCCGTAATCCACCAAGCTGGCCCAGTGCTGGGTGGTGGATGTCAGAATTTTTCAGGGCGTTAAAGTGGCTTCTGACAAACCCTAACGACTACTGTATACAAGTATACAGCACCCGGGACCAACTGCTTAACGTGCCCTCCGAAGCACGGAAGTCATCGTGAAAAATGAATGGTCGGCGGTCACCCATCCAAGCACCGACCGCACCAAACGTTGCTTAACCTGTGATATCGTATGATACACACAGTAACCACGGCGCCACGACGACTTCTAGGTAAGTTAGGTACTAGCAAAATACTAAAGGTTACTAAACTACATCAATCATGTTGTTTTTTCACTGAGCATTCATGTAGCAATCACATATACTCACAATTTATTCCTACATGACCTAGACTATTGGCAATACCATTAAAAAAATTCAGCAAAGCATATTTTAAAAACACCATTGCTTATGCTGAGCAATTAGCATAAAAACATAAATCTCATGTGTTTCCGTAAAAAGGCCGAAATACTAGCTTCCCACGAGAAAAATAAATACGAAAGAAATTATTCTAAAATGATTATTTTTTGGCAAGTTAGGTAACACTGCCGTTTTGGCTACACCGTTGCGCATGCGTTGTCACGCTATAGCTATTAGGTAAATTATGCCGAATGGTAATGACCCACTTTTTAGGGAAAAAATTATAAAGACAATTTGTTTTGAGATTGGCAAATATATATATTTTTTTCATGTTTACCTAAATCGCCTTTTGATATCAATCAAACTGCTAAATAGAAATGTTTGATACGAACTATGTAAACATATTCAGAGAACAATTATCAAATTATAAATAGCATTCGTTAAAGGAGGCTAGAAAACTTAGGCTATTACTGAGGCTATAAAATCAATTTTTGTTTGCAACTTCAACAGTTTGTAGTCCCCAAATTTGACATAAAAGAAACCTAAAATTAAAGAGTCTAAAATCGAATTGAGCTCACTTTATGGTTATACTGAAAAACACACAACTTTAATTATGCTATCTCGAAAAAGTAAAATCTAGTTTCATGCAAATATGTACTCTAATAACCCACAAATAAGTATCTAAATCGAAGAATACAAAGAAGCGTTAGTAGTAAACGATCGAAAACGTTTCAGATATCTGTTTCAAAAACAAATACCTAATAAAATAAATTGACACTAATGACAGAGGTCTAGCGCATACATCATATGTCATCATACTCATTATTCAATTAACTTCAAAATATACTTGCAATTATTATTTATTCTGTCGCCCCTTGTAGGTTTATCTAGATTTATTATGATCGTAGTAATCTCGATTTTGCAACCTTAGTAGGGGTTAAGTTCGAGACGTTATTGTCATTTGAGATGATACTTATTTCAGTTTAAGTTTGATGATATTATTTTTGATATCTCATTTGTGATAGTCAAGAGCAAGAGTAAGTTTGGAGCTAGCTGGCGCTGTATAAAATATTACTAAATCTTTATTTCTAATGGATTTCTTTTAAGTTTAATTTTTCTAATTATAGAATAATTACAGCTTATTATATAGAACTATATAGAATTATATAGAACTAGACGGTCTTATGTGATTTTTTCGACAAAATTCATTTATTTAGGCTAAAACAGGGAATCATTCAAAGAAAATCATTTAGAAATCGCATCCGCCAAATTCTGATCTATAGTTTACGTGAATCCTCAATAGATGGCGTTGTTTGCAATTTCTACCTTTTAAAGAGAGCGTGTTACTCTGTCTTATTAATTTAAACATACAAAAACTAAATACTGAACTTCAGGAAAACCAAATACTTCATTTTCCGAACGACCTCCAAATACCGGGAAAGAAGAAGCGAGAGTAACGAATATCGACCTTCACTCCAGCGGCATTGAAGTGGAAAACGTATGTCGGATTTCAATAATTTACGAGTCAATTTCCTTTGCACGATATTTGTTTTTGTCAGAATAAGTCGGTGTAGTTTTGTAAGATTTTTGGTGCGGATGTGTGTGCCCGTTGTTATGTGGTTACTGGATACTGAACATTTGCTATGTTACTTATTACACTGATAAGGAAGGTTATTTGTATGTAAAACTATTACTTATTCGTATTTATATTGTAGGTACGTAATACTAGTAATAATCCGTTTTTTTAATCTAAGTAGTACATAAACAACGTTCTTATTCTGGGATAAGTTGACGCTATAGAAATATAAATAAATATTTCTGACACTCACACAACATTATCTAGCCCAAATTAAGTTTCTTAAAGAACTTGTGTTATGGATACTAGACAACTGATATACTTAAGAAATATATAAACATACATATTGAATAAATACATATTTTTTATTAGAATAAACTTATATAAACATCCATGACTTGACAGCTAATATCCGCCGCCGCCGAGATTCGAACCCAGGACCTCTGGCATAGAAGGCAATGTATGTTACCACTACACCAGCCGGTCGTAGTCGAACATACTTATCTAATATTTATCAATAAAGTCATCTCAATTAATACAACGATAAAATTATAAAATTTAGCTCAAAATGACTGAAAGAACCTCAACGGAATCGATAGTGAAGTTGAGCAAAAAAGGTGGTAACTTTTCTATTAGTCAAACATTTTACAAGAATGCCTTTTATTTTTTATTCCATTTGAACTAGCTTTTGCATGTATTCCTGCGAGACATGTCATAATGACAGTTCCCGGCGATACTTTGACAGCTAGGAGGCCTTATCCGTCACAAGTCACAACATTTCCTGACAATAGAACGCATAGTGAACTGATAAATAAGTAATCAGTCATACTGGCAGTCTGTACTGGCAGTTGAATTTCTTTTTTTACAGCAATTGTTTTTTTTAGCAGTAGCTTTATAAATTTTGTTTTAGGTTTTTTTTTAATAAGTTCGTCCTAAGCATGATATCCTTTGTTTTAAATTTGTTTTTTTTTTTAATTTCTTAGGATGACCAGCAAATTATTTTATTGTTCATAATAAGACTTATGAACAAAAAAATAATAAGTAGTTGAAGTAAGAAATCTGAGACGAATAATTTTCCAAAACAAATTGTAAAAAATATTATCGCCCTAATAGAAATGAGAAATCATAGAGATTTAAGGTATGTTTTTAAATACTGTATATTGTTATTTTCTTTTTAAATAAAGAATTGAAAAAACCAACTGTGACATTCCAGAACGGAATAGCTTAAGAATCTAATTTTAAAAATTATTGTCTATAATTTAAAAGACTCTACATTTTGACGCTGATACGTTCTGTTTTAATTTTAAAATTAAATTCATATTTTGAAATTCTCTCTTTTTCTGATAAGTGCCATCATACTAGTTATTAAACTTATTTGAGACAATAACACAATAAAGAAAAAACAACTTCTAAACACAGAAGCATAAAGTAAATGTCACATAAATTATCGAAACAACTTTTCTCTTCTTTTTTTAAATTCCGGCTATTTAGAAATAATTTCACACCTTAAAAATTATAAGTATATAATTTTACCAAATTTTTTGATAAAAAAATACCCTGTTTAAGTAATTGTAGGTTTAGTGCGTTACGAAAAAATCGACTTTTTGTTAAATATGGTGGTTAAGGAAAATGGCGTCATAATTGCTAGTTGATACAAACTTGGTTAAATTTGGGGTTAAATATTTTATTATCTATGAACACTTTTTGGTTGTCCAGCTGTGAAAATGAGTACTGGCAACCGTGAAGGTTAAGTAAAGAATAAGTTAAAAAATATAAGCCTTATACTTATGTCCAATGCCGTAAATAAAAAAGTACAAATAGGAAAAGTAATTTATAGGCAATATTTAAAACAATTTTTAGTCTTATTAAGAAACTGCGAAATGAAAACAAGTTATGATTAAATAGTCTTTAAATGTAAAGTAATAGTTACCTCTTATATTCGCCATATCACAAATTTATTAAAACTTAACTTAGAATTACATAGTTGATGTTAATCCTAAGTATTCCTTTGTAAAAGTCGAGTCCTTGTATAAAAAAATCAAATTTCAAAAAAACTCAATTCGCTTTAAGACTTACTTGATTTAAGAACTGTGATTTTATTTTTTAATTTTAGACAAATTTCACAGCAATAAAGAGTATTTATTCATATTTTTAAATTACTGGCCAGTAACGAAACCAAACCATAGATAATAAAAAAAAGAAACTCACCATCTTTAGGCGGACTCGCGCACTGAGGAGCGTACGATCCTAAATGATATCCATACGTATTCTGATGCATAGGAGGAAAAGGATACCCTAACGACCTTGGACTCGGAAACCCTGACGCCTCATGAGGATTCTGCTGTCCCCCAGGACTCCCAAAATGATGAGGATGCTGATAACCACCTTTAAACGGACCATAACCATGTTGTTGCAACTCTATGAAGGCAGATTTAGAAGATGCGTTCGTAGGTGTTGAATTATTTGAGTTGGAGATGTCATGAGGTGTTTGGGAGCCACCTAAGTGGTGGTGGTGTTCTAAGGCCTCTTGGGTAGTCATGGCTGGTTGGGGGGTAGACGGGCCCCCCCCGTCCGAAGACTGGGGAGGCCCGAATGGATCGGAGAAACTCAGGTTGTTGGGTTTTCTCGAGGGCGATTGGATTCGGGTAATTTTGGGGCCTGTGAGCTCCTCTTGGTTTATAGCAGCCGCTGGTAAGCCTGGAAAGAGAGGAAAGAGATTCATTAGACACAAATATAAAATGTTAGATACAAAAATAATTAACGCAAAATTACACACCAAGTATGTGGCCCCAAAGTAAGCTATTTATATGAAGTAGGGTTATGGAGACCACTACAACTAGGAGGTATTTAATATTTAACGCGTCTAATTATATTTATATAATAATAATAGCTTCCATGCTGGACTGGGAGCGAAAGAAAAACATAGAATGTGCCAGCTGATTCTCTGTTCGGGCATACTGTAAAAGGCAGTTGAGGGACAGAGGTTTTATTGGCAGTTTTGCGAGCGATAGGCTGACTTCCTGTTACTGCAATAGTCTCTGACCATCATTATAGTTAAACATGACATCAGATAGTTTTACATAAGTGATACAGGCTTGAAGTTGTGTATGTATGTAATTATACTTGACACCAGTTGCCACCTGCGGTTTTAACCACAAAATTTCGTCTGAAATCCTTTCTAAGAGCTGTAGGTACTTGCTATTTTTCTAGCGAAATGCTTTTTTTTAAAGGTAGTTCCTGTGAAACAAACAAATTCTTTAGCTTTTTTGAATAAGTAAAGAAATTTCGCGACTTGACTTGAATTGAATTAACTTCTCGCCAATTTTTTTTGTATGTTTCTGACTTATTATTTTTGTGATCCAACACAACTTTACATTCCTTTGGGGTAGGCATAGACAAGGAAATTGATAAGTTCCAGATATACATCTTTCGCTTTCTCCAGGTTCATTAATCTTTTCATTCGTGATCGCTGGTTACGGATACTTTTAACTAGGCATTTTATATGGTTGCTGTGAAATAAATATTCTTTATTTCTTTCCCATTTCTGTAAATTTATCAAAATGACCTCACTTGCCCCCATGTGGGTAGTTTGGTCCCAACATTCTTAATTTGTATACCGTCTCGCGCGATTGGTTTCAGACAAATGTGGGTATTTAGAAATAACTTGCTATTCACTGTGACAGCGGAATTTTATTGAATTTCTTAAGGAATAAAGGGTTTAATAAAGTTTACTGTATAAGGATTTCATTGATGAAAATTTATGTTTTCTGTGTTTGGTTCAAATGTCGATATAAAGCCTTCATTTGTGACTAATAAACATATGATATTAAGATGTAAATTAATATTTTGAGTGAAATATTTAGTTTCGGTAATATTTGCTATATTTCAAATATACATTATAATGTTTTAAGTTATGCTGACGTTCAGACTAAATTTTTTTCATTTTGCTTAAATAATTCTTGTCTATATCTACAGTTTTATAAATATTTACTTAATACTAGTATAGTTGAATTTTGTGAATGCAAATAAATATATTGAACGACATCACAAAAATTAAATAGAATGTTTCTAGTTTTGTACAGTCTTATTTTTCAATTTTATCAAAAATAGATAATGGATAATCATATAAGCATCCATTAATAAAACAAATTAGTGTAGGAATATCCACAAATTTAAAATTAAAGTATAGAGTTATAAATGTTAAAATAAACTGAACTAAGTTAAGTTCCCAACACTTTTAAAACCAATTTCGTTCGATAACTTTAAAAAGATAACTTTTTCTAAAAAAATTTAATTGAGTATAACCTTTTATGGGAATAGTTAACAAATTTGTTAGCGTTTCCGACTAAACTAGGATCGGATGGGTCCTTCCCATGTGTAAAATTTTAGATAAAAATATAAATAAATAGTTTTTTTAAGTTAATTATGGTCAAAACATTTTGCCACTTACATCCAGCTCTGAATACAATAGCAAATATAAATATTTTTCAAACTCATAACGTATTTACATAATAATCACTAAATTAGGATAAAATTTAATATCCTGGTAATATGCTCTCCTGGTAACTTATAGATTTTATAACAGTAATGATACGAGTAATGGGTAGTAGTTTAAATTCAGTTGTATATTATTATTATTTTTTTTTGTTATGCTTCCATTCTGGACTGTGAGCGAAAGAAAAACGTAGAATGTGCCAGCTGCTTCTCTTCCCGGGCATACTGTAAAAGTCAGTTAAGGGAGAGAGGTTTTAAAGGCGTTTTTGTAGGCGATAGGCTGACCCCCTGTCACTACAATAGTCTCTCTCCATCTTTATAATACCTCCAAATTTGTCAAACGTGACATCAGATGGTATTTTAACCTCTGGTGTTCTGCCTACCTTATAAGGGATACAGGCGTGAAGTTATGTATGTATGTATATTATTTTTTCTAATGTTTAGAACTGAAAATCTAAATAAATGTAAAAATTTTGACAAAACATCTCCCTCATATAAAAGACATCAACGAAATTTACGTACCTATATTAATTAATTTTGTCATTGCAATAGTCAAAGAAAACTAGTTTTTAAACCAAATTGATAAGAACTGAATAGAAACAAACCTTCTACACGAGACGACTTAAATAATTAAAACTAAGCAATACCCTTTTCGGCAAATCCTTTGAGTTAATTACAACATCTTTTGTCCCTTTTACTCCACATCTTAAAAGACAGTCCGTCTCGTTCTAAATAATTTCTTTTCTCCGGCGCCTCAAAGGTCGGGTCAAACAGTTTTGTGTTTTTTCTTATTTATTTGTTTGTATGTTTTGGTATGTCGGCGATGATAATGTTTTAGTCAGCTAATTGGTTCAAATTGTAAGAACATAGTTATTATAGCAATAATGACTATATTGATGGTTTTGTAAGTGAAATAAATTTGTTTTATTGACAATTATAAAATTATCTAGGAGTTTGGTGTAGTTTTTGTTTAGGTTGAGAGAGAATTATTACTCTTTGATAAGCGTATTGTCTTGTCGCCAAGGTGTGAAACGTCGAGCTGCCTGCGTCCGTTTTACCTGACCTCTTCCTGACCACTACACTCCTGGTACTTTTGAGCGTTGAGTGAATAGGTTTTTCGTGGATGTACACTATTCCTTATCATCTCTTCCCATCATTAATTTAAAAATGCATGAAGCGATTAACTTAAACAACGTAGTTTTAGTAAAATTTGTGACAAAATGTCATACAGATAAATTAAATCTGTATGATAAAATGCAGTCCTTCAAATGTAGAGTCTTAAATATACACATTCCAGCAGTTCTATATAAACAGTTGATACCTCCCTTTACTCTAATACTTGGAGGTTACCTTATAGTTATTTAACATAGGGCTAAAAGACGATTAAAGCAGTTAAAAAATTTACCCACAGATGCTTTATACACACAGTGTCAATTCTGATATTGACAGCTGTCACTGTCATCGCGTTCCGAAAGGCCTGTATCTCAGCAAGTTCCTACCGCGCCCGTTCATCCGTGAACTGAGGGTGAGTTAATGAGCTCTTGATGAACAAATTTATAATTTTACTTTAAGACTAGTTCTGTATAAATAATTATTAAAAGACATCATTGCCAAAACGCTAGCCTGACTTTCAACCAAACGCGGATCAGTCGGATTAGTCGCTCTTTTCGAAACGCTTATCCAATGGCGCTTATCCAATAGTATTTTAAGCTGATTAAATCGTGGCAATCAAGTGGAGGTAACATTAATCATGAAGTTCCAGTTTGACATCGTAGTGACACAAGCCAAGTTGCAGATAGCTTCACATGTTCTATAACTCTACTAATATTTAGATTTAAAAATATAGGCTACTACACGCGCTGTCAATTTTGACACTGACAGCTGTCACTGTCATCGTGACAAGCGCGTTCCAAAAACCTAGCTTCCTTGCCTCCGCGTTCGTTCAACCGTGGACCGAGGGCGATTTAATGAGTACAAATTTATAGATTTTCTTCAATTCCAAGGTTCGATTCCCATGCTTTCGTTCTGGATCAGTGGTTGCTTGCATGGAATTATTGAATAGTTTATGTTTCTAGTATGGCGTCATTTTTGATGTTTTTGTTGGAGTTCTTGTATGGATAATCGCTTTATTAGAGGCTGTAGGGATGGTCTTTGTGGAGTATGATTTCTTTGACTTCGTTTGCTTTCTAGGTTTGGTTGTGGTATTCTTAAGGCTGCAAACTGGACTAAACGGTGCGGGTAGCGATTTCCGCTATACGACAGAAAGTATTGAGTTTCTATGAAACCGCGACAAATCGCTCTCTCGCCCGCTGTCGGTCTCACGGTCGCTGCCAGTTTGCAGCCTAAGTAGTAAGGGGCGTGTAAGATTTTATTCAATAACTTGAATTACAAGTACGAAGTCTTCTTTCTTTCTTTGATGGTATATGATGGTGAATATCAAGAAATTACTCATGAATGCAAGATAGAACTGGCTCTTCTTAAAATATACTGGACTATTGGGACTGGACTGGGAGCGAAAGAAAGACATAGAATGTGCCAGTTGCTTCTCTTCCCGGGCATACTGTAAAAGTCAGTTAAGGGATAGAGGTTTTAAAGGCGTTTTTGTGGGCGATAGGCTGACCCCCTGTCGCTACAATAGTCTCTCTCCATCTTTATAATACCTTCAAATTTGTCAGACGTGACATCAGATGGTCTTGTAACCTCTGGAGTTCTGCCTAACCCATAAGTGATACAGGGGTGACGTTATGTATGTATGTATGTAAATAATATATTACCTGAATTAACATATCTTTGAAAATATTCCCGAATTTAACGCAAACTCCAAGATGCACCTCGGCAGACTTGAACGTATATGGCAAGACGAGATTACCCGCCTTTAGCCTTTGTGGACGAATTTAGAAGAATGAAAGAATTGGAGGGAGACCTTTGACCAGCAGTAGGACAGCGCTGGCTAATATATAAAAAAACAGCTTTAGAAGGCTTTTTATAAGGGAGACTACAAAGCGAAACTAGAAGGGGATCTAAGTAGACAGCTGGAACGAGCTAATTTTTTTACAAATCGGCCTTTCTGGACCTCAAACCCCGGAGCAATCCCAATCCCACATAACTTAAGTACCTAGATGTAATAGTTGATTCTTTGATTATTGGAAATTGGCCGATAGATCTTCTGACGTCAGATCTATCTATTACTTATAGGTTTCATACTCGTATAACTCTACCCAGATTAAAATATTTATTTTCTCCTTACAACGCAATAGTTCAAACTCTTATCAGCCTCATTTTGAAAACGAAATTTCACATATTGCTGCAGTGTTTAGAAATCCTTTTTAGCTAAAATTATTCATATAAATGAAGTTAGGCAGTACATTTATTTGTTAAGTATAGCGCTACCATTTTATTCAATGAAAAAGTAGGTTTAAAAGGTGCAATCAAATATATTAAAAGTTAAGTTCTTGCTCTGATAAAGTCTTATTAAAATAATTAAATAATCACCCTAACTATAAAGCCCTAAAGAATACAAGCTTGTGTTATAGAGATCTCACAAGACAGAAGAATTAAGCGATACACTAAGACTGCAAACTGGACGGCAGCGACAGCGAGAGCCACAGCGGCGCGGGCAGCGACGCGGGGAATCTGGGCTGTTGTCGAGGCCAGCGGGCGTGAGAGCGATTTGTCGCGGTTTCATACAAACTTAATACTTTCTATCGTGTCGCGGAAATCGTTGACTGTCGCTGCCGTCCAGTTTGCAGCCTAATACTCGCTCGCGACTCGTCAATATACTACAGATAATTGAAATAAGTGACATAATGGTTTTATAGGCGTTTTTGTGGGCGATAGGCTGACTCCCTGTCACTACAATAGTCTCTCTCCATCTGTATAATACCTCCAAATTTTGACAAATGTGACATCAGAAGGTTTTATAGCCTCTGGTGTTCTGCCTACTCCATAAGTTATACAGGCGTGACGTTATGTATGTATGTAATTAATAATTTGACCGCTACATAAAATATGATTACTAGGTTTTGCCATTCTTACATTTAAATTAAGGATAGGGTGTAAGTAGAACTTGGCCTTTCATAAAATATAGATCTATTAAGGGTCGCCAGAAAAACCCTGAAGGACAACTAAGCGGGTTTAACTCGGATTAGTCGCTTTTTACTACACTTTTAACCAAGGGTGGGTTTATTCTAGGCCGATATCTATCAGCATTGGGCGAGCTCGATGGTTCACGAGGCCAATTTCCCTTGCAGTGAGCTTATTAAAACAGAGTTGTGTTAATGAGTTGGCATGATATATAATAAGTTATATTTCTTACAAACTGAAACAACCACAGAAAATCAATCTGTCGAGAAGAAGTAGCAAGAAACAATGATCTTTTCAAATACCATTTACAATTCCGTACAGCCCTTAACACACAATAGGTACCTATTAACTTTACGCTTATTTGTAAGGTTGACATTTAAACCAAAAGTAATTCCTCCCTAAATATATCAATAATATAATAATCACAATCAAAAGTACCAGGAGATAATAAAACTGAAAAGATGAACGGCGCCAATCGATTTAATTGTCGAATCAAATCGAGACCAAACTCTATGATCTAGTTCTTGAACCCAATAAAAAAAAACTACAAACAGGTGCGTTTTCTTAAAAATTAAATCCATTTAGACACTAACTGCTACAATTACTAAGCAAGAAATATTGTTACTATGTAATTTGTAAAGAACAGGAATATTATTTTATGACGTTCTCGTTATAATTAGCAACGCGTAATTTCTGCTTCTAAGTAATAAAAAACAGTTGTTTTTTTTTTCGTAACGGAAACATAGGCAAAGAACGCTAGCAGGCTTAGGTTTGATTGTTAGTACAAAAGAGTTCGTATACGTTTACTTAATTCTTTTTTTATTTGAACTTTTATTTAAAGAAATAGTTTGATAAAAATAAATTACAAAATAGAATAGATATGCTTTGAAATTTTGTTTTTTTATTTAATAATAAAATTAATGTGCAGGTAAGTTATATTGTGGATGACTAACAATATTTTGGCAATGTAGGTGTGTATAAGTAACAAAAATATTAATCATTTCCTTCGTCTGTATTTTTTGGCAAAAGTAATACGCAATCTTTAATTTTGAAAAAGAATCATGCAATACAAAACAGAACCGATTCAAAATTCGAAATCCCACTTTAAAAAACAGATTTTTTTATTAAAGCTAAACCTTTTAATTGAGTACCATGCACATCAAAAACTATTGCCCGCGCCGACAAAATTAAGAAAAAAACTTTAAAAAAACCGGCTCAATATAGCGGTTTTATACGAAATATTATAGATACATAGACACCGAGACGAATTTACTATTTTTGGTCGTAAAAAAGGCTATAGCACGCGATCTTCTGATTATATATCAAGTTTTTATTGTCTTTACTAATTACTGGACTCGTTTTTTTAGTGATGTAACATTTGTTTTACTGGCAGTTAGAGATTGAGTAATATTTATATGAAATTATGTGTACAACAAAAACTATATTTAAGTTAGGACATTTTCCTTTGTCGGTAACTTATCCCGCCTTTAACAGTCTTAATAAGTTATGATGACAACGAAAATAGAGATTTGCAAAACTCTTTCGTACCACAAAGGTTATGACATCGTTTGCAATTACTTTTTAATATTTTTTTGTTTTGACTAAAACCTTTTTAGACTTTTCAAACGATAACGTTTATGATCGCCAGCATTTTTAAATTAGCCCAATCCTAGTTTATGCGAAAGTATAGACACGTAAAATAACCTCCGTATAGAAAAGGCTTTAAAAGTCCTGGGTAAGAGGCGGAAAGGCAGACCAAAAATGAGATGGCTAGATGTGGGCGAAAAAGAAACTTAGGAGTTCTGGTTCAGTTTCTGAAAATAATATATCCACATCGAAGTGAAAGCAGAAATTAAGAAATGCAGAAACCACTATCAGATGGAAATAATTACCAAGGAGAGAGAGAATTTTTAAGCTTTCGAGTGTCAAACTCGAACTAAGGATAGTTTTACATAAAATCATTAACATACATTCCAAACACAAAGGTTTTGGTACGAAATGGAGTTTACAACTGTCATTGTTTTCTAGGTTTCTATGGGATTAAAAAATATGTAAAGATATCATTAATTCTTTATGGGCACTTAAATTCTACATCATGGCTGTCTAAGCCTGAAGCTGTCAGAAATATGTTTTCCAACTTCAAATTTGGAATTTGGTAACTTTAAACTTAATACCAAAGATGAATTTTAAAAAGAATATGATAAAATTTAGATTCTAAGTTATATCTGTGCCTAAAGTATACGACTGGACTGGACTGAATAAAAAAAAATTACAGCCAGAAATTAAATTCAAATTTAGAATTTTTTAGTTCAATTTGAACACAATACCGAATGAGTATTACCAGTTAATTTAAATTTAGACCAGTCACACCCACAAACAAGTTAATTAAATTATAAAATCCTCAACTACATACCTACCCATATAATCGAAATAACTCATAACAGACCTATATTTTTCAACCCCAGTAATAAATATATTGACCCCCCGCTAACTACATAATAGGTGCTGTGTAAAATCACATTTTGACATGTCGCGTGTTACTCGACGCCATTTTGAATTGGTTGTTTAACCCTATTGACAGTTGTATTTAATGGCTGCTCGTTCTGAAAAATTGAAGTTTTGTTTGAAATTTGAAAGGTTATCTTGATTTTAATAATGATTCTAAGGTTTAAAAATTGTCTAGTGTTCGTCAAACATTTTGCATTAGGCTTATGTAAGTAAATTTTTGCTGTATATATGCGGCACCACGTTGGTAATAAAACGTAGAAGTACTTTTTTATATTGACTTTTCAATATATTTTGAGTCTATTGCGAACTCATCATCATTCATTCATCACAGCTCTTTGTAATGAGCCCACTGTAGGGCTATGAGTCTGTCCTCTGGGTGACGAGGAGGTTTAGGCCGTAATCCACCAAGCTGGCCCAGTGCTGGTTGGTGGATGTCAGATATTTCAGGGTGCCGAAATGGCTTCAGGCAAAATATAACGGCCTAAAATCTCCGTTCAATCATACTTTTCTGATAGTAAATAATAATAAATATTTCTGACACTCACACAATATTATCTAGCCCAAATTAAGTTTCTTAAAGAACTTGTGTTACGGTTACTAGATAACTGATATACATAAGAAATATATAAACATACATATTGAATAAATACATATTTTATATTAGAATAAGCTTGAATAAACATATAAACATCATGACTTGAAGACTAATATCTGTGTTCATCACACAAATATCCGCCGCCGGGATTCGAACGAAGGACCTCTGGCATAGAAGGCAATGTATGTTACCACTACACCAGCCGGTTGTCAGATAGTGATTGACAAGATGATGCTAAAGCCGTACCTAACAATTATTATTTACATACATATATTTATAACCTCACACCTGTCTCCCTTTGGGGTAGGCAAAGACAAGAGAACACCAATTGCTGCGATCCAGACATACCTCTTTCGCCTCCTCAACGTTCATACATGATCACCTGTTACAGGTACTTTTGACTAGGTCCTATTTCAAAATGTCGCCAATTTGATCGGCATACATTCGCTTAGGCCGGCCCCTTCCGTCAACACCACTACTTGCTACTAGATCTTCTACGAAAGGCTTTGTCACAAGCTAGACCGATTTATTTATGCTTTAAGGAGATTGAAAGAGGTAGCAGGCAGAAAATCTGCTCTAATATCGTACCATGGCTACGTAGCCTCCCTCTTGCGCTACGGAATAATCTTGTGGGGCAACTCTGTTGACATAGATTTAATATTTAAAGTTCAAAAAAAATGCGTAAGAGCACTATCCGGTGCAGGACACATCGATAGCTGCAAACCAATATTTAGGAACTTCAGAATTTTACCGTTGCCTTGCCTATATATTTATGAAGTGAGCCTATTTGTAAAAAAACACCCACAGTTGTTTCCAAAAAATCGTGATATGTTTTCTGGTCGCAAAAGACATGAAGAAAAACTATATGTACCTGCCCAAAGGTTAACATTATTTCAAAAAAACATTGTGTGTATGGCAGTTAAAATTTTTAATAAACTACCAGACAAAATAAAAAGTTTGCCATTTAATAAATTTAAAACTACTCTATTTGAATTCCTGCTATGTAAATTATATTACTCTAATAATGAATTTTTAAATGATAAATATATTGTGACATAAATAATTATTTTTGAACATTTGACTTTAGTAATTGACTTATGTAATCTTGTATCTCGACATATCTTAAATTAAATATTTGCGCACTGACACTTGTCGGTAGAATATTGTGAAACTTCTATGTATACAATAAGACCTCCAATGTACCAATTTTCATGCAAATAAAGATTTTATTATTATATTATTATTATTACTAGCCCCTTATAACTAGGTGTTTCGCGCGGTTATACCCGAGCCATTTCAAAGCCCGCGGGAGTATCGAGATAAAAAGTATCCTACTCGCTATTCCAGACTGTAAATTATTACTATGTCAAATTTCATCCAAATCCAATAAGCCGTTTTGCCGTGATAGAGGAACAAACATTCAGACATGCATACATCTATTCATCCAAGCTTTCACATTTTTAATTAACAAAATTTTAGTATGCTTTTATTTGATAGATGTCGCTGTACGTCAATTAAATCGCGCAAGAAGAGTTATAATTATAAAGCTATATTTACTTTGTAGACTACCTTTATTCGTCCTCACTTTCACAAATAGTGGGATTGCCAGAATTCACAATTACTGAAATTATGAATTTAACATAAAGATTGCTTGCAAATCAGACTCACTGCCTTGTGGAAATCAGTCGCCCTTAACGATACTCTAATGATTCACTACTTATTCAAAATTTTATATTTAAAAACAACAACGCTGTATTTTTACTGAAACGAATAAAAAAAATAGAATACTAGTTCGAGATTCTAACTATAGATACACAGACTACATCAAGCAAGAGGCTTATAACTTCGCACATTCTATAAAAACACATAATATACTAATTCGTAGACTAATAAATAAGCAAATTTGTCTCAAGCAACATTTACAGATCGATTACATTATGTATCTGTAATTAGTAAACGCCATTTTATTGTCGTGACACACGCAAATGAAAATAGAAAGGCATTTGTCGTATTTAATAAAAAATACCGCATTTCTCATTCATATCTCTTCTTCTCGGTAATATTTGACTCAACAAAACAATCTTAAATAACTTTTGAAAATGGAATTTCAAAAAAATATGCAGTTAGTATTCGAGAAATGCGTATGTAAAAATTCGTTAAGTATAAATACGTATTGCAACGAATTTTGGCCATACTCACATGCAATAGCATGGTTGACGGTTTGTGAATATTATGAATTTTTAAGTGGTTCTCGTAATAAAAGAAGTATTTTTATGGAGATTCCTTAACGAAGAAATTCGTGACTTAAATCAGAAATAAAATAAAACGAAAGTTAGATAAATTTTCAAATTTCGAATGTGAAAACAAACTGTTAATTTTTTAACGAAGTATAATACTGTGACTTTGAATAAATACTTCTTTTTAAAACAAAAATGAGATTCAAATTAAAAATGTTACTGGCCATACACAGTTCTTATAGGTTTACAATAGTTTTAAATTAAGCCTATTATAAAAGAACTGGAAAGCTGCGTTCCTATTGCGACTATAAGAATATAGGTATTCTTTGACAGTTCTCAATGGACAATTGACAGCTAATCTATACTTGAGTATAGCTTAAAATATAATTTATAATTTGGGTCTTATGTTTATTAAATTCATATTCCAACATATTATTAAGAGATTGCTAGTAATCGAAAAGATTTTCTCCACAATTTAGGATTGTGAGACTTATAATAATGCAACTGAATATTTTTTTACTATATAAATAAAAAAGAGGAAGAGTGTGAAAGAGTCCATGGCATAATATATTATAATTAGCTTCAGATGCCAGTGGTGGCGAGTTGGATTCCCACTCAAGTCAAATATTTTCGTGCAAAAACATTTTTGTATGGATTGGTCTGGGTGTTATATGAATGTACTATCGAACAAACTGAATCATGACCCACAACAAGCTCATTTTGGTCAAACCGTCTAAATGCTAGTAGGTCGAAATTCGCTTGAAGATAGGTTTCCTTGGTGACGAACTTGTTTTCATTACATTCGATACTGACATTAATGAGCACAGAATTCGTACAGTATCTAAAAAGTCTTAAGTGCATTATACGCGATAGACCTTACAATTTTGACAGTTTCATACGAATTTTCAGCAAAATGGGTCATGATTCAGTTGTTTCGATGGTACTTACTTACAAAATATAATAGTACAGTAGGTAGTATGTGTTTACTTTAATACCTAATAATAACTCTATTTTCATAAAAAGCAAATGTTACTTGGTTTTAGGGCTAGATGGCGCTGTGTGAATCAGTCGAACAATTATTTATTTTGTTATTTGTTTTGTTCTTAGTTTTGTAGCTCTCTGAAAAATATCAAATTTTATCTATGGTCATTTTCTTTTTAAATTAAACAATAGCCATCATAGAATTGATTTTAGAAGTAAATAAATGTCTATCCACTTTCGCTCGAAATAAATTCTTGCTATTAAATTTTTCTCATTCGCCTCCAAAACAAAATATTTAGCACACTGATAACTGCTATAAGAAACTATCTTTCTATTGGCATTTATATCGATTACCCTGATCACACAAAACTCATAAAACATTATCTAAACTCACATTACAAAAAGGCACTGAAAGTCGACTTAACCTGTGCTTTATAAAACTCAATCTTATGACCTTTTAATAAGAACTGTCAACTTTAACGCACACCGCACAGAACTATTCTTCGCCTTTCCATTTCTAATTTGAAAAAAGAATGAAAAAAATGTGGCCATAATCTTTCTTGTGCAACCGTTGAAATTGCGACATGTCACCACAGCGCCATCAGATACAGAGTTATAAAGTGACAGAAACATCAATTCGTATTAATCGAGTTATCGTACGTAATACATTTACTTTACAATGGAAAAAAAAACTTCTAGATAAACATCAAAAATTTTCCCTTAAGACTTGCGTGCGGGCTGTAGTCATAGAACAAATAATCTTTCGTTCGTAGACGCTTAACTTTCTTTTGCTGTGTTCAAAATGATAAGTATCTGCCTACTTTAAAAAAAACATGGGATAAGTAACTTTTAGGTCAAAAAAGAAGTTAATGTTAGGATAATTATACTTAATTCTATTTCTTAATTCTATTTCTGAATAACATCGAATCAGTTATCATTTAATATTATGATCTTGAAACTTAAAAACAATGCAATTGATTTGAGTACATACATTGAGTACATACATTGTATTTAAAAAGATTCAAAGATCAAAAAGTGATAGGTATGTCCTGAAACTACTTATAAACTACTAATTAAAAAAATACATGCGGTTCCCAAAAAATAATAAAAATTCAAATATTACACAGTACGTAAAGACTTTACAACTAAGAAACAGGTGAGCAGGTGTTCAATATTCACACAAGTTACCGATTTGTGTTTTGATTAATTATTTGACAACAAGAGGGTACTAAAGTTTGCTGCAAAAATGCCGCAGTTTTATCTAGAAAATATATATTTTTCTTTATTCTATGACATTCCCAGATTGCGTGAGATAAAGACGCTTTGCGTTCTGTTATCCTAGTACATAGTGTACAAAAACTCTTTCTTACTCACTTCAGGCATGCTTTTTTATATTTATGATATTTTTTTTCAAACTATTGAGTAATCTTGAATAACAGTTATAGTCGAAAATATGAGTTATTTCTCTATCAGATAGGTCCGTATTATAAAAAGTTTTACTGAGCGATGATCATCAAGAAATCTCTCCTGAGTAGAGTTAAAACTCTGAGTAAGTTTTCCTAATACAAATCATACTCTTAACAAGAGACTGTCATCTTAATTCAAATCCCGAACAACTGCTATTAAAAAAAAACATTATAGAAATCAAAACGGAAAAGTATTAAAACCTCCTTTAAAAATCTCAACGAAAAAAAAAACAAAAAAAATCGAACGCTTCTTTTGAATCAAGAGTTTGTACTTACAATTGTCAACTGACAAAGACACTCGCGTCAAAGATACTTTACGGATAGCATCAATAGTAAAAAACAGTTATTGAATATTTGATTTCAAGTGGCTGGCTACTTGAAAACACTCGGCTTTTATTATTAACGATCCTGTGTTGTTAATTTCACAAGTAGTTATTATTTTCGCGCCACTCCATGACAGCAAAGCTTTAGCCACCAACTGTTTTATTTTGAAGGCAAAATTAAAAGGTATAGAACGTTGACAAGTAATTATATTAGAATTAATTGGCGACACTTGAAAATTGTAGCGTTTTCAGTACCTTTAATTTACTGTATTTGTTTTTATTGGCAGGACAAATATTGTGTTGGTGAGTTTTGCGAAAAATGCGTGTAATAAACCTACCAAGGAAAATTATTAAAAAAATATGTAGTTCCTTTGTTGACATAGTTTTTCTGTTTCTTTAACTGGAACCTTTTAAAAACAAGAAAATTTAAAAGTAATTTGAAGGACGTATAAGTCTATGAAAATGTCGCGTCCTTTATGGTAAATTCTATGCTTCCGATCGTAACCAAGGCGACTCTACCTTCAGCCTAATATATATTTTGAATACCACTGGTAAATGCAGGATAAAAATAACATAGGCATCTATTTATACCTATGTTAGGTGTAAATTTGGTAACCCGCAAGATCCAATATGTCTGCCTTAAACACATTTTTTAAAGTGAGAGTCAGTTTGTGTTCCGTGGGTATTGAAATTTAAAACTTTTCATATTTTATAACATAGTTGACTATACCCGCTTTTGTCTTCAATAGCAACGTTATTTTGAACGTTGAAAATTGAAGGTTCACATGATTAAATGACATTTTAGAAACCGCTATGGTGGAAGCGTCTAATAAGAGCTTGTCAAATTCAGTAGTGCTTTCCCGCCTTTTTCAACTGCCATAATAATTAATTTTCTGTAAGTCTACTTGCATACAGGTAGTCGTTAGGGTTCATCAGAAGCCATTTTAGCGCCCTGAAAATTTTGACATCCATCAACCAGCACTGGGCCAGCTTGGTGAGTTACAGCCTAAACCTCCTCGTCACCCAGTGGAGAGACTCATAGCCCTGCAGTGGGCTCATTTCAAACAGTTTCGATGATGAAGGTATAAAGCAAAGGCAGTTGCTATTATCTATGCTTCATGAATACATAAAATTCCTACTAATTTATGATCTCCTGTTTAAGTGGTAAAACTAAGTCTAATTTCAAAGGTACCCATTAGAACCTATACTTGTTAACCTGATATTTCACGGGAACTGAAGAAGATGACCTGGACGTTGCATTTGTACAGGGTTAATTTTAATTAACGCATCAGCTCTTGCGGGTAGCTTCTCCACATTATTTCCAACAACATTAAATTTATTCTAATACTTTTTTACAAATCTTAATAAATAAAAGAAACAATATCCACATTAATCCTAACAACATTTATTCTACGACTTTTTACAAATCTTTATAATTAAAACAAAAAAAAAAGAACAAAAAAATTTTTGCTCCTTACTCTCCATTTTATAAGAAGTACCTATTATTATAATGAAGCGATATTTCACTGCGCAAGGTGCTTGGCATACCTACGCTCGAAGTAAATAGAGTTACCTCTAAAAACAGCCTAAAAATATTTTTTATATGGGAAAACTAAAATTTCAAAAACTATTAATTTTAGAAAGTTGTAGAACAAATGTTGTTGGGATTCATGTGGAGCGGCTGCCTGCAAGAGATGATGTGCTAATTAAAATTAACCCTGTACAGCCGTGATATTTAGCGGCACATTTTGAATAAAGGATCCTCACTATGCAGTTTGATCCTGCAGAGATCTTATCTCATTACCAAATTAGGGTCCTATAAATTATTGACATGCTTATCACGGTTTCTATTCTAAGGCAAACATATAATGACAGAAATGTCTAAAACTGATATGCTGGACTGGGAGCTCAAGAACAACATAGAATGTGCCAGAAGCTGCATTTGTTGCCGGGCATACTGTAAAACTCAGTATAGAGACAGAGGTTTTATTGGCGAGTTCGCGGGCGATAGGCATAGCCTTTCTCTGCAATAGTCTCTGGCTATCATTATAATATCTCAAAATTTGTCAAACGATACATCTGGTGTTCTGCCTACCCCATAAGGGACACAGGCGTGAAGTTATTAATGTTGGCCTCCAAAGTCGAGTCTTTGCCTGGAGTTTGAGAGATTCTAGGTTTGATTCTTGGGTCAGCTTAGGTAAATATTTTTTCTAAACTGGCTCAAGTCTAGTTCCGCTGTGAAGTCTCCATAACATATGCTTACTCTGAGGTTACAAAGTTGGTGTATTTTTATTTTTGTTTATCCGGCTACCATTATCCCGTTAATATTAAGTTAATAGGCTGGGATTAACTGCTGAACGTGTCCTCTGAAGCACGGAAGTGATAAATTGATGACCAGCGGTCGCATATCCTTGTACTAAACTGGGTCGAGAGTTGCTTAATCTGCTATAGGTATTGAAATAAATGTGTGAATTAAGATCTGAATTCTATGCACATTTGATATAAGAAATACTTTAAATTGGAGATTGCAGTATCGAATTAGGGCCTGTATTTTCTTTAGTTTATCATTAATATTTCTCACTTTACCATTAAGTTAGATAGGCGTGATCTTAAGTATGTAATCTTAATACATTCAGATTTTAAATCAAAGTATAAACCTAAAGTTATTTTTTTATTCGTATTTTGTTGCACGCAATGACAATGGGAAAATCATATAAGACAAATAATCATATAGAAAAGCGCAACAGGTGGTATTATCGCTGAAAAATGATCTTTTCCAGAAACCTTGTAATTGTATGAAAAATAAAAAAAACTATGGACACAGCAGTAGGTGTTTACTATTATTAAGTCGGGTCCTAGGTCGTCAACAGTTCCAAGCCACACAATTAAATACTTTATGAGTAGGTGCCGACGCGAAATCAATGACTAACTTAGAATTTAGTGTATTCTATTACCTATGTTACTAGGGCTAAAATTTAATCTATTTGGAATCCCTAATGCGTTTTGACTGTACTAGAGGTTATAAAGTATTATAATCCCTATTATTTTTTCCGTAAGATTAATAATTGAAGAACTTGTGCCCGACAAACGCTTGATGTCCAGTTAGGCATCGTAAATATGTAATAGAAATCGATCTGGTGTTATACAAAGCAAGTTTCCGATGGTAATGTTTTATCGAATAATTGCCGTCAATAAAATCGAGTAATAATCGATTACTACTCGCTTTGCTGTGTTTTGATTTGACTTCGAAGGTTATATTTGGATTATGCTTTATATTTCTTAGAATAAATGTTGTGAGTGACTGAGCAACTATATTTAAAAAAATAGGTACCTGTGATTCCTAGGATCCATAGTTTGTTGACTTGGCCCTTTCATAATTATTTTTATACAGTGTTATAGCACAGAATAGATAATAGTACTAGCGTATAGACACAGGTTATAGACTTATGTTATAGATACAGGCGAGAAATTACGAAGAATCGAAGGGATGTTTAACTTCCATGACGTCGGATGGTAAGTTATGATGGAGAGTAAGTAACCTACACATCCTTCTACGAAAAACCTATTTATTCGATGCGTAATAACTTAGAACTTTACAGGAAAAATGCGACCCAAAACCTTGGTGACACCAAAAAAAACTGTCGCACATATCCTGCAGAAATAGACTCTGCAGGTATTTTTCTCGAGTTGTCGTAGCACAAACTTGAATGCTAACTAATCACACGGAACCTGGGACTTAAGATGTTATGACCCAGTGCTACTATTTAATCTGCCCATGTTGCTTTTTTTATAAATTAAAATAAATAGGACGGTACCTAGAGCAAAAACAAACAGCTAACCAAAGATAAATATGGCCTTTACGATTTTATCGAAAATAGGCAAGCCCTGTATAGCAAGCTATGTATAGATTTTACTAGTAATTTCTCGTGCAGGCTAGGCGTATCATTTATACCGTTTTTAAACACACTTAAATAAAAAATATGGTTCATGGTGTAGTGGGTTTATTGCTTTGGGGGTTTTATTTATTTTTCAACCGACTTCAAAAAAAGAAGTAGGTACTCAATTCGTTTGTATGTTTGTTACCTCATAACTTTTGACTGGGTGAACCGATTTTGATGATTCTTATTTTATATGATGGAAAATACTTCTCATTTGGTAATGTCATCGAAATCGATTTAGTACTTCATGAAAATTTTCAAATTATCTTGACGACCATAAACTTCAGCCATAGTTTTGACGTGAAGTCGGTTTTTTAATGCTCTACATTCGTTGATTATTGTAAGATATATTTTTCATAGGTCTTTGTGATATCTTTTGTAGTGTAAAGCTAGATATTTTCATTGTACTAATCACCACAACCCTTTCGTATTGTAAATTTTTAATTGTAACAAAACCCGTGGTTAGCCCCAATTTCACATGAAGGCAAGAAATACAACACACGGGTTTTGGAATAAACTGGGTCTGCGCAAAACATTTTCAAAACACATCAGCACCGGTGAAGGATGAAGTATGATAAAATGTCTTCACAGACAAACCGTAACGACCACATCGATATACCTACAAATAGGTACCTACCGGCCCCGGGACTGACGGCAGAAAATGCTTTAAGGTACAAATTTTTACGTACTTTTTTACAAAGAAAGAATTATTAATTGTTCTAACAAGCAAACAGATGCTTGTAATAAGTTTTATTTAGTTCTGTTTATTCTTAAGTTTTCATGATCTATAATATAACTTAAAAACCATGTCTTTCATTTGTGATCACAGAGTCTGTAAAGATAACAAGATATCGGTTAAAATGTAAATAATACATAAATCTTCACTATTTGTATATTGTTTCTACATGACGCTGTATTCAATTATTATTATAATCTTCCATGCTGGACTGGAAGCGAAAGAAAAACACAGAATGTACCAGCTGCTTCTCTTCCCGGGCATGCTGTAAAAGTCAGTTAAGGGACAGAGGTTTTATTGGAGGTTTTTTATGGGCGATAGGCACTGCAGTACTCTCTCTGGACCAATATTATGCCTCCAAATTTGTCAAACGTTTTATATCCTCTTATCAATACTTGTTGGATGGTTTTATAACCTCTGGTGTTCTGCCTACCCAATAAGGGATACCTAACAGGCGTGATGTTACGTATGTATGTATGTAAATACATCTAATAGGATTTTACTAGACTCTATTCCATTAATAATAATAATTCCAATTAATAATAATAATTCCACAAATAAAAAATCATCTAAAGAGCGCTTAAGTTAGGCTCTGGATTTTTCGCATAAAATAGTAGAGTATCTATTTGCCATTTTGAACATCATAATGTAACAATTATATGTTGTTTTATTATAAATAAACGACAGAATCAGTGGTTATATAAAAAGGACCATAGGTTTTTTCAGATAAAGTTGAGTTTTCAATGCATTACATACTTATCTTTTTTTAAATAAAGTAAGTAGGTACACGTAGGTACAGCCACGAGAAACATATTCACTCGACGCTTAAGAGTACCAGGACTATACTGGTCAGGGAAAAAAGACGCAGGCAGTTCATTTCAAATCTTGGCGACCCGTATCAAAAAGGAACCGTCAAAACGACTTTCTTACCTATCTGTACTTAAAATATAATTACCTAATAGAATAAATATTTCCATTATAGCCTCGTTTTGCAAGCAGTTCATGTGATAACATGGCTTCTAATGCTTTGATTCGTAATTTCGATTGTGGTGGATACAGGATGACTGCTGAACTAAACCCTCTTCCGTCCTCGGTTAGTACCTCAACTGCTGTGCCGTCACATCCATACTAAAGTATTAGGTTATATTTAAGCCGCGTCAGGCCGGCATAGAATCGCCAAAGTGCCGCTTAAATCTTACTTAGGCTTAAGAATAAATTTCTAGACAGTCTTTTTATAAAGAATTGACTTGAATTGATATAGTGAATGTTTGAGTCAGGATTAACGCAAAACTTTCATTATAAGGACTAATGAAACCTTCCGTACTGGACTAGGAGCAAAAGAAAAACGTAGAATGTACCAGCTGCTTCTCTTCCCGGGCACACTGTAAGTCAGGTAAGAGAAAGAGGTTTTATTGGCGTTTTTGTGGACGATACGCCACCCCCTGACACTGAAAAGTCTCTCTCCATCATTATAATACCTCGAAATTTGTCAAACATGACTTCAAACGACTTTATAGCTTCTGGTGCTCTACCTACCCCGTCAGGTATACATTTTTCTTTATTGCTGTAATAGCTGATGGTAATGAAGATGACGAAGATGGTAATGAAGTCGTCGTGGCACCGTGGTTACTGTGTGTATCATACGATATCACAGGTTAAGCAACGTTCGGCGCGGTCGGTACTTGGATGGGTGACCGCTGACCATTCATATCTCACGACGACTTCCGTGCTTCGGAGGGCACGTTAAGCAGTCGGTCCCGGGTGCTATATACTAGTATACAGTAGTCGTTAGGGTTTGTCAGAAGCCATCTGACAAACCCTTTTTAGGCGCCCTAAAAATTCTGGCATCCACCACCCAGCACTGGGCCAGCTTGGTGGATTATGGCCTATACCTCCTCTTCACCCAGGGGAGAGACTCATGCCCTGCAGTGACATCTCCGTTTGAGTGGTAATATTTGATGGTAGATTTTATATGAAGGGTCACAAGCCAGTCGGACAGTGACGGCATCCTACCAACAAGCGAGAAACACTCAGATTAGTCGTCTTTTACGACAAGTTTATCCACCGTTGGTAGGGATTTTTTAAGCCAGTCCTACACGGACAGCTGCTAATACACAAACATAAGTTGCACTTTGAATAACTTCGATAAAGCCACATTTTGAAACCCGTAAACTAATAAACAATGTCGACCTTACACCCAAAAAACTGCAGACAGCATCGTCGTAAGGTTGCTTGTTTAACCGTGTACTACAGGATACATTTTGGTGAGTGCGCGAGTGCTCTGTTTGAACAAAGTAAACCCTCTCCCTTTTACCATCAGACTACTAGACGCAGACAGAACTTCCATCCGTATGTGGTAGATATTCGAACTAAGTGCTTTGACAGTTCGTTTTTGATTCGGGTCGCCAAGGTTTGGAATGAATTGCCTGCGTCTATTTTCCTTTACCAGTATAGTCCTAGTACTTTTAAGCGTCGAGTGAATAGGTTTCTCGTGGATGGACGTGTACCACCTTAGTCTTCATGTTCACTTAACATCAGGTGTCATGGAAGACAAACGTCCCATCTATATTTTATAAAATCAGCACAGTACTAGATTTCTTTTTCTAATAGGCACATGTCAAGAAAAATTAATATATGAATGACATAAATTCATATAAGTGACCACGCAATTTCCCGGGTTTAATAAAAGCACACTGTCACTGAAATTTTTATTTTTTAGTAAAGGATTTTCTATGAGAGGTTTCTGCTCTATTGAATAGCTCTACCATCAAACAATTAAATAAAATTGTCATAGTCTAATAAGTTATAAGACAATTGGATGTAGAGTTCCAAATTTAAATTGTGATTCGATTATTTGAAACATGTTTTTTAATAAAAAGGTTATTATTGGTAGGTGTTCTTGATATTTTTTTATTGGTCGAAGAGTAGGTAAGTAATATTGGTGGATAGAAATAGGTATCAATAATAGTATTTGTTAATTGAATCAATGATTTTTTAAGGTTATATATTTATTTGTTTTAATAATTAATTAATAAATTCTCTTTTGATATTTGCGACTCAAACGCTTTCCATTAGGATAGGTAATCTTATAAATAATATCTATCTTCAAAAACTTGATAGTTTAAAGATTGATGTTTGTAGGTGACTCGGAATCTCCGAAACGGCTATACGAATTGAGATAAAATTTATACAAATTTGCAAACAAATAGTGCATAGTCTGGCATGACATATTATGCAATCGTTAATAACGCGGGTGAAGCCGCAGGTTACGTTATTATAAAACGCTTAATCTATGATATTTACTATAAAATTTGGGTAGAACCTATAGCATTTTATAGGTAGGTATAAACTTTAGTAGTTATTTTCTTACTAACTTACTAAATTTACTAAAATAAATGAAAAAGGACTTATCTTTTTGCTTTCTAAGTAGGTAACTGAAAATTTGTTTCTATCCAGAATTCTAAATTTAAAAATTACTTGCTACTTACATTAGATATGGGAAATTCAAGGAAAATCTCATTGACATTTTGGTTTTAAAATTTAGAAAAAAAAAACTTAGGTCCAGTTAGAACTTACTTTGGATTGTATTATTCTAGTAAGATTCTTATTAGGCCTAACTGTATGGTAGAATTAATGTAGAGCTCCATGTAATAAAGCTTTTTAACTGAAAATGAAATTCAAATGAATTCGAATAGCAACAGAAGTGAGATTTTAAATTTGGAACGATTTTGACTTAGATTTCAAAATTCGATGGTTTAAAAATATTCTTAGCATAGTTGTCCGTTGCGTTAGGCTTGGAGAGCGTTCTTTTCTCTTTTTAAATTTTTGTTATAATTCTATATCATCTAGGTACATACCTACTAATATTGAACAGTTTTAAGGGTAATTTCACACAAACTACTAATATAAAACTTTAAAGGTGAAGAATGCATTTGTACCTATAGGTAGGTACCTAAGTTACTCTACAATTATCAGAATCACTCATATTACCGTGCTGGCTATTTTTGGTTATGGGAACATTTAATTTTAAAAGATGGTAGCTCCCTAAATTTCTTTTCCTATCTTAGAATAAAGTTTCATCCATAGGCAACTTCTATAAGAAGTGCCTAATTTCCTATATTTCATAACACATAAAAATCTTATGAGATAGGAGTATTTAAAAGAATGTACTTACGGTTTATATCGAAAATCACTATAGGATATACAGCATCACTTTCCTAATTTTCACTTGAACAGTCACACAAACAATTTTAAGTCACTTATATCTTAGTCACTCGCTTCTTTTTTTCCACAAATCAGTAGAGGAAAAGAAAACAAAATAATTATTTATACAGTCAAGACGGTGAAGACGGATTCAGGTATAAAGCTTTTGAAAAAAACTTTAGTTCGGTTTTTGAATTAGTACCCAGAGTATAGGTACCTACGCTATTGAAGAGGTGAACTGTGAATTAATACTGGCCGCAATTAGAAAGAAAGGGATAGAAAGATAATGACAGATCAATTAAAGATCCATGCAGTATGATTTCGCAATTAAACAGCACGTGGTATCATTTTTCCAAGTTTTCCCTTGTCACCGATTTCGAAACAGAAACTAAAATTTGGGCAGTTTAGTTTTATGAAATTCCACCTCACGTCACTGAAGTCATTTTTGAACACTTAAATTTAATTCTCAATCACGTTAAATCGATTTTTAGATTATAACAACGTTTTCAAATCACATTCGATCACCGCACACAATACACGAGTGATAACAGTCATCAGGTTTCGAAAAAACGAAATCGTCACTGGCTTTGTAAAAAAAAAACACGGACGCACACAAGCACAAAATTCTGTCCAATTAAAGATAATGTTTGTGGATATTTTAATAGCGTTCCCCTCCGAAGAAATCCGACACAACCAACTCCCGTAGAATTTAAACACTTAATGATCGGTTGGAGGAAATTGTCCGAGAAGCGTACAGCCCAGCGATCGGACTTCTCTTTCTAATTAGTTCGATTTTACGCCACGACTATAGGAGCAGTGGCGCTAGTCTCGAGCATAAGGCGTGGCTTATTTGAATATGCAATGAGATGTAGGTGGAGCGTAGTTGTGATTGGTTGGTTGTTATGGCGGGTTTTTTTTGGCGGGATAGCGGGTTGGTACGGCGGCATCGATCGTCGGCGCCTAGGTTGCCATTATATGTTTTTTATGGGTATTTTTTGGCGGTACTCTGTGCTTTTGTAACCTGTCGTAACCACGCCCAGTCGGTCTTAGTTTATACGTGCAGACCGAGCCTTAGCCGAGACTGAGGCCGTAGGGTTTTCGAGTTAGTTTTTTTTAAACGCGGCATTTTTTTTCGCGCGGATTTTTTTTTCTTCTGAGTGTCGTTTGTTCTTTTTTTAAAACTTTAGATATATGTGGTGTCAGTTTCGTATCAAATTTTATTGTATGCTAAGGATGTCGTTGAACTTTTAAGGATTGTTTGTTTTTGTGTTTTTATATACTAAGTTCGACTGGTGAAATGGTGTTTTGTAAAATTTTGGGACTCTACATTTTGTATTTCGAACTCAGTTTTCTTTTGAAGTTGTTTTGTCTATAGCATGTTCTTTTATAAGGACAATTACATTCAAATAAGTAGGTATTGTCTATTGTAATCATAATTGCATCTTATGAATACCTATAAAGTTCGATAGGTATAATGGTCATCAAAAGTGCTACAAGTTAGTCCAAGGCGATTTTTAACAGCAAGTTTTATCGTATGAATTATTAAGTACTTTAATGATGTTTCTATAATTTTTAATTTTATTTAAAAAAAACTAGCAAGAATTTTAATTTATATTCTTCATTATTTAATTTTACTGTTGAATGATTATCATAGGTACCTACCTATTTATTCACGTCTTTCAACAGGTATTTCATGTACCTATCCATAGATAATTAAACAAGTTTTTTTAAAGGTAGTTAGGTATTTGTTATAGGTAGATATAATATTAGGTACAAAAATTTAAAGATAAAATAACTAGGTATCTTTTTCCTAAGTTAAGTAGGCATGTATCTAGATCTTTTCGTAAAAATAGTTAGGTACCTACTTATTATGTAAGTAGGTAGGTAGGTAGGTAGGTACTTGCTGTAAGTTAACCCGCAGTTTTGTTTACTTTTATTTTGATACAAAATCTTCATAAATTATAGTTACACTTAGTAAAGCATTAAACAGCACCTATCTTGGTTTGAGAATTTCATAATTAGGTAGGTATCTGTTTAAGTTCTTAAGATAAGACAAAGAGTTTCAAAATGTCACATCCTAAGTTGGTAGTATTATAAAATAGGCATGTACTTAATTGTACTTGTATCTATACTTCAATAAATACCTAAATAAAATACTTTTTGAAGTGGACTTATCGCGTAGGTACCTGCCTATAATTAGGTATATTTTAGGTACCTTTTATCCCGAAGTTTCTAGTAGATTAGTAGCCAAGGGCTGTACCTTAGGCATCAATTGCAGCCCGAGATATTTAGGCGCAATAGCGCAGCGAGGGCGCCTATAGTTCGAGGGTGCAATTGATGCTTACACCCGAGCTAACTATTCTGCTTTACATCTCGATTGTGAGGTAGTAGAAAAAACCGGCATTACAAGAATAAAACATTTTATTTGTTGAAATTTATAGTGAAATGAGAACAATTTTCAAATTTTAGGGACAGGTGTTTTCTATTCCCGCCTTTTTTCATAAAGTCAAAAACTTTTAAACTTTTTTTTAAGATCGAAATTGAGCTTCGCCGTTCGATATTTAAAATTGATGACTATTATTCTCACACGAAGACAAGGCTGAATAGCAAAGCGACCTCTTTGGTCGTTGGGCTGAATGCATGATGTCTATTGCCAGTATGATGGTTAGATGTACCTACGCGAACTTTTTGAAAGAAAGAAGTGTTTTTTTTTATTACTAACCGCCCTAAGGATTTTTTAGCTAGATTATTACCCTAGAGCGCTAATTAGTCACCTACAAGCCCCATTTGGAGGTAATAAGAACCTACTTACCGAACATGAGAGATGTAAAGTATATTTAGGTGGTCACATATACCTATAAAGACACCATAACGTTGAGTTGAAATGTAAAATATAGGTAGGATAGATACAAATCCAGTCCGATACAGGTATCTGAAAAATCCAGTCAAGTTACCTAGTCTATTAAGTAGGTATTTAATATTTCATTAATTCATCACAGCACTTTGTAATGAGCCCTCAGCAGTGCTGTGAGTCTCTCCCCTGTGTGACGAGGATTATTTAATAGATCATGCTAATTTGTTAAATGGGAATCGAATCGAACCGACACCTCCAGCGGAGTAGGTGTTTAGCCACTGCGCCACAAAGGTCGCAGTGCTTAGACAATAAGTGTCTTAGATAATAATTATTTTTATATTGTCTTAAGTTTTCGCGATTCATATTATTAAATAAAACACTTTTTAACCGGGTTTATCGCGTTTAATTTCACGAGGCAAAGACATTAAAACGTCGTCGAGTTAAAATGTAAAATATAAATTATACGCGATAAATCCGGTTAAAAAGAGTTTTATTTAATATAGGTATCACAAGCCTTTACAGTATCTATGGGCTACACATATAACCTCAATATTACTTACCATTGAGTGAATTAAGTCCAAAACATAAAAATAAAATTAGTGAGTTGTGCCTTCCCTTTTGGGAGCTGTTAAGCGAAACATACCTCTGTAATAACTGAAAAAATGTGCTAAATAAAAATCACCCGACCAGGACTCGAACCTGGGACCTCTCGTTTACCGGACGAGTGCTCTTCTTGTGGGCTTGGCGGTAAGCCTCGAAATTACTTAGCACATTTTTATTTTAACGTTATATTGCTTACGTAGCTCCATCTAATGGTATAGCTTTGCAGCACCACCCGAGACCAATTTCTTTTCAGAAAATGTGAATACCAGTTAAAGTGAAGCATTGCAATGTTTTATAATATTTGTAAGTTTCTGCAAATAAAATGCTCAATTATTCTTTTACACTTTTTTTCAGTTATTTAAGAATAATTGAGCATTTTAAATGCAAAAACTTAAAAATATTATACCTCTGTAATATATGAACTGAGGTTTTTTTCACAACGTATTGACTGAGAGAGTTTTTTTTATTTCTTTAGACCAAGTGCGCGTTTGACCTCAATACCTGATGGTAAGGGATGAGGTTGAAGATGACAGCACAAGGAATTAAGAAGGAATTGGTACTTCAGCAAATATTGCACTGTATCGTAGTGACTGAGTTCCCGCACGGAACAAAAAAAAATGTTCCGTGTCTGGGTGTTTATCTATTTATGTATTTATATTCTAGGTTCCCCCCTAGTTCGCTACATGGTATCCTATAATAATTTTTTTTTTTTAAGTTTAAATTTAAGTTTGTAACAAAATTTCTTAACGAAAATCAATGTGTCTACTTGTTAATGTGGTGTGAATACTAGAAATATTTATTATAATTATTAAATAACTTAAACTGAACTTACCTATATTTAACAAAAAAAAATCGGAAATAAAATGTGAAAGTTTGTGAAAATGTTCCTCATTGCGTTTCACAAAATCTACTAAACCGATTTTGATAAAACTAAACAATGTTGTCTTAAGACTTCACGCTTCATTATATTAGATAAAATATTTAAATCGCATATAATTACTATTTAATTATGTTTAATTAAGGTTTAATTACGTTACCTGAGTTAAGTTTTATCAAAATCGTTTCAGTAGTTTTTGCGTGACGCTGTGACAAACATCTTTAGAAACATTCTCGTTTATAATCTTACTATACCCGATGATAGATAACAAAATATAATTAACATACCTACGTGACTGTAGTTGATAAAATAAAATAATACCTTTAACCTAAACCCTTTAAGAAGTCGTCGTGGCGCCGTGGTTACTGTGTGTATCATACGATATCACAGGTAAAGCAACGTTCGGCGTGGTCGGTGCTTGGATGGGTGACCGCCAACCATTCATTTCTCACGACAACTTCTGTGCTTCGGAGGGCACGTTAAGCAGTCGGTCCCGGGTGCTGTATAATTGTATACAGTAGTCGTTAGGGTGTGTCAGAAGCCATCTTGGCACCTTGAAAATTCTGGCATCCACCACCAAGCACTGGGCCAGCTTGGTGGATTATGGCCTATACCTTCTCTTCACCCAGGGGAGAGACTCATGCCCTGCAGTGGGCTTATTACAAAGAGTTGTGATGATGATGATGATGAAATCCTTTAAGAGCTGGACTATGAAATGCCAAAAATATTAAAATATGACTTCTAGTTTTCTAGATTAGTGCGTTTAAGCGGATAAACCTTTCAGCTTTATTAAATAAGTGGTATCTTGTAATTTAAATTTTTAAATCTAGCTCGGATCTAGAATAATTCAAAATTAGCCCACTACAATTTCAAATCAATGTTTTGCTAAATTTTTTTTTCTATATTGTTTGTCTTCCATGCCACCTGATGGAAAGTGCGCATGAAGACTATGGTGTTACACGTCCATCCACGAGAAACCTATTCACTCGACACTTAAAAGTTCCAGGACTGTAGTGGTCAGGAAAACAGACGCAGGCAGATTGTTCCACACCTTGGCAATCCGTACCAAAAAGGAACTATCGAAGCGTTTTGTTCGACTTCTTGGTAAATCCACTATATAGGGATGGAAGTTCTGTCTGCGTCTGGTAGTCCGGTGGTAAAAAGGAGTGGGTAATTTGGTGAATTTTGGTAACATTTGATGGTCCACAAAGTTAATTGACATAGGTATACCATACTGCGCATGCAATAGTTTCCTTTAAACCAAATTAATTAATTTGCAGTTGATTAATATATTGTTATAATAACAAACTTATTTTTAAATATTGTCATGACTATTTCATCATAACATTATCTTAGCAAATCCTTTATCTATAAAAACGTTGATCAATTAGAAATTGGCATAAGACGTTTACTAAGTGAAAGTTTTTTTTTTATATTTGCGAGTAATTTATTGAAAATTCTAAAACACAATACTGAGTTATTTCTACTCCCTATATATTTTCGTTAAGATATAACGAACGAGGATCTATACCGCACCCTCACATTTTTCGTAGCAGAGTCTTAAATAATAGCCTCGAGCATCGTCGTAAGGTTGCTTGTTTGACAGTATTTTATCGGCTACTTTTTGGTGCTCTTTTTGACCAAATTGAACCCACCCCTTTTTACCACCGGACTACCAGACGCAGACAGAACTTCCATCCCTATATAGTGGATTTACCAAGAAGTCGAACAAAACGCTTCGATAGTTCCTTTTTGGTACGGATTGCCAAGGATTGGAACAATCTGCCTGCGTCTGTTTTTCCTGACCACTACAGTCCTGGAACTTTTAAGTGTCGAGTGAATAGGTTTCTCGTGGATGGACATGTAACACCATAGTCTTCATGCGCACTTTCCATCAGGTGGTATGGAAGACAAACGTCCTATCCTTACAATAAAAAAAAAAAGCCAATGGAGATTGTCAAAATACTCATTTATCCATCTCAATATCTTCAAAGAAAAAACTCAAGAGCATCTCAACAAACCTTATTAATTCCCGGCTAATAAACTTGGGTTGTTACACAATAATCCCTATAAACTCTCCGGTCTTTATTAGACTATAAAAGTTGAGTAAAGACCGGCGCCATCTTCCTAGAACCACTAATAGGATGCCCTCGGTAGTGTTTCAAAGTGTATTTAGGGCCTTATATTTACTGGGAATTCTTAATTATTTGTTTAAACAATTAAATTGGAAGTATAAATGCGATTTTGTGAGAATTAATTAGATTTATTGGAGTTTTTTTGTGATATGTGAATTTTTGAATAGCTTTGAGCGTTGAACAATGTATGAGCGTTACCATGTCAACCAAAATCCAGATTGGATGAAAAATCAATAGTTAGTAATATTTAAAATTCGAATCATGTAATCGTAGTAGTTTACATACAGTCTAAGTATCATTGATCAAAAAGGTTTTAGTGTTTATTATAAAATTAGCACATCTTTTGTTCCAAATGTTTTATAAAAAAACGGGTGCTGTATACTTGTATAGAATAGTTACGGTTAGTCCCTAGCCATTTCGGAGGCCCTGATTCTGGCATTCACCAACCAGCACTGGGCCAGCTTGGTGGATTACGATCTAAACCGCCTCGTCACCCAGAGGAGAGACTCATAGCCCTGCACTGGGAGAGTTACACGGAGTTGTGATGACAGTGACTAAGTTTTTGTAATTGCGAATTGTTCATTACTATTTAATATTTTTTCTGTGTTAATATTAGAAAATTTTATGTGATTTTGTTGCATTTATATCTAAATATATGTAAATAAAAAAGACTAAATTATGTGTTTAAAATGTAGATAATCTATTATTTGGTGAACATGTCCGATTTAATAAACAGTAAATTGAATTGTTGTTTTATTATTTAACCTTAATAAAGCTGTAAAACAACATAGTCTACACGGCTGATTGTAGACGCTAGGTGACGCTGTGTGTATATATACCTACACACAGCGTCACCAAGCGCCAGTAAGCACACAACTTATAGGTGATTAATAGATTCAGTAACTACTTACCTAAATATTTTATTAATTCATCTTACATATCATATAATAAACCTAGATCAAAGCAAATGAATCCCCGTTTTTAAGTTTAAATTAACGGCATGGACTGGAGTGGTGATACTTCTAGGTAGGGTGGCTCTACCAACAAGCGGGTCTTTCTCAATACATACATACCTATACAGGTAGGTACATACAATTCAGTCATTTTGACCTCAAATGACTGCATGTGCGGGGTCGAACCTGCGACTACTGTCTTAAGCAAATGCATAACCTAAGCACCACAATAGACTAACTTTTTACAGAAAAATAAAGCTTTTCCTTGAAGAGTTTAAAGTAGAGCTTATTTCCAGCCAATTGAGTCGAAAACCTAGTACCTACTTGTTGGGTTAGAATAGGTAGTCTTACCGTCCTTGGATAAGCGTGCAAAGGCGACTAATCCGAGTGATCCCCGCTTGGTGGTAGGATCCCGTCAGGGTCCGACTGGCTAGCGACCATCCTTCATATAAAATCTCCCGCCAAATATTACTGCTCCGGCGGTGATGTGTTCCGGCAATATTTTATGAAGAGCTAGCCCTAAGTCCGTTTGCTGTCATCTTTGACCTCATTTTCACTTACCATCAGATAAGATTAGAGTTAAACGCCGTTTTAGCCTATAATAAAAAAGTCATAGTCATTTCGTAGATAGAATGGCTTCAAAACAAAATTCTACAATAGAATGGCTATTGTAGAATTTTGCCGGCGCATGGCGCTTGAATTTATTCAAAATTAGAACAAATTATCCTTGAGACTGCGTTTTGTTTTTAAATCCCCGTTTTTAAGTTTACATTAACGGCATGGACTGGAGCGGTGATACTTGGTAGCGTGGCTCTACCAACAAGCAGGTCCTTCTCAATACATACATATCTATACAGGTAGGTGCATACTTAATTAAGCATAATTAAATGCAAAAGCTCAGAAATATTACTGTAAATATATGTTTGATTACGAGTCACTACCAAATCAATTAGCCATATTAGAAATTAATAAGAATATATAAATAAGATAATATTTTGGTGAGAATATTTTGAAATAACAAAAAGATACTTTATGTAGGTACCTGTGCTTTGATATCATTCTCACGTAATATACTTACCTAGGATGGAAGTATTGAGCTCACATGCGGGTTTATTCAAAGTGATGAAAAAGACCTTTCTTGTAGATATTAAAGTTTTCTTTTAATAAAGCTGAGTATAAGAAATATTAGGTATACTTATTGATCAATTGATGTTTTATATTTAGATTGGTACACTTAAACATTCATAAAAGTATCGACGCGATGTCTACCAACCTAAGACCCTAAAAAAGCCAGATCTTTTTTTAAAATCACCCAAAACCTTATCTTTTTCTTTACAATTAACACCTAATTCAAAACCTTCAGTAATAAACAACTTTAAAACGTTTTGTTTGACGCCACAGAACAAGATAAAGGAACTAAAATCGAAACAGATAATAAATGTCAGGCCAGCAATAACAAAAAAAAAATACAATAAATGTCAGGCCAGTTTGAATAAAAAAAAACACGAGAACAGAATAAAATATGGCGGTCGTATATAAACTACTGTGTGATGCGTGACGCTTAATAAAATAGGTTTTAAAATAAACTGAGTTTATGAATTACTCGTCAATTAGTAAAGAATCTAGTTAGTGCCTTAGAACTTGCAAAAAAGTCTATGTTTTTGTAAGTTTATAGCCATGTTGTGTAGAAATGGCGTTTAGTTCTTTGAAAATGAAATGAAAATCTTATTCTATTTTTATATAAGTATGTATGTCTCTGATGGCATATTTAAAGTTTTTTTTAGTGATGTCGGTGTATAAAATAATATAAATAGGTATAACATAATTAGTAAACTGGTCGTTACATAATGTTTTGTTTTTGTAGCTGATAGTGTTTTATACAAATTTTTAAATTTTTAACTGATTTCAAAAGAAATGCAAAAGATTGGTTACTAAATAGATAAAATGAGTAAAATATAGAGCACCAATGTTGCGTCTGCTGTGTTGTGGCATAATTTTTTTTTTTAAATTGTGAATTGTAGTTGGAACTGTAGCGCAGGTTAAGAAAATAAGTAATAAAAATCTTAATCTTCTGCTTTATTTATTTAGTTTAAAAATACCCCACGTCACTTTTGGATGACGCGCGTCTAATGCATATAATATACATAACATTATTTGTCTGTGAGTATCTGTGGCTGAAAATATCATAACATCGTAAGTATTAAATGCCAGTATTATTATGGAGACCTTAATAAATTTTAAGCCTTATCCTTTCGGAACAAGATTTAGTTTACAGTTTGTTCATGGCAACACGGTTCCGTCATGATATTTTATTTTATTTTATTTTTATTTATTCGGAAAACAAACAGTGATTTTTAACTAAAAATAAACAAAATATACATATCAGGATATAAAGTCATTACTACTGAGGACATTCAGCTTGAACGAAACAAAATCCATATCCAGGTATATGTACTCGTAAATCCTCTTTTAAAAACAGTCACTTTCAAAATATTCGCTGGATTAAGCATAATGAATTTTCAAAGGCGTGGAAATTAACAAAATACCTATGTCACTATTTATTACCTATGGTTTTTTTACACACTCACACTTTAACACTTTTAAGTAAGTATATATTTATCGTTTAAATTTTACTTTTTAACTAGACGCGCGGCGTTTTGATGTATTTAATTAAAGAACTCGTGATGATATAATCCGGTTCAAAAGTCATATTTAGTACAATGGATTGTTAAAACTCAAGACAATATTTAAACAGTAAATATGAAATAGCTACCATGTGTTATTAGATCGGAAAAGTTTTTAAGATCTCATATTATGTCCTTTTCGTTACTATAAGTCACGAATTTATATAAAATAATCTCAAAAGCATTTACAAATTTCTTATTCTTACATAATCAACTCAATTTACAACCAATCGATTAAACTTGATTAATTGTTATTTATTACCAAGACAAGCATACCAAATTTTGAAAAACGAACGACGTTAAAAACAAAACGCAGTCTCAAGGATAATTTGTTCTAATTTTGAATAAATTCAAGCGCCATGCGCCGGCAAAATTCTACAATAGCCATTCTATTTTCAAACGCGGTACGATTACCTGTGTATTTAGAGCCGTACGTCATTTTTTACTCTCAAAGTGACATTTGCGAACAGTCCGCTCGTTGCAAATTTTTTTTCTTATTATAATAGGCAATGGGGTTTTAGTCTATTCAACCTTTGTTACGGGGGGTCTATAATACTCTTTATACTTTTTTTTTATTATAGTCGTGTGCCGACTAAGGGGTTGTCATTATAAAGAATAATTTGTTTTTATTTAAAGAGTTTAGAATTGTATTCAGATAAATGTTTTGATTTTAACTACAGTAGTTTGTTTTGTATTGTATTAAATAATAGTTTATGGTGTAAAATTTATTATATGGTTATCTTAAATTATATTTACAATTTTTCCTTATTAATAGACATGTATTGTGTTACGTCATGAAGAATAAAAATATATTAAGCTACTCCGTTGTAAAGAGTCATCTCGTTTTGTCCGTTTATTTTAGTAGAGATAGAAAGATGTCTACTATTTTATTGCAAATAAAAATGAGAAACTAACGCACTAACTAAACACTCTATTTTAACTACTTTTATGTGTGTAAAGAATTAAATATCCCATCTCAACAAAATTCAAATAACATTCCAAATACAAATCAACAATCCAGCGACACTTTTGCGTATTCGCAACTTTTTTCCATAAAACCTTTTTGGCGGTCGTTCTAATTTCAAAAGCAAGAGAAAGATTTAAAAAAAAACTTGACAAAGGATTTCACGTAGCGTGTCGAAATCCCTGTACTAATGTATGATTGATAGTTGCAAAAATACCGTTGCTTGTCAAAAAAGAAATTTGGTTTTTGATTTACAGGTTACAAGGCACAGGTGGCAATTATTCCGGAATATAGAAAATCGATTGATATGCATGAATAATACTAATACGTGTACGGAATATTTAAAGAGCTTTTTCAACTTTTTTTTTAAATATGAGTTATGTAACAACTTGACGAAGGTACTTAATGGTAGCCTTATTAGGTTCACCTGGCTAGTGGTTTATCTGCGAACAGAATATATGTTGCCAATTAGAATAAGTGCTTCATCATATTGTTTCCTCAGTATTATACTATTAAGAACTAGATCATTTCTTAGTCTATTGGATCTAACTGTCAAATGGTATTAGGGTTAAAAGCGAATTTCGTTTTAAATAAATGTCAAAAAAAGGTTTTATTACTTATTTTATTAAGAGCATACAACCCTATACCATATAGGTTTATCCATTTTTAACTAGATGCGAATAAAATAAAATAAAAACAAGCAAAAGGCAAAAGTAAATAAATAATATTTTCGTATATTACATCGTCTAAGTCACTTTATCTTAATAAAGCCAAATCACAACAGGTTCTTGTCAGCAAAACTGAGTGGCTAACAAATTGTGTCCAAAAATATGCAGCGTCACGAACGTCCTAATGCATTTTGATGTCGTGTAAAGACTCCATCAACACTGAATTTTTGTCAAATCATCCGCTTTATAAATTGACGGTAGCTAGCCGTGTCATAATATTTTGCTTTATATTTAACGACTTTATGATTTTGGCACTACTTTACGGCTTTAAGGTGTTAGTTTCTAAAAAAAAAAACATTTTACTTTTTAATCTATGAGTTTACGTATTCAAAACTCTTTGCTGTCAAGAAAATTGTGTCATGATTATGGCGGTTAATTCAATTACAGTTTAAACGATGGTGTAGTAGAGCTTATTATTGTATATCGTAATGGCACAGAAATGTAGTTTTAGTAAAATTCAAAGGCATTAGTACGTTGGTTAAAAATACAAGGTCATTGCTGTCATGTCGGTCAGTTAGAATATTCAAAAACCACCACTTTATCTGTTTTGAAATCAAAATGTAGATTATAACATCATAACGTATATGACTAATCTAATATTAAGGATAACATTATCTGGGCGTGAACCAAAATAATACGCCTTTGAAAAAACTAACTTCACAGTCGCATTCAAAAATAATGAGAAAGATGATCTGCTATTATTCATACTCAATTAAAAACTAAATAAAAACTAGTAGCGCCATGTTTTGTTAATAATTCCTTTATGTGTTCGCGGAGACGATCAAATAAACAATAAAATGCGAAAACGCAATTTACTCCGGCACATTTCGACTTAAAAACCAAACATTTTATTGCACATAAAAGAACTCGTTGGTGAAAAGATTCAACCTTATTCCTGTGCATTAAAATATTTTAAAAAGTAAAAAGTTCTATCTTGTCTGTGTTCTTTGTATTGGGAAATTTAAACGTCGAACTCGAAACTAACGAGGTAGGTTTTTAATTATTTAAGAGTCGGGCGCGTAAATTTTTTTTGGCGGCATCTTTTCATAACGTTCTTTGATTTATTTTTTTCGTTTGTATAATTTGTAAAATGGTATGTTAGCGCCGTTTTTAGCGTCTGAGTGATCTTTTTTAAATTATTATTGATATTGCGTTTAGTTTCCGGTTGGGTACAGATTTTTCGGTCGGCCACCTAGAAGGGCCGGCTAAATCGGTTAATTCTTGGTTTTGCTCGTTATGGCGGCGGCGTGTGCCTTTAATTTTCGCAGTAATTAATTGATATTTCAACACTAATTAAGCATTCGGTTTGCTGTAGATGTGTCTGGTTCGAGTAAATATAATAAGGAACCTTTTTCTTTAAACTAGACATAATCAGTAGGCCTACTCAGACTCAAACTCTACTTAAATAGAGATTTTTTTTGTCAGTGATCTCTGGAGAATTTCGTTCAAAAGCTTAACTCACTAACGCTTGCTCTTTTTCTTTTTCTGAAAGAAAACATTTAAATAACTAATATTACAATTTGTTGCAAGAGAATTATAATACTTATTTTGGTCTAACTATGAAATCATTATAACCTCTTTCTCTCAATTCTATTTCTTCTCAAATGTTTATTTGTTATTATTTTTATTCAGACTTCTTTTATTGCCTTAATTAATATGACATATAAATGAAATGAAAATTTCGACAAAATTATTTCAAGCACGTTGAGAAACTGTAATCTTTCGGTACTTCTGTAAAATAATGACACGAACATTATTAAAACATTTCCGGGCGGAAAACATTCAAATTCTTTATAAAGGGTGATTTTTTGAGATGGAGCTGTATTAAATTCAATATTATGATAAATTTTGAATCAAGAACACGCGATCATGCGGTTTATTAAGGCAGCAACATAGCCACTTAAAATTAAAAATAATATCACATAGGCGGCTTAGCATAACCTTACCTTCCTGAAGCAAATTGTCAAAGGTGCCTTTTCCGAGTGACCCTTGCTTAATAGTAGGACCCATACTAGATTCGGACAGCGAGCACCCTTTATAAAATCTGGTAATATTTTGTGACAAGCCAATTTATACATCAATATGTGTATTTTCATCTTCGATGACGTCACTAGCCAACAGTCAAATAAAAAGTAAGTATATATGTACAAAAGAGTCTGAATTCTTATTACGAACCTTCTTAGCGAAGTTCTTTTTTATTTTAAAAACAAAATGGCGTCTTCACCATACCTATGCGTGCGGTGGGATCGTAAGGAAACACTTTATTAAAATATAAAGAATCGTATGTTGATAAACTTGAGTTTACCCGACAAATATGGCGGATGTAGTTTTATACAGGGCGACTGGTGGGTCATTTTCGAAATTCCAGGACGTGACAGTTTGAAATCATACATGAAGAGAAAAAATAAAATAAAAAATAAATATTAATTATTTGCTGAGTAAACTTAACCGAAAATTAAGGAAATCAATACGCAACGCATTGTTACATAAGCGTTATGCAATAGATGTGGCGGGAACACTACTGTGTGAGAGTTGGTTGACTGAGGCAGCGCGTCGGGAAAAATGTAGGTCTCTTTAGTTATTCCAAGGGTTTTCTGTTGAAAAATGAAATGCCTAGTTATATTACATTATTATTATCAGAATCGAGTTCAGAGTGCTCTCCTTCATATCTTAAATTTGTCACCAGTCACCCTGTATAACAAGCTTGGTTTGTCCAACGTTATTTTTTTGCCACGTAAAGTCAAAGTCAAAGTCAAAAGAATCTTTATTTCGTAAATATTTAAATACATTTGAAATAAGTCAATCAATTTACAAATTGAACTGCATCTACCACCACTTCGAAAACTCGATCTGTTGAGAAGAACTGACAAGAAACTCAACAGCAATCATCTTTTAAAAATACACAATAACAATTTACAACCAGGGAGTCCCATCTTCTTGCATATCCGGATATCTTATAGTAAAACATTTTAAAATAACACTTATCCTTAGATCTATCGAAGGGTTAATCTTAAATATTTTGGAATTTTATTATAAAAGCGTACACATTGACCCATGAACGAGTTGGTGATCTTCTGGAGTCTACTATTATATTTATACATGACATAATTATAATAGCCTAGGTACCTCTGGATAAGCTTGTCGTAAAAGGCAACTAATCCGAGTCTGGCCCCCGCTTGGTGTTTGGACATCTTCAAGGTCTGCCTGACTAGCCTTCATATAAAACCTGTCTCCAAGATATCACCCATACTTTTTCCAAATACCAACTGTATTTGCATGACAAAAACTATGACTTTCTAAACCTTATGAGTCTTCATGGCTACTTTCCAACATGATGATATAGAAGACAAACGTCCCGTCCTTATACCTATAAATAAAGACAAAACACTTTTTAACCGGATTTTATTTTAAATTTTAACTCGACGTTTCGGTGTCTTTGCAGACCCCGTGGTCAGTCGCTCGTGACCAATAATATACCTATATTTACTGTGGTTGGAGGAAATAGCGCTGGAGTGCGGCCGTTGCGGGAATGCGTTCCTGACAGCTCCTTATATCCACTGAATAAAGTTTATTTCCGATTCGGAAGTTAAAAAAGCTAAGATTTTGACAGCTGTCAGGAACGCAAACTCCCACCGGTCGCACTATAACTCTAACCTTAAACGCAGAGCACATGAAAAGCCAAGACCGTTCACCACTTTGACACGTTCGATCATCTATGAACGCATTTAATTCTTAAACTAGTAAACAGACTTTTATACAGACTTTTAACGCTTGGTTTCATAAGCGTAATACAATAGTTACTTATCACGTGGTGATGTGCGTGTGGCGGGAACACTAGTGTGTGCGTGTTGACTGAGGCGGGGCGAGGCGCTTTAAGAAAAGGTGGAAATTCCCTATAAATAAATGTCTATTTATTTATAGGGAATTCTGGTGAAAAATTAAGAACCTACTTTTATTAAATAATTATGATCAGAATCGAGTACAGAGTGCTCTCCTTTAATACCTAAAATTTGTCACCAGTCACCCTGTATATCTATCAATTATACCCTGACATAAGCCTGTCGTCAAAGGCGACTTATGCTTTTTAGGAGGGTACAAAAGCACCGGGATTCAAACCCAAGACATAGAAGGCAATGTATGTTACAACTACACCGCAGTCAGTAATCAAAAATTAGTAGTAATGTTGGATGCTAACTGCGAGTCTTTAACCGACTTCCAAAAGGAGGCGGTCATCAATTAGCTCGTATGTTAGTTACACGATAAGTGTTTCATTTAATAGAAGATGCTTCAGAGGTTATCATATATAAATATAATCAAAATCGATATACCTAAATCGATATCAGTTAAGGGACCGAGGTGTTATGGGAGGCTTTTTTGTGGGCGATAGGCTGACCCCCGCTGTCACTGCAATAGACTCTCGCCACTGTTATAATGCTTCCAAATTTGTCAAACGTGACATCAGATGGTTTTATTACCTCTGGTGTTCTGCCTACCCCATTCGGGATACAGGCGCGAAGTTATGTATGTATGTATGTATACAGGGTCCACTTATAATAGTCAATTATATTTTAATAGCAGATTAGGAATGATGGGTGGGACTGAATTTTTTTTTTTTTTAATTTTTCATAAATTATAAGTAATTTCAAAATTCTTCTCTGTGAGTAAGTAATTTAAGATTTATCTACATTTTATGACTACATACAATTAAATTGGAAACGCTTTTTTTTACTTGCTGTGTAGTCATAAACTACAGATCAAACTTAATTTTTGATCACTTAGAACAATTTTGAAATTTTAATTAAGTTAAATATTTAAAAAATATTTTTTTTTTTTCCTAATTATGATCCACTCTCAGTCCTAATCTGCTATTAAAATATTATTGACTATTATAAAGCGACCCTATATATGTACCTAATCCTTTTGTAAAATATAAAATTTTCGAAAAAATATGCATGAAAATGGAAATATACTTAGATTGAAATATATGTTTCACTTCGTCCACATTATTTACAAGGACTTGAAAAAGTTAGTAAACTCGGTGTTTTAATTCTCCGCATTCGTTAATTATATTATGTTACGCTACGATTCAGTAACCTGACTCTGTAACCCGTGCGAAGCCGTGGCAGTAAGCTAGTATTACTAATATTATTAATGTGAAAGTTTGAACGGATGGATGGATGTATTGATGTTTGTTCCTCAATTACGGCAGAATGGCTCAACGGATTTGGTTGAAATATGGCATAGTGATAGTGTACATCCCAGTGCTGGTTAGAAGATGGCAGAATTTTCAGGGCGTCAAAATGGCTTCTAACAAACCCTAACGACTATACATCACCCGGGACCGATTGCTTAACGTGCCCTCCGAAGTCATGAGAAATTAATGATCGGCGGTCACCCATCCTAACACCGACCGCGCCGAGCGTTGCTTAACCTGCGATATCGTATGATATGTGCAGGAGCCATTGCGCTACAACGACTTCGTAAAAATAAACAAAACGGTACTATTCTTTTGACTGAACCCGAGATGAAGTCTAGTGAAAACTTTTAGTTAATCCTATCATCTCGGTCCTCTGATTGCATTTTATACAATAAGGAACAAAGCAAAGAAAAAAACTATACATCATTGTCGGTATTCTAAAGCTACTGTTCAATGTTTTTTCAAGCATTTTTTTTAAACATGGCAATGATGTCTTTATGTCAAGATAGAAATGAGACGTTGATTGAATTATTAAAATTGTAGTCAATAGTGTTCGAAGATCGGTATAAAATAGTATGTGGTAATATATACTCGTAAATTAATAGAAGTGTATCACACTAATGCAAGCAAACATGGGCACTAAACATGCACAAAAATATTTGCATTGCACGGAGACCGAACCCCTATCACTACTGGCCTCTGAGGCAGACAGGGTTACAGGCAAGACACCCGATAGTCCGAGCTGTGTGAGATATTAAAGAAATTATTATTTTATTTGAGAGACCCATTATGTATTGTTATGAATATGACATCGTTTAAGTAAAGAAAGAAAAACATTATGAACAATATGTAGACAAACAGTAGGTATGTTTTATCATTGCATTTTCGTTACTAATAGAAAATAAAGTATAAAGTAAAAAAAAATCAAGTACCTTCATTTTTTTTTCGTCACCAGAAAAACACTGGCAACCTACAGTTCTTCAAATTATATTTTTTTTGTAAAAAAAATCTATTCAAATCTCGAACGCTTAGCATGTCATCTGCAATTCGATTACAGACACGATTACTTTAATATAACAGATTTTCCCACAATTGAAATATAGCATGATAAATGAATGGCATGTATGTACACAATTTGTTTGATTACCTGTCCGTTCGTTTGTCTGTTTCTATAAAAAAACACGCGAACAAAATAGATGAGGTCTTTTTTCATTTTGCAATTTAAATCATGTATAGCTTATCTGTAATAAATCAGTAGTTCGTGTAATAGATTAACTGCATTTAGCTTGTTTTTTTACGTTTTAACTAGGTGTAGCACCCGGCTTCGCTCGGCTGCAGTTTGGCTTTGAATTGTTGCTGTCTTGGCAGTTAAGGTCTTTTAATAATTCAAAAACCGTCATATCTCAGCTTATAAGTGATGTATCGTGATGCTTAATAGCATATAGTAAGCTCCGAGAACTTAAATCTGTTAAGTAGATTAACCCAAACATATAGATAGAAGTACCTTTTAGAAACTATATATGAATTGGAAGTATAAATAATAACAAGTCTGTGGGTTACCTGATTTAAAGTAATCACCACCGCCGTTCATCATCATCATCATCATAATCACCCTGGAGACGTCCACTGCTGGACATAAGCCTCCTCCAAAGTATTCCACGTCGCCCGGTCCCGCGCCGCCCTCATCCAGCGTTTACCGGCGATCGCGAGTAATAGTGAATTTCTATAGAATGTGCCAGCTGCTTCTCTTCCCGGGCGTACTGTAAAAGTCAGTTAAGGGGTAGAGGTTCTTGTGGGTGATAGGCTGACCCCCTGTCACTGCGATAGTCTCTAAATAGATTTAATAACCTCTGGTGTTCTGCCTACCCCATAAGGTATACAGCGAAAGAAAAACATAGAGTGTGCCAGCTGCTTCACTTCCCGGGCATACTGTAAAAGTTAGTTAAGGGACGGAGGTTTTTTTGACGTTTTTGTGGGCGATAGGCTGACCCCCTATCACTGAAGGTCTCTCTCCATAATTACAATGCCCCCAAATTTGTCAAACGTGACATCAGATGGTTTTATAGCCTCGGTTGTTCTGCCTACCCCATTAGGGATACAGGCGTGACGTTATGTATGTATGTATCAAAGTATTTACAAACAAGGATTATTGATTTAGATTCAATAAAGAAATCCAGAATAAATCGTTGGTCCACCTTAAATCTCTTTATATCGTTATTATTATTTTATTCGATAGCTATTGTAGTTTGGTGTAGCTATCTTGAAATAATCTTTTTCTATGTAGTATAATATTCACTGGACACTTGAAATAATTACTATAGTGGTCAGGGAAAATAGTTACCTACAGGCAATTCCTTTCACACCTTGACGGCCTGTACCAAAAATAACATATCGAAGAGTTTCGTTCGACTCTTTGGAATAACCACCATGTAGAGATATAAGTATTTTATAGTGTCTCTTAATAGTCCTATAGTTAAAGGTTGAAACCTGCTCAAAAAAAGCATTCACGCATTTTCCTAAATATATCATGTAATATACCACCGTTCTTTTAGTCGTAACGTTGCTTGTTTAAAAGTTTTTTTTTATTCCCAATCACACCAACTACATGGCCCCAAAGTAAGCATAGCTTGTATTATGGGATACCATGTAGCGAACTAGGGGGAACCTAGAATATAAATAGATAAACACCCAAACACGGAAAAAAATTTTTTCTCGTTCCGTGCGGGAATCGAACCCGCACCCACTGGCGTCTGAGGCCCACAGGTGATCGTTAAGTTTTTATACGGGGTTTGTTTTAGAGAGTATGCGAGCTCCTTTTTAAACAGTTGAACCTACACTCTTTTACCATTTGACTATGAGACGCAGACAGCACTTCCATCTTTCCTATATGTGTTGGATATTTCATAGTCCAAACTAAGCGCTTTGACAGTTATTTTTTGATACAGGTCGCCAAGGTTTGGAATGAACTGCCTACGTCTATTTTTCCTGACTAATAGTCCTGGTACTCTTAAGCGTCGAATTAATAGGTTTCCTGTGAATATACCTTATTCTTCATGTCCACTCATCGTCAGGTGTCATGGAAGACAAATGTCCCATGGTGCAATGTTCCTATCGATTCCCGCACGGAACAAAAAGACAAAAAAAAGCCGTGTCTGGGTGTTTATCTTTATATGTATTTATATTCTAGCTTTATGGTCCCTATCCCACAACACAAGCTATGCTTACTTAGTAGCCATGGAGTTGGTGTGATTGTCTTTACTTTGGATGTTAAGATATTTCCTTAAGCCGTAAACTAAAGGTTAAACGTAAACCGATACTTAGTTAGCATATAAGACTATCACAAAGTACTGTGAAGTATCTCATAATAATCATGTAAATTCGGATACCTTGCGCTTCAAAATGACTGCACATAACATATTATGTATTACATATAATACTCGTTTGAATCTGTTTAAACAAAAAATATTATTCTTAATGTGGACGTATATTTTATTACAATTATTGACGGTATTTCTATTCATTTATTCTCAGGACATTGTAGGCTCTTTATACTTTCTAGCGACCAAACACTGGAAATCTGGATGGCGGGAACATCACCTTTGCGACTATTTCGGCTTTAAACATTAAAAGAAAGGTATCGTGAAAGTTGAAGACACTGCAATATAATACATGTTTAAGTTACGTAGAATACAATCATAACCAATTTCCATAAAAAAAAAAACAAACCAAACACCAAAAAGTATTTAATCCAAAACCCAAACCTCCAAGAAACCTAACCTTTCCCAATTGAGAAAAAAAAAGAAACATTTTCACGATTCCATTTTTGAATTCATTCCTCGCATGCGCACCGACTCACACAGACGCAGGTAATTGTATACACGGGTATGTATAATTGTATGTAATATGCATGTGTTCGTGGGCCAGGCAAATTGCGTATACGCCGGCTTGTAATGACAGACCGCTGGCAGCGTAGCACGCATATGTAGACCACACTAGGTGGATTTCTTTTCGAAAAATAAGGAATATTCGAAAATGTACATGTAATTTTTTTATAGGGAGCAGTGTAATTTATTGTTATGAGTTTCTTTACCAAAAAATATGTTTGATTATTTCAACTTTCCAAGTCCATACATTATGTTTTTTAATACATAACTTGATACTAACTTCAAAAACTCTTTTATCAGATGCTGATGTGATAATTATAACAAATCTATCATTACAAAACCGTATTGTTTTAAAAAAGAACTGTAAAATACGGCTGTTTCTTTCTTTTATCATGGATGACTGTATTATTAATATTTTAACTATGTGGGTTAATACTCATCCCATCTTCACTCACCATCAATTTCAGTTGAGATTGAATGCAGGCTCAGTCACCAATAAAAGCCACTTGTTCTAGACATTCTCGTAGATCTATGCCACAATCTGAAACCACCTTCAACCGTCGCCTTCATAAAGAAAGTTTCTTCAATAAAAATAATAATAATAATCCCCAGACAAACACACCAATAACATGGCCCCAAAGTAAGGATAGCTTGTGTTATGGGATAACATGTTGTGAACTAGGGGGGAACCTAGAATACAAATACATAAATACATTATTTTTCTTGTTCCGTGCGGGAATGGAACCCGCAACCACTGGCGTCTGAGGCAGACAGTGTTACCCTATCGCCAAAGTGGTCATCAAAGGCTACTTACATCGCTTCTCACTATCCTAAAGCACCGGCTACACTATTTTAATCAAAGCTTCAAATAGAGGTGACTTTGCTTACAACAATGTTTGAAACGAAATTTCACTTAACCTTGGTTGACGGGAGCTCGTTGTAAACCGCATTTTAAACAGTCTATCCGGGGCTTAACTGAGGCGGTATAAGTAGGTGCTCCCACAAGTCCAGCAATGTTTTGACCGCATCATCGTAGAAAGTCTTGACTATAATGGACTCAAAGGACCATACAAAGCATGCTGAAAGGTTCCAGTCAGCAGAACACTTTATCCATATGTGGTTATGGTTGACAAGGCGTCGGTCTACACTCTGATAAATGTACGGCAAAGCACAGGGAAATGATAAAAATTCCTTACTATTATTCCTATATTACTTACTATTTTTTAAGCTATTGCATGGCTTCTATCGCGGGCCTTGAGCGTGGGGACCGAATCCAAAAATTCCGTAACGAAAAGAACCTAACACTCCGACCGGCACAGCGGTGATACTTTGATTTCATAACTTTACATGCGGGCTTTAATAAACAATCAGCGCCATCTACTAGGAACTTGTGGAACTTCATATTAGATCAAACATTACTGCATTAATAAAATAAATAAATAATTATAATTGCATAAGTTGATAAAAAATGCTATGCAATAGCTTTACCGCGGCAGTCTCCGAGTGCCACACGTCTTTTTTTTTTATCGTTGACCAATTTTACCTTTGAAATGAGTCTCATTTGAAGATGAGGTCTGAGATATGTATTTTATAGGTAGCATGGATTTAGAAAGGATGTGGCTCTTCAACAAACATTGCCGGAACACACGGTGATATTTGGCGGCAGATTTATTATGATGGGTAGTCGCTAGCCAGGCAAACCCTAAAGGAGTCTTACCACCAAGCAAGCAATGACATCCTAACAGCTGATATCCTGACTGCGATAACATCATGGTGATAAGTTTAAAACACATCCTTTTTTTCTAGAACCTATACATGTGACGAATAGTGGTCGGATCGTGGCGATAAATATGAAACTCAACAGCAATAATCTTTTGAATGAAGTTTCCACGCAAGCACCAAACTTTAAGACATATAACCATATTAAAAAATAATTTAATATTTTTGTGAATCTTATTGTCAAAGACATAGCTTCTTACGTACTTTACAAAGTTTACTATTATTGTTGTTTTCTTTCCCAAAGAAAGGGTAATTCTTAGCGAGCTTAACTGAAATAACAAGCCATTCATTCAATTATGAAATTAAAATTCTGACGTTCCAAATTTCCAATAAAATTTCCAAATGACAGGTGCACTTAAAAAACCAGCTCGTGTGCGCCGGCGCCGGCCGGTCACAGACGTAAAAACAATCGCGTTTCCTTCCATCCGCCGCCGCCGCCGCCCTGCGTGATTCGAGACCTGCCTCGTTCTGACTCTCGACCACTCCACGTCCTCTGTTATCCTGGTACTTTTTTAAGTTATTTTTTTTTTATGTAGGAACGTGGATGTAAATTTCGACGCTTACTTTTAATCCACCCCTACTATAACAAAATTTTGTGTTTGTTAGGTTATGGAAGAATAAAATATTTTTGGAAACATTATAAAAGCTCTTGGGACTTTTTAAATAGTAAAGTTTTATATTAAACATGCATGTTTTTGAGTCTTCTTATATACAGGGTTGATTTGTAGCCACCGGCCAAATTTATAGAAACGATTTTTGCAAAAAAAGTAATTTTTTACAAAGAAATAAATATATCCGCTAACATATTAAGCAAACCATGGTCACTTTAAATTACCATCAAAATAAAGACAACTACGCACTAAAACACTACAACTACTAGTATTATCAAAGAAATGCCGCGTCGTAGTAACTATGTTCATCAACAGCGACTATTTGCCTAAAAGTTTGAGGTGCTAAATCTTTATTTTTTTGTACTGAGCTATACTAAAATAAAGTTTATATCATATCAAAGAAACTAACATTTAAATTTGGCTTGTGACAACAAATCAACCCTGTATAATCCTACTAAAATTATTAAAAGCATAAACGGATCATTTCTTAATAAAAGACTTCCCCTTTAAATTAGTTTATTACATATTCTATCTTATAATATGTTCATATATTCTCTCATAACCTTGCAGTGGGCTCGTAAAATAGAATTGTAATGATGATGATGATTCCCTGATGACCTTCGTGATTCGAGACCTGCCTCGTTCTGACTGAAATGAAATGGAACTTTTTATTCACAGTAGGTATTTCTTATACACTTTATGACGTCAAACGCTGGATGAGGGCGGCGCGGGTCCGGGCGACATGGAGAATCCTGGGGGAGGCCTCCGTCCAGAAGTGTGCGTCTCTCGCTCGGCTCATGAAGCTAATGATCGCCCATTATCCACCAATGTCTTGGCGTTGTCTACTACTACTTCTTCGGCTTTAAAAAATGAAATGAAAGTAGGTGGACCGAGAGGAAAAAAGCCGGCGGAAAAAAAACTCTCGGCACTCTTTTGTAAAAAGTGCTCATTTTAGGTACAATTTGGCAGAAATGCAGCTCTGCTATGACATGAATAAACAAACAGATGACAGCTATTCGTGCTTGCCAATATCATGTCACAGCCAAGCTGCTTACATAGTGATTAATGTTTAATATTTGGAAATAACCTGTGGAGACGCTCAATCAATCCCGCGCTCTTTTATCATCTAAATAATCTTTGAGTCTATAGTAGACTTTTTTGCATAATGTTTCTTTGATACTTCTTTTAAATTTATTAAAAGTTTGGGATTGAATTGAAATTGGTATTTTATTAAAAATACGTATTGATATTCCTATTAATGATTTGGTGCTTTTAGCCAGCCTTAATTTAGGAAACGCTAACTTATGGTCGTTCCTTGTCCTTACAGAATAATTTTTATCATGATTATCTTTCATAGTATTAAATTTATTACTATTCTTATAAGTATACATATTTTTTTCATAAATACAGGGTGACTGGTGGGTCACTTTTAAAATTCAAGGACGTGATAGTTTGAGATCATACACGAAGAGAAAAAAATATAATAAAAAATAAATATTAATTATTTACTGAGTAAACTTAACCGAAAGTTAAAGAATTGATTTCGCAACGCATGGTTACACTAACGTTGGCAGCGATCCGCGTACCAGGTCACGGGCCGCAATTCACTCGGGCCCGGGCGTGAGTAAAGTAAACAGTAACATAGTAGTATTTACTTACGGGGAATTCTAGTGAAAAATTAAGTACCTATTTTTAATACATAGTTATGATCAGAATCGAGTACAGAATGCTTTCCTTCAGTATCTAAAATTTGTCACCAGTCACCCTGTATATTGTGATACATCGGTCAAGATACCCCCTTTAAATTTTTCTCTTAGAGATTCTCTATTTCCAAGTTTATACATTCCACGCATAGCCCTTTTCTGCAGTGTAAATATCGTGTCAATATCTGCAGCATTGGTCCAAAGTAGGATGCCATAGGACATTATACTATAAAATAACTAAAATAAACGATCTTCGCCGTATGAACATCAGTCAATGAGCGAATTTTCTTCGACCTTTCGAAATTTCTCGACCACTCCACGTCCTATGCTATCCTGGTAATTTTTTAAAAGTAAAACTGTTTTTTTTTATGTATAAAATACATACATACATACATAACGTCACGCCGCGCCTGTATCCCTTATGGGGTAGGCAGAACACCAGAAGCTGATGTCACATTTGACAAATTTGAAGGTATTATAATGATGGAGAGAGACTTGCAGTGTTAGGGGGTCAGCCTACCGCCCACAAAAATGTCAATAATAAAACAATTTATGTATAAAACATGGATGTAAATATAAAAATATTGACGCTCTCTTTTAGTCCTCCTACAAAAATATTGTGTTTATGAAGAAAGGACAGAGAATATTTTTTGGAAACCTTTTAAATACGTTGTTCCATAGATAATGTGTTCCGCTGCGCAGCTTTATCACCGATTGGCTTTCGCTCCATTTCGACGATCAATTGTCCCTAGAAAGACATAAGATCATTCAAGGGGGTGTTTAGTGGGTATGCGCAGTGCAGTTGAGTGAGTCCCACATTGTTAGGGCAATCTAACTAATTTAAACGATCCTTTATGCGTAATAGCAAGCACCTACCTCCCAGTTTGAGCTAACTCTGCTGGGTGCCTCATTTTTCTTTGGTAGAAAAAAATATTTGTTCTTTGCGTGGTTGCCTCGCTCCTCCACTCTCAACCACTCCACAACCTCATCGACGTTGCGATCATTTTAAAAGTAAACTTCATTAAAATCGGTTAAGCGTAACCGATTTAAATATCTCATACAAACTTCAATTCCCTAATTCAACCCTTAAATACCTTGGGTCTCCAATTACTTTCATTTCAAACTTCATATAAAACCATCCAATAATTTAGACATGAAAGCGTTACAGACGGCAGACACACAGATTTTTCACATTTATAGTATGGATAGCTTATTTTATTATAATGCTATTCTTGTGAAGTCACTTAGATGATCGTAAAAATAAAATCTATTTTGTCCGCCATAATGCTGCGTTTCCACTAACGCGGAGCTGAGCGGAGCGGAGCTTAGCGGCGCCTAATGGAAACAGAACGTGCATAGTGATTGGTCGATTCAGGCGCCACTAAGCTCCGCTCCGCTCAGCTCCGCGTCAGTGGAAACGCAACCTTACCCCGAACCCCGCTTAGTCCTTCAGGTTTCGTTTGGATAGCGACCATCTTACATACTGGTAACAAAGAAGGCAGGCGAATTATGACCTGTCAACTGATTGAAGTGATTGATAGCCGAAAGACGCGTCTTAGTTTCAAATATATAGCAAAAAATCTTAGATTTTTCACTGATTTTAAAGCAATTAAAACCGTGATCAGACAGTCCATGGAAAAAAAGAAAATAATTTTTAAATATTTTCGAGAAACATTGTGTTTGAACGCAGCCAATCTAGTGTTTTAAGTTTAACAGAAATTAACCCTATGAAGGGCCGAAGCTAAAAATGATATTAGAGCAAAGATCATGTAAAAAAAATACTATTATGTTAGTAAATACATACTTTTTTCATTGTAATTAAACACTAAAGCTGAACGTAGCTATAAGATATGAGATGCGGGTTCTGTCATTCACAAAGATCAATCAGACCTCATCGTCAGATTTGATTGATATATATTTTCCTGCAGTCCTTTTTGTGCCTTGTTTATTATGTTAATTCTTTTTACATTGCAGTAGGCTTATTATTACGCAAGGATTAAGCTAATATCCTGATATTTGATACTATCCGGCTGCGAAACTAACACAATTGTTAGTTTTATAAGTCTGAGTCTGAATTGAAGTCTGACATTGACGGGTAGGGCTATGTATTTATTTTATGAAATAATTTTATTTCTGCATCGAATTCAAAAATATTGATAATATATTTAGATACTTAATACAATAAACAACCGTTTGAAGCACCAACGAATACAAGACGGGGTCAATAAAAAAATTTAAGTGACAGGTTTTTGAATGTATGGAAGCTGACCAATATTCTTTAAGATATTAAAGGAGAGCACTCTGTACTCGAATCTGATCATAAGTATGTAATAAAAGTAGGTGCTTAATTTTTCACCAGAATTCCCTGTAAATAAATAAAGTTTTCTGAATTTCTACTACTATGTTTCTATTTACTTTACATACGCCTGTGTCAATCGCGGCACGTGACCTGGCACGCGGATCGCTGCCAACGCTAGTGTTACCTCCCGTTGCGTAACCAATTCTTCAACTTTCGGTTAGGTTTACTCAGTAAATAATTAATGTGTATTTTTTATTATATTTTTTCTCTTTATGTATGATCTCAAACTATCACGTCCCCGTGGTGCGAGCACAGAACTTTATCGACTCGTATGTTTACGAATGTTCGTATAGTATGGAGTCGGTTGCAAGTTTTAGTAATATTGTAATTTTTTATATTACAGTTTTTTAAGGGTACAACATGTTTACAAACATTCAACATTAAGAAGGCACACATTTATTTATTGATTTCAATTATTGCTTACAAACCGTCTCCATACTACACAAACATTCGTAAACATACGACTCGATAAAGTTCTGTGCTCGCACTGCTGAATTTCAAAAGTTACCCACCAGGCACCCTGTATAAAATCTGCCGCCAGATAGGTTGTTTCAGCGATGATATCTTCCGGCATTTTTTTATGAAGAGATAGTTCCTTCCTAAACCGGTGTGTCATTCGTACTTACCATCTGATGAGATTGAGCTGAATAACGGGATTAAAGAAAGAAAGAAAGAAAAAACATTTATTCAACATAGCAGCAAAGACACAAATAATAAAAATAAAAAGAAAATACAAAACATTAAATTAAAAAAAGTTGGTACAAATATTTAAAATATTATAATTAATACAAATAAGAAAATTTTGTATTAATTATAATAAAAGTTTAGGATTTATAACGTTGGTAGTGCTGCAGTGTCAAATAGGCTCCAGCTTAATGCTGCGTTTAGGCCACAAGTGCCCGAGCGCAGCGCTGGTTTTCTGCAGGTGCCTAAAGGTGGGTTGGGAATCATATTACACATTACGTACAATCATACAAATATAGCAATAATAAATAAATAATAATAAGGATTAGTCAGAAGAAACTTAGCTTTTAAATATCATGGTGTGAATGTTATCAAAATAATTGATTTATAGGTAGACCTACTGCGCTACCGAGAATAGATGTTATTTAAGATGGCTATAATTTAAGTTTAAGCATTTAAAAGTCTAATACAACCTTATATTTAGCAAGCTTCTGATTTGAAGCCCCCAGCTATAAGGTCTCTTAAATAATATTTGTGATAAGACACAAAAACATGTATATTTCAACGCAGGTTAGTATTATAGGCTATTAAAGTGAGTTTCAAGGAATCGAACCTGGGACTGAGTCATCAGTGGATATGCGGTTTTATAACTTTGAAGAAGGTAGGTGTATAATGCTGTTTCCGGTTAAATATTTATGTGTTAAGTTTTATAACTGTTAAAGTCGATTATTGTTTGTTTTTATTTTTTATTTATTCGAAAGAGGTGGAGGTTTTTATACGTCTTTTTAGGGCTCTGTGCCTCAAAAGAAAAACGAAAGTTTAAACGATACGATATTTTTTTTGCCCATCTCGGTATCTATCAAGACCACAGACATACATCTATATAGACAACGCAAGTTTCACGATTTGTATTGAAACCAAGCGTGCCGTTTGCGTTTTTAACACCTTTTGGAACGTCACAGCCACAGCTGATATTTATTGCCGGGAAGTAAAACCAGTTCAAATACACGGATGCCGCCGATGAAATCGATTATTAAGAACAATATCGATATGGTCAAATCGATTTCTAACAGACATACCTACATACTCAGGGACTGAATGTAGCGGCGACCAACCTTGACGCTTGGTCGTTCACGCAAAATACATGCATTTGCGTTATCTATGTAGAAGTACGTCTGTGACACAGTACAGATATCAACTTCAATAAGTAATTCAACTTCATACAAACGGACGAAACGCGAACTATACCTACGCGACTCGATCTCGGCATGCGCTCGGTATGCGGCCAGTCGCGACTTCGCGAGTGTCTGTATACCGTAATAATTGATTGAGCTTTACGTTGATATACGGATTGTTTATACTTTAATAACACATCTTTTCGTGCGTCTTAGTCGAGGCGCAAGTATTTTTCGGTCGCTAATGTATAAGACCGATTTGTTATTCAAATGTAAACATGTTTTTTTAACACAAAAACTAATATTTTTGTTCGTTTGATCACCATCTTCTCTGATCGTACCTCAGTAATGGTCGAAGATGCAAGCAGATTGGTTTGGAAAAAATCGTCAATATTCTTTATCCTTGATATAAGTGGGGTAAAAAACGTAATGCCAACGTCTCTTTTTCCTGAATACTACAGTTCTATTTTTTTAGGGGTCGAGTGAATAGGTTACCTACGTGGACATGTCTTCACACAGTCTTCTCTCTAGCTCACTTTCCACTTTCCAGCAGCATGGAAAACAATCGTCCCATCCTCATTTGGTGAGTAAAAATATTTTTTGTTTTAAAATTAAAATTTCGTTAGTTAAGTTTCTTTTTCGTTATACATAATTTCATGTTTGTTTGTGCGAACACTAGGATATCCATTAGTTCCCCTGTTGGGGCCGTAATATAAGTTTATGTACAGTCTGCAACAGAAATATGTATACCACCCAGTCTCCCGCACACATACAATTTGCATGCAATATGCGTGCGGGAGACTGGAAATAAGCTTACCTACTTAACTTAACTTTACTTTGAATTTGTTTTTATCGGTGACTAAAGTCATCGATTCCAAGTACTTTCGATAAGTGTAGTTACAGCTGGATCACGTTTCTTCAAACAGATTCGCTTGTGGATATTGTTTAATCTCACCTGATGGTAAGTAAGTAAAACAAAAAAAAACCCCAGACAATCACACCAACTGCATGGCCCCAAAGTAAGCAAAGCTTGCTTTGAGATACCATGTAGCGAACTAGGGGGAACCTAGAATATAAATACATAAATAGATGTAGGTACACCCAGAAACGGAACATTTTTTATTTCTTGTTCCGTGCGGGAATCGAACTAGAAACCACTGGCGTCTGAGGCAGACAGGTTTACCCCATCCCCAAAGTGATCGTCAAAGTGAAAATGAAATCGAAACTCACAGCACACGTAAGGCAGCAAACTGGACGGCAGCGGACGCGGGGAATCTGGGCCGTTCTCGACGCCAGCGGGCGTGAGAGCGATTTGTCGCGGTGCAGTACAAACTCAATACTTTCTATCGTGTCGCGGAAATCGCTGCCAGCGCCGCTGGGGCTCCCGCTGTCGCTGCCGTCCAATTTGCAGCTTAAGAAGTGGGGATCACTCGCCTTTTACGATACTCTTAGCCAAGGGCGGTAGAGTTATTCTAACCCTAATCGGCTTGGCTCATAAATAAGATGATAGCATACGGTCTTAGAAAGAAGCTGGCTCTCCTTAAAACATCATCAGAAAACTTCACTGTCGGAGCGGTGATATTTGGCGGCAGATTTTATATGAAGTGTGGTTGCTAGCCAGGCGAATCCTGAAGGGGTCTCATCGCCAACCGGGAGCACACGAAATAGTTGCCATTTACGACACCATGCTAGGGCTATTCTAAACTAAATACATTACTGGCATAAAAAAAACCATTACCTACAGGCATTATCAGTACATTGAAGTTATAGACCACTAATTGTTTAGGTATACCTACTTAACTTTTTTCATTTAGTTCGAATTTAATTGAGATAAATTATTTTATATTTATAAAAATTTCCAAAATCTATCAAAATATTTGATCGCCCGATTTTGGTTAGAATTATCGTACATACATCTCAATAAACATACCAACCTGCACGGGAAACCTTTATGCAATAGTAATCTTTTTTTTATATAAAAAATATAACCTCTTTAATCCGATCATATTATCCCAACACTAAAAAGGTCGTCTAAGTTGAATCCAGCCTCCTTGCTGTCCGCTTTTCTCTAGACTTCACATCGATGTTGCCTCATACATAAATCTAGCTGTCAATTAAAGTATCTTGTCATCACTCGACGTCTATTATCTGTAGAATGCATTAAAATCCCTTTGTGAGTAGCAAAACAAATAAGAGAACCACAGGTAGCAGTCACTTTACGAATATTATCACTAATTATTACAACTTATAAAAGTATTCTTTCAACACAAGCTAAATTACACTCTTTTCCATTAAATTAAGGTTTAATTTCGTTGACGTGTGCAGTTGGTTCGTTAATTTTGCTGTGTCAGCGCAAAGTCATTGCTGGCGTGCATTATTTTGACCTCATGAGTAAATTGAATGAGATAGTAGTATTTTGATTTACTTACTTAGAATTTAATTTAACTCATAGTAGACTTTTGCCGCGTAGGGTAGACTTAGAACAACTGTATCGTCCCTGGAAAAGAATGTCATAAATGGCGAATAATCTTTTCAACACTCTCGTGGTTGTAGGATTCTCTTCAAAACCTACTGTCGGTTAGAGACCACCTTTCTTACAAAGGCTGCCGCCGATTATCTTATCTTCACTATCGCATGTACTGTCACTGCACTAATAAAAAGTGATAAAGCGAGGACATCAGTCAGGGCTTACTTGCATCTATAGCGACCTCTAGTGAGGTTACATGGCAACAACAAATTACGGCGATGTTGAGACGATGTTTGACCCTACATCGCGCTATCACAATTTCAGTGGTTCGCTTATAAACGACTTCCCGACAACAACTTTCGAGCCCTGGGTTACGGCCTGCCATCCCTTTTCTGGGATGGCCCTTTTCCCATCCTTTTTCGAACACCTCGGTCCCAAAGTGGTGACCTCAGAACTCGAAAACCTATGCAGCCTTAGAAGAAGAGGATCAACATCTCCGTCGCCGTCATCGTCTCCATGTTGTATATTCCAAAATATAGAATGAAACGCTTCGAAAGTTATTTTTAATATGGGTCGCCAGAGTATTCCATAAAATGCCAGCGCAGCTTTTATTTTTGCTGACTTCTAGGCATAGTTCTGGTACTTTCAAGCGAAGAACGAATAGGATTGTCATGGATGGACCTTAGTCTTCATTATTACTTTCCACCAGGTTTCATGGGAGATAAGCGTCCCTTCCTTTTATAGTAAACAAGAGGGACTTCTAGAACAAAAGTTTACGAGCTTTTAAGCCTTGGGATGGCAACGCACTATTGATTCTCACCATCACAACATTTTGTAATGAGCCTACTACAGGGCTATGAGTCTTTCCTCTGGGTGACGAGGAGGACGTTACTACCGCCATAATCCATCAAGCTGCCCAGGTGCTGGTTGCAATTTTCAGGTCGCCGAAATGGCTTTTGACAAACCCTAATGACTACTGTAGGTATACATGTATACAGCACTCGGGACCGACTGCTTAACGAGACCTCCAAAGCAGAAATGAATGGTCGGCGGTCCCCAATCCAAGTACCGACCGCGCCGAACGTTGCTTAACCTGCGATATCGTATGATACACACAGTAGCCACGGCACCACGACCACTTCACTTTATTTATTCTACCATCAATTAATAACGATGTCCATGGGCCTGGAAGAAACTTTCTGTCTGATGAATCCAGTACTCATCATTTAGTGGAATTTACAAGGTAAACAAAATATGACTGGGTGGCCAATAGGTATATTTCATACATACGGCCTACAAATACCCCTTAAAAAACATGTTGTGAACTAAGTATACCATAACAGTCGCAACTAGAAGTTAGGTATAGTACTCTAATAGGCCCTACATCAAAATTCACTACCTTGGCTTTAAATGTGTGATGTTGCCGAACCCATGTTTAAACCCCATAACAACTTTTAAACTTTGACGTCGATCCTTATAAAATGTATAAAAAATTGCATAATATAGCAAATATTACGTCGCTTATCACTTAGTCAAATGCATTTTCCGAAAAATTAACAAAAAAATCTTAATGTTAAATTGTAACTAGGGATTGCAATCCGGAAAAACGGATCCGGCATCATTTAATGGTTACCGGATCCGGTACCAATATACCGGATCCGAAGACCGGATCCGGTGCTAGCAGTTTGTGGGAAAATAATATAGCTGTTGCATGAGTAGGTACCTACTTTAAATGCGTTGTGGGTAGTGTTCATGCGTGCGAGTCGTTCGTCGGCTATATTTGCAGCTCTATTAGAAGTCGTTTAGCTGATGACACAATTAACAATATTTGTTTTCTACGATCTTATTTTCAAAATCAATATTGATTTTCTTTTAATACTTATATTTTTTACAATTATTACTTAAAATAATTATTTATCGTAAGTTGATTAAACTAAAGAGTTCTTAACTCATTATTGTGATATTTTTTGCCATTCATTCGTTCGAAAGATTCATCAAATCATGATGGTATCTGTCATAATCCTAAATACCTATAAGACTTCTTTGTTAGTATTCTCAAATACTTTAATAATGATTTTGATCTCATTTCAGTTAATTACGTAAGGTTAATTGTATCTATTAGATATTATAGTTACTTGATAATTAATATTGTTACTTGTAAATTGATCTATCTGTGAAAGTGAAATCTAGAAAGACTGAGCTACTCGTTACGTCGTAAAATTGTTACTAGTTACCTACACTAGTAAATTTTAATTTTTTTCTTGTTGTCTATTTGTCTTAACATTGGTAGGAAATAAAGTCGATTTTATATATTTGTGATTTATTTTTTATAAACCACCTACATATAAGTGCAGTGACACTTGATTAACTCACTTATTTTGTACTAAAAAGCGAAAATCATCTTGATTTAATCAATCCGGTCGGATCCGGTCGGATCCGGCCGGATTGATGGGAATCCGGTCGTATCCGGCCGGACTGAAAATGACGCCGGATTGCAATCCCGTATTGTAACACAGACAGAAAACGTAGTCAATAGTTATCAAAGTACGTTCTAAATAAATAGATCAAGAAACAATTGTTCATATATCAAACGCAACCTCATCTCAATCATTAAAATGATTTATGAAATATTAACTCGCTTTCACGCGTAATAAAACAAAAACGCTAAACGGAAGAAGCGCGCATTAATTACTTTTTAATTCGCCATTTTGAAACGTCACCGCCATGACAAGACTCATTTTTGCGCGGGAACTTCTTATGGTGTTTTTTTTCTGCTTTCAAGTATTAAAGGCAATGACCGTCTGTTTTAAAGCTTTCGATCTTTGGAAGTGGAATTTGAAAATGGAATTGTAGATTATAAAATGTTTGATTTACCTAGTTGTTTCTCAGGTTATTTTTCTTAGTGTCATGAGAAAGGCGCTACTACAGTTCTTCCTATTTTTACCCCTATAGTACAGTCACGTCTAATAATATGTATACATTTTCATTTGAATTTGAACCTTATTACGAACGAATAAGTTGCGAAGTGTGTACATATTAATGCAAGTGAGTGTACATACCTAACAACTTGAAAGCGTAGATGCGTTCCGGGTTAAGGAAAGGAACAGCCAGTGATTCAGTAGGAACATGGTCTCAAACCCAACCCCTCTAAAACGCAATCATGTGTCTACCACCTCCGAAATAATCAAGCCAACCGAACTCTCAACATCTCCTGGAACGGAACCCCCATAGACCACAATGACAGCCCATCCTATCTAGGCGTTACCCTAGACAGAGCTCTTACGTTTAAAAAACATTGCAATAACACCAAGCAAAAAGTCGGGTCTCGAAATAACCTTCTCCGGAAATTAACATCAACCACATGGGGCGCTTCAGCCCATGTACTGCGTACTACAGGCCTAGCACTTTGCTTCTCTGCGGGCGAATATGCTTGTCCAGTGTGGCACCGATCCGTCCATGCCAGAGAGGTAGATGTCGCATTGAACGAGACCTGCCGGACGATCACTGGTTGTCTCAAAGCTACGCCACTAAAGACACTCTATCCCATCGCTGGTATAGCACCGCCACCCGTCCGCAGGGAGATAGCATGTGCCATGGAAAAAAGCAAGCAAGAGGGCGATGACAGAAATTTACTTTTTGGTGCCAAACCAGCTCCCCAACGTCTGAAAAGCCGCCGCAGCTTCCTTCAAAGCACTGAGGCACTCTCCAATCGCCCTGAGGAAGCTCGGTGCAAACTTTGGAGATACAAATATAGCCCTCCTGCTGAGTGCCCAGCTCCAGCCGAACAACTTCCTGCAGGACATGACATCCCCTGGCCTATCTGGAAATCACTTAACCGCCTCAGGACCCAGGTAGGCCGGTGTAAGCTCAATATGAGTAAATGGGGCTTCACAAACGTAGAAAACACCCAGTGTGAGTGTGGTACTGATCCACAAACAATGTCGCATCTGCTTGCTTGCCCGATGTGCCCAACTACATGCACATTAAAAGACCTTTGGGCCGCAACAGATAACGCTGTTAAAGTTGCTGAACACTGGGCCAAAATAATTTAATCCGCCTACAAATTTTATTATGTTGTTGCATCGACACGAAGAAGAAGAAGTAGGAACAAAAGGCTCTCCCGGCTGAAACCTTGCTTCATTAATCTTATCATCTTTATATAATGATATTCATGAGCTTGATAACTCCCTACTATCAAGTTGATTCAGTGCCTGCTTGCTGGCTTTCTTGACATGTAAAAAATAAACAAAAATTAGTTAGCTACTTGCAGATTTCTCAAAATAAGTTTCAGTGTATTAAACTAAATATCGTTTCCAGGGTTGAATCCAGGATCGTGTGAGGCAGCTTTATCGTCACTATATCACAACGTCAAAACTTTTTCTTTTCGACTCTCTGAAAAAATAGATAAGGTTTTAAGCCATTTTGGCGAAGGTGTAACCTTCCATGCTGGACTGGGAGCAAAGGAAAAACATAGAATGTGCCAGCTGCATCTCTTCCCGGGTAAACTGTAAAAGTCAGTTAACGGACAGAGGTCTTATTAGATTTTTTTTTTGTGGGCGATAGGCTGACCTCCTGTCACTGCAATAGTCTCTATCCACCATTATAATACCTCCAAATTTGTCGAACGTGACGTCAGATGGTTTTATAGCCTCTGGTGTTCTGCCTACCCCATAAGGGATACAGGCATGAAGTTATGTATGTATGTAAACCTGTCTGCCTCAGAGGCCAGTGGTTGCGGTATCGATTCCCGCACGGAACAAGAAAAAAAATGTTCCGTGTCTGGGTGTTTATCTATATATGTGTTTATATTATAGGTTCCCCCCTAGTTCGCTACATGGTATAACATAACACAAGCTATGCTTACTTTGGGGCCATGTAGTTGGTGTGATTGTCTGTGGATTCTATTTTATTTATTCTGCCAGGTGAAATAAATCATCATCACAGCCCCTTGAATTACCCTTTGTTATTAGACGATGGGTACATCTTCTGGGTGACGAAAAGGTTTAGGCCACTATGCTGGCCCAATGTTGGTTGACTGAGGTCAGATTTTTCAAAATGGCTTCTGAAACACCCCACCGGCACTGTACACAAGCAACCGACTACTTTATTTTTCTTTATATGTCTGAGAAAGCACGAAAGTCTTCGTGAGAAATAAATGATCGCTTCTCAAACATCCTTTTACCACCTGTGTCGATCGTTGCTTAACCTACGATATCAATTCTTCCATGCTGGACTGGGAGTGAAAGAAAAACATAGAATGTGCCAGCTGCTTCTCTTCCCGAGCATACTGTAAAAGTCAGTTAAGGAACAGAGGTTTTATTGGCGTTTTTGCAGGCGACAGGCTGACTCCCTGTCACTGCAATAGTCTTTGTCCATCATTATAACACCTCCAAATTTTTCAAATGTGACATCAGATGGTTTTATAGCCTCTGGTGTTCTGCCTACCCCATAAAAGATACAGGCGTGAAGCTATGTATGTATCGAATGCTATGTACAGGAATCAACTTCTGCGCAGCTTTTATCACTGATTAGCTGTGATAAAGGCTGATAGGGTTAATTGTTCCTAGAAAGACATAAGTTCATTCAAGGGGGTGTTCAGTGAGTATGAGGCCGAGTGAGTCACACACTGTCAGGGCATTCTAAATGGACCGCAAACTAGACGTACACAAGGCAATAGATCAACCGTTACATTACCTGTCAAATTTCCCCAACCAATTTTCAGAGTTCAGATTCAAGTAAATTTTTTTTGACAGATTTGAGACGCTTGATGTGCTGCCTTCTATACCTTTCGTGCGTAATAGCAATCACCTACCTCCCAGTTAGTTTTACTATGCGTCTCAATATCTACAACTTTCCTAAACAGAGCGAACATCTCAAAGATAATACAATCGTATTTACACGGATTATAAAGACATTAATAACTGTTGTACCGATAGCAAAAACGATACATTTCCCATTTGTCTAGTGCTGTTTTAATCAAGCAAATCATAATTAACAATGAACAATAGACTAGGTAAAAACATCTTAATTTTTATCGATTGCAGACTATTAAATCACGCATAACAACAATGTTTACATAAAAAGTTTCTACAAAACTACTTTTACCGGTTACTAGAGATACTACACTCATTTTACCTCAGTTTAGGTTTTGATTTTTGAATTTTCGGGTCGGATTGTCTTCACTATGAGGATTTTAGCCTAGGATTTTAGCATAGGCGTTGCCATGGCAACTAACCTGATAAGAGTGGGCTTAGAACAACCCTACCTTCCCTGGATAAGCATGTCGTAAAAGCGACTAATCCGACTGACCCCCACTTTATGGTATTACCCCTCAGGTTTCACCTGGCTAGGGACCACCTTTCATATAAAATTTGTTGCCAAATATCTCCGCTCTGGTGATGACGAGTTCTGGAAATATTTTAAGAAGAGCCGGTGTCCTATCAAACGACTTCCAAAAATGGAGGAGGCTCTCAATTCGTCTGTATGTTTTTATTGTGTCTTTGTTACACGATATTTCGGACAATTATGTATCGATTTCGAATATTGTTTGTCCCATATAAATTTCATTGAATTCGGTTGAGTATTTCATTGGAAATTTCAAATTTTTTGAAAAAATATGTATGTGTTCGGAGAATGTTTACGTTGATGACATATAGCTCAGCCAAAGTTTTGACGTGAAGTCGGTTTTTTTAATGCTCTGCATTCGTTGATTGTTCATCATCACTTAAGTACCTACCATCAGGCGAGATAAATTTAGTTGACTAAAGAAGTTGTATTACAGATTTTCGCTTGGTGGTAGGATCCCTTCTGGGTCCGCCTGGCTAGCGACCACCCTTTATATAAAGTCTGCCGCCAAATGTTACCGCTCCGGCGGTAATGTGTTCCGGCAATATTGTATAAAGAGCCAGTTCCTTCCTAAACCCGTGTGCTTTCATCTTCGACCTCATCGTCACTTACCATCAGGTGAAATAGAGGTCAAACGCGGGTTTAGTCACTTATAAAAAAAAAAAGATGGTTACGATGACGGATAAATAAAGACACATCAAGTAGTAAGACGAAGTAGTAGTAGACAACACCAAGGCATTGGTGGACATTGGGCGATCATTATCTTCATGAGCCGAGAGACGCACACTTCTGGACGGAGGCCTCCCCCAGGATTCTTAATGTCGCCCAGACCCGCGCCGCCCTCATCCAGCGCGTGACGTTCGTAAAGTGTATAAGAATACCTTCTACGAATAAAAAGTTTTCATTTTCATTTAAATTTCACACATCCATAACATGATGACTTATATCTGTGTTCAATCCAGGACCTCTTTCATAGAAGACCATGTCTTTAGCGCCATGGTCGATTTCAAGTCCATCCTATGAATTATAGAAAATTTTGATTTCATCTTAAGGTTAGCCAAAGCAATATCTAGTCGAAGCGTAGGGGAAACAAACAATTTTGGTACACCTGGAAATTAAAACAAAAAATATTTTCATTTCAACTTTGATGCAATTTGTAAATTATTTTAACAATTTCAAAACAACAAATGTGTATTTTCTTCCATACAACTGTTACGTAACAAAGGTCTCTAATGCTCGTATTACAGAACGAGACTTAATACTCGTTTCACGTAAGCGTTGTTCACCAGCTGATTCTTGACTTGAGCTTTAGTTTTATTACAAAACAATTATCAAAACCAGATTACCTGAAACTAGTTTCAAATATCTGACTCAGTTGATACTGGGTTTTCTTTGAAAAAAATTTGTTTCCCATTACATTTAAAAACAAAAACTAATGGTCTGTTACGTTATACGCAACGTTTAGATTATAATGTCTTATAAATTGCGTTAAATTCTATATGATATATGACAAAATTGCCAATGTTTTGAATTATTTATCTGTTTTTCGATAGAAGCAGTACCGTTAAATTATAACTGTGGCTTCTTTTTACTATGAAAATATATTTATATTTATCACTCAAAAGTAATACGAAACGTAAAAGCTAAATGTAATGTTGCCAACTACTAAGTAAAGTCACTTAAAATTATAAATTCCAATATAGTTTTTATTTACGAAAAGCAAGTTCAAACTTGTTTTAAAAAGTTCAAAGTTGTAATAAAAATATTAACGTAATGGTCAATATCACTGAAAGGATCTATTGTAGTTAATACAGATCACTATTAAAGAAGGCACGAATCGCGTACCTATCTAGTTTTTCTCTAAGCCACAGTTCACAACATCAAAAACTTATTTTGAAGTACGCTCAAGTATGGTAGACAGCACACTCAAGTGAATACAGTTGTGAAACTAGTTTCAATCATTGGCATATGCATAAGTAAAGTTCTATAATAAGCGTGAACACAGTTCAAATCATTTAGTACTCAAGTGATATCTGATCATTGAATCTAGTATTAGGCAACGTTTTGTAATAAAGAAAGTCGTTGATACTAGTTTCAAAACTAGTATCAATACATGAGTACTGTTCTGTAATACGACCATAAGAAACTTTCTCACACAAACGCAAAGGAAACGATTACGCCGTGAAATCGACCGAGAAATCTATACAAGTTCACCATAAATTGTTTAACCTTGATTTATTTATTTGCTTTCTTAACTATCAAGGTAATTTTTTTTGAACTCCGAAATACTGTTAGGTATTAAATTCAACGGCCAATATTTTTTTTCGTTCTACAGTTGAGTATTATTTTTCGTCGCCAGTATTATTGTAAGAAGTTAAATAGTTTTTTCATTAAAATATCGCTAAAATAGTAAAAGAAGGTACTATCAGCTTCAGAATACAAGCTCGAAGAAAAGTCAGGAAAAGTCTTTAGGTACTGCGTTCACTACTTCCCAATAATAGTAGTTAGCCCATTCATTCTAGATTTTTTGGCAATTTTTTGTACCTTTGTTTTGTTGTCGCTATATTATACCTTGAGGTGAGTACATTACAATTAGTGAGTGTTGTATAAGGCTAAGCCTTAAAGACCTTTAAGGCTTCAGCTTTGAAGGCTTCAAGGCTTCGAGGCTTCAGCCTTAAAGGCTTCTGAGTCATTAAGGCTTTAGCTTTAATAGCTTAAGGGCTTCGGCTCTTAAGCTTTAAAGGCTGCAAAGCCTTGTAGGCTTAAGCCCTCTACTCTCAAATAGAAGGCAATTGGGTTAACAAAATTAATTATTTAGTACTAAAAAATTAACACATTTTCATCCGCATGCAATTTCTGAGCTTATTACAAGCAAAATAAACTGTGTTTTACAGCCACGTAACACCAAGTTACATTAAAATGGTAAAAAATATTAATATAGGGCTTGTAGGTATTGCATAAAAAATAGTGCTTCAAACGCTCCGAGCCTTTAAAGCTGCAAGCCTTCAACCTTTAGACTTTGAGCCTTTCAAGGCTCAAGGCTTAAATTTACAACACTAATTACAATATACAACTCTCCCTCCCCCTCCGGGTTCGGCTTCACCCCCTTACCCTTGAAATGTATACCGTTTTTCAGTTTATTTAAATTTTCAGGAAAACTATACAAGCTAAGACGAAATTTACAAATAAGTCTCTGCATTAATTTTGAGAGGATTAATGGTTTCAAAGATATGGTGGGTCAAAGTTGATTAAAAATGAGTGCTGCTAAAAGTTAAACTTCAATTCACAGTAACTTTTAGGTATTTTTTTTGAAGTTATGTCTAAATAAATTATTAAACATATTTAAACAATAAAAATATATCCGCTAAATGAGTATATTGTCGCTTGCTAATATTACATGTAACCCTTGGTGTCACTTTTGACCCTTCAATAACTCAAAACCTCTGTAACGTAGACACCTAAAACAACGTGTGTCTAATTATATCCATAAAGACTTGTAGAAACCAAAATTTCATGAAGCTAGCTCAAACGGTTATAAAGATATGAAGGTCAAAAAGTCGTAAATTTCAGCACTGGCTGACAATCTGACATATTATTAGTACCTAAATCTTTTAGTCAAATTTAGCGCATTATATCTTGGAAACTATAACTTCTATTAAAACAATTGTAAGAACTTATCTGTAGGAAATTTATTAATGAATAATGTCACCCTTAAACATTTTGTCCTAGCTCATATAGCTTTCCTGAAAATTGGAAAAGACTGAAAAATGGGATACTTTTCAAGGAGGGAAGGGGTGAAACTGACCCCGGAGGGAGAGAGAGAGTTGTATATTGTAATGTACTCACCTCAAGGTATAACTTAGCGGCAACAAAATAAATGAATGGACTATTTATTTATTATTTTATTTTATAGTAGGTACCTAAGGAATAGAAGAAACACAGAGTGACGGTTTATTATTTTTAATTCTCATTCATTTAATAGCTGTTGCACTCGCCTCCACTCGGGCACAGAAGGATATCTCCGGTAATTCAACTTCATAGAAACGGACGAAACGCGGAAAGCTCGATTTCGCAACTCGATCTCGGCATGCGGCAAGTCACGAGTGTCTGCATGCCGAAACAATTGTTGATTGAGCTTTACGTCAATATGCGGATTGTTTATACGTTAAAATTTAATAATACATCTTTTCGTGCGTCTCAGTCGAGGTGCAAGTATTTTTGGGTCGCTAATTTATAAGACCGATTTGTTATTCAAACTTAAACATGGTTTTTTGACACAAAACGTATTTTTGTTGAATATTTTTTATATTTTTTTATTTATTCAATTTAAAAAGTAGATATTTTATTTGTTTATATAAAAAAAGGATATTTGCTGTCACAAAACTAAATGGAACTAAACACAAATTAAGCAAATGTAATTTAAATGCTGAAGGCGGGCAGCCCAATCATATGTGAACGGACCGCGGCGCTGTACGCATTTATTTTAAAGATGCCGCCGAGTTGAATTACTGTAGATATCCGTACTGTGAATCGGAAGCAGTTTGGCTTTAAGTTATTGCTGTCTTTGCAGAAACGGTGATCACTCGACTCATAATAGGTAATGTGTCGTGTTGTTTAATATCCCACAGTGACGACCGACAACACCAACTCCAGGTCAAAATGACTGAGCCAGATCAAATGTGTTCAAGAGTTTCGATGATTGTCCCGAACATACGAACAGAGAAGACGCTCACCTTTATAAGGTGTGGAGATTACAGGTTAAACCTATACGTCAAGAGTCGACGAGGTCATATCAGTACTTACTACCTACTGAGGCTGCAAACTGGATGGCACAACCAGCGAGAGCGACAGAGACGCGGGCAGTGACGCGGGCAGTGACGCGGGGATTCTGGGCCTTCCGACGCCGCCAGCGGGCGCTCGAGCGATTTGTCGCGGTTTCATACAAACTCAATACTTTCTATCGTATAGCGGAAATCACTGCCCGCACCGCTGTCGCTCTCGCTGTCGCTGTCGTCCAGTTTGCAGCATAAAACAGAGTACATAAAAAGTGCTACTCATAAGATTTTTTGGACTACAAGTACCTAGATAGTTTCATTTTTAAATAACCTTCTTTCATCATAGTATGCTGTTAAATTTTTTATTGTAGTAGTATTTTTCGTTAAAAAGACATGCCAAGATGTTCTACTTAATAGAAAAAGTCAGAAAAAGCGGATTTTAGACGCTCAAGCACCTACTTAGTTAAAATAAAACTTAAAAAATAGATTCCTTACAGCAATGAGTAAAATAAAATCCATTTTTCGGCGCCATGGGCGTGGTTGTTCTACAAAAGCAAAGTGTCAGTGGCGCCAAAGCTTTCCTTGAGTTTTTTTGCTTTTTTTTTATGGACGCCCCGCGGTACGAGGCGTTAGCGCGGTCTGTATAAAGCTTTATTGAGATAATTTAATTTGTTATATTGGTAGTGACAAACGGATTTAATATCTTTCACAAATATTTCATGTAAAGGAAGGTCACTGGGTGTTATCTATATACTAATATATAAAGCTGAAGAGTTTGTTTTTTTTGTTTGTTTGTTTGTTTGTTTGAACGCGCTATCTCAGAAAGTACAAGTGGGATTTGAAAAAATATTTTTGCATTTGATAGCCCAACTCTTGAGGAAGGTATAGGCTATATTTTATCCCGAAATTCCTACGGGATCAAAAATTACGCAGGTAAAACCGCGCGCAGTGGCTAGTTCCTTCATATTTATTTTAAATTGATAAGTATTGTGTTATAAAAGTCATTTAAAAAAGGACGTTATTAAATATTTTAATACGTCTATATGGATACTATAATATTTTATGCATTTCTAACTTAGAGGCTTTATACATATGTTTAAATTCATTCTTATCGTGATCCTTAAAAATTGCATAAGTAGGGTTAAGACAGTTTTGTCTATGGAACGTCACATTATCTAACCAACTTTTTGTATCATGTACAGAAGCAACAAATTGGATTTTGTTTGATCCATTCGTAGTTGTAAAGAAAGAGATGATGGTCTCTATTCCACATGGAATTATTTAATTTTAAATTTCTCTAATTTCGAGTCTACAAAATCAGTTTTTGTTAGCAACTATTGAGTTTGAAGTTGACATTAGAGAGACCTAAAAAAATAAAGTTTGATTACTAAAACCTGACTACTAAAAACACACTAAAACGTACAAAACAAGAAAATAGTGTCCGCTGAAATATTTATGTATTTACATCATATTGATATAGATATGTTCAAAGCAGGGATATATCGGTATAATTTTTTTAAATAGTACCAGTAAAATTTCAGTTACCCTTATTAGTGTACTGCCTCATCAAACACAATACCTGCACAAGTTATTAAAATCTAACTTAATAACATCGGTACCCAAATAATGTATACCGGATTAATTTCTGTAGATGTTTTTGGTACAGAAATATTTTAACCTATTTAATTTCTGTACCGATATGTGTAGATCAGCATATGTCGCTAAGTCTTCAACTATTATAAACTATCGAACATGCTACAGTATCAGCTACATTATTAAAAAAAAAATTAATATCAATATTAATACCGGAAAATTTCAGTTAACTGAGAAAAAAAACAGTTATGCTACAATAATAAAAAAGGTACACGAATGATTTCAGTTTGAATTCCGGTACTGTTATTTTTGAATACTACTAATTTAACCTTATGACGTCATACAGACAAAAAATTACAGAAATCCATACCGGTATGCAGTTCCTAGTTCAAAGGGTAGCCGTGATCGTTGACTTTTCACAGAGAGCATTTGTGTAGTAACTTAAGTAGTCGCCTTATTTTTGTTGTAATTTTAATGTTCTGAAGTTCCTGTGCTGTGTGATCAGTTTATAATATCACCTGGGCACTTGAAACCTCAGATGTTTAGGTTTTTGGGTAATTTTATTATCCTTTTAAAAAGGCGTCGATGACGCAGCGTAAAGCAAATATATTTTAAAAGATGAAAGTTTACCATTTTCCGCATAAATTATTTTTAACTAACTTTTTTTGATAAAATAGGTACATACGTAAGTGTTATTTAAAAAGCAATGCTTTTTATGAATCTTAAATTTTAGTGCAAAAGTAAATAAACCAATAAAAACAAACTAAGTATCAAATGTTCTCTAAAAAAATTGACACTTCCTTTCCATGTTTTTTTTTTTGTATTCCCTACGATCTCTATGCTCTATAATTAAATTTCTTTTTCGCTAATTTCTCCCTAATACTCTATAGATAAACACTTTGTCTTAAACCGACGAGTCACAGGTAAAATTCTCAATGGTATTTTTTCTAAAAGGCTTCCCGCCAAAAGTGGAGCACGCGAGGCTCGGCGCCATGATTTTGTTTTTTTTTTCCTTTGTGGTTGCGTTCAGAATAGGAGATAGCCGCGGGCTAAAACAGTCAGTCAAAAGTCACGAAACTTAGTATAAAAACATAGGAAAGGGTCTTTACGTGAATGATACAGGTTTTTTTTCTTAAAATTAGGCTTTTGGATGCATTTTTTAAAGTGAAATTGCGTGCAGGACGATCATAATAATATGTCTACGTTTTTAAGGATTAGGCCGCATGGCTATTGACTTTTGTGTTTTAAAGTGAAATTCTCTGTTTTGTTTTTAAAAAGTCTGCATGAAAGAGGTATTAAGATTTTTGAGGTTTAAATGTAACTGTTTTTTTTTAAATTCATTCTATGGAAGTACCTAATGTTATTGGTACCTGTAAAAATAGATGTTACCGTTTTTATATCTGGTCCGGCTACAAGCTATTAAATTATAATTATTATACCTACATATTTCTATCTAGCTTCTTTATATTTTCTTTTATTTATCTGAACTGATGTTTTTTTTTAATATACTTAGATAAGAGAGAAGTATATCAAATCTGTCGACGAATCATTCGCGTTTCTTGGAACTTATAACCTACAGATGCGTAGGTAACTTAATTCATGAAATTTACTACGAGGCCGACAACCGATTTTTTATAAAACAAGTTTATTTTCTTTGTTAAATGTTTATTTCAATAGGTATAGCTCACTATTCAATACGCTTTTTATAATTATATACTCAAAATTCTTTTAATATCCATAAAACTCCTTTATGGAATAAATTAATATATCCAAACGGCTTTAGTATATATAAGTATTTTCTTCTTATTGAACTCTATTTACTATTGGCAAAGGTAGGGTTTATAAGAAAGTAACTAATAATTATTAAACTAATACCGCAGTATCTGAAGACAAAGGTTTTTAACCAGTGTGTGTTGCCAGTGATAACATACGCCACTGGGACGTGGTCTTTTTTTTCCAGCCACAGAAGACTACTCCTCAGAACACCCGTAGGCCTATTGACCGTACAAGTGCTCAAAGAGGAGAGGAGGAGAATACTCAGAAGTACGAAGGGGCACTTGCCAGGGGGATTAGTCCCCGGCCAGATGACACCCAACAGTGTGAGACTTTTACTCACTAAACTCCCCCTGTATTGTCTTTTGTCTTTCTACCGACATTCGACCGAAGAACAGAGCGACAGCCAGTTGGGAAAAAGGCTGCGCGTGGAAAATAAAGGAAGCACTTCGTGCTGAATCGACTACATGTTATCAGCTAGGAGCTGGCAGATCTCAAGAGAGCTGGTTGGGAGGATCAGACAAAACATCCTTAGGTTTGCGAATAGAGCGCTTAAACGTCTTGGGATTGGGTTTGTAGGAGACAGTGTTTCGCACCAGCCCGTTCGGGTGCTTCTCGCAGCGTTTATGGTGAGATAGGGACAGGGCCTTAAGCGTCTGTTGGATGGTGGGAATGGGACGTGGTCGCTTACTATGGGCCTTATATAAACAAGCTTAAAGTCGCTCAGCGGGCAATGGAAATACGCTTGCTATGCTATGCTCGGAGTTTCCTTGCGGGATCGAATCGGGAATAAGGAGATTCGCAGGCGAACCAAAGTCACCGATGACATAGCCAGAAGAATTGCAGAGCTGAAGTGGCAAAGGGCAGGGCACATAGGTCGAAGAACAGATGGCCGTAGCCACTATGGCGTGATATGTTGAATGAAGGGACTTTGGTATCGAGTTTCTATTTTGACATTTTTGTTTAGGTACTGTTTTGGATAGTCCTTAGATTACTAAGTTTAGTAACAAACATTAATAAGGGTATCTTTCTATTTAAGATATAGTTTTGCTGAAATATGAAAATCCGTTTTTTTTTTTTATGATTTTTGTTGTATTTTTGTTTGTTATGTACATTATGTATTTATGTAATTATTAGTGTTTAGTTTATTTATTTATTTTTCCAAGCCGTGCACCCATCCACCTCAATTGACGACCGGCTGGTGTATCGGTAATGTACATTGCCTTCTATGCCAGAGGTCCTGGGTTCGAATCCCGGCGGCGGCGGATATTTGTGTGATGAACACAGATATTAGTTGTCAAGTCATGGATGTTTATATGTTTATTTAAGTTTATTCTAATAAAAAATATGTATTTATTCAATATGTATGTTTATATATTTCTTAAGTATATCAGTTATCTAGTATCCATAACACAAGTTGTAGCAGCCGCGCAAAGCCGAAATAGCGATGGCTTGCTGCTACCCTGGGTAGACCGTAAGGGTCTCGATTAACACGCTAAAATGAAGTACAGTTCTTTGATCAAGGGCAGTAGGTGACAGAATAAATACGGAAACGTACCTTTGACTGCCGCTGCCCTCGCGCTGATCTTCACCTCGATGTCTCCAGCCGGCTGGTGGTGGCTTTGCTGCTGAACTAAGAAGGCTTCTCCTCACGACACGCTTAAATTTGGTTAACTATTTGTTTTGTTTTGTGATAAAGATTTTTCGAAGGATCGAAAGCGCGGGCTTCGGATTGAATCCTTAAGTCGTAATGGTACGTTCCGCATGACAGTCGAAACCTCAACTGTCACTGTCACCAACTTGACTGAAGTAAGAACTGTACTGTAGGTTACGTTCCAAATTACGTTAAAGTTGAATTGATGTTAAATGATGATAACGAAACATACCGCCCACCAAAATACCTGTGGTATTTTCTGATTTACAAAGAATAACGATTAAAAAAAACGATTATTTGAGTAACGAATGCTTGTGAATGATAAACTGAATTATGAACTAACTTAACGCTAATAAAACTAGAAAAATGTTATTGATTGATGTCATCCTCTGTTGGAAGAGGGCACAACTTTACCAACGGACGAGTGATTAATTGATTTTTTGCTGTTCTGATAACTGCGATACGAGCTACTCCATCAGCACCAGATTTAAGCGATAAAACGCGACCAAGTCCCCAATGCAATGGGGCGCGAGTATCATCCTTAATTATCACTATAGAACCTATAGAGAGTGGTTTGGAATCTTTAGTCCATTTTGCTCGTTGGGTTAATGTATGAAGATATTCATGCTTCCATCGAGACCAAAAATTCTGATGAAACGCTTGTAACATCTGCCACCGATTAAGCCGAGAAATATTAAGTTTGGAAAAATCTTCATCGGGGACAGAAGTCAAAGGTTCTAATGTGAGAAAATGGCCCGGAGTTAAAACTGAAAGGTCATTAGGATCAGAACTTATAGGGCACAGAGGCCGTGAATTTAAAATTGATTCGATTTGACTAAAAAGAGTTGTTAGCTCTTCAAAAGTTAATACTTGATCACCTACTACGCGGTATAAGTGAGATTTAGCTGCCTTTATCTGAATCTCCCAAACGCCTCCAAAATGTGGAGCGGACGGAGGATTAAATTTGAATTCTATTTGTTGAGAGGTAGACGCTTGCTCCATAAGACTGGAAAGTTGATTTCTAGCTCCAACGAAGTTGGTTCCACAATCCGCATGAATAACGCTACAGCGACCGCGACGCGAAACAAAGCGACGTAAAGCTGCAATAAAACCTTCGGTTGACAACGTCGATACTACTTCGAGATGGACAGCTTTAGTTGTAAGACACACAAAGAGACAAAGATACGCCTTGTCTATCTTAGCACCGCGATGTGAACCTAGTTTAATACGGAATGGGCCTCCAAAATCGACACCTACAACTGAAAAAGGCTTAACTTCGTTTAGGCGACAGGCTGGAAGATCACTCATAAACGGTTGAAGTGGTTTCGGATTAGTTCGATAACACTTAAGGCATTTAGATAAACAGCGCCGTACGGTACGCTTAGCAGATATGATCCAAAATTGTTGCAATAGTAAAAAATGAGTTGTATTAATACCAGGATGGCAATAACTACGATGAAAATTATCAATGATTAGGAAAGTGAGTGGATGGTCAGATGGTAAGAGAGCAGGATGCTTTTGTTCGAATTCTAATCCTGATCGTGATATTCTGCCGCCCACCCTGAGAACTCCCTGCTCATCAAGAAATGGATTAAGTTTCTGAAATGGTTTCGGTAAAGTTTGATTCGATTTTAGTTTCGATATTTCCTCGAAAAAAATACATTTTTGTACAAATTTAACGATTCGCATTAAGGACTGATGACGTTCGACATTGTTCAAGAATACGTTTTTATTGGCCTTGGTTGGGTTTCGAGTATTATTTATAAATCGGTACATGTATGTTAATATATTAGTAATTTTATTTAATGAGGAAAAGCGACTTAACATAGTATCAAACATCGACGCTTCTACGGTGCTGGTAGTAGTCAAGATAACTGATTTACGTGATTCGGCTTGAACAATCAAATTATCGTTGGCTGTTAAAACATTTGGTTGTAATGGCCATGAGGTTTCATCTTGTGCTAACCAGCCTGGTCCCGTCCACCATAAGGAATTGGAGATAAGGTCATGGGGAAATAGCCCTCGAGAACAGATATCTGCCGAGTTATGTTCAGAGCATACGTGATGCCAACAGTCGACTGGTGTTATGTCTTGTATATGACTGACGCGGTTAGCTACGAACGTAGCCCAACGAAACGAGTGAGATCTAAGCCACGACAAAACGACAGTCGAATCTGACCACAAATAGACAGCTTCTATAGGTATTCGAGACACGTAGGTATCACGGACGAATTTATACAAATCAGCGAGTAAAACAGCAGCGCATAATTCTAATCGCGGTAGGGATGTGCGTTTTAAAGGTACGACACGTGCTTTGGAACAGATTAGAAAAGTTTGCGTGAGACCGTCATTTTGCGTAACGCGTAGATAGATTACCGCACCATAAGCTACCTCAGAGCTATCGCAAAAGCCGTGAAGTTGATACGATTTAACGTTAGTACAAGTTATATTCCTATTAATTCTGAGTTTCCCAAGGTCTGGCAATTGATCGCGATATTGGTTCCATGTACGAATGACCTCGTCAGGAGGGGTTTCGTCCCACCCGATTCCGAGTACCCAAAGCTTTTGAATTAAGCATTTCGCTTGAATTGTTATCGGGGACAAGAAACCCAACGGGTCGAATATCCTAGCGAGTTCGCTTAGAATAGAACGTTTAGTACATGGCCGAATTGTAGATTTAACATCGAAAAGAAACGCATCCGATAAAGGGTCCCATCTTAGGCCCAGGACCTTCAAGGTCGTGGGTTCTGTCGTGTCGAGAGAAACAGAACCGGTAAGACAGTCTTCCTTTGGAAGATCCGCTAATAGTTGGGGATCATTACTTGCCCATTTACGAAGTTTAAAGTGTCCAAGACCGAAAAGATTTATAAGTTGAATTTTAGCCTCCTGTGCGTCCTGTAATGACCTACAGCCAGATACTACGTCATCAACGTAAAGATCCGTCATTATGATTTGCTTTGCGACTGGAAAAGCGGCACCTTCATCTGCGGCAAGCTGTCGCAAAGTGCGGCAGGCGAGAAACGGAGAAGATGCGACTCCATATGTGACCGTGTTCAGGTAATATTCCTGGATCGTTTCCTTTGATGTTGCTCGCCAAAGAACACGCTGAAACTCACGGTGCGCCGGAATCACGTATATTTGGCGATACATCTGACGAATATCTGCAATGAAGACCACATTGTGCTCCCGAAAGCGTAAAAGAATGTCCAAAATATTCGCTTGTAACTTTGGACCGATAAGTTGAGAATCGTTCAAGGAACGAGAATTAAAATCTTTGGCAGAGGCGTCAAAGACGACACGAAGACGAGTGGTCGTTGATTCAGGGCGTAGGACACAATGATGAGGAATGTAATACCTTCCGTTTTTAAGTTTATCAATAGGTACTAACGACATATGACCAGTTTCAATGTAATCCGACATGAAATCTACGTATTGTGCTTGTAATGCAGCATCACGTGATAGTCTGCGTTCGATAGCATGAAAACGTCGTAGTGCGACTTCGCGTGAGCCTTCGAATACTGGATCAGAATCTCTGTTAAACGGTAAAGCAACTACATATCTACCAGTTTCATCCCGGTGATGTTCAGTAGAAAACTTGTTTTCGCATAAAGTTTCATCCGGGGACATTAAGTTGACATTTGGGAGAGTGTCAAGCTCCCAAAACTGTTTTACTAATGAATTTAATGAATTATCAGTCTCTGACATAGAAGATGTCAATAACGTATTAGAAGCTAAGCGAGTTTTACCGAGAAGCAACCACCCGAAGATAGAATTGAATGCGGTAGGTTGATTAATGTTTCCTTTTATATGTTGACTACGGATTGATTCTGCGAAAACATCTGCAGCAAGTAATAAATCGATAGGGCCAGGAATATCGAAGCCAGGGTCTGCTAAAGGCAATGTTTTTATATGAGACCATCCAGATGTATTTAATTTTGCTATTGGCTGATCGCCACATATTGTTTCTATAACGTGCATGTCTAAATCGAAGATAACACGATCGTTTGTGCCCACACCACACGTAACATTACCGAGTATAGACGCAAAGGCCTCACCGAGACCACTTATTTTAGCATTAGATTGAGTGCATTGCAGATTTAAAAGCTTAAGTGCAGATTCAGTGATAAAATTACTTTGGCTGCCGGTGTCGAAGAGCGCCCGAAACGAAAGCATTTGCCCGGTGCTGTCTCTGACTTGTACGATAGCGGTAGCAAGCAATACGGTGGTATTTGTCATTGACCTTGAAACTAAAGAAGATGCTGACTCAACATCGTTTTCACTATGGAGTAAGGTATGATGCTTTCGCTTGCAGACACGACATGAAAAAATAGATTTGCAATTTTTTAATTGATGTGAGGGCTTAAGACAATTGAAACACCAGCGTTTTTCATTAGCGATTGCCATACGTTCCTTGACTGGTTTTTTAGTAAAGTCTGAACATGATGTGATCGAATGTGAATCATTACAGAAACTACAACTGAATACCCTTGTAGCTATGGCGGGCGATTCGGCAACCAATGTGTGCGCAGTGTAATTACGTTTAGGCGGTTGTTGTGGCTGCGGCGAAGTTAATTTCGACATAAGTTTATGAGGTTTATGCAAATCTGAAAAGTGAGTGTCCCGTAACAAAGCTTCACATTTAGATTGTAAAAAGGTTTTCAATTGTAAATAAGTAGGGGAAACTGAGGACAGTTGATCCCCCCTTTTCATTTTGCCTCCTAAAATCTTAAATTTTTGGAGAATTTCAGATGGTTTTTAACTAAAGTATGAAGAATTTATCTAGGTATAATATACGTGGGAGTCAAAACATATAGGTTATAAAATAAGTCAAAATTTAATTTATTCAAAAAAAGGGGTTAGTACCATGTGTCCCCACTATATGGGAGACTTGATTCGGCCTGTAAGGAGACTTGATCAGGGCGGATCAAGTATCCCTTATGCCATGGGACAGTTGATTCGTCACAATAAAATTACATGTTCATAAATACCTACAGACAGACAACATGATCTTAACTGGAAAATCAATATTTCTGCGAAAACTATTTGGTAAAACTTCCGAAGAAAATTAGACTCAAACAGTATCCACTTAAGTAATCATTTATTAAAAATGAGATATTTGTAATAAGCTTAACTTATTTAATCAGTCTCAAAATTATACGAAGTCTTAAAGTTTTGATATTTAACACTAAAGAACTTTTAAGGAACAAAAATATAAGGAACACAAATTGTAAAATAAAATCAAATTGTAACAAATACAAAGTTTTAAAAAGTTATACATTTATATCAACTGCCAATCTAATTGAATTTTGGCTTCGCCGCGATATATTGATACTCATGTAGTTTTCATGTAGTTTTGTAAACCCGAGGCATTTTTGAAAAATTCTGCAAAAAGAAATATTATTTAGAACTTGAACAAATTATATTATATGGGAGACTTGATCCGGGGATCAAATGTAACCAAGTTGTTGTGTACCAAGTGTCCTCACTACCACACAAATCAAAAAAGTATGTGAAAGTATCTTACCTCATTACAATCTTGAGCCGATAATCAACAAACAATACAGCCAACTAACCAATTAAACTTATTAACTAAGAAAAACAAATAAATTTCACTTTAATTTACGCAAAACAAGTCAATTTCCAATTCAAAAAAAGATCTTGTACCGGCCAAAAACAAAACAATGCTCGTCACGTCAAAAATTGCGGTTTGATAGCTGTATTTTTCCCCCTTGATTTGGGCTCGACTACTAGCGTCAGTGCTGCCAGTCAAAATAGTTCAATAACGTCCGGTACTTTAAATATTTCGATGTACCAAGTCTCCCAGGAGTATCAAGTGTCCTCAGTTTCCCCTAGGTATCTCGATTTCTGAATAACTCTCTTCAAAACTACGACGTAAGTTTGGTTCCAACTTCGATAAAATATGATAGATTAAAACAAAATCCCAACTTTCAATAGGTAAATTAACAGTTTTTAGAATACACAAATTTTCTTCAAACATGTCTAACGATTTTCGAAACATGTGAGGATTTCTGCTATCGAAGTTAATATTCAAAATATCCCGCCAGCATGTAAAAGCTAATTCGCGCTTGCTCTTATATCGTGCGACGAGCGCTCGGTACGCGTCGAGGTAATGCTCGTGAGACACGGGGAAGGTCTTCACTATGGACAGGGCGTCACCACTTAGAGAAGCCACCAAGTAATGAAACTTCTCAGTATCAGAAAGAGAATTAGAATTATGTATCAAGGCGTTAAAAGTATCGAAATATTCAGGCCATTGTTTAATATTACCAGAGAAAGAGGGAAGCGCAATTTTAGGTAGGCGTATGTTCGAAGAATGGCTACCACCCTGTATATGAGTCGATTCAGATCTACATATTTGACGCTGCATAGATGATATTTTGAAATACATTTCGTCGAATTGTTCTTGCATACTTGTTTCTTCATTCTCAGGGTCGTTTAGAATTTCTAAAATAGTAAGGTGCGCTTGTTCAAAATTAGCAGCTATTTGTTTAATTTCCTGATGGCATGATAAAAATAAATCCCGTTGCGATGTGTCATTTATAGCCAATAACCCAATATCGAACGCCTTGGCTAACCGTTTGTAAGCAATAGTCCGCTTTCGACGAAAAGATGCTAAGTCCTGTGCAGTATACTCAACGTCCACAGATCTAGATTTCGCTTTAGTAAAAGCACTTCGTTTGCGACTCGATTGTCTAGTTAATAATGACATGTTCGTATTTTAATTCAATTTCGAAACAAAAAAATATGGAAACCAAAATAAATCGCAGTCAACAAGAAATCCTCGCCTTAAGTAGCAATTAATTCAATCTATCAAAATGTCCAATATTGAATTTCGCTCGAAAGTGTTTGTTTTACAATTATATGATATTAGGTAGCGCTTAAATAAAACATTAACTGACAAACAGCCTGGCCTTTAGTTCAATGAATTCATCAAATATCTAAAAGTTTGTTACGATATTAGAATATTATGGGATTAAAAAGTACAAGTTTAGTATAAACTTCTATTTCTCGTGTTCGTTTTTTAACAATCTGCAAACGTACGATATTATATTCACAGGTTGAACAGTCTACAACACTATAACACACGCAATGTGTATGGGAATGTACGAAGAACGTTGCGCTGCATATTGTTGTATACCGAACTCAAGTTTAACAGATTGAACAGTCTAAAACACTTGGTGATGCGCTATTAGTATGGAACTGTATGAACAACGTTGCGTTTTGTTTGTTGTACACCGAACAAATAATGAATATTAAAACTGAGTTAAAGTTGGACAAGGAATGAAGACACTTCTGATTTTACCCTCAAAATAATTTTTAAAACATATATTGGTTTTTTCCTATAGTAAATTGTTGTACGAATGAAACTTGATTACGATTTAGAAATAAGGAGATTTAAGTCGTAAAGATGAATAGGTAGGTATAATATGTGATATTAAAGTAGGGCGATAATATTGAATATGCACCGATTACTTGGAGACTTATTTGAGTTCCTACAATAATTATAATACCTATTCCCGATTTGATAAGATACCTTAAGTTCTTTAGTGATAATTAGCGACTAAGAAAAGAGACTGATATAATGCCGTAGCCTTTTCTGGCTCTGATGGAGAGAATTAGATATAACTTACCGATATGAAAAGATTGTTTAAGTTATACCCGTCGATTAACCAGAAAAACCACAAGCATTCGTAAGAGATAGGTGAAAGATCCCTGGTTTCGGCACCATAAAGATGTAGCAGCCGCGCAAAGCCGAAATAGCGATGGCTTGCTGCTACCCTGGGTAGACCGTAAGGGTCTCGATTAACACGCTAAAATGAAGTACAGTTCTTTGATCAAGGGCAGTAGGTGACAGAATAAATACGGAAACGTACCTTTGACTGCCGCTGCCCTCGCGCTGATCTTCACCTCGATGTCTCCAGCCGGCTGGTGGTGGCTTTGCTGCTGAACTAAGAAGGCTTCTCCTCACGACACGCTTAAATTTGGTTAACTATTTGTTTTGTTTTGTGATAAAGATTTTTCGAAGGATCGAAAGCGCGGGCTTCGGATTGAATCCTTAAGTCGTAATGGTACGTTCCGCATGACAGTCGAAACCTCAACTGTCACTGTCACCAACTTGACTGAAGTAAGACCTGTACTGTAGGTTACGTTCCAAATTACGTTAAAGTTGAATTGATGTTAAATGATGATAACGAAACACAAGTTCTTTTAGAAACTTAATTTGGGCTAGATAATGTTGTGTGAGTGTCAGAAATATTTATTATTTATTTATATTATTATAATTTCCTCTAATTCCTGGGTTACCTGGCAGAAATCGCTCTTGAGCGATAAGGTCGCCTTTGTGCCAATGTATTTTATTGTCATCATTTAATGTAATTTTTCCTCTGTAACCATGTTGGTGTACAGTAAAGAGTTTATTACTATTTTCTAAATATTCATAAGTACTGTTTTTAAAAACTTCAAGTTTTGTAGACAATGTCCAGCTGAAATTTTGCGATTTCTTTTATTCGGCTCGTAGCTAATACAGGGTGGCTGGTGGGTCACTTTTGAAATTCAAGGACGTTATAGTTTGATATTATTTATTTACTGAGAAAACTTTAACGAAAATTAAAGAATTGATAACGCAACGCAAGGTTACGCTTGCGTTGGCGATTGACTTAGGCGTATTTAAAGTAAATAGAAACATAGTAGTACCTGTTTATTTATATGGAATTCTAGTGAAAAATTAAGTACTTACTTTTATTACATAGTTGTGATCAGAATCAGACACAGAGTCCTCTCCTTCAGTATCTAAAATTTGTCACCAGTCACCCTGTATAGGTATCGTGATGTTTAGTAGCCAACAATCGATCGTCAGTTTTTACTAGGCCAAAAAATCTGATCGACGGTCACATTTTGATGTTTCTCAAGAAGAATTTACATCTAATATAATGATCACCGCGAAAACATACGGGCTTTATATTATAGAAAAGCAAATTAAATCTGTCCATGAGTTCCGAAGATTACTTTGAACTTTCCCTTTTATAAAATGTCTGAAAAGTCACACAAACATTTATCATGGAATTGAACGTACACCTTTAAGTTATTCGTTCTCTTAACCATACAATTTTTTGTCAGTGTAGAGTCGACTTAGAATCCCCCTACCGCCCCTGGATAATCGTGTCGTACAAGGCGACTAATCCCGTTAGTGTCCGACTCTCTAGCGACCACCCTTTATATAAAATCTCCCGCCAAATATTACTGCTCCGGCGGTGATGTGTTGCGTGCGACAAGTAAAATATAAATAAATATTTCTGACACTCACACAACATTATCTAGCCCAAATTAAGTTTCTTAAAGAACTTGTGTTGTGGATACTAGTTAACTGATATACTTTTGGCGACCACTTTGGCGATGGGTTAAACCTGTCTGCCTCAGAAGCCAGTGGTTGTGGGTTCAATTCCCGCACGGATCAAGAAAAAAAATAATGTTCCGTGTCTGGGTGTTTATCTATTTATGTATTTATATTCTAGGTTCCCCCCTAGTTCGCTGCATGGTATCCCATAACACAAGCTATGCTTACTTTGGGGCCATGTAGTTGGTGTGATTGTCTGGGGATTTTATTTATTATTATTTATTATTTACTTAGGAAATATATAAACATACATATTGAATAAATACATATTTTTTATTAGAAATTAAACTTAAATAAACATATAAACATCCATAACTTGACGACTAATATCTTTGTTCATCACACAATTATCCGTCGCCGCCGGGATTCGTACCCAGGGGATCGAACCTCTGGCATAGAAGGCAATGTACGTTACCCCTACACCAGCCGGTCGTCAAAAGAGATAGTTCTTTCCTAGGCCCGTGTACCTTATATTCACTTTTCATCAGGTCAGATTGAGGTCAAACGCCAGCTTAGCCTTTAATAAAAAAATACAAACCACCAATCCCTGCTAGTTAAACTTAACGGTGAATTTTAATTATACAGCAAAACCCGTTAAATAAAACACACAAAATTTGGGCTTAGATAATTTTTCCACCAACTATAGCTGCCGTCTCTAATTAGTCGCTGCACTGCGGTATACGAAGGCTAAATAATTATAGTAATTAGCTGAGATTTTTTACCGAAATTAAAAGATCCTAAGCACGCGTCCGCCATTAGCCCTCAGGCGGGAAGCTTAGGCAGAGTCCTAAGTATGCTAAAATATATGTGTAACGTAGTTATAGGATAGTATTAGGCTGCAAACTGAGAGCGATTTGTCGCGGTTTCATACAAACTCAATTATACTTTCTATCGTGTCGCGGAAATCGCTGCCCGCGCCGCTGTCGCCCTCGCTGTCGCTGTCGTCCAGTTTGAAGCCTTAAGATTTTATGTTTCATTATCACTTGAGAGTTAAAATTTTTGAGGTGTTTAGTCACAGACATACCTACATCGACATAGACAACGCAAGTGCCATGATTTGTATTCAAACCAAGCATGCCCATTTCTTAACACCTACTGTGACGTCACAACTGATATTTAGTGATGGAAAATACAAACCGATTCAAAGATACCGATGCCGCCGATGAAATTTATTTTTAAGAACGATATCGATATTGTGATATCGATTTTCTAACGGACATAAATACGCGCGGACTGATTCTAGCGGCGATCAACCTTGTCGCATGGTCGGATTTTGGACACGCCAAGTACATGTATTTGCGTTATCTATGTAGTTGTATGTTAAATAAGGACAATAAAAAGCAGAATAAAATAGCATATTATAACTATAATAAGTTGCTTAAACAATGTTTTGAGAGTATCCGCAAAGTACACAATACAAAATATCTTCTCAACTCAAAAAATGTGTGTAAAGCAAGTTGGAACTTAATTAAAGAAACAACAGTTGGTCATGCTAACCCTAACTACATTCATGAAATTAAATTCAATGAAAAAAGCTATAAAAATCCTAATGACATATGCAAATTATTTAATCAACAATTTATTAATTCATCACAACAACAAGCAAAGTCTGTTCCGCCTAACACTTATAAATTTAATAATTCGAATACAATTTTTATGACGCCAGTTAATGAAGCTGACATCTTAACTATTATTAAGAATTTGAATAATACTCCAACAACTGGGTATGACGAAATTAGCACACAGATAATAAAAATTAGCGCTTTATATATTGTGGCACCCTTGACTCACATTATTAATCTTTCTCTGACGGAAGGCATATTTCCAACGAGACTAAAAAATTCTATTGTCAAGCCACTATTTAAGAAAGGCGACATATTAGATATTAACAATTACAGACCAATAGCAAAGGTTTGTGTGTTATCAAAAGTATTTGAAAAAGTATTCAATGACAAATTATATAGCTTTTTTACTAAACATAATTTGTTTAAATCTGAACAATTTGGATTCATTAAAAATAGTTCTACAACACTTGCATGCTATTCTTTAATTAAAAGTGTTACAGAATCGTTAAACAAGGGTATTTATCCAATATCTATATTCTTAGATATGACAAAGGCCTTTGATCGCGTTTCATTTGAGATACTATTAAAAAAGCTTGAATGCTATGGTGTTCGCGGTACGGCACAAGAATGGATTAGTAGCTATTTAAAAGATAGGAAACAGTATGTAGAAATAGCTCGGCTGACAAATAATGTACTAAACTATTATCAATCATCATATGAATCTAATGAAAGGGGAGTACCTCAAGGCAGCGTTTTAGGACCCTTGCTCTTCCTGATCTATATTAATGATCTTCCAGACGCGGTCGAACATGACTGCATTATGTTTGCTGATGACACTACCATCACTATTAAATGTAAAAATAAAAATGACGCTGAAAAAGAAACTAGTAATGCTTTGACTAAGGTAATTAATTGGTTGGACATTAATGATTTAAAAATAAATATTTCTAAGACGAAAATAATTCAATTCCAGACTTATAAGAGTACAATTCCTGACATTAAAATTACTTACCAAAATTGCACACTAGACATAGTGGATTCAACAAAATTTCTGGGTTTATCAATAGATAAACACTGCAACTGGAAGGAACACGTACGGAACTTAAGTGTGAAAATTGACAAATTTATCTATGTACTGAAACGAATCACTCACACAATATCACCTCAGGCTGCTATGTTAGCCTATCACGGATATGTTGGATCAAACTTGCGATATGGTCTTATACTTTGGGGTAATTCGGTAGAAGCTCATGATGTATTTGTGATCCAGAAAAAATGCATTCGTTCTATTTTTAAAGCACATTATTTAGATAGTTGCAGACCTCTATTTAAAATCCTAAAAGTGTTACCACTTCCATCACTATACGTCTTTGAAATTTGCTGCTTTGCAAAACGTTATGACTATCTTTTTAAGAGTAGTGATGGTTTTATCGGATGTCGTAGTAACAAAAAGGGAAAACTTTATATACCTGCTCAAAAGCTAACAATATTTAGTAACAATGTTCATTGCATGGCTATTCGAGTTTTTAACAAGTTACCAACAAACATCAAAAATTTACCATTCAATAAATTTAAAACAATATTATTTAATTTCTTACTTGATAAAATGTATTATAGCATCAATGAATTCATGACTGATAGAGAAATGACATAAACTTAAATAATTTAACTTCACTTTTCTTCCTTTTAATATGAACATGACATAATCAATGATCTAATTTTATTATAATTCAATTGACATAGTTGCTTATTTTTATTTATTATTATTATATTCTAAATTAAGTTTAAGGTGACATTAGTAAATAGAATATGTTTTAATTTTAATAATACCTTTTTATTTTATAAAATATTTGCACGCTGTACTGCAGCAGTATATGTATAGATCTTTTTTTTTATAAATACCACCAAATTGTTATGTACCATATACTGGCAAATAAAGGAATTTGAATTGAATTTGAAAAATGTCTGTGTATTTAGTCCTTAAGTAAGTACATGGCCTGTTACATGTGACTAGACAAAGGTTATACATATTTAATTGACGGACGGTTGGTGTAGCGGTAATTTCGACTGCCTCCTATGCCAGCGATCCTCGGTTGTTGTGGATATTTGTGTGATCAACACAGATATTAGCTGACAAGTCGCTCCTTGAATGCAAAAGGGCCACAAATCAAAAAAGAGCAAAAATGGTTTTATTCGAAAATTGAGCTCTAAATCGATAATACTTTAGAGTCTATTTAAGACACCCATAGTTTTCGCTCATTTTGACACCAAACTGCTCAAACGTCTGTTTTGCATTTAGCCACTTTGCGCACTGACTTCAGTGCAAGACTGCCATATTCTCAATTGTGACCCACACCTCAAAGAAAACGCACGTGGTTTTACTGCAAAATAGCCATAATCCAAAAAGTGATCTGATTTTTACCATAGTTTTCCCTGCAATAGTGCCACATTTTGAATTACGCCCTTTTACCATTCCAATTTCAGGTACCTAAGTTTATTTTTAATTTAAAATACAAAGGTGCCATATTTTAAAATGTGTTTCTTTTACATTCCAATTTATGTAAGACTATTTATTATTGATAATACAAAAGATCAATACTTTAACATGTGTCCGTTTTGCATTCTAGTATATTTAAGCTTACTTATTATAAAAAATACAAAAGGGCCATATTTTAAAAAGAGTCCATATTGCATTCTAATTGATTTAAGACTAGGTATTAATTAAATTACAAAAGCACCATATTTTAACATGTGCCCGCTTTTTATTCAACGAAGTTGGAATATATTTTTAATATTGTTTATAGTGTAAAGAATGTGTCAGTTGTGTATTCAAATTTATCTCAAGTTTTTAACATAATATTTAATGATAAACAATAGTATTTTAAATATTGTGTTCGTTTTGTTTAGAATACAATTTTTTTAAATAAAACACGTAATTTTCCATCAAAGTAGACGTAACTTTCGTCACGTAAGTAGTATATTAAATACGTCTTAAGACTAATTACTTTTTCAGTAGATATTTCTTTCTTTTATAAATTGTTGTGTTATTTGCGATTAACTAGAACACTGTGTTATTAAACTATTATAGCTGTGATGCAATACTTATAGTAAAATATTGTATGGATATATTATTTGTTTTCATGTTATAACAGGATGTCCAGTAGATCGGGACCTATTTTAAACATGGCTATTTGAAACGCAACAATGGAAACGATTGTCAAAATTGAACATTTCAACTTTGACTCTATTTCAACACCTAAGAACATCAATACTCAGCAGTTTGTAGCAAATGATCAACAAGACACACAAAACTTATCTTCTGGAATAAATTCCATCATTGATAGTCAGCCTGATCCTGCAATACCATTGCTTGATGAAATAAGACAAAAAACTACACAGTCAATACTACGGTGTTGGACCTTCTGATTCAAGCAGTGATTTTTAAAGCGATTCTTCTTCAACCAGCGAAGATTTTAGTTCAGATTACAGTGTCAGAGACCCTTACTTCGTGCCAGATTTAGAGGTATGCGTAGGATAAGAACAACAGGATTCACCTCAAACTCAAGACACCGTCAGCTCATTTTGTGTTAACCCTGAAAGCTACGCTCGAAGACTGAGAAATAAGTATTTATAATGATAGTTTTTTAAGCTATAGATAAATTAAGATTTTTATAAATTGTTACCAACTGTTAGATACGACTGTTGATTTTTTACCAAGAGATTTGTTTTCATAATAATATACTTACTAATATTTTAACTTTGATATCTTTAATGATGTGATATAAATATAATTACCTAAAATTTTACTTTGTGGTTATTGAAACAAAATAAAGATACAATAGATATATTTTAACGATACATTCCAAGTTGAAAAAATGCTTGTTGCCTTAAATTGAAGACTGAATAGAGATTTTATTGTGTTAGTTTATAATACTATTGTGTGTCAAATTTTTTTTTTTAAAAGGTTACTTTTAGTTTACTTGATAATGTACTTTAAAATAAATTATGTTCGTATTCGTTGATTGTAAAGTTGGTCTGCTGAAATTAGGGAGTTCCTAAAAGCTAACGCCTAAATCCTATCTTTTTTCGCTTGTTAATGTTACAATTTATGTGACAAGATATTTAATTTAATTTGTAAGAATTTCAAATATTATTAAGATAAAATAAACACAAATAAATTAAATCTAAAGTAACAGCGAAATACTTAAATATTCTTAGAACTTATTTTGATAATTTCTCTATTCTTGTATATTTCAAAAGAATTTAACGATTGTTAGAATAAATAGGTACCTTGTTTTTTAGATGTTTAGCATTTTTTTCCTTTTCCTAAGAAATTGTGATACTACAAAAGTAATTTAAAAGAAATTGGACCATTTTTGGACCGGTTATTAGTACCTACAAAAAGCTTGCGCTATATTTTCTTATTAAAAATAAACATTTTAATACATATTTGATATGTATAATTGTCAAATTGCATAGTTAAACTTTTCTTAAACTATTTATTGTATTTTTATACATAAATATTAATAAAGCAATTAGATTATTTTAAATATTCTTTTCATTTTTGGAATATTTCTTCTAATAAGAGTTTGGATTTGGAAAACAAAAGGGACTTATCTGCATTTTTAGAGCGTGTGTAACAGATTTCAATGTAATTAATAATTCATAAAGATACAGCAGCAAATCACGCTTAGAATGGTATACAATAGTATTATTAACGAAATACTTTTAACTAATACAATTATTTACGAAAACCAAATGCTTTTTGCAAAAAATCGTAAAAGAAATTTTGTTTCAGCTCTCCTGTAAAAAAAGCTATTTGCGATATGTGGCTCTTTTGCATTCAAGGAGCGAAGTGTGTATAAGTTTATTTCATATACTAGCTTTTTCTCGCAACTTCGTATGCGCCTAACTACCCTTCCTGTGGGAATTTCAGAAATTCCTTTCATAATACAACCAGAAACCCGTTAAAAGAACATTTACCTATATCAAGTTTCACATCCGTGCTCTCAAAGAATAATATTTTTTTAAAAAACTAACAAGTCTTATATTTCCCGGTCCCGAAATTTCGGGAATTTCTTCCATAATACAACCAGACAATCATTGAATAACCTTTATACCAAGTTTCACATCCGTGCACTGAGGGAATAAGATTTGTCATACAAACTAAAAGGTCCAATATTTCCCGATCCCGCGGGAATTTCGGGAATTCCTTACATAGTACTCCTCTGCACTCCCTAAGAAAAGTGTGTTCCAATTTTCAGTTCTGTACGCAAAATAGTTATAGCTGAACGTTTTCTGTCAGTCACTCAGTCAGTAACGGAACAGTTTTATACAGGGTGACTGGTGACAAATTTCTCAAACGGTTGAGAAAGTTTTATAAATAAAGCCCTGGGTGTCGCCTTGATGTCGTTGGAATCGAGTTGTATACTGAGGGCTTAATTAAATTGCCTAGCCATGGTGTATTTTTTTTATATTGTAAGGATAGGACGTTTGTCTTCCATGCCACCTGATGGAAAGTGCGCATGAAGACTATGGTGAAATAGTATAATGCAGAAACTTTTACCTTCTTATATCCCTGAGTCATTTTATATTTTAGGTCACAAATGAACAAATTTCCTTAGCCTGACATTTTCAAATACCAGAGAAACACGGTATTCTACGTAGTTTCGTGACTTTGTGAGCATTTTTTAATAAATAACGACCTATATGTCTCTCAAAGTCCAACCCCAACGTCCGGGCACCATCATCTTACCTCATGAGGGACGGGCTACATGTTAAATTGATAACTAACACGGTTAATGAGGCTCTGGGGCTACAATTATGATGGCACAAAATAATATTATAAATGCACATTTAGAGCCAGCGCACTTAGACTGACGCTTCTACCAGCCCAGTCCTCACCACCATCTTCACCTTCAAGGTGCTTGGCACCGGCATCACAACCAACCCAATCTTTGCCCGCCCCTGGAGGAAGGCGCATGAGACGTGATCTTAAATATTGTGAAAGGAAATATACAGTGAGGTAGGCAAAGATGTTTTGATCAAAAATTTTATACGTCCATTATAAATACATTACATTACAGCTTCGGGATCCTTTCCGAAATATTCGAAACAGAACGTTAAACGTTTACAGAACGTTTACGAACAGAAGTTTAGTCCTCACACTGACTCAATATCTATATTTTTTAATTTAAATTGTATTCAAGTACAGTATGCTACGGTGGACATTTAGCAAGGATGAGTGAAACTAGATTTACGATGGATAGGGCTATGGATCGGAGCAATTGGCGCTCTTTATTCTCTGCCTACCCAAAAGGGAGACACGCGTGAATTTATGTACTTAGGTATGTAAGTACTTATATAATTTAAGAAATTGGTAATTGATATATGTTTATTACATTTATAACTGTCTAAAGTTGTGTGTTTCTATACATACCTATTAATAGCTACTTTTTTATTTATATTTATTTTTTTAAGAATCCTTGCACCAAAAGAAAAAACGGAATCCTTGGCATCACTGTGTCGCGAAGCGCCGATTCCCTGAAGGGGGTCCGTCGCTCGCAGTTCAATAGGGTGCTGAAGTGGAAGAAAACTATTAACTAACACTTAAAAAACTTTAATTTTAATTTTACAAAACGAGAAAGGCACTTAAAGTCACTATAGCACTGTAGGGAAAATGTTAAATTTTAGACGTTTGGAGCTAGCGGCCCTCGGCCGCAGTTGACGCCGTAGGAGACCGCGGCTCACAGCCGCGGTAGTGGTGGAGGCAGCCACCAACAACCGCTAAGTTAGCGGCAGGGAGGCCGCTCACAGCGGTAGGAACCACCGCGAGGGTTGTAGCGCACGGCCGCAGCCGTGAAGAGCGCCGAGCAGAGCAGGGCGCCACAGGTAGAGCCAGGACGTCGTCGCCGGGGAGGGCCGGCGGCTTTTCCCGGATCGGTCAGCCGTCCTCCAGCGTTCTCTCCCGATCTTTTTTTTCTCTTCAGAATCCTCACATCTCTCCTCAGCGGACCTTTTTTTTCCTCCCTCACTGACGTTGTCAAAATGCTTCCCATGTCATTTCTTTTTTTTTTATGACACATCGGCCAGTATTGAGTAAATTGAGTATTGCAGTAAGGAGTTCCAATATATTATATATTCTATTATATTATTATATATATTTCTATATTTACAAACTAAATATATAACTTAAGGAAAAATATAAAACGAATCTGCTAAAAAGTAATTACAGTAAGTAAGTATAACATTATAACTGCTGTCCGTATGTCTGTCTATGTGATAGGAAATTTCTTCTAAGCAGTTCTATTGAGCTGATATTAATAACAAATATCTATTCAAGTCGGCCATCCCTAGTAGGGGAGTACCTAGGTAAAATCAATACTTCTGAATAGACGCAATTAAAATATGCGGCCATTTATTTCGGATAGGTAGGTAGGAAGTCGTCGTGGCGCCGTGGTTACTGTGTGTATCATACGATATCACAGGTTAAGCAACGTTCGACGCGGTCGGTACTTGGATGGGTGACCGCCGACCATTCATCTCTCAAGGCGACTTCCGTGCTTCGGAGGGCACGTTAAGCAGTCGGTCCCGGGTGCTGTATACTTTATACAGTAGTCGTCAGAGTTTGTCAGAAGCCGTATCGGCACCCTGAAAATTCTGACATCCACCACCCAGCACTGGGCCAGCTTGGTGGATTATGGCCTAAACTTTCTCGTCACCCAGGGGAGAGACTCATACCCTGCAGTGGGCTCATTACAAAGAGTTTTGATGATGATGATGAGGTAGGTAGGTACTATGACGCTCGTCATAACCCAAAGGGCACATCCATTAACATTATTGTGTCACATAGGGCTGGCTTCAAAAACCCTCCTGCCCATCAATAAGCGTGTCATAAATCTAGACTGATCCAAGTGACCCTGATTTGTAGTAGGACCGTTCAGGGCCCGTTCAGGACCCGTTCAGGACCCACCTGGCTACCGAACACCCTTCATATGAAACATGTCACGCTTAAATATTTATAGCTCAGTCAAATAAGGCCGAAAATAGGCAAACAGTGCAAATAATTCATATATTTTTGAATATTAGCACACGTAGGTATACCATGGGCAGTCCAGGTTATAGTGCGGCCGGTGGGAGTTTGCGTTCCTGACAGCTCTCAAAATCAAAGCTTTTATCCCCTTTGAATCGGGAATAAACTTTATTCAGTGGACATAAGGAGCAGCTGTCAGGAACGCATTCTCGCAACGGCCGCAATCTAACATGCTAAAAGTCCTCGACGGTGGGGGGTGTGCTAAGCGTGTAGGTGTGCGTCAGAATGGCATGTCAACGGTCGTATTTTACTTTAAAAATGTTTCTAAAGATTACTTATGAATAATAAGAGAATTGCTTGTTGGATAATTTAAAAGTATTAAAACATTTTAGGTTGACCCTCCGTTCTGACGTCAGGACGGCAGTCCGCCTCTGTAAAGTAGTAACTAAGCAGAATCACTTAAATGTTCGTGTTCCAAACATTGCTTATAGCTGGTCTCGTTATTGCTTTTTTCACAATTTCTAAGTCTTGACTCTTAAAAGTCTTTTCCTAAGCTAGGTACGAGCTTAAAATCCAAAGCGCCTGTTAAAATTATGCAAGCAAAGAAACGTACGTTCGCAATTGCATTTATGATATAAAAGGTTGTAAACTTAAATATTCTAAAACAAAACAATGTGATTTTTACAAAAGTTCCACAATTCTGTCACTAACATTAAAATTTACCTTGTTGTTTAGTTCAGTTGCCGTAAAATTGAGGCTGATGAGGGTCCCTTTTTTCAGGTTTTTATTGTTTTTATAAATAGCGTAATAATTGCTTGTGACAAAGTATCTTCATATTTCCTATTAATTTGGTCATAAGTATTAGTAGGTAGATACCTACTCTACGATCAATACTTTACGAGTTACAAGATGTTGGCGATATGCGAGATTTGCAGATTTAAATACCTGTAGCTCCTAAAGTTCGTTGAGTAAAGAAATTTTTTTTTTTAAATATTTGACTCGGTAACAATTTAGCATAAAAATAAGGCATAGGTTGGCAAATTATAGTTTTGTATATAATTATTGTAGCTTACTAGGTACCTATGTTATGTACCTACAAAAAAGAGTTTATTGTTAAACCTGTGTCAAAAAGACCAACCGCTTCAACAGTGTACGGTGGTAAACTAATTTCAGTGTCTCCACCTGTCTACTTTCTTTAGAACTAACTCGACTCTACGATTGAAGTTACGTTACTCATATGCTTTCAAAAACTACCCAAATAATTTTATAGATGGCACTGTGTAATGCTGCGAGGTACTAACTCAAATTTGGAGATGGCGTTGTTCAGAATTAATGTAAATAACCAAACTAAATAAACAGTGAAACAGCTGACTGATTCAATTCAATCAATTTATCAACATTCAACATACACTCCAATCGAATCTTTATTTAACGTCATATCATAGATGATAAAGCTAAAAAGAGAGTTAACGTAACGCTGTTATCAAAAATTGAGCTCAGTTTACACTGATAAGAAAATTAAAACCATTTTTTTAGTGTTTGTTACTTGGTGATTTAAAAATGGCTCTCCTACGTAGTATCAAACTTGGTAGTCTCTGTCCTGAAAGAACTGCTTTTCTTCTATGTGATATTCAAGAATCTTTTCGTCCGCACATTAAATACTTTGGTGAAGGTGTAAAAGTAGCGAACAAAATGGTAAGGTTTCAAACCGTAGTAGCATACTTTTTGATCTCATATCCTAACACATACTATTTGATTCTAAAATGTACCTAAGTGCTTTGTAAAAAGACTTAACCTGCGCTATGTTCAAACATATTACTTCTTATAGTAAAACATTTCAGAACTTCACTCCAATGTTTACCTTTATAATAAACTCAAATTCCTCTATAAATAAAAAACCTAATATTATAATGTATTCCTTTACAGATAGAAGCATCTAAAGCATTTAATATACCTGTGTATGTTTCGGAACAATACCCAAAAGGCCTGGGTCACACTGCTAAAGACATAAATATAAAAGATGCTGCTTTAGTTTATGAGAAAACAAAATTTTCAATGTTTACCCCAGAACTGAATGATCGACTCAAAAAAGATTTGCCTGCTCTGGATTCAGTTGTACTTTTTGGATTTGAGGTAAGAACGTGTTTATTCTTTACTTAGTTTTGTCAATGTTATAAATCAAATGCAATTAAGAAATAATGACATAACAATAATTTACTATAAGCCAGCAGTAATAGGTAGTTGCAAACCGGCATTATGGGAAAATAGTATTGTTGTAAAAAAATCATGGAGAGTGCTCTTCGTGGCATTTTGCAACCATACTTACCTAAATTTTTTTTTGTTATATTGTCATTTTTGTCTTACTATAAATAAATATACCTTATTCTCTTATCTTTGTATGCCCTTCCGGACTCAAAATTTTATACAAAGATAAGAGATCCGCCCCACCAAGTGCTAGGGTGCAGAGATGTCAATATTTTTTTTATGGATTTATAAGTCTTCTATATACAGGGCGACTGGTGGGTCACTTTTGAAATTCCAGAATGTGATAGTTTGAATTCATGCATGAAGAGAAAATAAATATTTATTATAACTGAGTAAACTTAACCAGAAGTTAAAAAATTCATTACACAACGCATGGTTATACTGGTATGAATGTACGCACGGCACTATTGACACAGATAGGTATAGACGGCTTCTTGAATGGTTTTCAACCTAGTATAACACTTTTTTATTTATAGGGAATTCTGCTGAAAAATTAAGTACCTACTTTTATTAAATAATTATGATCAGAATTGAGTACTGAGTGCTCTCCTTCAATATCTAAAAATTGTCACCAGTCATCTTATATAACCTCAACCACCTAACAGCTGCCTATATATTGTTGTGGCCATTTCCATTCCCCAATCTAATCTAACCTAAATAACTTAGGGATTTCTTATATTTATTAATAAAACCACAAATGCTATTTCATATTATTTATTATATCTTATAAACATGTTTTACAACATTGATTAATTCTATAAATGGGTCTTTTTTATTTTTTAATAAATATTCCTTCCACTTGTACTCGACTATTATATCTTCAAAATTTTCCGGGTGGTTAATATTTAAAAAAAATCTTTATTTAAAAAATCTTTTTACCACCCACTACTGAGATTCAATGCACTGGGTGTGTGTTCCATCTTCCGACACAAATAGATTGTCTGGATCACTATATGGTTAACTTTATTATGAATATAACCGTACTGATCCGTCCAACTATGCGTGTGAATGGCATCTTCGATTGCTTTTGAATATGTGGCACCAACACATTGCAGAATGCATATTATCATGGCACACTTCCAGCTGCAGGTCCTCACTTCCATCTTCTATCATTCCAAGGACCCAACTCTGTGGCCTCCATTATATTTTCTTTTCCCTAATTTGCTATCATCCAGCGGTACTATTTTCCCCGGGCCACCAATCTTTCCAACACTTTCTTCTTTTCCTATTTGGTACATTACCACTGCTTTCAAGCAGTAACTATACCAATCTGAAATGTTGACCCTTTGTGGCTTAATCATTGTTGTTTTTCCTCTTTTAATGGGTCTTCCTGTATAACTTAATAACTCATTGTGTAAATATATCAATATATATCAATTTTTACATTTTGGAACCATGTTCCATCCGTTTGTGATCTTTTTGTTTTTGTTTTGCATGTGACCCTTGCAAAATAAAAAATGCCAACAGCTTTGTTAGCATGAAAGTCAATTTTCATGCAATTCTTCTACATTGGGGCGGCAATATTAATCTAGGTTCCTCTGCGAATGCAACACCTTGGTCGCGTTCCATTCCATATCTGGACTACTTCAAAGCTGTGAAACTTCCTTTTTGAAGATGGTTCAGCCCCTATAAAAAAAAGAATTAGATGACCAATACAAAAAGACAAGAAATCTTAATTTAATAACAATTATTATTACCTTGAAATCCAGTGGGATCATCCCAACTAGTTAAAGGTTGAGGTTGGATGGGGGATTGAGGTCTGGGCGATGGATGGCTCATCACCAACACCAACAACTAAAAAATAATCTAATTTATTAATGGGAACAAAAATGGAGAAAGCGAATACAGGATGACTGGTGGGTCACTTTCGAAATTCGAGGATGTGATAGTTTGAGATCATACATGAAGAGATAAAAATAAAGTAAATAATAAATATTAATTATTTACTGAGTAAACTTAACCGAAAGTTAAAGAACTTTTAGATACTTAGCGGGTGGTGGTGTGCGTGTGGCGGGAACACTACTGTGTGCGTGTTGACTGAGGCGGCGCGTCGGGAAAAGTGTAGTAATAATTTCTCTTTATTTATTTATAGGGAATTACAAACATACATAACTTCACGTCTGTTTCCCTTATGGGGTAGGCAGAACACCAGAGGTTATAAGACCATCTGATGTCACGTTTGACAAATGAGGTATTATACCTAATGATGGAGAGAGGCTATTGCAGTGACAGGGGGTCAGCCTATCGCCCACAAAAATGTCATATAGGGAATTCTGGTGAAAAATGAAGTCCCTACTTTTATTACATAATTATGATCAGAATCGAGTACAGAGTCCTCTTCTTTAATATCAAAAATTTGTCACCAGTCCCTGTATACTACAATTTTAATTAAAGTTTAACAATCTTCACCTTGAATCCTATTAGGGTCCATATTATCACTAGGCACACTCGGTAGTCCAGTAATCAGGCAAAGGTCAAACGGGTAAAGCAGCAATCGGAGTCTGGGGAAGAAAAGCTAAGTGTCACACGTGTAGCAGATATTTGAGTCCAGGGGCACAGCCAAAGTCGTCGGAAATCCACAGAAAACATACGATAAATACCAAATAAATACAGAGAGAATCCACGTAACTAACTACGAGTATGACGGACGGAATAAATAAAATCTGCCGGTATCCGTGCGTCATCGGGTCATGTCATTTTGACAGATAAGATGTCACAAATACGTTTCCTTTTACCAAGAAAACGTATAAATTGAGTTTTAGTATGTAAAATAGCGTTCCGTTACAGGTAACTTCAAACACCTATAATTAAAAAACTATGCATCTCCGCGAGACCCACCCCTACATAAATAAACCCAGTTCAAACCAAGTTTCCAGATGTGTAATATAAAACTCCACCCATTTTTTTCTCCTATTATTGGCATTATACATAATAATATATTTAAATGTTCTGTTTTTAGGCACATGTATGCATTGAGCAAACTGTTATAGACTTATTGGAAAGAGACATAGCGGTCCATGTTTTAGCTGATGGTGTGTCATCTAGGTCTTTAATGGACAGAGGATTGGCTATGCAGGTAAGAAATTACAAAAAGTGAATATCTATATTTTTTAAAATACAAGCTGTATTTACAGTTGAGAAAAAAAAAAGTTCTGTATACAGGGTTGTTTTTTAGTCACCAGCCAAATTAAAATGTTATTTTCTTTGATACGATATAAACGTACCTGCATATTTATTTTAGCGTCGCTCAGTACAAAAAAGTATAAATATGGAACCACAAACTTTTTTAAAAATAGTCGCTGTTGATGAACTTAGTTACTACGAAGCGGCATTTCATTGATAGTACTACGACGTAGTACTACAAAATTTTTTGAAGAAGCGCGTAGTCATCTTTATTTTAATCGTAATTTAGTGTGACCATGGTTTGCTTACATGTAAGCGGATATATTTCTTCGACGGTGGGTGACAACGAAGTAAGACCAAGAGACTTTGTTACATTAATCAGTATATTTCCTTTAAGATATCACTAACACTTTTTAATAATACATTTATAAAAAATACATCACAACAGTTTGACCATTTTACGACAAGTCATTTCACAACAACAAACTATTTGTTATGACATTCTAAATACATTCCAAGATTCTGCTTAACATGTGTCAAGTGTTGCCTGCCAATGCCAATGCTTATAAGTACTAAAAAGGATACAACCACAGATACAGCCAAATTCAAACTCCAACAATATTAATATCTTTGTAAAAAAAAACATTTTTTTTTTCCAAAAAAACTTTTCTACAAATGATACTTATTGTGTAAAAAAAAATTGGCCTGTGACTTGAAATCAACCCTGTATACACAGATGATGATAAGTGATAGTATATTTTTGTAAACTAAAATTAGTTATCTTAAAATTGGTTTCAATTTAAATACTTTTTTGATGTAGGTACCTATTCTTTTGACCTCACTCTCACCTGATGGTAAGTGAAGATGAGGTCTACGATGATAGCACACGGGCTTAGGAAAGAACTGGCTCTTCATAAAATATCAGCTGTAATATTTGGCGGCTGATTTCATATTTAAGCTATCCACGCTTTTCCAGGGGCAGTAGGACTATTCTAAGCCATCCCTACTCAGACTTAAAACTAAAGGGTTCATCTCAGTGTCCATACATTGCCTGGCTTTTATGCCCACCATATAAAGTTGATGCTTTTATTATTTTTTGATAGTATAATAAGCTGAAAAAGTAATGTCACTATTGATTTCGTGTTAAGAAACTAAAGTTGGAATTATCCACCATGTAACAACAGAGCACCATGTAATCACAAAGCAGTAACAAAGGAACGAAAATCTTTCAGCCGGCCGCTGCTATTAATCAGTTGATTTGTCAGTTTGACAGTTGGCATTGATTTGTGTCGTTATGTTAAAAAATGATAAAAATATTTATCCACTTAAAATATTTGCATTTAGAACTTTTTTTATACTTATGGTTTAATATTTGCACTATGTGTACTTGTTCACAACGTTTTTGTATATTTTTAATTTCATATGAACATGATGATGATAGTTCCGAACGCAACTTATTTATTTTGCTCTTTTTTGGTCGCAGTAGATACCTACATAATCAATACAATATTTTACTTATTTCTATTTACCGATTACACAGCAAAACTTACACAATGTTCTTTAAATGAATTAACATTTATGTATTATGTATATTAATCTTTTGATTATTTTTATAGTTTGGGCTTAAAAGCCAAGACTGAAATTATGCCTTTATGACACAAACAAACATTAATTTATAGAACTGTGTTCCCTAAATGAGTTTGATTTGAAAAGCATTCATGTGTTGGTGTTTGTAGAATTCAGATCATTAACAACAATGCATAAAGCACAGACACAATAGGCAGGTACACTAAATGAAACAGTGTTAATATTTTTTTCTTGTGTTATAATAGGTAAATCTGGCCACGGAGCAGTTCTTAATTTCATGATTTACAATACAATACAAATACCCTTTATTGCCAGTATCAAAAAGATACAAACATATTGTACATAGAAGAAAAACTGGATTTAAAACAATGTAGGCGGCCTTATCACTCATTCAATCTCTTCCAGGCAACCATTCTTTACAAAAAAGAACATAGGTACTACAAATAACAGTTTTGGTAGGGTTTGTATTGCTTTTATTATAATAAAAAATGATAATGATAATATATACCTACATATACATAACATACATATAATATACCTGGAGATCAATATAATATAATATACCTGTATATATAATATACATTTCAAAGTGCCTGGTTGCCTGGAAGAGATCACTTTGAAGTGATAAGGCCGCCCAAATTGTACATTTAATGTTTATACTGTATTTTTATAAGTATCCCATTCTATGCAAATGGCAATAAAGTGTTTGAATTTGAATATACATACATATAAATAACATACAAATTGCTTATAAAATATAAAAAATAAGAATAAAATGTAAATAAATTTATTACTGTTAGTACCTACTGTTATGTATTTCCTATTCTGTTTTACTTTTACTTTTAATTTGTCGGTTAGTTTATTTATTTTAAAACCTGTTATAAAATAATGTTTGTATGTATTTAATGTTAGTTTTTAAGCAGATGTATTGAGCCATGGAAGAGCGGTGTCTCCTGGCACAGGCTTTTTTAAGCTTAAAAGGAGGCACCAACCTTGAACTTGTATCTAAATTGTGTTTTAAAGAAATAAAGAATATTATTATTATTATATACAATATTATATTATATAAAATAATAATAAACTAATATATAATCATAAATACCTATAAATATCTATATCGGTGGAGTCTGAAGAGGTCCTATCACCATTTACGTTCGTATTTAAAATATATTCTTATTTATTTCAGCGCATGAACAAATACCCTGGCTGCTTCGTTACTACTTCTGAGAATGTTCTATTCAAACTTTTGAAAGACAAAAATCATTCCGCTTTCAAGGTTATCTCAAAACTTAATAAAGAACCGACAGTTGACACTCTTGGATTCAGTGCAGGATCTAAGCTTTAGTGCGAAGGACATATTTAAATGAAACACTGTGATGTATTTTATAAATAAATGAATTATTCAACCTATGTATATTAATATTGTTTTTTGTATACATGTTGTCAAATAAAACATATAGTTTTTGACTTGGTGTTTATCTCATACATTAACAGTACCTAACAAAATTAATTTCAATCAGTTTTATGTCTGTAGAGTTTGAAATTAATTTTGTTACTCTGTAGTAAAAGGATTCAGTTTGCTTTTTTAAGGGTTCCATAGCCAAAGGGTAAAACAGGAACCTATTACTATACAACGTGTAACAAAATGGAGCGATAAAACTTAGGGGTTAGCTTCTATACCATACGTAGAATATACAGTACAAAAATAGCATGATCAGTGCTGATATAGACTTTTATACAAATTTATTTAATTATTTTACAACAAAATGTTTTGACTACCCTAGTCAACCTAATAAGCTAAAACAAGACTTGTGCCGCAGTCAGTGACCTTATGACCTTTCCCGGACCGGCTGAAATTTGTAGTATCTGTTTTAGTTAACCATCACTTTATTTTTACGCCATTTGTTATCGAATAGAATTCTTGTTAAGCTAACAGCTGTTTTTAGGGTTGACACTCAGATATTTTGATCTAAACTTTGTTCTTGTTTTTCGGCCGAACCGTAAGGATAACAAATTTATGTTACTGTTACTACATCAGCAAACATACAAGCCGTTTAAGTATTATCTCTTCATTATGTTACACGTTGTATAGTACCTAATACCTATACAGTGAACGAAAAAAGCATAGAAGAGTAACTAGCGCTTGAAAATGCAGTTTTATTCAGTTGATTCGGGTGGTTTCGAGTTTAGTTCGTAGTTATAATTGACCGTATTTGCCAATAATAAAAATATAAACAATGCCTATTTGCGCTATAAAATCGTTCATCATCATCGATCGCATCTGCATTAAAAATATACAAGATTTAGATATCACGTGTAAATAGACCCGTAAACTACCAAATTCAGGTTTTTATAAGTAAAACATGGGGCAACTATTTCTACGGGGATGGTGTTATGCCCGATGAAATAAGTGAATTTCCAAATGTTTTTAATTAGAAGTAAAACATATTTTTGCATTCTGTTAGCAACATTAAAAAAAGATTTAATTATGCTATTGATGTTCTTAATAAAAGATACCAGATTTTTATTGGTGGTTTAAATTTTTTCCAACCTTAACATTACCTACCTAATAATTTTTGCATAACATTGAACTTTCCACACAAGTAGATTTTCGTCGAAATGGTTCGACTTGGTAGAAAAGATCAAATAACTTTACTTAAGAAAAAGTTATCCAAATAAACCACATATCGGTAGAAAGCTCACACTCCAGAAAAGTTTTTAGCAATTCAGAAGTCATCTATCACTCTTATTTTTTTTTAAATGCAACGCGAAGTTAAGGTTCAAATTTTTTTAATACCCTTTTTTGTGTTTTACGGGCCATAACTTTATTTCTAGTAACGAGCAATGTGCATTTTAAAAGAACCTACCAATCACTTTAATTGTAATAAAGAAAAATGAAACCTGCTATTAAGCAAAAAAAATTTAGACGGGTTTCAAAAGTTCATAAGTGAAACAATCCAAAAATATGAAAAATATAAATAAATAAGTTGAGTCCTAGGCAAAATCTTTTGTGCTGGTTAGTTAACAGACCACCTCACCTACCCCCCATTTTCGTATGTTCAACGTTGTGCCGAACACCCTGTATATGTGTTTATCACAAAAATATCTAACGTCATCGAGATTCGAACCCGGTCATCAAATTATGAAAGTTTAGTAAACATTTTGTCTACTTAAGTATGTAGGTAAACAAAATATAGAAATATGCAAAGTAAAAAAAAATATTAATATTACTTTTTTTTTTTTTATAAGTGACTAAACCCGCGTTTGACCTCAATCTCACCTGATGGTAAGTGACGATGAGGTCGAAGATGAAAGCACACGGGTTTAGGAAGGAACTGGCTCTTTATACAATATTGCCGGAACACATTGCCGCCGGAGCGGTAACATTTGGCGGCAGACTTTATATAAAGGGTGGTCGCTAGCCAGGCGGACCCAGAAGGGATCCTACCACCAAGCAGATCTTTCTTCATCTTTAATTGCTACCTTCTACATGAATCGTCCACTATGACGACTTCTCTCAGGTTCGTAAATGTTCGCAAATGAACATTTCAACGGCCAATGATGTTATAGTTACCTACCTACTTAGCCCGGTCAATTTAGACATTCAATGTTACATAAATTCCTACCAGGCTGAAAATCGGTAAGATTGTTTAAAATATGATTAAAAATAAAATTTTAAAGTTCCCCATTTTTCCCCTGTATGGAATTTTTTTTATAAGATCAAACGTCAAAAACATCAGCTCTTAATTTTGTAATCGTTTAATATGCACACGTTTCCACGCCACCTATGAGGTAGTGTTCTTAGCGCGTTATTTTTAACGTGGTTTCCCCAGTAGGCCTATTCCACGGGTCAGTTTCAGAGTTCTGTTGAGTTTGAAACTATTACAAAACAATGGATATTAGCAGATATTGAAACGATAAAAGCAACTCGTCTTGTGTTTGTTCGTCTTGTTTGTCTTCTTTTTGATCTTCCTCATCTTCATCCGGAGTGCATGTAAACTGCGTTAAAAGCGATGTATGCCATGTAGCCGCGTTGGATTCAAATGGGTCCTCTACTGTTGGTGATTCAATATTAGAGCACGACAGGCCTAGACAATGCATACATGCCAGAGAACAGAACAGTTTTTCCGGCGCAGGTAAAGTTTGAAAGTAAAGTTTGAACTGGTTTTAATGAATTGTTGACCAACATCCAACCCCAGTCTGTAGGGTCTAGCTGATGACCAAGCCACACTTGAACTTGTTAATATAAGTAGGTACCTGAAAAAGATGTTGATGCAAGCAACTGAGGTTGGAGGAAGATAAGCTAATTGCTCTTGTTTTTTACTTTTGGTATTTTTAACAAAACATGCATAGCTATACTTATCTAAGCAGTTAGTTTTTTTTGGAGCTCCGTACATATAAAGAAGTTTTCTTTGTTGAGTTGAATTACTATATTTAATAACTTTAGCAGATTGAATTAAATTTTGTTTTGAAACATTTTGATAAATGTAATTTTACCCCTCCTGCAAAATGCAGATGTCGTATCAGTTATTGCGTGTAAAAATAGTAGGTACATGATCTTGATCTGACACTTTGCAAAAGTAGATCTGACACTTTGCAAAAGTAGATAAACTCTTCCTGGTTTTAAGGTGGAAATAGGTTTTCCAGTTGGAGTTCGAGCAGTGAGTAATACGAGTAAGTCTACATCTTCACCAACAACAATAGCTGTATTTTTCGAATTGAAAAATACATCAGCATCATTATTAGTTTTTTTTAAGTTTAAGTTCTGCTACCCTCAAACTCATGCTTCTCATTTATCGGCGGATAAATAGGCAGATCTACGAGTTCTTGAAACGCGACATAGCCGTTTTAATACAGATCGTATAACAACGGCTATTCAGCAAAGTTGAAGTGGTAATGCGCAAGCCACATAGCTCGCAGAACGGATGGCCATTGAGGCAGTAAGGTTCTTGAGTGACGACCACGTTAATGAGGAGACGTAGCGTTGTACGATACCGCAAGGTGGACCGACGATCTTGGTCTGACGGTAAGGGCAGCGCAGAACCTTAGGGAAGGTGTATGTCCAGCAGTGGGCATCTCCTGGCTGAATGCTGATAGATAATGCAGTTACAATGACCGATAGAAACATATTTTAACATATTACAACTATAGATATTTACATACGTAGCGTACTCATGCATATTATGTCGATTACAACTTTTAGAATATTTATATCTCAAAAACGGTGGCTCGTAGGAAAAAAGTATTGCTTAATAACTTTATGGTCTATAATTTTGTTCCAGGTATTTTTGTGACTAACCTTGCTGAAAATCGCAAAAGGGGAAATATGGGGAACTTCCAAATTTTTTTAAAATTATATTAGGTCTTTACCTATGAAATTGCCGTTTTTCACGAAATAAATGAAGCGTAATTTTTTTATACATTTTTTATTTCTATTAATCAAAGTAATCACCCATGCAATCAATGCATCTTTGCCAACGCATTGGTAGCTTATTGATGCCTTTCTTGAAGAAATCAGCTGGACGGGAGGCAACAAATTCTTAAAAGGCAATTTGTACTGCCTCTCGGCTATTAAATTTTTTTTTCCGCCAAGAAGTTATCCAAATTCTGGAAAAAGTAGAAGTCTGTAGGCGCAAGGTCTGGTGAGTACGGCGGATGACGGAGAACTTCTAACCCCAACTCTTGTAGCTTGGAGACCGTCTGCTGTGCAGTATGAGGTCGCGCGTTGTCGTGCAGGAGCAGTGGAGCCGAACGATTGACCAAAGCTGGTTGGAGACGTGCGAGCTTCTCCATCATTGTGTTCAGTTCTTCACAGTACACATCTGCAGTAATGCTTGTCCCTTTTGGCCAGAAGCTGTGATGAATTACACCCGCGTTAGACCACCAAACAGTGACCATCACTTTTATAGGGGTAAGTTTTCGTTTAGGGCATTGTTTGGGTGCTGAACAAGGGTTCAACCAACTTGCTGAGCGCTTACGATTGTCAAACAGGATCTATTTCTCGTCACAAGTGACAATGCGGTTTAGAATTCCTTCATTTGTATGCCTGCTGAGCAGTGCAAGGCACGTCTCCACGTGTACTTCGCGCTGGCGGTCATTGAGTTCGCGGGGTACCCATTTGTCAAGCTTTTTTACCTTGCCAATTTGACTATTATTTTGATGCTAACGTCGAAAGCTGCTGCTAATTCAGCCGTGGATTGAGTTTCATCAGCTTCCACAATTGCCTTTAATTCGTCATTGTCGACCAAAGTTTTCGGACGACCACGGGGTTAATTTTTCAGGTCAAAATTTCCAAAACAAAAGCGGGTAAACCAATAACGGGTGGTGCGTTCGTTTGTAGTGTTCGCTACGTAAACGTCGTTGATGTTGCGTGCCGCTGCCACGACGGTACTCATACTCCATAATTAGGTACTCAAATTTTTAACTTATCCATGATGACGAAAAATGTTCGAATGCGTTGAAAACAAAACACTAACTATTAAAAAATGACGATTTTAGAAAAAGAATTCCATGTTTGTCAAATAAAATTAATTTGAAATTAGAATTATCGGTCAAAAAAAATATTTTCATTTGATATGGCCAGTACGGCAAAACGGCAGTTTCATAGGTAAAGACATATTATTTTAAACAACTTTACCGATTTCAGTTTGGTGGGAATTTATGTAACTTAACTCTTATTTTTCGTCTAATTTGACCGGGCTATACCTACTGTGCGTTGCTTAGCCAATTAGATACGTGATTGGTTTTCACATTTTCATCATTTTCAAAGAAAACAGCTAGGTCTTAAAAGAAAACTAAGGTCGTGTGTCGCTTTTCAAAGAGATTTTGTTTGAAGTTACTCTTCCATGCTTTTTTCGTTTACTGGTAACATAGATGAAACTTTCATAGACGATGTATTTATTGAATCCTGCAAGATATTGCAGATCTACACTATAACGCAATAAGCGCGTTGGGGCGTCGACTGCAAAATGCAGCGTGGTGTGCAGTGTGCGAAACGCCTAAAATCGGCAGATCTATTTCGCTGTCGAGGACTTTTAGTACAAGCCATTCATACCTACCTTATCTTATTATCTTTAAAAAACATGATTAATACTTACTTTAAAGACGAAGAAAGTAAATAGGTACCTATCGGCACCTATAATTGCTATTATAAACGAAAGTTTGCACTAAGTAATAAACTTATCTATTGACATTTATTTATAATAACGCATATACAGTCCTACAAGGCTTTTTTGGCGCTTGGATGATGACGTCAGAGGGGCGTGAGGGTTACCATTCAGTGTAATTTCCCTCTTCTCAGGGAAAAATATGAATGCATAAACTTTTAGTTTTTTCATGTTTGAAAACAAAAATTATTTAATTTTTTGTAGATACTACAAAAGGGCAACTCACGTAAATTTTTGAGAAAAACGTTAGTGCTACAAATACACAGGGTTGAAGATAGAAGATTAAGATTTTTTTCAAAGTATGGCAATAAGTATGTAAGCCATGTAGAGGCAACTTGCTTCTTTACTCTTAAGGGATTTATTGAGACGTTACATTGTTTTTCTTTCTGAAAACAACGCCTTCAATTTTATAATTACAATAAGTAAGCCCACATTTTGTAAATTTTGTCTTCTTTCATTATCTTAATATTGAATCTAAAACTATGAAAGTCATGAAGTGAAGTTTCCCAAGACGGTGGTTAGGTTTAGGTTGTTTGCCACGCGCCAAAAGATCTTGGTCGGACTATACGTTTTGTTACATCTAGTATTAGTATTCGACTTCTACCGAGAAGGTCGAATACCACCCTCAACAGAAATTACACAAAATACAAGACGGCAAAAGTACCTACTTAAAAGTAAGAAATCCCTGTCGGACTAAGTATATTTATTTTTGAAGTCACTTTATATTTAAATAATGCATTCTAATGATACTATGACTATTTTATTCCATTCTTGTTCAAATACTCTGGTCCCAGTTTGTCATGTTCGTATTGTGCATCCATAGCTAATTGCATCTGCTATGTAAGCAATTTGGTTGTGTTGTGGCATGACATTGGCTCTCACAATTAGCTGTCTTGTGTTTGTTTTTTTTTCATGTCACGGTCAATTTGTACTGTTCCTATTTGTATTAATTTGATAATTCTGACTGAAAAAGAGTGCCAAGAGTTTTTTTCCGCCGGCTTTTTTTGTCTCTTGGTCTACTGTAATATCTTATTTAACAACTATCAACAACTAGTTAAAGCCGAAGTATGTGATGACTGACTTCATCAAGTGTTTTGTGAAATTCCTAAGATGAATAAAACTTTTTAATTTTTGAATTTTAATAAAAAACTTTCAAAGTAAAAACAATTATTATTACATTAAGTTTTGCTACACAAAGGAATATAAGTACCTACATGGTACCAATCCCACGTAACCACGTCACGCACGGATCAAACGAAAAGAGGTTGTAGACCATGGAATGACTATTCAAAAAAGAAAGTCTTAGAACCAAGTTATGAGGTTTAAAAAAATAAAGAGTGATTTATAAATTTTCCTTGAAAATCACCCTTTGCATCAATATTGTTGAAGCAAATATAGACTGATTTACACTTTTTTTCTTTTTTGTATAGCCTAATAGATAATATGCCTACTATACCCACTATTTTAATATTTTAGTACCTATAACGTTTTGGTAGAAATAAATAAGTACCTACATAAAAACTCAATAAAGTGTAAAAAATAAATATTAAAGATACATAGAGCCTGTAAAAAAATGTATCCACCTGGACCTGCCCAGTGAAACTGTACCTATTGAAAATGTTTGCACATGGACGTGCAAAATGTTCGAAGCATGGAAGTCGCATGCGGAATGAATGGTCAGCGGTCACCCATCCAAGTAGGTAGGTACTTAACCTGTGATATTGTGTGATACACACAGTAACCACGGCGCCACGACGACTTCATTGTCCGTATCTTCTCAAAAATGTTGCCTGGAAAAGATCATCTTTTGGTGTATCTTTTGGATCATCACTTGTACTTTTTGTTAATAAAAGAAGTCTGTAAATATAATATGTACAATAAAGAATACTTGTTTGAATATGTATTATTATGTTGGTGCTTAAAAATGTATGTAACAAATAGGAAATTGAAAATATAAAATATAATGTTTTCACTTTTTTACTATGTAAATTGTAACCTTAAATTTTATTCACTAGAAAAAAAAATTAAATTTTAATTTACGAAAAATATTTAAAAAACAAATCGACTTCGTAATTTTTAACCCACACATCATTCTTCACCCGATTTTAAAATATAGATCCTTTTTGGAAGTCCTTGTATTCGAATGTTCGTGAGGCCTAGCCACCGAGAGGGGAATCTCTTCAAAATAAATCAAAGCTTGCAACATATTCAATTTAAATATGATTTAATTATTATTCCACACACATCGAATGTATTGTATACACAACCCTGTAATATAAAGATGCCTTAGCCTAAATTAGCTTTACGTCATTCTGTTTTTCATCATAAATGCATAAAATATCCGAAATATACAGGGTGACTGGTGACAAATTTTAGATACTTACTGAAGGAGAGCACTCTGTGTCCGATTCTGATCGAAATTATGTAATAGGTACTTAATTTTTCACCAGAATTCCCTATAAATAAATACTACTATGTTAATGTTTACTTTACATACAACTGAGACAATCGCGGCACGTGACCTGGCACGCGGATCGCTGCCAACGATAGCGTAACCATGCGCTGCGTAATCAATTCTTTAACTTTCGGTTAAGTTTAGTCTTACTAATTAATATTTATTTTTTATTATATTTTTTTCTCTTTATGTATGATCTCAAACTCACACACTTGAATTTCAAAAGTTACCCACCAGTCACCCTGTATACCTACCAATACTTTATAATGGCAAGATTATAGACAAGGATACAAAACCGTAACAACCCTTTCGCTGATACCGTTTACTCGTTATGCGGAGATTCAAAGTATTAACGACTTTGTACTGTGGTAATAAGATCTGTAGTTGATTCAATAAAAAAATACAGTGCTCCGTCTTGTTAGTATTATAATGTCTTTATTTTAAATTCGCCAGATTTTTTCATTCTCTACTTTCATTAGCCAGACTATACCTAACGCATAAAATATGTCCAGCCAGCATTACTAACAGATCTATTCATTTTTTCATTGGATCTATTATCATTACTCGTACTCACCTATTTATTACTCTTTGGCTCATATCAACAAAAACATGTCAAAGTGAAATTATGAACACACACTAAATTAGCTTTTATTTTTCCAAAATGTCTCGTAAAGTTCTCAAACTGGGCGCCCTTGAAATTCAAAAAACTGCATTTCTTCTGTGTGATCTCCAAGAGAAATTCCGACCTCATATTAAACATTACAAAGAATGTGTTAAAGTTGCCAATAAAATGGTAAGCAAAAAGGTGTTTTTAAGAATTGCAAAGTTGAATCGTCAGGGCATAGTTCGTGAACAGATCGCAGATTAGGGCAGTAAGTTCTCGAGTGGCGGCCACGTACTGGGAGACGCAGGTAGGCCCTCCGCAACTTGGACCGATGACGATCTGGTCAAGGTCGATGGTAAACGAAGGATGAGGGTGGCAAAGGACCCTTGGGGGAGGCCTAAGACCATTAGCCGTCTCCAGGCTGATGATGATGATGAAAGAACGGTATGGCTTTTTAAGCAGATAATATGAGGATGCCTGTCATTTTTAAGCAGCCTTAAAAAGTAGGTTGGTAGGATATAAGCTCTGCTTAGTGCCAACGCTGCGTCATGCGTTCGAACGTTTCATACAAAACTGAAACGTCCGTACCATACGCACGTCGATACAGACGTTTGGAATGCCCAAAACGCCGCGTATGATACGCGCGTTCGGTACGGACGTGGCCGCGCGCGCTCCCAACTTGCGGGCCTATTCAGTCAGCAAAACTCCGTGGAACTTGTGACACGCGCGTATGAGAATGAGTTTTGATACAGAGCGACTGAATTAAAAACAAATTCCCCGCACAGCAACCTTGATTACACAAACGGACTAACCGGATGTCTTGTTTTAAATTTTAAACGACGTTTAGCCAATAATAAGAAATTAAGTATTCCATTGACACGACTTTACAAGCACACTTATGACGTTGTACTAGCGTCAAGCAACGCTCTGCGTTTCGTGTTCGAACGCGCATACCGTACGTCCGTATCATACGCTGTCATAACGCTGCGTTGGCACTTAAGCTTGTGTATGTAATTTTGATATAAGATTTACTTACCTTACCTTCCAGGGACTGTATATGCCCAATGACTTTATGTTCATGGTAATCGTTCAATGCTTGTGCTGTATAAATAAGTAAACAAACTGTTAGTTTACTGGGTACATGCACATTATCTACAAATAGTGTTCATTGGGATTTATCAGGCCATTTGAGCTCTTACAAATTTCTGAACTCCTGAAACCAGTTATATGGCCACGTTTACGTAAGGACAGGCGTCACGCGGTGCATCGTCGCGTCTAGAGGGTTTACTACATCCCCGGTTTTGCTATGGAACTATCCGCTGGTTTAGAGTTAAGCCGGCGATGTAACAGAAGCGGGCGAAGCCTCGCGCGGCCCGCCGCCTATTCTTAAAAGTTCCCTAAGTTTGATGGATCTCTGAGCGAAAAGATTCTGTAATTACTGACATACATAACTACAACAAAAATCCATTAAATTAGCCAGCAAATTTGATCATCAAAAGCAGTATTGTTATGATTGAATAATCATCATTATCGCGACTCCGTGTAATGAGCCCACTGCAGGTAGACTATGAGACCCTCCTCTGGGTGATGAGGAGGTATCGGCCGTAATCCACCAAGCTGGCCCAGTGCTAAATGGTGGATGTCAGAATTTTCAGGATCCCGAAATGGCTTCGGACAAAACCTAACGACTGCTTAAAGTGCTCTCCGAAGGACGAAACTCATCGTGAGAAAGAAATGTTCGGCGGTCACGATTGCTAGTAATGCAACTAGTATTGTAACATTCTGCGCACGTTGCGTATTTGGACGTGTGGTGCGCAGAATGTTACATTACAAGTTCCATTACAGCAATCTGTACGCACCCTTACCGACCACGTCGAATGTGCGTCGTGTGCAGTGTGTTAATCGCCTTATTACCAATATAGACTATGCGGTACCTATCATTTTTAATAATGATTAGGGATTGACTTGTTCTAATTATACCGGAATAAAAAAAATCAACATGATGAATACTTACCTACAATATTGAATAGGTAACTAACGTTAAAGAATATCAAAATGGTAGGTAGGTATTATATTTGAAAGTAGAGTTACATGAATAGGTAGTTACCATTAAATGGAGAACTCTAGCCATATTTAGAGCAACAGTTCCAAAGATTTTAATAATTTTCAGATGGAAGGAGCAAAGGCGTTTAAAATACCAGTTTTTATATCTGAACAATATCCTAAAGGCCTTGGACATACAACCAAGGATATCTGTGTAAGCGACGCCACAATGTTGTTTGAAAAAACAAGTTTTACTATGTTAACCCCGGAGTTTTGCAAGTGTTTGTACAAACATGTACCTAGCTTAAATGCTGTTGTGATATGTGGGATGGAGGTAAGCTTTTAAAAACATTTCTTGCTGGAAGAATTAGGACACTTTTGGGCACAAGCGCCGGGGCTTCACGCGTCTTCGTTACATGGCCGGCTTTACTCTAATGATGCGTACAGATTGCTGTAATGGAACTTGTAAGGTAACATTCTGCGCACTACACGTTCAAATACGGAACGTGCGCAGAATGTTACATTACAAGTTGCATTACTAGCAATTTGTACGCAACATAATGATGCGTACAGATTACTGTAATGGAACTTGTAATGTAACATTCTGCGCACTACACGTCCAAATACGGAACGTGCTGTTATACGTGGTTTTAGAATTAGCTTTTTAAAAAAACTATTTTTAACACTAGAACACTTTTATTTCAAAAGGATTTTAACAAAGGATAATATTTAGGATTAATCTTTAAGCAACCGCTCTGAACTGTACGAGGACGCAGACTGACTCTACCACCGGTGGTCAAGAAAGCTTCGAACCGTTATCGCTAAACTAATACTGCTGAGTTAGCTCAGCAGTGCCTAGGAAAGCACTTAGGGTAACAATCCCGGGATATAACACCTCCCCCTTTAAGAGGAGACTTTGGGGTTAATTTAATCAAAGTCTTCGTTAGACTTTAGTCCTTAAGGGAACGACTGGGGTTGCATGTTCTATTTCGGAGATTTCAATATCGGGTTGTTTAGATTTTGAGCGTGAAAGGTTATTTAATTTAAAATTGAATTGAAAAGGTCGGTTGCTTTTAGATTTACAAAACTTCTTATAAGTAAAATATAGTAAAAAGGAAAGTATTACCATAACAATTAATATAGTAATGACAGAATAGTGTGTCCCATATTTAATTATGTGTGGATCATTGGAATGATCGATGTCTTTTAATTTGTTTAAGAGATTTTTCATTTTTATCTGATTATTTGTAGTAAAATCATCTAAATCTATATCTTGTAGATCAATATGAGACACATTATTTTCAGGTTTAACAAAAATGTCTTTGTTACAGCAAGTATCATTAATAAGGTTAAATTCTGGTACATGATTGATAGGAGAAGTGATATTTAAGACACTGTACTTAGATATTAGTTTAGTACTTCTACAGTACGCGGTACAATCATTGGGAATTGTAAGTATGCCAGTTCCCATAATACTATTTTCATAAAGTTCAGAATTTGGACAGTCAATAGAAATCTTATTTGGTAAGGATTGTACAAAAATCCACTTATTATTCGTTAACGGTTTCCAGATATCTAGTTTTCCACTAATAGTTTTACTTTCGCACTGTGGTGGTTTTACACTTATCACTTTAGCCAATAGTTCACTTTCACAAGTAGGCTTTGCGTCTGTAGAATAGACACTATCGATGTCGCAAACATAATCGCCGGCGCCGATGTGATGACAGATATTCATATTATCGAAGACGCAGAAGTGAGATTTGTCTTTGGTCATTGCTATATACTTGTTATTTGGCATAATAAGGCTAAATGTATCTGGTTCTTAAGTATCATATGGAGTAGGAAGAGCAATATTATGAAACAATGAATATTCTTCTATATTGACTAACGGAACTTTTAATACAAAAATAATTTTATTGTTTATGTAAAAACAGACTAACTTAGAAATACTTAATAATAAATGTATAGATCTTATGTCTAGTGCTACAGGTAATTCTAAATCACTTGGTAAGTGTCTATAGTTATCGGCGAGCTCTCGATACAACTGGGCAGGTGTCAGTATAGTGGGGTGCAAAATATTTTGACCGCTAAATAATATTGCATTCGTAATATCCTCTAGTTGAAATGATAATGTTAGTATTGCCGCTTCGAGGCTATCTAAAAGTACATTAATATTAGTCAATTTAACCAGACCGTTGGTTATCTCTGAAATGTTCTTAATGGTGAACGAGAGTTCGTCGATAGCATTAGTAATTTTAATTTCATTTTCTTTTATTATATCTAGAGTACTATTATAACGAGTAAGTATAGAATTAGTAACAAAGATGTTTTCTTTCATCAGTGAAGCCAACTGTTTTTCATCTTCCTGTAAGGTTGATATCGCGTTATCGTATCTCAATCCATCCTCTTCATCTAAAGTACCGAATATGTGTTTGAGGATTGTTCCACCAGCACCTAGCCAAGCATTCCGCTTTGATCTATTATCTACTAAATGTGAGATTGAACTGAATTCCTTATTCATATCTAGATATCTAGCTTTTAACGGTTGTAATAGACTGCTACATTCCGGATCTAATTCTATAATTCGAGTTTGTTTACATAGTTGTTTTGTGGTTTCTAAGGCAATCTCAATGTTTTGAATATGAGAACTAAAATGTGAAATATCTACAGGTATAAGTATTTTTAATTGTACATCATTAATTTTGAGTTGTCCTAAATAATCATAATAGAGTCCTGGGCCGGAGGTGATTGTCTGGATGAAATCTCGATCAGTTTGACCTCGAACGGAACTGTAAATAATATTGCAATTACATCTAAGTGGAACTAAACTAAAAATATCTTTATGAAAATATCCTAACACTAAAAAGAGTTGTATTATTATTTGAAAAGTATAGAAGTTCTTATATCAGGATCAAATTAGTTTAGTTTTAGCTGGTTTTACTTCATCGAAATGATGCTTAACGTGACGTCTACCAATGAGCAAAGTAAGCGTATTATTTCCATTTACCTTCACGACTTTGTAGGGCCCTTTCCACAAAGGTGAGAGAGCCTTCCGTAACCTTAAGTGGTTTCGAAGGTATACAAAGTCGCCAGTTTTGTATGAGGTCGGGCGAGAACGGTTATCATAGTAGGTTTTAGAATTTTCCTTGGATTTCCTAATGAAATCCAGGGCTTTCTCGCGAGAATATTTAAGGCGGTTTTGTAGCATACGTACATAGTCTGGATACGTTGCTCCTAGGGATTCACCATAAACGGAATTTGGGATAAATGGTTTATTGCCAAACATAAGCTCATAGGGTGTATAATGAGTTGTGCTATGGACGGATGTGTTGTACGTTAACATTGCTGTGTAAACATAGCGGGGCCAATTACTTTGGTTTTCATTGATGTATGATTTGAGGTATTCCTTAAGAGTCGAATGACTTCGCTCTAAGGCACCTTGTGTCTGCGGATGATACGGAGAGGCCCAAAGGTTTTTGATTTTAAGGAAGTCACAAGTCTTCCTGAACAAATCGGATGTAAAATTTGTTCCTTGATCCGTCAAAATCATTTTGGGGATACCGAATCTATACATATAATAAAATGGTAGGAAAGTCAAAACTGTACATTGAATATTTTTTTAAAAGAATACTTGTGGTATGATCTACAATCGAAACAGAAACAAAAAATATAGTTTTTAGAATTTTTGTCTGTTTGTCTTTCCGGGATAAACTCAAAAAGTACTGCATGGATTTACTTCAAATTTGGCATGAAGATAGTTAAGAAGTCGGGTCAACATATAGGCTACATATTATCACGCTAGCAGTGTTATAATCGTAGGTGCGTTTGGTGCTGCATACCTAGCGTTCACGCAGACGACGTCGCGGATTTGTTCCTTGATCCGTCAAAATCATTTTGGGGATACCGAATCTATACATATAATAAAATGGTAGGAAAGTCAAAACTGTACATTGAATATTTTTTTAAAAGAATACTTGTGGTATGATCTACAATCGAAACAGAAACAAAAAATATAGTTTTTAGAATTTTTGTCTGTTTGTCTGTTTGTCTTTCCGGGATAAACTCAAAAAGTACTGCATGGATTTACTTCAAATTTGGCATGAAGATAGTTAAGAAGTCGGGTCAACATATAGGCTACATATTATCACGCTAGCAGTGTTATAATCGTAGGTGCGTTTGGTGCTGCATACCTAGCGTTCACGCAGACGACGTCGCGGGCAGCAGCTAGTATAGAAATATAATGAATCAAACATTCACTAGTTTCTTCGGCAGTTGTACTGCGTATAGGGTAAGCTGAGGAAAACTTAGTGAGGTTGTCCTGAATAGTTAATATATATTTTAGTTTTGCAATCCCGGCTTCTGGAAGGGGTCCAACAATATCAAGTGATATCCGTTGACGTGGTTCCGTCGATGTACTGGTAATCTGCATCGGGGCACGGTTAATTTTCCTAAGTGCCTTGTTTTCTTGGCAAGATTGGCATTGTTTCACGTAGGACTCTATATCACCACGCATTCCTTTCCAGTAATACAATTGTTTAATCCTGTTATACATGCGGTTGGATCCCAAATGGCCAGCTATAGGGATATCATGGTTATCGGAAAGTATCTTTTTAATTTCTGTCGGAACTGGGAATGTCAAATTATTATGGTATATTCTGATTTTGATTTGCGTGTTATGGAAAAGATAGTTTAACATATTATAAATTTTGACGAAAGAATGTTTTTCAAAGGGGTTGTTGAAGTCTGAAATTCCAATTTCGGTAGTTTCTGACAAAACTACTAATTCGTCTCTAATTGTCCTTAAAGTAACAAATATTTCGGGATAAGATGCTTCATCGAAGTGATGAACCTTCGTAAATAGTAAATAATAAGTTTTGCCATTAGAGTTGATCTTATGAAAGGAAAATAGTTGTCTTTCTGAGTCAACTACAGAGGCATTTGTTTCAGGGTCGGATAGGAGTTCCTGCATGTATAAATTGGATTCATCCAGATCAATAGAAGTAGGGATTAAAATGATTTTACATGGACACTTCAAGAGGCTGTCATTATATTCCTCGATATTAGTATTAAAAGATGTGTTTCTGTCTGCTAATGATTTTAGGAATGTAGGGTAGTCGTCGACAGGTATGTCTGGGCATGAACTTGTAGAGGGCTTTGGATCAGCATTAACTTGTATTTCAAGTGGGTCGGTATTTGGTAAATCATTACTATCTATATCAAGAGGACTAGGAGGAAGGTTCATTTCAATGCCAAGGTCATCAACAGTAAGAGGGCTAAAAGGAACTTCGTTAGATTCTAAAGGTAGGTTGTTGGATACTTCTGGGACTGGTTCTAAACGATCTGGGATTACATGGGGTTCAGTTGAGGAATTTTGAGTATTGATTGGATTGACGGGAAATCGAGAAAGGGCGTCAGCATTGGCGTTTATTTTGCCTTTCTTATACTGGATATCATACTCAAACTCTTCGAGTTTGAGCCTCCAACGGACAAGTCTCGACCCAGGATCTTTACAGTTAAATAACCACTGAAGTGGTTTATGGTCCGTAAGGATCTTGACGCGATATCCGTATAAGTAAGGTCGAAATACTTTAGTTCCGAAAACAATCGCAAGGCATTCTTTCTCCGTGACACTATAATTGCATTCTGCCTTATTTAGGGTGCGAGATGCATAGGCAATCGGCCGGTCTTGGCCTATGGGCCCTTGTGACAGAATGGCTGAGATTGCGTAATTTGATGCGTCACATGTTAAGAGAAATGTTTGGGTGAAATCAGGGTAGGCTAATATTGGGGCTGATACGAGTTTGGCTTTTAGAGATTCGAAGGCTAGTTGCTGTTCATTTTCCCATTTAAATGGAGTATCCTTTTTTAGCAATACTGTAAGGGCTTTAGCTAGTTTGGCGAAATTAGGTATGAACCTCCTATAGTATGATACTAATCCTAAGAACGATTTAATGTCTTTCGGTGACTTGGGAACTGGGAATTCTGTTACTGCCTTGGTTTTGTCTGGATTAGGTTTGACACCATCCTCTCCAATGATGTGCCCCAAATAGCCAACTTCCTTCCGCAGAAATTCACATTTCTCCGGTTGGAGCTTTAGGTTAAAGTTGCGAAGTCTACTAAAAACGGCTTCGAGGTTGGTAATTTGAGAAGCTAGGTCTGGAGAATAGATTACGATGTCATCTAAATAGACAAAGCATCGGGAGCCTTGTAATCCTGAAAGGCAGTTGTTCATCAGTTTTTGAAAAGTTGATGGGGCATTTTTAAGCCCAAAAGGCATTCTATTGAACTGGAAATGACCCTGAGGAACGGAGAAAGCTGTTTTGGGTGCGTCTTCGGGAGAAATTAGGATCTGATGGAAACCGGAAGTGAGATCTAAAGTGGAGAAGTATTTGCTGTTTCCTAATTGATCGAGGATTTCAGATATTTGTGGAATAGGATATGTTTCTCCGATAGTGATATTGTTGAGTGACCTATAATCAATCACTATTCGCCACTTTCTTTGCCCTTGAGAGTCCAATTTTTTGGGCACAATCCAAATTGGTGAGCTCCAAGGCGAGGAAGAGGCTTCTATGATTCCTTGATCGAGCATTTTGCCTATTTGAGATTCCACTTCTTTTTTGTGGAATTCAGGGAATCTGTAGGATTTTGTGTGGACTGGAGTATCGGTACTTGTTTTAATTTCATGTTTAAGGCTTTGTATATGTTAATTGATCATCTGGAAGGTAGAAAATATCTGAATACTGGGAGCAGAGGTCTAAAAGGGCGTTACTTTCTTCTGAGTTTAAATGATCTATTCTAAGAGAATTTATTACTTCCTGAGTTCGTTTAGGAGTTCCCAGAAAGGTTCGTCGAATTTGAAAGGCGGTTGGGTACAGTGGTTCTAGTTTAAGGTTTAAATTTGAGTTTATATTTACAGGGTTTTCAGAGATATTGGCTATGGTTAAATTAATTCGGTTGTTATCTTTAACTTTAACAATACAGTTTGAAATTAATAATTCGTCGGATAGGTGTTGATCAACGATTATGCCTTGTTTGAGATTAGGATTTGCAATCGAGCACTCGATAACTGCTTCTGAGCGAGGTGGAATGAGATAAGATGGCTCAGAAAATTCGAGTTTGATGCTAGTGTTACCTATCCTTAGAACGTCTTCGGTGTAATCTATTTTACACCCGTGAGATGTCAGGAAATCAGTTCCTATTATGCCGTCATAGGGTAGATTTATATTTTTTATAACATGAAATTTGAATGTGGAAGATTTATTGTTGTCGAATTTAAGTTTTAGCTGAAAATGGCCCTCGGTTGAAGTAGGTTCATCACCAGGATCTATTCCCTTGAGTTTTATGGATTCTTTAATTAGTTTCGGATATTGTTGGATACATGATTCTTTTATGAGGCATATAGCCGAACCAGAGTCGACTAACAGGGATATAGGATTTTTGGATATTTGTGAGTCTAATAGTACGTGTGGTAGAAGACGTTTGGATGTGTCGAGATTGATTTCGTAAATCTTGTTTCCTGAGTTAGAATTTGGTAGGATATTTTGGATTTTACTGGATGACTTTAAAGAAGATTTTAAAACTTGTAGTTTCTTAGGATTTGTCGATTGGGCGCTTATTTGGGGCTGGTTACCCGAGTGGTCCCTTGGATTTTGAATAGTTTGGGCGCTTATTTGGGGCTGGTTACCCGAGTGGTCCCTTGGATTTTGAATAGTTTGGGCGCTTATTTGGGGCTGGTTACCCGAGTGGTCCCTTGGATATTGAATAGTTTGGGCGCTTATTTGGGGCTGGTTACCCGAGTGGTCCCTTGGATTTTGAATAGACTGGACACTTATTGGGGGCTGGTTACCCGAGTGGTTCCAGGATTTTAAAGGATGGGTGTCGACTTTATGTTTAAGTCTCGAGCGACACCTTTCCGAGACCTTTACATGTTTAAATGTGCAGGTGAGGCATCTACTTCGTCCCGACCCACATCATCTTGATTATGTTCAACAGGTTGTTCAAGATAGTGAATACGAGGAGGTGGTTTAAAAGAAGTAGAAGCTTGGTTTTGTGTATATTTGTACCGGTTGTTATTGTATTCTCGTTTTCTGCATGATGAAATATCGTGACCGGTCGATTTACAATACCGGCAGAAAGGAATAGATGCACCTTGGGGTGCATAGTTAAACGGTCTTTGAACAGGAGGTGCTCGGTTAAACGATCTCTGAACAGGGGGTGTTTGGTTATTCCTATAGGTATTTGGTTTGAATTTAATATTATTATTATTAGGCTGCTGTTCAGGTTGTGAACGCTTATATAAAGTTTGCTGTATGCGTTCCTCGGATACTGCTAGGTTAATTGCTTCGTTTAAGTTTCTTGGAGCCCTACATCTAACAATATTAGATATTTGGGGATGTAACCCCATAAGGAAATGGTGCAGGGCAAGATCCTCCATAGCCGCCGTGCGACCGTACATTTCTTTAACTTTAGTGCTAGACAAGGATATTTCAGTTAACAATTGCGAAAGATAGGTCTCTACTCTAAGTGCATATTGTCCCACGGTTTCTAGTGAACCTTGCCTGCTCTCTTGAAGGTCGGTTAAAAGGTGTGAGTAGTGTTTGCGTTCACTAAATTGGGTTTTAAGGAAGTCCTTCAGCTGTTCCCAAGACGCAAACTCCTTTATGGAGCAGGCAATATCCGCTTTTCCACTAAGTTGACTCAAAATAAATTTAAATAAAATGGGTTTTTGTGACTCGGATGCAAGACTATATGCATTTTCGCAGTTTATTAAAAACGAATTTAGGGTTTCCCTACTACCATCATAGGATTTGATAAACTTTAAAAGGGTATTTAATTCTAATTCCGCCATCGGAATGGATGCAGCCGTTTTCCTAGTTACGCGAGGAGAGTTAACAGGTGACTTTACTTCTGAGTCGCTTAAAATTAATTCAGGTTCGGGAATATTCAATTTTGACTTGTTATCTTCAGATTTAGTCACTTTTGGCATAATTTATATTTCAAACAGGTTAAACAAGAACTAGAATCATTAAACAAAAGAAAAATAAGAAATGTAAAAGTTAAAACGGTATTATAAAATGAACTATGTAAATCGAACGAGTTTCTTAAATCTAAAAATAGTTCCGTGACTATCAAATAATATTCAAAACTCTTAAACTAAACAAAGCAATGACCAAAGACTTACAGTACAAGTATTGTGTAGGCGACGACGGATACGAACGAGACTGCTGAGTAGGACATTCCGACGGGCGATAAGCCGCCTGGGTGCTGCGAGTAGATCGTTTGTTACGGGATAATTATTTGTTCTTGATTATTATTCACATATGGTATGGAAACGTGAATGATTTCTGGTAGTATGATTGAAGTTTGACTCGAAGAATAGCGTCGAGGAAATTGCAGTTCACGATGCAATTTTCTGTATGATGTAATTTCGAAGTATGATTTCAGGATACAGTTGACCACTTAGGACACTGGGGTTTTATTAAGTTATAAAGGATCTCCACCCCTGGATTCACTTTTCACTATATTATACTGAGTTGATATAGGTAATATACTAATTTTATTTAGTTATCAGCGTTGTATAACTGACGTTTGAGCACAAGTTCTATGCACTTTTACACTGGATATTGGATTTTTCACTGGGTATCGAATATAGATAGTACGAGGATACTGGACACTTGAAAGTACGCACTGAGCACAACACTGAGTTTATTTATTTTTATTTTATTTATTTTTTCACTGGATTCATAGAAAGGATAGGGACCCGGCGCGAGTCTGCGAGTCGGTTGCTTAGGCACTTGGAATTTTCCGGATCCCACCGCTGCCACCAAAATGTTATACGTGGTTTTAGAATTAGCTTTTTAAAAAAACTATTTTTAACACTAGAACACTTTTATTTCAAAAGGATTTTAACAAAGGATAATATTTAGGATTAATCTTTAAGCAACCGCTCTGAACTGTACGAGGACGCAGACTGACTCTACCACCGGTGGTCAAGAAAGCTTCGAACCGTTATCGCTAAACTAATACTGCTGAGTTAGCTCAGCAGTGCCTAGGAAAGCACTTAGGGTAACAATCCCGGGATATAACAGTGCGTAGAATGTTACATTACAAGTTGCATTACTAGCAATCTGTACGCACCATTAACCAGCGGATAGTTCCATAGTAAAGCCAGCGATGAATTAAAAACAAGCCCTAAGAGTTTTTGTAATAAAACAACTACACATCCTTACTCACAAACAAACAATTACTACTTATTCTTACTATTCTTAGATTTAATTAGCTGTAAATGTGAAAATTGTGCCAGCTGCATCTCTTCCCGGTCATACTGTAAAAGTCAGTTAAGGGATAGAGGTATTAAAGGCGTTTTTGTGGGCGATAGGCTGACCCCCTGTTACTGCAATAGTCGGTCTCCATTATTATAATACCTTCGAATATGTCAAACGTGACATCAGATGGTCTTATAACTTCTGGTGTTCTGCCTACCCCTGCCTAAGGGATACAGGCGTGACGTTATGTAGGTATAGTATTGGATGGATGTAGGTATGGAAGTTTGATCAACAATCACGGCGAAACGGTTAAAAGAATTTGGATAAAATTTGGCATAGTGATAGGGTACAGTCTGGAATAGCACATAAAATTCAAAAAATTCAAAAATTTTCATTTTTTCTAATGATACTATGACTATTTTATTCCATTCTTGTTCAAATACTCTGGTTCCAGTTTGTCATGTTCGTATTGTGCATCCATAGCTCATTGCACCTACTATGTAAGCAATTTGGTTGTGGCATGACATTGGCTCTCACAATTAGCTGTCTTGTGTTTGTTTTTTTTCATGTCACGGTCAATTTGTACTGTACCTACCTACCTATTTGTATTAATTTGATAATTCTGACTGAAAAAGAGTGCCAAGAGTTTTTTTCCGCCGGCTTTTTTTGCCTCTTGGTCTACTGTAATCTTATTTAACAACTATCAACAACTAGTTAAGGCCGAAGTATGTGATGACTGACTTCATCAAGTGTTTTGTAAAATTCCTAAGATGAATAAAACTTTTTGAATTTTGAATTTTTTTGAAAACTCAACATATTATGATAGACTTTAATTAATAATCTGTGCAAGAAGCTCTAACAATATGTTATTAAATAATTTGAATACTGTTTATTTTCCAAAATACTGTTTGATATTCTTTTCAGACCCAAATATACTTTATTTCTAACAAAAAAAGTTGACAACCCTACCTGGGACCGACTCGGCTTCCTATTAATAATATTATCCATATACATACATAACTTACGCTTGTAGGTATCCCTTATGGGATACACCAGAGGATATAAAACCATGAGATGTTACATTTTAGGGATAATAGAATGATGGAGAGAGACTATTGCAGGCTATCGCTCACAAAGACGCCAATAAAATGACATAACTCAGCCAAAGTATTGACTTGAAGTCGGTTTTTTTAATGCTCTGCATTCGTTGATTATGTACTTATACTGTAATACAGTATAATAAATAATTAAAATACAGTATAATACTGTTAAAAACAGCAGGTATGGTTGGAAATCCTACTCCCAGGTACTGTATACATGTAGGTATACAGTAGTCGTTAGGATTTGTCAGAAGCCTTTTCGGCGCCCTGTAAATTCTAACATAAACCAACCAGCACTGAGCTACCTTGGTGGTTTACAGCCTAAACCTCCTCGTCACCCAGAGGAGAGAATCACAGCCCTGAAAAAAAAAGAATTCAAAAAGTTTTATTCATTTCGTGTTTACAAAAAAACACTTAATGAACGTCAAACGCTGGATGAGAGCTGCGCGACGTGAATAATCTTGGGGGAGGCCTCTGTCCAGCAGTGTGCGTCTCGGCTCACGAAGATGATGATCGCTCATTATCCTTTTATATAGCTAATTCTTTGGCTTTAAATAACGAAATGAAATTAGAACCCTAGGTAGACCGAGAGGAAAAAAGCTGGCGGACAAAAAACTCTCGACACTCTTTTGTCAAAGCACTTGTCCTGCAGTGGGTTCATTACCAAGAGTTGTGATGAAGTGCTGTTTTCCTTATTTTCAGTCCCATGTCTGCATCGAGCAAACTGCAATAGACTTTTTGGATCGAAAAGTAGCTGTTCATGTGCTTGCTGATGGGGTGTCATCCAGGTCTATGCAAGAGAAAAGGTTGGCGCTAAAAGTAAGTTTTTAGTCGCTTAAACATTTAATTCAGAATAAGAATACGTTGCAGAATAAGAGGACAAGTTATCTTGAGGCATTACAACCACAAATAAAAAAGTAAGACGATTTAAAGACATGAATTTGGGTATTTTCTTAAAAAAAAAAGAAAAACATATCTCAATTACTGTAAAATACATAAGAGTCTAACGGGGGAAACTAGCGCATGACCCCCCGAATACCCCAATAAATCTTGTCGGTCCATGTGCCAAAACCCTGTATATAAAACTGTACCGTTACTGATTGAGGTACTGAGTGACTGACAGACAACGTACAGCCAGCCGTACGTGACGACCGTAGAGAGCTGACGACTCGTAGGTACCTACACAGTAGAGGTGCTCTAAGAAAGGAATTCTGGAAACTCCCACGGGAACGGGAAGTATAGTACTTTTTAGTTTATGCACGTATGAAGTAGCTGGCAGAAGCTCGTGTTTTAAGAAAAGCCAGTTTGTTCGTAAACCCGAGTGCTGTGAACTTCGACCTCACCTTTAGGTGATCCGTGAAGGTCGTCTCTAAAAAAATGTATACACTTTCATTGGAAATTAAACCTTATCACAGCCAAATAAGTTGCTGTAATAAATAAATAAAGCTGAAGAGTTTGTTTGTTTGAACGCGCTAATCTACAAGCTAAGCTACAAGTGGGATTTGAAAAATTATTTTTGCATTTGATAGCCCAACTCTTAAGGAAGGTTATAGGCCATAATTTATCCCAAAATTCCCACGGGATCAAAAGTTACGCGGATAAAACCGCGCGCGGTGGCTAGTAGGTGATATGTCTCTTTCTAAGCACATGTGCTATCATCATTTGACGACCACTTTGGCGATGGGGTAAACATATCTGCCTCAAACGCCAGTGGTTGCGGGTTCGATTCCCGCATGGAACAAGAAAGAAAAAATGTTCCGTCTCTGGGTTTATCTATTTATGTATAATCTCCCCCTAGTTCGCTACATGGTATCCCATAACACAAGCTATGCTTACTTTGGGGCCATTTAGTTGGTGTGATTGTCTGGGGATTTTTTTATTTATTTTATCATCGTCTACCTCATTTTCACTTACATACGATTAAGGGTGTTAGCATGCAACCATCGACAACGATTAATGGGGCCTTTAAATCGATATTTTCTGAAAATATGGCACTTAGAGTATGTATTTTTTTAAATATGGCAGTTTTGGTTCCGTGGGCTATATCATGCTATCAAATCGAGTATTTCTATCTATCATGGTTGCTCTAGGTAAAATAATGGGAGAAAATCATTCGGTAATATTTATCTTTTTTTTTTTCGAGACTTTATCGATGCTCGCATGCTAGCCCTGCAGACGCGGGTTACCAGCTAATAAAAATTACTTTTTTCAGAGATTGAGAAGAAGTGGAGCTTTTATTGCAACTTCAGAAAACGTCTTATTTAAGTTATTGCAAGACAAAAATCATAGCTGCTTTAAGACGATATCGAAATTAAATATGAAAGTGATGAACCCGAAATCGTTCAAGTATAAGTAACAGCAATATTGTTATATTTTCACTTATTTTTTCCTTGCACTATTTAGATAACAATATTTGAAGATTAAATCATGTCTCTTTAATACAACTAACTGAATATTTCTATGTTAAAAAGGTTAGTGTTAATTTATTTTGTTTTTAAATGGTTTTCGTTAGTAAGACACATATAGAAACAGTACATACTAAAAAAAATCTTAAGAGTCTGATTTGGTATCGAACTAATATTTTTAACTTACGACAGATTTTTACAAACTATAGTTCAGCCATTAAAAACGTGGAGAGAGTCAACGTGATCTTCCATCCTTTTTTATCGTTTTACACATTTGCAAGATGCCTGTAATATATTTTAGGTATGAAACAATATTCATGTTGTTTGGTAAAAATGTTTCAGTATTAGTATTAGGTGTCCTGTTTAATCACGTATATTGTTACATACCTAATAGATTTTTAAATGACGTATTTCGTTAAAAGACATGAAAATATTGTTTTCTTTATAGGCAAGTATGGTAAATTTAATGAAGTTACAATTCTGAAGAAAAACTGTGATCATAATTCTTAAAATTAAGCAAGTTTAGTTCTTCGTTTGTTGCATAGTATTTATTTTAGGGTTATTGACGAATTTATTTGTGCCTGTGATTTGTAAATTTTTTTTATTATGAAGTTCCGTGTGGAAATGATGACGTATAAAATTGTTAACATTGACGAGTCATATTTTGTACGTGATAGAGAAAAATCCAGTGTAATATTATGCTCAGGTGTGAATGTAGCCAATAATAGTTCGTCAGTAAATGGATAAATGGATGTTTTTATTATTTTGTTATGTTTGTTGTGTTGATTAAAAGTTTACATATTTTTGTTTTTACTGAGTTTTATTTTAACATTTTTTTTTTACAAATCATCAATTTTGGCAAGGATCCTTTAGCATGGGGCGGGTGACAGTTGCCTAAAATGACGCTAAATTTGTCACACATAACACATAGAGACCAGAACAATCTGGTTGGGTTGAATTTAATTTTCCAGTTATTAACGATTTAAGCAATACTATTGCCCCGACCTAAAACTTTTATCTTCTGGTTCCGTGCAGGAATTGAACCCGCAACCACTGGCGTCTGTGGAAATAGGTTTACACCATCGCTAAAGTGGCGCTAGCTTCAGACAGAATTGAAATAAGACCACCTTTTACATAATAATAACTTATATATTGAACATTTACCTACATATAATGCGATATAGGAATGATAAATCTATTACATAATATAATCTTGACGCGGCGTCGTTTTCTGTCGCTATCATTTAAGTAAAGACCATTTCAGTTGTTCCTTCGCGGATTGCAATACCTGAAAAGAAAAAAAATATGTTTTCAGTATGATTTGTCAGCCATCTTGTTAAAGAGTAAGTCTTTTACGTTGGAATCCAATTATTGGCTATTTGTGTGAAGAACAAAAATATTTGCCGATTCATGGTTTTTTATTTGTTTATTTAAGTCTTATTTTTAATATGTATTATGTGAGGAGGTTTTATACAGAGTCGTTTTTAGTCACACAATAGGTAAGTAAATATAATTTATAGAAACGATATTTGCAAAAAAAGGTATGAATTTTTTAACAAGGAAATTAATGTATTCGCTATCATACTAAGCAAAGCATGGTCACTCTAAATTATGAATGAAAACCATTAAAATAAAAGACGTATTTGCGATACTACGAAACATCTTGTAGTACTACGCCGTAGTATTATCAATGAAATGACGCGTCATAGTAGCCATGCCCAACAACAGCGTCTCTTTGTAAAAAAAAGGCGGTCGTATATCTTTATTTTTTTTTGTACTGAGCGATACTAAAATAAATATACAGGTAGGTTTATATGTGTATGTGTGGACTGAGGGCCCATTTTTATTTTTGGGGATTTTTGCAGCTGTTAATCCTTATTCTTTTTCAAATTATTCTATTTCAAAATTATGGACATCCTACTAGTATGAAAAACCTAATTTGTAAATTTTTGGTAAAAGAACAATAAAACGAGTGAAGAGATAAATACAGATCGATGATATAAAAAAATTACTAAGCACTGAAATGCTCCAGATTTTAGTTATTGTTGTATTTAATAATATTTTAAACAATTAGCATTTGCATAGTGTGTGAACTGAGGGACCACCAACAAAAACGTAAAGTGCACAATATTTACCACTATTTATGATCTTTCTTGAGTTTTATAATCTTCCTTGTCATTTTTACTAAAGCCTGGCTCATGAATAGATCATGTTCATGTTATAATCTATTAATTATGAGCAAAATTTATGCGGGCCCTCAGGGACCACACAAAGACGTTTGTAATAGTTTATTATCTATTCATATTAGGTTTTTTAATGTTGTGTAGATGTTTATTCATGTTTTACTAAAGGTCTGTTACTAAAATTTGTGGGTGAACTCATTATATATCTAGATCTGGGAACTTATGTGTGTGAACTGAGGGACCCACTTAAAACGATATATCTTTTGTATTATTCTTTTACAAACTCTATGCTTTATTTTACAAATATTACCACAACTTTTACTAAACACTGATATTAGTTAAGCTGCAAAAATCCCCAAAAATAAAAATGGGCCCTCAGTTCACACATACACGGTTTATATTGTATTAAAGAAAACAACATTTAAATTTGGCTGGTGACTAAAAAACAACCTTGATATCAAGGTTATTAATCTTTTATCTAATTTCCATTACCTATGAAATTAAAACTTGAAGTAGTTGGCTATGAATTTAAGAATGAATTATTAATTTAAAAATGTATTTAGGTATACAGGGTTAATTTTAATAAACGCATCACCTCTTAGGGGCAGCCTCTCCACATCAATCCCAACAACATTTGTTCTAAGACTTTTTACAAATCTTGATAAATAACACAAAAAATAAAAACAAAAAAAAGACGTGTGGCACTCGGAGACTGCCGCGGTAAAGCTATTGCATAGCATTTTTTATCAACTTATGCAATTGTAATTATTTATTTATTTTATTAATGCAGTAATGTTTGATCTAATATGAAGCTCCACAACTTCCTAGTAGATGACGCTGATTGTTTATTAAAGCCCGCATGTAAAGTTATGAAATGTGTTAGGTTATTTTCGTTACGGAATTTCTGGATTCGGTCCCCACGCTCAAGGCCCGCGATAGAAGCTATGCAATAGCTTAAAAATCCTTCCTCTACATTTTGTAAGAAGTACCTACCTACTATTATTATGAAGCGATATTTTACGGCGTAGAGTTTGTGGCATACCTACGCTCAGAGTAAATAGAGTTACGCCTCTAAATAGAGGCTATAAATATTTTAACTAAAATTTTAAAGAGTTTTAGAACAAATGTTGTTGGGATTGATGTGGAGAGGCAGCCTGCAAGAGGTCATGAGCTAATTAAAATTAACCCTGTATAGGTACAGTCACTAATAAGATGTATAAATCATTGAACTTTTAACCCTATTACAAGCGAATAAGTTGCGAAGTACAGGTATACATTTTATTAGACCTGACTGTACATATTAGGTGCTCTGGTAAAACGTGTCCAGCGGGGCTAGCACGCGAACATCGACAACGATAAATCGGGCCTATATATCGATATTTTCTCAAAATATAGTACTGAGAATATGCATTTCTTTTTAGAATATGGTTTTGGTTCTGTGGGCTTGATCATGCTATCAAATCGATTAATTCTATCCATCACGGTGCGCATTCTAGCTAAGGCTGCAAAGCGACAGCGAGAGCGACAGCGGCGCGGGCAGCGATTTCCGCGACACGATAGAAAGTACTGAGTTTGTATTGCACCTCGACAAATCGCTCTCTCGCCCGCTGGCGTCGAGTACGACCCACATTCTCCGCGTCGCTGTCGCTCTCGCTGCCGTACAGTTTGCAGCCTTACAGAGAATCATAGTTAATTGAGTACATTGAATGTGGAATATTCTTTTTTTACTTTATGGCCTTAAATTTGCCTTGGTTACAGAATTAACTACGAGGTATTTTTGAATCTCAAACATATGGGCTTGTTATAAACACAGCGTTCTTAAAGCACGGTTGGATCAGCCTTTGCAGCTGACTTTACATTAACTATATGAAAATATACTTATACAATTTTCATGCGTTCATTATACAGGGTGACTCAGGGTCACTTTCGAAATTCAAGGACGTAAGTATCTAACTATTACGTAGTTAGAGATCATGAATGAAGAGAAAAAATAAAATAAAAAATGAATAATAATTATTTACTGAGTCAACTTAACCGAAAGTTAAAGAATTCTTTATGCAAGCGTTATGCAATAGATACTTAGCAGGTGGTAGAGTGCGTGTGGCGGGAACGCATCTGTGTTTGTGTTGACTGAGGCAGCGGGAAAGTGTAGTAATGTCTCTTTATTTATTTATAGGTAATCCTGGTGATAAATTAAGTACCTACCTACTTTTATTACATAATTATGATCAGAACCGAGTACAGAGTGCTCTCCTTCAATATCTAAAATTTGTCACCAGTCACCCTGTATACTATGGAATTTCATGCTAAAGCGGATACTTCTACTAAGATAATATATCATATAATCCAGCGCAGCGTAGTAACTTTCTATACGCATATAATAAAGCTGAAGAAATTGGAACTACAACTCGTTCAGTTGAATATATAAATAAAGGAAAGTAATTAATTATTTCACCAAAAAAGTCGTTGAAACTAACGCAATATTGATAATACTTAATATCCTTTTGGACTTATACAAATGTTCTTTTTGATATCCCATAATTTTAAGGTTTTGATTCTTACTAAAAAATTATACCTAGAATATAAATACATATACAGATAAACACTCAGGGCCAGATCATTTTTTTTGTTGCGTGCGGGAATCGAACCCGTGACCAATAACGTCTGAGGCAGACAGTGTTAGGTACCCCATCACCAAAGTTGTCGTCTTTCTAGGTATGTAGGATGTACGACAGGCAGTATAAGTGTCATGCCAGTGTAATGTAATCACTGGCATCAGATATTAATATTTAATGACGCAGGGACGACACCTAAATGGTAGGTCTCCTAGAGTTACCAAGGACGGTGCTTATTAGGAACTTAGATAAAATACTTACTCATAGGACACATTCTCATAGGACGTAGGGCTCAGTTCGCCATTACAAAGCTTAGTTAAAGAGTAATGCTCAAGGTCCATACAGTCTCTGACCTGTCAAACTACTTTTTGTTAGGTATGTGAATGTATAAAGATGATATTGCCATTGAAATGCTGCCTGTTTATATCTAAACTATTGGTGCAGACTTGATTTAATTTCTTAGAAACGATATCGGGATTTTCATTTCAAGTGGATGATACTAGTAGTCTATTGAGTAAATTGAGAGGGTAAAATATTAAAATTCTTGCTGCGGTTTCTAATATAAGTAAATAGAATTAACCGAACATGAGCTATTATTTGCACTATTTGTTGTTTTAATATAATTCATGAGTTGTCAAAAATCTGACAGGTCAGCTATGAAAATTAGGTAAGTACCTACTTTTGTTATCTATACTAATATATAGGGTCGCCATATAATAGTCAATAATATTTTAATAGCAGATTAAGACTGATAAATGGGTAATAATTACGAAAAATACGTATATTTTTTAAATATTTTTCATAAATCATAAAGAATTTTGAAACTTTAAAATTTAAGCTTGATCTGTAGTTTATGACTACACAACAAGTAATAAAAACGTGTCCATCTAATTATGTATAGTCATAAAATCTAGATTATTCCTAAATTTTACTCACAGAGAACAATTTTGAAATTTTAATTTATGGAAAATATTGAATAATTTTTTATTTTTGAAATTCATAACCCACTCATCATACCTAATCTGCTATTAAAATATAATCGACTATTATATGCGGATCCTGTATAAAGCTGAAGAGTTTGTTTGTTTGTTTGTTTGAACCCGTTAATCTCAAAAACTACAAGTGAGATTTGAACAATTCTTTTTGCATTTGATAGCCCAACTCTTGAGGAAGGTTATAGACTATATTTTATCCCGAAATTCCCACGGGATTAAAAGTTACGCGGATAAAAACGCGCGCGGTGGGTAGTTTTAAACATATTTCTCTATTTGCTATTAAGTTATTAATAACCATAATATGAAAATAAGGTTCGTGTTATGAAAGGTTACTCAGATTTCAACTCTACCCAGTGTAGATTTTTCAGTTATCTATGGAAGAACTGACAGCAACACTTTCAACCTACAAGGTTTTTGACGAGCTACATATTTGGAGTCACTAAGAATTGAAATCGAAAACGTCTATTTGTCCGCTTAAATTTCGCCTATTCAGTTTCTTAATCTACGTTTTTTTCTCGGAAATATTACCAGAAGAATGATAGGTACCTATGGCAATTATTAGTCGACTTTACACTGATGTGTATATTATAATGAAAGTGTTTCCGTTTTACAGATGTATTAAACTTGTATTCAGTTCGTTGCTTACTATTTTTGGATATTTACCATCAGAAAAGTTTGAATTAAAATACTATCTTTCGCAAACAAATCTTCCAACCTTGTTTTCCATGAGTTACGCATAACAGTATCCATTGTGTGCCCACGATATCAATACAATTCTAGTGTTTGTGAAAACGAAGGTCAGAAGGTATAGGTTTGCTTGGCAAAGTTGAGACTTAAGGAAGTCCCAAATGAAAGTACATGACTAAAGTACTTTAATATTTTTATCTTTATGCTATTAAACTGATAGGGAATTATATAATCTTATTTTACTCTTTATTGTAAACGTGAGTATACACTCTATCACATGATTTAAATAAGAAATCTCATACCTCGATTCTCGATTTAAAACAATACAATTTACGAACGATGCCTAGATAACAAAATCTAGATTTCTATTTTATAGAGGGTGACTGGTGGGTCACTTTTGAAATTCAAGGATAGTTTGAGATCATACATGAAGATTAATATTCTAATAATAAATAAATATTAATTATTTATTGAGTAAACTTAACCGAAAGTTAAAGAATTGATTACGCAACATATGGTTACGCTAGCGTTGGCAGCGCGTGTCAGGTCAAGTGCCGCGATCGACTCATTTGTGTGTAAAGTAAATAATAACATAGTATCTATAGGGAATTGTAGTGAAATATTAAGTACCTACTTTTTTACATAATTATGATCGGAATCGAGTACAGAGTGCTCTCCTTCAGTATCTAAAATTTCTCACCAGTCACCCTGTATAAAAGGAACTTGGATTGATGAAATTCAATATACTCGTAAAATGCTTTCCATTTTTAAATGTATTTTCTAGCCTCTTTTTTACGTGGAATATCTTTGTCCACGTAGGTACTACCTCTCTCTATTTTTTTGCTCTGAAATCGATAGTGTACTAAAAATTTGACATACATAATATCGTTGTATCATAAATTGATTACCTTGTCTTACCAAACATGAAGTACCGCGATAACCGTGTCGGTGGGAGCCTGAAGACCTGTAGCAACAGGTTCTTTGTACAAACCTATTTATTTCATCACTTCCACACTAAAATAACTGTCCTAAGGTTAGCAATATGTTAATGGTATGTGATTCTCATACTACGAGTATATGAATGAGCATATGAAAGATAGCATTATCTATAGTCACCATAACAACTCTTTGTAAAGAGTCTAGGTGACGAGGAGGTATCGGTCGTAAACCACCAGCTGGCTCAGTATTTGGAATGATCTAGGCTTATATTTAAACACTGATCCGAAAATTCCGATGAACTTGGAAATGAATTTAAGATGATTGAAAGTACCCTCCATATTTTTTTTATGATTTACGACTCAGTCTTTTAAAAATGTTTTATGACCCATGTCGCACGTTTTTGATAATTCTAGTGCCTCTATACAGCGGCTTGCTGATATCAGTATGGTGGTCAACTACAACACAAGTCACTGCTTTTTATCCTCAACGTGTCATATCTAACTATTCAGTAAAAGTAATGCGGAAATATGGATATTTACGCAATTCCAAAATCGTCCCATCCGAGTATTACCTATGTCGGGATAATTTTTTTTATAAGTTATTTAGTATAACATCTATAGTCTTTTTTATGAAGATCAAAATATTTTAGGAGAAGGCTAAGAACGACGTGTGGATTCAAACTATGAAGAAAAAAGAATTTTTTTGTTAGGTAAATTTATATTTTATAATTCTCATAAGTTAACAGCATTTTAGTTTAATCTGTTATTTACGACTAAATAGCAAGATATAAAAGCGTTTTCCCAACTATTTCTATTAAGAAATGCGTTAAGCCCCGATTTTTCAATAGGCAGACAAATTTGGTCCCTTAAAGGAAAAAAAAATACTTAAGTAATTTTTTTTGTTATAAATTGAATCCACATATTTTTATTTACTTTCTCTTAAAATGTTTTCATCTTCAAAAAAAAGACCCTGTATATCTATATTTTCTTAACAAATTGTATGGAAAAGGAACATAATTGTTCATTTAATAGGTTAACTGTATTATAATAGTGTAGCGACATAATATATCCACGCAACATGACAACAACGATGACGACATGAAGATTTTTCTACATCGCGTTATTAACTTTTTTACCACAGTTACTACATAAATGTTACTATGTATCTCTTTTTTTAGGAATGGGAACAAATAAAATTAGTTCCTAAGTAAGTAGGCAATACTCTCAAGTCAGATTGACCGGCACAACATTTGATTATAGAGGGTTATTTTAACTAGCGCGTCACTTTTTGCAGGCAGCCTCTCCACATCAATCCCTACGACATTTATTCTACGGCTTTTTACAAATCTTGATAAATAACACAAAAAAAAAAAAATTTTTTTGCTCCCTCTGTTATTTATTACTCTGTATTTTGAGCGTACGCCGATCAAATTAGCGACGTTCTTAAAAAGGGCCTAGTTAAAAGTACCCGTAACCGGCGATCATGTATGCAAAGATTAATGAACGTGGAGGAAGCGAAAGAGGTATGTCTGGATCGAAGCAATTGGTGTTCCCTTGTCTTTGCCTACCCCAAAGGGAGACAGGCGTGAGGTTATTTTGAGCGTCACTCCGCAACCTCGCGTTCCGCTGCCCATGGCGTGACGCAAGGTGCGTGGAATCAGTGTAAAAACAGTAACGCCAGTTTAGAGACAACAAATATTTTTTGAATGGGAAAACTGAAATTATTAATATAAAAAGTCGTAGAACAATTAATGTTGGGATTGATGGGGAGAGGCTGCCTGCAACAAGTGATGCGCTAATTAAACTAAACCCTGTATTAATTGGGTATCTATGAATGTACCTAATGCTTTACGGTAAATACTAAAAAGTACATTCTTATTTTATCTGCATACAGATATTAAATAGCTATTATTAAAAATACTCTGCGATTTAGTATCAGAGTAATAACAGAACTTTTATTATGGGCACTAGATAATATTAAATAAAAACACTGTGAATATCAACGATTGTGCACTGTGCGGGAATCGAACTCGCGAATTCAGAGTGTCCGAGGCAGAAAGTGTTAACACAAAGTCCAAAACAAACATCGCTTAGGAAATATTCAGCAATTATAAAGTATTTGAAAATTATTGGTTATTTCAAAAGATATCATAAAAACCAAACAAAAACGGCAGTTTTAAAAAAAGCAAGCAAATAAAATATAAAAGCATTATTAGTAACAAAACATTATATTTAGCGTCCCATTAATACAAAAGCAACAAAAAAAATAACATATATAAATAAATATTGTATTTGAGCATTTAACAATAAAATCAACAAAACTTGTATAATATCCTTCTTAAAACCCATTTTCTAATAAGGATTATTCAAAACGGTGAATAATATCTGATATATAAAAAAAAAATATTTTTATATTTTTACCAAAATAAATAGTTTTGAAGAAAATTGTGATACTGATATCAAAAAAGCATATATACATAAAAAGCTATAATGGGGAACGAATTAAATGTTAGTAAAATGTTTCAAACAATTTTTTATTAACATTAAAAAACCAAACAGAAAACAAAAAAAAATACAAAAAAAATTATGTCATCAAATGAACAGGTCTTATAGTAAACGAAAGAATATGAGCCATTAAAATTTACATAAGATGTTATCTGTATTACCTTATTTCATACAAAATATCAGTTTTAGTTTTTGTGATAATAAAAAAAGTATTTAAGCTCAGTGAATAAAAATATGTATGTACAGTAAAGAATGTAACTGAAACAAAAAATTGCTATTGTAAATTATTATCACCATCCAAATTTTGCCACGACAAAAACACAATTTTGAGGTTCCCCTGAAAGTTGTAAAACTTCTTCACCATGGCAGCAAATGTCCATTTTGCAAAAAAGGAAAAGGAATTATGCTCGTCAAAAAGGTATTTAAATATTAGTCCAATGGTGTCCATCAATATGGATTCAGTTGAAAAGGGTTTTTTAATACAGTTGCTCAAAAAGTGGCGTATTGCAGGGACGTTTAGCGTTCGGGATGTGGGCTATTGCACACTTGTGCTTTTTCTTTACCTTTTCCGCACTCGTGCGTTTTCTTTCCCAAATGTCAAAATGATGTCCATTAAAAAGAAAAAATCAACCACGAAGTTTTTACTTAAAACAAAATTCATAGAAGTTTTTACGATTCATGCAAATATTTCTGAAAAGAAGCTACTAATTTGTTTCAATATCAGGTAAAATGATTTGATGCAATGAGTTCGGTTAGGTTTCATTTCATTTTATCTCATTAAATTCATTTTCATTTCATGTCAATGCAAAAAATCTAGTAAAGACTTGGCTGTATGGGCATAGTTCCCTTTGCCTACCCAGAATGGGTAAACAAAACAAAAAAAATCTCTGTTTATAATCTTTCACGGCTGGCGCCATTTTGTATATTTTATAAAATTGCTTAATTTTTTCGCAACTGTATTAAAAATAGTCGTTCAGTACACGTGCGGAACCGTCATTGCAACTCGTTCCGACTGTCAACCCTCGCCTTCGGCTGCGCCTCGGCTCGTGTAGACATTTGTCGGAACTCTTTGCAATGACAGGCTTTCCGCACTCGTAATGAAATATACTATTTTAACTTACATCTTAATTTTTTACCAAAAGAAGAAACATGTGTATGTACAATACAGGGTTGATTTATAGTCACCGGACAATTTTTTTTTACACAATAAGTATCATTTATAGGAACGATTTTTGCAAGAAATAAGTATTTATTTTTTTCACAAGGAATTTAATTTATCCCCTTACATATTAACCAAGGCATGGTCACTCTAAATTTCGATTAAAATACAAATGACTACGCGCTACTACACACATTTTGTAGTACTACGTCGTAGTATTATCAAAGAAATGCCGCGTCGTAGTAGCTATGTTCATCAACAGCGACTATTTTTTTAAAAGTTTGTGGTTCCATATTTCTACTTTTTTGTACTGAGCGACACTAAAATAAAGATGCAGGTACGTTTATATCGTATCAAAGAAACTAATATTTAAATTTGGCTGGTGATGAAAAATTAACCCTTATTATTATTTATGTCAAATTGAAATTTGGATTGTGATATTTTCTTTACCTACGAAGTGAATTTTTCTTTTCAACTATTGTGTCTTTACAGGATTACTTTTAATTAGCGCATCATCTCTTGAAGGAGGCTCTCTACATCAATCCCAACAACATTTGTTCTACGACTTTTTGAAACAAAAAAATGTTTGCACCAAAAGAAAAAACTCTACATTTTGTAAGAAGTACCTATTATGATTATGAAGCGATATTTTACTACGCAAGGTGCGCATACCTACGCTCAGAGTAAATAGAGTTACTCCTTTAAGCCGAGGCTATAAATATATATTTTTTATGGCAAAACTAAAAATTTAAAACTATTAATTTAAAAAATGTTCTTGGGTTTGTTCTGGAAAGACTGCCTACTAAAAAGGTAATGCGCTAATTAAAATTAACTCTGTATAAAATAGTATAATTACGCTACAATAATGCTTGTATATTTTTGTTTCAATTTGATAAGTCCGTTCAAGAAAGGCCATTAAAATATGTAATAAGTTATGTATAAAAGACTATGTGAAAGCATATTGATTTTTTTACAGTACAGAACTAAAATTGTACCAAAAATCATGTATTAACAAATTTTAATTGTATTACGAAAGACTTAGAATTTTATCTGGTTTTGAAATACTATCATGATATAAGCTATTAAAAAATAAGTTATTTAAAACGCACCAAAAGGGCAAACAGCAGAAATAAATATAATTCCCAGTTTGTAGCTACTTTTCAAATCAGTTGTAATTATAACATTAATTATTCAATTATATTTTTAATATCAATTTTAACATTAGTAAGATTGCTAAATAATCTTAAACATTCGGACACCGCTATCGCTGGATATGCTGTTCTGCGAATAAATTAAATATATCTCCTGGAGCGCCAATGATCTCCTGGAGGTCTCTGAGGTCTAAGAACTAAGGAGGTTAATACAGGCTTGTTTTTTAGCCACTAGCCAAATTTAAATGTTATTTTCTTTTATACGTACTTGCAAAGACCATTTCTATAAATGATGCTTATTGTGTAAAAAAAAAATGGCCGGTGACTAAGGAAAAACCCTGTATATCTAAAGATGCCTTAGCCTAAACTAGGTTTACGTCATTCTGCTATAAAATTGCCTATCCATTTACCATATATAGGGTCGCCTTATAATAGTCAATAATATTTTAATAGCAGATTAAGAATGATGAGTGGATCATAATAACGAAAAAAAAAAATTTTTTTTTAAAACATTTTTCATAAATTAAAATTTCAAAGAAGTTTTATATGTAGTTTATGACTACACAGCAGGTACTAAAAACGTTTCCATCTAATTGTATGTACTTAGTCATAACGTGTAGATTAATCTTAAAGTTTAATCACAGATATGAATTTTGAAATTTTAATTTATGCAAAAAAGAAAAAAAAATTTTTTTTTTTTTCAAAATTTAATCCCACTCATCGTTTCTAATCTGCTATTAAAATATAATTGACTATTATAAGCGGACCCTGTATAATTAAGTTCTAATGCTAAATTAATACTGTAATCATGCAATATAATTCACATCACATTATTGCATAAGAAAGCCCGCGGTATGGATAATACCTATTCTGTTGTTGAAAAGTAACAGTTATGGGTCAATCTTCGATCATTCATTCGATCAAATTTAAGCCTTGAGCCTCGAGCCTTAAAGGCTTGCAGCTTTAAAAGCTCGGAGCGACTAAAGCTCTTATTTTTATGCTATTGAAGCCCTATATTCATATTTTTTACCATTGTGATGTAAGTTAAGTGGTTGTAAAACGCGGTTTAAATTTTACACAGTCAGAAATTACCTGCGGAAAGAAAAGTATTAATTTTCTAGTACTAAATAATTAATTTCTATTATTTATGGTTATGGTTGATGGACCCATATGGTTATGGACAGTTATGGGTGAATCTTCGATCATTGTTATTGATGAATGGAATATGTTTTGAAAACAAATATCATGCAAGCATTTCACCCAGGTCTTCTAGGAGATATTTCCATCGCCATATTTAAATGACTGGTCAATTATTTAAGGATGCCAAACGCGCGTTTGTAATCAACCTCACCTGATGGCAAGTGGAGATGAGGTCGAAGATGACAGCACACGGGCTGAGGTTCGTTAAAGGAGTGTTGTCGTGACCTTTTCACAAAAACGCCAATATTATTTCTAAAGAAATTAAAATACATATTGCTTTGTTGCTCTTGTAAAGATAACCTCGTGATTATATAAGTACATGTATGACGGTATAGGTGATTACCGATTAGTGTTGTAAATTTAAGCCTTGAGCCTTAAAGGCTTGCAGCTTCAAAGGCTCGGAGCGATTAAAGCTCTCATTTTTATGCTATTGAAACCCTATATTTATATTTTTTTACCATTGTGATGTAAATTAAGTGGTTGTAAAACGCGGTTTAAATTAGAAATTACCTGCGGAAAGTATTAATTTTCTAGTACTAAATAATTAATTCTATTTTTTAGGTGCATTACATAACCCTAATGCCTTCTATTTGAAGGAAGAGAGCTTAAGCCTACAAAGCTCAAAAGCTTCAAGCTAGAACCTTGAAGCCTTCAAAGCTAAGGCTTAGCCTTATATAAAACTATGACCGATCGACCTACATGTTAATTCATAATAAACGAATGCCGAGCATCTTTGGCTGAAGTGAAACCTCATATACATAAAATTTTCTGTTTTCATAGATTAAAAAACAGTACTTTATCGATTTTGATGAAATTTGTACCGAATCACCTATAAAGTTTCTTCTACCAAGTGAAATATCGTAATAAACAGAATGATCAAATTCAATTTATAACTGGCCAAATAGTCGAGTCAAAAATATACGAAAAGGGAATCAAGACGAATTGAGAATCACATATTTTTGGAAGTCACTTGAAAAATGCAAAGAGTAAGCTATTTTTGAATGAAAAAAAGAATATCGTTAAGAAGTTTCGACTGTTTGCTATGTTTTCAAAGCGATCTCTTAGAAATTACTTAACAAAACTACATGGAAACTATAAGTTTTGAAACTTGATAGTGACAGAAAACGCAAATAAGAAAAAATATATTAAAACTGATGCTAAAAATTAAAGAATAATTGATAAGAGTGATAAGTAATTTGCTAGCGAATTCGAAGATATGAAGGTGAAGTATCAGCTAATCAAAAACCAAATAAATAGTTTAAACGCCAACGCTGCGTTCCAGTTTCATACAAAACTGGAGCGTCCGTATCTTACGCGCGTTCGATACGGACGTTCGGAATACGTCAAGCACCGCGTATGATACGCGCGTACGGTACGGAAAATGTTATGAAAGTTTGTATATTTGAATCTCTCTTAGTAAGTGTTATTTAAATCTATGGGTAGGTGTACCTATTTGAAGATACGGACGTACGGTACGCGCGTTCGAACGCGTAACGCAGCGTTGGCACTAAAGACATACACAAACAGAATGACTGTAAGTTTTCCTAATAAAATAAATGGTCGTAATTAACGGCCTGACTGCACGTGAATTTAAAATAGCGATTTTTTATTTCTTATTTTCGTTAGTAATCTGTGCAATTTAAAAAAACTAGCCAATCCAATCACTTTATAACTTAAGTAACTCATTAAATAAGCGCTAGGCGACATTTTTACGCTTAATTTGTCATTTTCGCAGTTAAACTCACCGCCCTATAAATGGATAAGGTTTATTATCTAGATAACCTGTCGTGTGGCCAAAAGTCTTACAAAAAAAATATTTCTAGTCTAAGACCATATCAATAAAATATGTGACGAGACTTATTATTTATGAAACTGACATCTATTTACGGGTAAAACGTGTTAAAAAATATGATTTATGAAGCGACCTAGGTAAAATACTTTTGACAATATCGTTTGAAGTTGGATATAAGCGCAATCCTAATCTTATTTGAGTCGCGTATCACGTACTTTCGAACGCCTTAAATTAAAAAACGTATTTTTAGTCTATGACATTTTAAGAGTTACCTATTAATATCAATAAAATATGTGACAAATCCTATTAACGATTAAAACTATCATGTAATAATAACTCGACAAAGACTGGACCCATTTTTACGAATCAAACTTTCCTTTAAATTTTTAAAGCCAAACATAACCTCAAAATCTCAAATGTCTCAAATATCTACCTACATAAAGCACCATCTACCAAAACATCTTATTAAACTGATGCATTACCTGGGCAACGGTTTGCTCTACTAGCGGGACGTCTTCGCTACGCGACATTTTTACGAATAAATTGTTATTTTCGAAGTTAAATTCACAGCCCAATCCATTTAGGATTAGCAAGGAGGCTTATTATCTAGATAACCTCTTTTATGAACAAACGTCTTAACAATAAAAACAATATTTAGTCTAGTCTATGACATTGGAAGAGTAAATTACTAATAAATATGTGACAACTCAAACTGTCATGTAATAACTACTTATTAGCGGTCAGTTTCAATAACTTACCAAAAAGTTGAAAAGTATGAATTCCTATAAGAAATATCCTATGTCAAAATGTGACAAATGTGTCACTTGAGTATAAAAAAGTATAGCAATTTCTATCTTTACTTTTACTCTCTTTGGTGCGTTATTGAGATCGGCCGTTAAGGAATCAACAAAGTAACCAAAACCTAACCTATTGTAACGAACAAAACTGTCTTTTCAACCCAGACAAAATCTCAAATTTCAAGTTCCAAACATGCTTAAAGAATGAAAAAAATCTCAGAAATCCAAACTCTACATAAAGCACCGTCTACCAAAACATCTTATTGAACTGGTGCATTACCTGGGCGACGGTTTGCTCGGCTAGCGGCACGTCTTCGGTTCGAAGCGCGGCGCGGCTTACTATGGAGTTGGGGTCGGCGTCCAGGATGACTCTGGAATGTTTTTTATAAGGAGGTTAGTAGACGAATGAAAAAAAGTTTGCATTTGGACGGTGCTAACAAAGCTCTGTTACTTGAATCGTCAAGAACTTTTTTTTAGTTCTTGACTTCTTTAGACGGCGCCGTAGTCAATTTAAAGTGGCGTCATGTAGCCTATAACCAGCGGACAATCAAGACGCTTCCAACGACACCTCATTTGTCCAATTATAATAACTAGTTTAGAAGTTACAAGGGAACAGATGAACATCGATACCTACATACATCAAAATCATTACCCTCCTTTTTGCTTCGCCGTATTAGGGTGAATATATGGCACATCAGTTTAAACTTAGGTGTATGGTACTTCTCTTAGGTTAGAACTAGGTTTAGCTTTCAATACCTATAGCGGCTACTAGGTGCAGCTACAAACTGGTGGTAAAACTTAAGTGTATCCTATTTAACTGGATTTTTACCAGGTTGGTGGCCGGCTGTACCTAGTTCGAGCTGACTAAAACTAGGTTTAGCCGCACTTCGGCCATTAGCCGTACCGTAACATATACTTACATAAAAAAATGTTTTATAGACAAAATAATATCGAGAAAGCAATGATATTTGTGGACTCTACTATAGCAGCCACGTAGGTTTGCTTGAGTCCTTCCACACCTGTATAAACTTATAAAAAAAAACGTCTTATCAAAGAGCCCCGCTTCACGGCCACTTTGGCGATGGGGTAAACCTATCTGCCTCTGACGCCAATGGTTGAAGGTTCGATTCCCGCACGGACCAAGAAAAAAAAATCTCCCATGTCTGAGTGTTTATTTATTTATGTACTTATATTCTAGTTTTCCCTCTGGTTTGCTACATGGTATCCCATATCACAAGCTATGCTTAGCTTACTTTGGGGCCATGTAGTTGGTGTGATTGTCTGGGGATTTTATTTTATTTATTTTCTGTAGGACACATTCAAAGTCCGACTGGCTGTCGACCACCCTTTATTTAGAGTCTACCGCTGGTGATGTCATTAAAAGTCCCGTCACTTTTCATTTTTGACTTTATAGCCATCTACCATCTGGTGGGATTAAGGTCAAAAGTGGGGTATTAAAAACAAAGTATCTAGTGTGCGGCGAGTTCTAAGAAGTAGACTCAAAAAAGATTTATATTGTTGCAGTTTGACCGGCGTATAATCTGCTCAGACAAATCAAATTAATTAAAACTTAAAATCAACATTCATCACTACTCCGCGAAATGAGCCCACTGCAGGGCTATGAGTCTCTCCTCCGGGTGACTAGGTTTAGGCCATAATCCACCAAGCGGGCCCAGTGCTGGTTGGTGGATGTCAGAATGTTCAGGGTGCCGAAATGGCTGAAAAACCCCAACGACTACTGTATACAAGTATACAGCACCCGGGACCGACAGCTTAACGTGCCCTCCGAAGCACGGAAGTCGCCATTTGAAATGAACGGTCGGCGGTCACCCATCTTAGTACCAACCGATATGCATAGTAACCACGGCGCCACGACGACTTCATATCTTTTTTAGATCAAGATATTTTTTTAAATTCCCATGCCTAAATGGAATATGTCATACACTTTATAAACACGAGAATATGCTATACTGCCTAAATAATTCGGTGTCTTTCCGAAACTCGAGTTAAAATTTAAAATGTAAATATACGCGATAAATCCGGTTAAAAACTGTTTTATTTAATAGTATGAATCGCGAAAACTTAAGACAATATTAACCTTGGTTTTATAATAAAGATTTATTTATTAATCTATTGCAGAAGCCCATGAAGATCCATTCAACCGTTCTCACTTGATTGAGGAACAATCATACAAAGATGTATTCTTTAAACGTTTCAATTTTATTATAGGCTGATAAATGATCAATTATAAGTAAATGTTTTTAAACTAGCATGGTTATCAACTTGTAAAAGAACTATACAAATAGGATATTAACCATGTTTTGCACTGACTTTTAGTTCTCGGTATTTCAGCACCATTGTCTTCATGGTGTAGTGCTAAAATATCGAGCTATCTAAATAAAAATTCTCGAAAGGAATTCCCGAAACTCCCACGGGAATGGGAAATATAAGACTTTTTACCCGCGTACAAAGTCAAGGAAATAAGCTCGTTAAAAATTTGTCAAAACTTACCCAGCATCGCAGATCTCATCCATAGCTAACATGACAGCATCCAAGTTGTCTAACAGCGCACGTCTTTCCACGTTGCGTCGTACTAGGAGACTGACGGACTCGTACAGGGCGTTGAGCACCGATTGCAGAATCAACTGGAAGTTGCCAGTGGAGAAAATATAATTATGCTGAATATTGTAGGCTTTTAACGGGATTTTAAAACAAGTGCTGATGAGCTCGAAGATAGCAGCAAACAAGTATGAAAATAACTCTTTATAGAACTCAGTACCCCCCAGTTCCCCAGACCTACCAGCGTGAAGGTCCTCCTATCCTCTAGCCATTCCCTTTTCCTTAAAATCCTTTGTAAATATATCCGAGATTTTAATATCTCTCTGTAAATATGTAGTTAGTGAATTGTTGTATTATATGTATATGTTACTACTAATTGTATATTAATAGTGTTTGTTGGTGATGGTAATAACTGTGTTGTCTAATTTTTGTAAGTATCTCAATGTCTGGTCTACGTTAAATTGTCCTGTTAATTGTGAAATGAAATTGATTTAAAACATCACTTCTAATACCGTGTCTATCTCATCACGTGATACTGGCAGTAATAGCACGTCGCCTGGTATCGACGGCTGGTTGCCATTAAACTTAAAGAAGAAGAAGAACTCAGCCACTGGAGTGGTGATATTTGGCAGCCGGTTTTCTATGAAGGTTGGTCACTAGCCAGGCATACCTTGATGGGAACATCAACCAACCTACCATATTTACTTTTGAACTTGAAATTTCCTTATCTTTACATATAGGGTCCTCCTATAATATTCAATTTAATTTTAATAGATTAAGAATGATGAGTGGGTCTAAATTACGGAAGAAAAAAATTTTGACAAATATTTTTCATTAAATAAAATTTCAAAATGTTTCAAAGAGATCACTATGTAAGTTTAATCTTTTGTTTATGACTACACAGCAAGTAATAAAACGTTTCCATATAATTGCATGTAGTCATAAAATGTAGATTAAACTTAAATTCAATAAGAAGAATTTTGAAATATTAATTTAAGAAAAATATATATTTTTTTTTTGTTATTAAATTTCATACCCGCTCATCATTCTTAATCTGCTATTAAAATATAATTGACTATTATAAATGGACTCTGTATACTTGTAGCCAGTTTTCACAGTTCCTTATATTCATATAAGTTTTTTTTTTACCAGATTTTCTTGCTAATTATTGCTAAAATTTACTTACACTGTGGACACAAGTTAACCCAGTTAAATAAGTCTTTTATAAGAATATACTATGCTGGATTTTATTTTGGACATAACACAATCTAGTACAAAACCTAGGCAAGACTTGTGATATGGGAATCAGACATCATACACAACTTCTTTTTAAAATAAATATTAACTTATAATAGCAAAACACCCAGACAAATGATAAATATGTGTTGAAATAGAGATTGTAGTCCCAAGTTCTCGTCAAAAAAATTAAAAGGGCCTAGGGAAGAAAATTGTAGCATAGCATTGATCTCAACTGCAATCACCAAGATTAGCATTCATAGCATTATTATCATTGTTCCACAAGGTTTCTGGGAACAATTTCATACTTCAAATGAAGGTGAAATAGATGATAAGAAATCTGATTCAAATAACTTGAGTTCAAAATATGGTTTAAATAAATAGCCCTGCTTACTTGCACAAGAATTGTAGAAAGATGAGTTTTGTAAATTGCACCATCTAATCAATTCTTCAATTCAATTTAAAAATAGAAAGTGAAAACTACAAGGGAATTAATTATTATGGTAATAAACCAGGAGTTTTAATTTCCAGTTTACAATATCATTGCATCCATATGGAATCTAATCCAGGTTCAGTTAGAGTGCATATTGGAAAAACATGTCTGTCCAGGCAGAAACAAAATATTATGTTGTTTTTTTGGACATCTAAACTTCATTCTAATACTAAGAATATGTATATGGTCATGGTACATGTATATGGTCAAAATTTGGCTGTATACAAATAAGTAACCCAAACATACACACCAACCATGTAGACCCAAAGTAAGCTCTTGTTAACATGAAGACCACAGAGCGGGATTGGAGGTAACCTAGTATCTAGTCCTATCTAGACTTGAGCCAGTTTATAAAAGTTTGTTTCCTAAACTGGTCTGACTGGGACTCAAATCCAGGTCCTGTAGCCACAGACAAACACTTGAACACTGCACCATCAAGGCCGTATTCACAAACATATGTGTATTGGTAACACTACATTCGATTCACGGCCAGACCAAAACTATTAATTTATGAACAGTATGAAACATTTACTATAAGTTTGGACAGTCCATAAGCATTTTGTGCAAAAAAATATCATTAGGTGCGAATATTTATGAAAATATGTATGTTTGTGAAATACTCTAGGTATGCTGTGTTAATTTTGATAATTGGAATATTAAAAATAAGACTAACTCAAGGATATATAGACCATTACATTTCAGCAAGGTTTAATGTTTTACTAAACAGATTCAACTTTTAAAATTTCATTCAGGTCTTCATGGTTCATTGGCCAAGTGTTTGTCTGCTAGGTGAAAGGTCCAATGTTTGAGTCCCAATTTATAGAAAATAAACATTACCTCATTCTCATGTGAGCTGCCCATTACATAGAAGAATAAATCCACATTATTTTTGTAGACACAGGTTAATCCATCCAACATAATGATTTCTGCATTTGCCCTGAAAATCAGTATAAAATAACAATATGAATACAGGGTGGGTCACTTTCGAAATTCAAGGATGTGATAGTTTGAGATCATACATAAGAGAAAAAATTAAATAAAAAATAAAAATTAATTATTTACTGAGTAAACTTAACCAAAAGTTAAAGAATTCATCATGCAACACATGGTTACACTGGTACATATGTACGCTCGGCACTATCAATACAGTATAGGTAGGTAGATATAGATGGCTTCACTGATGGTTGTTGACCTAGTACAACTCTTTATTTATTTATAGGGAATTCTGTTGAAAAATTAAGTACCTTCTTTATTACATAATTATGATCAGAAACGAGTAGAGTGCTCTTTTTCAATATCTAAAATTTGTCACCAGTCACCCTGTATAATAATATTGTTAAGTTTTCATGATTATATTACTTTATTGGCAGTTGTGATGTCTATGCAATAATATCCAATCAAAAAAGTATTTTATTTTGAATATTAAGTCATATTTTAGTGGTACTTTCTGCATACACCTTTTTGTATACATTCCTACAAACTTGGTCATTGCAACCTATATTAGTAATTTGTCCCGTATGAGGCTTTTCATTTTCTCATAATCAATAAAATAAAGGAATAAGAGAGAGCAATAATAAATAAGAATCTTCCTATAGGTACTCACCTATGTGTTTTGTTGAATAGATTTTTCTCAAAGGCTTTTTGTTCCTTGTTTGTTGTTAGAATATTTTTGTCATAATACTTTGCGAGAATTCTGTTGCCATCGTTGTCAAGAATGCACATTCCTTTAACAATGTACAAGGTGGGTTCCTGAAATATTAGATGAAAATAACTTAATGAAATTTATAAGTAATGAATTATATCTTCATATATTTTCGTCTGCGTTAATCCAATTAATTTTGATGCTATTCGCTTCATGTTTATACGAATAAAAACGTATGGTTTTGATAAAATTGAACAAAAACTATCGTATGTTTGCATACTTTTTGGATAGCCGGAAATTCCTAGAAAAAGAGTGAAACTTCAATCCAAAAATACGACAGTAGTTGACTTATTGTGGACTTACAAATAACGATCCTTCCATGTTGTAATGTACCATGTTATGTTTATTTTAATCAAAGTATAAACTTCTCTATCGGCAAGTTACCAAAACCAACATGAAATCGCTCGAGTGACGTGTAATTTAATTTTATATTATGACTTTTGTGACATTGACATCTGTCCGATATAGCACTTTTTGCCCCGGTAACAAGCTCATTAAGCAAACATGTAGGACTTTGAATAACGTTACTTCTATCATACATAAGATCTTCTTCTTATAAAATCAAGCTAAGTAACATTACTTGGGCGCCTTTTTACCGTTTCATAAATTAACGTTATCTGTCACGGTGTCAGTACAGAAGGCAGCAAATCAAGCGTTACAAACTCTTTCCCCAATCAATTTAACTTAATGTCGAGGGCATAGAGTTCAGATTCAAGTACAATTTATTGACAGGTTTAGAACGCTTGATCTGCAACTATCTGTATATACATTAGTTTCTAGAAATAACTTTTTGCAGAGCTGCTTCTTTCTAAGAGAAGCGAACAAGTTTTTCAAAGTTTAGATTTTTGGCGAGCATGTAGGTAAATATAGCATAACACATTGAAAAATTGTTTTGCATTAAATACACACATGTGCAGAAAGAAGTGACAAAAAATACACATGTATGTAAAAATGAGGAGATCTGTAGGAGAATTAAAGTCATCAACATTGGTCGAGGAATAGTGGGAGAGGGCAGGACATATAGCGAATCGATGGCCGATGGGGCGGAAAGGTTCTGGAATGGCGGCACTGGGCACCGAAGCGTGGGCAGGCCCTTCTCGAGCTGGACCGACGATCTGGTAAAGATCACGGGAAGCCGTTGGATGCCGACTGAGCTGGACCGATCATAGTGAAATCTCTGCGGGAGGATAATGAGAGTTCGTGGTTAGATGATTTTTTTTTTTTATAAATGACTAAGCCCGCGTTTGACCTCAATCTCACCTGATGGTAAGTGACGATGAGGTCGAAGATGAAAGCACACGGGTTTAGGAAGGAACTGGCTCTTTATACAATATTGCCGGAACACATTACCGCCGGAGCGGTAATATTTGGCGGCAGACTTTATATAAAGGGTGGTCGCTAGCCAGGCGGACCCAGAAGGGATCCTACCACCAAGCAAAATTTGATGATGATGCAAAATGATATACCTACCGAGCCAATTTATTATTATAATACTGAAATAAAACACCAACACTAAGATTTGTTCACTTTTAATCAGTTAATCTTACAAGAATGTCATCTAAAAACGAAGCTGGCGCTGACAATGTGTTTTGGTGTCACGCCCACCCCAAATACCATATTACTGTCATCACATGACAACAGCAGCCTACAATTCTATTTCCCACTATACAGCTGCAATAATATGCAATTATATCCGCTAGGGGATTACGAGTACTTGGGGTTTCATATAAAATACAAACGTAGGTACTTAGTAGTGTTTGCAGGCCGCTAATAATTAGGCAGATGTACATACTCAGGCTCTGGTATAAGTCTGGGTGATGGTTCAGGCCTTGGTTCTGGTCCAGGTTGTTGTTCAGGTTCAAGTAGGATTTTACGATTTCTGTCCTGAAGTTTGAATAATCTATACTCTATAATCTATATTTGTTTAAACATGCTAATATCTCAGGAACTACTGGGCCGACTTGAAATTCTTTCACTGTTAGAAATACTCTTTTATGGAGGAAGGTTAAGGGAAAGGAAAGGACTAAAGGTTATCGTCAAGCTACAACCAACAGAAGCAGAGTATCAAAGATAAATGTAATCGGAACGGGAGATTTTTTACCTTCTGAGAGTTGCTGTTGTGTGTGCTGCATAAACGGCTGAAAATATGTAAAAATCATGTATGAGAACTATTCCTCTAAGTCCTAAAAAAGTCAGCGACAACATATATATTTTTTGTTAGGGAAAGCAACTTTTCCACACAGACGAAATTGCTGGCAGAGTCAGTAATAAATAATAAGGAAAACACAATGTTTTATGATAACTATGTACACAGATATAACATTTGTGGACTAGCACACTCGACTAGCAAGTTCGCATTGTGTTACATGTTATCATTTTATTACCTGATAGAATGCTGGATGGGCCTTGGTAAATCCTGTAGCATTGAATTGTTACTTGCCACTGCATGGTTTTTGTCACAGAAAGACCACAAGCAATGCATATCATAATATGCCCAAACAAACGAATATCACTTGCTGGTTGCGAATGTAAACGTTCATAACATGATGGGTGACAAATGTTGGCATCCTGTGGACCCTGAAACAAACTTAATACGAGGGTGGATTGAAAAGTTCGCGGCCTAGTCAAGAAAACAGAATAAAGTACATACAAAAATATTTTTATTTTTCGACGTAATCTCCATTTAGCTCTATGCACTTCTTCCATCTGCTTTCCAGAGCTTCCATACCTGTTTTAAAAAAAGATTCCTCAAGGTTTTCAAAATACAGGTTAACAGCGGCTTCGACCTCTTCATTCGTTAAAAATTTCTGCCCACGGAGGTGTTTTTTCAGGTTTGGAAACAGATGAAAGTCCGAAGGTGCCAAATCAGGAGAATAAGCTGGATGTGGCAACAATTCGAAACCACAATCACGAATTTGAGCCATAGACTCGACAGACGTGTGGACTCGGGTGTTGTCCTGGTGAAACAACACTTTCTTTCTCAGTAATCCTGGGCGTTTCTGTTTAATTTCTTCACGTAAACGGCGCAGAAGGGTGCTATAGTACGCAGAGTTTATTGTTTCGCCTTTTGGAAGATAGTCCACCATAATGACACCCTTAGCATCCCAAAAAACCGATGCCATCACCTTGCCAGCCGACAGAATTGCCTTTGCTTTTTTCGGAGTTGGTTCACCTGATTTTTTCCATTGTTTGGATTGTTGTTTTGATTCTGGGGTATAGTGGTGAACCCAGGTTTCATCCATTGTCACAAATCTGTCAAGAAAACCTTGTGGATCAGCCTCGAACATCTCCAAACAGTCGCGAGAAATCGTGAGTCGAATTCGCTTTTGCTCTACTGAAAGCAATCTGGGGACCTACCTAGCCGAAACCTTATAAAAGCCGAGTTCATGGACAATGATGTTTTGCGTTCGTTCATATGAGATGCCTATAGTGTCTGCAATTTCTCTGTCTCAATCTACGGTCTTTCAATATGAGATCACACACTTTATTGATGTTTTCTTCGGTCATAGACGTCATTGGCCTGCCGGAGCGAGGGTCATCTTCGATGTTCTCTCAAATCAAAATCAAATCAAATCATATTTATTTGCATGAAAATGTGTACAAAAGTTGGTTGAATATGTTCTGCGGATCAACAATTTCTACTGATAGTCAGCGTGCAAATGTTAATTATAAACTATAACATTAATTTTTATTATAGGAAATATGTCATAAAATTATAAAATGTCAAAGATAAAATATAAAACTACTACAGAGAATTCAAAATGTCAAAATATTTTACAAAATAGTATACATAATATATAACATTTATTACAATACAAGCTAGAATACATCATCAATCTAATAGGTAACATTCATACATTATAATTTCGAGTCCATAAAATATTCATTAATTGTATAATATCCTTTTGTTTTAAGTAAGTTAAGTATTTTCCGCTTGTATTCTATGAATTGTAAGTTTTTATACTGAACAGGGAGATGATTATAAATGTCAATTGCCATACAGTATACATTTTTACTGAAAACTCTCAAGTTTCTGGGTGGCATGTAAAGTTTCTTGCCAAGACTGTCTTTATTTCTAGTTCTCAGATTCATAAAATCCCCCACTGTCTTAAAATATTCTATATGTTTTTTGACAAATAATAACATTTCAAGCAAGTAAATGCACGTAACAGTGAGTAATTTGAGCTCAGCAAATAGAGGCCTGCATGAGTCTCTAAGACTAGCTCCACAGAGGGCTCTAATACATTTCTTTTGACACCGAAATACATGGTGGATTTCAACAGAATTACCCCATAAAATAATACCGTAGCGAAGAATAGACGCCACATACCCATGGTAAGCAAGCATTGCAGCTTGTTTGTTTACGTTTCTTGATAGTCTACTAATAACAAACACGAAGCTATTATTTTTTTTACATAAATTATGTATATGTGGTTTCCAGCTACAATACTTGTCTACTGTTAGTCCTAAAAATGTCGTCTCATCAACTCTTTCTATTCGTGTACCCTGACAGTACAGCTGAACCGTCCCATGGGTAGTCCGGTAGGTTTGGTATTGAATATAATTCGTTTTTGTCATATTAATAGTTAAATTACATTTATCTAGGTATTGAGTAACAGAACTTAGTGCTTCATTGGCTTCTGCTTCTAAAGAAATTAAATTGTTTGCCGTTATGTTTACAGTGCCACCAACTTATCTGTTCAGGTGGCGGCGTCGCTGTGGTCGTATCAAGTGTTGCCATTTATATATATTTTGCAATGATATGGTACAGTTTAATCACAATTATGAGTTAAACATTTACTTTGTACTTGCTTAAACAAATGGAACAAAAAATAATAAAAAAATCATAAAATGGGTCAACAAATTTATTTATATTTTATAACAGTATGTATGATCGTCATGATACATTGTCAGTGGACGAACCCCAGGGATACTGCTACTTATTGGATCACACTGCATATCGTCTTCAGAGTCGCTGCTCTCGCTTTCACTATCACTAAGCAATGTAATGATACACGGCTCATCCAAGTGTGCATCTTTCTTTCTGTACTCTTCATGAAGATTTTTCACATGATGGCAGTATTTCATCCATTCAGCTGATGAGATCTTTCCGCAGGCATCCGAAATTAAATCAGGCATGTTAGCACTTGACTTTGGAATATTTGTTTCTGCCACTTTTCGTTTCATTGAACTCCATACCATTTCTATGGCGTTCAAGTCACAGTGATACGGTGGGAGACGTAGTATTTGATTCCCATTTTCTTTTATTATTTTGTCAATCTCGTACTCTGGCACGTCTTGTTATTTTTAATTAATTCATATAACTGAGGCTTTGTCATTTGTGCTGAAAATTCCACGCCCCTTTCTAAAAGCCACTTTTGCATATCAGCCTTATTATAATTTGAGTTGGGGCTTCGGTTAACGCATATGCTATGATACGGCGCGTTGTCCATTACGATCAAAGACGGTTGCTGCAAATTTGGCAATAACTTTTCGGTTAACCATTTCTTGAAATTCGTGCTATTCATTTCGTCGTGGTAGTCGCCACTTTTAGTATTGGATTTAAATACCAAAAGGGCATCCTTTACAAAGCCTTCTTCGCTGCCTGCATGTACAATGATCCATCTCTGACCTTTTGCAACTGGCTCTAAATCACCATCTTCTTCAGGGCCTTGCCAGCATTTTCCAGTCGAGTGTGATGAATTTATATAAGTTTCATCTAAATAAATTACAGGTTTAGTATTTTCACGCTCGTTATCTTTAAGTTTCTGTAAATATGATGCTCTCCAAGCACATATATCATTCCGTTCGCAAAAAACTTTTCTGTTTGTTTGCGTTCTTCTAAATCTAAATCCAATTTTTTTTAACAATTTGCGAAGCGTTTCACGACTGCCCTTAAAATTTATCTCTTCACGTAGTACGTTCAATAATTTTGGAATAGTTGGTATTTCTTTTTTTATAGAGTAAAATTCATGAATTTTTCTTCTAATAACACCTATATTGAAGTCGTCCATTTCAATTTTACCTGAAGTCCTGTTTCTCTTTTTGCCTGGTGTTTCAATTTTAGTGCCACATTCTTGAGCCAATTTTTGTTCATTAACTAACTTGTGTAAGAATCGCTCAGAAACACCTGAAATAAATGAGATAAATATATGTAAATATAAAAATCATTTAGAATTATCATTTTTTAAAGTTATTGGAATTAAAATGTCGAATTTGACGAGATTAGAAATACGGCTTAAATGCCAAATATCGCAAATTGTTTATTTAGGTAGTCATAATAACATTAATATTTTAATTGAAGCTTTAATGTTCCCATAATTTGTTTTTAATCCTCTTAGGAAATTGATTTTCTTGTATCTAGCAACACTGACCTGTCGCTGCAGCAACGCGTTCATACAGCTTTTCGAATGGTATTATTGGCTGCTGTGCACGTTTTTCATCCTTCATAAAAGCTAATACTTTTAGTATAATTATTCGTGCATCACTTTTTACAGCCTTAGGCATTTTAGAAACACTTATTACCACAAAAGTAAAAAATAAATCACAAAGAGCACCCACACTAATCAAAACTGACAGCGGAATGACATTTCAAAATGGCGTCGCTAGTTCTTCATTTGGCCACCTGAACAGATAAGTTGGTGGCACTGTAGAGTTATGTCATCCGCAAAGAGTATGCACTTATGTTTCGTTGCAGCAGGGAGGTCATTGATAAATAAAATGAACAAAAACGGTCCCAAAACACTGCCTTGGGGAATTCCATAAGAGTTTTGAATTTGGTACGGTGACCTACAATCCCTAACCGTATTACAACTGACTTGTGTTATTTCAACACATTGGTATCTACATTTTAAATAACTTTCTATTAAATTAAGTGCGTTACCTCGTACAACGTATGACTCCAGTTTATTTAGTAGAGTCTTATGGCAGACTAAATCGAAGGCCTTGCTCATATCAAGAAATATAGAGAGTGTTGGTAAACCAGAGTTAATAGATTCTGTGACAAGTTTCAATAAGGCAAAGCAGGCAAGAGTGGTATTTCGATTTTTTCTAATTCCAAATTGATTTTCATGCAAGAGGTTGACTGAAGAGAAAAAGCTTTGCAGTTTAACTAATATTACTTTTTCGAATATTTTGGACAGAACTGATACTTTAGTAATGGGTCGAAAGTTATTAACGTCGAGAGTGGAGCCTTTTTTATGTACTGGTTTTACAATCGTCTTTTTCAGCCGTTCTGGAAATACACCTTCTTTTAAAGATAGATTTATAATATGTGTCAAAGGCTTTAGTAATAGTAGGGAACAGGCTTTTATAAGTTTTGTGTTTATATTATCATACCCTACTGTGTTAGTGTTTTTTAAGCCTTTAATAATCATATGTACCTCCTGTCGTAAAACTGGCGTTAAAAATATAGTTTGCGTAATAGATGTGTCAGTAATGCAGCTTTTATAAAAGTTATTAATTTTACAACTAGTATTAATGTAATAATTATTAAAAATCTTAGCAATTTGCGAAGCATTTCGAAGCATTTTCATCTCGTCCACGTTTAAATTCTGCAACCCATTTTTTCACAGTGGTATAAGACGGGGCAGATTCCCCTAATGTTGTTTGCATGTCATTGGTGTTAATCTTTTTTTAAACAAATATTTAATCACAGCACGTTGTTCAAATTTCTCCATTAGTGAAAATTTGTTCTAGACACGTATTTATATTGTTCGTAAAATTTTATTTAAACAAGATATCAAATTGAAAATTCGCGGGCTGACAAATGAATAATGACAGTTCAAAATGACGGCAGAAAAAATAACAAAAGTTTTTTTTTAATGGCCAGGCCGCGAACTTTTCAACCAATGTAGTATATTATCAACTTCTTAAATTAATATTCCATATTAATGATCCACGACATCGTTTCATTCTTCAATAAATTTCGTAATCGCAAATTGCAACATGTGAAACGTTCCTGATGCTGCGAAGGTGCGCATAATACGCGTTGAGTTTTATACGATCTAGGTATTACATTTTACCACCAACAGTGGGCGATAAAAAAACGCCACTATTTAAAAACGCTGCCTTGTGAACAAACAAATACTTAGAAGTACATTTGTTCTATTCAAACGCTTTTTTAACGCGCGTTAAAAAATCGCTAGCACGAACTAGGGCTTATTATCTGTGTTTCGCACGGTCTTTACGAAGTTTTCGCGCGCCATAGATGCATATCAGTAAAATACTTATAATTATTTCTTGAAAGTCCTATGAGAAAAATAAACACATATTTAACTACCAATTATTTTACTGATATTTTTAACTAGGATGATATATTTATAGACAGTAAGGCCAGTCGTTTAGACGTCTATTTTAACAATTCACTAAACCTCATGTTTACCTAAAGAGCTCAGGCTTTGATAAATTAGTTTACATAAATAAAATGTATTCATTAGACGTGACGAGTTGATTGCGTTTAATGGGCATTGTTCATATTTTTACCTATTCTTTTTATTGTATTTTATTTATCCTGACGGTATTTCGAATGACGAATTTGAATAGGTAGTTTTATTTTTAACTGGTTCGGTTAATTGATATTGATTTTTGATTTCGCAGAGATGACTTCATCACTGGCACAAATTTTATAAACATGTGCCAAAAAATATATTGATGTTGTATGTGTCACTTGTCAATATTATCTGCAAATATAATGAGGAGTTTTCTGACAGCTCATAAAGATTAGTTCAAAAAACCTTTATAGATGGAATTTTTAAAAAGCCGAAGGTAGGTATAATATAATGTAGGTAAGTGTTATCTGCCGTATATGGTTATATAAGTTAAATTTCTGATACAGACGTCAATTAATTTATGTAAACGCAGTGTGAAATAAAAAGCTATATGACAGACAAGACTTCGCCTTTTGTAAAGCGCCATCTATCGAAGCTTTTTGTACTATTTTTGTACCGTTTTGTTTTTTTAATGAGCTGCCAGAAAACCTCTCATTAAAACAGTAAATAAATACAAGTTCAAAAAGATATAAGTAATAGATTTTTCAATGGTCATACAGAAACAAGATTTTGCAATAAAATAAAATAAAAAATGTAGATTTTAGATTTGCTTACGCAAAAATGGTCTTCACAGCAAAGCATCGTACAAATCTTCAAATATTCGATATTTGCTTGACGACACCACTTCTCTCGTAAGTAAATTTTCTCTGATTCGCACAAAAATCTTATCGGGGCTATTTGTTGCATCATTAAACAAGTAGAAACATAACATTTTCTTAATGCCATGATAAAATTTTTATTGTTTAATTTAGTTAGCTTGAAAACACAGTTTGGTTTGTTTTGTTTATAGTTTTTGGCCGTTGAATTTTGTTATTTTTTTTTATTGGGCACGACGTCGGTAAATTTTGTTAAAAATCTACAAAATCCTAGTATTTGTAAATATTTTTAAGAAATCAAGTAAATTAAACACAAAACTTACTCCTCTAAATGGTTTTTCGTATAAAATGTTCTAAAAAAAAATGAACCATTTATAAGTTTCCCTAAAATATACAAAATGACTTCGAAATTCGAGGACGTGAAAGTTTGAGATCATACACGAAGATAAAAAATACATCAAAATTTAAAAAAAAATTACTGAGTAAACTTAAACGACAGTTACAGAATTCATTACGCAACGCATGGTTACACTGGTAACTACCTGGTAAGTGCTTATCATGGACGTACCACTGAGCTATTAACACAGAATAGGTATGTAGGTATATTATATGGCAATCTTAGCTATAGATGACTCCACGAACGGTCGTCGAGCATTCGTGAACTCTTTATTTATAGAGAATTTTGTTGAAAAATTAAGTAGGTACCAACTTTTATTACATAGTTATGATCAGATTCTCCTTCAATATCTAAAACTTGTCACTCTTTCAAGTTCCGCTTATTTATGGGCTTTTTGATTGTTTTCTGTAATGTATAAATAAAATAATAACAATAAGTAACAAGATTTCCAGTAGGTAGTTATCTTATAGGGTGTCATCAGCATGGTCTTTCAGGTGTGATCATAAGGTCGACTCTTGAATACCTACATAACGACAATTTAATTGGTGTAAAAATGGTTTCTGACCATTCATTTTCGGCGTATACAGCACCCGGGACCGACTGCTAAGGATGCCTTCCGTGCGGTCACCAGTGTTGCTTACCCAGTAGTTTCCCTGTTTAGTTTCCTATTTTCGTATAATACCTATGTTTGATAAATTTAATTCTCGGTCGCTAAAATACATTTATGACGTTAGGATGTCGTTTGAAAGTTCAGGTAACTTCCAGTTTTGTAGGTTCCCAGTGAACTAAATTATTACGAAGATGGTTTTAGACATGACCTTTTCCTATGTATTTTTCCAATGTCTCATAGTAAAGGGACATGCCCACTCTTCCTTAGAGAAAATGCCCAGTTCCAAGCGACTTGACTTATTGTTATAATGACTCTGGACATGCTAGCATTAGTAGTAATAGAAAATTATTTCAAATAAAGTATGCGTTCATGAGATATTACATCTTTATTTTTACAATTGATCAATTTCCCAACACTACATTTCATACCACAGAATGTGTTTTATTATTTGAAAAGAATTGAAATTGCATATTAGCAGTGCATTAGGCATTAAACATTGCTGGATACGATAGTTTCTTTAATGATTTTTTAACTTTTTATGATAGATTATGATTCACATTATATACAAAACACAACACAAACAAAATGGCCGGCTGGCTGGCTGACTGAGGCTGACTGACTGACAGTGAGTGAGTGATGTACCAGACAATCGATGTTCGCATCAACCGATTTAAACTGATTTCTCGATTCGATCTATCGATCGGTTATTTATTTGTACATTTAAATACCAGAAAAATATATTTCTACATGTTTTTTAATAAATCCTTTTACATATTCTTTACAGTAAGTAGCCAGCTAGTTTTGTAACAAACTTTTTTAATATAATAGAACGAATTGTTTTATGATATTTAAAATACTTTTCTCATCACATTAATAAAAGTAATTTATAAAATGATATGCATATCATTTATAAGAAAAAAGTTTTATAATAATCGATTACTTTGTTTGATGTAACAAAAAAATCATGAGTAACAACACTAGTTTTTGTAGACTGAAAAAACTCACATTCTCATCGAAAATAGTTTCCGGTCATGGCAACAGTTTATTTATTTCTTATTTTTACGACGTTCTTTTTAAGTGAATTGATTAGTTCAGATATATATTAAAAAATAAACATCGTTTTGTTGAATATATCAAGTTTTCCTTGGTATCAAGCATTTAATGGGCGTGTCCCTTTAATTCTGATTTCAGTTGTATATGTGAAACTCTAAATATAAGTGATTCGTACATTGTTCAACTTGTAGCGACATGCAACATCAGCATATTTTGTAAAACCTAACTAAAGCGTCTACAGCGGGCAGTCGTGTCCCTCACCCGCTCTGTAACGCTAGTCTTTTATATATTGTATCACACACGTAATGTTTTAATACAGTGAATATTCTATTTAATTGATTTTAATTTCACGCACCCAGTCTACATATTAGCAACCTTCTGATGAACTAGAGTTAAAATTTAAAGTGGTGCAACACAGAGTAATAAGGTAAAATTATTTGATTTGAAAATTAATTTAAGGCACCGATCTGAAACTTAAAAAAACGTAGGCTTACCTTACCTTACCTACTAATAATAAAAAAATTAAAAAAAAACGGATTTGGATGAAACTTGGCATAATGAAAGTGTACAGTATGGAATAGCATATTGGCTACTTTTATCCCGATATTAATGTTATAAATGTGAAAGTATGGATGTTTGTTCCTCAATCACGGCAGAACGGCTCTACGGATTTGGATAAAATTTAGCAAAATTATAGTGTACAGTCTGGCATAGCACATAGGTTACTTTTTATACCAATAGTCCTGCGGTATTCGAAATTGTGCGGCTAAAATCGCACGAAACAGCTAGTATTATAAATGTGAAAGTTTAGATGGATGTATGGATGTTTGTGCCTCAATCACGGCAGAACGGCTCAACTGACTTGGATGAAATTTGGCATAGTGATAATGTTTAAGAAAGAAAATAATTTATTGGTGTATTACATCAAATTATAAGTAAGTACCTAATACAAGCAACTACTAAAAAAAAATGAAAGTATGGAGATAAAGTATGATATAAAATAAAAATAAATCATATAATAAAGTATGCTATATAATATATGTGCTTAAACAGAAAAGGGTACCTAATAATCTGGAATATATTCTACCAAATGGTTGCCACTCAGCAGTGCGATCACAGAACTTTATCGAATCGTTTGTTAACGAATGGTCGTATAGTATGGAGACGGTTTTAAAGAAAAAATTGAAATCTATCCATTGCCGCACGGCCAGCATAAATAAATGTGTGCCTTGTTAATTTTGAATGTTTGTAAACATGTTGTACTCATAAATATCTGTAAAATAAAAAAATATAATGTTACTCAAAACTTGCAACCGACTCCATACTATACGAGCTATACGAGCATTCGTAAACATTCGTTAATGTACGATTCGATAAAGTTCTGTGATCGCACTGCAGCTTTGTTGCCATAGCATCACAAGTATGCTCCGGCGCTGATTTTCAGTGGAACCATTGGGTATACATTGGAGGCAAATATTTATGTTATTAACTGAATTGCAATAAGTGGTCAATGTTGGCAAATAATAAAGTTGGTGAATACAAAAACACACACAGAGAAAAATAAAACTAACAATATAACCATACACAAAAAAAGAGAATAAATCAAATCAGTAAAAAACAACACATCATTAACATATAACACAAAAAATACAATATGTATAACTTGAACATAGAACGACAACCTATTGTATCTAGTACATAGGTTAGAGAATAGCACTTTTTATCCCAATTTGGCAGCGGTCTTCGAAATTGCTAAAATCGCGGGAAATAGCTGGTAAGAAATAGTTTTCTGTTGTTTTTTTTTTGTGTATAAAACGCCATAACTTGTATAAACAATAGTTTCTCGTGAGGTGTAGGTATATTACAACATACTTTATGAGTTCTATTTGACATTATTATTTGCAAATTGTAGGTTTCTGTTTTGTCAAGAGGGTTTTAAACTCAACAGTTGCTAACAAAATCTGAGTTTGATATTAGAGAGATTACAATGTCGGATACAGACTACGTATCATGTAACTATTAAGATTTGGCAGCAATCATTCTATCTCTCTCTATTCCTACACAGGTAAAGTCTCGTCACTTCATTTCGCTACAGACGATTTACTATGAATGGCTGTTAATGGCGGATATAGTCCTTGTAATCTAATTTTGCGCTTTTGCATAACATCAATGCACAATTTCCTCTATCAAAATGGCGGCGGAAGATCAAAGACTATGATAAGTTTAGATCTTCACGGTAAATATGGGTAACTAGATGCTTCCCGTAGCTATTCCCGATATCAAAATGAAAAGTTTGAAAAGAGTTCCGTCTACTGTAATATCTAATTCAATAACAATCAACACCTTGTTAAAGCCGAAGTACGTAAATTGTGACGTCATAAGCGGCCATTCGATGGTCTTATGATGAATAAAAAAAAATCTTTTCATTTTCATTTCATTTCATGTTCAGGCTTTTTTTTATCGTTGACTTAGTCCGCGTTTGACCTCAATATCACCGATTTAAAGTGAAGATGAGTTCGAAGATGAGAGCACATGAGCTTAGGAAGGAACTAGCTCTTCATAAAACATTCTCATCGGAACATATCACCGCCGTAGTATAGGTATTTGGCGGCACTTTTATTTGAAGGGTTGTTGCTAGCTAGGCCATAGAATACAATAAAAGGTTAGCGAACTTTGGAGTCTTACCACCAAACAGAGGTAAGTCAACTTATTCGCCTTTTCAAAACACGCTTTTGCAGTACTAGTAGGGCGATTCTAAGCCAATATGTGGCTAATAAATAAGGTCCTTACATATGAAATTGGCGTTTTGTATGGGAGGAATAAAAGTAGTTTATTTTTTAGTATAATATATTTATTTGATCAAAGTATGATCCATTGCTATCTATGCACTTCTGCCATCTCATAGGTAGTTCATTTAGTTCCTTTTCTAAAAAAACATTAGGACGGGAATTTTTTTCTTTGAAACTTTGAAGGTGCAGCAGCCTGCAGCTAACTCGGACGTAAACTACGATGGATCCGCGATGGATCCGCTTCCACAATAGCCTTCAATTCTCCGGCCGTCCACGGGGATTGTTCTGTAGGTTGAAATTTCCAGAACGAAAACTTTGGAACCAAAAACGCACTGTGCTTTCTCTAGCGACACCACTTCCATACACGTAATTAATTCTTTGTGCCGTTTCTGCAGCACTGGTGCCACGGCGGAACTCATATTCGTAAATAACGCAAAATTTTAAAGATTCCATTTTGTAAACTCAATGACGCAGAGAAAAAACCAAAAGAAAAAAAAAACAAAAGAAATACTTACGGTTTTCGAGACACAAATTGATGAGTAAATAGCTGTATATATGTAAGGACCTAATATTTGTACCTAATTGAAATTGCAAAATAATACTTTCGGTGTGGAATATTGAATTTTATTACAAAGCCTATAATTAGTGGCTACATCTCATGGTAACAAATAAATAATAATAAATAAAATCCCCAGACAATCACACCAACTACATGGCCCCAAAGTAAGCATAGCTTGTGTTATGGGATACCAACTGACTAGGGGGGAACCTAGAATATAAATACATAAATAGATAAACACCCAGACACGGAATATTTTTTTTTCTGGTAACCCGCAACCATGGCGTCTGAGGCAGACAGGTTTACCCCAACGCCATAGTGGTCGTCAAATATTAACTATAAATCGTTTTCAGACACCGTGGAGCCAGACAACCTGGTGTAGTGTTAACTAAATTGCCTCGTTGCCAAACGTGTTGTGTTCGAATCCCACTGGGGTTGACATTTGAGCGATGAACGCATATAATAGGTATAGGTTAATTTATTGATTTTTTGGTAATATTTATTTCTCAGTTTGTTTGATTTTTCTTTTTAGTTTATTTATCCTTTATCTAGTATCCATAACACAAGTGCTTCTAGAAACTGTGAGGTGTTATAAAATATAATAAGTGAATGTTATAAATATTTATTTGATTCTTTACCTTCAAAATATTTGCATTCGATTCATATTTGTATGATCATATTTCTGAGTACTGCACAGGTTTCAAGGGGCTTGCAATTCGGTTATACTGGAAAACTCATATGCTCTATTTACTGTACCGTATAGGTACTGTTCACTCCAGTACTCCCAAAATACATACCTACAGGAATTATTTACCTACATACCTATATACACAACATAACAGTAATATGAGGTCAAATGAACACCAAATGCTGTTCATCTCTGACGACGATTTTTGATTTTCACAAAGATATTGCGAGAACTATGAGCATAAGAATGTGAGTGCAACCTAATAATTACATAAATCTACATAAATCAATTAAATTCGTTCTTAAGCTCTTAAGTCGGAGCGTTTTATTTTATTTGAGATCAAACTAGACTTTTCATGACTATGGTGTCATCACACCAAAAAGATACCCAAACTCTTATCTTAATAACCAACGAGAGAGATAGAGCATTAAAAAAACCGACTTCACGTCAAAACTTTGGCTGCGTTAGAATGTCATCCACGAAAAAAATCTCCGAAACCATACATATTTAAAAAAATAAATAAATTTACAATGAAATAAGTACTCAACCGATTTCGATGAAATTTATATGGGACCAACTATGAAGTATCCTCTATCATATGGAACGAAGAATTTTCAAAATCGCTCCGCAATTGTTCGAAATATCGTGTAACAAAGACACAAAAAAAACATACAGATGATTTGAGAACCTCCTTCTTTTTTGGTTGAATACATACATAACCTCACGCCTGTCTCCCTTTGGGGTAGGCAGAGACAAGGGAACACCAATTGCTTCGATCCAGACATACCTCTTTCGCTTCCTCCACGTTCATTAATCTTTTCATACATGATCGCCGGTTACGGGTACTTTTAACTAGGCCCTTTTTAAGAACGTCACCAATTTGATCGGCGTACGTTCGCCTAGGGCGGCCCCTTCCGACAGCACCATCCATTCTTGCTCTGTAAACCTCTTTCGTAAATCTACTTTCACTCATCCTTTCCAAATGTCCAAACCACCGTAGCATACCCTTTTCAATCTTAGTCACTACATCTTCTTTCAATCCGCATCTCTTTCTTATTTCACTATTGCGCACCCTATCACTCAATTTCACTCCACACATGCTTCTCAACGCTCTCATCTCCACAGCATTAATCTTGCTTTCATGTCTCTTCTGCCACACCCAAGATTCACTACCATACATAAGCGTTGGCGCCAAAACTCCCTCAAGTACGGCAAGACGAGCCTTATTTGGTATAGTTTTGCTTGCCATTATCGAGTATATGGCGCCATTAATACAATTTCCTGCTTTTACTCTCCTTTCAATATCACCTTCACACTTCCCATCTCTTGTAAACAAGGACCCCAAGTATACAAACTCTTTCACTTGTTCCACTTTTTCGTCCCCTATCATAATATTGCATTCCGTCATATCTTCATTCCTCTCCATAACCATGACTTTCGTCTTTCCAACATTCACTTTCACACCTTTTCTTTTAAACGACTCATGCATCACAGTGACCATTTGTTGCAATTCCGACGCAGACGATGCAAGTAGAACCTGGTCGTCGGCGTAAAGCAGAGTTTTGATCACTGTCTCATTCATTTTTAAACCCCATTCAGACTCTTTCAGATCTTTCAAACAGCTATCCATGAATAGGTTGAACAGCCATGGAGACGCTACACAGCCCTGTCTAACACCGCGATCGATGCTAAACCATTCTGTGTAGTCATCATTCAACCTGACACAAGCACTCGAGTCCTTATATAAGGATTTGAGTGCCCGTATCAAGTCACTGTCCACCCCAAACTCGGATAGTGTTGACCAAAGTTCATTCCTCATCACACTGTCATACGCCTTTTCCAAGTCAATGAAGCAGCAGAAAACCTTTCGGTGTTTAGCCAGAACCTTCTCGGTTACTGATCTTAAGGCAAAGACTTGATCCGTGCATCCCATCCCCTTTCGAAATCCCGCTTGCACATCCCAGATCTTGCTTTCTGTTTCATCCATCACTCTTTCGATTAATATCTTTGCATACATTTTGCCCACAATACTCAAAAGGCTAATGCCACGGAAGTTTTTGCATTCCTGCTGTGACCCCTTTCCTTTATAAAGTGGCACAATAACGGCCTTGCACCAGTCGCCTGGAACACGGCCGGACCGCCAACACTTATTAAAAAGCTGGTACAACAGGTTTGCAGTGACACTTTCACCCGCCTTGAGCATTTCGGCATCTATTCGATCATACCCTGCCGCTTTACCCAATTTCAAACCTGCCATTGCTTTCATAACTTCTTCCATACTTATCTCACTTTCACGATTGGCCACACCACTGGACCACCTACTTTCCAAAACATCACTCGCACTTCGTTCAAATAACCAAAAATTTTTTGGTTGAAATTGACGTTTTTTATAGGTACTTACAATGAGTGGTCTTAAGAAAATAGGTACTAAAGATTTCTATGAGAAATCTTCACATTTCGCACAAAAATTTTGTGGAATAAAATAATAATGTGAACATAAACTATTAAATAAACTAAAATAACATTACAATTTCCAATTTGAAGAATAAAATTTAATGTCATACAATAAAGTAAGTAATAAAGAAATCAAATAATTTTCCTTATTTTAGTTAATTTTGCCAAAAATAAAATCAAACGAAATTAGCTAAGTATTTCAATATAATTGCAACTTAATTTTGTGAGGCTTGTATTAATTAAAGTTCCTGTTCGAAATTTAGATCCAATATAAGCTACGGGAATATCAAATACTTATTAATCTGATAACTGTGGAAAGTTACTGGAAGAGTGTACCTATTTCCTGCCTACTATGATTTACTTCACTACACGATACATTCTTAAACACCTCCTTACACATATTAATTTGGACTATTAATGTATTCAATGATATGTTATAATGATTCTTTACAAAAATCTTTTATAGTCAAGCTATATCTTCTAGGCAACCTAGACATATCTGGAATTTAAGTAAGGAGATTGAAGTGGGCCTAGCTAAACAGCTTGTATGGCTGCAAACTGGACGGCAGCGACAGCGACAGCGACTTCCGCGACACGATAGAAAGTATTGAGTTTGTGTTGCACCGCGACAAATCGCTCTCACGCCCGCTGGCGTCGAGAACGGCCCAATACCCGGGCGCCAGAAATTTTTTCACATATCTTTGACGACTTTGCAAAAGCATTTGAACACATATTGACGTAACCTGCCAGACTTGCTTCGCAAACACTTTTTTTTAATACATTCAATTTTGAACGCTTCGATGTGTCGAAAAAGACCGACACCGCTTGGCAAAGTGCAAATCTTTGTTCAAACTTTGAACACATATCCAAAGACCAGTGTGTGGCATAGCTATCAAACATGTGTTCAAACATGTGAAGCTAAGTCTGGCGCCGGCCATAGATATCATACAAATAATACATCACACTTCATTATCATGATACTAAGCTCAGCACATACTTTGTGTTATAGATACTGACTACGGACTTTCATCTCAATATCACCTGAATGTAAGTGAAGATCGGCAAATTTTATATGGAGACCCTGACGGAATCCTACCACCAAGCGGGGGACACTTGGATTAGTCGCCTTGTACGACACGCTTATCCAGGAGCGGTAGGGCTATTCTAAACCGGCCCTACAAGAACAGATAAATATCTGTACAACTAACACATAAATATCAACTAACATGTATGTAAATGCTCACGAATGATTGTATTGTCCAGGGACCTCAAATTGAAGCTTTTGTCAAAAAATAAACTTAAAATAGAATGATCAAATTTATTCAATTGCCACTGAGTTTATTAAATATAAAATTATGTTAATTGTGACTAACGATTATTCGTTATTATTATCTTAATTTATATGAATAACTGCATGCTTGTCATTGCTTTTACGTTTAAAGTTAAAGTAACGAGATCTGCGGTGCGAGCACAGAACTTTGTCGACTCGTATGTTTCCGAAGTTCGTATAGTATGGAGTCGGTTGCAAGTTATTAGTAACTTTGTAATTTGTTATTTTACAGTTATTTAAGAATACAAAATGCAAAAGCTACAAGCCCCACACGATGGACGGACGACCTGGTCAAAGTCGCCGGTAAACGCTGGATGAGGGCGGCGCGGGACCGAGCGACGTGGAAGAACTTGGGGGAGGCCGTTGTCCAGGAGTGGACGTCTACAGGCTGTGGATGATGATGATGAGTCATTCCATGTTGTAACCCCCATTCGTTTGATAGTTACGTTCTGGGACACCCTGTTTAAAGGGTCTCTCGTAATGAATGGATAACCCTTTAACTACAGTTAGTCCGGATGTAAGACTGTACAAAAATCATATGTTCTTTCCAGGATTGTCATCCATATGAAAATGGCGTACAGTGTATAATTATACTTACTTTTCATAAATTAACCTACTCTTTACATTTATTCCGTTGCCATTTTATCAAAGTGTGTGTGTATTGTAGTTAGTGTATTTTTTCAATAATATACTCCTGAAGACTTGTTTCATTGTAGCTTTAAACATTGATAACGACCTACATATATACGATCGGCTGGTGTAGTGGTAACATACATTGCCTTCTATGCCAGAGGTCCTGGGTTCGAATCCCGGCGGGGCGGCGGATATCGGTGTGATGAACACAGATATGAGCCGTCCAGTCGCCTTCGTCCATGTTCGTAACTAATCTTTGGTAACCAGTTACCAAAAAAGATTTTTTTTTCGCCTTTTGGTAACTGGTTGCGAAAAAAGAATAATTTTTCCACATTCGTAGATTTGTTTTTTGCCATTTTGGTAATATAATGTTGATCAGACGCCAATCCCATAAACGCCTATAAATATCTAATTAAGTACCAGGGAAGCAGAAAGATGTGAGAGCCACTCCATGGGATCCAAGTGGAAAATAAAATTATATTTCGATCTCATGCAAGTTGCTGGATGGATATTATTAACTTAACGTTTTTTTTTATTCTTACGCCGTATAGGTTCGGCTTACAATAGCCATACCACCCCTGGATAAACATGTAGTAAAAGGCGACTAATCCGAATAGCCCTAGCTTGATGGTAGGGCGGGACTCCTTGTCTACGGCGCGGCACCGTTTGCCGTGTCATGGTATGGCACTGGCCCGGCACCGTGTCATGAACCGCCACCGGCAGAATGCACGGCGTCGTGTCGTGCTACGGCACCGTCTATGGCGTGCTGCGCAGGTTGCATCGCTCATATTATTGTAATGCCAGCAAAGAACTTTGATTTCGATTTTTCACCGGCGGAATGCGCGGCACGGCGACGACGGCCACCAAATATTACCGCTCTAGCGGTGATATGTTCGGGTAATATTTTATGAAGAGAGTTTCTTTCCTAAGCCCGTGTGCTTTCATCTTCCCTTATCAGGTCAAAGATGGACTTAGTCTTTAATAAAAAAACAGTGTCACATAGGTTTCATCTTATTTTTTGCATATTTTGTAATAAAATGCATGAAAGGCTAGCTAGGTACCTACTAGGAGAGCATGGGTGTGTGATTTGTATTTTCAAATATATATTTTTTTCATAACTTCGCATTTGGTTATAATTTGGTGAGAGCCATAATTGTGAGAGAACTGTTAGATTATTGTATTTGCAGGGTTGGAACTCGAAGACGCTTCGATAGAAGGTGAGGAAGAAGAAGTTATACTCCCTTAAATCTTCATTATTTTTTTTATTATCTGGCCAGCAACTTTCAAAGAGGTTCCACATTCGTAACTAAGAACAAGTTACGAAAGTGGAAAAATCCTTCTTCTTTCGCAACCAGTTACGAAAAAGAGAAAAAAAAAATCTTTTTTGGTAACTGGTTACCAAAGATTAGTTACGAACATGGACGAAGGCGTCCAGTCATGGATGTTTATATGTTTATTTAAGTTTATTCTAATAAGAAAATATGTATTTATTCAATATGTATGTTTATATATTTCTTGAGTACTTATATCAGTTATCTAGTATCCATAGCACAAGTTCTTTAAGAAACTTAATTTGGGCTAGATAATGTTGTGTGAGTGTCAGAAATATTTATTTATTTATTATTTATATTTATTTATATCTACCTATCTAGATATCGACTATCATCACCATCATCGAATTTAAAAAATGTTTCTTAATTAAAATAAAATTTAAATTTAGTCGTATCAAAATTTAAGTCGATCTTGAAACTATTAAAATAGTTGTGTTCCATATTTTAATTAAAAGCACTTTCTAAGTAAATATTTAACGTTTTTCTCCCTGGCAACACAATAAATCCAAAATAAACTCCCAGAATAGACCACACGTCTCTTTGATGTTACCGAATCAAATTACAAAAGTAGACTTTCCGTTGCGTTCAAATTAACATTATTTTTAGTCCTTTTAAACGGGTGTAACAAGAGACTAAGTTAACAGAAAAACGTCAGAATTCGGAAACAAATGTAATATAAATTAATTATGAAGCTATGTATATAGATTTATTATGTTGGAACTGTTCTTTCGATTCTGACTTCTCTCAACCAGCACTGAACCTGCTTCGTCGTCTAAACCTCAATTCAATTCAATTCAAACACTTTATTGCCATTTGCATAGAATGGGATACTTATAAAAATACAGTATTAACATTAAATGTACAATTTGGGCGGCCTTATCACTTCAAAGTGATCTCTTCCAGGCAACCTTATCTTAAAATAAATTAAAAAGAAACGTAAACATGGCATTATTATTTTATAAATGGTAACTAATTAAAGTATATAAATAGGTGTAATAATATAATATGAAATACATATATTATATATAAAATAAAAACATTAATTTAAAAATAGATATATAAGTAGAAAGAACAAAGTATGTTTTGTATTAACATAGATTCTATATAAAATGAGATAAGATTGAGAGATAGAAGTTTTTTAAATGATATTTAAAAGAAGCTATTGTTTTAGCGTGGTGGAGAGAAGATGGTAATGAGTTCCAAAGAGATATTGCTTTCACCGTGAACGACTGCTGATAAAGGTGGGAACTGTGACGGGGAGTTGCCAGCAAGTAGTTGCTGGCAGACCGCAAGTTACGTTCATGGTGTTGATGGCGAAAAGTAAAGCGTTCTTTAAGATAGATTGGCAGACAAGGGTTAAATAATAATAACCTCATCTTCAGCTAGAGAAGAGATTCATGGCAATTCAGTGGGCTCATAAAAATACCCATTTCACAACAAAATTTTTATACGGAGTATCCCATTAGAATAAGTTCTTGTCAAATAGCTCAATAGTTTTCAAATTGACATTTAAAAATGTAAAAAAATTGATACTATATTTAATTTTAGATGGCGCCACATGCTTATCTAACAAAAGTGCAATGTCAAGTGTTTTTTAATGACGAATCATTTTTTTTTCTTTCAGTGTCGTTTTTTACCACCGCCATCGGGTTGTTCCGGATCGATTCACCTTTTCGTGACCTCTCGTTGTTATAATTAAAGTTCTCCGGATTGATCCACCTACATTTTTACAAATGAAATACGTATATAGGTACAGTCAGGAAGAAATATATTTCGTCAGAAATCAACATTCATTTCATTCAGTCATTATTACAGGATATAAATAAAAGAATAAAATCGTGACCAACACCACCGTTCCAATATTAAGAAGTAGATACAAATCAACTTTTCTATTATCTCTAAGACTTTCTACGATCTATAATAAAACAGATTTTTAAATTTTCAAAAATCAACATTCATTTTAATAATACTTAATCAAAGATATCAAGCAAGTATTATCTTGGTATTAAGTATTTGCTTGGTGGTAGGATCCTTTCTGGGTCCGCCTGGCTAGCGACCACCCTTTATATAAAGTCTGCCGCCAAATGTTACCGCTCCGGCGGTAATGTGTTCCGGCAATATTGTATAAAGAGCCAGTTCCTTCCTAAACCCGTGTGCTTTCATCTTCGACCTCATCTTCACTTACCATCAGGTGAGATTGAGGTCAAACGCGGGTTTAGTCACATATAAAAAAAAAAAATCTTTAAGTCAAAACAGGTTTTAATTTTTCAGAATTGATATAATATGCTTTTGTAAAGGAGACCGTATGAAATAATTTTATCGCTTTCATGTAGGTACTTATATTTCAAGGCATAGGTAAAATGAAAACAAAAAAAAAACAATACCTACGTCACGCAAGTCACCATTGATATGGCGTTTTGCTTGATAAAACCACTTTAGTTGCTGTCACGTATTTATATATCAGCTGGATTCCAAAACCCTCTGGGGCTGAGATATGGAATGCTGGAAAATGCGAAATTCTGGCTGGCTGGCCAAAGTTTTTTCGATTTTTTGAGGAAACTATAGCGTCACAGACGATGAAACCTTTACAGATAGTCGTCACAAACGATGACTTAGCCACCTAGATAAGCAGCAACTCTCTGCAAGAATGTGTCCAGACAGCCGGACGCACGCAAAACATAGCTTTAAGAGGTCTTAACTGATAGAAAATAAAATGAGGTATTGATTTATATAACAGTATTATTATTTATGCATTAATAGTAATAATAAAACTCTTTATTGTATACCAACATGATACCATGGTTTAAATGAAACAACAATTAAAATTAACATACCAAGGGCGGCTCTATCGCCGAAGCCCGGCAACTCAGATTCTGTATGGTAGTAGTCTAGTTTACGGAGCATTGAATGCTTTTTGAAACCTTAATATTTGTGAAATACTCTAGCTATGCAAATTGGAACAATAAAAGTAAGACTGGACTGAGTGATATACAGACTTTTGGGCACAATCTTTTAGTAAACAAGTTATAACATAGTATAAGGACTATACACAATATGAAACAAACCCTCTCAACTCAATATGATTGTTATGGGGATTGCAAATTAAAAGCTCTAAGTCTATTTTCAAGCATTCTTAGAAAACACATACTTTATATACAATTAAATCATAATTGAAAGTATTGATTTAATTGTCACGTCAACCCCGAGACGAGACTACGCCGCTGCTGCCACCCACCTGCAGCCCCCACATACCGTGAAGGGTAGTGGGAGTCACCACGACGAACACCCTCGTACTGACGCATGCAGTGAACAGCCGAAACTAGATGGCTTCATTAAGGTGGAGCGGAAGAAAAGAAAACGGCTTTGTCGCAATAATTGCGACAGGACCAAACTTTCTCCTGCGTCCCGCTGTACCCGTCACGTACGTGTACGTTTCACGTCTTCATTACTCCACGAAAGATGCTGATGTCGTAGAGTAGGTACTTGGAGAAAAAGACGAAGTTCCGGCTCAGGGTTGAAAAACTGGAAACGCGCAACAACGTCAACTTTAATTCGTTTGTTGTGCGCGTACCCCGGGACCACGTATCGGTGTTCCTGAAGGAAGAGCTGTGGCCGAAGGGAGTTATCTACCGCAAGTTCCGCGGCCGCCCGCCGCCCGCCAGACCCGTGCTTCACGCCGCTGCAAAGTCGTGATTTGTGTTTATTTATATATATGTTAGTTTTTAAGGTATTTATTTTACTATGGGCCTCTGTAATCAATTATCATTGTGTTTTTGTTTATATTGCCTGAAATAAATGATTATTATATATTATTATTGAATTCAATAAAATCTCTCTAGCACACTTGTCTAATTCTTGCATTTATGTTATATGATGTTTCTAAAGCCAGCAAACTCTTCGGTTTACTTAAATTTGAAAGTTTGCTTATTGCGGCATAATGAAAACATGCAATGATCAAAGTATTTATTATTTTTTTCAAAATCACAACATCACAAGAGCTTATTCATATTGTATTAAGTTTAAAAGAATTATTGTGTACACTAAAATCACTGTTCACACTTATTTCTGTCACATTTTAAACTTCATTGTTATCCGTGTAAGATATTAAGTATACCTATCCAAAAACTGCTTTTGTTGATTATTCCATCATGCTAGTTTCTTTATTTTCTTATTTCTATTTATAATATGCATTTCTTCTCCAAATATCTGAAACAAAACATAACAAAAGACTAGGATTTGTATTATGTGTCATATACTTATTAAAGTGTTTTGGTCAATTGTTAACTTATTACTAAACCTTAATTTTTTTATAGTAGGTAACCTATAGATGATAAAATTTTATATGATTTAGGAAAAGCATTGTGAATTTTAACAGAGATTGCCTGTGATATAGCTACAGATGTGGGAAATCTTTATATATCAATCTTTCTGCATGTCCAGTAACTCTAGTGTCATTCCTAGCCTTAGCTTCCAATATGTAAATTGAAGGCAGTGTAACTCAGATATAAATAGTGGTTTGCAGGGTTCGTAAGGTAGCCTTGCCTAAAATAGTTCTCACACACGATTTCCAAGCAACAAAACAATTTTCAATGTCCGTCGATAATCCGCCGAAATATCCCCAAATTAATAAACCGCACATCTCAAGACCGGCTACTTGACAAGAATGAGCCCCGCCGAATAGTGATGAGTTACTCATACATGAGGCCCCTCAAATGTCCCACACCTGTATAAGGAGAATTCTTTTAATTTAATTTATTATACGGCCATTAAATTAATAATAAAAATCGCTAATCTCGATTAGTATCCATATATCAACGGGACTTGATTTGTCACACAAATCGATTTTGGGAATCCTTGGCGAAATACATAAATAAACTTTGTAGTACTTATAGTAGTAAATGACCGGTTATTTATTATTTGACCGGGTAAAAAAATATGTTTATATGTGTTTCATATTTTTTTTTCTATGTGAAAACAATATTGAATGAACCTTTTTGATTTTATATTTACTTCCATGCTGGACTGGGAGCGAAAGAAAAACATAGAATGTGCCAGCTGCTTGTCTTCCCGGGCATACTGTAAAAGTCAGTTAAGGGACCGAGGTGTTATGGGAGGCTTTTTTGTGGGCGACAGGCCGACCCCCTGTCACTGCAATAGTCTCTCTCCACTATTATAATGCCTCCAAATTTGTCAAACGTGACACCAGATGGTTTTATTACCTCTGGTGTTCTGCCTGCCTACCCCATACGGGATACAGACGTGAAGTTATGTATGTATGTATGTATGTATTGTTTGGTCGTTGGCCAGACGAATTCTAAAGGAGTCCTTTCCTTTTTTATTTAGGTATCACAAAACCTTTTTTCTACTCTTTGGTGTATTTTTATACAGGGTGACTGGTGACATATTTTAGATACTGAAGGAGATCAGTATCTGTACTTGATTCTGATGACAGTAATAAAAGTAGGTACTTAATTTTTCACTAGAATTCCCTATAAATAAAGACTACTATGTTACTATTGACTTTACATACAACTGAGTCAATCGCTATAGTGTGTCATTCCGATAAAAGTTCATTTTTGGTATTCATTTCGAGAAATGTTATTGCCACACAAATAAATAATGTGAATTGGGCCCCTGGCACGCCGATGGCTGCTAACGCTAGTGTAACTATTAGTTGCGTAATCAGTTCTTTACTTTTCGGTTAAGTGTACTCAGTAAATAATAAATATTTATTTTTTAATATATTTTTTCTCTTCATGTATGATCTCAAACTATAACGTCCGTGAATTTCAAAAGCGACTTACCAGTCACCCTGTATATCGATCCCAATATGTTTTTCATCCCATCTATTCGAAAAGGACGACTTGGTTCGCCTTTAAGTGCACCCAAAGGTGATGTTTTCTTTAAGAAACATTTAGCGGGCAGTAATGACTTTTTAATCCTCTTTATAAGTGCGCCGCAATTATCTTTTCCGCGCACTTTTTGATTTTGGAACATTTGGAACATCTGATCTTAGTGTACAGCGCCAAAGAAATCGAACGCAAATATTGTTTGAATAAAGATTGGCTGGCAGGTACGACGGCCCAAAGTCGCGCCGCCGCCGGCTGAATAAAAAAAAATCAAATAAAAACGCGCGAACAACAGCCCGCGTTTTCGTCAATTTTCACGGATTGTTAGAAATTCATGGTTTTGTTTTCAAAAATGAGTTCTTCAAGTGACAGTGAAAGTATAGAATTAACTCCTGAAAGTATTAGAACTGACGCAAGAAATGTGATGGAATAATATGAGGCGCCTTTTATTTTCTCATAGTGGGTGATGAAAAGTAGAGTGTATCACTCGGGCTCAAAATATATTTTTGGCTCGGGCGACGTACTTTGAATCCCTCGCTACGTTCAGGATTCTACTAAAGAACTCGCTACGCTCGGGATTCTACTCTAGAATCCCTCACTCGTCCTGGATTCAAAAAAGCGCCCTCGCCGTAAAAATATTATTGTACTCCCTTATGATACAATCTACTATTGTCTCCTACTAAAAACGTTTACCATTTTTTTTTAAATATTCGTTATTTAATCCTCTTTCCAAAAAAATGCTTTTAATTTTCTTAGAATCTAACACCTAACACATGGGCCCAAATGTATAGGACGCAAAATATATGATCCTTTTAGCTAAATTGTTTGAGCCGCTTCATCGTAAAATATTGAAACATCTATTATTTACAACGTTTACTTAATAACTGAAAAAAGAATATACGGAACCTTACTTTTAATTAAAAGCACTATATCTCAGTAATAAAAAGAGAAATTCCTTAGTTTTCTTTGTCAAATGTACAAATTCGTATTTCGATTCTCAATCTTTCCAAGTTAGATCCAAAATGGCGTGTATTATGATAAGATTTTTTAGCATTGTATTATTTGCTTATCTTATTATACTATAATTTATTTTGATAAGCATAAGTTAACATCTGTTTTGATCGGTTTTGGTAGGGTGACCAGGCTGCAAAAACTAAATTGGGTACAGGTGCTTAACGGATATAAAGCTGCTACCCATGAGATAGTAGTGTATTGTAATATTGATTAATTAATTGACATCTAATTTTCGATTACATTTAAACGAAAATTATGTTTCAATCAAAACATTGTTAGCCATTTACTAAGTTTTTTGAATACATACCCACTTTTCTGGGCATGTTATGATCATTTATTAATATTTAGATTACCTACTCAATTTCCCTGAAAATTTAATTTCACAATTTCGACGACCGGCTGGTGTAGGGGTAACGTATATTGCCCTCTATGCCAGAGGTCCTGGGTTCGAATCCCGGCGGCGGCGGATATTTGTGTGATGAACACAGATATTAGTCGTCAAGTCATGGATGTTTATATGTATATTTAAGTTTATTTTCTAATAAAAAATATGTATTTATTCAATATATATGTTTATATATTTCTTAAGTATATCAGTTATCTAGTATCCATAGCACAAGTTCTTTAAGAAACTTAATTTGGGCTAGATGATGTTGTGTGAGTGTCAGAAATATTTATTATTATTATTATTTTATACAAAAGCTATTTTTGTCTATAACACATATCCATACTAACATAATAAGGCTAGAAGACTTTGGTTGTTTGGTTGAATGCAAAAAAAAATCATTTAATGGCTTATTTCTCGAGGAGGAACCTACTTTAGTGTATTTTTTAGTATAAAGAGTTATATTTTGCCAAGAAATCATAAAGGGATAAAAATATAATGGTGCGTACAGATTGCTGTAATGGAACTAGTGATGTAACATTGTGTATTTGGACGTTCAGTGCGCAGAATGTTACATTACAAGTTCCATTACAGCAATCTGTACGCACCATTACGCGAGTAAAACCCCACAAAGCTGCCAATTCATTAATAAAATCAACGACGAAATTCTATTCTCTTAAAAAAAAGCCTTAATTTCTTACAATCAAAATAACCTTGACCTTTGAGACGCTACTATTTACGCAAATCGTGAGGACACGCATTCGATTCCCGTACGGGGCAAGAAAAAAAAGCTCCGGTTCTGCGTGTTCGTTACATGATATCCCATATCACAAGTTTAGCTTAGTTGAGACCTTGTTTGTGTGATTGTCTGGGGATTTTATTTATTATAACTTAAATCATAGTCACCCTTCGTTTCTTATCAATAAGGCTTGCCTCACTCAGAATGTCCGTAAAATTGACAACTCCAAGTTTTTATTGTTCCGTAATTAGAAACTAAAATACTCTCTATTGCAATAGGCTTACAGTCTAAAGTTCCATACAAGAATTTTGTCGCAATAAAAATTAAAGATAAATTAAGATTTCAACAATAAAATAATTTATTTGTTATGTAGCGCGTGGGTTTTATTATATAAAGTAGTAAAACGAATATGGATTTAGGATCTTCTTTCTTTGTAGTAAAGATAAATATATAAAATATTGTTAATATTAACACTCTAGCCTAAATTAAGTTTCATTAAGACCGTGGCATAAGGAAATTTATAACGGAGAAATAAAATGTAAAAATATTTGAACATAGAGATTTGAATATTGAGCTCAATTCGATACAACACTCTCTACAGGTCTCTACTGGAGGTCTGCAAACATTGAATTTGATAACAAAAACTGATCATGAAGCTTCAAGTTTAACTACTTTAACAAAGTTACTATGCTAATTCCGCGACTTGTACTTGCACTAGTTATGCAGGATTTTCGTGCGTAGGTTCACCGCCCTCCCTCTTTCAAACAAAAAGCAAGAAAAGCAATGAACACGCACTTGGAATACTGTAACCCACGCCACTAGCTATCACCGACACGTGTTTCGCTTCAACCAGAAGCATCTTCAGGGTACAACGACCACCTTAGTTCGGAACCAACGCTCGAAAATCCGGAATTAACAAGGTAACTTTGTTAAAGTAGTTGTCATGGATTTCCGCATAGTAACGCCTCATCATCATCATCATCATCACAACTCTTTGTAAAGAGCCCACTGCAGGGCATGAGTCTCTCCCCTGGGTGACGAGGAGGTATAGGCCATAATCCACCAAGCTGGCCCAGTGCTGGGTGGTGGATGCCAGAATTTTTAGGGCGCCACAATGGCTTCTGACAAACCCTAACGACTACTGTATACAAGTATACAGCACCCGGGACCAACTGCTTAACGTGCCCTCCGAAGCACGGAAGTCGCCGTGAGAAATGAATGGTCGGCGGTCACCCATCCCAGTACCGACCGCGCCGAACGTTGCTTAACCTGTGATATCGTTTGATACACAGTAACCACGGCGCCACGACGACTTCATAACGCCTGATTCAGTCAATTACTTCAAGTTTAATATTAGAGAAATTAATAAATTAACGGTATTTCATTAAATTACTCATACTCATATGAGTCATAAAATTAAACAATGGACACATTAAAATGAACCATTGAATAACCTAGGTCTCTAGGTTATTCAATATTCTACCTACATAATCGTAGGTATGTATGGGTTTGCATAATTAATTACACGGACAATGCAGTAAATATTAACCATTGAATGTCTTAAATTACTTAATCAACCGACTTCCAAAAAAGAAGGAAGGTTCTCGATTCGTCTGTATGTTTTTTTTGTGTCTTTGTTACACGATATTTCGGACAATTATAAATTTCAGTCTCGCCCATAAAGTAACTTTTATAGGTTGAGACAGGCCTGGCTCACTCCGCGCGGTACATTCGTTATTTACCTACAGCGAAGCGCTCCGCCGGCGGAGTTCGAATGGGTCGTGTGTCACGCGCGCGCCCGTCGGGACGTTGTAGATACCTACCTACCTAATAGCATTCACAGTAATTCTATGATCGAGGCCGCTAATAGTATTCAAAAATGGACATAAAAAGAAACAAATATTCAATTAGATTATGTTTAGATTTGATTATGTTCAATTTAGTAAACAAAACATAGGTAGTATTACTAATTATTCGTTGTAACTTTTTTTTCATTTTGTACTTTAGGTATGTTGAAATAATATTTTTTACAAAGGAAGAATAACAGTAATACCTACATCGGTAGATACTTAATTACAAATAAGGAGATTAGTTATTCTTCACTAGGCAGCAACCCTAACAGCGTAAGAAAAGATAAGAGGCATGCGATAGAAAGAGACAAAACTTCTAGGTATATAAATTTGCAGGTACGTAATGCTGTTCGAGCTGAATTCCACCGTATCGCGTCGTAGCAAGACTCGAATTTATTTAGATCTTCTTGCGGAGTAATTCTTCTGGTACTATTACTTATTCTGTGGTTGAGATAGAGATATCAGCTAAAACGGAGCTCTAGCGCCATCTAGAACTTAGTGACTGAAACTTTTACTAGAACCAGTCGGGAAGTTTTCCTGTATTTTAATTTAAGAATATTTAAGACTCCTCAAATAGTTGTTTCCGAAATCCAGTAGAATTGCCGGGTCAGAATTAAAAAAGGGAGCGTCAGAGTCCAAATGGTGGCTGGGTTGAGGGTAAAAGGAATCCAAGAAAAAAGCGATAAAAACAACATTCGAAAACGGGTGCGCAGTAACGAACACAGGTAACGAATGAAAGATAGATTTAATGAGTCGGTTAGGTGATTGATTGAATGAACCGAAGAATGAAAAGTAGGACGAAAGAGACATTGTCTATGGCATTTTTCTAATTTTATAAATTATAAACAGCGCCATCTATATCTTAGTGATACTAGCGAAATTTAGTGAAAACACCGTGGTCTCGCCCAAATCGTCATACCGTTTGGTCGCGTTTTAGTAGTGCAGTGCGAGTGATTTCGAGTGAGGCAAAATGACCTCCAAGAGAATAAAATGTTCTAACTGTAATATAGTGATTAACGAAGTTCTTGCTTACGTAAACAACAGGATTGATGTGATGGATGAACAGAGCATAAGCCGTATATGTATTAGTGCCTTCTCAGAACTCGATATAACAGAGGCAAAGAATCTATTATTTGATTCCCTGACAACATCGAAGCGTAAGAAAATTCGAAAGAGAAGTGGGAAAACGCTGCGTGAAATTGAAGATATTATTTGTGTGTTAAAGGAAGTTGACCCGGAAGATATCCCTGTTTTTGTCGCTCGAGAGTTGCATAAGCTCCCGCCAGTGTTATTTGACCATGTCGATGTGACAAAGTTACTTAAAGATATATTGTTGATACAGCAAGATATTAAACTAATTAAAGAGCAGTATACCACCTGCGAGCAGTTAAATGAGTTAAAGACCGAGTTTGAACTATTAAAACCAAAAGCTGGTACGTACGAAAATCTATTAAATAGTAATTATGTAAATAAACAGCGAGTTGGCGCAGCATTTGCGACTAGTTTTGAGCTCAACAGCGGACCTGTGGGCCTTTCGCCAATATGTGATAATGGTTCATCAAGAATAGTAGAAGCAATGACCGTTACACAAATGAGTCATACCGAGGCTGAGCATTCGTTGCTACGCACAAACACAAAGAACATGTCGCCCGTTCGTGCGTCACCGTTCACGACTACGACCGAGCGAGCTCGTACGCCTCCGCCGCCGCCGCTCGCGACAAGGACTGAGCGATCTCGCATCCCGCCGACCGAGCGTAATCGTACGAAGCCGACAGAGAGTATTCATGCGCCGCCACCGTTCTCGGCGCGGAATGAGCGAGCGTCGACTGAGCTTTTACCGTTACGCGAAACGCAAGAGCCCTTTACTCCTGAGTCCTGACAGGTGTAATGATATTAGTGTTGAAAATATCGTGAATGATAATTTTATAAAACCAAGAATGTTGTCGGATGTCGTGCGTGGTGGCGAATGGAAGAAAGATACGCCTAGTGACGAGTGGGTAAATGTACAGAGAAAAAGATACAAAAACCGATTTGTGGGACAAAGGGGAAATGCTGCAAAGAATATAAATGAAAAGTTTAGAGCCGCAGATATAAAAGTCCCAATTTATATTTATAATGTAGCTACCGAGGTTTCTACAAACGACATAGTGGATTATATTCAATCTAAAGCAATGATACAAGTTGATGTTTTAAAAATGAATATGAGAATACCTAAGAATTATAATGCTTATAAAGTACAGGTGCCAAAACACAAATTGGATTTATTCCTAAGGGATGAATTTTGGCCTGAGGGCGTCGCATATCGGCGTTTTATTGAGTTTAATAAAATAAGACCCGGAAATTTGAAGCACACTATTGAACATAAAAGTAATTCTCATGATTAGTACAATTAAACTTATATCATTCAATTGCAAAAGTGTGACTCGATCGTTGGAGGGTATTCGCGACCTGTGCAGAATAGCGGACGTGGTAGCCCTACAGGAGACTTGGCTACTGCCGCACGACCTGGCCTACTTGGGAACCATAGATGACCGCTTCGCCGCCACCGGCACGTCCGCCGTGGACACGTCCGCCGGGGTGCTGCGCGGCCGGCCCTACGGGGGTGTCGCCTTGCTGTGGAGGAAGGACCTGTTCACCAACGTAACGGTAGTTTCATGCACAAGTGTTCGCCTAGCCGCTATAAAGGTACTGTCTAATCATCGATCGTTTTTGATATTTTCTGTTTATATGCCAACTGACTGTAAAGATAATTATTTTATAGAGTGTCTCAGTGAAATAAACGCTATTATTGAAAGTCAAAATATAGAGTCTGTGTTTATAATGGGTGATTACAATGCGCATCCTGGCGAGTCTTTTGCCACCGAACTATTAAGCTTCTGTGCGGAACAATCCTTGACCTGTGTTGATCTGGAGCGTTTACCGCCAGACACCTACACCTTTGTTAGTGAAGTGCATGGGTGCCATCGTTGGCTGGATCACTGCGTCGTGACCGCAGCCGCGCTACTATCAGTGCTAAATGTTACAGTGATGTACGATACTTTTTGGTGTAAACGACGAATGGTCAGGATCGATGCAATTAAACACACGGATAGCACTTATACGAATTTAATTAGTTTTCAATATACTTGTTAACAAAGAGGAAGATAAAAAGGCGCGGAGGTCGGCTAGGTTGCCGGTCACGATCTGCTCGACTACTTTGACATTTGGTTTTTTAACATTTTTGCATACATTTGAGGCTAAGAACTTTAACCTTACATCCTTCAATCATAATACAGATTAAAAACAATTAAATTTACAAAATACATTTTACAAAATTATTAGATATAAATGCAAGAAATAAAAATATAAATAATAACGAATATAATTTATTATCTAAGCTGTGTCGCTCACATTCCCCACCCTAGTGCTGCCCTGGCAGCACTCACTCTCTACTGGTATTCTAGCGACACGAGCAACAGATCTTTTTAACGTGCCAGAGGTGGTCCTTACCGCGACCACTCGCACGCGGCCGTCTTTACCAGGAAACGTAGCTTCCACGACTCCTCGAGGCCAAGAGCCGCGGGGCGCATCTGGATCGGCAATAAAAACAACGTCACCTACCTCTATGGGGCGCTGCACATCTGTGTGCCACTTACGCCGAGGCACCATCTCCGGCAAGATTTCTTGGATCCACCTTCGCCAAAACATATCAGCTAGAGCTTGAGAAATGCGCCACTGCTTTCTAAGAAAAAGATCGGAGTTATCAAAATAACCTAGCACCGGTAAATTAGAGGACGAACCGATTAAAAAATGATTCGGGGTGAGAGATTCTCTGCTCCCCGCTTCGACCGAGACATGACTGAGTGGCCTACTATTTACAATATTTTCCACTTCGGCAAGTAGCGTGCTAAGTACTTCATCTTTCGGCGCCCGTTCCTTTAAGACCACTGCAAGAGCCACTTTAACGGATCTTATGAGGCGTTCCCACGCCCAACCCAATGAGGGCTTGCTGGAGGGATGAATGTCCATTCGGTTCCGTAGTTACAAGCGTTAGCCTTCAAAACTTCTTCATCTAGCCCTTGTACCGATTTTATTAGTTCTGCATGGGCACCTCGCAAGTTCGTCCCATTATCAGAATACAAATAATGAGGCCATCCTCGCCTGGCTGACATCCTTCTAAGTGCCATTAAAAGTGAGTCAGTAGTAAGAGTGTTCACTACTTCCACATGTACTGCTCTTACAGTGAGACAAGTGAATAATACCCCATACCTTTTCTCGCGATGCCTGCCAACAGTGACTTCTATGGGTCCGAATAAGTCCACGCCACAGTGAGTAAACGGCCTTTGGTGATGAGCGACCCTTCCAGCAGGTAAGTCTCCCATTCGTGGGATCTCTGGTTTAGTCTTTTTAATCCTGCAAAGCATACATCTAGAGACAACAGTCTTCACTGTAGGCCTTAGCTTTATTAACCAATATTTCTGTTTTAATTCATTAACAACTAGTTCATGATTGGCGTGACCTGCTCGGACGTGATACTGCTGCACTATAAGTCTCGATATGTAGTCTTTTCCGTCCAATATAGCAGGGTATTTTACGTCTATAGGTATATTTAAGGCGGCATCGATACGCCCGCCTACACGTAGGATTCCGTGATTGTCGAGAAACGGCGATAAAGCAATCAATTTACTACTTCTTTCCAAACATTTACCGATTTTTAAACTTTCTATATCGGATTCAAATGATCGACTTTGTGAATATTTTAAAATCAGGTTTTCTGCGCGCGCAATTAACGAAACATCACTGGTAGGTATACGTCTACAATTGTTTATAAATCTTAAGACGGCGGCAGTACTTCTCACAAGTCGCAACCATGAAGAAAACCTCTCAGGATTAGGTATAGGTATATGATCGCTCACCAGGTTCAAAGTCATCACACATTCCACGTCTTGACTCATCACACCTCGACTGTCAGATATCGCGTCTGCAGGCCACGAATCTTCGCTCTTGTAAAGGAACTTCGGACCCGCGAACCACTCCTTCTTGAGAACAGTCATATCATATGACTCTCTGGTCGCGATATCTGAAACGTTTAAATTAGTAGGTATATATCTCCCTCCACTCGTGTATTTTTGTAAGTTCATCAATTTCACCTAAGCGATGTGCGACATACACCTTGTAATTTCTTTTATCATTACGTATCCATTGTAAAACCGTTGTTGAATCGCACCAAAAAACTCTACGAACAGCCTTTATTCTATGTTCGGTTTGTATTGTATCGGCGAGTCGAGCAGCCAACAGGGCCGACTGTAGCTCTAACCTTGGTACAGTTGTAAACTTTACCGGCGCTACGCGACACTTACTGGACACAAAGGCTACTTTTACAACGTCGTTGTCAGTCCAGCGCCAATAAGCTACCGCACACATAGCCTGCGTCGATGCGTCGCTAAATATATGCAATTCTAAGTTATCATAACGATTCTATAAATTGTGCTCGGTCTTTGTTACTCCCGCGCAATCTATCCCGCTTTGGTAGCAACGCGGTATGCGTATGTCACCTATTAATTTTAAATTATTTAACCATAGCAACCATTTTTCATATATTTTATCATTTAAAATCTCATCCCAGTTAATTTTACATTTCCAAGTTTCTTGTAAAATAATTTTTCCATTTATAGTAAATGGTGATAAAAACCCATACACATCAAAAACTGACATAATGACGCCTAATGCCTCCCGCTTAGTAGGCCGTGCTCCGTTCAATATATTTAACGGAACTCGTTTAAACGAAACGTCAAATCCTAGGCTGTCCTCTAGCGGATACCATAAAAGTCCTAGGGTTCGTTCGCAGTCTAGCTCCTGACCTACTTTAAATTTTACGGCAGTACTCGCAAGTGCGTCCTTAGGTAGACTATTTAAAACATTCTTGCTGTTACTCAACCAATTACATAATAAAAAATTACCATTTTTGTGAATATAGCTAATATTTTTTGCTAATTCAATACATGTCTGTTCGTCCGGCTGACTATCTAAATAGTCATCCATATAATGCTGTTTCATAATAGCCTCAACAGCTGTTGGCATCATAGGTATAAATCGCTCAGCGTTTTTGTTTCTAACAAACTGAGCGATAAATGGGGAACAGTTAGCACCAAATATTAAAGATGTCATCTTACAGGTTTTTATGGGGTCATTTTTATCACCTCGCCATAAAAATCGTAAAACATCTTGATCTTCGGGTAAAATCTTAATTTTTAAAAACATGTCTTTAATATCACCCATTATAGCTACGTTAAATTCACGAAACCTTAACATAATACCAAACAAAGATGTTAGGATATCTGGGCCCTTGAAAAAATAATCATTTAGTGATAAGCCGTTCGATTTAGCTGCGGCGTCGAACACAAGACGCAATTTCTTTTTGTTAGGATTATCAACAGCAAAGTGAGGTAAGTACCAACTTTTATTTGTAGTTTCACAGCTGATGACCTCCTCAGCAAAATCGTTTAGAAATAGGTGCTGGATTCGTTCCTTATATCTTTCAGCAAACTGTGGATTTAAGCACATTTTTCTTTCTACTCCTTTTAACCGGTGAAGCGCAGTTGTTTTAGAGTTAGGCATTTCACAATCGGGATTACGCCACGGGAGGCCTACGTACCACTTGCCATCAAGTAAAACCGCAGTATTTTCTAGGTGTTTGATAGTACGAACGTCCTCGTCGTTGAGGCGAGCCTTACCCGACGTACCCATAGACTCGATTGTAAATGAATTATTTACCTGTTCATGAAGTTGTCGTAATATTTTCCGCTGTTCCTCTCGAGCATCCAGGTCTCCGCTGCTCCTCAGCAAGAGCGTGGAGCGGCGCGCCTGTGAGGACGACCCCGGCACCCGACCATGAATGCACCAACCAAGAGGAGTGAGTGTTGCACAGGGTTCATTTCGCTTCCCATTACGAAACTCTAATGGCATTATCAAATTATAATTATCCTGTCCTATCAATAATTCAGGCTTCACATTCTCGTTACAAAATTCTAAATTTAAAGTACATAAATGACTATATTTATTGCAATCAACAACATTTAAATTTTGAGTCGGTAAATTAAGTTCCTTAACACTATGGGCATAAAGTTCATAATTTTTTATTTCACTCGAAGAAATTTGTATCCGAACGACATCTGTTTCGCATGTAAGTTCATCTCCTTCCCACGCACCGGATATACACAGTCTGTTTCGGCTACCGCACAAACCTAAACGCGATGTTAATTCGGCACTGATAAGACTCACTGTGGACCCGTCGTCCAATAATGCATACGCACTTATCACACCTTTAGGGCCTAATAAATTTACACGTACAACTTTTAGTAACACTTTACAGTTCGTCTTCTTCATGTGTGTCACACTCACTGAGTGTGACGGCTGCTCGCCTTGCTGCAACTCAGCTACATCGCGTTCACTCGGCGTCCGCGGCAGGCTCCGCTGCCTTATCAGGTAACTTGCAAGAGCAAAGCGATGGCATGAATTGCGCAAGATTTGCTAAAAAAGAACCAATTCGAATGACGTTACAGCAAAAACAAAGCTATAGCAATCCGACGACTGTGCTGCCTCTATCGTACAATTGATGTACTAAAAGTGCATATAATCCCTTTGACTTTCATACTTTTCATGTACTTTTCTGCGAAATTTTGAAAGCAAACATCTGTTTCACATTTGATTAGTTTCTTTTTTAGCTACTAAATTGTTTTTGGCACTAGTATCGTAGCAATAAATGCATTCTGCGATCAACGAATGATTGAACAGATATCGCTTACATAATACGATGTAAAGCAATGGATCGCGCGTCCATGGCGTGATGACTGCGCCATTATAGCTGATCGCTAATATTTACGTGATAATGCAGCCGGCCGCTTTCGATTGATCGCTCGGTTGATATATTAACCTGCGCATTATTGTAATGCAACAGTCGATGATGGGGTTTTCCGCAGTTATCCCTGTCGCACGCACTTGCTGCTTGCTGGGCATATATCCCTTGCATGTGTTGACAACAAACATTTGAAACATATTCGGTTTCTTTTGACAAACGTCCATCTATCTCTTATCAGTGATTTTTTAAATTTTTTACAGTCTAGTAACTTATGGACTGAAGTTCGACAGAATTTACATTTGTTGCTCACTTCATTGTTTTCGTGTTTGTTTACTAAGACTGGCCTTGAGGAGTTATTGTCATTGCTTTTTCTTTTATGAAAATAATTTAAGTTATTTTGTGTAACTGACGCCATAGAATTAGCTTTAAGGGCTTCAATTTTTAAAAATTCACTTAAAGTGTTTAGTGTAGGTCGCTTACCTTCTGTGGATGGTGGATAGCTGTAGTCGGCCCATTTAGCTAGTAGGACTGTAGGTAACTTTGACAATATGCTTGTTATTATATTAGTGGCCACTAAGTACTCATCCCGACCGATAACACTAATAGCAGCTACACAATTTTGCACTTTTACTGAAAATGACACGATTTCCTTTTGATAGTCGTTCGATACAGGCTGCAGTTTATGTATGTCTGTCATTATTTTTGATAAAATCACATCTGGGTTGCCGAATTGAAGCTCCAAAGTAGACATGACCATCTCAGGGGTCGTTGCACTTATTAGCAACGCAGACACGGCTTGCCGTGCTGGCCCACGAAGGCATTTTCGTAGACGCCATAAGTTTTCCTGTGCGCTGAATTCACATAATAGTGAAGACTCATTGTAGGCTTGCTTGAAGTGAAGCCACTCCATAGGGTCCCCATCGAATGGAGGTAAGTCGCGAGGGGCACATAAGCGACTAAGCAATCTGGAGCTGTTTCCTTTGCTGGTGGAAGCGGAAGCTAAATCCTTGAGAGCACTAGCCAGAAGGTGAACTGTTCCATCTTCGTTGCCAGCGGTTGCCGACAGACACTGCGCGCCCGAAGGTTTACCATGATCGGGGGCGAGCTGTGTTCCCAGTTCTTGGTGACTGCGCTCTAACCACTTCTCTACTTCCTGATGGGAGTCAACATCCGTATGGAGGCTGCCTTCCTCGTCCAGATCTGCTAGGTCCGCTGCTAATTTTTTGTTAATTAGATCCATTTCGATCTTCGCCTTTTGTTGGGCCGCTTCATACTCCAACCTTGCCCTTCTAGCTACTACAGATGAGCACGTCTTTGTTGATTTCGACTTGACCGTTGATGGTACCGTTAGTAACGGTCGCTCACATTTGATATGACTACCTACATCGGAGCTTGTGCGTCGAATATCCATTTGTTCTGCTTTCTGCAGCTGTTTTGGCACTGTGCTGGGCGCTAAGGGCGGCTGTACCTGCCCTTCGCTGGCTATCCCATCAGCTCGCATCTTCCTGGTCTTGACCATTTCCATAGGCGGTGTTCTTTTCATGACGTTGAACAACTTCTGATCCGGCCGAATGACCAATGTAAACGACGAATGGTCAGGATCGATGCAATTAAACACACGGATAGCACTTATACGAATTTAATTAGTTTTCAATATACTTGTTAACAAAGAGGAAGATAAAAAGGCGCGGAGGTCGGCTAGGTTGCCGGTCACGATCTGCTCGACTACTTTGACAGTTGGTTTTTTAACATTTTTGCATACATTTGAGGCTAAGAACTTTAACCTTACATCCTTCAATCATAATACAGATTAAAAACAATTAAATTTACAAAATACATTTTACAAAATTATTAGATATAAATGCAAGAAATAAAAATATAAATAATAACGAATATAATTTATTATCTAAGCTGTGTCGCTCACATTTTGGTCTGATCATTTTCCAGTGGTCATTGAATGTAATATGAGCTTCCTTAAACCTAAAGTTATAAAGCCGTTGATGCGCAATACTACCGTTTTTTGGGGGGAGCGTGATCTCGCCCAAATTAATGTATATAAATCTATTTGTGATAGCAAGTTACGTAATATTGATTTTCCCGTAGAATTTACTAATGATTGTAGTCATAACTTTTGTGACAATAACGACCATATGGCAATATTACGAAAAATGTACAAAGATATTATTTGTATCCTAACTGAAGCATCCACAGCTAGTTGTTATGTAAATAATAATAATAATAATAGAAGTAGGCATGTAACAGGATGGAATAAGCACGTCCGGGAAGCTCATGGGAGGGCAAGGCAATGTTTTAAGACCTGGGCACTACATGGTAAGCCAAAGACGGGTCACATTTACAATAACATGTGTGATTCTAGACGAGTTTTCAAATCAAAGCTCAAATGGTGTCAAAACAATCAGCAACAAATTAAAATGGATATCATTGCACAGCACCACAAAATGAAAAACTTTAATAAATTCTGGAAAGCCACCAATAAGCTCAACCATGGAACTGCCCTTCCCGTTAGCGTCTCCGGAGTGCATGATCCCACCGATATAGCCAACCTGTTTAGGAGTCATTTTAAGGTTGAATCGCCACTTGGCCCTGCAACGAATGTGCCCAGGGCTGAGGAAAACCCGTCAGACCTTAGTGTGTTTTTTACCGTGAAACAAATATCTTGTGTTATAAATAATATGGTTAGACAACACCGGGCCATGACGGCCTCAGCATTGAGCACCTTCAAAATGCTGGTGTCCATCTACCTAGGGTCCTATCTATGTTTTTGAATCTCTGTCTCAGGCATTCCTTTTTACCGGAGGATCTTATGTATACTATAGTCGTACCTATAATTAAAAATAAGACAGGTGATTCTACAGACCTGTCGAATTATAGGCCAATATCTATAGCTACTGTAATTGCTAAGGTTCTGGACCGTTTGCTTGACGGACATCTGGAGAAGCATCTCAGTTTAAATGATGCGCAATTTGGCTTTAAATCAGGTATGTCTACCGAGAGTGCTATTCTGTCCCTCAAGCAGACAGTCCATTATTATACAACTAGAAAAACGCCAGTGTATGCATGTTACCTAGATCTGTCCCGAGCTTTTGACCTAGTATCGTATGACATTTTATGGGATAAGCTGCGTAGTGAGACGACTCTACCATGGGAACTAACAGCGCTACTAAAGTACTGGTATAGTCACCAAAATAACTGTGTGAGATGGGGGGGTGCTTATTCGGAGGAATATGGATTGGAGTGTGGGGTGAGGCAGGGGGGTTTAACCTCTCCCAAGCTCTTTAATCTATACATTAATAGACTTCTTGATGGGCTGAGCAGTACCGGCGTTGGGTGTCACGTTGATTGAGTGTGTATCAATAATACTAGCTGCTGCCCGCGACGTCGTCTGCGTGAACGCTATGCAGCACCAAACGCACCTACGATTATAACACTGCTAGCGTGATAATATGTAGCCTATATGTTGACCCGACTTCTTAACTATCTTCATGCCAAATTTGAAGTAAATCCATGCAGTACTTTTTGAGTTTATCCCGGAAAGACAAACAGACAAACAGACAAACAGACAAAAATGCTAAAAACTATATTTTTTGTTTCTGTTTCGATTGTAGATCATACCCCAAGTATTCTTTTAAAAAAATATTCAATGTACAGTTTTGACTTTCCTACCATTTTATTATATGTATAGATAAGCTATGCTGACGACATGGTGCTGCTTAGTCCATCAATTGCAGCTTTGAGGAAGCTACTAAATATGTGTGAGGAATACGCTGTTTGCCACGGTCTCGTTTATAATGTTAAAAAAAGTGAAATAATGGTATTTAATGCGGGCACCAAAACATACTCTCAGGTCCCAACAGTGTCGCTCGCTGGATCTCAGTTGAATAGAGTATCGAGGTTCAAATACTTGGGTCACTGGGTGACGGACGATCTCACGGATGATTTAGATATCGATAGGGAGCGCAGGTCGTTGGCTGTCCGATGCAACATGCTGGCCCGCAGGTTCGCGCGTTGTACTTTACAAGTGAAGGTTATGCTTTTTAAAGCCTATTGCCAGTGTTTTTATTCGTGCAGCTTGTGGAGCAGTTACTCGCAGAGGGCATATAACGGCTTGCGTGTTCAATATAACAACGCGTTCAGGGTGCTGATGGGGCTGCCGCGGTACTGCAGTGCGTCGGGCATGTTCGCCGCGACACAAACGGACGGATTCGCCGCTATCATGAGGAAGCGCTGCGCCGCGCTACTGCTGCGCGCCCGCGACAGCCCCAACCGCATCTTGAGCGCGCTGACCCACCGCTGGGACTCACTGATGCTTGAAAGCTGGATGAGAAGGCATGTACGTCTTTCCTTATCTTAGTAGTTAATAATATTGTTAATTTTTATTCAATACCAAATATAATGCTTATAAAAATTTCTGTCTACATTAATTTACTTTATTTGAAATCTTATTTAATTATTACCATTTTTTTGACTTGTATCAGTGCAATCTATAACTATTGAATTTACCTCTTTGTATAAATTGATTTGTATTTTACCTAGAACTATTTAATTGATTTAATTATTTCATTATCTCCTGTTGTTCTTAATTTCATGTTCACATAGATAGTAAGTTTTTTGTAACTTACACATATGGACATGATCCGAAATAAAATGATTGAAATGAATTGAATTGAATAAATTGATTTTGAAAATTGTTATTTCATATGATAGAGGATACTTCATAGTTAGTCCCATTTAAATTTCATCGAAATCGGTTGGGGACTTCATTGAAAGTTTCAAACTTTTGAAAAAATATGTATGGAGTTGAGAATGTTTACGTTGACATTCTCAACTCAGCCAAAGTTTTGACGTGAAGTTGGTTTTTTTAATGCTCTGCATGCTTTGATTATTGATTTATAAAAAGAACAGTTACATTATTTTTATAACAAATCAGATACAATACTTACTTTACTAATCTTAGTCATTTGAAGGTATGTTTGTGCTTCTCGTTTGAAACGGCTAACCGGATTGTAATGAAATTTAGCACACAGAAAGGAAATAACATCGGTTACTAATATTTCATCCTTTTTATATTGTCACGGGATCAATATTTATGCAAATCCAATATTTATGCGGGTTATATCGGCCTTCGTGGCGCAGTGGTCTAGGGTTCGATTCCAAGCCGGGACTGTTTTTTGAATTGGCTCGTATCTGGGAGTATACTAGGATAACCCCTTGTTCTGCCGTGTGGTCTCCGTAACACAAGCTGATACTTATAAAAGCTTACTTTAGGTAATCTATTTTTCAAGCTATTACATAGCTTCTATCGCGGGCCTTGAGCGTGGGGACCGAATCTAGAAATTCCGTAACGAAAAAAACCTAACACCCCCTGACCGGCACTGCGGTGATACTTTGATTTCATAACTTTACATGCGGGCTTTAATAAACAATCAGCGCCATCTACTAAAAACTTGTGGAACTTCATTCATATTAGATCAAACATTACTGCATTAATGAAATAAATAAATAATTATAATTGCATAAGTTGATAAAAAATGCTATGCAATAGCTTTACCGCGGCAGTCTCCGAGTGCCACACGTCTTTTTTATTTATCTATTCGCCCTATGAGTGAGAGGATCCGATGATTACACAATGCAATAATTTCAATTAAAACTGTTGAAATAAATTTATGTAAGTATAACGAGCGTTTGCCCGCGACTTCGTACACGCATAAATACAAAAGTCCTCTTTTCAGAACCGTTTCCGTTCATAACACAACCAGTCTCTTTTTGAAGAACTTTTATGCCAAGTATCATATCCGTGCACTCAAGGAATAAGATTTTTCATACAAACTAAAAAGTCCAATAATTCCCGTTCCCGTGGGAATTTCAGGAATTCCTTCCTTAGTGCACCCCTACATCCCCTAAAGAATGTATGTTGAAAATTTCAGCTCTCTACGCCCAGTAGTTACGGCTGTACGTTGTCTGTCAGTCAGTCAGTCACTCAGTCAGCAACGGAACAGTTTTATATATATTGATTTATAACGCTCCAAAAGGCGAACTTAATTTTGTACGTCAGCTATGTCGCTGGGTTAACAGTATCTGGCCCAAAATTCCAGTGGGCAGCGGTTCAATCCCCGCATAATGCAAATATTTGTGTTCGAGATCGTGTTTGGTTATGTATTCGGAAGGATAGGGAGGTGATTCATCACCGCACTCATTCAAAAACGTTAAGATAACTTTTACATATTAACTGAGGGTAGTTGTGTTTTTTTTATCTAAGTAGGTATACGAAATTAGTAGCATGTATCACTCATTTGCGGCCAGACGTAGATTTTTTACGTAAGTAGATTTCTGTTTACCTTCTGTTTACCTTTTACGTTTGTATATTATTTCAAAGAGCTAACTTAGGAAACATTGTTTTTTATGAAAAATGGCAAGACTTTCGGAAGAGGAAATTGTAAAATACTTGGAAATACAAAAAAGACAAAAAAGTTAAAATTGTATTTGTAAAATGTCAATTGCCTGGATTTTCCAATAACTGTAAAGATAATTGCCTGAGCTGAATTAAATCTAAATGTTTGAATTCACACATGTTCAAAATTATTTGAATTATTGTTCACGCTGTGATTTAGAACTATTTTATCTATATCATTTAAAATAAATCATTTTTTTTCGTACAAATATGTTTTATAATATTTTAAAGTTTTTTCATTTAAAATGCTTAATTAAAATGTTCTTTTCATTTATTTAAGAGTAATTAAGCATTTTAAATGCAAATACTTTAAAATATTATTAAGCATTACAATGCTTTACTTTAACTGGACGCAAATATGCAAAACCATGTCAAGCCACATGACAGCCATTTTGAGAAAATCAACTTTTTAAGTTTCTGACTTCAATGTCAAAATCTAATGAATATGAAACTAAAACTAATGATAATAGTTGTTTTTTATGTTTTTTAGATGTATAGTTACCTTTTTATTACTAAAACAACAAGAAATACATACTAATATCTCCGTAAATACAAAATATTGTTTTTGCAAAATAGGCTATATCTAATTTAATAAATAAAAACAAGTTAAATAACATAGTTTTTTATTGAAAATATGAGAATCACTCTTAGTTTATTACATTTAAGGAATTTAAGTGCTTTGATACTTTTTTGAAAAAACACAAATAAGGTAATTAAAATTTTAAATACCATAGTATGGAACTTAAAATATTATAGAAAAACTAAAAATACGATATGACTTAAAGAAAAATGCTGTTATCAGATGACAGACTATTAAACAATATACCTATAAAGAATATTAAACAATATAATATAAACGTTAACAACTGTTTTAAAATAAAGGTAAATCTTTTACAAAAAAACACACTGACTTGTTCAGATAAAAATGTAAACAATATAACAGGAAAATAGGAACTAAGAGCCTATGCTGACTTAAATACCTAATCTTAGTACTAATTATAAAAAAAACAACAGCATTGAAGACATAAACATAATCAGTCTATAAAAGTTATAACACATTTCTATGCTATTACTACTTGGCAGTACTCGAGTAGTAGGCAGTCTCATGAAAAACCTAACCTTCATCACCAAAATCTCAGAACCAAATTATAAAAAACCAAGTCTTGAAAACTTAAAATTAAACAACATAAGCGTAATAATTACGCTTAGTTATTATTATATATATATGTATTATACGTACTATACGTATTATTACACATTACAAAATATGACCAGTTAAAATGACAATAAACAATAGTTAAAAAATAATAACAAAAATATAATGTTTCTTTCACTTAAACACTATACCTAAATATGTTCCCCTTACAAAGTATATTTTTTAATCTTCATTTTCTTCTATTTCGAAATCAAACTGAGAACCAAAACCATCAGTATCATCTGTAAAAGTACCATACCGTATAGTTTTAAAAAAATTGTAGAAAGGTTTAGCATCGGATGGAACTAATTTAACAATGTCCTTCAGATCTTTTATTTTTTCTGCAGACAATTCACGACCATCAGGGTGTAATACTGGTAATTCTATATTAAAGTTAACTTCTTTTCTTTGCTTTTTCGTGCCCTTGCTAATATCCACAATTTTAGGTTCATCCGTAAGTTTCGTTTTCATTAATAACTGTGTTGGTTCATTTTATTTGGTTCTATTTCAAAAGTATTTAACCATGAAATTTTTAATTTATTTATATTACATTTTCTATTAGTAATCAATTTTTGCATTGGATCGATAGACAGAAAATCATCTTTTGTTAGTTTAGTTACGTCAAATTTATTTTTTCTGCGACAACTTTTCATAACAGATATAAAATCCTCGTCTGTATAAAGGCGACAATTAGTTTTCAGAGCACACTCAACATCACCAAATTCTGAATCGTTTGGTAAGTAAGTGTGCCCTGGTTGCAAAAACCGAAGACTTATTTTTTCTAATGATGGATGGTTTCGGAGTATGTGCAAAAGCATAAGTACCATTTTAATACTACGGTTCTGGCCTCCGCAAGAATCAGACCAAAGTATTAAATGGATAACATTAGGTTTAAGTTTTTCTATTATATGTTTTCGGAGACATGACCCCACTTCTTGAGTACCGCGACCCGCTTCATGTTCGAGCCAAATGTAAAAATATCCTTGTCCAGTAGTTCCTGAATGAATACCTAAATTATATAAATTTAATAGTCGTTTGTAATACACAACACTTGTCGGTAATTAAGGTAAACTATGCGTTTTTTCTAAATCGAATGTCAGTGTTTCGGTGTAAATGTCGTCTTTTGCTTTTTGTAAATCCGTCTTCATTTGAATACGTAAAGACTATTTTTGACCGGATGAGGTATATAACGTATCTATTGGAGACTGGTATTTACGGGTTGATACACATCAAATTTGTTTCATATATTTATAAATAGACAAATGACAGCTCAGTCTATCCGTGACCATGGCTCCTGCAAAGGATTCGAAACGTCGGAATAAATATATAAATAAATTTGATGTGTTTCAACACGTAAATACCAGTCTCCAATAGAGAAAATGGAACACAGAAACCTAAGAAAATATATACTACGTATATTTTAAATTTGGTTTTACCCGAAGTTTTGGCACCGCTTTTTGGTTGCGGAAACAAAAGCGACTAAAAAAGTGCCGAAACGTCAGTTAAATTAAATTTAAAATATACTTACGCGAGTTTACCCGCTCAAAAATAGTCTTTTAACAGTATGAATCACGAAAACCTAAAAACCCCTTAGGAAATAAATGAACATAAAACGAATTAAACCTATTAAAACTAAAAATGATTAACATACAACGAATAATAAAATTAATCATGTACAGAATATACATTTTTTAAAGAATGTTATGTTCCTTATATGCAAAATTTAAAAATTCTTTACCTCAAAACATATTTTTTCAATAACATGTTATTTAATTTTACTTCACACTAGCTTGGCCTTTACATGCGATACTTCATTTTGCAATTACAAGTCAACCAACATTTTGTTAAATTTATCAACAATAATATAAATTAAACAATGAATTTATATGAAAAATGCATAAAATATATTTGCTTTAGCCTTAAAATACAACAACGAATTCAAATGAACTATTTACTAAAGATTTATTGCACAATGAAAATTATTCAAACTGAACATGTAACTAAAATCACTTTAAAAAGTTGTAAAATTACTTACCTTAAATTGAAACAAACACTATATCACCACCAAAATATGTTTTATTACCCACTCGATACAATAAACACACAATAATTACTAGCAATAACTAATTTTTTTTATTAAATATAGTAAACAAATGCAGCCGTCATTTTCAAATTCCAAACGTCGACTTCTACCGAGTTCAATTTTGCAAAAACCAGTCAAGTGCCTTGAACTTTTATCAGAAATAAGAGATGGCGCTTTGAGTTTGCAAGAGAAATTCAAGTTCCTTAGACCTTTGTTGTAAAATTCTAAATATAGCTTAGGGATTTTTGTATTTAAAAAAATAGGCTTTTTTAATAGAAATATACGTTTTTTCGTGTGAAATTTTATTGAAAAACGTTCTATCAACGAATAACAATCAATCTGTGAAAAAAAATCAAAATTCCCATTTTTGTGGGTTGACATGTTATTGCATATTTGCGTCCAACTGAAATTCACAATTTCTATAAAGAAATTGGTCTCGGGTGGTCTTAGCTGCAAAGCTAAGATGGAGTAGATGGAGCTACGTTAGCAATATAACGTAAAATCAAAAATGTGTTAAGTAATTTCGAGGCGTCCCGCCAGGCCCCGGTAGCTCAGTGGGAGGGCACTCGTCCAGCAAACGATAGGTTCCCAGGTTCGAGTCCTGGTCGGGTAATTTTATTAACACATTTTTCATTTATTTAAAATATGTTTTAGTTTCGAAAAAGGTAGAAGGGTGATGGGTCACCCCTATATCCTTACGTGTATGCACTAAAAGCGTATTCTATGGAAGGTAAAGATATTGTGTATGTATGTACCTCTGATACTTAGCTTACTTAAGGGCTAGAAGAAGACGCTGTGTGATACTAAATATAATAATAATAATAAATATTTCCGACACTCACACAACATTATCTAGCCCAAATTAAGTTTCTTAAAGAACTTGTGTTATGGACACTAGATAACTGATACACTCATGAAATATATAAACATACATATTGAATAAATACATATTTTTTATTAGAATAATCTCAAATAAACATATAAACATCCATGACTTGACAACTAATATCTGTGTTCATCACGCAAATATCCGCCGCCGCCGGGTTTCGAACCCAGGACCTCTGGCATTGAAGGCAATGTATGTTACCACTACACCAGCTGATCGTCAACAATTATTATCCAACAATTATTATACTAAGTATATACTATTATTAAACGATTAGCGGTACTTAAGATCGCTCTTGAAGCTAAGAGCGATGTATTAATACGCGCTCAAGTAAAAGTTCGTGTAATCCATATTCAGCCCCATCGAAGTTACTATCACGTGAGTTGAGTTCAAACGTAGGTTTAAGTCCAATTAAGGAAACTTGCAATAACTCAATTTTGTAAGTTACCTAGTTTTACTGTGTGGTAGAGGTTGGCACTAGGTTGTTGACTCTCCAAACATTGATAATTTTAACGAAATAGTGGGTAATATATGCTTAAATACAGTAGTCGTTAGGGTTTGTCCACCAACCAGCACTTGGCCAGCTTGGTGATTCACGGCCTAGCTCGTCACGAAGGGGAGAAACTCATAGCAATGGTCTTATTCAATCAAAGAGTCGTGATGATGAGGTGATGAACGAATTGAATGAGAAATGAGAAAAATTTTAATGAAAAATGTAAAACTCGTGAAAATAATATAATAGATAATTAGTGTTTATACAAATACAAATTATATAAATCAAAAAGAAAAATGATATGTACCCTCAATTTAAAAAATTATAAGTCATTGAAAATATTGTTTCTTTATTAAAAATATGTTAAAAACTAAGTGATAGGATATTTCTATCAGTTTACCATGTTCTAAACATATTTTTAATACTTACATGCTATTCCTTGATAGAGGAGCTACTATATTAATATATAATAATAATTATAATTTATTTCTTTCAAATCTCTTAGTCTAATTACAAATGTAGATTGGGGTCCCAGTTAAGCAAGTAATGCCTGTACCTATTATTTTATTTGATTCAGTCTTACAAAATGCATATATCTTTGGCTAAGATTTCTTTTATTTCGAGTTTGAGCTTTCCATAATAAATACTTATTCATCATTAGACAATTCGGAAATCACTCCTACTGTAATAAGGTTTCCCGAATAGATTAATCATATTATCTACCAGACCATTATCTTACAAGGGATCTTTCGTAGTCTATCAGTAAGTAGAATGCCACTCAAGGACCTGGCCGCTGCAATGGCCATCCGTTCATTGAGCTTTCCTGGCGATTACCAATATAAATTTGCGATCTTTCGGGCTATGTCGGCGATTCTTTATTGTTAGGTTCGCCAAACCCACGATAGTCATTTCAGCTGATGGTAAAGTAAATATGAAGTCGAAACACGGGCTAAGGAAGGAACGAACTCTTCGTAAAACATCGCCAGGCTTATCTTGAAGGAGTGCTACTATCAGGCTCATCATCATCATCATCATCATCACGACTCTTTGTAATGAGCCCTGGGTGAAGAGGAGGTATAGGCCATAATCCACCATGCTGGCCCAGTGCTGGGTGGTGGATGCCAGAATTTTTAGGGCGCCGAGATGGCTTCTGACAAACCCTAACGACTACTGTATACAATTAATACAATTATACACCCGCACCCGGGACCGACTGCTTAACGTACCCTCCGAAGCACGGAAGTCGTCGTGAGAAATGAATGGTCGGCGGTCACCCATCCAAGTACCGACCCCGCCGAACGTTGCTTAACCTGTGATATCGTATGATACACACAGTAACCACGGCGCCACGACGACTTCCTATCAGGCTTGGGTCACTCAAATTAGTCACCGGTAACGATACCCTTAGAATCCAGAAGCGATAGGGCTACCAACACTTCGCCTTATTTGCTTAGCGTGTGAAAGTCCTCTATTTCTGATTAAACCCTGCATACATTGCCATTGCCATTGCTATTTTACTGAAAATTAGCCCATAATATTGATATAGTAAAAAATCAGGCCAATCTGTTTTACAGTAGTAAAATAAAGTTCAAGACATTTGGCAAAGAAAAGTTAGGCCTCAAAAAAATAAGTACAGATAGCAAAAAATTATCGTAAAAAGATTTAAAATATAAAGGAAATTCTAAAATTTAAAAAAGTAGCTAAGCTATAGAAAAGAAACATTAACAAGTAATGATAAATAACAAATTCAATTACATGCAACCTTATGATCGCAACTTGGTAAAGGTTTCATTATGGATTTGAATTACTAAATAATTAAGATAAAATATGCTAGCTGCTTCTCTTCCTGGGCATACTGTAAAAGTCTGTCAAGGGACAGAGGTAATATTGGAGGTTTGTCTGTGGCTGGTAGGCTGATCCCCTGACACTGCAGTAGTCTCTCTCCACAATGGTGGATAATGCTTCCAAAATTGACAAAAATTACATCAGATGCTTTTATAACCTCTGGTGTTCTGCCTGAACCGTATGGGATACGTATGGGATAAGTCATGTATGTATGCACAAATAAAGCGTTGCTTGACATCGTTCTGGTTTAGAAAAAAAACCGATGTCTCAAAAAAAAACAATGGTCATATTTCAGCAAATTTATACAAAACCTAACTTTATAAGCTATTTATTTGTATCGCAAAACTTCAAAATGTTAGATGAGTCATAATTGTTTTTCAAGCGGTTTTTATTAACACGATTAGTGTTGGATATGTCCGACTAGTTTTGTTTTCATATTCTGAAGTCTTTCTTCAGGGTTGAGTGCAGTTATTTAATGATCATAGAGCAGCGGCTTCAACACTCGCCCGCTTCACCAGAAATTGTGGGTTTGTTTTCCAGTCCAGCTATAAAACCCAATTTTCGTTACATTGGTATGTTAGCTGGTGTATATCAAACTATAGGTACTTCCAATATTTGATCTCCACATTAAATGCAATTTTGGTCAATTTATTTTCGGGTACATGAAAATAAAAAAAAAACTTAAACTTACAATAAAAAACATTTCGGACTTTTTTGCAAACCATACCCAAATCTTAAAGCACGACCACCAACAATCTGTGAGCGATATGGAATCGATATAAAAACGATTTGGAATCACTGAGCGTATGCAGTATACCGAAATGCATATAGATGCTCTTATTCGTACAAGTAGGAAGAAGATAATATGTTGATATGCAAAGTAGGAGAGATATGGAGGTATAGTCAGAGTGAAATAATGTGGCATGTTGTTTTGTACAATTTGTATTTCAATAAAGAAATCGTAATAGAACATGGTCCTAAATACATATTGCATTGTTTCTTTAATGTAAAGTAAAATGGGTCTATTTGGAAATAGGGAGGTTATTTGGAATTTCTAAAATAAAAGATTTGATCACACGTTATTTTTTATCTGGCAATGGTAGGAATATTTTTTTGCCACAGGGTAACACTACGTATATCTGTCAACGTCAACTTAATTTTTTGTAGGTTAGTTTGCATTTCTTGTTGAGCGTTTGGAGTTTTAGTAAATTTTGGATTTTCGGTTTTTTTCGTGGGTGTCAAACTTTCATCTGCTGCACAAAGTCTAATAAGGTATGTACTGCGCCAATTAAACTATGTATACGTGTGTTTTCTGTAGATTTCGATGGTTTCACATGTTGCTTTCTATCTCTAACGAGCTAAATACTGCTCCTGTTTTTTGATCGTGGGGCTTTTTGAGATGGATTTTGGGGTTATTTGGATATTTATTTCAAATAGCCCCTTCTACTAATTTCGCTACATAAGTATGGTTTTTGGTAATAGTTTCAAATAGCCCCAAGAGTGCATTACTAGACCCCTTAAGGGTAAGTCATTCACCGATTAAATAAGTAGTACCTACTTTTCCCAAATTTTTATTTCATTGTTAATTTTCAAAAGTCGTTTAAATAGTTTTATTAGATAAAAGTCCACTTTGGGATACCTAAGAGAATGGACTGCCATCGTTTTGTTTCGATAAAACAAAATAAATACACTAACTTAATGCTAAAATAAAACAATACCTACATTCAACAATAAAACAAATAAAAATTATATGTTAGCAGCTTTTTGTTCACAGGAATAAATCAAGCATGAAATCATGGTGCGAACATATCAAAGGAAGTATACCAACACACGTAATGGCAAATCTCATCCACCATATGCAATGTATTCTGAAGAAAATTTACAAAAAGCAATAGAAGCTGTTCGAAATCGTTCATTAAGATTAAAAGAGGCCGCCGAAAATTATAACATTCCTATGAGCACGTTAAGCAGAAAATATAGAAATATAAACTGCACTCAAGAAAAAGCGGGACACCCTACGCTATTTTCAAAAGAAGAAGAGAATGCGTTCATAGAAAATATAAAATTACTTAGCCATTGGGGATTTCCTCTAGATTCAACTGACCTACGAGTCTATGCACAAAAATACTTGAATAAAATTGGAAAAACCATATATAGCATACAGGACAACATGCCCGGCGTAGACTGGGCGCGCAATTTTTTAAACAGGCACAAGGACGTAATTTCAAATCGCGCAGCAACAAATATATCTTGCGATCGCGCTAGAACCACACCACAGACAATAGACAACTTTTTTCAAAATTACACAAAATCTGTCGAAGGAGTCGCCCCAGATTGCCTCATCAACTATGATGAAACAAATTTGACTGACGATCCAGGGAGCAAAAATTACATTTTCAAGAGAGGCTGTAAGTATCCTGAAAGAGTCATTAATTGCTCTAAGACATCAATTTCTTTAATGTTTTCGGGTACTGCAGATGGGCAAACCTTGCCAATATATGTAGTGTATAAAGCTGATCACTTGTGGGATCAATGGGTGGAGGGAGGTCCTGCAGAAACCAGGTACAACCGGTCGAAGAGTGGATGGTTTGATTCGGTGTGTTTTGAGGATTGGTTTAATACCGTTATAGTGCCATACGCGAGAAAAAAACCAGGACGGAAAGTTGTAATAGGAGATAATTTGTCTTCTCATTTCTCGCAATCAGTTTTAAAAACTTGTGAAGAATTGAATATATCATTCATTTGCTTACCGCCAAAGACTACACATCTTCTTCAGCCATTAGATGTGGCTTTTTACGCCCCTTTAAAAAAGTATTGGCGTGATGTGTTAACAAAATGGAAGAAAACAGAAGGATTGAAACACAAGACTTTGGTAAAAAGTTCTTTCCCGAAGTTATTAAAGAAACTGAAAGATAAGTTGGCGGAGAATGGCGCGGAATCTGCTAACCTAATTGCCGGATTTAATAAATGTGGTTTATATCCCATAAATCCAGAACGTCCCAAATCACGGTTACCACAAAAAGAAATTATTTCTGAAGACCAGATAGAGAAGACAACAACTTCAGTCGTAATAGATATTTTACAAGAAATGAGAAGTCCTGCAAGTGCCAACGGACAAACAATACGAAAAAGGAAATGCAATGTACCACCAGGAATTAGTGTAAGAGCAGAAGACTTAGTGCACAATCAGACAGAAAAAAACAAACAGCAACTCAAACGGAAAAATAAAAAAAAGAAAGTGTCGGACAAAAAGAAGAATAGAAATTCTTTAGACGAAGACAATTACATTGATTCTGAAAACACAAGAGGAGCTGCAGAAGAAGTAAATCTGGTTAATACACAGCCAATAGCAGGACCTTCCGGGCTATGTAATCCTTACACGATTAACTCTGACTCCACTCCCAGTAGCTCAGATGATGAAAGATTAAAAAAACCAGAAATTGAAAAATACCAATCAATTAAAGGCAAAGGCAAGGGAAAAAAAACCAAAATTAAACCAGAAAATAATGAAACTAGAATATTACCATATAATTTGGAAGAGAAACCGGCATCTGAAGATAATATAGCTATTGAAGGCAAGAAAATTAAACCAAAAACAAAGAAAAAGCAGAAGAAAATAAGTGATTTAAAAAATTTGGACTTAGACCCAGAAAGTATTGAAAGATTGATAGCTAGTGTTAAAGCAGAGAAACTCAAAAATGAAAAATCCAAGAGAGTATCAGATTCTGATACTACCAGTGTGTCAGATATCATGAGCATCCATAGCGACTCGGACATTATAGATGTTAAGTTCGGTCAACAAAGTCCTGATGAATGCTACGAACGTTATGAAGACATGAGAACCTGCACAGACGAACATCCCACAGTTGTAGAAAATATCTCCATTCCTGACCACGATGATAAATTGATAGTTATAACAGACGCTTCTGATGAAAAAAAGACTGATAGCAACTTGAAGACTAATTATGATAGTAAGTTAGATTATGTAACTGATAAGACTGGAAACAATTCAAGCAATGCAGCGATTTGTGATATTACGGATTTACCCAATCCTATTCCCTTAACTAATATAACTAATAATTACAATAGACAAGAAACGCAAAAAGATACAAATATAACGAATAATTACAATAAAGAACAAATGCAAGAAGATGAGTCAAAACAAGAATGCAATGATTCTCAAAAAGAAAATTTGTATGCCATTAACGACCATGTCTTAGTGCGCTACTGCAACAATATGAAAAGTCAATATTACATTGGATTCATCGAAAATATTAAAATAGATGGATGTAAATTCAAATACACCATTAATTTTTTCAAGACAATAAGAAAACCACAGCTTTCATTTCGGATTGGCAAGAAAATTGATCGAGATGAGGTTGATGATATATGGATTGTGAAAAAAATTCTTCTGAATGAAAACCCTATGAAAACCAAAGAGTATCTACTCTCTGAAAAATGTGATGAGATGTATTTTTGATATTACCTTGTTAATTTTAACGTTTTTAGAATTGTTTGATCTCTTTTAACAACTCTTAACAACTCGTTTGACGAATACGTACCTAATTTAAATGTTAAGTTAGATGATAGAAAGCGTTTACCACAGCAATAGGTACCTACTACTTCTTGTTAATAATTTCATGTTCATTTTATTTGTGAAAATTTATTATTTGTTACCTATATTGATTTGCCCTTTTATAAGAATAAGTACATAGGTAGTTACTGAAAAGTGTTTCGGATTAAGATTTCAATTTATAAAAAAAAAGATTAAAAAAAAATGTTTTTTTCATTTCATTTAGCCTGCAGACTTTCATGAAGAATAGCCTACCCTTAAGAATTCCAAATATCGCTTTACTTTTAATAGGTACAACTTTAATATATTTACATCAAATTCCAAATATCCCCAATTTATCATCATAGATCATTTCGATTATGGGACTAACTTCAAATAAGTCAGTAATTTGTTGACCGAAAAACGTCTTAATGCTATAGAACTCAACTGGTGATATTTGGAATAATTTCAAATATCGCTTGGACGGTTTTATTTAGGACAAGTATGATAAAATATGACAAACAGATGCATTTAACATCGAATACTAAATAACCCCATAGTAGCGATATTTGGAACAGCATGTTTAAAAATATATATCTCCAAATCTACATGTGACAGATGTTTTTTAGTAGATGTAAACAAGAATACATTATCAAAACTACCCAAAAAGCCTCCCGTTGAGTCGATTCATTCATTGTTCTCTTCTCAAACATTAGCTATAGCAAAAAAATATTTCAAATAGCCCCATTTACTTATTTGTTTTGTTAGCAATAAAATGTAATAATTATTATGTAGTTAATCTTGGTTTGTAGTAATATTATGAAAGGAAAATTTTGTTAAGATTGGTTTTGGTTGCGGTTTCACTCTAAAATGGCGTTTTTATTCCAAATATATACTGCTTTATCCTAATATTCCTTTGAGATAGGTATATCTGCGTTCACAAGGTATAACATATATTGACAACATAAATATGAAGGGTTCTGTTTATTTCTGGTCTACGAGATAGATAAGGAAAAATTAAGGTTTAATCTGCACAGTTTCTTTGTTTATTTCAAGATAGAGCTTTTACAGCCCAGCTCTTTTTATTGAACGTAAAATTTAAAAGTTTAAATCTATCTTTACAAAGTTTTTGGGACAGAAAAAAAAGACATTAATAAATAAACATTTCTGAAATTCACACAACATTATCTAGCCCAAATTAATTGTCTTAAAGAACTTGTGTTATGGATAGTACATAACGGATAATAAAGAAATTTTTCAACCAAATCGAGAAGGCTGAGGTTCTACATTCAGCTGTATATTGGTTACGCGATTATTTTGGCAATTAAAAATCAATTTTCATCATCCTTACATGTTATATACTTTTTGCTATTGTTTCACCAAAAGCCACTAAATTATAAGTACAGCGAACCTATATTAACCCACATATTTAAAACGTAAAATAAAAAATGAACCAAATAATAATATCCAATCCTGCTAACATTACGCGAACTGATATTAGATCAAACATTACTGCATTAATAAAATAAATCAATAATTATAATTGCATAAGTTGATAAAAAATGCTATGCAATAGCTTTACCGCGGCAGTCTCCGAGTGCCACGCGTCTTTTTTATTTATCTATTCGCCCTATGAGTGAGAGGATCCGATGATTACACAATGCAATAATTTCAATTAAAACTGTTGAAATAAATTTATGTAAGTATAACGAGCGTTTGCCCGCATAAATACAATAGTCCTATTTTTAGTTCCGTTTTTGTTCATAACTCAACCAGTCTCTTTTTGAAGAACTTTTATGCCAAGTATCATATCCGTGCACTCAAGGAATAAGATTTTTCATACAAACTAAAAAGTCCAATAATTCCCGTTCCCGTGGGAATTTCAGGAATTCCTTCCTTAGTGCACCCCTACATCCCCTAAAGAATGTATGTTGAAAATTTCAGCTCTCTACGCCCAGTAGTTACGGCTGTACGTTGTCTGTCAGTCAGTCAGTCACTCAGTCAGCAACGGAACAGTTTTATATATATTGATTTATAACGCTCCAAAAGGCGAACTTAATTTTGTACGTCAGCTATGTCGCTGGGTTAACAGTATCTGGCCCAAAATTCCAGTGGGCAGCGGTTCAATCCCCGCATAATGCAAATATTTGTGTTTGAGATCGTGTTTGGTTATGTATTCGGAAGGATAGGGAGGTGATTCATCACCGCACTCATTCAAAAACGTTAAGATAACTTTTACATATTAACCGAGGGTAGTTGTGTTTTTTTTTTATCTAAGTAGGTATACGAAATTAGTAGCATGTATCACTCATTTGCGGCCAGACGTAGATTTTTTACGTAAGTAGATTTCTGTTTACCTTCTGTTTACCTTTTACGTTTGTATATTATTTCAAAGAGCTAACTTAGGAAACATTGTTTTTTATGAAAAATGGCAAGACTTGCGGAAGAGGAAATTGTAAAATACTTGGAAATACAAGAAAGACAAAAAAGTTAAAATTGTATTTGTAAAATGTCATTTGCCTGGATTTTCCAATAACCGTAAAGATAATTGCCTGAGCTGAATTAAATCTAAATATTTGAATCCACACATGTTCAAAATTATTTGAATTATTGTTCACGCTGTGATTTAGAACTATTTTATCTATATCATTTAAAATGCTTAATTAAAATGTTCTTTTCATTTATTTAAGAGTAATTAAGCATTTTAAATGCAAATACTTTAAAATATTATTAAGCATTACAATGCTTTACTTTAACTGAAATTCACAATTTCTATAAAGAAATTGGTCTCGCTCGGGTGGTCTTAGCTGCAAAGCTAAGATGGAGTAGATGGAGCTACGTTAGCAATATAACGTAAAATCTAAAATGTGTTAAGTAATTTCGAGGCGTCTCGTCAGGCCCCGGTAGCTCACTGGGAGGGCAATCGTCCGGCAAACGAGAAGTCTCAGGTATGAGTCCTGGTCGGGTAATTTTATTGAACACATTTTTTCATTTATTTAAAATATGTTTTAGTTTCGAAAAAAGGGTATAGGGATATAGGGTCACCCCTATATCCTTACGTGTATGCACTAAAATCGTGTTCTACGGAAGGTAAGGATAACTTATTGTGTATGTATGTATAGGGGTTTGGTACCTCTAATACTTAGCTTACTTAAGAAGACGCTGTGTGATACTAAATATCCAAAAATTATTATAAGCTTAGTAGTACTTAAGATCGCTCTTGAAGCTAAGAGCGATGTATTAATACTCGCTCAAGTAAAAGTTCGTGTAATCCATATTCAGCCCCATCGAAGTTACTGTCACGTGAGTTGAGTTCAAACGTAGGTCTAAGTCCAATTAAGGAAACTTGCAATAACTCAATTTTGTAAGTTACCTAGTTTTACTGTTTGGTAGAGGTTGGCACTAGGTTGTTGACTCTCCAAACATTGATAATTTTAACAAATAGTGGGTAATATATGCTTAAATACAGTAGTCGTTAGGGTTTGTCCACCAACCAGCACTTGGCCAGCTTGGTGATTCACGGCCTAGCTCGTCACGAAGGGGAGTAACTCATAGCAATGGTCTTATTCAATCAAAGAGTCGTGATGATGAGGTGATGAACGAATTGAATGAGAAATGAGAAAAATTTTAATGAAAAATGTAAAACTCGTGAAAATAATATAATAGATAATTAGTGTTTATACAAATACAATTTATATAAATCAAAAAGAAAAATGATATGTACCTACCCTCAATTTGAAAAATTATAAGTCATTGAAAATATTCTTTATTTATTAAAAATATGTTAAAAACTAAGTGATAGGATATTTCTATCAGTTTACCATGTTCTAAACATATTTTTAATACATGCTAATCCTTGATAGAGGAGCTACTATATTAATATATAATAATAATTATAATTTATTTCTTTCAAATCTTAGTCTAATTACAAATGTAGATTGGGGTCCCAGTTAAGCAAGTAATGCCTGCATTATTTTATTTGATTCTTAAACAGTCTTACAAAGTGCATATCTTTGGCTAAGATTTCTTTTATTTCGAGTTTGAGCTTTCCATAATAAATATTCATCATTAGACAATTCAGAAATCGCTTAGTGCTGTAATAAGGTATCCCAAATAGATTAATCATATTATCTACCAGACCATTATCTTACAAGGGATCTTTCGTAGTCTATCAGTAAGTAGAATGCCACTCAAGGACCTGGCCGCTGCAGTGGTCATCCGTTCTTTGAGCTTTCCTGGCGATTGCCGCTATAACTTTGCAATCTATCGGGTTATGTCGGCGATTCTTTATTGTTAGGTTCGCCAAACCCACGTTAGACATTTCAGCTGATGGTAAAGTAACTATGAAGTCGAAACACGGGCTAAGGAAAGAACGAACTCTTCGTAAAACATCGCCAGGCTTATCTTGAAGGAGTGCTACTATCAGGCTCATCATCATCATCATCATCATCACAACTCTTTTTAATGAGCCCACTGCAGGGCATGAGTCCCTCCCCTGGGTGAAGACGAGGTATAGACCATAATCCACCATGCTGGCCCAGTGCTGGGTGGTGGATGCCAGAATTTTCAGGGTGCCGAGATGGCTTCTGACAAACCCTAACGACTACTCTATACAATTATACACCCGCACCCGGGACCGACTGCTTAACGTGCCCTCCGGAGCACGGAAGTCGTCGTGAGAAATGAATGGTCGGCGGTCACCCATCCAAGTACCGACCTCGCCGAACGTTGCTTAACCTGTGATGTCGTATGATACACACAGTAACCACGGCGCCACGACGACTTCCTATAAGGCTTGGGTCACTCAAATTAGTCACCGGTAACGATACCCTTAGAATCCAGAAGCGATAGGGCTACCAACACTTCGCCTTATTTGGTTAGCGTGTGAAGTCCTCTATTTTTGATGAAACCCTGCATACATTGACATTGCTATTTTACTGAAAATTAGCCTATAATAATATAGTAAAAAAATCTGGCCAATCTGTTTTACAGTAGTAAAATAAAGTTCAAGACATTTGGCAAAGAAAAGTTAGGCCTCAAAAAAATAAGTACAGATAGCAAAAAATATTCGTAAAAAGATTTAAAATCTAAAGGAAATTCTGAGATTTAAAAAAGTAGGTAGCTAAGCTGAAGAAAAGAAACATTAACAAGTTATGATAAATAAAAAATTCAATTACATGCAACCTTATGATCGCAACTTGGTAAAGGTTTCATTATGGATTTGAATTACTAAATAATTAAGATAATATATGCTAGCTGCTTCTCTTCCCGGGCATACTGTAAAAGTCTGTCAAGGGACAGAGGTAATATTGGAGGTTTGTCTGTGGCCGGTAGGCTGACACCCTGACACTGCAGTAGTCTCTCTCCACAATGGTGGATAATGCTTCCAAATTTGTTAAAAAATACATCAGATGGTTTTATAACCTCTGATGTTCTGCCTGAACCATATGGGATACGTATGGGATAAGTTATATATGTATGTACTAATTAAGCGTCGCTTGCCATAGTTTTGGTTTAGAAAAAAACGATGTCTCAATAAAAACAATGGTCATATTTCAGCAAATTTATACAAAACCTAACCTTATAAGCTATTTATTTTTATCGCAAAACTTCAAAATGTTATAACTAATTGTTTATCAACTTATCAAGCGGTTTTTTCTCACACGATTAGTGTTGGACATGTCCGACAAGTTTTGTTTTCATATTCTGAAGTCTTTCTTCAGGGTTGAGTGCAGTTATTTAATGATCATAGAGCAGCGACTTAAACTCTCGCCTGCCTCACCAGAAATTGTAGGTTTGTTTTCCAGTCCATAAAACCCAATTTTCTTTACATTGGTATATTGGCTGGTGTATATCGAACTATAGGTACTTCCACTGTTTGATCTCCACATTAAATGCCATTTTGGTAAATTTATTTTCGGGTACCTACATGAAAATTAAAAAAAAAACTTAAACTTACAATAAAAAACATTTCGAACTTTTTTGCAAACCATACCCAAATCTTAAAGCACGACCACCAACAATCTGTGAGCGATATGGAATCGATATAAAAACGATTTGGAATCACTGAGCGTATGCAGTATACCCAAATGCATATAGATGCTCTTATTCGTACAAGTAGGAAGAAGATAATATGTTGATATGCAAAGTAGGAGAGATATGGAGGTATAGTCAGAGTGAAATAATGTGGCATGTTGTTTTGTACAATTTGTATTTCAATAAAGAAATCGTAATAGAACATGTCCTAAATACATATTGCATTGTTTCTTTAATGTACTTATTTGTATGGTTAGCAATAAAGTGTAATAATTATTATGTAGTTAATCTTGGTTTGTACTAATATTATGAAAGGAAAATTTTGTAAAGATTGGTTTTGGTTGCGGTTTCACTCTAAAATGGCGTTCCCCGAATTTTCGGAAATTTCTGGTGTGCAGTCTCCAAGATAGATAAGGCAAAACTAAGGTTTAATCTACACAGTTTCTTTGTTTATTTTAAGTTAGAGCTTTTACAGCCCAGCTCTTTTTATTGAACGTAAAAGTTAAAAGTTTGAATCTATCTTTACAAAGTTTTTGGGACAGAAAAAAGACATTTAATAAATAAACATTTCTGTAATTCACACAACATTATCTAGCCCAAATTAATTGTCTTAAAGAACTTTTATTATAGATACTACATAACGGATAATGAAGAGATTTTTCAATCAAATCGAGAAGGGGGAGGTTCTACATTCAGCTGTATATTGGTTACGCGATTATTTTGGCAATTAAAAATCAATTTTGATCATCCTTACATGTAATATATTTTTTGCTATTGTTTCATTAAACGACACTAAAATATAATTACAGCGAACCTATATTAACCCACACATTTAAAACGTAAAATAAAAAATGAACCAAATAATAATATCCAATCCTGCCAACACCGCGTAACTGACTATACCATTTTATTATTCATAGCCTAGCCCCCAAATATTCGGACTGCACCACGAAATGGTTTATAGCTTCCTCTATATAACAGTGACGTCATATCTCCGAGAAACCCGTAAAAGGGGCGAACTGGATTTATGCGCGAACACAATACCCCTTTTCTTCCGCAGTCGGCTAAAAAACGGGTATGTATCATTCCGGGTTACTGATTTTATTGGCTTGTAAGTTGGTGCGGAATTTCGAGGTTTTAAAAAGGTTGGGATTTGTAATAGAAAGGGAGTTTGTATAGAAAAAGCGGGTGATTTAATTCGGTGTGTTTCAGAGATAAAGATGTAAAAACAAAGTTTAATTCTATGATAAAACAGCGTAAGTATAGGTTTCTACTGCTTATTTAAATCAACACACATGAATGTTATTTTTTTCTTTTCAGATGTATATCTTATTTGAGTTCTATATCTGTAATTTATAAAAAAAAAAAACTATACATCATACGATATTCCTGCTAATAAGTTAAGCAATGTTCGGCGCGGTCGGTACAAGTATGAACTTTTTCACGGCGATTTTGGTGTTTCTGAGGGCACGAGCAGTCGGTTTCGCGTGCTGTATACTTCTTACAGTAATTATGAGAAGTTCGTCAGAAGTATTTTCGATGCCCTGAAAATTTGTGACATCCACTTACCAGCACTAGGCCATCTTGGTTGGTTATGGACTAAACCTTCTCCCCACCTAAGGACTCATGGTCCTATAATACAGATTGCAATATATTTCAAAATGACAGAAAAATGATTAAACAATAAAATGAAAAGTAAAGTAGGAAAATTTACTATTTTTATGTTTTATAAATTAACGATGGGACGTTTATCCTCCCTGACATGACTGACAATTCCTGATGGTAAGTGAACGTGAAGACTAAGGTGGTATACGTCCATCCATGAAAAACCTATTCAGAGAAAATAGACGAAGGCAGTTCATTCCAAACGTTGGCAATCCGCATCAAAAAGGAGCTGTCAAAGTATTAAATAAAACACATTTTAAATTTTGACTCGACATTCTCTTAAATAAGTCAACATCTTCGGTCAGTTAAATGCAGCATCCCTTTACAAGACCCCGGTGTTTACAAGATTGACTGCGGCTGTGGGCTTTCCTACATTGGTCAAACCAAAAGAAACGTATCAACCCGCGTAAAAGAACACATAGCTGATATTAAAAATCGAAGAGCTTCAAAGTCTGCAGTTTGTGAGCATTCCATGGACAAGCCCAACCACTACTTAAGGTTTGACTCTGTGAAAATTTTATCTAGAGAGAAGCATTACATTCCTAGAATGATCGGAGAAGCGATTGAAATTAAAAAACACCCTAATGTCAATAGAGAAGATGGTTGGAAACTATCACCGAAATGCGACCCTATCCTGAAAAATATTAAATCTAACATCCAGCAAGCTGCACGACCTGAAACTCAAGATACTGTCAGCTCGTTTTGTGTCAATCCAGAACGCTACGCTCGAAGACTGAGAAACAGATGGAGATGATGATGTATAAATTTTTCAATCTATCTATCCGACGCTTGACACCTCAGTCGCTCGTGACCACGGGGTCTGCAAAGACACCGAAACGTCGAGTCAAAATTTAAAATGTAAATATACGCGATAAATCCGGTTAAAAAGTGTTTTATTTAATAGTATGAATCGGGAAAACTTAAGACAATATTATGAACTGTCAAAGTACTGATAAAAGTTAAAGTTCCTTTTTGTTTTTTTTTTGAAGAAAAATAGATACTTACATTAAATTGCCGTATATCCTTCAGGGTGTGAGATTTTTGAGTACATATTACTTTTTATACATTTTACTTAGAAAGTTATTATTTTAAAAATTGTGAAAAGAAAAGTTGTCTCAACTTTCATCTATTTTTTTATTGTTTTTTATGGGGAAAGATTAGGACAAAAACTTTTCTAAAGTGGCTTGGGTCTGGTTGTATACAGGGCGGAATTTTTGAATGCCCCCTAGAAGGAAAGTAAGTATCTACTCTAAATAATAGAGATAGCAAATTTTACTCCAAAGAAACATTCCTTAAAACAATAAAACTGCATTCAAAGATTTTCGAAAATTCGCTGGATGTTGCGCCAATATCCTTGCTGTGAACCCGGGAATCGAACCGACCAAAATCTGTAAAAATGACACCGTGTAATTTTATTGCATCAATCATAACGGTCAATCACAAGAATGAAATCTGTCTAACATACTAGGTAAATTTAATGAAAGAGAAACCATGAAATCTTCATTTTAGATTTTAGTCATTTTTAGATTTTTAATTTTTTTATTTCTTTTCCAAAATGAAGGAATGTTTCTACATACATACACAACTTCACGCCTGTATCCCGTATAGGGTAGGCAGAACACCAGAGGTAATAAAACCATCTGATGTCACGTTTGACAAATTTGGAGGCATTATAATAGTAAGGAGAGAGACTATTGCAGTGACAGGGGGTCAACTTATCGCCCACAAAAAAACCTCCTATAACACCTCGAATGTTTCTTTGAAGTAAAATTTGCTATTTTTATTATTTAGAGTAGTTTCCCTCCAGGGGGCATTCAAAAATTCCACCATTTATACTACAGGGTCTTTCAATAAGGACGGCCGATTTCAAAATGGATTAAAAATTATTAAACGTACGGAATATACGTTATTTGAAAGACCCATTCATGCCATTTTATTTTGAATATTACATAATTCAACTGTCCGCCGCGTCTTCGAATGGTGGCACAAATCTGGGAGAATCGATTTTCAACGGGCACACAAACAATCACCAGGCAGATCAGTTTTTTTTTTTATAAAATATGGATGGGACGTTTGTCTTCCATGACACCTGATGTTAAGTGAACATGAAGACTAAGGTGGTACACGTCCATCCACGAGAAACCTATTCACTCGACGCTTAAAAGTACTAGGACTATACTGGTCAGGGAAAATAGACGCAGGCAGTTCATTCCAAACCTTGGCGACCCGTATCAAAAAGGAACTGTCAAAGCGCTTAGTTCGACTTTTCGGAATATCAACCACATACGGATGGAAGTTCTGTCTGCGTCTGGTAGTCCGATGGTAAAAGGGTGAGGGTTCAATTTGTTCAAACAGAGCACTCGCGCACTCACCAAAATGTATCCTGTAGTACACGGTTAAACAAGCAACCTTACGACGATGCTCTAGGGTCTGCGGTTTTTTGGTCGTAAGGTCGACGTTGTTAATTAGATTACGGGCTCTTCGGTCAACGGAGTCCAGCGTTTCTAGTTGATATTTGGCTGAACCATCCCAAAGATGACTGCAGTACTCCATGCATGATCGCACTTGAGCTGTATATAAGTTAAGAAGCTGTGCAGGGCTGAAGTACCGCCGTACCTTCGAGATGATTCCCAACTTTTTCGAAGCTACTTGAGCCATGGACACAATTTGTTGACCGAAGTTTAAACTGGATGTTATAGTTACGCCTATAAGCCCTAGATGGTCAGTGATGGGGACAGATACATTTTGGAAAGTGGGCGTTAATGTGAAGGTGCTCTTTTTTGCGGAGAATAGACACGCCTGAGTTTTGGACGCGTTGAATTTGACCAAATTCGACTCACCCCAATCGGATACTTTTCGTAAGGTCAAATCAACGCGCTCAATCATTGACTTTCTTAAACTCTGGATTTCACGGGGGCTCGCTCGCGCATTGGATACGTATCTCTCTACAACAATGCTGTCATCAGTATAACTAATAATGCCCGGTATTAAAAGGTCATTAATGTGCAGCAAGAATAATGTTGCAGAGAGAACAGATCCCTGAGGTACCCTGAGGGAGAATAAACTGATACCTTGAAAGTCGACATAACCTAGACCATCACTCAGTTCAGTAGAATTAATTTTTTAATGTTTTAATTTATTTATTTATACAGAATGCATTTATACAATACATTTATATATAATGCAGCGAAGTCATTGAAAATTCGACTTACCGGACCCGTGCGAAAGTGCGACGGACATTTGAATTATGTTCAAAACAAAATGATGTGAATGTGCCTTTCAAATAAAATAATAATTTCAATTATAATCAATTACATAATAGGTCACTAATTCGCACAAAGTCGCCCTCGACTGAGATCCTTTGAACTATGACAACATCGAGCTGCCATTGTTATTCAAATAATCATGTAATCGGGTCCTTCAGTATTTTATTATCAGTCTTTGTCCTTAATAAATAATAATAATAAATACACTTTATTGTCAATCAGAACACAACACACAAACATTAGGTATTCATGAAACAAGTATGGACAATATGGGCGGCCTTATTGCTCCAAGCGATTTCTACCAGGCAACCCGTTTACAGGACAACATTTTTATTACAATTAAAAATAAAAGGGAAGAGCTTAAAATATAACAGTAGGTTTCTTATCTTAAAATGTAAGAATATAAATATTTTTAATCAGAAGAATAACATAACAATAACTAAGCAATATATATTCGAGCCACAAATAAAGAAAATAAAATAATAATGCGTAATAATAATAGTTACATATAACAAATTACTATAATATACTTACTAGATACATATAACAGAGACAATAATAATTTACAGTTAATCAAGAAAACAGTGAATGCATGGGCAGTTTAAATAACAGCGACATTAACAGAATAATAGAATTTTTTCAAGATATTTTTAAAAGAACTTATAGTTTTCGCTGAGTGTAAATATGAAGGCAGGGAGTTCCACGTACTAGCTGCGAGTACAGTATATGACTTGTGGAAAAATCCTGTACTCTGTTGAGGTATAGACAGATACTTAGTGGTTATCAGTAGAACGTAATGCACGATCATGTGTTTCGTGTCTAAATTTGAACCGTTCCTTTAAATACTTTGGCGTGTTCGGATTAAAAAGTATATTGTATAAAAGTGAGAGAATGTGATTATTCCTGCGAAGACGAACTGGGAGCCACTTGAGCTTATCACGAAATTCGGAAACATGGTCATATTTCCGCAAAGAAAATATGAACCGTATACACTGTAATATAACTATTTTTGTACTTACTGTTTTGTATATTCCATTGGTTTTGTTAATAGTTGTTCTACATCTTAAGTCTTATTTTGTACATTTCTAATATTGTTTTATAGTATTCCTGTTTCCTTTTTATTTTATAGCTGCAAATGTATCTATTGTAAACTATTATGAAATGTAAATATTATTGTTTACCTTCAACTCTAAATTTGTCATGTAGCCTATGTCACTTTTCAGCACAGATAATTTATAAACTATTAGTATGTTTTATATTCATTTCTTTTTCAATTAATTTTTATATTATTACTTTAATATAAATTATTTTGAGACTTGCACACTTAGAATCAAGAGAAGTATCAGCTCCACTTTTACCATACCACCACCGCTGCTCCAGAGACTAAAACCTCCTTGACAATAGAAATGACAGCCGCTGGCCGATGAAAAATGGATGCCTCTCGAAACATAATTTAATTTACGGCTGTCGAATGAAAATCGGTACTATAAAAGGAGCGGCGAGCTGAATTCGAGGCTTTTTGAAAATAAAACACCGAGGAGAGTACTTGGAATTGAAGAAAAATCACTAACAATACTAATAACTAAAGTAAAATATAAAAGTAAATCATAACTACATAATCTCTTGGAGCCGCTATATAACTTTATAAACCCTTGGAGCTTAAAATCCTGGAAACTTCTGTACATATAAATATTGGAAAAATCTCAGTGTTATATTTAAACAAATCCTAGTGGACTGTAAGTGTAAATAGTGTTTTTATACCTACTTGTAACCTTTTTTTGTAAATATATAAACTTTAACTTTATCCTTTATTTCTTTAACCTTTTTCTTTTAAATAGTAGGTTACTTAGGCTATTACTTTAGGTAACACTACAACACATATTTTGAAGAAGCTCAAGTTTATCAAGCTGCTTCTCGGACAATTTATATTTATCGGTATATTTAGTACACACTATTATTGCTTTTCAAACCAAACTCTCCAGTCATGGGTCTGCTGTAAGAAATTTCGTATGAGATAAGCTGTACCTTTGTACTTATTTTTATTTATTGTCTCTTAATTGTATCTCAACTGTGTGTACATAAATTGTTAAATAAATAAATAAATAAACAAGTCAAGATAGCATACATCAGCATAATCCAGTATGGGGAGAAGAAGGGACTGTGCGAGCGCAATTTTTGTTGGTATAGGTAGAAAATTTCAAACGCGTCTTAGTGACCCTGCTGCAGCAAAAATTTTCCGTCTAACATAGTCAATTTGGTCTTTCCAAGATAAGGTATTATCCATGAAAACACCAAGATTTTTAACCGAGGTTGAATATGGAATAGTGACATTGTCGAACCTAATTGCTGGCAGTGATGCAAGGTCAACCTTAGCTAGCATCCTGGGACTGCCTATTAGAATAACCTTGGTTTTAGATGGATTTACTTTCAGTCCATGCCAACGACTCCATTTCGATATATTTTTAAAATCAGTGTTCATTTCATGTATCGCTGTGTGGACGTCATTGATCGATGCTCGATTATAAATTTGAAGATCATCTGCATATAGGTGGTAGGAAGAAGATAAGGATAAGGTTATAGAACTGATGAAAATTGAAAATAAAAGCGGAGATAGCACACCACCTTGAGGGACTCAAGCAGTAGTATCAGACCAGTCTGACGCTGTTCCTTAGACAAATATACGCTGCCGGCGTCCGTGTAAAGAGCTACGAAACCATTCAATTACCGTTGGAGATATGTTTAGTGATCGTAAGATACCGAGAAGAATATCAAAGTCGACCGAGTTAAAAGCATTGCTAAAATCTAGCAAGCTCAACAAAGTCAGCTGTTTATTTTCCATGTTCAGCCGGATATCGTCAGTGATTTTGATAAGCGCAGTAGTCGTACTATGGCCGGGACGAAAACCAGATTGGTAAGGATTCATTAAATTATTGTGGTTCAGGAAAAACTGGATCTGTTGGTGGATAAGGCGTTCAAACTCTTTGGAAAGAAAAGGGAGAATAGAAATAGGACGGTAATCGGTAAATGAACTAGGATTGGCATTCTTTGGGAGTGGAATTATGTTGGAAAATTTCCATGATTCTGGGAACGTGTTTGAGGATACGGAGTTGTTGAAAATTTTGGTAATTACAGGTGTAAGGAGATCAATGATAGGAAGTACCATATTACGACTAATATTATCGCAACCTACGGCATTAGAGGTAAATTGATGAAACTCAAAAGGGACAATATCTGGGCATGGCAAAGATGAAAGGTGATTCAAGGTATGACTTTTAAAAGATACATCCATTGCTGAATTATAGGAGAAGTGCTTATTTAAAAGATTGAGGTCTGTATTATAAGGATTACTATTTTCATTTTTAGTTTTACCGAGACCCAATGATTTTAAAAACTTCCATACTTTGGCAGGATTTCCATTTTCTACAGAACTGTGGATGTGGCGGCGCTGTGCATCCCTACACAACCTATTGCAGTGATTTCTAATTTTCTTGTATCTCTCATGGTTTGCATCAGAAGGGTTCAATTTATATTTTAAATGCGCAGAGTTCTTCCTAGCAAGTAGTAATTTAATTTCTTCAGTTAGCCAGGGCGCAGGCAAGTGTTTAATTTTTACTGGGCGATTTGGTGCATGACGATCGTAAAGGTCAGTTAGCATATTATTAAATAAAGAAACTTGATCATCAACTGTCCGTGCCTGGTCGAGTACCGACCAATCAACTGCTTCGGCATCTCTTCGAAGTTCATTCAAGTCCATACCAGAAAAATTGCGGCGCATCAGTATTTTTGACTTTAATTTAGGAAGACGGATCTTATACGATAAATATAAAAGGTTATGGTAGGAAAATGCATCAGCACTACACTGGCCGTGTTTAGCAATGCAGTTATTTGATGAGACTATAATAAGGTCTAAGAGAGATGGTTCACAATTCGGAAAGAAATGTGTAGCCTTTAATGGAGCTAAATGTAAATTACTGGATTGGACTGTGGGAATAAGTTTTGCGGAGCGGTGAGTATTTTTCAATAGGCAAGTATTGAAATCTCCCATGATTATAGTGTGGGCATAGTGGGGCGATAAATCTTCAAGAAGGTTTTCCAAGTCAGGAAAATAATTAACATGCAGTGATGGATTATAAATAACCCCTAAAAGAGCGAGTATTGGTCGAATTCTAATTTCAAATTCAATTATAAGTATTTTAAATTTAATAAATGAATAAAGGTTAGGTCTGCTAGAAGAGATTTCTGTTGAAATAAGCCGTACCCTTGTACTTTTGTCTTCTTTTAAAATTTGTACACAAATTGTTAAATGAATAAATAAAATCCCCAGACAATCACCCCAACTACAAAGTAAGCATAGCTTGTGTTATGGGGTACCATGCAGCGAACTAGGGGGGAACCTAGAATAGAAATACATAAATAGATAAACACCCAGACACGGAACATTTTTTTTTCTTGTTCCCTGCGGGAATCGAACCCGCAACCACTGGCGTCTGAGGCAGACAAGTTTACCCCATCGCCAAAGTGGTCGTCAAATTTAAACTCGACTTGTTGATATTTAAATACATATATAAATTCACGCCTGTAACACTTATGGGGAAGGCAGAACACTAGAGGTTATAAGACCATCTGATGTCACGTTTGACTTTGGAGGTATTATAATTATGGATAATGACTATTTCAGTGGCAGGGGATCAGCCTATCGCCCACAAAAACGCAAATAAAACCTCTTTCCCTTAACAGACTTTTACAGTACGCCCTGGAAGAGTAGCAGCTGATACATTATATGTTTTTCTTTCGCTCCCAGTCCAGCATAGAAGCATCGTTGTTATTTAAGAGTGACTAAACTCTAGTTTAACTTCTATCGCACATGGGTTTACGTAGGAACTGGTTCTTCATAAAAGAATGACCGAACACATCATTTTTGCTTTTTACGTCAAGATTATTAAGGGACAGTAGATAGGGCTATTCTAAGCCGGCCTCAAGCGGTAAGTGTCTACATTATAATCACTCATAATGACATCAAATGGAAATACGACAAATTAAAGGTGGTTGAAGTACCTATAATCACTTATGGCGGGTTTCAATATTCAACTGACTGGTATGAGTAACCGATACAGGTACAAAACTTGTAGAAAAAAAATAGCGTTTCACAATATCTACCTATTAGCTACAAGCTGTAAGTTCTCAAATTTGGCATGGCCCTCCTTACGTACGTTCTTCCAAGGAAATAGGTGATATGAGATTTATAGAATATCACGCATTCGCAAATTATTTGTATGATATTTGAAGTAAAGAAATATATAAACCTATTCAATTTACGTTTGCTATGTTTTGGTATTTGATAAATATATAGCTTACGTAAAACGAAACGCAAACCTTTGATTTTGCCATTAGTTAAATCACATTTTTATGACATTAAAGTAAATATTTAAAAGAAAAATTTATGTCGTTCATTAATATTCGTCTTTTTTTTTCAAAAACACATAGTTAAGTTAGAAAGAGAAAATTGGATTATTCATATGTTGACAGATATTTGATAGGATATATCGTTAAATGAATAAATTGTTACCTACGTCGTTGGCTAGATGAAATGACTTATTCTGTAATTGGTCATATGTAATGAAAACTTAACTCTTATTGGCCGCAGCAGAATGCCATGCAACCTTTAGCTCATTGGTTTAAATTATTAACTTGTTACGTCGTCGTTGGCTAGATAAAATGACTTATTTTGTTAATGGTCAAATGTAACCTAGCAACCCATCTCGATTTTGAATATAGAAAGGCATTTTGGTAGTAATTTCGAACGAACACGAAAACGAACAATTTTCATAATATTGAAACCCGCCATTAGTGGAGGGTGCACTTATCCTGCGTAATTCTACAGTCAACATCCTTGCTTTGACCGGAATCTTCCTTTTCTGTCCACCCAGTATGCCTGTGAAATTAATTAACTAATGTCATTGGAAAGCTGTTCCTACTTATTTTCTACTTTATTTGTAGGGTCACGTGGGGTCGGCTTAGAATGGCTTTACCGCACTTGGATAAACGTGTAGTAAAAGGCGAATAATCCAAGTGACCCCGCAGCGTATTTACAAAGGTATTTAAAAATATATATACCATTTGAGTCACGAGTCAGACTCTAATAGAAGAGCTTTTGTTTATGAATATTACTCGACAATACCTAATCTATCTCAGTAAAAAAATTGACTGAAATGGATTAGCTTTTTGTCTTGATATTTTCAAAGAAATGCAAGGATAAAACCTAATACTGTATTATACATATTCACTCAAATCGATAACCTTTTGTCAAGATGAAAAGTAGGTATATCTTTGTTTGATATACATTGCGATTAAAAAGAGATCATTTACGAGAAGGACTCCCGCACCGGAAGGCGGAGTCGGTAGGGTTTCGAGCGAGCAATTTAGGCTGGATATACTTATACACGTGCGCGAGTCGAGCGAGCGAAGCGAGCGGTGCCGCGGCAGCGGCCGGCGAAGCGCCATAAGCCTGGTCAGCTATTATAGTCAACCCTGGACAATCCCGACATGGTCAAAAGTCAAACATTAAGTCATCAAAATAACGATGGTCATAATGCATGCATAACAATTGCAATTTAAGTATTAAATTGAAGCTAACGATTGGTAAATATCGATATCAAATGGGATAGCTTTTGTTGCGCAATGTTAAATTGAAGTTATCTCACAAAGTCTATGTGACTTCGGTCAATTTCTGTACTAAAATAGATTAGGGTTTCGGCAAGTTATTGTCATACAAAAGCTAAGCCAGTTCAGTTTGCACTTTCACTATGGTGGTAAGATCTTGTCAGGTTCTGACTGGCTAGCTACCACCTTTCATATACAATCTATCGCCAAATATTACCACTATAGCGGTGATGTGTTACAGCACTGCTGTCATCTTCGACCTCGTCTTCACCTACCATCAGGTGAAATTGAGATCAAATGCGGGCTTAGTCTAAATAAAAAAAAGACTAAGTACATGTTTTGTGTTGGTTTAAGTGACAGACTATGATTTGGTCGCACCAGTCTTAGAGTAGAATTGTAGTAGATTTCTCAGGGCTCACTTTATTGAACATCAAGATAAGTACAGTACATACATAACTTCACGCCTGTATCCCTAATGGGGTAGGCAGAACACCAGAGGCTATAAAAACCATCTGATGTCACGTTTGAAAAATTTGGAGGTATTATTATGATGGAGAAAGACTATAGCAGTGACAGGGGGTCAGCCTGTCGCCCGCAAAAATGCCAATAAAACCTCCGTCCCTTAACTGACTTTTACAGTTTGCCCGGGAAGAGAAGCAGCTGGCACATTCTATGTTTTTCTTTCGCTTCCAGTTCAGCATGGAAGCTATAAGTAGAGTCTGCAACAGAATTATGTATACCACCCAGTCTCCCGCACACACACACAATTTGCATGCATATTGTATGCGTGTGGGAGACTGGGTAATATACATAATTCTGTTGCAGACTGTACATCACCTGCCAAAAAAGTAAGTGAAAATATCGATTGTGAAAGTGAAAATGTGACCACTAACGACCAGTTTCGATAACTTAACAAAAAGTTAAAGTAAGAGTGTAAATAGAGATTTCTTTACTATTTTAAAGTAAAAGCGACAGATTTGACCCAAAATATAAGAATTCAGGAGACGTCCAGCAGTGGATGTCTCCTGACTGAATGATGATGATGATAGGAATTTCTATCTTTACTTTTCAACCGACTTCCAAAAAAGGAGGAGGTCTCAATTCGTCTGTATGTTTTTTTACACGATATTTCGGACAATTATGAATCGATTTTAAAAATTCTTATTTCATATGATAGAAGATACTTCATAGTGGGTCCCATATAAATTTCATCGAAATCGGTAGAGTACATGTTATAAATTTTTGAAAGAATATGTATGATTTCGAAGAATGCTTACGTGGATGACATTCTCAACTCAGCCAAAGTTTTGACGTATAGTTCGTTGATTATACTCTAACTTTTTGCTAAATTATTGAAAACGGCTGTAAGAAAGCCAAAATTAAGACCGAAATTCACCCGAACGGAGTCCGGTGCTACAGCTAGTATTACATATTGTAGAATTGGTAACCTATTTTTTTTCGAGTAGCCGAGATAAATTTTAATAACAATACAAGAATGAATTTATTAAAAAGAATGAATGATAACTCAACGTATTAGACTACTTTCTGATTTACATGTACAATTGAAACGAAAAGTGATATAATAACACCGTATATTTTACTGAAGGATGCCTAAAGATTATAAATATAACTGGTTGAGGGATATTATACCTAAATCTAAAATATTAACATCTTAAAGAATTGAAATCGTAAGAAGGAATGAGTAAGAATGGCTAAAAAGGGAAATATAATTTCTTTCTTTTAATAATCCTTTAAACATCACTAAAGTTATTTAATCAAAAAATGTCTTTAAAAAAGTCTTTTTTTTTAAGTAAAAAATATTTTAAATTATAATTATCTTGTAATAAAATACGTTCTCCTTCCAGATCTATCTAAAATGCAGTTTTTACGTTAAATTAAATAGGTTTAATATTTCGTCTCTGATTTAATAGATCCGAAGTTTTATTTTATTACAAATAAAATAGAAACAATCCCTTCAACAGTAGGCAAAACAAATTAGAAGAATCAAAACCCTGGATCAGTATTTTAAAAAAGCTTACCTAAATAGGTTACATAAATTAACTATAACTTAGGTATAAACAAATATCCATACTGTAGAGTCCAAGGTTTTATTCCGATCTTAGTTAATATTTTTAGTAACGTACAGTTAAGTCAGCATAAGAATTTAGGTATTTATTTGAAACAACAATTTAGGTTCATTGGACAAGACTCATCATATATCTGTTTCTTTGAAAAAAATAAACGTATTCTTCGGCCTAAAATTAAATAATGATCATCCAAATATATAATTTAATTTGAGCTCTCGGCCCCTTGCATTAAATTTGCACTTACTCTGCAGTGTTTTAAACAAACTATGACGAGCCCCGCAGGTGTCATGTTTAGAAAGCTCTCAAGAATTCTTCCATAGCATTAAACTTAACACTTCAGTACCCGAGTGTACATCTGCTTGAGTCCCACACTTTTAACCCCTTTTGCTTCATCAATCACTGAATTATCAAGTGTTACACTTACCGCATACATTGTAATTATATTAGATGTTGGATTAGCATAGATACCGCTGTGTAGGGCGGGTAAGTGATCTTGAGACTTGAGTAAGGTTTAACGAATGTTTTATACAAGTAAAAGCGGTAAATTTTAAGGAAAACTTGTTTTGTTGAAAAAGTGTAGATATTTCGTGCATTACTTTTAAACGAAGATAGTCTTAAGGATAGTTTCATTGAATTAAAACGTTTTCTAAATATTAAATGATTTAAGAAAACATAAAAATATTATTTAAGAAGTAACTTAGATTTGAACTTCCCATACATACAATTTTAATATTTTAAAAGCGTGTACTTCTTTTAGTGAATTATTTCTAAAAAAACTCTAAACAATGTTAACAAAGTTATTTTAAAGTTCAATGTAAAAATTCAGCTTTAATTACGCACATATAATATTATTTTTGTTTGTCTTCGAAATTGCTAAGTAATCGGATTTAAAAGAATATTTTTGCATATGGACAATATTTTAATCAAATATAACAAACGAATTCAAAAATTCAAGGCGATCAAATAATTTTACGCGTGACTTTAATAGTCAACTTTTGAAGCTCAAGTATCAACTCAAGTCGCACGCACTACATCAGCAGACAAATCAATAATCCGAGATACCCGCCCGAAGCTCAGATGGGCAACATTATGAATCACAAACAGACGGACAGACGTATAATATAATTATCATGTTTGTATAATTATTTATAACTTTAGCCAACGGCTTTGTTCGCGTGGATTAATGTTTTCGAAATTAAAAGTTTAAAACTTTCGATTTGGATATAAAAAATGAGGTTTTGTTCGACACCTTTCACCATTTTAGGTTATTTAATATTTTAAAGAGATTGTGCATAATCTTTTCTATGTCAATTATTATTTTGCAAAGTAAGGATGAGGTGTTTAGAATATAGGTATGGTATTTAGTGTATGTAATTTATTAAGAATGCTGGACTGGGAGCGAAAGAAATACAAAGAATGTGCCAGCTGCTTCTCTTCCCGGGCATACTGTAAAACTCAGTTAAGGGACAAAGGTTTTATTGGCGTTTTTGCGGGCGATAGGCTGACCCCCTGTAACTGCAATAGTCGCTCTCCATCATTATAATACCTCGAAATTTGTCAAACGTGACATCAGATGGTTTGATGACCTCTGGTGTTCTGCCTACCCTATAAGGGATACAGGCTTGAAGTTATGTATGTATTTATATGTAATTTATTAAGCTTATGACATATTTGGTTCTGTGGTCTTAATCATGGTATCAAATCGAGTAATTCTATCTATTATGGTGCGCATATTAACTTACATAATAGGATAAAATAATAAAATAATATTTATCTTGTCGATTCGACTATTTATCGATGGTTGCATGCTAGCCCTGCAGAAACCTATTCTCGACGCATAATAGTGCTATGGCAATACAGCGCAGCGGTGCGAGCACAGAACTTTATCGACTCGTATTTTTACGAATGTGCGTATAGTATGGACTCGGTTGCAAGGTTTTAGAAACAGTGTAACTTTTTATTTTACAGTTATTTAAGAGTACAACATGTTTACAAACATTCAAAATTAACAAGGCACACATTTGTTTAAGCTATCCGTGCGGCAATGGATAGATTTCAATTATCTCCATACTATATGAAAATTCGTAAACATACGAGTCGATAAAGTTCTGTGCTCGCACTGCTGGTTAGGAAAAACAGACGTGGTCAGTTCATTCCAAACCTCGGCGACCCGAATCAAGAAGGATCTGTGTGAAATGCTTAGTTTATACCTAATGATGGAAGTTCCTTCTCCGTCTAGTAGCCAATTGATAAAGTAGTATCGATTCAATTTTGTCAAAAATAGCACTCGCATACTAATCAAAAGATGTCCTGTAATATGTTAAATGGTTAAACTAGCAACCTTAATCAGCAGTCTTTAGGCATAAGGTCGTCGTTGTTCAGCTTACGGGTTCTTCCGTCAACGTAATCCAGCGCTTTGATATAAAATAAAATGTCTGTCTGTATATTCCCTAGTCACAATTGTCTTAAATACTTTGGCGACCACTTTGGCGTTGGCGTAAACTTATCTGCCTCAGACGCCAGTGGTTGCGGGTTCGATCCCCGCACGGGACAAGAAAAAAAAAATGTTCCGTGCCTGGGTGTTTATCTATGTAGGTATGTGTTTATATTCTAGGTTCCCCCCTAGTTCGCTATATGGTATCCCATAACACAAGCTATACTTACTTTGGGGCCATGTAGTTAGTGTGATTGTCTGGGGATTTTATTATTATTATTAATCGTGTAACAAACATACAAAAAAAACGTACCTACGCACGAATTGAAAATCACCTCCTTTTGGAAGACGGTTGAAAAATTGATGGAATTTTAATATTGTCTTAAGTTTTCACGATTAAATAAAACACTTTTTAACCGGATTTATCGCGTATATTCACATTTTTTTAATTTTCTTTGCAGACCCCGTGGTCACGAGCGACTTCATCTTCGAGTTAAAATTTAAAAAATGTTAATATACGCGATGAATCCGTTTAAAAAGTGTTTTATTCAATGGAATTTTCTTTGACTTATCCCATGTTTTTAATGAATCTTCAATATTTTTAAGTGTCGTTATAATTTGGCTTGAATTTCATCTTTAAACAGACAGCTTAATTAATCCGCGTAGGTTCGACTTAAAATAACCAAGCACTTACCACCCCTGGACAAGTGTCATAAGATTATCCGAATGTACCCCGCTGGAATGGTAGGTACCTTTCAGTGGTAGGAACATCTGCCGCCAAATATCAACGCTCTTGCCGCCAAATATCACCATGTTGCGGCAATATCTGAGAAGAGCCAGGTCCTTTCTAATCGGGTGAGGTTGAGGTCAACGCGGGTTAAGTCACCAAAAAATGTACAAATAGCTAGGTATTGCTTGTCAGAGATCCAAATTTTCATATATTTATTGTATGTAACTCTGGCCTACGATCATAGTATCCCCAATGTCTATTAACCTACAAAAATCTACCTACGCACCTCATTAATTAACTATTTCACTTATCACGTCAATAAAATTCCACTGTTATCAAAAACCCTCTAAAACAGGCGTCGTTGTTCTAAAAACAAACAAAATTATCTCAGTCGATCATTCACTCCCGTCTTCCGGCACGGCTGATCAATCATGGAACATGTTAATCAGTTAGATAATACCTATACTGAGCACCTACAGTGACCGAGATTTATTTATGTTTTGAATTTGATTCAAATATCGAATGTCATCTATATGCTTTTCGATTGGTCAAATCGAAAAGCATGGTCTTTCGATTGGTGGGGGTGGATGTTTGTGTGATAAATGAAAAAATAAAATCCCCAGACAATCACACCAACTACATGGCCCCAAAGTAAGCATAGCTTGTGATATGGGATACCATGTAGCGAACTAGGGGGGGAACCTAGAATATAACTACATAAATATATAAGCACCCAGACACGGATCTTTTTTTTTTCTTGTTCCGTGCGGGAATCGAACCCGCAACCACTGGCGTCTGAGGCAGATAGGTTGACCCCCCATCGCCAAAGTGTGATGATATTAGATATTAGCCGTCAAGTCCTGGATATTTTAAACATTTAATTATGTTTATTTACTAGACCATACTAAAGAAAGATAAACATAGAATGCGCCAGCTGCTTCTCTTCCTAGGCCTACTGTAAAAGTCAGTTAAGGGTTAGAGGTTAAATTGGCGTTTTTGTGGGCGACAGGCTGGCCTCATTATAATACCTCCAAAGTCAAACGTGACATCAGATGCTCTTAATACCTCTGGTGTTCTGCCTACCCCATACGGGATACAGGCGTGAAGTTATGTATGTGTTAAGTTTATTTCTTTTATAAAAGGCTAAGCTCGCATTTGACCTCAACCTCACCTGATGGTAAGTGAAGATGAGCTCGAAGATGACAGCACACGGGCTAAGGAAAGAACTGGCTCTTCATAAAAGATTGCCGGAACACATTACCGCCGGAGCGGTAATATTTGGCGGGAGATTTTATATGAAGGTGGTCACTAGTCAGACGGAACCTAACCGGATCCTACCGCCCCAAATGTGGGAGACTCGGATTAGTCGCCTTTTATAACAAGCTCATCCAAGGGAGGCAGGGCAATTCTATGCTAAACCACCGTATTTTAGTACCTATGTTACTGTCTGCCTCAGACGCTAGTGGTCGCGGGTTCGATTCCCGCACGGAACAAGAAAAAAAGAAATGTTTCCGGTCTGGGTGTTTATCTATTGATGTATTTATATTCCCCCTTGTTCCATAAAACAAGCTATGCTTAGTTTGGGGCCATGTAGTTGGTGTGATTGTCTGGGGATTTATTTACATATTTCTTAAGTTTATAGACTCGTTTTCCAGTATTTCACGACAAATTCTTTAAGGAACTTATGCGGTGTGAATGATAAAAATTATTATTGACGTATGTGCTCTATAGTCGTCTTTATTGATCATTAAAATCTAATTAAATAAATCTTCTCTACTAACCTACAAATGCATATATTCAAATCGACGCGGCTTGATATCATTTTTTTTCCATTATACCTACTTACTTGCGGGGCTAGAATGTAGCTGGCAATTCAATATTTTGTCAAAAAGGCTTGAGAAATGGGTTTGTTTAAGTAATTTTACTAAAGCATGTTGGCAGTTGCCGTAAATTTGGATCATACTCCATATTTTGTACAAGGAAAGTGGTTGTTCATTACGCATGGCGGTAGGATGAGCTTTAAAACCACAGAGATATATAAAATCCTGGAAGTGACTGCATGAAATATATTGAATATACGAACACGAGGGGAAAAAATCCTTAAGATAAATTAGTTTGTTTACCTGCAATTTAACTATAACTTATATTTACAATTTATTACTTATTTCTTATAACCACAGTACCGTAATATTATGTCTATCCACCTTCCCAAACTATCTCATTCCTAATATTAGTATAACAAACTTGGCAACAGCGAATTTCTGTCCACAGCCTTATATTGAGCCCAAATGTTTTTTTTTATGGAAGACTTATATTGAATAGGTACTATGGCTATATTAAGATGGATACGATGTCTATGTCTCACTGCTTTGCAAAAAATTATCTAAATACTAGATCTCAAAGAGTAACCATTATCCAATATCAATCCTCACAAACTTTATAAAAACCAACAAAAGTCTATGATGAACTTTCTGGCAGCAACTAAACAGCCGCCATATTTCCTAAAAAACAAAACGCTGTTACTTCAAAGTCACATGACACTTCCAAAACAAATTAACTCCGTGAACCACTAACATTCTAAATTCACACAGCGTCATTCACTCCACGTTACATCAGTTACCATATCAACATTAGCATTCAAATAAGTTACAACTTACTGTGTACTTAGGCCTTGTAAGTTAAGGGGTTCATTTTCATACTAAATACTAATAAATTAGAATGCGACTTCACAAAGAAAACATACTTAACTTGAGTATTAGACAGTTAAGATAGACGAGGTAGGTATATGAATACTTAAATATTTTTAAGTATTCATATACCTACTCACATATTCATATATATGTTACGGTAAGAGTGAATAATTTAATTGAATAATTCCTGGTTGTCTGGCAGAAATCGCTTGTTAGCGATAAGACCGCCAATTGTGTTACTATTGAATAATTTTATTTCCTGTTGTACATATGTATATGTTTTTTCTTTTGTAAATATGCAATAAAGTGTATATAAATAAATAAAATAAGAGTGAATAATTTAATTTAATAATAATAATTATCTATTATTATTAATAATTACCGTAAGTCGAGGTTAAAGTGGCTATTAAACTATGGACAAAATATTGAAAATGTGATATACTCTGTTTTGTGCGATTATAAAAAAAAATAGCCACGGAGGTTAATGCAAGGAGCTCCACTTTTCTTCGCTCCTTGCATTAACCTCCTAACTAAACTAACCGGTCCATGTCAGTTCTGTGCAACCAGCCTCAGCCGCTCCAGCTCGCATGGTGCCCTCCAATTGATAAAAGTCCCATGGGATGTATATGTTACGGTAAATCTCCCTGTCACTTAAATATTATCTCCATCATTATAATAGATTTAAATTTTACAAACGTGACATCCAATGGTTTAATAGCCTCTGGCTATATGACTTTAACCTCGACTTTCGGTAATTATTAATAATAATAGATAATTATTAATAATCTTCAATTATTCACTCTTACCGTAACATACACACTTATATATTCACCCCGCATAATGCAAATGTCATCTTCTTACTATTTAATATAAACGGGAAAGTTTGGATGTACGGATGTTTCTTCCTCAACGACGCCAGAACGGCTCAACGGATTTGGCATAGTTATAGAGTACAGTTTGGAATAGCACTTTTTATCCCAATATTCCCACGGGATTCGGAATTTCCCGAGGTGACACGAAACAGCTGACACCATGTTATTATCTAGCCCAAATTAAGTTTCTAGAAAAACTTGTGTAATGGATCCTAGATAAAGAATAATATACTTAAGATCTATGTAAACATACCTATTAATTTTTTTTGTAAACAATACACTAAAATGAACATATAATCCATGACTAGACAGCTGATATCTATTTCATCGCATAAATATCGAACCCGAGACCTCATTAAAGGCAACGTTTCTTACCACTGAACAAAGGGAAGCGATCCCTTATAAAATAAAATTACTACCCTGTAAAAATAAATTACTTGGCCAGAACGTAATAAAAGCTCAGAAATATGTCAAAGTTTTCGTAGACTCTAAGCTAACAAAATTACTTTTAGTTAGTTGACCTTACTTTTTCCCCAGCCTAATAAACCTTTAAAACTAATGGAGAAGAAAACCAAAAGCTCTAAATAGATGTCGCTTCCTACGCTTGACACATAACAAACTATCAAAAGAACAAGTTGTAATCGAAATTGCTTGTTATGTGTTCTATTTTGGGGTAAACCTATAAAATAATTTAAGTACATGTATCAAAATATGAAAAATGTGGACCCTAATATGTACATTTCCACAAAAGTTTAAATCAAGTAACATCCACAAGTTCCGCATGTGTATATCCGCAGAGAACTGTGGTATCCATTTTCTATAAAACTTATGACTACGCAATGATGCATTTCTATTTTTTTGATCAAAATCACTATAAAATTAACTTTTACTATGGTATTTGACAGTTGTTATGGGTCAAGCGTAATCAGCGCCTCTAGTGGAATAAAAAGGCAGTTTTCTACTCCATTGATTTAACTCCAAAAAATGACTTTTTACGCCAAACATGTTTTTCCATAAAACATTTTGACACAAACCTTAATGGTGTCTGACCAATAGGCTGTGTACATAGACCAAGGTAAACAGAACGGCGATAGAGCTATAGGTACGTGTCAATACGGACTTAGTGCGGTGTAGAGTTAGAAAGATAATAGAAATGTCAGAAATAAAAAATATTTGATTAATGCAAGAGATTATTTATTTGATAAGTAATTTTGATAAACGATATATTTCTTGTCGATTTAATTTCCAGTTTGTTAAAAAAATGAATAAGCTTTTTGTTAATAAAAGACCTGGAGCTGGAAATTTAATTATTTTCAAAAACTCCTCGGTCTGTAACTGCGTATGGAAATCGCATTTTATTATTTGAGAAATAGCAATAACGTAGTTTTATTGCCATTATTTATGAACGAGACTTTTGAGTGCATTAAAAACCATAATTTATGAATAAATCATCAAGTGTTTTTTTTCTTCAAACGATATTGCAAGTTCCAAGCAACTTTGTTATGATATTTCTTACTCTTCCTAGTCCTTACTCTAAATTTTGACTTATGTACAATATTGTAATAACTCATCAAGTGACATGATGGTAAACATGTTAGTGAGAAAAACATAGTGTAAATAAAAGAGAGTAAGTGAGAAGGTCCAATCGCTGGCTGCTATTGGATTGTATTGTTTATAGTTTCGCGTGAATTGTTTATCTTACCTGTACCAGGTTTTATATCAACACCCGTCTAATGTGTCTATTTTTATGACCTTCAATGGAGTTTTACCTGCGCTTAATTGTCATACTTGTTTTAATTCATCATCCAAACAAGCTAATATTAGTTTTTTCGCCAAGCGAAATATATCAAAATTCTAATATTTTAACTTAAGTTATATATTGCAGTAGTGGACTTAGAGACTTAGTGCCATATACAATAATACTAAGCTTGACATTCCTAATAGTGGTGAGGCCTTTTTTTTTATTGGCCGGCACTTTAATTTTTGGGCCCAACGTAGTATGAAGCCTGAATGGCCTTCTTAGTATTTTATAGAATAAAAAAATATTTTTAAACACTAAGCAGCTCTATACTTCCTAGCTCTATAACCACCACTTAACTCGGAACTAAAATGTGTAACTAGTTAAATGTATTTATTAGGCAATATTTCCACGTAGGCACCTATGGTGGTCTCAGCGACAAAAGGGATAAATTGTTGACTTAAGCACTTTTTTCGTATCGCCTATTGTTAGTAACGCTTACATTCTTTTTTTGGTTCAATTTATTCTGTAAAGTTGGTAACTGTTGGAGTGATAAGATTTTACTTTGTCCGTTTAATATTGATAAAACTAAATCTAAGTCTTTTTCAAGATATATTTAAGAAAAGCAAAGTATTCGAGTTATTTTCTTTTTTACTTACTTTTTTCAATCGACACTAAGCATTAGTTGCACATTATTTGAGCACAAGTTACTAGGTACGTAGGTTATTAGACTTCGCTGCAGTCGCTGACAAAAGGATAGTCAACTTGCTCTATATTTGACTCAGAATCCTCCTGATGGTACTATAACTACGCACTGCAGGATATAGGGATGTCTGCGTTAAGGCACAAAAATTTTTTTTTGTTTGGAATGGCGTCTTAAGGCTTATGAGACATCAAGGGAAAGTACCTTAAATATCATACTTTATATGATTTTTAATTATAAATTATTCGGCATTTAAATATTTCACGTCCATTTTCACTTTTTTGACTTCAGCAGTTTCATGTGTTTTTTTGTAATTTTGTTAAAATGATTATTAATTTTGTCCATAAAATTGGGGGGCGGTTTTTTTTCAAATTTAAGTCAGTTAGATTCGAAGATGAAGCAAGTAATTAACAAAAGGTAAATTTGTACAAAATAAAATTTGCTTTCCATGCATTTTCACTTCGTTCAGCGAAGCCCACTTTTTACTGCACCAGTGCCAAATTTCTTCGCACTTCGTTTGCCGCGTTAATTATCCTGAGTTTCTATCAATCAACAGACGCAATTGGTTTGGGCTCGCCGTATACGAGGCTTCTTAATCTGCATGTAAAAAATACATAATAATACTAAAAAAGCGCACCAATTTCAAAATATGACATATCACAATAGCAAAAAATCTGCAATTTTAGGAAACGGTTAGGTTAGGTACTACTCGCCCTTAACGGATCTAGGTCGATTTAACCATTAAGCCTGTTATAAAATACTAAACCACTCCACAGTATCCTACCTCTATAACCTCCCTTTGGCTACGCTGCCGGTCTGCGCGCCACACAAACTCCGCCAAACACTCCCTCCCGCGTTACGCTTCATGATTCCACCTTCTCGGGCTCGTTTGACAGGATTTTACAGGAATATCCTTTTCGATTAAGTTCTTCGGTTTTGTTTAGGCAAGGTGTGTCTTTTAGTGGATTCCTATGTTGAATATGATTTTTTAATCTTAGCTTTTCTTTTTTGGTTTTATGGCAATAGTCATGAACCGTATGCTTTTTTTTTGCGACACCAATTTATATTAAGAACGGATGGTCAATGAAAAATAATCTTTAAATTAACTGAGTAGGGTCGTTTTAGAATAGCTCTTACGCCCTCCGAAGGAAGCGTGTCATAGAAGGCGACTTATCCGTACGAAATTATTGATATGACCACTCTTGGGTTTACCTAACTGACGATTACCCTTCATATCATCATCACAACTCTTTGTAATGAGCCCACTGCAGGGCATTAGTCCCTCCCCTGGGTGAAGAGGAGGTATAGGCCATAATCCACCAAGCTCAGTGCTGGGTGGTGGATGCCAGAATTTTCAGGGCGCCAAGATGACTTCTGACAAACCCAAACAACTACTGTATACATTTACAGCACCGGGATCGACTGCTTAACGTGCCCTCTGAAGCATGGAAGTCGTCGTGAGAAATGAATGGTCGGCGGTCACCCATCCAAGTACCGACCGCGCCGAACGTTGCTTAACCTGTGATATCGTATGATACACGCAGTAACCACGGCGCCACGACTCACATATGAAAAAGGATAAATTTCCGGATAAGCATAGCCTTCTGCAAGTTTTGCGTTAACAAATGTTCATACAAACCATTTAGCATTATATTATTAGTACCAGTTGGTTCCCAGTGTGATATCAGTGTTTCCAAAACTAACAAATAAAACTAAAAATCACATAAACTCGTTAAATAAGATTAAAACAAAACATAATAAACTACGTTGATAAAATCCGTCTGGGGCTGCCATTGAATGAATTCGTTTTGTAGTTTTATATTGAAATTTAAAATCTTGATGGCAGCCCTCGACGGATTTTCTTGCTCTTCTTATAAAGTTCATAGGGAGTTGAATACCTATGTTATTGCGACATCTACATCTTCAAGAACCGAATAGGTAAGCGTAGGGAAGTGCTATGAAAACGAATAGTATGTTGTTCATAATATGACCGACTCTGTGTGAGATCAAGTGAATTTCTAAAAAAGCTTTTCACGTTAATTATCTCTCGTCACATAAATCTTTTCAGTCGGGGGATTTTAAATTGTTTTATTCTTTTTCAATTACTTTTTAACCGTCGCGTCGTGGGTTTTTCAAAATTTTTATTTTGTTTTTTATTTCAAACTTTTTAAAGAGCATAATATAGGTACCATACATTACATTACACAACACCTCGTTCCTCATCAGCCCTCTAATGTCCCCACCACCGCTGGAAAACTTGAAAACGGCATTCAAATCGGACCAATGGTTTGCAAACAAATATTTGCTGCAGCGCCCCCTAGTGAGTTGTTCCCGTAACACCATGCGCTAATCAAATCCAAAGCGATCACTGAAAACCGCATTAAAATCGGACCAGTGGTTCTGGAGATAAATGGTAACATTGGTTTGCACAAACACCCTCTCACCCCAAACGCATATACCGTCTCCGTTCCGTCGTGGGTAAAAACATCCTACAACCGACTAGACGTAAGTAGGTACCTATACATCTACTCCTAGACATTAAGACTTTAGTGGTAAAAAACTTCTGAATGTCAAAGTCTAGTTAATAATAATAAAATCCCCAGACAATCACACCAATTACATGGCCTACATGGGGAACCTAGAATATAAATATTTATATTACTTTTTTCTTGTTCCGGGCGGAAATCGAACCCGCAATCACTGGCGACTGAGGCAGATAGGTTTACCCCATCACCAAAGTGGTCGTCGATTCATCCTAAATACCGTAAGCATATTCAATAAACATAGTTTTACTAAACATCGATGACTTGACGACTAATATCTGTGCTCATCACACAAATATCCATCGCCACCGGCATTTGAAGCCAGGACATATGAGGCAATGTATGTTGAAGAAAGAATTGTGAAGAAAGTGAAAGTGAAGCTGGACTGGGAATGAAATAAAACATAGAATTTGCCAGCTGCTTCTCTTCCCGGGCATACTGTAAAAGTCAGTTAAAGGACGGAGGTTTTATTGACGTTTTTGTGGGCGATAGGATGACCCCCTGTCACTGCAAGTGTCTCTCCATCATTTTAATACCTCCAAATTTGTCAAACGTGACATCAGATGGTTTTATAACCTCTGGTGTTCTGCCTAACCCATCAGGGATACAGGCGTGACGTTATGTATGTATGTTACCACTACAGCAGCCGGTGCTCATAAAAAAAAACATACAAATACAGTAACTACATAATATCCTCAGAGTAAGCTTGAGCAATAAGGACGGGTCGATTTCAAAATGGAATAAAACAGCCTGTGTATGAGATATTAACGATTTTTTTCTGTTATTTGAAAGATCCATTCACGCCATTTTGTTTTGAATATGACATAATTCAACTGTTCACCGCGTCTTTGAATCGTAGCACAAATCTGGGAGGTTCAATTTTGAACAGACACAACAATCAATATCATCATCATTTTAATCCAATTTTTTCAGCCTAAATTGAACCATATGGATATGATATTTCTTTTCTTTTGAAGTCTCCAATGACCAATAAGCCGCAATAAACTGATACCCTGAAAGTCGACATTACCTAGACCACTCAGTTTCAATAGAATTAATCGCGTGGAGTAATTGAAAATTGGAAATTTCCGGATCCTTGCGAAAATGCGGCGGACATTTGAATTATGTTATATTCAAAACAAAATGTCATGAATGAGTCCTTGAAATAAAAGAATAATTTAATTAATACCTCACACATAGCCTGTTTTATTCCATCTTAAAATTGAACCGTCTTTATTGAAAGACCCTATAGAATAATGCCTAGACCTGGAACAGTTTTTTTTTCGTGCGGGAATCGAACCCGTGACATCATGAGTGGCATAGTAGCATCTAGACGGAGAGATTAACACATTTCCTAAGAGCCAACTTATGACGATTTTTGTCAACCGACTCGGTGAAAGTATCTGTTTTTTAATAACTTCAAAGCAAAGGCAACAATTCAAACCAAATGCAACCGAGCGAAGCCGAGCACTGCAGCTCGTACATATTAAGACATTTAGTTGGAACAAACTTCTGAACGTCAAAGTCTATATTATAGTTTCCCCTGAATACCCTACTTAAAACCAAATTTCACCTAATATTGCTATTCATATTCAATCTGGCACGACGTGTTGCTTTTATCCCCATATACAACATGCTCCTATAATGTTTCCAGCTATACAGGCTGCACCAACTATACGTGTATAAGGCTTCTGATGTGATACAATAAGCGACTGTCAAAACACGCATACAGTAACATGATCATCTAGCTTATAGTGGGTGATCGATTTTTGAGTTGTAACAAAAATGAGCTGTTGACTAGTTTTGGCGGAGTGAAATGCAAAATTTCCATTAGATTTTTTTTTAAATTTTTTGATTTCTTATATTTGCTGTAAAATAAGAAACCTGGTTATTAGTTATGTCTATTAAGTCTATCAAAAAGTTTCCATTTAATATAATTAATTTATACACTGATTTTGTCACTCATAATCACCATTGAGTTATATAAAACTCTCGTTTAAAAACTTAAGTTTTTCTTAAGATTGCCGAGTTGCTTTAAAATAGCTCTGGCAACTCTAGATAATCACGCAAAAGCAAATGCAATAGAATGATGTTTTACTAAGAATTTAAATAAAAACAGTGTCGAAATGCGTGTTAAGAGGGTAAATTATTTAAAATCCTGAAAAAGGTTAGTTAGATTTAAGGGATTTATATGGCACCGAATATCATTGTACATCGTATTTATAACGTAACAAAACAATATCTTTTTATATCAAATTAATATTAAACCAACCAGAAATAGAAACCAACCCAAATAAAATATGAGTTATACATTGCAATTCGTAGCCTTATATCCAAAACTATTACCCCATTATTACATTTACCTTTCGCTATAAACTGAAAAAGGTAAATAATTCAACCCAAATCAAATCGGTCCCTTGAACGCGTTTTATTCCATGTATTCGATATCTAAATCAATAATACTCTTCTGTACACCCTGTATATATGGAATGTGTCCTGTTGGTTGGTAAGACGAAATGGTTGAGTGGTATGGATCATGTTTCGTTTATTTAAAGATTTCGGTCTTAAGGTTTATTTCAAGATTTGTGAGGATGGAAGTTCCTTACTCTTTCAGGATAAAAAAGTAATAAAGGCACTTAGATTGGAATGACACATCGGATATCTAGTTCAATGGATTTTAAAATAAAAAGGGCTTCCTAAGAATAAATCTAGCATCTCTGGATAAGAATGTTTAAAAACGGTCATCAATGACACACATTGAATACATTTGGTCCTCCTAATTTGAAGTCGATAAATAAATAGTATCATCATCATTTAAGCTACTAAAGCCAGGTTTGCCTGTTCTTGAATTTTCAACCGACTTCAACAAAGGAGGAGGTTCTCAATTCGTGTGTAGAAATGTTTTATTTTCCTTTTTTTGTGTCTTTGTTACATATGAATCGGACAATTATGAATCGATTTTGAAAATTCTTATGATAGACGATACTTGAGAGTTGGTCCCATTTAAATTTAACGGAAATCGATTGAGTACTTCATGGATAATTTAAATTTTTTTTGAAAAAATATGTATGACTTCGGAGAATGTTTACATTGACGACATTATAATTGAACCAAAGTTTTGAAGTGAAGTCAGTTTTTTAATTATTAAAATTCACGCCTTTGTTATTGGGCAGCTTTCGCTCTATCTAAATAATGCGTTACATTATTTTCACATACAGCCTAAAAAAGCTATGAGTTCGTGATAATATACCTACTTTAATTCTACTAGCATTATAAAAGATATGGTCAAAATCAATATGGGATTTTGGCTTGCTAGTCAGTGGTATACATGAAAGATTAACTCATGAGTAACCTTTTCCCCCTTAAAGTTCCCTGATTTTAAATCTAAAATCTTGTAAAAAATAACAAATAATTTGTGAAATATCAATTTTAGGTCCCCATTTTGACAACAACCAAAAGCATTCACGTCGTAACATGGAATTAACCCACATACATTAGTTTCGAGAGTCAATCAAAAAACTGTCGGATTATACCTAGAGTAAGTCATAAAAAATATAGAAAAAGATGTATTTTTTAAAATATCTTACAATGGTAGGGAGGAACATTTATTTAAACTAATGAATTTATGATAATCTATATTTATTGCCCTTTAATTTGATGAACTGACTATAAGCAGGCAATTTTTTATACTATCTCTTTTTATCGCCTTTAAGAGTATCCATCTCCGTACTATGCAATCCCCGACATCGCATGTCTTCCAAGACATGGCTTCTCGACTATTCACGAGTAAATTGACGTGACATGGGTATTTTATCATATGGGAAAAAGTGGAAAAAAAACTATTTGTACACCGCTAGAGGCGAGATTTTTTGCGGACCGTTTTTTGGGGTTCTGTTCCAAATATGAAAAAGCCAAATTTGGAACAGAACCACAAAACACGACCTCATCTTCACTTTACATCAGGTTAGATTAAGTCAAAACGAGGGTTTAGTCGGCAATAAAAATACAATTTAAAAAAAAAATTAAGTTGTCGTGGCGCCGTGGTTACTGTGCATATCTAACGATATCGCAGGTTAAGCGCGCTCGGTGTGGCCTGTATTAGGATGGGGACCGCCGACCATTCATTTCTCACGACGACTTCCGTGCTTCGGAGGGCACGCTAAGCAGTCGGTCCCGGTTGCTGTGTACCTGTATACAGTAGTCGTTAGGGTTTGTCAGAAGCCATTTCGGAACCCAGACATTCACCAACCAGCACTGGGCCAGCTTTGTGGATTACGGCCTAAACCTCTTCGTCACCCAGAAGAGAGACTCATAGCCCTGCAGTGGGCTCATTATACGGAGTTGTGATGATGATGATGATGAAAAATAAAATTATTTAGGGGAAACCTGTACAAAACCGTATACCTGGGTAAAACCGTATAGCGTAGCTATTTACGCCAATAATGCAAATTTCGTGCGCATCAGCCGCTGAGCGGTGCCTACCAAGCAGTAATATTTGTAAACAAACACTTGTCACTGTAGGCCAGCGCAATTTGGAGTTATTAAACTTCATTGTTTTTCAGTAGTCTTGATCGTATTTCGTACAAGTAGTGATTATGAGTATATACACTACAGGTAAGTCACTAATCAACTATGTTGAAGGTGATGTATTTGTTCAGAAAGGCAATGTTTGCACCGGCAAGTTGTTATTGACTATGTGTGAGAGAATGATGTTTTGGTTCTACACCCGTGTTTGGGAAAAACCGAATGGTATAAAACCGGTTATATACTATTTTGATCCAGATGGACAAGTCTTATTATTATCATTTTTTCATCAACGCTGCTCGTTGACCAAACACCATCAACTTTCAATTTTTCATTCAAGACAACTTCCACTGTGCAAGGAGTCCATTTATTTATTTATTTATTTATGAGTTGGTGAAGTAAGACCCGATCTCATCAACATCCACGACACCATTCGATCTCGTGAAATGTATAGGCTGTCAAGGTAGGGCCTATGAAGGCTGAACCAGCTGTAATACACGGATTGACACGGATGAACTACATACCCAGAGCCTTAGCTATACGGCTTTGACCCGGTCTCCCATACTAGTGTATAACATTATATATTTTCGTCCACAAAAATAAGCATGTAAGCATCCCTAGAGATCGCTGATACGATATGGCCGCCTTTGATCGACATAGTTCCCAGTTTTTCTTATTGTTGACTGATCTGTGTCAACAATAAAGGTGTGCATTATAATCTGAGCTTCCATGCTGGACTGAGACTAAAAGAAAAACATAGAATGTACCAGCTGCTTCTCTTCCCGGGTATACTGTAAAAGTCAGTTAGGGAGCACAGGTTTAATTGGCAGTTTTGTGGATGATAAGCTGACGCCCTGTCACTGCAATAGTCTCTCCGCCATTATATCACCTCCGTTAAATGTGACATCAGATGGTCTTATAACCACTGGTGTTCTGCCTACCCCATAAGGGATACATGCGTGAAGTTATGTATGTATTTAATCTGAGATAACTAAATATATACCGCCTTTGTGGATTTTACTAGATCTTCTGCTTAAACTTATCATTAAAACGTTGTCTCTCACTAACCAAGACATTTCCAATACGATACAAAAATTTTATCAGTCACGTTCATTCAAAGGTACGGAATCCTTCATACTTAACGAGACTCGAACTTAGCCGTTTTTTAAAGATTATTTTGTCTAGAAGGTCTTAAGTTTCTTAAAGATGGAAGGAAGTGTGATGGAATATCAGCATAGCGTAATTATAATAATCCAAGCAAAATCTCACTTGTATAGGAAAATTTTAAGGTTGTCTGGGAGAGATCGCTCGAGAGCGATAAGATCTTCTTTTGCACCTTTTGTTTCATGTTGTATGTTTCCCATTTACGTTATTGTGCAATTAAGAGTAAAAAAATATATATATTTATACAGCGCCACCTAGCCACCTAGCCCAATACGACAACGGGTATACCACTATTTTTTTTGTAAATACATGGTGAAACGTAATAACCCACAATACCTACGCCCAGATCAATGCAAACAAACATCAATGAACACAAATTTCTGCATTGTGCGTGGATCGAACCCGCGATCACTGACGTCTGAGGGTGTAAGGCAGACAGTGATACCACATAGCCACAGCGTTTATCATGGAAGTCGCCGTGAGAAATGAATGATTTTTAGAGGTCACCCATTCTTGATTTTTTCGGTGTAACAAATAATTTTACATAATATCTCCTGCTCTGTAAGTAGTCACTTACTTCCCTGAATGCCGGGGTGTATGGATATCTGATATCATTACAGCATAGCTTTTGGAATTTGAAAAAAGAACTGTCATACTCATACTGCAAGAAGTATACTTTTAAAAAGTATTTTTTTTTCTCGGTATCGATTATTTATTCAAATCGGAATCGAGACAATTTAGATTAGAATTTATGAAGATTTTATTTTAAATATCGAACTATTTGTTTCGCAGTCACATCGTTTGTAGTTGAAATCGATTTAAAAATCAAACTGGCCAGCATGATTTGACGCGCTTGTAAAAAAGTAAAAAAGGCAGTCGACTAGCTAGGCGCGAAAGTGAATTTTTTTCGGCAAGAGCCTCAAGTCACTCAAACTCAAGTCTTATCATCACAAACTCAAACTGTAAATATTCCTAAAAAGAATTTGACCATATCTTTTAAAAATTGTTCTAAATTCAATATTAATCTTAATTAAATACACATGTTTCTCTTTAAAAAAATGTTCATAGAAACCTGCTATATTGTTTTTTACTTACCTCACAGTCGATATGTAAAGCAGAGTGTTTACCTCGGATGTAAGCATCAATTGCATACTCGGCCTAATTAGCCAAAAACCTCGTATGCAATTGATGTCATACAGCCCTTGGTTAACAATCTATACTAATATTATAAACAGGAAACCTTTGTATTTTTGTATGTTTGTATTGAATAGGCTCAAAAACTACTGGACCGATTTCAAAATTCGTTTACCATTACTTAGAGGGATTCTTCCGAATCCGTATAGGCTACTTTTTATCCCGAAAATCCCGCGGGAATCGAAATTGCGCGGGTAAAACCACGCGCAACAGCTAGTCTACTATAAATTTCTTTTCTAGAATCCGAAAATGTTAAAATTTTCAATATTCAAAGGAATAACATCCGTATAGACAACATAAATTACCCGGGTTATAGGTAGATAGTGTACCTACCGTTCAGAAACGTCAATATTGAAACAGTGATTGGGTTACCTACGACTATGAAAAATGCTGTGGTAATTGGATTTTGATTCAAAGTACGGATGAATTTAAAAGCGGAGGCATTGTGGCATATTGTTATAAAGGTTATAATGTCCCGCACGACTAATGGTTGACTCACGCAAGTGTTTTCGGAGAAAATGTGGTAGTAATCTGATCCTAATATTGTACTTAAATATATATTTATTGACACATTTATTATATCTATGTGTGTATTTTATATTTATATATAATATCTGAAATGTAAGTATATTTTTATTTAGTTTATATTCTATATAGTAGGTATGCCTCTAACCCCAAGCTACATATACCTACTAATTTTCTATATCCATGGTTGTCTGGTAGAGATCGCTATCCAGCGATAAGACCGCCAATTGTATTTCAAAATTGTTATTATGTATTTCCTTTTTTTCGTACTTATTAATGGCATACAATGAAGTGTAAATAAATAAATAGGTATCCATTTTCTATAAAACTTATGACTACGCAATGATGCATTTTTAATATTTTGACAAAAATCAGTATAAAAATAACTTTCACTGTGCTATTTGACAGTTGTTATGGGTCAAGCGTAATCAGCGTATACAGTGAAACAACATAAAACGGTAGATAAAAACTAACGCCCAAACCATGGTTTTCTATATTGAATCTAAATCCGAAATCCTTGTTTGTAAACAATTTAATCTATGATCGTATTTGAATGAAAAAATCTGGATTGAAAATGTAGATTCGAAAGGCACTATTTGATTGTTTAAATTAGCAAGACTTAGAAAGCTTAGTTTAATTCATGAATTAGTAACTTGCTTTTTTTACTGACAATTGAATTAAAAAAATAAGGTTTCAATTGTGAGTACCTTTCACAAAAAGATGCTTTGATTTAAATTAGGCTATTACGATATGGCTATTACGATACCGATACGAATGACGCTTGTATCGTAATAGCGAATACGATAACGAAGGCGATGACGAATACATTACTATTATTTAATTTACATCTAATAAAACAAGTCAATTGAGTAAAATCAACTTTACTTAAGTTTTAAAGACAATTTATCACCTAAGTGTCATAATTAAGTTAATTAAAATCTTAGGTCTTTTAAATTCTTGTTAAGAAAACATAAAAATTTTAAATTACCTATCTGGTTTGAGTCTGTTTCTTATATCCGTATGGTTTAAACCGGCTGTGGAAAACAATCTTTCTGAATCCACTGTTGCTGGTTTGATGGATAAATACTTAAGGGCCATTTTTTCAAATTAGGAAATACAGTATTTTTTTCTTCAATAACTTGAATAGCTTGTATGTTATATGTATCCATCTCTGCATTGGGTGCATTTAAATAAGCATTAATTTCAGCCATATAGTTTTGATATGAAACAACAAATGAATAAATAATAAAATAAATAAATAACAATATTATGTAGGCACATTCTTTCATTTCATTAAAATAATATCTGTTAACTAAGCAGTACTTAGTAAGTATTGTATTAGAGTCTACTTCATATCAGATTTTTTTTGTTTCATTTCAGTTTAAAAAAATCAATTCTGTATGCAAAAATTTCACTGATTTATTAATTAGTTATAGGTAGTACTAGTATCTAAAATTTATTTATATTTATTTATTTATTTTTCTGTTATGTAGGTAGGTATGTACCAGCTTTTATCTTTTTTATTAGGTAGGTAGTGTAGTATCTAGTTTTAAGAATCGTTATAAATCGTAATACTTTTTACGATACCGATGATCGTCAAAAATAACGATAACCTGCGGTTTACGATTATCGGTATCGTTGCATCCCTAAATTTAATGCATTAATGATTACTTTTGATATTCCCATTCATAGTCCTATATTTTTTTTATTAAAATTCGTATAATGTGTATTCTATTCTTATATTTTTTGTATGCATTTGCTAAATGGTGATATTTCTTTTCAATTTTCATTTCAAATTTATTAAAACTTGTAAGAACATACAATAATAATATTTTAAACGTCCAAAATACAAAAATAAAATATCTGTAGGTCACCTTTAAGCTATTATATGAAATAGAGTAGGTAACCAAATAATAAAAAATGTTTTAATTATAAAAAAAATAACATTAAAATAAAATCCCTTATAACATCTCATACCTTCAACCCACCATTAAGAAATACCACTAAAAAAAATAACTTAAGCGTCAATGATACCAATCTAAACTAACAGCGTTTAACTAAATAATTACCAATTAAAGTTAAAACCGATTAAAATCGGATGCTAAATAATTAATTCCATTTTTCCAATAATTTATCAAACGTTGATTATCATCAGTTTCCGAGCTTGACTCAAAGATGGCGGTAGGTGCGGAACGCGCGCATATTTGAAATGGCCGCCAAAGAATTCTGTGTAGAGTAGTTTGAAAATAGAATTATCTGTAGTTATTTATTCAAAATTTTTATTTAGAATCTTGATAAATAGATCAATCTAGAATATAGACTTATACTTGAGTGAAATTTATTTTTGGAGTGTTATAGTTTACTGTAAGTTCAGCTTTGATGAAAATTTAAACTTTATTTCTCAAGTATTGTAATATTTACACTGGATAGAATATAGTTTAATTATTATAGATTAAACTATATTCTATCCAGAGTAAAGTTATAGATGAGTTATTCTAAGTATACCTATGTTTGCAAACTCAATAGAATTCCTTTTGTTTAACATATTTGAAAAATTGGATGTATTTAAAATGTAGGTACTCAAACCTCACCCGCGCCTAATCATTTTCTAGTTTTCTTAGTTGAAATAATTATTTTACAATCTTTTCATGCCTCTAATTTAAGTGCAAACAAAAAAATTACATATGAATGAACTACCAAAGGAATATACTAAATATTAACGTAACCTAATAAGTATTCAATGGATCTTAAAATAAAGAAAATGTAAAAAATAGGTCACGTAACTAGCACGGCAGAATTCAATGATAGTGTCAATAATTCTATTGTGATACTTAAAATAAAATAATGGAAGTCCAATAATAGATTGGACAGATCCCCGGGCAAATTATAACATATTACTTAGATTAAATTATACAAATCGTCTTAATAAATTTAAAATTGCAAATCATCCTTTATATTATGTACTAGCTGCTGCCCGCGACGTCGTCTGCGTGAACGCTATGCAGCACCAAACGCACCTACGATTATAACACTGCTAGCGTGATAATATGTAGCCTATATGATGACCCGACTTCTTAACTATCTTCATACCAAATTTGAAGTAAATCCATGCAGTACTTTTTGAGTTTATCCCGGAAAGACAAACAGACAAACAGACAAACAGACAAAAATTCTAAAAACTATATTTTTTGTTTCTGTTTCGATTGTAGATCATACCCCAAGTATTCTTTTAAAAAAATATTCAATGTACAGTTTTGACTTTCCTACCATTTTATTATATGTATAGATTATTTTGATATTAACTTAAATAAAACCTCTTTCGAAATCCTACTCTGTACGTACATTAAAAAAATAATTAGCACCAACTCTGATACCATTCGAAAACAATGTCAAATACTTTTTGCATTAAACCTTTTTCTTAAAAAAAAAAACGAAAAAATCAAAGGACAAGCGGCGGCAGCGGGACAAATTTCTTTCACCTAAGAAAAACAACTTAGACGTGTCATTTTAAAACAGTTTTTAATTCAATGTGATACGGTTGTATTTGTCCTGTATACGTTTTGTTAATGATGTTTCAATATATTCCACGCTGATGAGCTAAATAAAGGAATAAATGTTTGCTTTAAATGATAATGTTTTCTTTTTTTATATAGTAAGGAAGGATGTTTGTCTTCCATGCCACCTTATGGAAAGTAAACATGAAGACTGTGGTGGTACCCCGTACATCCACGAGAAACCTATTCACTCGACACCTAATAGTACCACGACTGTTGTGGTCAGGAAAAAGCACATGCAGGCAGTTCGTTCCACACCTTGGTAACCCGTGCCAGAAAGAAACTATTTAAGCGTTTTGATTATTTTTTTTATAAGTCCATTAATAAGAGATGGGAGTTCTATCTACGTTTGATAACTCGGTGATTAAAAGTTTTGGAATTTAAACTAAATATATGCCTATTATAGAAAGAAGACTTTTCTCTTCAAATGCGCCTACTTCTATCTTTACTAACCTAACCACGTGCTATCTAATTGTGTTCCAGACAAAGGAAAGGATTAGTTAGTAAAATTACCGAAAAAATCCTAGATTCGAGGTCGCACGAGTTAGAAAAGCTCCACCACCCCTAGATAAACGTATCGTTAAAGGCGACTTCTTCGAGTGGCACCTGCTTGGTGGTACAAATTCTGTCGTCAAATATCACCGCTCCTGCGCCAGGTCCTTTCTAAACCCGAGTGCTGTCATCTTCGACCTCATCTTCAAAAATCTACATACTAGAAGGGAAATAAGAAACAAGTCATACTAAACGGACGTCATACAAAGCATAGGTACTGCAAGAATAAATAAACTGACATAATATTAAGTTAGTATGAGATTAATTTTAATAGAGAGGAATAAAATAGAGAAATTTCAAAGTAGATATTAATAAGTAGACTCAAGAAGTAAATCTACGGTCTGAGGCTCAAATCAAAAAATCCTTTCACGCGCTTTGTCACGCTTTGTTCACGGTCTTTGGGTATAACGTGACTCTACCGAACACTGCCAAAGGTTTTAGAAATCATACAGTCGGTCACTGTAAGCGGACAAAAATTGAAAAAAAAAGGGTCACAATAAGCGATATTTCACTATAGGCGAAGTCATTATATCCGACTTAGTTATATAATTTATATGAAAACCAAACTTCACTGTGTAAACAATATGAGCGGAGACATAATTAACGGATTCTACTGTAATTAATTAGTTAGTTTTATTCATCGGTGCCTTAACTCACGTTCGACCTCCATCTCACCTGATGAAGTAAAGACGAGGTTGAAGATGAGAGCGGGCTTAGAAAGGAAGAAACTGGCTCTTTATAAAATATTGCCGGAATACATCACCGGCAACGAGTTTGGCGTGTTAAAACAAACGAAAAAACAAAAATCTTTTATGCATCAATATATTAGTCATGGCGACTAAAAGGTCTTTCAATAAGGAGGGTCGATTTTAAAATGGAATAAAACAGATATTAACGATCTGTTTCTGTTTTTTGAAAGATCTATTCATGCCATTTTGTTTTGAATATGACATAATACAACTGTTCACCGCGTCTTCGAATGGTGGCACAAATCTGGGAGGTTAAATTTTCAACAGACAGACAACAATCAACAGGCAGATCCATTTTAATCCAATTTTTTAAGCCTAAATTGAACCATATGGATATGATATTTTCATGTAGGGGGTTTTGAAGTCTCCAATGCAATGGCCAATTGAAATGACCAATAAGCCGCAATAAACTGATACACTGAAAATCGACACAACCTAGGCCATCACTCAGTTTCAGTAGAATTAACGCGGCGGAGCCATTGAAAATTTAACTTCCCGGATCCGTGCAAAACTGCGCGGACTATTCAATATGTTATATTCAAAACAAAATGGCGTGAATGGACCTCTCAAATAAAATAATAATTTTGTTAATATCTCACTCATAGCCACATTTTATTCCATCTTGAAATCGACTCGTTTTTATGGAAAGACCCTATAGTTGAAATCACCCACTGCAGGGATATGAGTCACTCCCCAGTGTGAACAGGTTTATAATTCACCAAGCTGGCCCAGTGATGGTTGGCGGATCTCAGGATTTTTAGGGTGCCGAAATTTCTATTTCTTCTAACTATGCTTTAATTTCATCACAATCACACTAAAACTCAGTACAAAGCGAGTATTTAATGCTCTAACTAGAGCAATAAAACTGTGTGAAATTTCATTATTATACAGTTTTTTTAATTGCACCAAAAGATTCCAATCTCAATGGATTAACTCTATTCAGCCCGCCGATATCAATATTCTATCCTAATTGTTCCAAATGTAAAAAATTATTGCTGCTAATTCTGATTCTGATGAGAAATTAAAAAAGTGATTTGGCGGGGACTTTGTTAATTTTGCTTTACAATATTTTTAGAAACGATAAAGTCTGATACTATCTGATTTTGAGTGCTTCGGCTTCGAATTAAAATGGAATCATCTAGCAACAAATTAACTCCGGAAAAAAATCTAAATGGAGCCTGATATGAGTTTCTTTTATCTACTATTCCTATAGGTAATAGTTTAAAGAAAAGCAGATTATGCACCTCGCCTTAAGTAATTTATATTGCCCTCGTGCCTGTTAGATTAGATCAGGCACTCGGTGCTATTACAGCGCCTACTATATACAAGGTGTACAACACCCGAGGCCGACTGCTCTTCGTGCCGTCCGAAGCACAGAAGTTGTCGTGAGAAATGAATGGTCGGCGGTCACCCATCCAAGTACCGACCGCGTCGAGCGTTGCTTAACCTGCGATATCGACTGATACACACAGGAGTCATTGCGCCATGATAATATATTAGTAATAGATTGTAATTCATAACACGCAAAATTAATTCCTGGAAATATCCACTAATCATATAAATAAGTCACTACCGCACAGATGTGCCTCTCAGTCTGCCGGCACTTCCGTTCCGAAGTTATTTCTGAACAAACATACCTACACACATTGCGTGAAATTAGATTTGATGTAATCAATATTGTGGGAATCCAGATGGGTTGTGTTGTGATTTGAATTTGTTTATTGTTTTATTTCAGTGCTTTTTTCGGTTTCCGTAGGTGTTTTAAATGAGTCTTTTTAAGGGACGAGAATTTTGGTCCAGTGATCTGATTTTTTCACGGAATACATGTTGACAAATCATGTTCTTTCCTTGCCTATTTAAAAAGAAGAAATGAAGCCGTCTTAATTATATGAATTAACTTTTCAAACTTTCAGTACATAAGAGACTAAATTTCATTCAATATTTTTGTTATTTTTACTTTTATCTAGAAGAATACTATCTAAGAATACTACCGTTTACAGTAAAAGTAAAAAGCATAAATAGTCTATGATTGTCTGTCTTATTGCATAGTATGTACACGTTGTTATATTAATCTAGGATTAGGGATTACATGAGCAACTAGGCCATAGGATTGTAATACCTAAGCTAATTAATTTAAATGGATAATCAGTATATTTTAAGGAATAAGAATGTAAAAATATTTTTACTTTAAACTAAAGATGTTGATGAAATGAAATTTTTACTTTTGTCATATTATATCTAGATAAGTGTGACAAGTTTAGAATGTCATCGACGTAAACATTCTCCGAAATCATACATATTTTTCCAAAGGTTTGAAATTTTCAATGAAGTACTCAACCGATTTCGATGAAATTTAAATGTTATAAAAAAGAAGGCCTGTTTATTTTATTTTTGACCTAACTTATATTTGAGTCAGTAAAATTTTTTTGCTACTCAGCTCATAAAATCTTAGGTTATTCTTATAAGTATGCAGTTGCGTTTATTGGATTGGTTTTTATAAATATTGAATTCTTAGTCTTAGAACTCATAGGACCGAAGTCATTATAGAATTATAAATAATATACAGGGTTGATATGTAATCACCGGCGAATTTTTTTTACACAATAAGTGTCATTTATAGAAACGATTTTTGCAAAAAAAGGTATTTATTTTTTCATAAAGAAATAAATATATCTGCTAACATATTAAGCAAACCATGGTCACTCTAAATTAACATTGAAATAAAGACAATCTTGTAGTACTACGTCGTAGCATTATCAAAGAAATGCCGCGTCGTTGTAGCTATGTTCATCAACAGTGACTATTTGCATAAAGGTTTGTGGTGCCATATCTTTATTTTTTGAACTGAACTATACTTAAATAAATATGCATGTACGTTTATATCGTATAAAAGAAACTAAAATTTAAATGTGGCCGGTGACTACAAATCAACCCTGTATAATGTATAGTTTTATGATTAAGCGTGTCATAAAAGGCGAATGATCTAAATGCTTCCCGCTTGGTGAAAGGACCCCTTCAGAGACCGCCAAGCTAGCGAGCAACCTTCATGAGAAATCTGCGGTCAAATATCATCGCCCCGCATTTTGATGTATTTTGGTGATATTTTATGAAAAGCCAGTTCCTTCTCTGGCCGGTGTGCTGTCATTTTTGATCTCATCTTCACTTAGGACCGGCTGGTGTAGGGGTAACGTACATTGCCTTTTCTATGCCAGAGGTCCTGGGTTCGAATCCAGGCGGCGACGGATATTTGTGTGATGAACTAATTATACTTTAATAAATAAATATTTTTTAAATTTATTCTCATCAGGTTTTCTGTTTTTTTTTTATTGTATTTGTTAATTTATCTCCGTTTCATCTATTTCTGTGTATTTTTTGTATATATGTGTGTGTTTCTTTCTTTTTAATCTGTAAAATATCTATAAGAGGAAACTTTATCAGGCCTTCTGTTTCTAAACATTTATTGTATAAAATATCCTAGCTGTAAGTTTTCCTTAAAATTAAATACTTAAATAAATAAATAAGTCGTCAAGTCATGGACGTTTATATGTTTATTTAAGTTTATTTTGTAATAAAAAACCTTCCCCCCTGCCCCTAAATTGGTGACTAGCGACTTTCCGCTAGCCCCCAAATCAAGGTCAAACCCCGCCCCCACGCCGAAACTCTCGACCTGGGTTAAGCTAGACAGGCGCCCCCCCGCCCTACTCAGCAGTCTAAGAGAACCTTAGACCTAGGTTCCCTACTGGCCTTCGCAAACATAAGCGAATACACGGCCATCAACCGAGAGCTTCAGTCAGCTCGTTCTGCCACCGACGTACTAGACATCCTGGGCAGGCATGAGGCCATAATAACTATGTATTCGTTTAATATGTATGTTTATATATTTCTTAAGTATATCAGTTACCTAGTATCCATAACACAAGTTCTTTAAGAAACTTCATTTGGGCTAGATAATGTTGTGTGAGTGTCAGAAATGTTTATTACCATCAGGTGAGACGCGAATTTACTGACCAATAAGAAAATATTATAACCCTCACAAAAAGTACATAGTTCAATACTGTGAACCATCGTAAAGTAGATTCACAATTCAACAAAACAACAGACAGTCACAACAACTACATGGCCTCATAGTAAACAAAGCTTGTGTTATGAGATACCATGTAGGGAGGAACCTAGAATATGAAAAACATATATTAGGTAGATAAACGCCCAGACCCGGAACATTTTGGCGACAACCACTTTGGCGATGGGGTAAACCTATCTGCCTCAGACGCCAGTGGTTGCGGGTTCGATCCCCGCACGGAACAAGAAAAAAAAAATGTTCCGTGTCTGGGTGTTTATCTATTTATTTATTTATATTCTAGGTTCCCCCCTAGTTCGCTATATGGTATCCCATAACACAAGCTATGCTTACTTTGGGGCCATATAGTTGGTGTGATTGTCTGTTTTTTTTTTTTTTTTTTATTTACTTGCGGCCTCACGATTGGCGTAGTAGCTTCTAGACCAATGCACCACGGAGACCGTCAATTTACTTTAATATACTATACAGGGACCGCATATAATAGTCAATTATATTTTAATTGCAGATTAGGAAAGATGAGTTGGTTTGAATTTCGAAAAAAAAAAATCTGTCATGAATTTTAATAATTGCAAAAATTCAAAATTGAATAAAATTGAAGATTAATCTAAATTTTATGACTACATACTATTAGATGGAAACGTTTTTATTACTTGCCGTGTAGTCGTAAGCGACAGATCAGACTTAAATTTTGATACCTTAGAATAATTTTGAAATTTTAAGTTACGAAAAATATTTACATAAAAATATTGTGACCGACTCATCACTCTTTATATGGTATTAAAATATTATTGACTATTATAAGGTGACCCTATATAATTAAACATTTACCATTTTTCTGCATAAAAGGATGGGCGATTGTTTCCATGCATCCTGATGGTAAGTAAACATGCGGACTAAGATGTTACACGTCCATCCATGGAAACCTATGCACTCGACACTTAAAAGTACCAGGACTGGTAGTCAGGAAAAACAGACGCAATAATAAAATGACCAACGATTTACTAGGCTGAAAGACAGATAGAAGAAGATCAGATTACTTTTAAAACTGTCAAATTGGCGCATGTCACTTCCGTCACGCGTGATCCGAAGTCTGTTAAGGCTGCAAACTGGTCGGCAGCGATTTCCACGACACGATAGAAAGTTTTTAATTTGTATGAAACCGCGACAAATCGCTCTCTCGCCCGCTGGCGTCGAGAACGGCCCAGATTCCCCGCGCCGCGCTGTCGCTCTCGCTGTCGCTGCCGTCCAGTTTGCAACCTACATGCACACAGTTTAAATGTTTAATAAAATTAAGTAAACTTTTATTTTCATTTAATACTTACGTTTAATATCTTTGTCTAAAAAATTAAAGTACTTAAAGTTGACATGAAAGTCAAACGTCTCATTCATCCTTATCTTATCAAAAAAAAAAGATTCCCAGAACTTTCAAGAGTAAGTGAGATGATTACATCAATTTTCAAATTACGCTACCAGCAATTTCTTACCTTTCAGTTATCGTAAACCTTTTAACAAAACATTGCTTGGTAGTTTTAATTAGGAACTTGCCAAGACGAGGCAGAAAATCTTGCAAGTTGTAAGTTGTGAGTCGAAAGCCACTCGTCTTAAATCCAAATAATTGAAGTGCTTCTGTGAGCTTTGCTTTGTAGCCTACAGTAATTTTGTTTTGTTTTAAAATATAGTTGCTTCATTTGGGTTTGCTTGGTAAAAAAAATAGTTTTTTTTCCTTCCATGCTGGACTGGGAGCGAAAGAAAAACATAGAATGTGCCAGCTGCTTCTCTTCCTGGGCATACTGTAAAAGTCAGTTAAGGGCCAGAGGTTTTATTTTTTGCGGACGATAGGCTGACTCCCTGTCACTGCAAGTCTCTCTCCATCATTATAATGCCCCCAAAATAGGCAAACGTGACATCAGATGGTTTTATAGCCTCTGTTGTTCTGCCTACCCCATTAAGGATACAGGCGTGACGTTATGTATGTATGTATGTAGTTATTTGATTGGTGACTAAACTCAAGTTTGACCTCAATCTAAGTGCATATGAGGTCGAAGAGCGGGCTTAGGAAGGACCTGGCTCTTCATAAAATATTGCCGGAACACATCACCGCAGGAGCGGTGATATTTACCGGCGGATTTTTCCAGTCGGAGCCTGACGTTATCCTACCACCAAGAGATTAGTCACCATAGGGATAATCTAAGCTTCACTTACTTGTGGACGCTGTGGATTAGTTCTTATTTGTTGAGCATTGGCGAGGACCCATAATTGCTTCCTATAATTCTTCCTATAATTCTTCCTATAATTTATTAAACCTATAATTCCGCGCCGTCGAAACGGTACCCCCCATTTCTGGGGAGTATTTCCCTATCCGCCACCTGGAGACGCGCCCGATGGGAGACCAGCAAATCCACACGGGTGCTGGACAGAGGCCTACCCCAAGGTTTTCCACGTATCGCCCAGTCCCTCGCCGCCATTATGGCGGCCTTTGACGTCATAAAGTGTATCTGTATGAATAAATAGTTATTATTCATTTACCTACCTTTTATTTTCATTTAGGTACTACGGCTTTGACTAATGCACTATCAAGGTTAGGTGTAGAATAAATAGTGGAGTCCATCCCAGGCTACTTTTTATTTCAGCCCTATAGGAAAAAAATAACTATACGCTAATTCATATATCAGTCTATAGCGATTATTTAAAATGAATTCGGAACCACCAAATGTACCAAATAATATAAAAGACACTAAATCAAAGCATGAACTTTACAGACACGGACAAGGTTCTCGAACAAGGGGTTATTAATATACAAAATAAAATAAGTAATCGCTTGTTCATTTTGTTAATTTATAACAGATATCCTTGTTAAATAAGTAATATTAGTTGATAGACTAAGGGATCAGTAGTATTAAAAAGCATAGTTATATAAAGATACAAACTCTTAAGTTGCACTACTGCGGGCTAATTCAACTTATTTTTTTTTAAATAACTAATAAGTTTTTGGTTCATTTGATAATAAAATGTAGTATTTCGCTTACTCCTTATTCTAATAAAAGTAATTGTTACTCTTTATTTTACTGAAACATCTGTAGCCGACCGTTCAAACCCTTTGGACTCAGCCCTTTAGGTTTTGTTTTTAATGGCTGAGATATAACGATGACTGATGATGACCAATTGTTTCCCTCGTTTACTCGTGATGAAATCATCAAAACATGACTTAGGCATCTCCGTCAGAAATTAAATTAAGATATTTCTGTAGATCGATTATTTATATTGCTGCAGTGCAAGTGAGTTTAAATAGTATTTGATTTATGTTAAAAATTTACTTCACCTGAGTCTGAAAACGTATTTTTACTTAAGTTAAAAACGAAAGTATTTTATTTAAGACTGGCAGTTTTGCCCAATATCATTCACGTTTTGATCTTGAAGGTTTTTTTCGTGTTATTTATGGAATATGGACGTTTGTACAAACAAATACTTAAGCTTCATTATTTTAAGTACTTATAGAGACAACAATCCTGAATGATAAGGCAATAGATTACGTATACAAAAAATGATTCTAGAACTCCATACTTTACTTTAATTATTTTCCTCATTTAAGACACAATTAATAAATAATAAGTTGTAAACTTAATAAAAATGATACTACATGTATTTAAATGGAAAATCTTCTTTGCACCTACCATCTAATTGCTTATAGTCATAAAATTTTACAATTCACAAGTAAAGAAATAATTTTACGTACAGACGTGTTAACCATATTTTTTATTAGTAGATAATAAAATAACATGTCTTTTTCTCTAAGGCTTTATGGCAGAAATTAATTGAAATAATAATTGCAGGTGGTACTTAAAAATTGAAATACCTTAGTAATTAAATGGCGAAGTTCTGCGCATTCTTGAAATAATTGATTGCGATTTGATATTTATATGCGAATTGCAATTGGAAAAAATCTGTTTGGTTTTATAGGTGAATTGATAATAGATGAATTGCGTTTTAGAATAGTTTTAGTAATGTTATTTTGCTTGGTGGTAGGATCCCTTCTGGGTCCGCCTGGCTAGCGACCACCCTTTATATAAAGTCTGCCGCCAAATGTTACCGCTCCGGCGGTAATGTGTTCCGGCAATATTGTATAAAGAGCCAGTCCCTTCCTAAACCCGTGTGCTTTCATCTTCGACCTCATCGTCACTTACCATCAGGTGAGATTGAGGTCAAACCGGGTTTAGTCACTTATAAATAATAAAATAAAAAGTAAGAAAAATGATAGATTTCAAGTAAACGTTATTTTAATATAAGTTTGATCTATTACGAAAGGAAAGAAGAAGTAGTAGTAGACAACACCAAGACATTGGTGGATAATGAGCGATCATTATCTTCATGAGCCGAGAGACGCACACTTCTTGACGGAGGCCTCCCCCAGGATTCGTCAGGTCGTCCGGACCCGCGCAGCCCTCATCCAGCATTTGACGTTCGTAAAGTGTATTAATTTACCTACTACGAATAAAAAGTTTTTTTTGAGTGACTTACCTGTATTGTTCAATGAAGCCATTGAGATTAAATATACCCCAATTTTAATAGATTTGAAAGCTGTCGCCATCATGAGACGCTTACCTATACAAAAAAAACATAAATAAGTGTGTCAGAAAAGGCGACTAATCCGAGAGACCCTCGCTTGGTGGTAGGATCCCGTCAGGGTCCGACTGGCTAGCGACCACACTTCATATGAAATCTGCCGCCAAATACTAAGGCTCCGGCGGTGATGTGTTCCGGCAATATTTTATGACGAGCCAGTTCTTTCCTAAACCCGTGAGCTTTCATCTTGGACTCATCTTACTTACCATCAGGCAAGATTGAGGTCAAATTTAGAAACTAAAATTAATAAAAAAACATTAAAAGTTCCATGCTGGACTGGGAGCGAATGTGCCAGCTGCTTCTCTTCCCGGGCATACTGTAAAAGTCAGTTAAGGAACAGAGGTTCATCGGAGGTTTTTTTTGTGGGCCATAGGCTGACCCCCTGTCAGTAGGTACCATAGTCTCTCTCCATCTTTATAATACCTCCGAATTTGTCAAACGTTACATCAGATGGTCTTGTAATCTCTGGTGTTCTGCCTACCCCATAAGGGATACAGGCGTGACGTTATGTATGTATGTATGCATTAGTTTGCCTTGGCTCCATACATTGTTCACCCTCGAAGCAGGAACAGTGGAACGATACTTATTGTATTTTTAATTAATGTTAATTTTATCCCACGGTTGTGAAACGGAAAATATCTTATTATCCAAAAAATTTAAGTAAAGAAGACAAGCATTCCTTAAAAATTAAACAAAAGAAAGTTAAACCAAAACGTGTTCCAAAAATATTGTTTTTGATTTTTTTTATCCCTATTTCGGCAGAGAATTTTAGCTAGAGTCAAAAAACATGTGCAAACGTCAAAGTCAACTGTCAATTTGAATGCGAAACGCGAGAGCCCGAGCGGTGCCAACATTTAAAACTTTTGACGCGCTCAAGAATTAGAACGACTTTCGTTAATTACTTTTGTAATAAGTTAAAAGTGTCTGTTGAGTTTTGTATGTACAATGTGACACAGATAATATCTAAAGACAAAAATTAACGAGATCTTAAATCATGAGTCTTTTAATAGCTACATTTTCTTTGTTAGTAATTTATTTTGTTCACAATATAAACGTATTTTGAAGTGTTTCCAACCGACTTGCAAAAAAGGAGGAGGTCTCAATTCGTCTGTATGCTTTTTTTTGTGTCTTTGTTACATGATATTTCTGACATTTATGAATTGATTTTGAAAATTATTGTTTCATATGATAGAGGATACTTCAAAGTTCCTTATAAAATTCATCGAAATCGGTTGGGTGATTCATTGAAAATTACAAACTTTTGAAAAAATACGTATGATTTCGGAGAATGTTTACGTTGATGACATTCTCAACTCAGCCAAAGCTTTGACGTGAAGTCGGTTTTTTTGATGCTCTGCATTCGTTGATTATCGTCAATATCGATGCTATACAAATATATATTATTTTATAATTTATAAGGTACGTGGCTCCTGTGTATGAAGTAGTCACAGCGCAGAAGCACCAGTGTAGTATCAAACGATGGTAGGTTAAGCAGCGCTCGGCCCCGGGTCCGTACAAGGATAGGTGAACGCCTACCTTTCTTTTCTCACGGCAACTCCCGTGCTTCGCTAAGGCCCACGCTGCGTCATACATGTCCATGCGCACGCCGTACGTTCATGTCCACGCGTCGTGCCCACGCGCGTGTCCGGCGTGGCGCAATTTTGATCGTTATCACAAGTGTTATTGTACAGTCGTGTCAATGGAACACTTAATCACTTACCGTTTGTCTAAACTTCGATTTAAATCGAAAAACGATGTACGCGCGTGTAGTAAGCTCCAGCCAGACTGTTGAAAACACGTTGAAAACCAATGCTTCCAACCAAGGTTAAGGAAGGTTAAGTTGTCGACAACCAATTCCGAGTCATCCACACTGTTACAAACGGTGGTTGCCAACAAGGAGACAAACAAGAACACAAGCCAAGGTCACGCTAATTCACGCCCCAAATCGTCAGTGCGCTTTGATTTTTCGTGTTGGTAACATCTTCGCGATGGCAGTTTTGTACGCAATTGAGGATAAAGGTTAAAACGCAGGCTAAAAATCTACAAAACTCGAATCATTTATAGTAATAGTTACAAAGTAAAATATACAATAACAAGCGTACACACTGTCCTAAACACAGACATACATCTACATGGATAACGCAAAGTCCGAACCCCGACCAAGCGTCAAGGTTGGCCGCCTCTAGATTCAATCCGCGTGTCTGTTAGAAAATCGAGTCCACAATATCAATATCGTTCTTAATAATCGATGTCATCGGCGGCATCGGTGTCTCTGAATCTTTTTGTATTTCGCAGTAATAAATATCAGCTGTGGCGTCACAATAGGTCTTAAAAAGTCGGCACGCTTGGTTCCAATACAAATCGTGGCTGGCACTTGCGTTGTCTATGTAGATGTATGTCTGTGTTTTTAAATACCGCCGTTTACAACCCGCCAATGTCATGTCTCCAACAGTCTAGCTGGGGTCGTACACGCAGGAGCTAGCCACGTCCCACATGGACGAACCGCATGCCGTACTTCCGTGCCGTACGTCCGTGTCGTACGCACGTGGCTACGCGTCTTGGCAGTTTTTTATAAACACGCACGTGGACACGCTTGAGGCAGCGTTGGCGCGTGGTCGGTCCCGGGTGATGTATAGGTACTTGCATACAATAAACGTAAGTAACAGCCCGTTCACACATGATCCGTTTTACTGGATACCTTTTTTGTATGGTAAACACGTATACTGAACACTGTGCCATATGTGAAGTCGCTCATACAACTCCATGCGCCATCGATGAAAAAAAAACTTATCCGGTAAAACGTATCGAGTAGAACGGACCATGTGTGAACGGGCTGTAAGTGTTCGTTAGAAGCAATTTCAGTACGTCTCTTTTGACCTGATCTCTGACCGACTGGTCATTGTTGAGTCATTCGTTTGAACCCTTTCTCCATGGCACTACTAGGTGTTGAGAGTACTCCCATGAATTGTATGTAGTGGATAATTCAAAAAGTCCAATCATTTGACGGCCACTTTGGCGATGGGGTAAACCTATCTGCCTCAGACGCCAGTGGGTGCGGATTCGTTTCCCGCACGAAAAAAGAAAAAAAAATGTTCCGGGTCTGGGTGTTTATCCTCATGTATTTATATTCTAGGTTCCCCCCTAGTTCACTACATGGTATCTAATAGCACAAGCTTCGCTTACTTTAAGGCCATTTAGTTGCTGTGATTGTCTGGGGATTTTATTATTTACTAGCTGACTCGGCAAACGTTGTTTTGCCATATAAATAAAAAAATATATATGTTGGCCGATTCTCATAGATACCGGATAAGCACAAAAAATTTCATCAAAATCGGTCAAGCCGTTTCGGATGAGTATGGCAACGAAAACTGTGACACGAGAATTTTATATATTAGATTTATAGGTTTTGATTACCTTGCAAATCTTGAAATAAGCAGCACAATCGGGCCGTATTTTTTTATTGACTTAGAAGTTTCAATTGTAAACTTGAGGACTTGATGTACAGTTTAGCGTCATATTTCTGAGAAAGAGGACCCTGACAGACGTACATACATACACAAATTAAAGTGAATGAAAACGAATAGGTTTTCTCTTTTGAGGTGCGAATTCCTAAAAACAAACAAAAAAGCTCTTAATCAGATAATGCTTAAAATAAAACCGAATTAAGGTTGGATTAGTTTTATTTTTAGATACCTACAAGCTTTTAAAATAAACAATTTTAAAAACAAAGAATCTTTGTTGAGAAGGAATCCTGATGATAAAACAGAAAAAGTTATTTTTTATCAGTCTCTCGTGCGACGACTAGATGTTTTGAATTTTGCCGATGTATTTGAAAATAGAATAAATAAAAAGGCTTTTGTTTTCAGAGTTTTGAGTTTTATTCGAAATATATTTTTATATGTGCTTCAAAGTAAACACAGAGGTGTGATAAAAATACAGGGTGACTGGTGGGTCACTTTTAAAATTCAAGAAAGTGATAGTTCGAGATCATACATGAAGAGAAAAAATATATTAAAAAATAATTATTATTTATTTACTGAGTAAACTTAACCGAAAGTTAAAGAATTGATTACGCAACGCAGCGAGCCACGTGCCAGGTCACGTGCTGCGATTGACTCAGGCGTAAGTAAAGTAAATAGTAACATACTTAGTAGTATTTATTTGTAGGGAATTCTAGTGAAAAATTAAGTACCTACTTTTATTACAAAATTATGATTAGAATCGAGTACAGGCTGCTCTCCTTCAGTATCTAAAAGTCACCAGTCACCCTGCAATAAGGTATTTATGACTTTGAAATATAAAGAAGGCTTTGCATTAAAATGGTTGTATATACATCCGGCTCGAAGGACTAACCATGAACTATATTCAAATTGGCATATATTTTCTAAAATAATATGAATCATATAACTTTATCACATAAACACGTTTTAGCTCTAAACTAAAAGCAACATTACACAAATATTTGTGATTTCCCAAACAAATAATTGATCACTACTGTATCTAAATTCAACCTGAACTGTCAAAGCAGTGATCTCCATCAAACTTAAGTGTCAAAATAGGAGTACCCGCCATTAACAAAATATGACAAACAATAACACAAATAGATGTGAAATCAACAGAGATGTGTATTAAAATACCCACAGCCTCCGGGTTACTGAGCAAAAAGAGTGTAGTATAGGGCGTTGCAGACTATGCGGTTTTAGAGCGTTTTATAGACTCTCACCATCATTATAATACCTCCAAATTTGTCAAATGTGACATCAGACGGTTTTACAGCCTTTGGTGTTCTGCCTACCCCATAAGGGATGCAGGCGTGAAGTTATGTATGTGTGTATAAGTTTCACTCATCAATATCATAATTCTTGGTAATAAACCCGTTGCAGGACAAGAGTCTCTACTCTGGGCACGGTACGGATATATACAGTAATTCAACTCGGCCGCATGTTTTAAATAAATGTCTACAGCAGCGCCGCGCCTCGGTTCGTTCACATGTGATAGGGCTGCCCGCCTTCAGCATTTAAATTACATTACTACTACTTTATGTTTTTAATTTCCTACCCTACTTTGTGTTTACTTCCATTTAGTTTTTTGACTGCAAATATTCTTTTTTATATAAACAAATAAAATACTTTGTGAATTAAATAGGAACTGTTCACCAAAAATACGTTTTGTGTCAAAAAACCATGTAAACATTTGAATAACAAACCGATCTTATAAATTAGCGGCCGAAATACACTTTTGCCTCGACTGAGTCGCATGAAAAGATGTATTATTAAACTTTCGGAAGTATAAACAATCCGAATATTAACGTAAAGGTCAATCAACAATTATTTCGGCATGCAGACACTCGCGACTGGCCGCATGCCAAGATCGAGCCGCGTAGGTATAGCTCCCGTTTCGTTCGTTTGTATAAAGTAGAATTACTGTAGATATCTGTACTGTGCCCTGGGTGATGAGGAGAATTATGCCATATACCACCAAGCTGGTACAGTTTTTGGTGTTTGAAAACCCTAGTAACTGCAATAAGCAAGTAGACGGGAGCGACTGCATTACGTGTTCTCCAAAGCAGAGAAGTCGCCGTGATGAATTAATGATAGGCGGTCACTCATCTTTGTAGGTACAGCTAAACCCCGCACCAATTATGTATACCATCCAGTCTCCCGTACACATATAATACGTATGCATATTGTATGTGTACGGGAGACTGGGTGGTATAGATAATTCTGTTGCCAATTGCGCCGGACGTTGCTTAACCTCTGTATCGTATGATATGTACATGAGGCATTGCTTCACTACGAGTGTCATTAGTGTCTTCCAGAAGCTGATTATTTTTACTTCCTGCACTGGTTTTCAGTTCGAGCCCACATATCCACAACAGGATAAGAATATCCATGTAAATGATGATTAATATCTTTATATACTTAATATTTAATATGATCAATTTCATACTGTTTTCCCTATGTAGCACCGAAACCCATAATTACCATTTCATAATAAATTGACTTTGTTACTCTTAAGTAATGTAACGGTAAAAGAATTTCTGTTATTGGTACAATCGTATTTGAATTTATAGAACAAAAAAGAATGCTAATGATGAAGAGAGACTATTAAACAGTATTAAGCAGTAACAAAATCACCTCATCTCCACTTATGGAGAGATTGAGGTCAAACTCGGTAAAAAAACTAAAGATACAAACAAAACCGCCTCATCTCCACTTATGGAGAGATTGAGGTCAAACTCGGTAAAAAAACTAAAGATCATATTATTAATAAAAAAAATACAATTAAAACTAAAAAAAAAACAAAAACTTTAGTTATTTACTTAATGGGCCGTATTAGACTTAACACTCTCTTATCCTCTCTAAATTCAAACTTAGAGGCTTCAAAATTCATTTGAAGCCACTGCCGAGTTTGAAGTCGCCTAGTAGAAATTTGAGAATGTATAGAAGGCAGCACATCAAGCGTTACTAATCTGTCAAAAAAAAATACTCGAATATGAACATAGAGCCCTCTTGTGCTGAAGTTATACAGAATGTATTAAACAAGTTTTGTGAACTCATTACACCAATAGGTTTGGGTATTTCACCTTCTAAAACCAAGCTGTGCGTTATATCAAGGAGGTACAAGATACCATCCCTTTCAATTAAAATTGATAATTATGAGATTGAAATCATTAACAACATAAAGTTTTTAGGTATGTGGATAGATAACCGCTTTAATTGGACAAGGCACATTAATGAGTTAACCCAAAAATGTATTCCTTTTATTAACATATTGAGTTGTGTTAGTAATCCTTCCTTTGGCATACATCCCATTCATTTACGCCGATTATATATAAGTATAGTAAGAAGTAGACTTGATTATGGATCTTTTCTTTTTGGGAACTCGAGCCCACGCCTACTTCAAAGACTCGACGTTATACAGAACCAATGTTTAAGACTTTGTGGGGGTTTCATCCGGTCAACACCTACTCACGTGATGCAAAGTGAGATGTGTATACAGCCTCTTTTTGTACGTAGAATTTATTTGAGTCACAAATACTATCTTAACATATGCTCCAGACAAGATGATTATTGTCATAAACGGCTGTCCGTTTTTAAAAACCTGATAGAATCCGATGTACGTTACTGGCGCAATAATCAACTTCCTCTTTTGTATTTAAGTCATAATCAATATTTAGGACTAAATATTCATAAATTCCAAAACAGACTTATTTATCAACTTCCTTTCTTTATTAATAAAATTGATTTATCCAACTTTATAAAGGTAAACATCCAAAACATAACTTCTTCTAAATCAAAATTATCGAGTAAAGAACTTAAAGATGCCACAGTTTCCATGATACAGGACAGTTATGCTGACTTTGTTCATATTTATTCAGATGGGTCAAAGACGGGGTTTCATAATGGATGCTCTTTCTTCGATCCGACAGCGTCGTTGATGGCCAAGTTTAGCGTAAATGTACCTAATGTAAACATCATGTGCTTGGAACTTTTGGCTATTGTTGAGGCTATTCGTTATATAATGTCAACTAACTATACAAAAATAGTAATATTTACTGATTCTAAAAGCAGTTTGTATCACCTGCTTTCGTGTAACAGAGGAAAGCTAGGGAGAAAGGAGGCTTATATTATTATTGAAAGTATCGTTAACATGATACGTAATGGGATTAATATCTATCTGCAATGGGTTCCTTCCCACGTGGGGGTCTTTGGCAATGAGGTCGCCGATGAGTGTGCCAGAGTAGCTCAATCCGATGGTATTCCTCTTCATGTGACCCTTCAGTCTTCAGATTATATCCCAATCGTGAAGAAGCGATGCTACGACCAGTGGAAAGAGTATTTTGATGACATCTCCACTGAAAAAGGTATTTGGTACAAAACCCTTTCTGCTGAGCCTCCACAAGTTCCTTGGTTCGGTAATAGCAAAATGACACGAAAAGAACTAGTTAATTGCTTTAGACTACGTTCGGGTCATGTTCCATTGAACAATTTTGGTTACCTAATGCGCAAAACTGAAAGTCCCAATTGTGCTTTTTGTCATACAAAAGAGGATCTTTTCCATGTTTTAATAGAATGCAAAAATAATGAGTCATTACGAAATAAATTGTTAGTAGATACACAATGTCATAAACAAGATATTATGTTTATGTTTCACTGTATATTTAGTTCCAAATTCACGAATGAGAATAGCCAACGCGTTATTTATTTTTATATACAATCGCTAGAGTTAAGGAAACAAATGATGTCTACCTAATTTTGTTCTATTGTCAATTTTTTTTAAAAAGCTGTCTTAACCTTATAGGTGTATAGCTTTCTAAATAAAGATTTAAAAAAAAAAAAAAAACATAGAGCCCTCAACATTAGGTTAAAATTAATTGGGGAAATTTCACAGGTAATGTAACGCTTGATCTGCTGGCTTCTGTATTATCGAAACAAGTCCATTATTTACTTATTTACCCTAACTACAAACCCAACCGCCCGTCTACACCATCCCACTCTTATCTACGGTCGCACTGAGGGACCGCGTCGATAATGTTCTAGCACGTTTGACAGCCGTCCAGTGCCCGATCCCGCTGTGACACCAAATCGATGTGTTGAGTAGATAGAGATAGAACGGAATGTACGCCCATGATGATTGGTATGCTGGCTCGCTTCTGTGTTTTGTTTCATGGTTTTGTTAATTATTTTTTTGTTAAGGTTTATGCGCAGGAAATAATGTAATTTAAAGGCTTCACTTTACACTGATCGAGTGTCCAGATTGAAAGTTTCTGGTTTCAGGCTAGTTAGAGACAATCTACTATATAAAGTCTGCCGTAAAATATATGAGTTCATTTTCGATTTTATCGTCACTAATTATCAAGCGCCATCAAATATTACTCTACCCAAATAAAAAGACGTGTGGCACTCGGAGACTGCCGCGGTAAAGCTATTGCATAGCATTTTTTATCAACTTATGCAATTATAATTATTTATTTATTTTATTTATGCAGTAATGTTTGATCTAATATGAAGTTCCGCAAGTTCCTATTAGATGGCGCTGATTGTTTATTAAAGCCCGCATGTAAAGTTATGAAATCAAAGTATCGCCGCTGTGCCGTTCGGAGTGGGGGGTGTTAGGTTTTTTTCGTTACGGAATTTCTGGATTCGGTCCCCACGCTCAAGGCCCGCGATAGAAGCTATGCAATAGCTTAAGAAGAATACCCCAAGGAATTTATTACATAAAATATTAATGAAACCACGTAAATACCTACATCTACATAGACAACGCAAATGTACGTACTTTGCGTGTCCGAACCCCGACCAAGCGTCAAAGTCGGTCGCAGCTAGATTCAGTCCCCGCGTCTGTTAGAAAATCGATTTCACAATATCGGTATCGTTCTTAATAATCAATTTCATCGGTGGCATCCGTGTATTTGAATCGGTTTGTATTTTCCAGCAATAAATATCAGCATCACACAAAAGGTGTTAAAAAGACGGCACGCGCGGTTTCAATACAATACGTTACACTTGCGTTGTCTATGTAGATGTATGTCTGTGAATGAAACTCTTGGATTATGTTACAGAAGTTTTTTTAATCCCTAAGGAATTTTACGATAAGATAAACTTCCTCAATATTTGGCCTATAAAGATAAAAAATATAGGTGGCTGAAAATATTTTTTTACAAAAACTCATTCAAAGAAACAAAAAAGCAAAATCTTTAGCTTTATTATTATAGTATACATTATTTGATATTATTACAATAAGAGAGAACAAAATTTTATATACGCCAGAAAGTAATATCTCTTGTGCTAGGCTGAGCGGACCATTATTTTTGAGTAATATTTATGAATCATATAAACTACTAGACAACGCGCGCGGTTTTACCCGGTTTACTTTTGATTCCGTGGAAATTTCGGGATAAAATATAGCCTATAACCTTCCTCAAGAGTTGGGCTATCAAATGCAAAAACAATTTTTCAAATCCCACTTGTAGTTTCTGAGATTAGCTCGTTCAAACAAACAAACAAAAAAACAAACTCTTCAGATTCATACAATTAGTATAGATGGGTTTCTCAACAGGGTGACGAGGTTTGAGACCCTTGGATATTCTTTGGGCAGATTGAAAAGGGCTGTGTTATGATATTTTATCAGTCCAATTAAGGATTTAAACAGCTTTCTGCTCCTGCAGTGATGTGTTCTTTCCCAAGCCAGTGCGCTTTCATATTCAACCTCATATTCACTTACCATTAGCTGGATTAATGTCAAACGCGGGTATAATTTCCTTTTTTTACTGGAGGAAATCGCGCCATCACATCCCCGACCGCCCAAGGGGTAACAGCGGGGTGTGTGGTGATGATCCGACAGAAGGCCGGACCTACCCACTAAAAATCTCCGGGTGTACCTCATCCGCCATAGATGGAGCTCATGGTACCGCATTATGCATGGTACTGGCATTACCCGCGAAGGGTATAATCAGGCGCGGTCCCAGGGGGGGGTCACAGGGGACGTGACCACCCAAAATCATGAAAAGATGAACCCCTTAAAAGAGAAGGAGGAAGAAAAAGATACTTCTGATACAAAAAAAATTGTCGTGACCCCCCCAAAATATAGTTGTGACCCCCCCCCAAAATTTCAGCCTGGGACCGCGCCTGGGTATAATCACCCTAGAAATGCCCAAGTTCAAATCTCTTTCTAATGGACGAAAGAATTATGCATAAATAAAATAAAATCCCCAGACAATCACACTAACAACATGACCTCAAAGTGAGCATAGCTTGTGTTATGAGATACCATGTAGCGCACTAGGCGGGAACCTAGAATGTGAAATACAAATATAAAGATAAACGCCCAGACCCCGAACCTTTTTTTTTCTTTTTTCGTGCGGGAAACGAATCCGCACCCACTGGCGTCTGAGGCAGATAGGTTTACCCCATCACCAGAGTGGTCGTTGTATTTCATTGTATTACCGCAGTACCAACACAGCCGTTTAAAATTTATATCAAGAACCCGCTCATCCAGGATCGACCTTCATCCTTAGGTCCCATATGTTGGTGGCTAACGAAAACTGTCACACATGACAGCTGTCACCTGTCAAAGGAGAAAGTATCATTTTCGCGATATTTCCTCGTTTTTTGCCATGTTTTGGAGTCAAAGAGTTGCCTTAGCAGCGGTTGAAATAGGGAATGGATTCTGTAATTGTTTTCTAGGAACCTTTTTTTTCAAGAAAAATAATGTAAATGGTAGGAATAATAATGGAGCCGAAACAAAAATACTCTTAGTCTAGGTGTTTATAAGTATATCTATGTATTTATATTCTAGGTTTCCCCTAGTTCGCTACATGGTATCCCGTATCACAAGCTTTGCTTACTTTGGGGCCATGTAGTTGGTGTGATTGTCTGGGGATTTATTTACTTTAAAGTTTTAGAAAACGAACTTTTCCAAACTGGTTTGGGCCTGGATGGACACCCCCTAGTTCCATTGTGTTGTCACCATAACATAAACTTAAAAGCTTACTTGGGGGCCACAAGATTTAGGTATTAATAAAAAGCAATCAAACACACGAAAACCATGCAAGACTAATTAAGGGACATCTAAATTCGGCAGCCCTTAGTAGATTACAAAGGTATTTTAAAACGTTTTGTCATAGTTTGACGTCGCCCATTTTATAAATACCTACGACAAGGCGGTAAAACTGGATTGTATCATATCATTTTGTAGTCAACGAATTTGTTTCGAGAAGCAGAAATCGCAAGGAAGCTTGTGAAAATATACGGGTAAAAAGTTGAATAGAAACCGCGGTTTTGAGATGAGTTTGAATTGAAAAATAATAACTTGGATTTTTTTTTCTGTTAGGCAGAACTGTATTGAAATTGAAAACAATATTCGTACCAAACACGTATTTTATATATCTGCTTATTTTTTTAAAATAGCAGCTGCAAGGAAAGCTATAGTGGCTGTTCGAGGTTAAAGAAAGACAACAAGTGAAACGATATGGCTACAGCTTTCAACCATTTTACTTATATTGTTAGAGTATGTAGGTCCCTACGAAATAAAGATATTTTGACTTTGACCTTTTAGGTATCCTATTATTTATGGCCATAGTCCCAGATTCAAGGTGAATCCCTTAGCTGTTTGCACCCTTTGTACACAGGCAAAATACATTTTAACAATATAGAAATTAAAATTTCAAATCAATCTTTGTGCCCCAAATCATCTGGTATGAGTTAATTTTATTTTATACTCTTGTTTTATTGGAATTAAAGTCTAGCCATTCCTATATTAATATAAACAATTTTGGAATAAAAAAGTAAGTAATTCATAGAAATTGCTATATCATATTTCTATAAAAAACCTTAGACTCTCGCGCGTATAAAACCAATGCAGTCACGCATTTAATTTTAAATTTGAAGACACCCTTGCATCCGTATGTACACGGCTAAGAACCCTTTCGTTAGATAACATCTTGACGGCTGGACACAAAACGATGTGTTCTGACGCAGCGTCATTATCTGTCGGAGACGCATTACTGGCGGTTGTCCCTAAGTTTTTATTATTGATGTTATCGGGCTTATTAAGGCTTTTTATTTTAGGCTTTGTTTTATTTTGGATATCTTAAAATGGTGTTGTGCTAAAATGCTGATCGCAGAAAAATTACTCGTTCCAAATTATAGTGAAAGTAATGCTACTGTTGTGTTTTCCGTATGTAGCCAGCTAAGAAAGAATACCTCTGTCGAACCTGGTTAAGGATGTCATAACATGAGACTTGTTAGAGTGACCTTCAATTAATGGAGCTCTTTAATTGCTGTCGGAGCCCATAAAATCAGCTTATGAATCAAAAAGACAATCATACCATTTGTACCCTTGTTACTTTTGATTCCATAGGAATGTCTTTTAAAATATACTTTACCTTCGTTAGGATTTTTGTTATCAAATGCGAAGTAATAATCATATCCGACTGTTAATTACAAATCAAATCAAATCAAATAATCAAATAATCATTTATTGACACAAAAACTTACATGGTATAACATATTTTTTTTTTTTAAACAAAGAAGTGTCAAAAGGGCACTTTCAGCTAAGTGTTGCCCGAGAAGGCAACGCTGATTTCCAAAGTACCCTTACACATAAAGCGGAAATTAAATATTTTTGTGGGCATTAAACAAAATCCATTATTAACCAAAACAAATTAAACAACTCCGAAACTCATATCCTATCAATAAAAAAATAATAATTTAAAATTAAACATAAAAAAATATCTTCTGAACTAAAAATCAATTACAGAGCTCAACGCGTGCAGACTAACAAACTCCTCATCTATCTATACTAATATATAAAGCTGAAGAGTTTGTTTGAACGCGCTAATCTCAGAAACTACAAGTGGGATTTGAAAAATTCTTTTTGCATAATTTAATATAATTATCCCGAAATTCCCACGGGATCAAAAGTTACGCGGGTAAAACCGCGCGCGGTGTCTAGTCTTTATTACTACATTGGTTGAAAAGTTCGCGGCCTGGCCATTAAAAAAAAAACTTTTGCTATTTTTTCTGCCGTCATTTTGAACTGTCATTATTCAATTGTCAGCCTGCGAATTTTCAATTTGATATCTTGTTTAAATAAAATTTTACGAACAATATAAATACGTGTGTAGAACAAATTTTCACTAATGGAGAAATTTGAACAACGTGCTGTGATTAAATATTTGTTTAAAAAAAGATTAACACCAAAGGAGATCCATGATGACATGCAAACAACATTAGGGGAATCTGCCCCGTCTTATACCACTGTGAAAAAATGGGTTGCAGAATTTAAACGTGGACGAGAGAACATCGAAGATGATCCTCGCTCCGGCAGGCCAATGACGTCTACGACCGAAGAAAACATCAATAAAGTGTGTGATCTCATATTGAAAGACAGTAGATTGACTATCAGAGAAATTGCAGACACTATAGGCATCTCATATGAACGAACGCAAAACATCATTGTCCATGAACTCGGCTTTTCTAAGGTTTCGGCTAGGTGGGTCCCCAGATTGCTTTCAGTAGAGCAAAAGCGAATTCGACTCACGATTTCTCGCGACTGTTTGGAGATGTTCGAGGCTGATCCACAAGGTTTTCTTGACAGATTTGTGACAATGGATGAAACCTGGATTCACTACTATACCCCAGAATCAAAACAACAATCCAAACAATGGAAAAAATCAGGTGATTCAACTCCGAAAAAAGCAAAGGCAATTCTGTCGGCTGGCAAGGTGATGGCATCGGTTTTTTGGGATGCTAAGGGTGTCATTATGGTAGACTACCTTCCAAAAGGCGAAACAATAAACTCTGCGTACTATAGCACCCTTCTGCGCCGTTTACGTGAAGAAATTAAACAGACACGCCCAGGATTACTGAGAAAGAAAGTGTTGTTTCACCAGGACAACGCCCGAGTCCACACGTCTGTCGAGTCTATGGCTCAAATTCGTGATTGTGGTTTCGAATTGTTGCCACATCCAGCTTATTCTCCTGATTTGGCACCATCGGACTTTCATCTGTTTCCAAACCTGAAAAAACACCTCGGTGGGCAGAAATTTTTAACGAATGAAGAGGTCGAAGCCGCTGTTAACCTGTATATTGAAGACCTTGAGGAATCTTTTTTTAAAACAGGTATGGAAGCTCTGGAAAGCAGATGAAAGAAGTGCATAGAGCTAAATGGAGGTTACGTCGAAAAATAAAAATATTTTTGTATGTACTTTATTCTGTTTTCTTGACTAGGCCGCGAACTTTTCAATCCACCCTCGTAAAACCATTTGTTAGAACTTGTAAACCGAAGTCGTAACAGATTTTCGAAAGCAATTTCACCACAGAATGGTTAAAAAGTCTGAATTATGATGAAGTTGAAGCAATTGTACATAATCCTAAATAAAGTTAATTCACACTCACTAAACACACATACTCACTCACAATACATACATACACTTTCACACATTCACTCACACACTTAAAACAAACTAGATCAATCATGATTCACATTCATTTATAATTTAATTTAATTTAGTTTTAAAATTTATAATATAATCTGTCTCATTATACATATTTTTTCCAATAATTAGCAATAATAATGAAATTAAAAGTAAAAAAATTGTTTTCAAGAACGTAAACCAGCTTTTGTTTTTGTAAAAAAATACTTAGTATGTTAAAACCATTATTTTAGGTATTGAAGAGCGGAATCTTCTAAAACAAGCATTGTTTTGTTAAAAGAAGGCTCCAACAACTCTTTTGTAATATTGATTGTCGATTGTTTTTGAGAAATAAATTATTATTATTATTACTCCGAAAATTCTGACATCCTAAATAGCACAGGGTAAGCTTGGTGGTCTTCAGTCTACATCTCTTTGTCACTCAGCTACCTGGGTAGGCTTTATTTTAATCAACTTACGTCAATCTTTTGGTTTAGATAGATAGATAATTCGTATTGAGAACTACAAGCACACATATTACAATAAAATGGAATTAAAAATGAAATACAATTAAAACACAATTTAAAAAATGAAATACAATAAAAAAATACAATTAAAAGAAAAGAAATACAATCATAAAAATTAAAAATGGGAAAAAATGTGTGTTGTAGCAGTGCAATAAGCCGTAGCTCAGCGTCATTTTTGCTCAGAGAGCAAAGCGCTGATATTCTGCTACAGCTTGAGAACAGGGGAGCGTTATTACATAATATAATAATATTATGGTGGCTGACGTTCGTGGATCGAATGATTGTTATTATCTGAGCTTTATCATTAAATGAAGCATTTTAACTCTGAATAATGAGGTAAAGAAAAATATCGTTCTTTAAGAACTAACTTAATAAGTACTAACGACATTGCGGGCATTCCATAACCTATCAAGTGTCATGATAAAATCGTGTGCACCCACGAAAATACCACAAACGATTTTTTAGGAATTCCAATTTCGAAAATAAAATACTGTGGAGGTTTTGGATTTTTTGATTCAAATTATGCGAATGAGTGTGTGATAAAAAAAATGACTCAATAATTAGTAAGAGTTAAAATTCTGGTTGGGAACGTGGGAATGGTTAGTGAATAAAAATCTATAGAGTATCTTTAGAGAAAAATATCTGTAAATTTAGGTTTATGTTTTAAGTATGTTTTTGTTTATAATATGAAACCACTTATACCATACCATTGTTTATTTTATGTGTTGTAAGCCAAAAACAAACGTCTTCATTATAAAATATCAAGTTAAATTTATTGACAAAGTCACATATCTAATAATTTGGTAAGTAAATATTTATCTTCAAAATAGACGATGATTTTTTTTAAATGTGTATCTTATTATGTATAATTCAGTAAATGTTCCTACTTATTGGATATTTTATAGTGCGAATACGGGTTTTGCGCTCAAGTAGGTAAAGTTCTTTGTTTGAACAAATGTTAAAATAGCTAAATATCGGTTATCAAACATTGCATAGTATTCTTTATGAATATCGCGAATTACAGAAAATTTAAAACTTTCATTCAAATGACGATGTATTTAATAATCGTTTATGAGATTAATTGTTTCAGATTTCATTTACCAAAGGTGACCAAAAGGTTTCAAATAAAAAAGCTCGTCAAAACACAATAAGCATTATTTTAAAAAGAAAAATAAATCTCCTAACAATAAGAAGCCTAAAAATTTGGTATGGCACTAAAATATTAAAAAAAAAACATAAATATTATTCGCCTACTCCACTCATCTCTCTGTGCCTCTCAAGGTGCACCAAATAACCCGTGGGCGTAGGCTGGGCGTTACAATTAAATATATTTCACATGTATAACCTCCCACTTGCGACTTTGATGGCCACAGTGACCCAAACGGAAGAGTTTGGGTTAATATCGTATTGTTTGGAGTTTTATTGATACAAATAGAGTGACTATTTGTGACATTAAGTAAGGACATATCCGACTTATGTAGCTGAATCATTACAAAACGCCAGCTTACAAAACGCCTGGATAAAAGTGCCGCATAATTTGAATAATCCGAGCTTGGTGGTAGAATCCAATCAAGGTTCGCCTATTTGTGTGAACACCCTTTATATTAAATCTGCCGCCAAACATCGCCGTAGCTGAAATATTTGGATATTAATGTTTGTATGGATCATGTGGTTATCGTGTATCATACGATATCACAGTTAAAACAACGCTCGGCGTGATCGATACTTGGATGGGTGACCGCCGACCATTCATTTCTCACGGCGACTTCCGTGCTTCGAAGGTCTCGTTAAGCAGTCGGTTCCGGGTGCTGTATACTTGTATACAGTAGTCGTTAGGGTTTGTCAAAAGACATTTCAACGCCCTGATATTCTGACAACCCACCATCCATAGCTGGGCCAGCTTAATGGATTATGGCCTATACCTCCTCGTCACCCAGGGGAGAGATTCATAGCCCTGCACTGGGCTCATAACAAAAAGAGTTGTGATGATAATGATGATATCTAATTAATATGTAGCTGACCCATGCGCGTCAACTCAGAAAAGCCCAATCAAGGTTCATTTAGCTACTGACCACCTTTTATTTTAAATCTGCCGCCAAATATGGCCATACCGGTAATATTTAGCTGGTGTAGCGGTAACATAAATTGCCTTCTATGCCAGAGGTCCTGGGTTCGAATCCCGGCGGCGGCGGATATTTGTGTGATGAACACAGATATTAGCTGTCAAGTCATGGATGTTTATATGTTTATTTAAGTTTATTCTAATAAAAAATATGTATTTATTCAATATGTATGTTTATATATTGCTTAAGTATATCAGTTATCTAGTATCCATAACACAAGTTCTTTAAGAAACTTAATTTGGGCTAGATAATGTTGTGTGAGTGTCAGAAAATATTTATTTATTATTATTATTACGTATGCTTACAGCTACACGCCTTTCGGCGGAAAGACCCGACAATTTGACCAGTCGGTCGGGGATCAGGGCAAGAGGGACAGAAACCGGCGAACTATTATATAATAATAATAATAACTATTATTATTATTATTTGGATTTTAATGTTTGTGACGAATTGAAGAGCTAGGTCCTTCCTCAACTCATGCGCTGGTTATCGTAGACCTACTCATCACTTACCATCAGGTGATGGTTCTTTTGTAATAATGACCAGCTGCATTTTCGACCAATGCTTCACGGTTAAAGCTGTTTAAAAACATATTAAAGAGCATCGCTAAACACGATTAAAGCTGTTTTAAAACATACTTCATTTCGTACAGAACTATTTTTTTACGAAATTACAAAAAATATTTTCTTATAATCATAGTAGAAATATCAAAAGTCAAGCACCTTTTCAACTTTGACATAAATATTTTCGGTTCATTACAAATTAAACTCAAGATATCTGGTGTTTATCCTCTCTTAATTTTCCCTCCAATTATAAGAGCGAAGCAATTAGGAACCCAGGAATTTTCCGAATTTCGTAAAGGAACAAAACTGGTAAAATAAATTATCACAAAATTCTTCTGAAAATTCAGTCAGATTTTGCAAAAAACCTAATGCAATAAACGTGGAATATTCCATGGTATAATTACCTGCCGAAATTTTTAATATACGTTTTTTTTAAAGAGAGTTTCTTTGGTAAGTATATGATAATAAAAAAATATTTTAAAAGTAATTAAATAACTTTTATAAGAAATTTAATAAAAGGAAAATGTCATTGAAGTTTGCCATTTTTAATATAAACAAGAATACAAGGGATATGAAGAAGTATTTTTGGCAGCAAGATGATAATTTTGACTAAAAGGGCGTGGTAGCGTTGACATTATGGTTTATGGCACTGGCACATTTAGGGTCTGACCGAGGGTTGGCTTAGAGAAAAAGCTCTAGGCTGGTCTATCCTAAATTACCCATTAAGGGTCCATCTGGCTAGGGAATACATTATTAAGAGGCGCGGTTGTATTTCTGTATATGAGTGTTTCATAAATAGCTTTTTTTTTTCAACCGGCTTCCAAAAACAAGCAGGTTCTCAATATTTTTTTTTAATATTTCAGACACGATATTTTAGACAATTTATTATGAATCGATTTTAAAAATTCTTAATTCGTATGATAGCGGATACTTCATAGTTGGTCCCATATAAATTTCATACCATATAAAATTGGGTACTTCATTGAAAATTTCACATTTTTGAAACAATATGTATGATTTCGGAGAATGTTTACGTGGATGACACTATTAGGCGGTCAAAGTGTTGAGTTGACGTGAGGTCAATTTTTTTAATGCTCTGCATTCGTTAATTATTTGAACTTTGTGCTGATCTTTGCCTTCATTTTCATTTAACCTATGGTGACATTGAGGTCGAATGGAGTAATAGTTTTATATAAAGTAAAACCTATGCTTATAACTTTATGTCGCTTGTAATGTTAATGTGTTTTGTTGATGTAATCATCTTTGTATACAGCTGATTGATAATCAACGAATGCAGAGCATTAAAAAACCGACTGCACGTCAAAACTTTGGCTGAGTTATAATGTCATCAACGTAAACATTCTCCAAAATCATACATATTTTTTCAAAAGTTTGAAATTTTCAATGAAGTACCTACTCAACCGATTTCGATGAAATTTCAATGGGACCAACTATTATCTTCTTTCATATGAAACAACAATTTTCAAAATCAATTCACAATTTACTGAAATATCGTGTAACAAAGATACAAAAAAAAAACAAAAGAAAAAAAATACAGACGAATTGAGAACCTCCTCTTTTTTTGGAAGTCGGGTGAAAAACAGCTGATATGCTATTATGCCATAAATCAAAGAACTTTCAATTTCACACTTTTACTAATATTTATATAATTGTATTGTATTATTATTACCTTAATCATAATTAACAAAATCGGAGTAAAAGGTAACATTCCGATCAGAAACAGCTCGCATCGATTAAAAATAAATTTATTTTAATCGTTATAAAACATATTTTGAGCTACAATTAAAAATTTATAAATTATGAGCGAAAAACAAAATGATATAGAGAACCCTTTAATTTGATAACAAAAAAAGAAGAAAGGGAATCAAATGTAAGGCTTGTCAAAATTTGTGATTCAATCATAGCGTAGGAGCTGTAGTTCATATTTTTTTAAGATATTTAATTAGAATATACAACAGAATAACAGTTTTAAGTAGTTTAACAACATAATAAGAAGGTCTGCGTGGCGCAGTCTAATGGTTCGTACAGATTGGTAATGTTACATTGGAATGGAATTAGTAATGTTACATTGTATAATGTGGCGTCCTCAGACGTGACCCACAGAGAATCAATATATTATTTCCTATTCATCAAACGTGCTCGATAAAATCAATACCAAGATAAAATCAAATATCGTTAACTTAATTATGCACGTATATCTTACTATATAAACTATTTCTATTTGTTAATAAATTGTCACTCAAGATGTAACCGTGTCTTGCTTTAAAACCCTTTTCCTGGTCGTAATATATAACATTGCTAATTCTATTACAGCAATCTGTGCGCAAATTTTTCTTACTATTGAAAAATCGGGGCTTAACGTATTTCTTAATAGAAATACCTAGTTGGAAAAAAGCTTTTATTTCTTGCTTTTTAGTCGTTAATAACAGATTTAACTAAAATGTTGTTAACTTATGAGAATTATAAATCAATTTACCTTTATAAAATATCAATTTAAAATTTTTCATAAATTAAAACCACACATCATTTTTAAACTTCTCCTAAAATATTTTGATCATCATAAAAAATACCCTTTATAAATTAAATATTTTTTATTGTAGTTAATTTTTAACTACATTTACTTACTTTAGTATATTTGGATTGGATAGCATGTTTCTTTATTAATTTTAAGCTATCGATATTCACGAAGTGATAGTCGTGAGGCAAGCATTTAGTTTATTTATTGAAAATTGATTTAAATTTAACTTTCATTTCTGAATTTAAAAAGTCGTGATAACCTGAATTAGTAATACTTTACCTACAAAATCCACCTTACTTTTTGAATATTTATTATGAATTAAAAAATAACGGCGACTCCCAGACTATATTTCGTATGGAACGCTGCCTATGAAAGATGTAATTTGGCTGTCAAATACTTTTACAAACGTCACTTCCACGCATGCGCCAAGCGTGTATTATCTATGGTTCTGGGGCGTAACCGTTAATTTCGGTTTTGGATTTAAATAACGTTTAAATCGGTATTCGTTCTCTTTTGTTTAGTTACCTACTTATTGGCATATAGCTTTTTGACCTTTAATTTAAGAATTATTTTAATTTAAGGTTATTATAATTTTATATTAGTATACTATTCTAGGTTCTATCCAGGTAACTATTCAGGTTTAGGTCTAGGGAGCAGTTTTCCTACTGTCAGACATTACAACACGGAATGCCTTTTTATTGCGTTTAAATTTGTGTTTTTTTAAAACTCTATTGAGTAGTTCATGTTCGTGGTGTCTGTATGGACACCAATAATTCATGAAATCTTTCATTCAATAAATCGTAAATCTTGATTAGATAACAAACAAAACCATGATGTCCCAGCCTCGGCTAGGAACCTGTACAGCATATCAATAAATTTAGAGAATATTACTCTTTCTATGAAAAATACTAATAATGCGATATACCAAATAGTTCTGATATACCAATGAAGTCGTCGTGGCGAGGAAGTCGTCGTGGCGCCGTGGTTACTATGAAGTCGTCGTGGCGCCGTGGTTACTATGAAGTCGTCGTGGCGCCGTGGTTACTGTGTGTATCATACGATATCACAGGTTATCTCACGATGACTTCCGTGCTTCGGAGGGCACGTTAAGCAGTCGGTCCCGGGTGCTGTATACTTGTATACAGTAGTCGTTAGGGTTTGTCAGAAGCCATCTAGGCGCCCTAAAAATTCTGGCATCCACCACCCAGCACTGGGCCAGCTTGGTGGATTATGGCCTATACCTCCTCTTCACCCAGGGGAGAGACTCATGCCCTGCAGTGGGCTCATTACAAAGAGTTGTGATGATGATGATGAAATAGTTCTGTGGTTCAAAAATAAAAACAAATCCATATTACTAACGTTATTTTCATATTACTATCCGTCATGTTTTTTTGTGGTGCAATAAAACTGTTTATTTTTTTTGTTTGAACCAAAATACAAAGTAATTTGTGTGTTAAAAACTGTTCTTCACGTTTATGGCTATAATTTCGCTTGGTGTACATAGTCCTAGCCAAGGCAATCTTGGGACATCTCTCTAACATATCACACCTAATCTCTTGAATGACTTCGTCTATTGATGAAACTTTATGAAATTACATTTAGAGATTTTTAAGAATATCACGTTCATATAGACGGATAGAGACGATAGAGGATCGTTTATATTATATTAGAAGTCAAGACTTTACTTTTCCGTGCTGCAAGGATATGTGATCAGAATAAAGATAACTGTTAGTCACTGTTAGTCATTGTCGTACGGCGATGCCTCAATGAGAGGTTTTCTGACAGCTCATTAAAAAAACAAAACTGTAAAAAATTGGTACAAAAGGCTTCGATAGATGGCGCTTTACAAAAGGCGAAGGCGAAGAATTTATTCCACACTGCGTTTTTTAAAGTAAAATAAATTAATTGACGTCTGTATCAGAAATTGAACGTATAAATAACCATAGATGGTAGATACCACTTACCTACATTATAGTAGACAGACTTAACGCCTTCGGCTTTTTAAAAGTGCCATCTATAGAGGTTTTTTGAACTAATTTTTATGAGCTGTCAGAAAACTCCCCATTGTAGGTAAATGCGCCTGCTTGGAAAGCGAAGGACTTTTATTCAATGATTATACGAGCTCAGTTCGACATTATAGTATAAGTTCTCTTTTATGTCAAACTTTGACTTCATACTCAATAGTTGATAAGAGAAACTGTTAGCTTAAAAAGTCTGACATTAGAATACGGCTCAATATCTGGTTCATTTCATTTCGTGTTATTTAACTTTTTTCCTAAAGAATACTGGTTTATCTCTAATGATTGTTTGATCAAAAGAGAAAGAAAGAAATTGTTAAAAAAGATTTTACAAGATATAGGTATCTAAATAGAGGTTATGTGCTTGAAGCAAGAAAGCTTTAAACCTCACTCACCTGATCTTCGATAACATTTCAATTACCTTCAACTAAGTTTATGGTCAAAGGCGAGTTTAATGACTATTTCAAGATATTATATAACCAAATAAATAAATATATATATTTATTTGGTAACATAACATAACTTCACGCCTGTATTCCTTATGGGGTAGACAGAGCACCAGAGGTAAAGTATAAAACCATCTGATGTCACGTTTGACTTTAGAAATATTATACTGATGGATAGAGACTAATACAGAGTTAGGGAGTCAGTCTATCGTCCACAAAAACGGAAGTAAAACCTCTGTAAATGACAACTTTTTATTCGTAGTAGGTAATTTTATACACTTTACGAACGTCAAACGCTGGATGAGGGCGGCGCGGGTCCGGATGAAATGGCGAATCCTGGGGGCTCCGTCGAGAAGTGTGCGTCTCTCGGCTTATGAAGATAATGATCGCGCATTATCCACCAATGTCTTGGTGTTGTCTACTACTACTTCTTCTTCTCTGTCCCTTAACTGACTGTTACATTATTAATAAATATAGTTACTTAAAAATCGACAGCCACTAAAAGCGGTACACTATTCTGGTAAAGCTAAATTTTGTTGTGACAAGGTTAAAAAACTACAACGTTGTGACATTCACATGAAAAACATAGAAAAAAACTTACAAGTGCTTAAGGCTGTTAACATTTAACCCTAAGAAGCTACCGTTTGACGTTTTTACAGTGGCGTGCAAACAGATCGGTACTGTGAACGTGACAAATTGTGCTTATAATTTTAGGATGTCATTTAAATGGACTTATGATGGAAGGGATTTCAAAAATTAACTTAACCAAATATTATTTATACTTTGAATATTATTAATTGTTAATCATAAAACACATGATATTGGTAACGCTCCTAATAGTCTTTGATAGAAATACTTTCAACCAAAAAGTTTCACTTTTAAGTTATTTCTGCAAAAATTGGAAGTTAGAAAGTTACCTATTTAATCAATAGAAAGTCCTTTAACAAAATATATCAATGTAATTATTTATTATCTTATTATTATTACTGGGCTGCAAAGGAAAGACATAGAATATGCCAGCTGCTTTTCTTCCCAGGCATACTGTAAAAGTCAGTTAAGGGACAGAGGTTTGATTTGAGATTTTTTTGTAGGCAATAGTCTGACTCCCTGTCACTGCAATAGTCTCTCTCCACTATAATGCCTCCAAATTTGTCAAACGTGACACCAGATGGTTTTAAGGGATACAGGCGTGAAGTTATGTATGTATCTTACCCTACAGCTACACACCTCTCGGTGGAAAAGATACGACAATCGGACCAGTGGGTCGGGTATCAGGGCAAGAAATAAAGAAACCGGCGAATAGCGCTTATTCATATGTGCTGGAAGCTAACCACCGCCAAATCTCAGCCTTTCAAGGCGTCTGATCAGTGTGGCTGGGGTCAAACCGTTTGTGGATATTACAACTGGGTTGATTTCGGTGGACATAACTTCCCATATTTCGGTCACCTCTTGTGCAAGGTCCAAGTTCTTCCGTTGCTTTTCGGTCTCGGCCTTCACGTGGTTCTCGTCATGCGGGATAGCTATGTCCACCAAAAACACCTATTATTATCTTTTACTTGTGTAGGTCGGCTTAGAATAGTTCTATTGCCCCTGGATAAGCGTATCGTAAAAGGCGACTAATCCGAGTGATCCAAGCTTTGGTGGTAGGGCTCATAAATAATCAGCCTGTTTGAGACCACCCTTCTTTAAAAATCTGCCGCCAAACATCAATGCTCCTGCGGTGTTGTGTTCTACTAATATTTTGTGAAGAGGCAGTCCGTTCTAAACCCGTGTGCTGTCACTTACGATCGGATGAGATTGAGGTCAAACGGATTTAAGTGACCAATTTAAATTTCAATCTTTATATTTTTAAATCCATACTTATCAAGGAACAGTGGCAGCGAGTCATACATGATTTTAGTTGATGTTATTTGGTGGCGTTTAAAATACAAAAACGTATTAGACTATTTGGAATTCATTCCTGAGTAGGTAACTTAGTGCCAAAAAAACTCGTATACGAAGGTTACACGAAAAGATAATTGCATTTTGAACATTATATGTATTGTATGTCTTCGGCACTTACAATTCAATTTTGGACGAATTTTATTTATTATAAAAAAAACAACACACTTTACACCAATGTGTTGTAGATTCGTAAAAGAATAAGATATTGAGATAAGTGACGATTAGATTTCTAAACGCTCATTATTTCACGTAGGTAACTAAAGATCCGCCATTGTTCTTTGTACCCTTTGTAGGTTTATCATGAAAAAATATATTCATAGAATTTTATTGTGGATTTTACGTTACTAAAAAAGTAACCATATATTTGCAAGCATCTGTTAACTGCACCACCTGTACGAATTATCGCGTTTACTTAGTTACAAACACACAGACACACACAAGTGGTTTTTTGTTAGTGTAAATTACGTTTTTAAGTGTTTCATCTCCTTACCCTAAAATACGTACTGTTTTAATACTATTCTGAGTTTGTGGCTTTGTCTGCTATGTTTTTTTCCCCCTAGTTTCTAAACTTACTGAAACACAGAAAAAAATATAACCGAGCTCACCCGAGTGTTAATGTTTGTTTACTTATTTTTTATACATATACATAACTTCACGCCTGAATCCCTAATGGTGTAGGCAGAACACAGGAGGCTATGAAACCATCTGATATCACGTTTAACTTTGGGGATATTATTATGATGGAGAGAGACTATTGCAGTGACAGGGGGTCAGCTTATCGCCCACAAAAAAACCTCCAATAAAAACTCTGTCCCTTAACTTATTTTTACAGTATGACGGGAAGAGAAGCAGCTGGCACATTCTATGTTTTTTTTGCTGCCAGTCCAGTGTGAAAGTTAATATGATATTAGAAATAGCTAAGTAGGAGTCAAGAAGTCGACATGGTAAGAAATCGTCGTGGCTAGGCGCCGTGGTATCACTATAATACCACAGGCTAAGCAACATTCGGTGCGGTCGGTACTTGGATGGGTGACTGCCGACCATTTATTTCTCACGACAACTTCTGTGCTTCGGATGGCACGTAATGCAGCAGAAGCCATTTAGGCGCCATAAAATTCTGCCATCCACCTCCCAGCACTGGGCCAGCTTGGTGGATTATAACCTAAACCTCCTCGTCAACCAGGCTCATAACAAAGAGTTGTGTTGAAGCAGGAGTCATCAGGATTATTAATTATTATTGCATATGTCCATTATTATTATTATTTTCATTGAGTACAATCTCGATCTTTTCTCTTCATTAAATGATTCACAAAACTTACATACATACATACATACATAACCTCACGCCTGTCTCCCTTTGGGGTAGGCAGAGACAAGCGAACACCAATTGCTTCGATCCAGACATACCTCTTTCGCTTCCTCCACGTTCATTAATCTTTTCATACATGATCGCCGGTTACGGGTACTTTTAACTAGGCCCTTTTTAAGAACATCGCCAATTTGATCGGCGGCGTACGTTCGCCTAGGGCGGCCCCTTCCGAGAGCACCATCCATTCTTGCTCTGTAAACCTCTTTCGTAAATCTACTTTCACTCATCCTTTCCAGATGTCCAAACCACCGTAGCATACCCTTTTCAATCTTAGTCACTACATCTTCTTTCAATCCGCCTCTCTTTCTTATTTCACTATTGCGCACCCTATCACTCAATTTCACTCCACACATGCTTCTCAACGCTCTCATCTCCACAGCATTAATCTTGCTTTCATGACTCTTCTGCCACACCCAAGATTCACTACCATACATAAGCGTTGGCGCCAGAACTCCCTCAAGTACGGCAAGACGAGCCTTATTTGGTATAGTTTTGCTTGCCATTATCGAGTATATGGCGCCATTAATACGATTTCCTGCTTTTACTCTCCTTTCAATATCACCTTCACACTTCCCATCTCTTGTAAACAAGGACCCCAAGTATACAAACTCTTTCACTTGTTCCACTTTTTCGTCCCCTATCATAATATTGCATTCCGTCATATCTTCATTCCTCTCCATAACCATGACTTTCGTCTTTCCAACATTCACTTTCACACCTTTTCTTTTAAACGACTCATGCATCACAGTGACCATTTGTTGCAATTCCGACGCAGACGATGCAAGTAGAACCTGGTCGTCGGCGTAAAGCAGAGTTTTGATCACTGTCTCATTCATTTTTAAACCCCATTCAGACTCTTTCAGATCTTTCAAACAGCTATCCATGAATAGGTTGAACAGCCATGGAGACGCTACACAGCCCTGTCTAACACCGCGATCGATGCTAAACCATTCTGTGTAGTCATCATTCAACCTGACACAAGTACTCGAGTCCTTATATAAGGATTTGAGTGCCCGTATCAAGTCACTATTCACCCAAAACTCGGATAGTGTTGACCAAAGTTCATTCCTCATCACACTGTCATACGCCTTTTCCAAGTCAATGAAGCAGCAGAAAACCTTTCGGTGTTTAGCCAGAACCTTCTCGGTTACTGATCTTAAGGCAAAGACTTGATCCGTGCATCCCATCCCCTTTCGAAATCCCGCTTGCACATCCCAGATCTTGCTTTCTGTTTCATCCATCACTCTTTCGATTAATATCTTTGCATACATTTTGCCCACAATACTCAAAAGGCTAATGCCACGGAAGTTTTTGCATTCCTGCTGTGACCCCTTTCCTTTATTTAAGTTATATTAAGTTTCTTATTTTAAAAATCACAAAACTTATGATTTTTAAAATAAGAAACTTAATTTAATTTTAGATAATGACAAACAAACGTACAGACATATACGTTTAACAGTTAAAACGCTAAAGGGGTACATTTTCTCCCATAACTTGCCGAAAAAACTCCCAATGAGGTTGGATTAAAAAAAACCTGTGTTCTTGTCATGTTGAACACTGAATTATGTACAGAAGCCGATAACACATTGACTCTGCTAAGGTACAGTTGTGTTGAAAAGTGTTTAAATGTAAATCGTATTTATTTCAAATATTTGTATGACGGTGGTGAGTATCTGAAGAAAGTATATGGAGAGATTTTTGACTGGTTCTCAGTCTCTGTGTAATATTATTAAAACCCAAGATAGCGACCTTATGTTCAAAATGTTTGTCACGTGTCTACCTGGAATAAAAAAAAAAGATTTTCAAAAATGATCTTTTAGTGGTGAGATTTTGTAAACAAATGCAATATAGGACAGAAGATATACGAAAGATCTTTAATTCCTTATTTCATGTAAAAATATTTATAATAGCCATACCTAATACCCAGCGCACAGAGATATCCACATCCAAAATGAACTCATTATACAAACATTTGGGAAACTAATCCGCAACCTGTCCTTAGTCGGCCTTTTACTTGTTGCACCACAGAGGACAAGTAGGCTTTTATTCAGCATTAATCAGACCCGTTGCTCAGTTGCTTTGCTTAAAAGTTATTTATTTTTAAACAACACTTCTGCACTCGACTGTACTCACAAAAAAAGATGCGCAAGAGCATCTGCCACCAGCTTTTGTGCGGAGGGTGACACTCTTCAAAACGTTTTTTGTCTCAGTTTTTACATTTACTTTTTATTATTATATCTGTAACTGTTAAATTCGATATTATTTGATATACCTAGCCTTAAGACATTCGGTTTTGACAAAATCAGTTATTTATGATATCATCATGGCGCAGTGGCTCATCAAGACGCAAGGTACGGCACTTTGATTCCTGTAGTTCAGTGCGTGTTTTCGGAAGGAATATACAGTGGAATCCGTTTATAATGACATCGAAGGGAAATAAGAAACAAGTCATACTAAACGGACGTCATGCATAGCATAGGTACTGCAAGAATAAATTAATTAAATTAACTGGTTAAGTTAATTATAAGTGTGTTTTAATAGAAAGGAATAAAATAGATATAAATATAATAAGTAGATATTAATAAGTAGACTCAATAAGTAAATCTAGGCTCTGAGAATCAAATCAAAAAAGCCTTTCACGCTCCGAAAGTCTTTGGGTATAATGTGACTCTCCCGAACACTGCCAAAGACACAAGGTGTTAGAAATCATATGGTCGGTCACTATAAGTGGACAAATTTGATAAAAAAGGGTCACAATAAGCGATATGTCACTATAAGCGAAGTCATTATATTCCACTTAGTTATATAATTTATATGAAAACCAAATATCACTGTGTAAACACGTCATAATAAGCGGTTGGTCAATATAAGCTGAGTCATAATAAACGGATTCTACTGTAATGAAACAAGATTTTGCGCGCTACTCCCCATATGCGCATAAACATTGTTTATGTGATGTTATTAAAAGTGCTATAACAACAGTTTCTATTGAAGTTTTAGAAATTCCTTCCTTAATGCAGCAACTAGACACATATTGAAGGACCTTTTTACCAAGTATCACATCCGTGAACTCAAGGATTAAAATTTTTCATACAAAGTATAAAGTCCAGTATTTCCCCTTCTCTAGGGAATTTCAGCAAATTCTATCTTAGTCCACCCATACACGCCCTACGGAAAATATGTTCTAAATTTCAGCTCTCTACGGCCAGTAGTTATGACTGTTCAGTGTCAGGCGCTCAGTCAGTAACGGAACAGTTTTATATATTAAGAATAGTAGAAAATCAACGTCGCACACAAAACATGCGCACGATGAACCGCCCTTCCGCAAAAACGCGTGTAGGTGTGTCTGTGCGTCGGCGGTGTGGGAATCGCCTAAACAGTCGTTCACGGCTGTGGTATCCTTATTTCATGATCATTTCGAAGTTTAATTAAATAAAATAAACATAACATTGCCGGACCTACTTTCACATTTACAAAAGCTTGAAATTAATAATGTCCTATGTACTCACCTAATTAAACCTACGTTTGATTTAAATCTCTCATAACGGTAAGTGACGGTAAAACCAACCAGAGACCATGTGGGCTTAGAAAGGACTAGAGAGGACATTCACAAAGTTAATTGCAGATTTCATTTAGATATTTTATTGACAAGTCGCTCATACGAAGGTTATTTAAATACTCTTAAGAAACTCAAAGAATGCGAGCTTATTAGAGGCCACACACGAAACACTATAAATTAACTAAAAAGCGACAAATTCACTTAGAAATATAGATAGTAATAGTTTATTGCGGGTCGTTACCATCTCACTCTTAACTTACTATAAAGTTAGATATTTTTTGTTTTGTTGTCGAATTTGTTTAAGTTTAAAATGATCCTAAATGAAATTATGTAAATTCACAAAAATCTCAATAAAAAAAAACACTATAACTCTGTTTTTATCATTCTTTTAAATAAAAAATTGCGTACACGATTTTAATTTCAATCGTTATAACATTTATAATATTAACATAATATTATCTTAACCAAGTTTATCTAACTAAAAGCTGTATTCCTAATAGGCAGTCAAAGAAACTTTATTCCCCAAACTGAAAATATGCTTTGAGGAGATCACTTCTGTGTTTAGGGATGCGCCATGCCTCAGTACTGTAGAACGCTGGTTTTTAGAATTTCAACGTTTGCACTCTAGCCTTATTACTTAAATAACTAAAATAAAAAAATATCAGTTATATAAAAAAAAACAAACTTAGAACTAGAGATTAATGTTACTATTGGTAATGTACAATCTCGATATTTTCTCTTCATTAATGATACACTAAGAACCTTAATTTATATAGTTCTATTAGAGTAAAGCCCTGCAAGTTTTAAAACCGTTACTCATTTTAGATAATGACATACAAACGTACAGACATATAATATTTAACAGTTAAAACGCTAAAGGGGTACATTTTCTCCCATAACTTGCCGAAAAAACTCCCAATGAGGTTGGATTAAAAAAAAACAAACTTAGAACTAGAGATTAATGTTACTATTGGTAACCGGTAGGATGCGTGTAATAAGGTACCTAATTGGTACCGACTGATGTGAAACGCATTTTTAAAGAGATGCCCCAAAAAAAAAATATCAGTTATATAAAAAAAAAACAAACTTAGAACTAGAGATTAATGTTACTATTGGTAACCGGTAGGATGCGTGTAATAAGGTACCTAATTGGTACCGACTGATGTGAAACGCATTTTTAAAGAGATGCCCCAACATTGTATGGAGCCTTGGCTAGGACTATGTACACCAAGCGAAATTGTAGCCATAAACTTGGAGAACAGTTTTTCACACACAAATTACTACAGAATTACTTTGTATTTTGGTTCAAACAAAAAAATAAACAGTATTATTGCACCACAAAAGAACATGACGGATAATAATATGAAAATAAAATTAATAATATAGATTTGTTTTTATTTTTGAACCACACAACTATGTGGTATATCGCATCATTAGTATTTTTCGTAGAAAGAGTAATATTCTCTCAATTTTTTGAGATGCTATACCGAGCCTGGACTGTCCTAGCCGAGACTGGGACATCTCTTTTCATAAATCCAGCAAACTATAAGACGTCCAACAAACCACGACTGGTTATGTTTGTATACATTAAATTATTCATAATAATAAAATCCCCAGACAATCACACCTACTACATGGCCCCAAAGTAAGCATAGCTTGTGTTATGGGATACCATGTAGCAAACTAGGGGGGAACCTAGAATATAAATAGATAAGCACCCGGACACGGGACTTTTTTTTCCTCACTAATTTTTTTGTTCCTTGCGGGAATGGAACCCGCAACCACTGGCGTGGTCATCAGAAGATGTATGTCTGGGGATTATTTATTTATTATTTTTATTCATTTATAAAATAACAAAATGAGAACTACCCGTTTTTTCATTGCTGGAGATGAACTTTATCTATAATTACAAGTATTATTGGTGCAGCATCAATAAACCTGCAGTGAATGGCTTTCTCCAATAATAGACAATCGGGGTTATTGTATTTTGGACACTTCGAGAAGAGCATTTGAAGTTTTGTCGAGTTTCTGCTTTGGAACAAACCTCTATGCTGAGTCTAAGTTATTTTGAAGAGAAAATCTTTGGTTTGTTGAAGAAACGTATAAGAAGGAATATAAAAAAGGTTAAATTTTAATTTTAGATAGAGACACTGAAAATGAAAAGTAATGAGATTTTTTTCTATTTATAGTTTTTTGCGGGATGATACTTTCTGCAGCTTGTCTTCTTAGAAGTCATCTTTACTTAAAATACACCGATTTAATGGCATATAATGACGCAAACTATCAATTTCTCTAGAATTTATTTATAGCCTTTCCCGAGTACTGGACTCTCAAATTCTAAAATATGTCAAAATTTAAAAAGTTTTATTCATTAGATATAGGTTTATAAAAAACACTTCGTCAATTGGTAGATGAGGGCTGCGCGACGTGGAGAGTTGGGGGAGGCCTCTGCCCAGCAGTGTGCGTCTCTCGGCTCACGAAGATGATGATCGCCCATTATCCTTCAATATAGCTACCTACTTCCTCGGCTTTAAGAAACGAAATGAAATAAGAACCCTAGGTAGACCGAGATGTAAAAAGCCGACGGAAAAAATCCTGTGTCTATGTAGAACTTCTTCTTCTTCTTATTATTTATGGCAATCAGCCGTTGTTACGAGTCAACAGACTATTTTTGCCAGTATCGCGTGAAGGGGCGTAGACTATCTTTGACAGCCACCAGCCCTTACTGCTTCTTAAAATTGCTGTATAATATCAGTAGCCGGGGGTTTGAGCTAAAAGTGTTTTATTATTATTTGCTGTCTAATAACACATATTGTCAAAGTGCAAGTTTAACCTGATGGTTTTTTAATATCGGTAAGTAAAACAAATTGGATTATGTGACACGAATTAGCTCATCCAAATGACATTTACTTAAATAAATATTTTATCGATATCATATTTAGTAAAGTTTATTATGAAATACTTAAAAATAATCATATTATACCCTCAAAATGAGGAACCAAATACCTATAAGATGTTATCAGATACACAACTTTAATAATTTCACACTTACTTTCCGAAATTATCTCACATGGGCCTAATTATGTCTTGAAGTTATTACCGCAACAAGGAAAGCACAAATAAGACATTTCCAAATGAAATTCTACACTTTTGCACAAATCCGACCCGGCTTTATTATTAAAAACCGCAAAATATATAATTGACATATCCCTTTACAAGAAATCTTCAACTTTTTGAATTTGGAATCTTTTCGAGCGTAAACTTTTTTGCGTTGCCATTCAAAAATCATCGGCGTAATGCCGCAGCCCAATTTTTCTATAACTTCTCAGCCACGCAATTTTAACGTCTATTTTCTAGTCGACAAAAATCAAAATACCACAAAAAGTTATTGTTATAGAGAACAATACTTAGGGACATCTTTTGTATTTAGAACCGAATACTTTAGATGCGAAATTTAACGGCCCGAAGGATGTATAGCTAAATTCCATTGTCTAATTTAAGGAAAAAAAAAACGGAGCAGATGTAAGCAAACATTCATTGTAGTACAAGAGGCAAAGTCGAGAGGTATATAAAAGTAATAATTGTTAATAAATGAAGTGTGAGTTTCGTCAAAAGATTGTCCCTACAAATAAGAAGAATCTTTTAGAGTTCTCTTGAAAAAGTCAAGTTTCGGGGGTCCATTTTGTAACTGTTTTGGAAGATCTTCACAAAATTAATTTATATTCATATGTTTATTTATGCATATGTGTATGCGTGTCTATTGAACTTGATTTTTATTTATTCAAATAAAGATTTTTATTATTGTCTAGATGGAATCAAAATTCAAAATATATACCAATATTTATAATAGGGCAGAAGAGTTTGTTTGCTTTAATGCTCTCATCGGAGTAATTAGGCTCCGGTATTCATTAAAAAAAAGACGTGTGGCACTCGGAGACTGCCGCGGTAAAGCTATTTCATAGCATTTTTTATCAACTTATGCAATTATAATTATATATTTATTTTATTAATGCAGTAATGTTTGATCTAATATGAAGTTCCACAAGTTCCTAGTAGATGGCGCTGATTGTTTATTAAAGCCCGCATGTAAAGTTATGAAATCAAAGTATCACCGCTGTGCCGGTCGGAGTGGGGGGTGTTAGGTTTTTCGTTACGGAATTTCTGGATTCGGTCCCCACGCTCAAGGCTCGCGATAGAAGCTATGCAATAGCTTAAAAACTGCATGATTTTATCCGGCAATTTTCACAGAATCAAAAAGCCAGATATAATTATTGATAAGCTGAATTCGTAAATATCTTAACATTTGTTAAATTATCCTAGTCATGAAAGTATTTAATAAGATAGCTTGAAGAACACCTTATATCTTATATTTTTATCATAATATGTTCTATATAAAATAATATTACCTAATTAATGAATTCCCTAGACAATCACACCAACTACATGGCCCCAAAGTAAGCATAGCTTGTATTATAGGATACCATCATGTAGGGAACTAAGGGGGAACCTAGAATATAAAAACATAAATAGATAAACCCCTAATCATGGGACATTTATGTATCTTGTTCCGTGCGGAAATCGAACCCGCAACCACTGGCGTCTGAGGCAGACAGGTTTACCCTAGTGCCCAAGTGGTCATATTGAAATCCTACAAATGTTATAACTTTGAAAGTGAGGACTAATAAAGGTAGTCTACAACGTAAATATAGCTAAGTCATTTATAACTCTTCTTGCGCGATTTAATCGACGTACAGCGACATCTATCGAATAAAAGCAAACTAAAATTTTGTATATAATAAATGTGAAAGTTAGGATGAATGGATGAATGCATGTCTGGATGTTTGTTCCTCGATCACGGCAAAACGGCTTAATGGATTTGGATGAAATTTGGCACAGTGATAGTTTACAGTTTGAAATAGCGAATAGGTTACTATTTATCTCGATATTCCCGCGGGATTTTAAATGGCGTGGGTAAAACCGCGCGAACCAGCTAGCTAAATATACCTGTGCTATACCTGGTGCGAATTTTATATCAATGCAATAAACTTTGACTTCATTCGTGCCCTAGATCCAGATAGCATTAGGTTTATTTAAGGCTGCAATATTGTTTGACCTCAATTCCACCGTATAAACGATTAACTAAATTTAAACTTATCTAAAATACCTCTAACTTTAAATTTTGTTTTGGCAGTGGTGGGAGCAAACATTTTTAACGTGTTTTTTTTAAATTTTTTAACTTTCCTTGTTTCATCATCCATCATCCACAGCCTGTAGACATCCACTGCTGGACATAGGCCTCCTCCAAGGTCTTCCACGTCGCTCGGTCCCGCGCCGGCCCTCATCCTTGTTTAGCACTGACGAAATAGCCCATATTTCACAATTCAAAATCAATTCAAAAACGAATAAAAAAATAGTACCTACATTTAAACCCACATTGTAAAACAATACGCAAGATTAAATTACGACTCAAAGAATATCTGTAAATATTTGTAAATCTGTTTCCAAACAGATAAATTAGCATCGACGGAACCCTCTATCTTTGACATAGTCTGACTTGACTCATTTAAAATCATAGCGGTAATGTCAGGTGATATACTGTGACAGCAAATTTTGGACCCACAAGTGATGAATTGAATGTATTATTTGTATGGCAAGTTAAATTTGTATTAAAGACATAATAATAGACAGTTCCGTACTAAATTAAAAAAAGAACGTTACTTTTGAAGTTTGAGATCTACAATGAAATTTTATTTTCATGGTGTCGTGAGGGTCAAACGATATTAAAAGTAATAAACAAATTGTAACATACATGTATGTAATAAAGTTTTGTCAGAAGCCATTTCAATGCCTTGAAAATTCTAACATCCACCAACCAGCTCTGGGCTAGGATTATGGCCTAAACCTCCTCGTCACCCAGAGGAGAGACTCATAGCCCTGCAGAGGGCTCATTACAAAGAATTGTGATGGTGATGATATTCCTCCGCTCATGAACAAGGTATTTTGCTGACACTGGGTATCAGTTAGTAAGTCAGTAATTATAATATAGGTACCTACTTATTTCTAGACGGAACACAGCAAGTCCGTTTTTAACTGATAGATAGATAGATTACTCGTTTATTAAGGCAAAACAAAATGAATAAAAACAAAAACAACGAAAGTTTTCTCGATACAAAATCAAAAATAAAATAAAAATTGCTGCAGCAATGCAATTGGCCAAAACTCCGCATCAATATTTGACCTAGAGAGTAAATACCTGGTTTAAACTGCTACCTTGAAGAGTTTTAACGTCTAACTTATACTTATAACAAAATATTTTTCGACAAATTCTCATTTTTGCGGTGTGAATGGGCTGTATGATGGTATCTGATAATCTGTAAGCGTCTAGTATCTGTAAACTTCACAAAAACGCATAATATAATAAATAAATATTTCTGACACTCACACAACATTATCTAGCCCAAATTAAGTTTCTTAAAGAACTTGTGTTATGGATACTAGTTAACTGATATACTTAAGAAAACATACATAGAAAATAAACTCAAATAAACATATAAAAGTCCATGACTTGGACGACTAATATCTGTGTTTATCACACAAATATCCGTCGCCGCTGGGATTCGAACCCAGGACCTCTGGCATAGAAGGCAATTTACGTTACCCCTACACCAGCCGGTCGTCAAGTATAAATAAAATATTAGTTCTAACTTTGTAATAATTATATTACCCTGTAACATTCAAAAAAGAGAATGCAATAAACGAAACTTCTTTAACTCCTTAAATAAAATACTTCTCATAAAAACCAATAGATGGCTCCACTTACAACGAAACCCGATGCAAAAAGCTTTCGTTCAAGCTTTAAAGACGAAACTCTTTAAAAAGCTCATAAATCATATTTAAACCTTCAGTATCGTAAAATAAGGGATTTTAGTAGAATAAACAAAATATTAGATAAAATCTTGACCAGCTTTAATGATTGGTTGCAAAACTCTCGATACTGCATAAAAATATTTTATTTTTATATTGAAAGTATTATCGCCATAATCTTGTGAGTAGGTTGCATATGGTTTTGTATTTTGGTGGAAAGTACTCAAATCATTTTATTGGTGATATATCTTCTTAAAATGAATTTGTGCTTTCAGTATCTCGTATATACATTCATGGTATCAGTACATTTAATTCAGAGAAAATATGGTTACGCCGGCTCCACACGTTGGCTCCAACGCCACTCGTCCAATGTGTGTATCTAGAAAATAACACTGGCCCCAACGTTGGAGCGACCGTTGGTAGTTGGCCAGCGCGTGTCGTTTTTATCAATGGAATTTGTGCCAACGTTCGCTACCCGTCCACATGTTAGCAGTTCGCTTAGTCAGTCCCGTTGACGTCCTGTTGCAACACGAAGACATACGAAAAAGTTATGAAAGTGTCCTGAGAGCTCTTGATTCAAATTATTTAACAATCAGGTTCCGTCGTACCTCAAAAAAAAAAATGTAGAGATAGTTTTTTACACATAATTAGATAACTGATACCTTATTAGATAATTTAATATTAAAATACCTACCTAGTAAAGAACTGCTAGAATAGAGTGTATAGTCTGTACTTATTAGTACCGTGTTTTATGATGCGTCGTCATCCACCATCTTCTTTAACGTGTCTTTTCATATTTTTTTTCATTAACAAATATAACTTATACGCTCTCAGTAATGTAAAAGCACTTATGTAGAGCAATTTCGATTTCAGTATCGGACATCTTAACATTGGCTCTGAGAGGAAGGAACTAGTATAATAGGCAACTTATGTACGTTTCAGCAAATTAACGGAACAACGTTGGTACCAGCGCTAAGGCCAACGTGTGGAGCCGGCGTTAAATGCAAATATCTCTTTTTAAAATTAGTTTGTGTTCTTATTTTTGCAATAAGACTCATTTTCCGTGGGTTCGTTAGGTTAGGTTGGTTCGATTGTAATAAAAAGCCAAATCCACTTTTTCATCTTAAGCCATAAAAGCTAGTATTGAGTTAGGCGCAAGGTCGTTTATAATATTTTGTATTAATTGTGCCTTAAGTTTAAACGATTAACTTTGTTAAATAAAATATTTTTAACCGAATTTTATCTTTTATCGTATACTTTAACTCGTTAAAATACTTTTTAAGCGGTGTATTTTACATTTTAACAATAAGTTTCGGTGTCTTTACAGGCCCAGTAATCACAATAGAGTATTTTAGAATAATTTTATTTATTTACTCTTTATTGTATAAAAAAGAAATACAGAAAAATATCAAAGGATATCAATGTACAAAAGGCGGTTCTTGAGGATCTCTCATCCATAACCATTGAACCACGAATCGAGTGACAATTTTAACAACGAAAGAAGACCAACAGCCATGAAAACAACAATAAAAATACAGTAGTGATTCAAATTCAAATTCAAATTATTTATTGCCTCATAGTGTGGTATTACAATGTGTAGATGTTGTACAGGAATTAGTCCAACACACTATGCTGTACAACAGCATGCAATATTATTATTACATATGTCTTTCTTACTCTAAGGTTATGTCATATTTAAAATTTGTCATTATTTATAATTATAATTTGCCATTACCCAACACCATAATACATATTATAAAATAGCTACTTTTGTCAGATTAACACACACAATTAATTTTTACATTTTAAATATTCGTCAATTGTATAAAAGCAATTTTCTTTCAACCATTTTACCAGTTCCACTTTCAATTTATGGTTTAGGTAAAGCATTAAAAATTTTAACACACATTGCGTAGCTCTGTCTGTGGTAAAGTGGGCCAATTACAGGGCCACACCGATGTATATGTTATTTTATGATACCTAAAATTATTCTGCTAATTACAAGGCATTCAAATTTCATTTTAACATTCAAAATATCGAGTTTTAATATAAAACTTTTTGATGATCTTTTTTTCATTACAAAATATGGTCACCCTAGTCTCAAAAATAATATTTTGAAGGCAAGGTTACTTTCTATACGAACTGCACGGATTAATGGCGGACCTGCAGAAAGGCACAATAAAATTATATTTTAAAAGCCTTTTCTCAAATAACCATGTCAGATTTTTGATAACTATTAAAATATTATGTCTGCTTGCACATTTTATGAAAGAATTTTGTATGATTCGTTATCTTTGAAATTAAAGTATTATTAGGTTGATAACATTGTATACCTACACGATAGAAACCTTTGATGATATGTAAATGATATATTAGTTTAACTCAGTAGAGACTCTTGAACATCGTTGTAACAGCCCGTTCACACATGATCCATTTTACTGCATACGTTTTACCGGATACGTTTTTATTCATCGATGGCGCATGGAGTTGTATGTGCGACTTCACATATGGTATTTAGTATTCAGTATTCGTATTTACGATACAAAAAAGGTATCCAGTAATACGGATCATGTTTGAACGGGTTGCCTGTTTGACAGTATTTTATCGGCTACATGTTGGAGAGTGTGCAAGTGCTTTTTTCGACCAAATTGAGCCCACTCCTTTTTACCACCGGACTACCAGACGCAGGCAGAATTTCCATCCCTATATAGTGGATTTACCAAGAAGTCGAACAAGGGACTTTGATAGTTCCTTTTTGGTACGGATTGCCAAGGTGTGGAACGATCTGCCTGCGTCTGTTTTCCCTGACCACTACAGTTATTGGTACTTTTAAGTGTCGAGTGAATAGGTATCTCGTGGATAGACGTGTACCACCATAGTCTTCATGCACACTTTCCATCAGGTGGCATGCAATTCAAACGTCCTATCCTTATAATAATAAAAAAACACAATTTTTTGATGAAATATCTATACCGTGTAATGTTCCTTATACAGTAGGCAATGCAAAATACTCTTTAACTTTATTAAATTGGTGTAAATTTATAATGGTTATTAATATATCTGACTACGTTGATGCCAAAGTCTTTAGTTGTTAGCTGTTTTGAAAGTAAATTGTAGATGTATATGTACTTATGTAGAGTTTAAGACTGAGTGACCTTTAAATTTGGAGAAACGACGTCAAATTCAGCCCTATCACAAGCTTAAACACTCCCAAAATTGGGCCCTTTCAGAGGTTATTCCATAAGTAGCGTTATAGATATTACTGTCATTACTGTCAAATTTGACGAGCGGTTTAAAGATGGCCGCTTTGTTATCATTTATACAGAAGGCTGTTGCTAGCCGATGTATAGTTAAAACTGCTTTAGACTCCTCTTATGACACCCATAGAATATTTAGCCTAATGTTTGTAGGCGTTTATGCAAATTGAAAGCTTCAGAAACAATAATTATGAGGCTGAGAAAGGAATTTCGCAATGTTTACAATAAATTGCAGATTTATATTTTTTAAGTAGGACGTTTTTGTACTTGAAAGCCAGAATTAAAAAGGCTTTTAAATTAAAAGATACTCAAATAAGATATCGCCCAAATCTGTTAAAATTCAATACTTTTTAAACCTTCTCTTGCGTCGCAGTGTTTGTAAAGTGTTAAGGTTTTATTATAAGTACCTATACTTAATTGAAAGATCGTTTAATATCAAGCAAACTAGAACTTTATTGATCTAAAGCAACACGGGATGTACTTTAATCTAGTATTAGTAAGTAAAGTAAGTAGGTACCTACCTAATTTCAAAATTCGACTAGTTAAATAGTGACAGGCATTCGTGATAACAAACATGGATTTAAAATGTAATAGGTATTACATGTAAAATCCGAAGTCGTCGTGGCGCCGTGGATACTGTGCATATCAAACGATATCGACCGCTGAAAATTCTGACATCCACCAACCAGCACCGTAACTCACGTGAGAGACGCCAACCACTGGTTCGATTCCCGCACGGAACAAGAAAAAAAAATCCGTGTCTGGTTGTTTATCTATTTATGTATTTATATATTCCCTAGTTCGCTACATGGTATCCTATAACACAAGCTATGCTTACTTTGGGGCCATAAAGCTGGTGTGATTGTCTGGGGACTTTATTTATTTATTTTATTTAGAAGTTACAAAGCTACAGACTTACATATTATAATTGTATATATACACATGAACTTCTCTTAAACATCCTTTGCATCATAGCCTAATAAATAAATATTCTATTCTAGTTAGCCTCGACGAAACTTTTAACAAAGTTACTCAACAGCAGATGAATATTTTATTTAGAACATAGCAACTAAATATGACTACATATCTTAATTTCGAGCTGGCCTGACCCAAAAACAAAACCTCGGGTGTCAGTTTGGTAAGCAAATCTGACAAGGCCATATCATATTCCCTATAGACTGACACTAGGGTGGTTATTCTCAAACAATCGATTTAATAAAGAACATGAACAATAAAAACACATTTAATAAATAAATAATAATAATAAATATTTCTGACACTCACACAACATTATCTAGCCCAAATTAAGTTTCTTTAAGAACTTGTGTTATGGATACTAGATAACTGATATACTTAGGAAATATATAAACATACATATTGAATAAATACATATTTTTTATTAGAATAAACTTAAATAAACATACAAACATCCATGACTTGACGACTAATATTTGTGTTCATCACACAAATATCCGCCGCCGCCGGGATTCGAACCCAGGACCTCTGGCATAGAAGGCAATGTATGTTACCGCTACACCAGTCGGTCGTCAAATTTAATCTGGCTTTGCGGACAAATTACTATTGTCATGATATTACTGTAACAAAGTTATCTTCGTTGTATTAACAAGATCACGTACTTACTTATATTTTTTCTATTTTTTTCTGATTATAATAATAATAATATAACTCTTTATTGTCACTATCAAATATTAGGTTTTACGAAATAACATACATCGACAATAGTCATAGTCATATAGTTATAGTCCTTACTTTAATCGGAAAAAAGACGCAATTTTTGTTATTATCATACACTAAAATCTCAATTTTAAATTTCACCAAGCTTGAAATCGTGGCGCTTAACCAGGATTTAGTGCTCCTTGATACAATTACCTTATCATCTTGGAAGTTAAACTCTTAAGGCCATTTTTGTCGACTAATGCAACATCTATTAAATTAGTAACAAACTCAAATTCGGCCGAATACATATATCAAAACCACCTTAATTTTTATATGCATTAGGTATGTTCGTTTTATAGGCACTTTCCCAAACAAAACATTCGTTTTTTCTCAGATAATAAATAAATAATAATAAAATCCCCAGACAATCACACCAACTACATGGCCCCAAAGTAAGCATAGCTTGTGTTATGGGATACCATATAGCGAACTAGGGGGGAACCTAGAATATAAATACATAAATAGATAAACACCCAGACACGGAACATTTTTTTTTTTCTGGTTCCGTGCGGGTATCGAACCCGCAACCACTGGCGTCTGAGGCAGATAGGTTTACCCCAACGCCATAGTGGTCGTCGCAGATATAACAATGATTGTATAACACAATACATTTCATTTAAAATACCGACACTATACCTTTACATTGACATCTAAGATTCAAATATGTTAAGAATAAGATGTATGTAATTATATATTTTTATAGTCTTATAGCTTTCGAAATAAAGTCGCAGCACCCCAGAATCGAACCCCAGTTGATTCTTCGTATGGTGTTAACAAAAATCATTGATGCGTTCTTGTTAGACAAAACGGCTACCGGACACGTCATAAGATATTAAGTTTAAAACGTTGATATTAAAGACTTATCGCTTACTTGCTTCTAAAAAAAGGCTGAGAATTTGTTTGGTATTTCATTTGTTACGCTTTTTTGTCTTATAATTTGATATACATGAGTACGTCAAAATAAATGGAACATGGTTTGTTGTTTGGAAAACGAATAACTACGCTTATTTGCTTTTCATAAGAAAACAGCTGTATGTATAATATTCTTAATGTGAAAGTTTGGATGTATGGGTGGATAGATGTGTGTGGATGTTTGTTCCTCAATCTAGACAGAAGAGCGCGGCGCAACAACAGTCTGAGCACAGAACTTTGTCGAGTAGTATCTATACGAATGTTCGTATAGTTTGGAGACGGTTTGTAAGCAATATTCGAAATATAAATAAATAAAATAATAATAAAAATAAATATTTCTGACACTCACACAACGTTATCTAGCCCAAATTAAGTTTCTTTAAGAACTTTTGCTATGGGTACTAGATAACTGATATACTTAAGAAATATATAAACATACATATCATATTTTTTATTAGAATAAACTTAAATAAACATATAAACATCCATGACTTGACGACTAATATCTGTGTTCATCACACCGATATCCGCCGCCGCCGGGATTTGAACCCAGGACCTCTGGCATAGAAGGCAATGGGTGGATTGAAAAGTTCGCGGCCTAGTCAAGAAAACAGAATAAAGTACATACAAAAATATTTTTATTTTTCGACGTAATCTCCATTTAGCTCTATGCACTTCTTCCATCTGCTTTCCAGAGCTTCCATACCTGTTTTAAAAAAGATTCCTCAAGGTCTTCAAAATACAGGTTAACAGCGGCTTCGACCTCTTCATTCGTTAAAAATTTCTGCCCACCGAGGTGTTTTTTCAGGTTTGGAAACAGATGAAAGTCCGACCGAAGGTGCCAAATCAGGAGAATAAGCTGGATGTGGCAACAATTCGAAACCACAATCACGAATTTGAGCCATAGACTCGACAGACGTGTGGACTCGGGCGTTGTCCTGGTGAAACAACACTTTCTTTCTCAGTAATCCTGGGCGTTTCTGTTTAATTTCTTCACGTAAACGGCGCAGAAGGGTGCTATAGTACGCAGAGTTTATTGTTTCGCCTTTTGGAAGGTAGTCCACCATAATGACACCCTTAGCATCCCAAAAAACCGATGCCATCACCTTGCCAGCCGACAGAATTGCCTTTGCTTTTTTCGGAGTTGGTTCACCTGATTTTTTCCATTGTTTGGATTGTTGTTTTGATTCTGGGGTATAGTGGCGAACCCAGGTTTCATCCATTGTCACAAATCTGTCAAGAAAACCTTGTGGATCAGCCTCGAACATCTCCAAACAGTCGCGAGAAATCGTGAGTCGAATTCGCTTTTGCTCTACTGAAAGCAATCTGGGGACCCACCTAGCCGAAACCTTAGTAAAGCTGAGTTCATGGACAATGATGTTTTGCGTTCGTTCATATGAGATGCCTATAGTGTCTGCAATTTCTCTGATAGTCAATCTACGGTCTTTCAATATGAGATCACACACTTTATTGATGTTTTCTTCGGTCGTAGACGTCATTGGCCTGCCGGAGCGAGGGTCATCTTCGATGTTCTCTCGTCCACGTTTAAATTCTGCAACCCATTTTTTCACAGTGGTATAAGACGGGGCAGATTCCCCTAATGTTGTTTGCATGTCATCATGGATCTCCTTTGGTGTTAATCTTTTTTTAAACAAATATTTAATCACAGCACGTTGTTCAAATTTCTCCATTAGTGAAAATTTGTTCTACACACGTATTTATATTGTTCGTAAAATTTTATTTAAACAAGATATCAAATTGAAAATTCGCGGGCTGACAATTGAATAATGACAGTTCAAAATGACGGCAGAAAAAATAACAAAAGTTTTTTTTTAATGGCCAGGCCGCGAACTTTTTTTCAACCAATATAGTATGTTACCACTACACCAGACGGTCGTCTGCGGCCATATATCCAGCCATATATCCATTGCGGCACGGTCAGCTTAAATAAATGTGTGCCTTGTTAATTTTGAATATTACAAACATGTTGTACTCTCAAGTAAAATAAAAAATTATAATGTTAATAAAAACTTTCAACCGACTCCATACTATACGAACTTTCGTAAACATACGAGTCGATAAAGTTCTGTACTCGCTCCGCAGATTAGAGTGGAATTTTCCATATTTATTTATTCTTCATTGTACACATAGTGTAAGAAATAATTTAGATGACAATATTATAGGTGCAGAGTACAATAGGCGGCCTTATCATCTAATGACGATTTCTTCCGGACAATCTTGACCCAGGCATAGTGATAGGGTACAGTCGCGGGTAATTGCAGCTGGTGATGAATAAAGTAATAACCCAAACAGACACTTCAACCTTGTCACATAAATTTTATACATGGTGACTGGTGGGTCACTTTTAAAATTCGAGGACGTGATAGTTTAATGGTCGTATTACAGAATAGTACTCATGTATTGATACTAGTTTTGAAACTAGTATCAACGACTTTCTTTATTACAAAACGTTGCCTAATACTAGATTCAATGATCAGATATCACTTGAGTACTAAATGATTTGAACTGTGTTCACGCTTATTATAGAACTTTACTTATGCATATGCCAATGATTGAAACTAGTTTCACAACTATATTCACTTGAGTGTGCTTTCTACCATACTTGAGCGTACTTCAAATTAAGTTTGTGTTGTTGTGAACTGTGGCTTAGAGAAAAACTAGATCTAATTTATTGGCCCGATTATGCAAAATGTCTGGACTCAATTTAATAATTTAGGGCAAATTGGTACTTGGCCAGGATTGCCCAATATTGATGGGGCTGTAGATTGTTTTACGTTTCGTTTTATTTTTGAGTGATAAATATAAATATATTTTCATAGTAAAAAGAACCGACAGTTATAATTTAACCGTACTGCTTCTATCGAAAAACAGATAAATAATTCAAAACAATTTTGTCATATATCATATAGAATTTAACGCAATTTATAAGACATTGTAATCTAAACGTTGCGTATAACGTAACAGACCATTAGTTTTTTTTATTAAATGTAATGGGAAACAAATTTTTTTCAAAGAAAACTCAGTATCAACTGAGTCAGATATTTGAAACTAGTTTCAGGTAATCTGGTTTTGATAATTGTTTTGTAATAAGATTAAAGCTCAAGTCAAGAATCAGCTGGTGAACAACGCTTACGTGAAACGAGAATTATGTCTCGTTATGTAATACGAGCATAAGATTGTGAGAAGAGAAAATAATGTAAAAAAAGTAAATATTAATTATTTTGTGAGTAAACTTAACCGAAAGTTAAATAATTCATTACGCTACGCATGGTTACATAAGCATAATACAATAGATACTTAGCGGGTGGTTGTGTGCGTGTGGCGGGAACACTGTAGGGTGCTTGTTGATTGAGGCAGCGCGTCGGTGCGGCGCGTCGGTGCGGCGCGTCGGGAAAAGTGTAGTAAGGACTCTTTATTTATTTATGGGCAATTGTAATGAAAAATGAAGTACCTACTTTTATTACATAATTCTGACCAGGATCTAGTACAGAGTGCTCTCTTTCAGTATCTAAAATTTATCACCAGTCACCCTGTATAAGCTTGTGATATGAATACCATACATCAGAACTAGGGGTATCCCAGTATAGAACTATATGCGAGGCAGTATACTGTCAATGTACTGTCCCGGCTGGGACTTGAACCTTGGACCTCTCACATCACAGCCAAACACTTGACCATGAGGGCAGAAGAAAATAAATAAATAAACAATGTGGAGAATACTTCGCTAATACAACGCTGATAAAATCGAGGGGTAATAAATAAAACCACACATAACTATTATAAGCCCAGTGTTAATACGAAACTATTAAAAAAGTTTTCGATATGTATACGAAAAAACTTTTTTCAAACAACATAACTATTTTAGAAATTATGTTGAAATGTAAACATCCTTTGTAAAGATTTTGACTGACATTTTGACTTTTCGCGGTGAATGATCATTAGTCAACTGTACCTATTGTCCGTTCATCGTAAGATGTCCCCTGCCGTTATGTTGGCACTATTGCTTGTCAAGCTGTTTTCGTTATCTGGGATAGTGAATTAATCCTTTTTATTGATTACTAGCCAAAAGAACAAACGATAACTGGATCCTATTATGCAAACTTAATCCCGAAATTACGTGAAGCGATTAAAGAAAAACGTCGTGGGAAATTGTCATTGGGCGTGTTGTTTCTCCAGGATAACGCTCCACCTCATCGTTCGGAAGTTGCGCTCACCGCAATCCGCAGTGCTGGCTTCGAAGTCCATGATCACGCACCATATTCTCCTGACTTAGCCCCGAGTGATTTTCACTAATTTCCGAAATTAAAGGAGCATATTCGTGGAACTAAATTTGACGATGATGACGCGGTTATGACTGCCGCAGAGGAGTTTTTTAATAGTCGAGAAAATTATTTTATTACGGAAGGAATAAGAAAGTTGGAGATGCGGTATTTTAAGTGTATTAGATTAGAAGGAGTTTACGTAGAAAAATAAAATATTCTTGTTTAAATTTTTTTTTTTGTATTCATTCTAAGAATTTTTTGATTCGCCCTCGTATAATATAAATTGTGTCGTCATTCAAAACCTTCCTAGTCTTATAGTTGTTTATTATTTACAAATCAGAAAATTAGACATATATTTATTCGTGGTAGGTCTAAATAAAGTTAGATTACGGGGTTAAAATGGACACATATTATTGGTAACACTGCTGCCACAATGCTGCCAACATCAGCAGGCAGGGGACATCTTATAGTGAACGGTCTGTATAGTACTTACGATCAGCTGATCGGGAAGATACAAGGTGTTTTAATTAAACCAATAAATAATCAACGAATGCAGAGCATAAAAAAACCGACTTCACACGTCAAAACTTTGGCTGAGTTCTAATGTCATCAACGTAAACATTCTCCGAAATCATAAATATTTTTTCGAAAACAAAAATTCATTGAATTACTCAACCGATTACGATAAAATTTATATGGAACCAAATGCAAAGTATCTTCTATCATATGAAATAAGAATTTTCAAAATCGATTGTTCCAAATATCGTGTAACAAAGGCACAAAAAAACCATACAGACGAATTGATAACCTACTCCTTATTTGGAATTCGGTGGAAAAATAAAAATCCATTCTCGTGACTAAATAAACTATTGCTTACATTGATCTGCGGAGCTACCATGCTACCGTCGACAACGATAAATCGGGCCTTTTATCAATATTTTCTTAGAATATGGTATAGTGCATGTAATTTATTAAGATTATGACATATTTGGTTCTGTGGTCTTAATCATGGTATCAAATCGAGTGATTCTATCTGTTACGGTGCGCATATTAGCTTACATAATAGGATAAAATAGCAAAATAATATTTATCTTGTCAATTCGACTATTTATCGATGCTTGCATGCTAGCCCCGCTGATTTTTGTTATATAGCCTAATAATGATATATTAAATAAGTGATTTCATTTAAAGCCTTTCGCTAGTAGTCCCTATCCACGTTGTATAATGCTATCACACAAAAACATGTCTTATTTTTATTGCACTTGAAGCTAAGAATGAGATATAACGACAGTAGGTACCTGAGTACTTATCTTAGTACTACATCCATCTCTGGATTCACTCCACTTCACTTTGAAGTAAAGTTGAGACAAGTACTCAAGTACGTAAGCGAAGAAACCTTAAAAATTATAACGAGAAAAAGTTTTCGAATCCAAAGTTTCGCTAAGATCTTCAAGTAAAGTAAGTCTGTGTACTTTTGTACGAAATCTTTAAAGTGGCTTATGTTTATCCTGGTCCGGATAAATTTTCCACCGTCTTCTTGTCGATTTTTTACGAGTATACATAGCAACATCTGAAAATCAGCGCTGTGGCTTTTGCTGCAGCATTATGCTGAGATGTGTCCTATTTAACACGCTTACTGCAGTACAGGGCAACTTATAAAATTACTAGCCACCGCGCGCGGTTTTACTCGCGTAACTTTTGATCCCGTGGGAATTTCGGGATAAAATATAGCCTATAACCTTTCTCAAGAGTTGGGCTATCAAATGCAAAAAGAATTTTTCAAATCCCACTTGTAGTTTCTGAGATAAGCGCGTTCAAACAAACAAAAAAATATTCTTCATATTAGTATAGATATTATAAAGAGCAGTTAAAAAAAATGTTTTTACTTTATTTTCAGAATTGGTATTTTTCTGCTTATATAATATATTTTTATGTTTAATTTTGTTTAATGTCAATGTTGACTGTATCTTGCTTCTTGTATGTGTTATTTTTATTGTGTTGTCTTGTTTGTAGTTTTGTGTTAAACAAATTTGTGAATTTGAATTTGAATTTCAATTATTGTCTTTAATTATCACTATACATTAATATCACTATACATTATTATCACTAATGCTGCTGTTACACATGCTCTAAAAAAGTATGCTTAAAAGCATGCTATTTAGTATACCCAATACGAGCATGCTTAGGAGCAGTTGACATTTGCTAGAAATAAGCATGCTAGTTTTAAGTATCCTTATACATATATTAAGATATGAACAGCTGATCGATACTGGCATGCTTTCGGCAAACTTGCGGAGCGAGCACAGAACTTTATCGACTCGTATGTTTACGAATGTTTGTATAGTATCGAGTCGGTTGCAAGGTATTAGTACATACATACATACATAACGTCAAGCCTGTATCCCTTATGGGGTAGGCAGAATACCAGAGGTTACAAGACCATCTGATGTCACGTTTGACAAATTTGGAGGTATTATAAAGATGGAGAGAGACTATTGTAGTGACAGGGGGTCAGCCTATCGCCCACAAAAACGCCTTTAAAACCTCTGTCCCATAACTGACTTTTACAGTATGCCCGGGAAGAGAAGCAGCTGGCACATTCTACGTTTTTCTTTCGCTCCCAGTCCAGCGTAGAAACAAGTTATAAGTAGCCTTGTAATTTTTTATTTTATAGTTATTTAACAGTAAAACATGCTTACAAACATTCAAAATTATCAAGACACACATTTATTTAAGCTGGTCGTCCGGCAATGGATAGATTTCAATTATTGCTTAAAAGGAACACTCGTAAACATGCGAGTCGAGAAAGTTCTGTGCTTGCACTGCTGTTTAGATGCGTTGAAGCACACCCCCTTCCACCCACGCCGCTGGTAGCATGCTCGAAAATCGCAAGCCTGTCAATTCACGACCGTACTCGAAATGAGCATGCTTATTTTGAACATCATTCCGACACACATGCTCAATTGAAGCAAGTGCTCAATTGAAGCATGCTTTCATGCTTGAAATGAGGATTGGTAACAGTAGCATAATTCCTACTAATATTATTTTATAGGTATTACTAATATTAGTAAAATCGCTCTAAAGCGATAAGGCCGCATTTTGTACCTACCTCCTGTCTGTATTTTTGTTATGTATGCAATAAGTTGATAAATAAATAAATAAAATATTATAATATCGTATTATAAATTCCACGCTGGACTGGGAGCGAAAGAAAAACGTAGAATGTGCCAGCTGCTTCTCTTCCCGGGCATACTGTAAAAGTCAGTTAAGGGACAGAGGTTTTAAAGGCGTATTTGTGGGCGATAGACTGACCCCCTGTCACTACAATAGTCTCTCTCCATCGTTATAAAACCTCTAAATTTGTCAAACGTGACATCAGAAGGTCTTGTAACTTCTGGTGTTCTGCCTACCCCATAAGGGATACAGGCGTGACGTTATGTATGTGTATGTATGTATAAATTCGAATATTTGGGGGGATGAAATATAGCATATTTGTTCCTCAATCACGCAGAACGGCTCAACGGATCTGAATTTTTGGTTAAGTGATATTGCATAGTCTGGGGAATAAAGGCTAGTACTTTTTAACCAGAAAAACAATGGTTCTTGCGTAACAATTCAAAAACTTACGTCAAAAAGATTTTAATTTTTCACATTGCCATTAGATGGCGCAATAAGTATTTTAAATCGCGCCTACAAACTCATTATATCTGCGTAGCGACGCTTAAATCTAATGTCCTGCTGATCATTGAATATCAAGACGCGAACGATATCAGGGTGGCATTATTTAGTATGTTATAAATGTAAAAGTCTCTCTGTCTGTCACGCTAAACGTAAGTCTAAACCACTAAACGGATATTGATAAAATATGGTGCTGACTAGAGCCTGCGAAAGGACAAAGATTGCCTATAAATACGAAAAACAGCCTTGGAGGGGTCGAAACAGGGGCTGAAATATGAAAGTTTTAATGGAAGTCTTACAAGGTCGTTAGGTTCTACGACCACTACATTCCATCATCATCATCATCACGACTCTTTGTAAAGAGCCCACTGCAGGGCTATGAGTCTCTCTCCTGAGTGACGAGTAGGTATATAGGCCATAATCCACCAAGCTGGCCCAGTGCTGGGTGGTGGATGTCAGAATTTTTAGGGCGCCTAAAATGGCTTCTGACAAACCCTAACGACTACTGTATACAGCACCCGGGCGCGACTGCTTAACGTGCCCTCAGAAGCACGGAAGTCGCCGTAAGAAATTAAAGGTCGGCGGTCACCCATCCTAGTACCGGCCGCGCCGAACGTGGCTTGACCTGTGATATCGTTTGATACACACAGTAACCACGGCGCCACGACGACTTCGTTATTATGATACGACCCCTACATTAATGAGTCGTAAAACGCGACTAATCAGAGTGAACCTTACTTGGTGATAGGTTTTGTTCGGCTTAAAACCTACGTGGCCTTTTAACTTTTTACATTCCATCATCATCTTTATCACCTTTAATATTATAAGCTATATTTAAACAAAAATATTACTACGTGCTCAAAAATAAAGCGGGTAATACCGCACCAAGCAACTAGTGCATTATAATTGTGTTAAGCCCCGCTCTGACCTGCCGATTCTATAAACGAATTTAAACCTTAAAATCACGTAACCTGAATTATTAATCGGTTAAATTAAACTTAATGAAGCTATTGTTAAAATTTCAGACTGTGTCCTAGTTAGCCTCAATTCTGTTTATGTTTTCTTTAAATCTAGGTTAAGCCGGGATAGCATAAATTATTATCTAAAGTGCCTTCGAAAATCGAGAGATGATAGAAAATTTATAATCCTAGCTTTTTAATGAAAGGGAAATATTTTGGTTGTATTTTCAACTTGTGCCCTTCAATCAATGAAAGATCGGCTAAGAAAAGCCCTAAGGTTGAAAGACGTAAGTTAGCTAAGTTTTCATTTTCTTTACAGATCCTCAAAACACAATTTAAACTACCCCTGAATATTTTAAATAATAAGTCCCTAAAATTTGGGAAAGAGCCTTCTAAAATACCGTACCAAATTTATTTTGATATCTTAGTGTTAGCTTCAATATAAATTATTTTGGTAGGCCCTAAATTCTAAGAACTGAATTTTAATGATAACAAGCTACTGAAAGACCTACAATTTTCTTTCACCAAAATCCAAATAATTCCTAAAATTTAAGCTTCAGGTAATTTAAGGAATAGTTTAACCGAAACGTCTAATTCCAAAAGTACATTCAATTACTTAATACCAAGGTTTGCGTTCCCTGGCTCACGGAATAATTTTACCGGCAAAATGTTTACATTCCCCGACGTCTGGACTTATAGACTAATGCACTGGATGCATGCAGGTTTGATGGGGAGCTTGTACACTGCTTTCAAATTAAGACCAGTAAAAAGCTGAACTGGGATGATATTGATAGTCGAAGTGATAAGTTCTATAAATAACCCTTAAGTGTTGTGTGAAAAGGTCTACTATAAGATATCCGGATGCAAGAGGAAAGGATTTCCTAGCTGTATTTTGTTATTGTGTATTTTTGCGTTACTTGCCACTCTTCTCAACAGATCGAATTTCCGAAGTGGTGGTAGGTTCAGTTCAATTTGTAAATAGTTAGACTTATTTCATGTATTTAAATATCTACGAAATAAAGATTTTTTTAACTTTGACTTTGAATTTGATATACTTACTTTTATTTTCCCTATCATTCATGGTATACCTACATATAAAACCAAGAAAAACAAAACACTTTTAAACCGGATTTTATCTTGTTTATTTAACCCTGTGTTTTTTTTAATATACTTAGAAACGAGAAAACTTAGGGCTACATGAATCCACAAAAGCCTATTTACTTACATACATACGAGGGTGGATTGAAAAGTTCGCGGCCTAGTCAAGAAAACAGAATAAAGTACATACAAAAATATTTTTATTTTTCGACGTAATCTCCATTTAGCTCTATGCACTTCTTCCATCTGCTTTCCAGAGCTTCCATACCTGTTTTAAAAAAAGATTCCTCAAGGTCTTCAAAATACAGGTTAACAGCGGCTTCGACCTCTTCATTCGTTAAAAATTTCTGCCCACCGAGGTGTTTTTTCAGGTTTGGAAACAGATGAAAGTCCGAAGGTGCTAAATCAGGAGAATAAGCTAGATTTGGCAACAATTCGAAACCACAATCACGAATTTGAGCCATAGACTCGACAGACGTGTGGACTCGGGCGTTGTCCTGGTGAAACAACACTTTCTTTCTCAGTAATCCTGGGCGTTTCTGTTTAATTTCTTCACGTAAACGGCGCAGAAGGGTGCTATAGTACGCAGAGTTTATTGTTTCGCCTTTTGGAAGGTAGTCCACCATAATAACACCCTTAGCATCCCAAAAAAACCGATGCCATCACCTTGCCAGCCGACAGAATTGCCTTTGCTTTTTTCGGAGTTGGTTCACCTGATTTTTTCCATTGTTTGGATTGTTGTTTGATTCTGGGGTATAGTGGTGAACCCAGGTTTCATCCATTGTCACAAATCTGTCAAGAAAACCTTGTGGATCAGCCTCGAACATCTCCAAACAGTCGCAAGAAATCGTGAGTCGAATTCGCTTTTGCTCTACTGAAAGCAATCTGGGGACCCACCTAGCCGAAACCTTAGAAAAGCCGAGTTCATGGACAATGATGTTTTGCGTTAGTTCATATGAGATGTCTATAGTGTCTGCAATTTCTCTGATAGTCAATCTACGGTCTTTCAATATGAGATCACACACTTTATTGATGTTTTCTTCGGTCGTAGACGTCATTGGCCTGCCGGAGCGAGGGTCATCTTCGATGTTCTCTCGTCCACGTTTAAATTCTGCAACCCATTTTTTCACAGTGGTATAAGATGAGGCAGATTCCCCTAATGTTGTTTGCATGTCATCATGGATCTCCTTTGGTGTTAATCTTTTTTTAAACAAATATTTAATCACAGCACGTTGTTCAAATTTCTTCATTAGTGAAAATTTGTTCTACACACGTATTTATATTGTTCGTAAAATTTTATTTAAACAAGATATCAAATTGAAAATTCGCAGGCTGACAATTGAATAATGACAGTTCAAAATGACGGCAGAAAAAATAACAAAAGTTTTTTTTTTAATGGCCAGGCCGCGAACTTTTCAACCAATGTAGTACATAACATCACGCCTGTATCCCTTACGGGGTAAGCAGAACACCAGAGGCTATGAAACCATCTGAGGTCTCGTTTGACAAATTTAGAGGTATTATAATGATGGAGGGAGACTATTGCAGTGACAGGGGGTCAGCCTATCGCCCGCAAAACTGTCAATAAAACCTCTGTCCCTTAACTGACTTTTACGGTATGCCCGGGAAGAGAAGCAGCTGGCACATTCTATGTTTTTCTTTCACTCCCAGTCCAGCCTATTTACTTACTGACGTCAAATCTTAAACATTAGATTAAGTTTTGTTTAAGTATCTACCTTTTAAAGTTTGCCAAAAATAAGGCAACTTAACATAATTCATTCGTCTTGTATTTCTCATGGCTGAACAGGTTTGAAGGCGGTATTTTTTTATAATTTTAAGTTGTTGTGTGACTTTCGAAATCAATTCAAACATATTCGGCTCTCATAAGAATTCGTGACATAATTTTCAGACTCGCGCATTTGATCTCAATCCCACCTGATGGTAAGTGAAGATGAGGTCGAAGATGACAGCACACGGGCTTAGGAAAGAACTGGCTCTTTATAAAAGATTGCCGGAACACATCACCGCCGGAGCGGTAATATTTGGAGGCAGATTTTAAATAAAGGGTGCTCGCTAGTCAAATGGGGGCCAGTCGGATTAGTTGCCTTTTACGACACGCTTATCCAGGGGCTGATAGAGCTATTCTAAGCTTACCCTACACGGAAAAATCAGATCTGATTTAATGTAGATATGAATTGAAAAGTATGTTTCAATGTTTACTTTTAATATTTTTTCTGTGCGGACCCACCGTACCACCGGCCATACCCCTGGTGGTATGGTGGGACTTAACCATACCACCGTGCTAGTGATGGGATTTGAAATAAAAACACCATTAATATAATAATAATATTCTTATATACTGAAATTAAAAAACCGATATATATTTTTTTAAATGTTAAAACATTAAAACGTAACTTATTTTATTATATTTGATATTTATATTCACGCGCGAGCCGAGCGAGCGAAGCGAGCGTGGTACGGCAGCACCCGGCGATGCGCCACAATGGATTTTATTTCCTTGTAATTGAAATAAATTAAAAAAAAATTCTAATAAAAAAAAATGTTGCTTGCTATGAGAAGCTATTCAAATAAAACTGATAAATCAAAACTTCCTACATTCCAACCCTACGGTGGTATGGTTAAGTCCCACCATACCACCAGGCGTATGGCCGGTGGTACGGTGGGTCCGCAATGTAATTTTTGGTGGGTTTCCTTAATTGTTACTCAATTGATTTTACTGTTACGTAAATAAAAAATTCTCGGATTCAATATCGGACTAGTGGACAAGCATTTATAGGTAGGGCACAATTAAAACTAGGTTCGTGTTCCTAAAACTGTAGATGACCTTCCACTATTACTATCTTTAGACCGACATGCGATGGATAGAACATAGCTGTTAAATATCTGCCTTCCACATTTAAACACAAATGCTTAGATAATGTTTTATTTGAGGGTTCAGTTTGAAATTTCTTTTAGGCTCTCGTTTGAGAAGTTTTCTTTAAAAAATATGTTCTATTTACAAAAGTTTTACTGGCGTTTTTGTGGGCGATAGCCTGACCCCTGTCACTGCAATAGTCTCTATCCATCATTATAATACCTCCAAAGTCAAACGTGACATCAGATGGTCTTAAAATCTCTAGCGTTCTGCCCACCCTATAAGGGATAAAGGCGTGAAGTAAGAAGTTATGTATGTATGTAAATATCTAACTTTGATACTTCTTTATAACAATCTAGTTTATTTCTTTGGAAGACCGGCTGATGTAGCGGTAACATACATTGCCTTCTATGCCAGAGGTTCTGGGTTCGAATCCCGGCGGCGGCGGATATTTGTGTGATGAACACAGATATTGGTCGTCAAGTCACAGATGTTTATATGTTTATTTAAGTTTATTCTAATAAAAAATATGTATTTATTCAATATGTATGTTTATATATTTCTTAAGTATATCAGTTACGTAGTATCCATAACACAAGTTCTTTATGAAACTTAATTTGGCCTAGATAATGTTGTGTGAGTGTCAGAAATATTAATTATTTATTTTATTTATTATTTAGTACCTAAGGCTATCAAATACAAGATTCTTTATATCCATCTGTTTCTTCCAAAAATTTATAGGTACCTATACTAGTATTGATAATAAATTTTCCTACGAAACCTTTTAAAAGCCAGCCATGTTATCCGATTACTGATGAATCCCGGAGGTCGTTTAGAAATATTAGCAAAATGTCTCACAAAACTGCGTTGCCATAGCAACGGTATCTCCTGTTTCTCGCTGACTGATCGGCAATAGCTGCCAGCAACGGTTAAGCTTTGATTACACCTGAGGAGCTACTATCGGTTTTCCATTTTTGAATATCTTGATGTAAATATTACCGCGGAGGTATACAACCTTTTTGCACAATTTTGAATAATATATCTGATAACTTTCTTTTTTGTTCGTGTGTTGTGTTATATTTTTCTTTTTTTTTAGTTGGCAAGTTGTTTTATTCTATTGCATAATAATTGTGTCATTAATTGCTGTGAATAAAAGCAATTTTAAATCATTTGTAAGATTATTTTTTTTGTATTTATTCAATAAAGATTTTGTTTATGCAATAGGAAAGATCAGATTTCTGTTTGCATTGTCTAAACTGCTGACTGATTTATTCAATTGTGATCCAACAGAAAGCTTTTTTCGGGAAAATTTGATAAATGCTATATTTATCTAGTTTATGGATTAAAGAGCAACGTAAGAGAAACCGCGTGAAACAGATCGTCGTAAGTTTAGTTGAAGTTATGAGACTGACAAACTAAGTTACCTAAGTAACCCCCCGTTCACACATGGTACGTTTTACTGGATACGTTTTACCGGATACGTTTTTTTTTCATCGATGGCGCATGGAGTTGTATGGGCGACTTCACACATGGCACAGTATCAGTATGCGTATTTTGGATACAAAAAAGGTATCCAGTAAAACGTATCATGTGTGAACGGGCTGTTACTTTGAGAAAAATTTTTTTTACTTATTAACCATTTCTTTCTCTTTCCCGATATTATAGTTTTCACGATTTCACGTGGTGGTAATCATACGGCTTAAGGAACAGGCATGGTGTACGATAGTTCACATAAAATATATGAGAGGCTCGCATGCGGATTTTTGCGCTGCGATGTGACCCGGCATAGTGTGCGCTTACCTTTAGACGTTTTTCCAATCCATCCATGCCATCAGATGAAAATCCATCTATGGTAAACCTAATCAGAAATTTGAATCCGTCTACGCCCTTGCTCGTGAAAGAGAAACAATAAAAATTAAATGAAAAAAAAAAACATAAAAATCAGAGCGTCTCCGAGTTGCAGTGGTCTAGACGTAACAGCCCGTTCACACATGATACGTTTTACTGGATACCTTTTTTGTATCGTAAATACGTATACTGAATACTGTGCCATATTTGAAGTCGCTCATACAACTCCATGCGCCATCGATGAAAAAAAAACGTATCCGGTAAAACGTATCTAGAAAAGCGGACCGTGTGTGAACGGGCTGTTACTACGCCAATCTTGAGGTCGCAGGTGCGATTCCGCGATTCCCGACTTCCGATTGATTTCAATAAATAATAAAAGATAGCACTTAAAGTTCTACATATAATTTAATTTTTAATATGGCTTTTGATGTGTATAATTCTCGTATGATTGATTAACAAGATTTCACTTACTCACCTACTTTCGAGTTAAATTCGAGAACCAATGGCAATATGATCCTTACCTATTTTACCCACTTCAACAGTTTGACATTTCGGTAATTAGGAACGATTTTGTAAAAGGGCTTTTATACGAAAATCCCTTAATTATTGCGGTACAAACGTAATTAAAACATTGTCGGTACTTCGGAATTCTTTGAGAAATTTGGCAGTCATTTTCCAAATGAATAAAGGAATGCATCTGAAAGGGTTGCCTGACAAAAAAATTGAAAAGAAGAGATAAATACATGACAAAAAGTTAATAAAAATAACAGAAGTTATAGTTTCCATGCCTATTGCAAAGACTCATTTCTTTTTCTTTTATAATGTAGATGGTCGTTTGTTTTTCATGACTCCTTGTGTCAAGTGAATGTGAAGACAATGGCGGTAAATGCCCAACCGTTTCTAAAAGAACGTACTCTTACGATGAGAATACCTCTTCCAATAATCAACGAATGCAGAGCATTAAAAAATCCGACTTCACGTCAAAACTTTGGCTGAGTTATAATGTCATCAACGTTGACATTCTCCGAAATCAAACATATTTTATCAAAAATTTGAATTTTTCAATGAAGTACTCAACCGATTTCGATGAAATTTATATGGAACCAACTATGAAGTATCTTCTATCATATGAAACAAGAATTTTTAAAACCGATTCATAATTGTCCGAAATATCGAGTAACAAAGACACAAATAAACATACACACGAATTGAGAACCTCCTTTTTTGGGAGTCGGTTGAAAATATACAAACGATAGGACAATTTTTGCAAGGAATTGTGAATTTTATGTCAAAATTAGCCACACTTCCTTATTGACGACAATGGCGATGTGGTAATACTGTCTGCTTCAGATGTGGTTGCTGGTTCGATACCCGCACAATGCAAATATTTGTGTGCTTGAACATATTTGTTTGCATTAGTCTAAATTATTTAAGTTTTCGTGATAATAAAGTTAGTGGTATGATAGGAAAAACAATCATCACACAGTAGATATCATTTAATTTCCAGGTATCATACACTTCAAAACAAGAAGTGAATGATGCCTTATCCAAGCGTTTTCTCTTTATTCACTTTTAGTTTCTGTCTTTTTCATGTGTTCACTAACATTAGTTTATAAGGAATTGTGTATACTAACAAATGGAACCTGTTTCCTGATTAATAAATGATTATATTATATTATTATCTAGCCGTACACATTTTGAATGAAGACCGACTGGTGCAGGGGTAACGTACATTGCCTTCTACGCCAGAGGTCGAGGTTCGAATCCCGGCGGCGACGGATATTTGTGAGATGAAACACAGATATTAGTCGTCAAGTCATGGACGTTTATATGTTTATTTAAGTTTATTTTCTAATAAAAAAAATATGTATTTATTCAATATGTTTGTTTATATATATCTTAAGTATATTATTTAACTAGTATCCATAACACAAGTTCTTTAAGAATCTTAATTTGGGCTAGATAATGTTGTGTGTCAGAAATATTATTATTTATTATTATTATAATATTATTTTGAAAAAACTTAATTTTGAATTAAAATCTGATGCATTTATAAATAAAATTCAAAAATAGAATACCTACAGCTAAAAACATAGCATCTTCTTACGCTAGACTTTTTAATTCCCGCCTTTTTATGATAACATCATCCCAACGGTCACTCGCGAATCTGCCAATTCAGCGTCTGGGCGGTGTTTGAATTTGGAACAAATTTCAATCTATTAGATTGAAATTTTCAATGGGAAGTTCATGTGAAATAAGGAGGTTCGCGCCAAATTGCACTGCTTCAAAGGTTCTGCTTCATTTCACTTCCAGAATTGATTGGTTTTTTGTTCATATGTAACACGCATGTATAAGTGCTGGATGTGGTATTTTTTATTTTACATACATACATACATACATACATAACCTCACGCCCGTCTCCCCTTGGGGTAGGCAGAGACAGAGAACACCAATTGCTTCGATCCAGACATACCTCTTTCGCTTCCTCCACGTTCATTAATCTTTTCATACATGATCGCCGGTTACGAGTACTTTTAACTAGGCCCTTTTTAAGAACGTCGCCAATTTGATCGGCGTACGTTCGCCTAGGGCGGCCCCTTCCGACAGCACCATCCATTCTTGCTCTGTAAACCTCTTTCGTAAATCTACTTTCACTCATCCTTTCCAAATGTCCAAACCACCGTAGCATACCCTTTTCAATCTTAGTCACTACATCTTCTTTCAAACCGCATCTCTTTCTTATTTCACTATTGTGCACCCTATCACTCAATTTCACTCCACACATGCTTCTCAACGCTCTCATCTCCACAGCATTAATCTTGCTTTCATGTCTCTTCTGCCACACCCAAGATTCACTACCATACATAAGCGTTGGCGCCATTTTTATTTTATCGCGTAATAAATCATGGTATTTGGTGTATAAACAAACTGGCAACTTTTATTGACGTATTTTGCGTGTTTTTTTTTAAATCGTAGGTCAGAATTTCTCGATGAAGTACAAATAATGCTATCGTATCCGACTTTCAGAGACTTGTGGAGATTCATTAATTATAACTAAAGAAATATAGAATGCAAATTACAACACCAAAAATATTTAATCCAAAGTACTTCCTCAGTAAAAGCCATACTAAGAAAGTTCAGAGGGGACCGTGCTTTAATTGCTTTAAGATCAAAAGTCGTATTAATAATAAGAAACCTTAAAAATGACTTGAACAACTTCCACCACGCTTAGTTGAATATTGAAAGAAATAAAAATTTTTATATGAAAATATAAACAGACGAGGGTTTGCTCGCATATATAATAAAACACGTCTATTTCCCGATCCTGTGGGAATTTCGGGAATCCCATCCAGAATGCAATCCGACACACATTGAAGAACCATTTACCAAGTTTAACACAAAATAAAAACATCCTATATTTCCCTTTTCCGTAACAATTTCGAGAATTCCTTCATGCATCCCTTAGAATTACTTCCTACGAAGGAATTCTAAGGGATGCATGTTCCAAATTTTAGAACTTTACTCCTAGTAGTTATTGCTGTACGTTGTCTGTCAGTCACTCAGTAACGGCACTCAGTAACGGTTTTTTCAGGTATAAAGATAAATAGATATTGATTAAACTATGTTAAAAATAATTCATACTTATTATAATTATAATTAATTCCTTCATATTCAAAAGCTTAGCTGTAGGTGTTCCAAATATGTGAAAATAGCTACTGAGCCCCGATTTCACCGATTTCCTTCTGAGCCAAGATTAACAAATCTCGGCTCTGACTGAAGAAAAATTTAAGGTGGAACTCGTTTTAATGCGTTATTCATGGTTCGATCCTTGCAAGCCAAAAGAAATTCCAGGTTTGGGTAAACACCCATCTATATACGTATTTATATTCTAGGTTCCCCTTAATTATATCCCATATCACAAGCTTTGCTTAGTTTAAGGCCATGTTGTTTTTGTGATCTGGAGATTTTTTTATAGGTCCAAGTATGTATGTTTCGACAGTTCTCTATTACAATTGTCAGCGATTCTTTGAAGTGAGTCAGCTTTAAGAATACAAAACATGCAATAGTATTGCAGATTATATTACTTATTTAAATCAAAACTTTAAATAAGTACCTACATATTAAACGTTTGCTAAAAATACTTATTAGCAATCATCCGACAAAACTTCCAATAAATACATACATACATAACGTCACGCCTGTATCTCTTATGGGGTAGGCAGAACACCAGAGGTTTTAAGACCATCTGATGTCACGTTTGACAAATGAGGTATTGTAATGACGGAGAAAGGCTATTGCAGTGACAGGGGGTCAGCCTATCGCCCACAAAAATGCCAATAAAACCTCTGTCCCTTAACTGACTTTTACAGTATGTCTGGGAAGAGAAGCAGCTGGTACATTCTATATTTTTCTTTCGCTCCCAGTTTATTTCCCCATATATTTCGTATTTTCCCATTATTTATCTTCCATTATGAATTCTATTATAAGACCATTCCAATAAATTTCAATAATAGGTAAACCCCCATTAAAAACCATAATTGCAAGATTTCCTGACAAAACAACATTGCTATGATTCCTCTTATATCTAAGGATTGGACTTATTACCTCCCCTACTTATGTGGCAGTCATAAATAAATCCCTAACAACCAAAATCAATATCTCGAGGGGTGGGGTTGTCTCGGGATGAAAAGGTACTTTCTACTTTGTACTGCTGTTTGTTTTAAAGTTTTAATCTAATATTTTAATTTTTAATATTATCTTTTTTACATTCATCCTTTAAGCCTGTATTCTATTACTAGCTGCTGCCCGCGACGTCGTCTGCGTGAACGCTATGCAGCACCAAACGCACCTACGATTATAACACTGCTAGCGTGATAATATGTAGCCTATATGTTGACCCGACTTCTTAACTATCTTCATGCCAAATTTGAAGTAAATCCATGCAGTACTTTTTGAGTTTATCCCGGAAAGACAAACAGACAAACAGACAAACAGACAAAAATTCTAAAAACTATATTTTTTGTTTCTGTTTCGATTGTAGATCATACCCCAAATATTCTTTTAAAAAAATATTCAATGTACAGTTTTGACTTTCCTACCATTTTATTATATGTATAGATTTTATTAAGGCTATAAATCCATCAGATGTCACGTTCGACAGATTCGGAGGTATTATAATGACGGAGAAAGACCTTGTCCCTAAACTGACTTTTATAGTGTGCCCGGTAAACGATTTTAATTTTACACTTTAATTCAACGATTCAGTCACGGACGACTCTGTAAAGACACCGAAATGTCGAGTAAAATTATAAATTATACTCGATAAATTCGTTTACCGAAATGTTTTTTTAAGCTTATAAAACCATTCTTTATAAATAAATAAAAAAATAAATAAAATCCCCAGACAATCACACCAACTACACGGCCCCAAAGTAAGCATAGCTTGCTTTATGGGATAGGTACCATGCAGCGAACTAGGGGGGAACCTAGAATATAAATACATAAATAGATAAACACCTACACACGGAACATTTTTTTTTGTTCCGTGCGAGAATCGAACCCGCAACCACTGGCGTCTGAAGCAGACAGGTTTACCCCATCGCCAAAGTGGTCGTCAAAATTATAGTGTATTAGTTTGGAAAATGTAAAGCTGCGGATACACGACGACACCTGACACTTGACACTCGGTGTATACACCGAGTGTCCGTGTGTGTCATGTGCCGCGACACTCGGTTGCAGCTCTAGGGGCGCTCTAGCTTGGTGTCGCTCTAGCTGCCGTGTAGACGCGACGAGCGCAGTGTCTGAGACCAGTGTCGCGGTTTTCGGTCGTGCGCGAAACTTTTAGCTAGAGCAACATGGCGGCGGCACATTTTAAATTTGTAATATCTTCGGAAATATTCACTTAAATTACATGCTGTAAAAAGCAAATTGATCTATAATAAATGCACAATTTATTAAAGGTACTTAATTGGATAAGGATGAATGCTGTATTGTTTAAAATCACTTCGTAAATAACCATTTTTTAGTAAAGGATAAAAATGGTTATGGTGGGTTATCCCTAAGAGATAGACATATACCATCGCGAACTTTTTTGTTGAACTTTTTAAGGTGGACAATACTGTAGTACATCATTTTGGTCTATCTCATAGGGTTCAGCCAGCGTTTGCAATATAAGCGCTAAAGAACGTGCTTATTTACGACATCACATTAGAATCATCTAATATCAGTGTTTCTCTACTATACTATGCATGTATTATATATAATAACCTTCCTTAAGAATCAGTCTATCCATTAAAAAAAACCGCATCAAAATCCGTTGCATAATTTTAAAGATCTAAGCATACATAGGTACAGATACCTACGGGTGCAATTGATAACCTCCTTTTTAAAAGTCGGTTAATAAGAACGCATTTATTCAGCGGGCGTGCCATTTCATTTGAAATTTGAAAATGGAATACATTTTTTGCAACTGATGTCATATTTTAAATAAAATGTGCCTTTTCATAAATGCAAACGATATTTTGACCAGGTTCGATTCCCGGTTATGTAAAATTAATAGTAGATATTCATTTCTTAATTTTAACTAAGTCCGTAAATATCGATTCATGGCGATGGAGTGTCTGACACTGAATTGCGCATCGCTCCGTGTAGACGGCCAATACACTTCGACCGCGACACTCGATCTCAGAACTAGTGTCGACACTAAAAATTGCTCACCGTGTGGACGCGTCTGACACTTGTGTCGACACTAGTGTCGGTGTCGGTGTCACCGTGTATCGGTACCTTTATTAATAAAGAACACAGATCTCGGTCACAAGTGGAAGCGACCTCGCGTCCAGGATGCAGAGCTGTGTCATGTACCTGTTCTCATTAAGCCTACTTTATATCTATGTTCTATATAACTATCTGTGTACAGCAAGCATTCTGTACAGCTTTAATTCACTATTATAAAATCTATTTATTAATGATTTCTTTATTGAATCAAAATTTTCTTATTTAATAGAATTCCATACCTATAAAATAAAATATAAAATAAAATCCTTGCTTCCATGCTGGACTGGGAGCGAAAGAAAAACGTAGAATGTGCCAGCTGCTTCTCTTCCCGGGCATACTGTAAAAGTCAGTTAAGGGACAGAGGTTTTAAAGGCGTTTTTGTGGGCGATAGGCTGTCTCTACAATAGTCTCTCTACATATTTATAATACCTCCAAATTTGTTAAATGTGACATCAGATGGTCTTGTAACCTCTGGTGTTCTGCCTATCCCATAAGGGATACAGGTGTGAAGTTATGTATGTATGTATGTTTGTAATAGAAATCCGGGTTTGGTTGTCACAGCATCGCTCTTTCACTGGGCCATATTCCACAATACATTTTTAATTTGAAGTTTCTCTAATGCCAAACTTAAGATTAAAACCTTTCAGTTTATAAAGAGACGGTCTTTTGTAAATATGAATGATTATTATGTTCAAAGCAAGTTTTTTGCAAACCAAGTTCACCTTAAACGGGTTCTACCACCAAACATCTATTTACAACTATTTTTTTTATAGGTCCAAGTATGTATGTTTCGACAGTTCTCTATTACAATTATTGTCAGCGATTCTTTGAAGTGAGTCAGCTTTAAGAAAACGAAATATGCAATAGTGTTGCAGATTATATTACTTATTTAAATCAAAACTTAAAATAAGTACTTACCTATTAAACGTTTGCTAAAAATACTTATTAGCAATCATCCGACAAAACTTCCAATAAAATACATACATACATAACTTCACGCCTGTATCCCTTATGGGGTAGGCAGAACACCAGAGGTTACAAGACCATCTGATGTCACTTTTGACAAATGAGGTATTATAATGATGGAGAAAGGCTATTGCAGTGACAGGGGATCAGCCTATCGCCCACAAAAATGCCAATAAAACCTCTGTCCCTTAACTGACTTTTACAGTATGCCTGGAAAGAGAAGCAGCTGGTACATTCTATATTTTTCTTTCGCTCCCAGTTTATTTCCCCATATATTTCGTACTTTCCCAATATTTATTTATCTTCCATTATGAATTTTGTTGTGAGACCATTCCAATAAATATATTTCAATTTAAAATATCATAAATATAATAGGTAAACCCCCATTAAAAACCATAATTGCAAGATTTCCTGACAAAACAACATTGCTATGATTCCTCTTATGTCTAAGGATTGGACTTATTACCTCCCCTACTTATGTGGCAGTCATAAATAAATCCCTAACAACCAAAATCAATATCTCGAGGGGTGGGGTTGTCTCGGGATGAAAAGGTACTTTCTACTTTGTACTGCTGTTTGTTTTAAAGTTTTAATCCAATATTTTAATTTTTTATATTATTTTTTTTTACATTCATACCTTTAAGGCTGTATTCTATTATTGTACTAGCTGACCCGGCAAACGTTGTTTTGCCATATAAATAAAAAAAAGGTGTTGGCCGATTCTCATAGATACCGGATAAGCACAAAAAATTTCATCAAAATCGGCCAAGCCGTTTCGGAGGAGTATGGCAATGAAAACTGTGACAGATTTTATATATTAGATTAAGGCTATAAATCCATCTGATGTCACGTTCGACAGATTCGGAGGTATTATAATGACGGAGAGAGACCTTGTCCCTTAACTGACTTTATAGTGTGCCCGGTACCTAAACAATTTTTATTTTACACTTTAACTCAACGTTTCGGTCATGGACGACTCTGAAAAGACACCTAAATGTCGAGTAAAATTATAAATTATACTCGATAAATTTGTTTACCGATGTGTTTTTTTAAGCACATAAAACCATTCTTTATAGCCACATAGATAAATAAATAACATCCCCAGACAATCACACCAACTACATGGCCCCAAAGTAAGCATAGCTTGTGTTATGGGATAGGTACCATGCAGCGAACTAGGGGCGAGCCTAGAATATACATACATAAATAGATAAACACCCATACACGAACATTTTTTTTTTCTTGTTCCGTGCGGGAATCGAACCCGCAACCACTGGCGTCTGAGACCGACAGGTTTACCCCATCGCCAAAGTGGTCGTCAAAATTATAGTATATTATAGTGTATTAGTTTGGAAAATCTAATTAATAATGAACACAGATCTCAGTCACAAGTGGAAGCGACTTCGCGTCCAGGATGCAGAGCTGTGTCATGTACCTGTTCTCATTAAGCCTACTTTATATCTATGTTCTATATAACTATCTGTGTACAGCGAGCCTTCTGTACAGCTTTAATTCACTATATCTATTTATTAATGATTTCTTTATTGAATCAAAATTTTCTTATTTAATACAAATCCATATAAAATAAAATCCTTGCTTCTATGCTGGACTGGGAGCGAAAGAAAAACGTAGAATGTGCTAGCTGCTTCTCTTCCCGGGCATACTGTATAAGTCAGTTAAGGGACAGAGGTTTTAAAGGCGGTTTTGTGGGCGATAGGCTGACCCCCTGTCACTACAATAGTCTCTTTCCATCTTTATAATACCTCCAAATTTTTCAAACGTGACATCAGATGGTCTTGTAACCTCTGGTGTTCTGCCTACCTCATAAGGGATACAGGCGTGACGTTATGTATGTATGTAATAGAAATCCGGGTTTGGTTGTCATAGCATCGCTCTTTCACTGGGCCATATTCCACAATACATTTTTAATTTGAAAATTCTTTAATGGAAAACTTAAGATTAAAACCTTTCAGTTTATAAAGAGACGGTCTTTTGAAAATTTGAATGATTATTGTGCTCAAAGCAAGTTTGTTTGGAAACCAAGTTGACCTTAAACGGGTTCTACCACTAAACATCTTCAAACAGGGTCTTATCTAAGTTTGTTTATGACCTCAAAAACCGCGAGAACAGAAACTGAGTGATAAGTTAATAAAAGTGATTACGTTCATACGTAAGTACAGGGTGACTGGTGACAAATTTTAGATATTTAAGGAGAGGACTCTGAACCCAATTCTTTATCATAATTATGTAATAAAAATTTTAAAATTTTCACTACAATTCCCTAGAAATAAATAAAGTGTTTTTACGCGGATTATTAAAACTCCGTAATCCGCCGCAAAAGTAGTTGGTATGCACGCTAGTGTAACCATGCGTGGCGTGATAAATTCTTTAACTTTCGGTTAAGTTTACTCAGTAAATATTAGTTTTTGCTTCATGTATGATCTCAAACTATCGCGTTCTCGAATTTTGAAAGTGACTCACCAGTAAACCTGTTTACCCAGACCCGATTAAGAAAAGTTCGTTTCTAAAAAGTCCCGAGTGGAACTCAAACCCAGGACCTCTTACTGCGCTACGGAAACCGTTTTCTTTGCTAATTTGCCATGTTTACTAATACCGTAATCTTACCTGCAGGGCTATTCTCCTAAACAACAGCGTCGAGTTCGTCGATGCGTCAGCGACGAGTGACATAATTTGTATTCACATGACTCGACCCCAGCGCTCAAAATTCAAAAAAAATCAAAAATTCAAAATTCAAAAAGTTTTATTCATCTTAGGAATTTCACAAAACACTTGATGAAGTCAGTCATCCATCACATACTTCGGCTTTCATTATAATACCTCATTTGTGAAACGTGACATCAGATGGTCTTATAACCTCTGGTGTTCTTCCTACCCCATAAGGGATATAGGCGTGAAGTTATATGTATGTATGTATGTATAATTTTTTGTCCTTTTATAATCGGCTTGGAATATCCCTATCGCCCCTGAATAAGCGTGTCGTAAAAGGCGACTAATCCGAGTGACCCGCGCTTGGTGGTAGGATCCCGTCAGGGTCCGACTGACTAGCGACCACCCTTCATATAAAATCTGCCGATAAATATTACCGCTCCAGCGGTGATGTGTTCCGGCAATATTTTATGTACTTTCAACTTGACTTATGAGATTGAGATTTAAGATAAAATCCATTAATTACTTTCCAACATATGTATAAAAAACAATAACTTCACTAGGTCTATTTCCATAACCAGCAAAGAAAATAATCAACGAATCAGCAAAGAAAATAATCAACGAATGCAGAGCATTAAAAAAACCGACTTCACGTCAAATTTTTTTTTGAAATTTTCAATGATGTACCTAACCGATTTCGATGAAATTTATATGGGACCAACTAAGAAGTATCCTTTATCATATGACAAGATCAATTCATAATTGTCCGAAATATTGTAACAAATACACAAAAAAAAAAATAGATGAATTGAGAACCTCCTCCTTTTTTGTAAGTCGTTTAATAAGATGGTTAAGTTACAGATTTTATATTAGTTCTTTTTTTTTATATTGTAAGGATAGGACGTTTGTCTTCCATGCCACCTGATGGAAAGTGCGCATGATGACTATGGTGTTACACGTCCATCCACGAGAAACCTATTCACTGGACACTTAAAAGTTCCAGGACTGTAGTGGTCAGGAAAAACAGACGCAGGCAGATTGTTCCACTCCTTGGCAATCCGTACCAAAAAGGAACTATCGAAGCGTTTTGTTCGACTTCTTGGTAAATCTACTATATATGGATGGAAGTTCTGTCTGCGTCTGGTAGTCCGGTGGTAAAAAGGGGTGGGTTCAATTTGGTCAAAAAGAGCACTCGCACACTCACCAAAATGTAGCCGATAAAATACTGTCAAACAAGCAACCTTACGACGATGCTCCAGCGTCTGCAATTTTTTATTTGTAAGGTTGTTGTTATTTATGATTTTACGGGCTCTTCGGTCAACAGAGTCTAGCGCGTCGAGCTGGTATTTGGCAGAACCATCCCAAAGGTGACTACAGTACTCCATGTTACATGTACATAAGTTGAGCAGCCGTTCAGGGCTGAAGTACCGCCGGACCTTCGAGATGATACCCAATTTTTTTGAAGCCGTTTTTGCCATAGACTCAATTTGTTGACCGAAGTTTAATTTGGACGTTATAGTGACGCCCAAAAGCCCTAGTTGGTCGGTGATGGGAACTGATACATTCTGGAAAGTGGGCGTAAAAGTAAAGGTGCTCTTTTTTGCGGAGAATAGACACGCTTGTGTTTTGGAGGCGTTGAATTTGACCAGGTTAGATTCGCCCCAATCGGACACATTCCGCAAGGTCGAATCAACGCGCTCAATCATAGACTTTCTCAAAACCTGGATTTCATGGGCGCTCGTTCGCGCATTGGATATATATCTCTCAACAACAGTGCTGTCATCAGCAAATCCAATAATGCCTGGTGTTAGGAGGTCATTAATGTGCAGCAAGAATAAAGTTGCAGAGAGAACAGATCCCTGAGGTACCCCGGCATTAATCGCCATTAGGTCAGAGGTGTAGCCGTCTAAGACTACTCGAATCGACCGTTCCCTCAGAAAATCAGATATCCAGTCGCAGAGCCCGGTTGGTATGCCATATGCTGGAAGCTTGCTTAAGAGACCATCATGCCAGACCCTGTCAAAGGCCTTGGATATGTCTAAGGAAACAGCTATTGCTTCACCATGACCCTCCAAGGCCTCACTCCATAAGTGTGTGGCATACACGAGAAGATCGCCGGTCGAGCGTCCACTGCGGAAACCATATTGGCTATCGCTTAGGAGCTCGTTGGTCTCGAGGTATGCCAGGAGTCGATTGTTCAATACACGTTCCATGACTTTGCAAAGTATGGAAGTGATTGAGATTGGTCGATAGTTGACAGGATCAGCACGGCTTCCCTTCTTCGGTACTGTTTGTACGTTAGCCAGCTTCCAGGATTTGGGGACTTTACCAGATTAAAAAGAAAGTCTATAGAGTTCACGGCATTACATGTTAGAAAAGGTCCCATTAGGGTTAATTAAACTCGACTATTAATAGTTCATAAATGAGAATATCCAATTAATGAGAAAAAAGCCATAGACTTGCTTATAACCTCTGACCGAGACCTGACATTAATAAAAGAATGAGCATTACCCATCCGGCCTTGACCTTATACAGTCATAAATATATGAAATGGTTGCGAAACTTATAAAATACAATTATTTTATTAAAAGTAAAGAGTCCTCAGTCGAAAGAGGCGAATTCGTCGATGGTTTCAGCAAAAATAACGTTTCTATTTCACTCAGCTGCCCGCCGCGCCGGTGGACTTGTGAAAACGTAAGGTAGATTCAGTGGAATTTAACACAAATAATAAACTTATTTGAACAAACTGATATATTAATTGATTCAACATTTTCCTGTTTATAAATATGAATGATTGACAGCGAAATGTTGTTACTTTTGGGGTTCAAATAATGGCTTTTTCAAGTATCTATCTATTATAATTTCACAATGTGTGTTATAATCACTTTTATTATTAGCAATTAACTATAGATGAGATACCTACGATGTTACAGTAGTCGTTAGGGTTTGTCAGAAGCCATTTTGACACCCTGAAAATTCTGGCATCCACCACCCAGCACTGGGCCAGCTTGGTGGATTATGGCCTATACCTCCTCTTCACCCAGGGGCGAGACTCATGGCTTGCAGTGGACTCATTACAAAGAGTTGTGATGATGATGGTGAGATACCTACATCTATTCAAAATATGTACTTATATTCATTTAACAGAGAACTTGGATGTCGAATGTTTGTTTGCCAAAATGTACGGAATGGACAAAAATTTTTACGATATACATAGCATTCACATCATAACAAACACACTTGCTGATAAACCAAAGTTAGGTTTAATAACCTCATGTTTTCGAGTCACAAGTCGAATTAGGGTGTTTCCAAGGAAACAGCCCCGAGCCAGTTAGAAAAGTAAGTAGGCAAGTACCTAGTAATAATAATAATAAACTCTTTATTGTATACCAACATGTTTACAGAGGAAAATTTACATTAAATGATGACAATAAAAATATATTTGTACAATGGCGAGGCAAGTACTAGTGGTTTTCCAAAGGATTGCTGTTTGGACTGGAACCCGGTAGCGTTTTTAGCGGTCAGGATATATATGTTAGGGTAAGAGTGAATAATTGAAGATTATTAATAATTATCTATTATTATTAATAATTACCGAAAGTTACGTTATCTGTTACGTTAGTTCGACGCACGAAATCGCGACAAAATATTGAAAATATACTCTGTATACTCTGATAGATATACTCTGTTTTGTGCGATTTCAAAAAAAAATAACCACGGAGATTAATGTAAGGAGCGAAGCAAAGCGGAGTTTTTTCCTAACCTAACCGATCCTTGTCGGTTCTGTATAACCAGCCTCAGCAATAATTATTAATAATCTTGAATTATTCACTCTAACCGTTACATATACATTTTTCACAATGTGTTAAAATAAGTATTTAAAGTAGAAAACTTCGAAACTATTAAGGGCCGCCAGACTGTTGAAAATACGTTGAAAACCAATGCTTCCAACCAAGGTTAAGGAAGGTTAAGTTGTTGTCAACCAATTCCGAGTCATCCACACTGTTACAAACGGTGGTTTCCAACAAGGAGACAAACAAGAACACAAGCCAAGGTCACGCCAGGCCACGCCCCTTAATCGTCAGTGTGCTCTGATCTCTCGCGTTGGCAACATCTTCGCGATGGCAGTTTTGTATGCAATTGAGGATACAAAGAAGGAAAGGTTGAAACGCAGGATAAAAAGCTTCAAAACTCGAGTCATTTCTAGTTATAGTTACATAGTAAAATATACAATAACAGGCGTACACACTGTCCTAAAAACAGACATACATCTACATAGATAACGCAAATGTATATCCTTTGCGTGTCCGAACCCCGACCAAGCATCAAGGTTGGTCGACTCTAGATTTAATGTATTGTAATATGCGTGTATGTATGTCTGTTAGAAAATCGAGTCCACAATATCAATATCGTTCTTAATAATCGATTTCATCGGCGGTATCGGTGTCTCTGAATCTTTTTGTATTTTCCAGTAATAAATATAAGCTGTGATGTCACAATAGGTCTTAAAAAGTCGGCACGCTTGGTTCGAATACAAATCGTGACACTTGCGTTGTCTATGTAGATGTCTGTGATTCTTAACACCGCCGTTTCCAACCCGCCAAGGTCATGTAATTTGGTTGTCAACAGCCGTCTTTACTGTTGGAAACACGTTGTAAACTAGCAAGGTCACCTTGGTTTGATGTTTTGTTTCCAACAGTGTAGTTGGGCGTGCCAACGCTGCGTCTCGCGTGTCTAGGCGCGTAGATCCGTGCCGTAGGTACGGCACGGCACTCGCGCGTGGGACGTTGCTAGCTCCCGCGTCTACTACACGCCTGTACATCGTGCATCGATTTAAATGGAAGCTTAGTCAATTAGTAAGAGGTTTAAGTATTCCATTGACAAGACTCTACAAGCCCACTAATGAAAGAGTAATGTTCACGATCCTTACAGTCTCTGACCTGTCAAACTACTTTTTGTTAGGTATGTGAATGTATAAAGATGATATTGCCATTGAAATGCTGCCTGTTTATATCTAAACTATTAGTGCAGACTTGATTTGATTTCTAAGAAACGATTGCGGGATTTTCATTTCAAGTGGATGATACTAGTAGTCTAGGTATTGAGTAACTTGAGAGGTTGAACATTTCGTAAGTTGTCAAAAATCTGACAGGTCAGCTATTAACATTTCTCTATACTAGCAAATACGCGCGCATTTACTTAGAATGCAAAGATTGATCTCAACGACATACTTTATATGGGCCATGACCCGTCCACCCACCGCCTTCACCCAACAGTGGGTGAAGGGGTAATTCGCATTTACCCGTGCACCCACTGCGTAAAGGCTGGAATTAAAGTTATAAGTTCATCGATACATTTTTTCGATAATTTTTAAATTGTTTCGAAAGTTACGTTGATAATACCAGGAAAAAATAACATCACAGGAGATTGTAGTTTTTTAGATTTGCATGCCCAATTTTTATCGGGACCATAAAATAATATTTATACAATTATTTCCCCTCTTTAACTTGGCTATCAAACAAAAACATGATATTTAAAAATCCGACGGTGAGTCTGGAGTTCCGATTAGTTGTAAAGATTTATGAAATAAACAAATTAAATCACAATTTTCATTCATAATTACGTAAATTTTATTTGAGTAAATATTAATGAAGTTGAAAAATGTGACATTTTAATTGAAAAATGTATTGTCAGATCAGAAGCAAAAAACTAGCTTCATAGAACCATCTGCTTTTAGATTAAATTACGCAATAAGATTTTTTTTTAAACTTTCGTGAAGCAGTTGTCCAATTGTAAAAAAGACTGTAGATACATAGTCCTAAGTGATTTTATACATTTCCTTGGGAATCTAAACTACCCTTGTCCAAATATCCTGTATTTTTATTATTAATTTGTTCACGACATCCCGGTATGTTATTAAACTTCCTAATTCAACTTTATTTCTTTCTCAAGTATTACTGACGGTGAAGTTTGTATCGGTGAATTTCGGTGGGTTCCGTAGATATATTATAAATCTCTTGATCGTTGGGCCTCGTTTATGAAAAGACTCCTGCGAGACTATTGTAATTCACATTTCTTGTATAAACATTACAGTCAATTTACATTGATTGAGACATTTTTTTTAGTTTATAAAGACATATTCTTTAATATGTAATCTTTGCAATGTTTGTCTCATTTTATTCAACTATTTAGCGAATATATTAACATTTATAGCCAGAAAATGAAGTAAACACTATCTATTTTTAACACGTATTTGGAAAAATAAGGGACTAAATACGAAAAATAGATCCAAATCACCAGACTTTCCCTTATGTAATTAATAAATTAAGTTTTGGAACGTCTAAAAATATTGAACATAAACAGATGTTGGCCGTTTTTATTTGACCACTGAACCCTAATCCTCGGTGCAGAGGATACTTCACAAACCAATAATATTTGGAGTGCTTAAACGCAGTTAAAAGCAATTGCTTCCATTAGCTTTATATTTTTTTAGAGGGTCACTATTATTTGATGGGTACAATTTATACAATTAATTATATAAATTCAACTCAATTCACATTAAGCATATAAAAACTTTTTATTTTGAAAGTATCCATAAATATAGTTAGAGACATTTATCACTAGGTATGGCTACCTATAGTCTAATTATGTCTAACTTTAGTCTTACTACATACATACATAATCTCACGCCTGTCTCCCCTTGGGGTAGATAGAGACAAGAGACTTTCGCTTCCTCCCCGTTCATTCATCTTTTCATACATGACCGCCGGTTACGGGTACTTTTAACTAGGTTCTTTTTAAGATCGTCGCCAATTTGATCGGCATACGTTCGCCTAGGGCGGCCCCTTCCTACAGCACCATCCATTCTTGCTCTGTACACCTCTTTCGTAAATCTTCTTTCATTCATCCTTTCCAAATGTCCAAACCACCGTAGCAGACCCTTTTCAATCTTAGTCACTACATCTTCTTTCAATCCGCATATCTAGTCTTACTATGGGCCTTATAAACAGGCTTAAAGTCCCTCAGTGGGCAATGTAAAGGGTTATAAGTAGGTTATGGAAGTCGTCGTGGCGCCGTGGTTACTGTGTGTATCATACGATATCACAGGTTAAGCAACGTTCGGCGCGGTCGGTACTTGGATGGGTGACCGCCGACCATTCATATCTCACGACGACTACCGTGCTTCGGAGGGCACGTTAAGCAGTCGGTCCCGGGTGCTGTATACTTGTATACAGTAGTCGAGAGGGTTTGTCAGAAGCCATCTAGTCGCCCTAAAAATTCTGGCATCCACCACCCAGCACTGGGCCAGCTTGGTGGATTATGGCCTATACCTCCTCTTCACCCAGGAGAGAGACTCATGCCCTGCAGTGGGCTCATTACAAAGAGTTGCGGTATCGAAACAGAAATGAGGAAATTCGCAGGCGACCCAAAGTAACCGACGTAACCAGAAATATTACGAAGCTGAAGGGGCAAGGGGCAGGGCACATAGGTCGCAGAACAGATGGCCGTTGGGGCAAAAAAGATCTCGAGTGGCGGCTACGTAGCAGGCCGTAGGCCCCCGCAAGGTGGACTGGCGATCTGGTCAAAGTCGCCGGTAAAGGCTGGCTGCGTAGACCGATTACTGGCTTTTTCTTTCTTCTTCATCAATTTGATAAAACATACGTCATTCTTAAAGGTTTTGTTTCTTGACATTCAATTCAATATAAATTCATTGAAACCGTATTTATTGTAAGCTCGACTTCACTAAATCGTTCGTTCTCCGATTTAATATTGATATATCTGTAACAACAACAATAGAAAAAGTCTTACTTCATAAAAATAGATCTTAACTGGTAAAATTTACAAAAAATATATTTTACTTATGAACGACAAAAAGCATATTAAATGAGGTAGAAGGTGTCGGAGGAGTATCTTGAAAATAGTTTTTTCTTATTGCTTTATAAAGTACGAATGTAACTTGAGCGTAAAGCTTTCAGACTTGGCGTGTTCCCGTCGCGACAAAGTTCATTATGTATCAAAAAATCAACATATCTTGTAAGTACTATAAGTAGGATGTGATATACGATTATTGAAGGTCGGAATACACAGCATTGGCTTTAAAAAAAAGAAATAAAGAGAGAGCGAGAAGAAAAAGTTTGAAAGTGCTCACTGTACAGGGTTCATTTTAATTAGTCCATCACCTCTTGCGGGCAGCCTCTCCACATCAATCCCAACAACATTTGTCCTAGAACTTTTTAAAATTAATAGATTTTAAAATTTTAGTCTTCCCATACGAAAAACATTTTAGCCTCTGTTTAGAGGTATAACTCTATTTACTCTGAGCGTAGGCAAGCCACGCAGCTTGTGCGGTAAAATATCGCTTCATAATATTTATTTATTATTATTATTTATTATTATTGGTTGGACATTTGTTATTCCTTTATTTTTTAACGTCATAACAGATTTTATTGACACTCACACACAGATGGATAAAAACCTAAAAGAAGAAAAAAGTTCGTTTCCATAACGCCACACTGTTTAAAATAAGGCTCCAAACCAAGGTGACTTTGCTAGTTCACCACAGTATAAACGCCTGTTTGCAACCAATTTCGCTTGACCTTGGCTGAACCTTCATGGCTCCTGCGACTTTAGTTGGTGTTCTTGGTTGGAAGCTTGTTTAAAACGCCATTTACAATGGTGTGGATGAAACTCAGCGTTGCACTGAAAAAATTTCGCATGTAAAAATAACTAAGTTTCGGTTGATTTTAACAAAGCGTGTTTGTCAATATACAACCTGCAAAGTTTGTTGCTAAAAATAAATAAGTCAAGTTTGCTATTCTTACTTGATCAGAATCAACCGAGTAAATCGGTTAAAATTGTTTGCTTAGAAATAACAAAGTAAGCTTGATTATTATTACAAACAAAATGTTTGCAAACGTAGCCAACTTTACTGTTTATATTGACAAACTTTCTTGGATAGTTATAGCCAACCTTCTTGGTATTTGTAACCGTTTTGCTAGGTAGCCACAACAGACTTTCTCTGCAATGTGAGATGTTTAACTCTGTAGCCACAGCCAACCTACTTGGTATCTGCAATCGTTTTGCTAGGTAGCCACAACAGACTTTCTCTGCAATGTTAGTCATTTAACTCTGTAGCCACAGCCAACCTACTTGGTATCTGCAATTATTTTGCTAGGTAGCCACAACAGACTTTCTCTGCAATGCGAGTCACTTAACTCTGTAGCCACAGCCAACCTACTTGGTATCTGCAATCGTTTTGCTAGGTAGCCACAACAGACTTTCTCTGCAATGCGAGTCATTTAACTCTGTAGCCATAGCAGACTTTCTCTGCAATGTGGGTAAAAAAAAACTAAAAAAATACTGTTATTGTTCACTTATTATTTATTGTCATATATCTGAAAATCACAAAAGAACAGTCTCAAAGTTTACAATACTAAACCAAAATTACAAAGTAGGCACAGTCAGCATTAGCACAGTACAGCAGCATAGGCACAGTGGGCACACAGGATTTGATCAGGCAACTTTCCTGCCAACCTGGTGATTAAACCTCGTGAAGATTCCACAATCTTGCTATGGAAGTACACCGATGCCTTTTCTTGTGGGAATACTCTAATAATTTCGTGTACCCAATTTGCATAAATGGTACTCCTTATTGCATTTGACGGATGATTGCTCAAAATGTAGGTTCCGATGAGCCTTACCAATCTTATTCTTGCCGTATTATCCAACGGAATATGTGTATCTAAATTTAATAAACCTCTTCCTTCAAGGGTACTATTTAAAAGTAACGGTAAATCCTGAAAAACAGAAATAAATAAATTATAATTTCTACTCATTCTACCTATTTTATAATAATTTTTCTATTAAAAACGAGGCACTGTCTGCCGACATACAGGCATCTAACCTGGTTCGGCTGCAGATTATATAACTTGACACAACTTTTTGTAACATCTAACTTGTAAACTGTTGTATATGTTATATTATTTTGGTACAATAGATCCGTTGATCCATGACTTACGGGACACCCTGTTTATAAGACAAATCTGTTTAATTTTTTTTTAACAAATATGGAACAGTAGATTTTTTTCAGGATTCAAAGTTGATTCAAAGTGGTCATTATTTTTTTCCCTTCATTTATTTTTAATTGACTTTTTACATCTTGTATGAATGATGATAAATAGAGATATATGTATAGATAGTACCTAATTATAGCTCTGAAGAAATATTACAATACATACGATAATGTTAATTTTGTTCTCTGATGGAATGGTTATTGTGATAGGTGTCTTGGGTGCGGGTGAGCTTGAAGCTTGAGGACGTGCATCAGGGTCAACCGGATATGTCAGCAAGTCAGACATAGATAAGTTAAAGCTTGAAACATCACACGCCTGTAAATTGAAGGATTAATTAAGACAACAGTATACAGATAATTAAAGCAGATTAAATTTTTGAATTGTTAGTGACTTACTTATCATCGGTAATAGGATGCATAGTCTTTTTATGTATTTCTAATTTTTTAGAGAATATGGCATGATGGCCAATTTTAGGAAATAGCTCCTTTAGGTCAGATTCCTGGAGTAGTGGAAGTGATAGAGATGTAATTGCATTTTCTGTAATTAAATAACTGATTTAAGAAAAATGATCATCAAATGTATCAAATAAACAAAATGTATAGTTTAAATGTATATTAATAAAAACTACTTTCCTCCTCTTTTTTGAAGTCTTTACTAATATTATAAAGAGGAAAGATTTGTATTTTTGTATGTTTGTAATGAATAAACTCAAAAACTACTAGAATGATTCAAAGATTCTTTCACCATTAGATGGCTACATTAACCAGAAGTAACATATTTTGCTAAGAAACTCCCACGGGATCAAGAGCTACGCGGGTCAAACCACGCAAAGCCGCTACTCAGCTGTAAATTAAAGACACAACGGCATATCAGTGGCAATAAACCAGTATAAGCTAGTCTCACATAGAAGGTATTGAAACCCTCTACGGCGGCGGCGCTACCTTGGCTCAAGATCACGCGTTCACTGGTCACTGGTGTGCGATTGTACGGTCTCTGTCTAATAAAATATATAAGATAAAAATTAAATACATAAACGAACTTACCTTTGAACACTTCTATATATTCTTCCAGAGTCAAGGCTTTCAGCAGATTTTGTACTTCTTCATCCATTTACATTAAATCACCTGACTATAAAAAAAATACGACGCTGTCGGGGCCGCCGCCGGCAGCGTCTTTAGGAATAAACAGTAGGTTCAGGCACAAAGCAATAGCATATTGGTACCTAATCAATCAACTACGTTTTATAGGCAACACACTCCTTTATGCGTCGTCGCACTCACTTAATTAAATTATTAAACGTTCGAACGAAAGACTGTTAGTTTGCGGCACGCACATAACTCTAGCAGCGCTGACCGAAACGTGGAGGGGATATCTGCGCATCGGCGGCTCCACCGGCAGCCAGAATATTTAAACAAGTACTCTGTTAAAAATAACAAACTAAATAGCAAACAAAATAGCTAACTCCACCCTGCTACCAATAAATAAGTGTACTCGGTTAAATACTAATGAGTGTTCTTTTGTATTAGCAAAGCTAAGTGGTTATTAGTAGTCAAGTACTGGTTATTTAAGTTTAACCGTGAGTGGTAACGGTTAATATTACACGAATTACTCTGTTAAAGCTTATTGAGTGAACTTATTAAAATTTAAACAATTTTGTAAACTGTAAAATTTGTAGATTGAGTTATTTGTATTTAATGAGCAGTATGGTGTTAATAAACAAGTGAATTTAGCCATGTTTACGTATATATTATTTACCAAGTTTACTTCCATCATTTTCCACGAGTCTTGATTAAAAATAAACAATATCCTTTTAACAAAGCCAAAAAGGTACTTTGCTAACTCCTCATTTTTTCAGTGTGGTTGTAATCAAAAGTCACCTTGATTTGAGCTCTTGTTTTAAACAGTCTAGCCACGGCCTTAAACCGACTCAGTTCGAACTTGAACTCAAGACCTCATGCCGGCAAACAAACACTCGGCCAATGGACCAAGGAGGGCGATGTTTTTACTTACTTTAGGTTTTTATTTCTAATCACTTATCTGGATGTTATCTGGATATTATTAACCACTATGAAGTGCGGCATTATTATGTAAGGAAGTTAAAAAAAAAATTCTATCTAGTAAGAGGTAGTTTATCTAACGATGGTTCGATACGATAGTGTAACATTTTGTTGTGGGTGTCTAAGTTAGTGTCTGTTTCAGATGTTAGGAAATTTCTAGCTATTCGCCAACTAACAAAGTATTCCCAAATAGACGATATACACTGTTATAGAATACTATAGGTACATTGTATAGTATTTTTTTAAATAACAATAATATAATTATTTATTCAATTTCTCCAATTAAGTTTGTGTAGAAAACAGTATTTACCTTATAACTAGTTACAACAAAGTAAGTATTGTAAAAATAAGTAATTATTTGAGCACACTAGCCCCCACACTAGGATTCCCTGTGTTGTGGGTGGCTAGTTTTTTATAAAGATTGCAGTACGAATTATGATTAAAATAACGACATTAAATTGACACAAATCAAACAATCCAAAGAGATAATAAACATAAGGATATTAATAAAATTGTTAAGTCGTCTAAGTAGGCAACACAAAAAACAATGTACAATAAAGCCAATCCAAATTCTTAATATCGTATAGTATAGGGTCCGCCATCTAACATTTTTTTTTTCAACTAGTGCTTATTTCGTGAATGGTAACACTTAGCTCATGTCTGATTTGACGGATAATTAGTTTTATCCTTCCGCTGAACGAATATGGTTGTGTATACGCTTGAACAACTGACCATCCAATGCGTTTTCGCTTCGCTGGTTGGGCCTGCGATCGACTTACAGAAGATGCCGATTCTGCCAAAAAAACATTTTTTCAGGTGAAGCTCATTTTGATCTTGGTGGGTATGTAAACAAGCAAAATTGTCCCATTTGGGGCACAGAAAACCCGCACGCATACATTGAAAAGCCGATTCACCCAAAACGAGTCACTGTTTGGTGCGGATTTTGGTCCAGAGGCATAATTGGGCCATTTTTCTTCGAAAAATGGTTACAATCAATGGCGATCGTTATCGGGCCATGTTAAACGAATTTTTGTTCACAAAAATTGAAGAGGAGGATATTAGCAACATTTGGTTTCAACAGGACGGCGCTACGTGCCACACAGCCGAAGCTACACTCGATGTTTTGCGCCCCGTTTTTGAAAATCGCATTATCAGCCGCAGAGCTGATGTCGTTTGGCCACCTCGGAGCTGTGATTTGACACTGTTGGACTATTATTTGTGGGGTGCCCTCAAAGATAAGTGTTACGCCGACAAGCCAGAGACAATTGACGCTTTAAAGGACAATATTCGTGAAGCCATTGGTGAAGTACAGCTGCACACAATCAATAATGTGCTCAAAAATTGGACCGATCGTGTAGGCTACTGCATGGCCAGCCGAGGCAGCCATTTGAATGAAATTATATTTTATTATTAACCGGAAGGATTGTACTTTCAAATAAAAAAAGAAATTTGGGAAAATATTCAGTGGTTTTTTTTTTATAGCATATTCAAAAAAAAAAAGTTATTTGGCGGACCCGTTATAATACAGTCGTAGAGAGATCGTAGAGAGATAAAATTTGCAACACACATTCCTTAGGGAGTGTAGATCAGCACTAAGGAAGGAATCCCCGAATTTCGAACGGGAACGGGAAATGTTGGACTTTTTAGGTTGTATGAAAAACTTATTCTTTGAGGGCACGGATATGATACTTGGTATAAAGGTTCTTTCAATAGTTTTCTGGTGGTACCTATTAAGTATACAAGGAGTTTCTGAAATTCTAACAGGAAGGTTAGAATTCGAATTCAATAATCTGAAATTAAATAACACATAACATGGATGTACAATAAATGTAAAATGTAACGCCCACTCTCACATTGACATCTATCAACCAGCATTGTGATTATTTCATTGTGACGTTTAAAAATCTTAAGTCGGTAGTGGTTACTCGACTAGGCAACTCTAAAGTAGAAAAAATATGAAAATGTACTTACAGCAAACTGGAAACACACCGAAATTTTCTTCCATGGCTTATGTAGATTTATATTTTTATTTCATCTCATTCTGTATGCCATGGCATACTATTGTGAAGTTATTTAGCTGTATTATGTTGCAAATAATAAGGAAATATCTGTGCTTTATACATTATATAATTCATAGAAGGTAAAGTATAATATTGCAGGTTATGCAACCTTGGTAACTACTTGACTAAGCCCGATTTTGACCTCAATATTACCTGATGTTACGTGAGGAGACTGATCCGAGTCATCCCCACTTCTGGGTAGGATCCATTTAGGGTGATAATAGAAAATCTGACGCCAAATTAAATCGCTCTTGTGGTATTGTGTTGCAATCAGTGTTTCACGCAGCCAGTTCTTTCCTATTCTCTATGCCATCTTCGATTTCATCTTCATTTACCATAAAACCTGCTTTGTTCACAAAAAAAAAAATCAAAGAGTTTTATTCATTAGAGGTTTATAAAAAAAAAAGACGTGTGGCACTCGGAGACTGCCGCGGTAAAGCTATTGCATAGCATTTTTTATCAACTTATGAAATTATAATTATTTATTTACTTATTAATGCAGTAATGTTTGATCTGATATGAAGTCCACAAGTTCCTAGTAGATGGCGCTAATTTTTTATTAAAGCCCGCATGTAAAGTTATGAATCAATCAATCAATCATTTATTTGCATAAAATATGGTACAGATTTAGGACTTAAAATTAAAAAAATAGGTCATACATATTTTACCTTTTTAGGGCATGCATATATAAATTACTATTGTTAAATTTAACAAAAGTCTCAAAGTAGGCACATTCGGCATATTGTGTTTTTTCCGTAATTCATTTAAGGTAATTTCCAACAAGTTAGTTTTAGACAAAAGACCCGCAATATTTTGTTGAAATATTTTTAGTTGATTTGAGTTGCTATCATTATTATTATTTAAATTTACTTTATTTACGAAAAAAATTTAATTCATTATTTTCCAAGTTATTTTTTGTCTTTTTAAGAAAGTAGAACGAAATCGTCCCCTTTTTAATTATATTCTGAGTAGTATTCGGATGAGATTTATAGTTTGCATTTGAATGTCCAATTTTTATGTCTATTTTATTTTCAGTCATTTTTAAAAAGTATTACGGAATTGTTCCCTTTTTAGTTACACCCTGAGTAGTAGTTGAATTATATTTATAATCTGCACTTGAATGTATATTTTTTTAACCTTTGAATGTTTATTCTTAATATGATACTTAGTAAATGATTAATAATAATAATAATTTATTATTTTGTCCTTTTCTTTCTTTGGTTCTTAAGCATCGTCAATATTTCTTCAGTGCTTGCGTAAGGTATAGTAAAAGATATAACTTCATATTTTTCGTAAGGATTATTAAATCTTGATCTTACTAATCTGTTACCTTTATATTGCTGTCCACCAATTACAAAGATTCTGTGTTCTTTATGTCTATTTTCTTAGATGTCACCAATACCTTATCCTCTTCCACTGCCTGGAGATTTTTTTTTGTTTTTAGTAGTGAGGACTCCGGTTCCACTCGTAGACAATCCTTGTTACTCTCCTTCAATGGTGATGATAGTGAGTACGATGGTGATGGTGGCAATGATTGTAATTACTCTACGTTTTCATTGTGTGTATTAGCTATTGTCTGCCGACGACTTTTTTGTCTTTTTGTTTTGTTTCGTAGAGTTTTTAGTTTCAAGCGTTTTGGTGCACATATTTTTGAGTAAGTGCACTTGTCGAGATAATTGACTAACTTCTTTTTTTAAGCCAATGTTTTCAATTATAATATTCTCCATTTCCATGTACGTGCTTTCAAACTGCCTCTGTAAATTAATTATTTCAAGTTTGGTCTGCACTTATATCAGTCGGTAAATTAAAACTTTTTGAAGCTGTGTCAAGACTCAAGATCAATAGTGTCTATAGTCGGCGCGGCGAACCTTGATCCCTATGACACTGACAGTTTTTTCCACAACATAACCTTGTAGTGCCGTCACCGTTACATTAGAATCGTATTGGAGGCTTCTAAAAATGGCATTTATTTATTTTACGTAGCTATATTCCAATAAAATGATATTCCGTTGGAATTATAACAATTCATTTGCAAGAAATTATCTCAATCTCAATCACACTTTACGTTTACGTTGTGCAAAAGTTACTTATTCTTTGATTATTCGAGATAATTCGAGATAATAATATAGGTTATGTTGTGAACGTTACTGTTAGTGTCATAGGGATCAAGGTTCGCCGCGCCGGGTATAGAGACAAATTGTGATCCAGGGATTCACATGAATGTGTGTGCGTGATGCTAGGCGACTTGGCTGCCGGAGGTTTTAAGCCTTTTTCTTCCTAGTAGTGACGGTACTTATCTGGCTATTTGATGTTCCCGGCTTATTTTTAGCTTTATCTTTTTTTTCTTGGCTTGGAGCACTTCCGTATACATTTAATGCACTGCCATTTTTTTGTGCTCAGCTGTTAAGGTATTATAAAACCTTTGAGTCGAAATATTTTCGCATTCTTTGTGATAAATTAATTTACAATTTGTACATGTCAGGTTTTCATTACCTATTCAATATATTCTTTTTACATTTGTTAAATTTTTTAATGTCGTTTTTTGGTGTCATCATTTCTGTTTACTTAGTCAATCAATCAATTTGTTTGTAACTGCCTTTTATTTTATTTAATCCAAAGATTGGATTTAAATCTTTGATTTAATCCTCTTAAAACAAAGTAAGTTTCCAATATAAAAAACTAAAAAAAAAAAATATTTATAATTTTAAAAGGAGAAAAGAAAAACATAAAAAATAATTCATGTCAATGCGATTATCAGGGCTTGAACTCGTAACTCTTGATCGGGAAAAAATTATCAGTTTTTTTTTGTGCTCAGCTGTTAAGGTATTATAAAACCTTTGAGTCGAAATATTTTCGCATTCTATGTGATAAATTAATTTACAATTTCAGGTTAGGTTTTCATTATTTTATTCATTATACATTTCAGGTTTTCATTATTCAATATATTCTTTTTACATTTGTCAAATTTTTTAATGTCGTATTTTGGTGTCATCATTTCTGTTTAACTTAGTCATTCAATGAATTAGTTTGGAACTGCCTTTTCTTTTATTTAATCCTCTTAGAACAAAGTAAGCTTCCAATATAAAAAACTTAAAAAAAAATGTATTTATAATTTTAAAAGGAGAAAAGAAAACATAAAAAAAGGATTCATGTCAATGCGATTTATCAGGGCTTGAACTCGTAACTCTTGACCGGGAACCTTTTGACGTTACCACTCGACCACTCATAGTTTTACTCAGATTAGCGAAATAAAGGATTTGTTATGAAAGCCAACTATTGTTTATTTACCTGTCAACTCTAAAAATTGTCATGTTGCCTAGAATGGATGCCTCTCGATAGATGGTTTTTTAAAGTCGACTGATTGTTTATTAAAGCCCGCATAAAAGCGCAGATTTTTTCGTTACGGAATTTCTGGATTCGGTCCCCACGCTCAAGGCCCGCGATAGAATCTATGCAATAGCTTTAAAAACACTTAATGAAAGTTAAATGGTAGATAGGGCTGCGCGACGTGGAGAATCTTGGGGGAGGCCTCTGGCCAGCAGTGTGCGTCTCTCGGCTCACGAAGATGATGATCGCCCATTATCCTTCAATATAGCTACCTACATGATACATCATATTATCGACTTATGGTTCACAATTTAAGTTTTTGCCTAGACAGAAGGTTCAAATATAATTGTCTACCAGTTTATAATTTTCTCATAAATTAAAATACAACGTTCGCTTTGTTTTCCAAGAATAACGAATAATCTTCCCTTTGCCTGTTAAAACAAAAGATTCTATATTACATTCTGAAACCACTGCAAAAAGGGTGGAAATACTTCGAGACTCTCCGAACACTTAAAAATTAATTTTAAGACTCATTACTGTTAATGAAGGAAATTAATTATGTTTTATACATAAAGTAATAAAAGGGTTCTTAATTATAACTTGAAAGCTTTTTAAATGGTGCTGAAATAATCTCTCTTTATGTCTGTAATGATCTTGAAGACGTTGAATATAATTGTGTAAGGTTCTGCGGAGGTTATTTTAGAGTGTGACTTACATTATCTGGGCTTCTTAAAATTGAACACTGGCAAATGAAGACAAAAGTCAGAGCTTCGTGGACCATAAAGAGAATAATCCTATATTTGTTTGTTTTAAATCAATAAACTACTAAACAGATTTTGAAAATTCTTTCCGTGTTATGTTAGTTTTATGAAAAAAAAAAAACGCATTGAATGAAGGTCCAACAGCGTGTAAGTGCAAGTGGTAAAATGAGGATTAAAGTTTTTATGTCAAAGAACATATGAATAAAATACAGGGTGACTGCTGGGTCACTTTTGAAATTCCAGGACGTGATAGTTTGAGATCATACATGAACAGAAAAAAAAATAAAAAAAATAAATTGTGGTGGTAACATACATTGCCTTCTATGCCAGAGGTCCTGGGTTCGAATCCCGGCGGCGGCGGATATTTGTGTGATGAACACAGATATTAGCCGACATGTCATGGATGTTTATATGTTTATTTAAGTTTATTCTAATAAAAAATATATATTTATTCAATATGTATGTTTATATATTTCTTAAGTATATCAGTTGTCTAGTATCCATAACACAAGTTCTATAAGAAACTTAATTTGGGCTAGATAATGTTGTGTGAGTGTCAGAAATATTTAATTGATTTAATTTAATTTAATTAAAGGTCACAGGGAAAGAAGGGGTTCATCGACATTTTGAATGAAATCAAACCAATGATCGCACTTGATACGTATTGAACAGGCCTTTCATATGACATACTAAAAACAGACTGAAAAGGGCCCATTGCTTTGTAATCCTCAATATTAAACAACACGTCAAGGAATAAAAAGCGCTCATTTCTTGTCGAACTAGCTTAACAGGTGCTCATTGCATCTCAAGCAGAGTTAGAAGGGGCACATTTTACGTTTATGAATACAAGAATGCGTCCATAGCACCGCCATCTTGAAAGCAATGTCATACTGTGACAGATAAAAGTTAAGCGTCAAAGGCAAGTTTTTACCGTCTGTTTGAATTTTATTTAAATAATTAAAATGGACTGACTAGAAAAAACAAATAAAAAAGTATTATTCCGTACTACATATAATGGTGCATGGGAAGTTGCTTCGATAGCGGGGCGAAATAAAAGCCAAAGTAATCTCCAGAACCAAGAGCTCCTATTACCTGGTCCACACTATGAGGCAGAACTGCCTATTTCCAATGAAAAACATAAAGACCTACAGGAATCGAAGAAGTTCTGTTCCGCTGAAGCTCAAGAATATTTTACAAATGTTCCATACCTAACTAAATACTGAAATAAACATAAATTTAACAGAAATATTGGTTATTTTTCATTCAATACCATGTGCCTACATATATTTTTTCAAAAAGGATAGAAGGAGCTCATTACTGCAATCAGCCCCTTTTTGCTTTGTTTTTTTTTCTGGCTTAGGTCAGAAAAGTCTGTATAACTTTTGATTGAGTATGATATAAACTTACCGAAAATTAAAGATAAGGCAATGAATGGTTTCACAAGCGTTGGCAGCGATCCGCGTGTCAGAACATGTGTCGCTATTGACTCAGTGACAAAACTTCAAAATAAACAGTGACAAAACTTTATTTATATATAGGCAATTGTACTGGAAAATTAAGTACCTAGTTTTATTACATAATTATGACCAGAATCAAATATAGAGTGCTCTCCTTCTGTGCTGTAGTTTGACGTCACATAGTTTATACAGGGTGACTGGTGACAAATTTTCAATACTGGAGGAGAGCACTCTGTACTCGATTCTGATCATAATTATGTAATAAAAGTACGTACTTAATTTTGCACCAGAAATCTCTATGAATAAATAAAGAGACCTTACTACACTTTTCCCGACGCGCTGCCTCAGTCAACACGCACACAGCAGTGTTCCCGCCACACGCACACCACCACCCGCTAAATATTTATTGTATTATGCAGATGTAACCATGCGTTGCGTAATGAATTGTTTAACTTTCGGAGTAGTTTACTTAGTAAATAATTAATAAGTATTTATTTTTTTATGAATTTTTTCTCTTCGTGTATAATCTTAAACTATCACAAAAGTGACCCACCAGCCACCCCGTGTAGTTCAGGGGCAGTCCAAGATGTATCTAACGGTATCTCATTTATAGGCTATGGAAAGCATTTAGGGAATGTATTTACAGATTTTTGCCACTCCCATACTAAGGGATTTCAGGCCACACCCTAGGCCCCAAGCTATCGAGAACAGCGATCAATAAATATATAATCAATGAATGCAGACCATTAAAAACTGACTTCACGTCAAAACTTTGGCTGAGTTATAATGTCATCCACGTAAACATTCTCCGAAATCATACATATTTTTTCAAAACTTTGAAATTTTCAATGAAGTACTCAACCGATTTCAATGAAATTGATATGGGACCAACTATGAAGTATTTTCTATCATAAGAACAAGAATTTTCAAAATCGATTCATAATTGTCCGAAATATCGTGGAACAAAGACATAAAAAAACATACAGACGAATTGAGAACCTCCTCTTTTTGGAAGTCGAAGAGAAGTAGCAACTAGGTAGTGTCACGCTACTAAGATCATAGAAGTAGAAACTGTAATGCACCAAAGATCAATCAGTTCAGCACCACAAGCATTGTGGACAGTAGAAAAACCGACTCGTCCTAAAGACGCCCACACAAAAGAAGTGTATTAGAGAATCATGATTGAAATCCCCAAGAATACCTGATGTTGAATAAAAGAGAGGAATCACTCCGATTCCGACATATACATATTTAGAAGAAACTTAAAGTGATTTTCAGGTGTAAAGTCACGTTTAATAAAATGTATACATTTTCATTGGAATTTTAACCTTATAACTACTTATTCCGTTGCGAAGGTATACATCTTTTTTTACGTGAGTAATTGTAACTAATAAGAACTAAATTGTTTAGTACCTACTAATTTTGATGTAAATATCCTCTCACCCGACTGAAATTGTAGCAACAAACAGTTTTGATTGCTAATATGGCTAATGCAACCTGTGATATACACACAGTAACCACGGCGAGTCTTCAAATATCTTACCATAAAAAATGAGCCCTATGTAAAATAATTTTTAACCGAAAAGTTCCGGCGGTACTCAGCCCTGAACGGCTTCTTAACCTATACACAGCCCAAGTGAGGTTGTGCATGGAGTACTGTAGTCACATTTGACTCTAGACTCTGTTGACCGAAGAGCCCGAAAACTTATCAATAACGACAACCTTACAAACAAAAAATTTTCAGACGCATCGTCGTAAGGTTGCTTGTTTGACAGTATTTTATCTGCTACATTTTGGAGAGTGTGCGAGTGCTCTTTTTGACGAAATTGAACCCACTCCTTTTTAACAACCGGACTACCAGACGCAGACAGAACTTCCATCCCTATATAGTGGATTTACCAAGAAGTCGAACAAAACGCTTCGATAGTTCCTTTTTGGTACGGATAAATAAATAAAAAGTAAAATAAAATCCCCAGACAATCACATCAACTACATGGCCCCAAAGTAAGCATAGCTTGTGTTATGGGATACCATGTAGCGGACTAAGGGGGAACCTGGAATATAAATACATAAATAGATAAACACCTACACACGGAATTTTATTTTTCTTGTTCTGTGCGGGAATCGAACCCAGCACAGCACTTTGACGATGGGTTAAATCTGTCTAAGGTGCATAATAAGCGTCTGTGAATTATTTTAATACACTTTATAGGCAAACTTTATATAAAAAAACTAGTGTCTCTCATTTTATATGTTTACACACAAATCTGAGTTAAAAGCATAGACATCAAGTTAAGCTATCAGTTTACGTAATTTCACTCAGTAAGTGTTATTTTGGTTCTCATTACCACGTGTCCGTTCGCTCGTTGCCACAGAATTGAAACATTCTTGGCCAGGCGTTAAAGAGGTGAAGATGGATAGACAAGCTAGCCGCGTTTTGTAAAGACTGGTTTACACTTGAGTGCTGTATATTCAAAATAATATAATAAATAAAATCCCCCGACAATCACACCAAATACATGGCTCCAAACTAAGCACAGCTTGTAATATTGGAATACCATGTAGCGAACTAGGGGAGAATATAAATACATATGAAGATTTTTTAATTAACTTGCATTCTTTTAAAATTTTCGATTCGGTGAATGAAAATGAAAAATTCAAAAACAAATGAGTCAGTATATGATTTAATTTCTTAAGAAGTTAATTTCAGAAATAAATTAATAAGGTAAAAATTTAACAAAACAGGAAAACAATTGAAATGCTGACTGGACAACGCTTAAGGTATTAAAATAATATTTTAAATGGACAGTTGTATAGCATATTTTGAAACCCACCCTTTATTACTTTACTTGGTAGTTAAACTTTTAAGTTGAGGATAAGTTTAAATTGTTGTATTCGTTGTAAGTTTATATTTAATGATAGTGGATGAATTAATAAAAAAAAAATGTAATTTGTTAAAAAAAGTTGTAATTTGGATAATTTTTAATGTTATTTTAGTTATGTCTTTGATGAGGTTGAATTTTTTTATTTTTAACATTTAATGTTTATTTTTTAGGATTTCTTAGTGTAATTATTAGTGATTGATTCAGATTCATACACTCTAGAGGTCTATAAAGATTACAAGTTATCCTCATATCACATTAATTAATCAGCTAATAATCTTTTAGGTAGTAAGTATAAGAACACCATATGTGTATTGGTTAAATAGCAGAAAGTTAGCTTATTTTACTTTTTTATTATTTAGGTCTCATTACCTCTTGCTACTCTTAATAAAAAGAAAACAAAAGCATTATTTCGGTATTCTGTCTTATAACTAAAAACTACGCAATTTTAATGAATCCTTACAACCTGGTATTAATTATATCAACAATTCTATACACCATTAAGTGAACTAATAGCATTTAAAACAAAAAATACCAATGAGTATATAAAAACTAATATATCTTTCATTACCATGAACAAGGTTTTTGAGCACTGCGCACACGCATACACAAATAACACATCTTCTCGTTAAAGATGCTTTTACACATTTATCTCCGTATTTACCGAATAGTTAGAGATAAAGGTGTTAACTAGAGAATACTATGCTTTTAACTGAGAGTTCTGTTGATGAGGTATTTTGTTTTATGAAATGTCAGTTTTAATGGGCTTCTCACACAATTTAATAACTAATTTTAATGTAGTTTTGTTTGACCGGATTTGTATACAAAACGCGACAAAGTTCGGTTTATATCATACTAGCTGTTGCGCGCGGTTTTACCCGCGCAATTTCGATTCCCGCGGGATTTCCGGGATAAAAAGTAGCCTATACGGATTCGGAAGAATCCCTCTAAGTAATGGTAAAAGAAATTTTGAAATCGGTCCAGTAGTTTTTGAGCCTGTTCAATACAAACATACAAAAATACAAAGGTTTTCTCTTTATAATATTAGTATAGATTTGATATGTATTGCGAACACTTGAGATATAAGTCTGTTTTATGACATAAAAAAAATATTATTAAAGTCTTGCTTTCGGTCTCACCGACGCGCCGCCGCTAACAGACCTTACCACGCATGCCATGATTTTTAAAGAATCACCTACGATTATATAAGGACTTTCTGATTTGTTATCGATTTGATTGATTTGAAGATGAACTGGCTCATCATAAAATATTGCCGGAACACATTACAACCAGTGACATTTGGTTGATTTTTTTTTATATGAAAAGTGGTCTCTACTGGGACTGACCTTGCAGAGGTACTACTACCAAAATGATTAGTCACCTATTACGACACGTTTATCCAGGGCCGGAAGGGCTATTCTAAGGCCCCAGCCAGACTGTTTAAAACACGTTGAAAACCAATGCTTCGAACCAAGGTTTAGGAAGGTTAAGTTGTTGACAACCAATTCCGAGTCATGCACACTGTTACAAACGGTGGTTGCAAACAAGGAGAAACAAGAACACAAGCCAAGGTCACGCTAAGCCACGCCCCAAATCCTTAGTGCGCTTTGATCTCTCGCGTTGGCAACATCTCCGCGACGGCAGTTTTGTATGCAATTGAGGATATAAAGAAGGAAAGGGTTAAACGCAGGCTAAAAAGCTACAAAACTTGAGTCATTTATAGTAATAGTTACATAGTAAAATATACAATAACAAGCGTACACACAGTCCTAAACACAGACATACATCTACATGGATAACGCAAATGCATGTACTTTGCGTGTCCGAACCCCGACCAAGCGTCAAGGTTGGTCGCCTCTAGATTTAATCCGCGCGGCGCGCGTATGAATGTCTATTAGAAAATCGATTTTACTGAATACTATGATTATACTGAATACTATGCCATATGTAAAGTCGCCCATACAACTTCATGCGCCATCGATGAAAAAAAACCTATCCAGTAAAATGGAGACCATGTGTGAACGGACTAATATTTGATTTATTCATCATCACACTATCGTCATCTACTCCCCTGGGTGACGAGGGGTCGTAATTCACCAAGCTGGTGCAGAGCTGGATGTCAGAATTTTCAGGGCCTCGATGTGGCTTCTGACATATCTTTATAACTACCTACTGTATATAATAAACTGTAATACAGCACCCGGGACCGACTATTTAACGTGCCCTAAGAAGCTAGGAAGTTGCAGTGATCTGATTTTGATCTTATTTAATAAATGGAACGAAACAACAAGAAGCCGTTCTGTAAAAAAAAGTATATAAAGCCAACAATTTAGAATAAAATAGAATAGAATATATTTATTGGAGCATAGAAGAAAATAAAAAATTACAGTCAACAAAGTTCAGATACAGATTTACCGATCTATGCTTTAACTAAACGCTTAACGAAACCATTTCTTTAGTCACATTTTCGTAAGCATCCCAGCAAATCTGAGAATTCTCCCATCTTCGTTTAACCAAGCGAAAATCTGAATTCCCTGACCGTAAGAATTTTTCATGTTTTACCATAATTCTCCATCATTACAAGCCCTGACAGACACATGCCTAGATTCGAACCCGTGATAAGCACTCAATATGCCCTTGGAATAGAACCTAATACGATAGTATACCCTGATATCAGCTTTTAGAGATATAGTGGCATAGAGAATGCACTGTACTTATGCAATTGTTAGGGTGACTATGATTTGAGACGAAGATTAAACTTTTTTAAACTATGGGGGTCATTTGTTATTTGAATAAAATTTAGAAACGGGATATTTTCGGGTAACGAGTTTTTATTTTTATTTTCTTTTAATTTACTCATTTAATTTACGGTGTTTGGGTAACTTACAGCTGCAATATAAAAGTAGACAATGTTATTACGAGTTGTAGAAGGCTGTTTAAAAGTTTTCACAAATAATTTGTAGTAGAACAATAACTCATCAACTTAAAGTCGTCGTGGCGCCGTGGTTACTGTGTGTATCAAATGATATCACAGTTTAAGCAACGTTCGGCGCGGTTGGTACTTGGATGGGTGACCGCTTCGGAGGGCACGTTAAGCAGTCAGTCTCGGGTGCTGTATACTTGTATACAGTGGTCGTTAGGCTTTCTCAGAAGCCATTTCGGCGCCCGCAAAATTCTGACATCCACCACCCAGCATTGGGCCAGCTTGGTGGATTATGGCCTATATCTCTACGTCACCCAGAGGAGAGACTCAGAGCCCTGCAGTGGGCTCATTACAAAGAGCCGTGATGATGAATAATTAAAAAAAGAACGATTTTGTCTGGACAAATCAGTAGAAATCCAACAGTATTGTGTTTTATGCAATAAGATGAATGAATTATGTTGCTGATAGTTACGATACAGACACATCGGTCCAAGTTTGTGTCTCCATAGGCATACATAGGTACTTGTTCTAGATAATTAAACAACGAACTTTGTGTCATCATTTATAATCCATTATTATGTAAAGAAATATAAATTTGTACCATAATAAGCCTGCAGATAAATTTTACAGAAAAATAAAATTTGAGAATTATTGTCGAGGTTTGATTACATTTTTATAAAAGGTAATCTATGTTTTTTTTAAATCAATAAGTTTAGAATTCGCAAATGATAGAAATATGCAGTTTTTCGTAATGCACTGCATCTTTTGTGCCGCGAGTCTAGTGTAGGAAATGAACTTTTAGATACTAGTTTGGGACTGGATTTCTACTCTTGACTAATAGGTATTCCTAGAACCGCTTTTTGGTCTCCATAACACTAGCTTCTATAAAAGCTTACTCTGGGGTCACATGGTTGGTCTGTCATTTTGGGTAGTTTTTATTATGTATTTATTTTTTATATTACCAAATATCACTCTTATGGATAAAATTTGATTAGGATGTGGTTATTTTACCTTTTCATCTTTTTGTGCATCACTATACTTTAGACTGTTTAGAACTATTAATTATTATTTGAAATCAAATACGTAGAAAATTGTATAAAATTATATAAAAATTAACATAGTAAGTAACTATGACGACCGGCTGGTGTAGTGGTAACATACATTGCCTTCTATACCAGAGGTCCTGAGTTCAAATCCCGGCGGCGCCATGGCGGCCGATATTTGTGTGATGAACACACAGATAGTCGTCAAGTCATGGATAATAATATGGTTATTTATGTTTATGTTCTAATAAAAAAATGTGTTTATTCAATATGTATATTTCTGAAGTATATCAGTTATCCAGTATCCATAACACAAGTTCTTTAAGAAACTTAATTTGGGCTAGATAATGTTATGTGAGTATCAGAATTATTTAATTATTGCATGGTCACCCTACAATTCACCATTGAATGCGCCAGCGCAGCGCCCAGTCGCGTTCAAATTCAAAATTCAAATCAGTCTTCGTCTCCGCTTGTACAAGCTAAGGCCCGTCACATTTACATGCTCACCGTATTTTATATGTAAACTCCTTGTGTTTATTTATTTTTATTTTATTTTTATTTGAATAAAAACAGCATTTTCTGCTTAACGATGTCGTTTCGCCATTTTAGAGGGTTGCTCGCCTTAAGCGGAGGGTCAACGAACTGTGACATGGGTTTCAATCATGGTGTTTTGCATGAGGTAGTATGTCTTGGGTAGTTTATAGAGTATGCATGTGAGCTCTCATGGTATGGACTGAAAATAAAATAGGCCAGTTTAGTAGGAAAGTATAAAGTACACTCGCTTTATATTAAAGTAGGTACATGCTAGCTGTTACTCACGACTTCGATAGCGTTGAAGTTTTGTAAGATTTCATATTTAAAAAAGCAACTGCGTAAAAAAATTACAGAGCAATTAAAATACTTACTTACAGCGCCATCTTGCGTTAAATGAAAGTCTTATAACTACTTTAATTAAAGCTTATTAAAATGTAAGGCTACTTTTAATCCCAAATATTTTTTGCCTATTTCATGCTATACACTAATTCTGTGCAAAATTTCATCAAGATTTATTCAGCCAGTCTCCCGTGATTGCAAATCCATCAAAACTTTCACATTCACAATATTAAGTCCTTACATATGAAATTGACGTTTTGTCGTACTGGCCACTTTGATCTCAAACATTACGCGCAGCCTGCACCACCAACTGGCTGTCGCTCATTTCTTCGGTCGATTGTCTGTAGAAAGACAAAAGATCATTAAGGGGGAGTTTAGTGAGTAGAAGTCTCACACTGTTGGGTGTCATCTGGCCGGGGACTTAACCTCCTGGCAAGTGCCCCTTCGCACTTCTGACGTATTCTCCTCCTCCTCTCAGTGAGCACTCGTACGGTCAATAGGCCTGCAGCTGTTCTGAGGGGTTGTCTTCTGTGGCGGAAAAACAAAAAAAACTCAAACATCTCCTCTTTGCTTTGAAATTCTAATTTCAAATTTATAAAACTATCCTAATCATGTTTTTGTGTTTTTGAAACTGTAATTGATTTGTTTTTTCTTGGCTTCACACAGTTATCAAAACGGAAACCTCTATCTAACTATCGTGTTATTTACGAGTAGGTACAAGTTCCATCATGGCACCAGGGCTGCAGAATGGTTGGCAGGATAAATCATTCTGAAAATTTTGACATGCAAAGTAAGCCTCATAAGTAAGTCTCGTAGTAAACCGCGTATTCATCGCAAACCACGACCGAGTTAGTTTCAGGCGAGTTAGTAATAATACTGTTATGATCCACTTGAAGCAAATTGGGAACACAGGTGACGAAACCTTAAAAAAAGATTTTTAAAAAAAGAACCATTCAAGACAGGTACTTCATGAATGGTGTGCATCAAACCGACAAACGTGCGTTGACTGTTGCGTTGCTTTATTCAACTGGCACAATTATGAAGGGATTGTAAATTGCATAATTACCTTTGATTAAAAGTCGATCCTGTACGATAATCAGAAACACTCATTGTTACTTGTGAAAATTTGGTGGACTAGTTTCGATGCCGTTCACTACAGGTTTACTAAATATGCACAGTCGATTGCCTAAAGCCATCTAGCCATCAGCTGCAAACCATGATAAAAAAGCTAGCTGCTAAACAACCGAGGTTGGTCAATCGCTCTAGGTCACTGCGACTTTAGGACAACGCTCACTGCACAACAGACGGCTACCAAAAAAGAGGAGCCTCAATTGGAATATCTTAGGATGAATTAAAAAGAAGGTAACTTATTTGTTAAAAATTAAAACTTAAAGTAAACAATTATAATGATATTTATATAAGATATGTCAATTCATTTAAATAAAGGGGCTATTTTGTAAGTACAAATATTCAATATAATAGTGTATACATTCTTACAAATATTGAATCATATCACATTTTCTAACTTTTCCAAGCATTCACACATTCATCATGCACGCATATAAATACAAACACACACCCACATACACACACATACAATACACAACTAATACTGCAGGTTGTGCTATGCATCTCTTTATCGAATATCTAATCTGTTCTCTCAAATTTGGTGTAATTACTATATTTTAATAAATTTCATTCTCATTATGTCAATTTAATCAATCAATAATTAGTTGTCACTTAGAAAATCAATAATTTTAACAATGTACTGTAGTCAACTTCAAGCATTACTCAATTATGTAATTTATCTGAAAGTTGTGAACCTGTAATTGGCAGTAAGAATTGTATTTTTATGATTATTTTATGATGTGAAAGTGCTGATAGTTCTGTATAAATAAATAAATAAAATCGATCGACGATCGACGGTTGATCACTTGGTGTGATAGCACCCTAAGACATCAACCTTATGCCCCGGAGGTTGCTCCAACAGATTACATTTTTCTCAAAAATTTTACAACTTTTTTCATGCGAAAAAAATCCACTCTTATAGAGGCAGTCCAATACACCCAAGTATACCTAGGTAAACTTAAGTTTACTGCACTTTCTACGATTAAATGAGTTTTTCCTGAAGTAATCCGGGGGCAAGAGAGTACCTCTTCACTAAAACACTACTTCTATTGATAAACAAGAAACTACCAACTAACGTACTAATGAATTTACTATGTAACCACGTATAGAACTATCAAGTCTTCACGTAGAGACTATTTGAATTCCGAACTCCGAAGTATACTCGTAAGTAGTAGAACTTAAGCAGCTTAAAATAGTACATTTCCCATATTGCAAAATGGCATCTCATGATCGAACTTAAGGTTTCCTGTGCAGTAATGATTTGAGACTGACTTAACTTCCAGTTAAGGATTGTTTTTACTAGATACGCGTAAAGCGAATGGTGTTTAATTCAAAAGGTAGCCGTGAATAAAAACTATACATATCGCCTGCCAGACACAACAAATTAAATGATAAATTTGGTATCCATAATTACTTATACTGGCAGTTCCAAAAGAAGCTCTATGATTTCACTAATATATTTTTTTTATTTTAATTTTAAATCGAATGTTTTTATTTTATTTCAATTTTCTTGTAATTTTAATTGTAATATGTTATTTTTTAATAGTTTATTCACAAAAATGTGACCACTAGCTTCTAAAGACACCCGGTCGGCACAGCAGTGGCCGCCCGATATTTCGGCGTCATCAAAAGCATGATACTGGCCAACATCCCCAATCCTCACAAAATAATCATTATTCTTAAAGTATCTATTACATTACTTCCTCCTTTCTAAAAACCTTACAAAATATACGCCACGTTCATATTTCATTATTCCCCAAGCACGAGCGAATTCAAAATAAGAAATTGCTTATACATTCAGTGGCTGTAAGGTTAAATCATTCTGTCAACAGGAGACATCCGTGTACTTGCTTAAAGCTGTATACAGGAATTCTGAATAGTAAATAGGGGTCAAGAGATGATTTTCAAAATAGTGATTTGAAATACAGAAGTTTCAAGATGGTGGGGATCTTTAAATGTAGTGCGACTTCTCGAAAAAGGCCTCATTCATTATACGACGTTCACTTTGGCGACGGAGTAAACAAACTTATCCGTTTTAGACACCAGTAGTGGTTGCGGGTTCGATTCCAGTACGGAACAAGAAAAAAAATGTTCCAGACCCGGAGCGTTTATCTTTTTATATTTTAGGTCCCCCCTAGTTCGTTACATGGTATCTCATAACACAAGCTTTGCTTACTTTGAAGTCATGTAGTAGGTGTGAGTGTTTGGGGTTTTATTTATTATTTATTTTATTACTAAATAAACTACCTTTATTATTATTATATTATTATGTATGCATACAGCTACACGCCTTTCGGCGGAAAGACCCGACAATCGGACCAGTCAAAATTCAAAATTCAAAATTCAAAATTCAAAATTCGTTTATTGCATCAAATATGGTACATTGGGTTGTTATAAAAGTTTGTATTGAGCGCATATCTCACTGTCATACAGCATGCAATTATCACTAAATCAAGTTAGTTAGGTACTTATTACATATTATAGAATTGTTAATTAATTTATGTCCTATTGATATTCTAATGTCAAAATTATACAATTTGATTATTATTACATGTCTTATAAACATTTTTACACATTAAAATAATATTACAATTAATAAAAGAAAGATAATTAAATATTTAGATTTATATCTATTTATAGTACATTTCAGATTTATAATTTCAACCTCATAAATTCGTCAACGGAATAGAAACATTTTTCTATCAGCCAGTTGCGTAATACAGATTTAAATTTGTTTACAGGCAGACATTTTATTTCCTTTGGTAATTTGTTATATAATTTAATGGACATTGTTGGACAGTTTCTACTACATATATCTGTTTTTATGTTTGGTAGACATAGCTTATCGGGAAACCTTGTGTTCTTTAATATGTCTTTTTTTGTTATATAAAACTGTGGATTTAATTTAACAAACAGGCAAATTTCAAATATATAAAGACTTGGAACCGTCAATAACCTCATATTTATAAATAAGGGCTTGCAAGTAGTCCACGATGACACATCTGCAATGGCTCTGATGCATTGTTTTTGTGATATAAAAACTTTATTTACTTTTGTTGAGTTACCCCATAGAAGGATACCATATCTCAGTATCGAGGCTACATATCCGTGATATGCTTTCAGAGCAGTTTCTTTGTTTGACATTTTAGCCAGTCGCCAAAGTGCGTAAATAAATTTATTTATTTTTGTGCAAATTTTGTCAATATGTGCGTGCCACGTGCAACATTCATCAAATACAATACCTAAGAAGGTGTAGATGTCAGTTTCAGTAACGGATAAGTTATTGTATGTCAGATTCAAATTATGTTTTTTACCTCCTTTATTAATAAATTGTATATATTTAGTTTTATCCAGATTAATATTTAAATTATTTTTATTTAGCCAATTAATGATGTCCAGTATAGTATTATTTATTATTATATTAAAGTTGTTAGTACAATTAGTGAAGTCAGGAATTAAAATTGTAATGTCGTCAGCATATAATGTCATATGAAAATTTGTAATAAGGGGCAAGTCATTTATGTATAAAAGGAAGAGAAGGGGTCCTAATAAACTACCTTGTGGCACTCCTACATTATTCTTACATGTTGAGGATGTGTACACTTTTTCATAGCCGGACGAGTCCGTTGATTTCATTTCTACATATTGTTGTCTACCATGCAAGTAGCTTCTAAACCAATTTAGTGAAATTCCTCGTATACCATAGCCTTCACATTTTTCCAGAAGTATATTATGTGAAACAAAGTCAAACGCTTTGCTCATGTCAAAAAATATTGTAACTGTTTTAACCCTATTATTGGTATGTTTAACAATTTCACTAACCAAATTAAAAGCAGCTAAAGATGTAGATTTTCCTTTTTGAAAACCAAACTGATTTGAGTGTAGTATATTAAATTTGTTCGTGAAGTTTGTAAGACGAATACACATACACTTTTCGAAAATTTTAGAAAATATGGTTATATGGGCTATTGGCCTATAATTCGAGGGATCGTCTTTTTCGCCTTTTTTGAAAATAGGTTTAATAACAGTCAATTTCAATTTATCCGGATAGATTCCCTGTTTTAATGATAAATTAATTATAAATGCTAGAACGGGTGAAATAAGCTTTCTACACTGTTTGATTATTTTTGTAGGTACACCGTCATGTCCCACAGAGGTTGTGTCATTTAGTGAAAATATTATGCTGGATACTTCGTTAGCATCTGTAGGGAATAAATACATACTAGCCTTATTTTTTGTAACTATAATATTGGATTCAATTTTTTTATTAGTGTTAGTATTATTAATATTAAAAAAGTCATTAAATACATTACATATGTCTTCTGTTTTATAGTATGTCGAGTTATTGGTTTTCAGTTTTTTTACTTCATGATTGATAGATTGTGGCGTAATGTTGTTTTTTATTAATTTCCAAGAAGCTCGTGCTAAATTAGGTGCATTCTTCATATAGGCGATATTAAAGTTTTTGTTTGCTGTAATTATGCATTTCCTGAAAAGTTTATTGTAATGATTATATTTAGCTTTATCAGTATGATTTCGTCGGTCGGGGATCAGGTCAAGAGAGACAGAAACCGGCGAACGATGATTATTATTATTATTATTTACCTGATTTTGTTACTTTGTTACATTTTATTACCTTACTTAAGTTTTCACGAGTCATCGTCTAAAATAAAACACCTATAAACGTATTTATCGCGTATAATTCTAATTTTGACTCGACGTTTCGGTGTCTGTAAAGTTGTCAAGAGCAACTGATTCCATGTGATGAATGAAAACTTGAAACTTGAATGAAGACAACTATCATCAGTATCATCATCATCATCACAACTCTTTGTAATGAGCCAACGTCATGAGTCTTTCCCCAGTGTGAAGAGGAGGTATAGGCCATAATCCACCAAGCTGGCCCAGTGCTGGGTGATGGATGCCAGAATTTAGATGACTTCTGACAAACCCTAACGACCACTGTATACAATTATACAGCACCCGGGACCGACTGCTTAACGTGCCCTCCGAAGCACGGAAGTCGTAATGAGAAATTGTGAGAAATCGTGAGAAATCGGCGGTCACCCATCCAGGTACCGACCCCGTTGAACGTTGCTTCACCTGTGATATCGTGTGATACCCACTGTAGCCACGGGGCCACGACGACTTCTCAGACGAGGAGGTATAGGCCATTATTATATGGTGGATGTCAGAACTATCAGGGCGCCGAAATGGCTTCTGATAAACCCTGAAGACTACTTTATACAGTATACAGCACCCGAATGATGACAATAGTATTTCTCAGGTGCTTGTTAGCAAGCATGACTTAAGCCATATTCAAATTTCTGTGTTTTTGAGAGAGTTTAACTTTGAGCACGTATTTACCAATTGAAACGATATAAAAGCAAGGATCCTTCCATTATCTTGAAAAAGTGACTAAATAAAAAGTTAGGCAAAGGAAAAAAGACTACAACATGAAAATCGGTCAGCTAATCATATCTGGTGTTCTGCCTACCCAATAAGGCATACATGCGTGACGCCTCGAAAAAGTAGTTATATGAGGGATTAGAAATGTCGTTCTCGCGAGATCCCGGAATTTAATTTCATCATCATCATCATCACAACTCTTTGTAATGAGCCCACTGCAGGGCATGAGTCTCTCCCCTGGGTGACGAGAAGGTATAGGCCATAATCCACCAAGCTGGCCCAGTGCTGGGTGGTGGATGTCAGAATTTGCAGGGCGCCAAAGTGGCTTCTGACAAACCCTAACGGCTACTGTATACAAGTATACATCACCCGAGACCGACTGCTTCACGTGCCCTCCGAAGCACGGAAGTCACCGTGAGAAATGAATGGTCGGCGGTCACCCATCCAAGCACCGACCGCACCAAATGTTTCTTAGTCTGAGATATAGTATAATACACACAGTAACCACGGCGCCACGACGAAGACCATTAATTTAATTTAGTTTAATTTAATTTTACGCCTAAGTGCCTGAAAACCTGAAAGCTTGAAGGCCTGAAAACCAGAAAGCCTAAAAAACTGAAATACTGAAAAAAGGGAATTCGAAACCACGAAAACCATTGACCAAGAATCAAAATACGGTGTGCATCAGAAACGATAATGCATAAGTGTACAAAGACATTATAATATTTATGTTCTATTTAAAATTCGAACACTATTTTCTAAATAAAAAAATACTTACTTCATTAAAAGAAAACAAATTCAACAAAAAGGTAGGCTTCAAGCAAAGTAATTAGATCATAAAAAACTGTTAAAATTTCTCAAAGATTCGCTGTCATTAAAAATACAGAAATGAACGAGACTACGAAATCTGTGAAATGCAGTCGGCTAGTTTAGTCTTTACAAAATTAGGCGCAGTACATGAAATATTACAGTAGCTCACTTTACCTTTTATGAGACTTTTCTAGATTGCGTTTTTTTGAGTTTTGATCTTGGAAATGGTGCATTATTTCAAAAATGTGTCAACTTAATACTAAGACATTTTGATTACTGTTTTAGGTTTATTGACAAAACTTTATTGGCATCTTCAGAAATTTCTATTTTTAGATATTAGAAAACTAACTGCGGTATAATTTGCAATAGGGTTGTAGGTACGTTTACATTAATCAAAATAGTTTATTCAAATTATGGAACAGCAAATTCCATAATAATAAAAAAATAGTATTATGTTTATTTCATAACCATCAAGGAAACTATACCTAAATAAATATTGTATTTCAATCTAAAGCTTATTGTTTAAGAATCTTGTATATATTGAAGAACAAATTCCAGTAAGAAATAGGTTTTGAAATTTTTGTTTTTTTTGTTTCTTAAACTGGTCCGACCGGGACTCGAAACCAGCACATCTCACGCTGCAGCTGAATAATCAGCCACTGCGCCACAGATGCAATCCAAAGATGTCAAGTCTCTTAAGCATGTCATCGAATATTTAACTAAACGTGGTACGCCATATGCGTGTTTTTGGAACTACCCAGCATTTAATCTGACTTCCTACGATGTGAATAACTATAATTATGGTTATTATACCAAAACTTTAAATTAATACTGATATTCAAATCAGATGAACTACGTTGGGTGCGCAGGGACTTTCTTTAATCTTTATAGTCTTGAGCGTGGCGTCAGGCTTTCAAAACAGTATAAACATTGACACTAATTTAGATACTGAAAGAGAGCACTCAGTTCTCAATACAGGTCATAATTATGTAGGTCTTTAATTATAATAAAGTAGGTCCTTAATTTTTCACTAGAATTTTCTATAAATAAATAACGTTCTGTTACCATTTAATTTACTTACGCCTGAGTCAATCGCGGTACGTGACCTGGCATGTGTATCGCTGCCTACGATAGTATAACCATGCGATGCGTAATAAATTCTAAAATAAAAACTTTCGGCTAAGTTTACTCAGTAAATAATTAATATTTATTTTTTATCATATTTTTTCCTCTTCATGTATGATTTCAAACTACCACTTCCTCGAATTTCAAAAGTGACCCACCAGTCACTCTGTATAAAGGCACTCGTGTGGCCTACGGTATTTGCACAGAACTATTTAAAACCGTATAGGGTCGGCTTAGTGTGTCATAAAAGGCGACTGAACTAAATGACTCCGCTTGGCAGTAGGACGCCATCAGGATCCCCAAAGATGACGACCACTCATAAAAAATTTGAAGCCAAATATCACCACTCCTGCGGTGAAGTGTTCCGCCAATTTGTTTTTCACCATTAAATAATAATAATAATAAAATCCCCAGACAACCACACCAACTACATGGCCCCAAAGTAAGCATAGCTTGTGTTATGGGATACCATGTAGCGAACTAGGGGGGAACCTAGAATATAAATACATAAATAGATAAACACCCAGACACGGAACATTTTTTTTTTCTTATTCCGTGCGGGAATCGAACCCGCAACCACTGGCGTCTGAAGCAGATAGGTTTACCTCTTCGCCAAAGTGGTCGTCGTGGATTATTAGCAATGTATTTTAGGTTTTCAAATCAGTCATGCATACTTACTGTCATGTCTTATACTGAGCATGGGCACACAAAACTTTTCAAAAAGTTAAACGTTGTAAAAGGCTTCTATTTGTGTTAGCATTTAAAGGCAATGAGAACCCGTAAAACGATGTTCTCGAATGAAACTTGCTAAATTAAATATTTCGCTTTTGCCTTCCCTAACAAGATGTTTTTTGAATAAACTTCTGGAATATGAAATGAAATGAAAAACATTTATTCGGCAAAAAAAAAAGGGTACAAAAATATTACTACGGAATATACAAAAATACAGTTTTTCAACCTTAAATACTAATTGCCGAAAAGGCAGCAGCATTATGCTCACAGTCTAGAGTAGATTGAGACGCTGATTTTCAGCTGTTGCCATCACAGAGTGCCGGAGGGCGAGCAAACTATGCTATGACAGATACATTTACCAAATTGCACTAAACCATATTTCTTTAATCTTTTCTTTGACATTTAAAACAAAACAAAACACATAGAAATAAAATATACAATAATAATAATGAAATTAATACCTATTATAGAATATAACCGAAGATATACTTGTTAATGTTAAAGGGTGTATAGAAAAGATTAGCTCAGCAGTAAAATAATAAGAATCTGTCTGAAGTTTTCACGATGTATATTACATTAATGAAAAAATGATCACGGTGTCTGAAGACATTAAAATGTCGATCTAAAATATCTACGTCATATAAAAGTGTATATTTGGGGCTATCTTTAGAAATACATAACTTTACGTCCGCATCCCTTAGCCTCAGGGTACGCAGAACACCAGAGGTTATAAAACCATTTGATGTCACGTTTGACTGACTTATACAGTATGCCCGGGAAGAGAAGCTCGTGGATGGACGTGTACCACCTTAGTCTTCATGTTCACTTAACATCAGGTGTCGTGGAAGACAAACGTCCCATCCATACTTTATAAAAAAAACTCAACTTGCAGTGGACCTCAATCTCACCTGGAGGTGAGAAAGATGAGATTAAAGATGACATCACCATTTACGACACCTACGACAAGCGTAATCCAGGTTCAGTTTGGATATTTTAAGACCCGGTGAATTATATTTAGATATATATATTTGAGCTTAAATGATGATTCCGCGTATTTTTACATGAATATTTGTATAATTGAAATATAGTGATAACAAAGGTTTTTTCTTACATTTCATTATATTAAATATTATTTCTATTAGTAAACAAATCATTTAATTTTAATTTAATTTCTATTTCTATTTATTGTTTTAGTTTTGATCATCAGCTATTTTAATCTATTTTGTATATCTATATTACATTGCTTTTTAGTTAGCAATGTAATATACATAAACAGAAAATCTTCACAACAAACTCTTAACTTTTTAAATAAACTCTTTCTTCTAACTCTTTAGTCATAAAAATAACATATATTAAAAATTCCTTTTAAAAAAGTACCGCCACATTTTTCACCTCTACGATTATTTCGGTTCTATATGTTTTGTCCTGCTTCATATTATAAAACCATAAAGCAGTGCATAGTGGTAGTCTGTGCTGATATAAATAGAGATGTGTAAAGGCTTTTGTTTTCTAAAAATATTTTAGGGTTGTCTCTACTGTGTCTAAATTATCGATAACTTTATGGAAAAAAATGTTATAAACCCACTAACGTATTGTGTTGTATAAAATGCTTCTGAAAGAATCACAAAAAAAATATCGAAGACTTAACTTCTATTTTGGATAAGAGCTCCTGTGACTATTTCAAGCACTCCAAAATTGTCAAAAAAAAATTAAATCTGAACTCTATGCCCTCGATATTAGGTTAAAAATTTAATAAAAAGGTTAGGGAAATTTGACAGGTTTGTAATGCTTGACATGCTGCCTTCTGTACCTACAGAGAGGTGATTTAAAAGATGAATATAAGACTTTCGATTAAAAAAACCGTTCCAAAACAGGTTATGTGTTAAATCTGTAACATATAAAATATTATAAACTGCTATATAATTCTTACTTTACCTTGTCACAATAATTACAGAATTTCAGAAGATAACGGTGCCGAAATCTTATTTATTCATTTGTCACTTTATTCACAAAAAAAAAAACAAAATAAGAAAAAGATAAATAATAATCAGTGAATTCAGAGCATTAAAAAAACCGACTTCACGTCAAAACTTTGGCTGAATTTTGAAATTTTCAATGAAGTACTCAACCGATTTCAATGAAATTTAAATGGGACTAGCTATGAAGTATCCTCTATCACATGAAATATTAATTTTCAAGGTCAATTTATAATTTTCCGAAATATCCGTGTATCAAAAACACAAAAAAGACGAATTGAGGGAGAGCCTCCCCCTTTTTTGGAAGTCGGTTAAAAAACAGTTTAGAATGGCACTAAGGTAAGGGTATAAAGCAGTATCTTCCATACAACCTTGTCTGAAAAATATCATCATAAGGAAACTAATTTCATTAATATAAATGAAAAATATTACATAATTATAATAATTATTATTACGTAATTCTTTTATTTTATAAAAACCTGATTATGAACTACGGTCTTTTATCTGATTTCTGCTCAATTTTCATCAATAAATCTTTGGTTTATACTATCTCCTTACTTAATTATCAGAATACTTAATCATAAATATCTTAATACTATTGATATTTCGGTTATCTCGTAGCTTTGATTAAACAAATAAGAGTCGATAACATACCATTAATAAATTATCGTCATTTTCACATCCCTAGTCAATCGATATGTCCGGCTGTAACCGTAGTTACGGACAGCCACCAAAAGGGGGGTACAGTGTACAACATCAGAGGTATCTAGTTTAATTTTTATTTTCATTGTTTTCCATTGTTTTGATATATAACTGACAAGCACATGGGTGTTTTCGGGTGTTTTAATAACACAAAGAGACCATAGCTGTTATTTATTTGTTTTATTATTTTATCATACGTTTCTGAACGTACGCTGATTTACGTATGCTGTACTTTTGAGTAAAGTGGACCACACAGTATTTCTTTATAGGATTATTCAATCTGGTAGGTATCCCATCAGTGATATATTTGACTTTATTTACAATGCTTCTGGTTGTAAACTGTATAATATTAACGGGAATTTAAAACAGAAATAAAATATCAAATTAAGTTTAATTATTGTTCATACTATATAGAAAATAAAGAATCTATAATAATAATAGGAATCGGACTCATCTGTATGTCGATTGATCGTGTAAGTAGGTAAGTAAATGGTGTAATATGTAGGTACGATATCTTTTGTCCCTTATAACAATAGTTGCTTCCATGCTGGACTGGGAGCGAAAGAAACACGTAGAATGTACCAGCTGCTTGTCTTCCCGGGCATACTGTAAAAGTCAGTTAAGGGACAGAGGTTTTAAAGGCGTTTTTGTGGGCGATAGGCTGACTCCCTATCACTACAATAGTCTCTTTCCATTTTTATAATACCTCCAAATTTTGCCAAATGCGACATCAGATGGTCTTATAACCTCTGGTGTTCTGCCTACCCCATAAGGGATACAAGCGTGACGTTATGTATGTATGTAACAATAATTTTAAGGCCACGTTCCGCCAGCATCAGTTATTCCTCGGAGGTACGTTTTTCATGACATCTGAAACTCAACTTGAAACACAGATTATTTTTATACTTACAGGTTTAATTTTAATTAACGCATCAACTCTTGCGAGCTGCCTCTCTACATCAATCCCAACAACATTTGTTCTAAGACTTTTTACAAATCTTGATGAATAATACAAAAAAATTAAAATTTTGCTCCTTACTCTATTTTTGGAAGAAGTTTATCATGAATTTATTTATTATTACATACATACATACATAACTTCACGCCTGTATCCCTTATGGGGTAGGCAGAATCAGAATCAGGGGTTATAAAACCATCTGATATCACGTTTGACAAATTTGGAGGCATTATAATAGTGAAGAGAGACTATTGCAGTGACAGGGGGTCAGCCTATCACCCACAAAAAAACCTCCCATAACATCTCGGTCCCTTAACTGACTTTTACAGTATGCCCGGGAAGAGAAGCAGCTGGCACATTCTATGTTTTTCTTTCGCTCCTATATATATGCTGGACTAGCATAGAAGCAAAAGAACTTATTATTATGAAGCGATATTTCACTGCGCAAGGTGCGTGGCATTCCTACGCTCAGAGTAAATCGAGTAACGTATCTAAACATAGGCTATAAATATTTTTTTGTATGTGAACACTAAAATTTTAAAAACTATTATTTTAAAAAGTTGTAGAACAAATGTTGTCGGGATTGATGCGCTAATTAAAATTAACCCTGTATAGTGGAAATAATTATAATTTTAAAATTTTGGATATTAGTGGAAGTCGTCGTGGCGCATTACCTATATCAATCGATATGGCAGGTTAAGCAACTAGTCGGTACTAGACGCTCAGTGTGGTCGGTACTTGGATGGGTGACCGCCAACCATTCATTTCTCACGGCGACTTCCGTGTTTCGGAGAGCACGTTAAGCAATCAGTCCCGGGTGCTGCATACTTTTTTTACACAGTAGTCGTTATGGTTTGTTAGAAGCCATCTCGGCGTCCTGAAAATTCTAATATCCACCAACCAGCACTGGGCCACCTCGGTGTTTTATAGCCTAAGCCCAGGGGAGAGATTCATAGCAGTGGGCTCATTACAATGAGTTGTGATGAAGATGATGAGGTGTAGCCGCGAATGTACTCAACCCTGAGAAAAGACTCCATAAGCCCGAACTTAGTCGGACACATCCGACATTAATATTGTGAATAGGGGAGAACGGGTATGGTTACGGTACGGAAGAAGTAGTAGTAGACAACACCAAGACATTGGTGGATAGTGGGCGATCATTATCTTCATAAGCCGAGAGACGCACACTTCTCGACGAAGGCCTCCCCCAGTATTCGTCATGTCGCCCGGACCCGTGCCGCCCTCATCCAGCATTTAACGTTTGTAAAGTGTATAAAATTACCTACTACGAATAAAAAGTTTTCATTTTCATTTTAATTTTCACGGGTTGTCACAACTGTCATAAAATAACCTCAGAAGAAGCGCAAGAGTGACACCTCCCTCTCCGCTTCACCTGAGTATCTGAGGCATGCTAGTTTGTCTTCCATACAAATACCAAAATTCTAGTACTACTAGCGCTACGCGCCGGGCACTAATGGAACTTTTTGTATTTTTTTCTGCGTTCAATATCGATATATCTATAGTACCAGGCAGCGTATTTATAGTACAGTATTCAACCAATCAAATTTTTGTACTCGTTGCATTTGCTTACTTTTCTGTGTGTTTTTTTGTCGCTGAATTCTTTTGTTAGTGTTTTCTACAAAGTACGTTGAGTAAAGTGTTCACTCCTCGCGCTTTTACGATCTCAAATCAAAGATTTTACTTGCGTGAAGTGATATTTTTACATAGGATGCTGACTTTCTAGTGAGATAGTGAGTTAAGAAAAGGAATTGTATAGATTTTGAATGACTGGTGCAAGGAGGTGAATAATTTGTGTGGCAAAAGCATTGAGTTTGACGAAAACGACCCGAACAAATGTATTTTTATTTATTTATTTATTTATTTATTTATTAGGTACAACAACAAATTATTGTTATCTTATAACTATTATATGTATGCTTAAATTAAGATATTGCATAACAATAATTCAATAAAAGTTGTACACAAATTTGACATAATATGGTAGGTTATAAGGTTACATTGACTAAAAAAGAGAAAAGAATTTAACTCGAATAAACTCAAACAATGTTACTAAAATTTTACATTTACACTACATATATATTAATAATGAACACAATATGTTAAAAAAAGAATAATAATAATAACTTTTACAAAAGATCACTTTACGTTTTGCAAGGCACTAACTACGGATTTTTTGTAGACTGAAAGCGATTGGTTAAATTTGTCTACATTTTCTGGCAATTCATTATATTGTTTACACACCCTATTTAAAGGGTTACTATATGATACATTGTTGTTTGTCAAGTGTAAATGAAAAAGCTGTGGTCGCCGAACTGTTCGCATAGGTATTTTAAAACTTATATTTTGTAAGAGATTTCCATAAATGTGACCGTTGACTATCTTGTAAAGAACAACACAGGAATCAACACTTCGCCGCAATGCAAGAGTGTTACAATTAAAATAGCTTAGGCGGTCCTCATAGCAAGTTAAGGTGTTTTTTTTGCCTATCTTTTTGACAAGGTGTCTTAACAGTTTCCTTTGCACAGCCTCAATGCGATCGGTATGAACTGCATAAATAGGTGACCATATAGAAGAACAGTATTCAAGAATGGAACGAACCAATGATTGATACAGCAAAATAAGGGTGGATGGTTTCTTAAATGGTACTGTCGTTCGTAATATAAATCCCAACATACGATGTGCTTTTGTAACAATCGAATCGTAATGGCTGCGAAAAGAAAGTTTGCAATCAAAAACTACCCCTAAATCATTAATTTCAGAGACTTTACCTAGTATATTTCCTCTTATGTTGTATGGATATAATATGAGATTTTTATTTTTGCTGAACGAAATAACATGACATTTTTTTATATTTAATGTCATGTAATTATCCACGCACCAGTTATTAAGTATATTTATATTATTTTGTACTTCTACGCAATTACATATTTTTTTAAATAGTTTTATGTCATCTGCGTAAGCTAAGCAAGGACAGGTAAACTTTAATAACAGATCATTTATAAATAATAAGAACATTAACGGGCCCAAATTCGAACCCTGGGGAATGCCAGAGGTGGCAGTATAAATAAACGATTCATAACCATATACAGCTACAAGCATTGAGCGATTAAATAGATATGATTTTAGCCATCTCAGCAAGGAACCGTGAACACCCATGTACTCTAACTTGATAACCAATATCATGTGATTTACAAGATCGAACGCTTTTGAGAGGTCACTATAAATAGCATCAACTTGTACACCAGAATTAAAGGATTTGCATAAGTAATTTGTGTAATATAGCAGATTTGTTGCCGTCGAATGTTTTTTTGTAAAACCATGTTGATGTTGACTTAATATTGGTTCCACATGATTGTACAAACGGTCATACACAATACTCTCAAGCATCTTTGAAAAACAACTCAAAATACTTACAGGCCGAAAATTCGTGATATCTGATTTATCTCCAGACTTATGTATTGGAACAATTCGCGCTAGTTTCCATTGTTCCGGAAATTCGCCATCTACCAATGACTTGTTGAAAATAATTGTCAGAGGCTTGACCAAAGCTGACGCACAGAGGTTAACAAAAAGAGGAGAAATATTGTCCGGACCAGCACTTTTGTTTATATCCAAGTTCCTGAGACGTATGTACACTTCGGACTCGTCTACCGCAAAGTGAGAAAGTGTGGAATGTATTTTTGTGAAATCGGGAGTGTATTGACTTGCTACATTTACTGATCCATATACCGATCTAAAATGTTCAGCAATTAGATTAGCGATTTCAGTTCCGTTACGTGCTACTTTATCCCCGTAATTCATGATAGATGGTAAGTTATTTGTAGCACGCTTACTTTTGGTGTACTTCCAGAAAGATTTAATATTATAGGCCAAGTTATTCTCAATATTATAGATATAATTAGTAAAGCACTCGTTTATTACTTTTTTCGTTCTCTTTCTCAAAAGACAATAAGTGTCGTAATCGCGAGGATTTTTCCATTTTTTAAATTTAGACCGGTATTTATCTTTTTCTTTGATGATTTTAATAAGAGATGCTGAGAACCATATAGGAAATTTATCGTTTCGAGTCTTATATCTAGGTGTATGTTTATCAATAATTATCCAAAGTATTTCATAAAATTTATCTACATAATCATTGCAGTTCAGATACTCAAATTCATTCCAATCAACAGAATTCAATTCCTGTATGCATTTTTTATAATCTGTCCTTCGAAAGTTAAAGTTTTGTAATTTAGAGTTATCCTTCAAATAGTTTTTTCTATCCACTGATAAACTAATCTGCAAGGGTGGGTGATGTAAATCAATACGACTTATGGCAAAACTGCTATCGACATCACAAATAAGATTATCATCTATAAAAACTAGGTCCAATGTCGTTGAGTTAGCATTTTTTATATGATTAACTTGATGCAAACCACAAGTATTAATAAAATCTAAAGTTGTTGTGTATTTATAGCTACAATTAATAGTCGTCGGATTAGAACTATTTTGGTTCCAATTAAATGCCGGTAAATTAAAATCGCCAAGTACTAAGTGAGCTTCCTGCGGAGCACCCAACACTATCGACTCACAATTTTGTATGAAGTCACAAAATATGTCATCTGTAATGTAGGATGGTAAGTAGACTAAACAGACATTAATGATTAATCCTTTTACATGTATTTTTAAGTATAAATCTTCTACACAAGTTTCTCGGGACGAGTACCGTTCTACTGCTATACTTTTATGAACTGCTACGAGGACGCCTCCGCCATGTTTTTTTTTAAATTGTTGTTTAAAATTAATTGATCTATCTCGCCTAAATACAATGTATCTATCATCAAAGAGTTCAGACGACAACACGTTCTCATCTAACCACGTTTCTGTCAGGCATATTATATCAAAATCTGAGCTAAGAACAGAATTGTGAATGTCTATGAGCTTTGACTTTACAGCACGTATGTTTTGATAATATATTTTCAACATTTTTAAATAGTTAACACCATGAAACATTGATATTAAGAACGAACAGAACAAATATAAATTATTTTAATAAATCTAAGCTCCGCATGGATTTGAGTAGTATAGACTCACTAGATTCGGATTTTCTCGCATAAATACGTCCATTTCGTACCCACAAGAATTGGTACGACTTCTCCTTCTTCAACGCACGGGCTTTCATGTATAGCATTTTATTACTAGGTGAGAGATGTTCCGATACAAATATTGGACTCTTTTCACCCCCAATGCCCAACAGCGAAGTGGTCATTGGGGGTGAAAAGAGTCCAATAGTCCAAAGTATGGCCTATAATTATAATATCAAACACAAATAATTAAGAAAAAATAAATTATTGTCTGAGATGCATATTTTTTTTTACTCCCGCGAGGCATAGCATCATGCTTTGTGCATTTTATTTCAACTTATTAGTATTGTGCAGTTTGCACAATAGTAATAACTGGTACTACGAATTTCTGAAAATTTGAAAGTGGCGGTACGGCCGGGCTGCATTCTAGGGTTGTTTTGGTCAAAAAGGTTCCTAGAGTGGATACTGTATGGCGCTAAAGTGCAAAAACCGCGAGACGGTCATCTATACTTTAGTACTTATATTCATCTATGATCTGAGGTGAAGCGCTCTTGTGTTTCTTCGGCGCTTATTATTGAAATATTAATTCGTTCAGTTTTGTATTATGACAGTTGTGACAACCAAGCCGTGATGCAACCATACCCCTTCTCCCCTAATTCACTCAACCCTGAGGAAGGACTCCAGAAGAGCCCGAAATTACTCGGACAAATCTGACATTAATTGTGTGAGTAAAAATAAATAATTTAAAAACAAAAACTTATCACTAGCCCATTTTTTTTAATTACTTACCTGAAACACGAACTTCGCAATATAATCAATTTGACTGAACAAAGAAACAAAGGCAAAATTTAATAATTTTAAAAGAGATTAATTTTTTTACATTCCATTTTATTTATGGATGGCTTATCTTAATATCTTTTTTCCTGGAGGAAAAAACGGGATTTTCAGGAATAATCAATGTTATGAATTTTTTAAATATGAAAAAGTTGTGAAAATTTTTGTCGCTTAATATAGGAAATATGAATATTCAAATCGTATGGGTATAATAATACTAGAATAAATAATTTATACCTTTTGTCTACAGACATTAGAATATTTTAATATTTTAAAAATGCAGTTTTGAACTCAATAATGGTAATACTGAAAAATAAGAACTTTGATACATTTAAAATGTTAAGACTTTTCTGCCAGACGTTACTGAATTAAAAATAATAGTATAGTCAAGTGTGAGTGTTACAGAACGACGAGTGCCGTATACCTACGTGTGACTACCCGAAGTTTGAAATGATTTAGTTTTAATAATGTTTTTTTGCATTTAAAATGCTCAATTATTCTTAAATAAATGAAAAATGTGATAAATAAAAATTACCCGACCAGGATTCGAACCTGGGACCTCTCGTTTGCCGGACGAGTGCTCTTCCAACTGAGCTATCGGGCCTGGCGCTACGCCTCGAAATTACTTACCACATTTTTGTTTTTACGTTATATTGCTAACGTAGCTCCATCTAATGGTATAAGCTTTGCAGCTAAGACCACCCGAGATCAATTTCTTTACAGAAATTGTGAATCCCAGTTAAAGTGAAGCATTGCAATGTTTTAATAATGTTTTTTTGCATTTAAAATGCTCAATTATTCTTAAATAAATGAAAAATGTGATAAATGAAAATTACCCGACCAGGATTCGAACCTGGGACCTCTCGTTTGCCGGACGAGTGCTCTTCCAACTGAGCTATCGGGGCCTGGCGCTACGCCTCGAAATTACTTACCACATTTTTGTTTTTACGTTATATTGCTAACGTAGCTCCATCTAATGGTATAAGCTTTGCAGCTAAGACCACCCGAGATCAATTTCTTTACAGAAATTGTGAATCCCAGTTAAAGTGAAGCATTGCAATGTTTTAATAATGTTTTTTTGCATTTAAAATGCTCAATTATTCTTAAATAAATGAAAAATGTGATAAATAAAAATTACCCGACCAGGATTCGAACCTGGGACCTCTCGTTTGCCGGACGAGTGCTCTTCCAACTGAGCTATCGGGGCCTGGCGCTACGCCTCGAAATTACTTACCACATTTTTGTTTTTACGTTATATTGCTAACGTAGCTCCATCTAATGGTATAAGCTTTGCAGCTAAGACCACCCGAGATCAATTTCTTTACAGAAATTGTGAATCCCAGTTAAAGTGAAGCATTGCAATGTTTTAATAATGTTTTTTTGCATTTAAAATGCTCAATTATTCTTAAACAAATGAAAAATGTGATAAATGAAAATTACCCGACCAGGATTCGAACCTGGGACCTCTCGTTTGCCGGACGAGTGCTCTTCCAACTGAGCTATCGGGGCCTGGCGCTACGCCTCGAAATTACTTACCACATTTTTGTTTTTACGTTATATTGCTAACGTAGCTCCATCCAATGGTATAAGCTTTGCAGCTAAGACCACCCGAGATCAATTTCTTTACAGAAATTGTGAATCCCAGTTAAAGTGAAGCATTGCAATGTTTTAATAATGTTTTTTTGCATTTAAAATGCTCAATTATTCTTAAATAAATGAAAAATGTGATAAATAAAAATTACCCGACCAGGATTCGAACCTGGGACCTCTCGTTTGCCGGACGAGTGCTCTTCCAACTGAGCTATCGGGGCCTGGCGCTACGCCTCGAAATTACTTACCACATTTTTGTTTTTACGTTATATTGCTAACGTAGCTCCATCTAATGGTATAAGCTTTGCAGCTAAGACCACCCGAGATCAATTTCTTTACAGAAATTGTGAATCCCAGTTAAAGTGAAGCATTGCAATGTTTTAATAATGTTTTTTTGCATTTAAAATGCTCAATTATTCTTAAATAAATGAAAAATGTGATAAATATTTTTTTTTATTTTTTTATTATTTATCACATTTTTCATTTATTTATGATTTAGTTTGTAGTTATCTATCTATATCTATACTTATAATAAATCTGTAGAGAGGTCAATTCTGTACATGAAATATTTTTTCAAAATAACTATCAGGGGGTGATTAGTGATCGATACTGATGACAAAAATGCAATCAGTAAATTTTTTGTCTGTCTGTCTGTATGTTCCTTATAGAAACAAAAACTACTCCACGGATTTTAACGAAACTTGGTAAAATTATTCTTCATACTCCTGGGCAGGTTATAGTATACTTAATATCACGCTACAATCAATAAGAGCAGAGCAGTGAAGGGAAATGTTGGAAAAACGGGAGAAGTTACTTCATTTTTTAAGCTTCCGTCGCGTGTGCAGCCTTAATGGTTAAAGCTACATAGAAATCATGTATGACAGAAATATTGTTCATAAAATTATATAAAAAATATCCCACAATAGTATATGTCTATATTTTATGGTTGACTCACAATACCTAACACGTGTAAATCCCGATAGCTTAGCAGTTTGGAGCTTTCTGATTATATTTGTTTCCTCTTACGTTGTCAAATTTCCCCAACCAATTTGAACTTATTATCGAGGGCATAGAGTTCAAATTCAAGTAAAAAATTTTGACAGATTTGTAACGTTTGATGTACTGCCTTCTGTACATACAGAGATAAAATGGAAATCAAGGTTTTGTTTATTTTTTTAACTTCCCGTTTGCGTTCGCTCCCGAACGGTCGTGTCTGCGGCCGCTCCCGAGTGTTCGTATTGCGCTGCACTTGTTCCCTCCCCCGCACTCGTGCGGGTCAGGTGCCAAGTTAAGCTCTTTCGGAAAGTTTTCTCTTGTGGAGGCTGTGTGGTGTCGGGGCTAATTCATCTGCCCTTTTCAGGGCGGACCCGACTGCTGCCGGCCGAAGCATCGCTGGTCAGGTGGATACGTAACCGTGCCAACGAAGCCTGATCGTCCGCCGTTCACCGGCAATAGGTCCGTACTAGGTCGTTTCTTTACAGCGCAGTTTGTCTCCGATAGACTTTCTTTCAGCCCAGCATTATGCCTCGTCACCCTGAGTGTGCCGAGCATCAATGCGAAATCAATCGTCGTCGCATCCGTAATCTTCAGGAGGATAGGAAAAACCTCGCTGAACATTTAGCCACTTATAGGAATGATATTATTGAGCAAAATGCTAAGATCTCTTCCCTGCAGGCGGAATTATCCGCTCGCCCTTCGTCCTCAGACTTCAGTCAGTTGTCTTCTGATTTCAGTCAGTTGTCCAGCGAAAAACAATCACTGGAAGCCCAACATGCCGCCGAGAAGGAAGCCTTTCTCTCCGAGAAGGACGCCCTCCTCGCTCAAATCGAGTCCTTGCGAGAGCAATGGTCCGCTCGTCCTCAGATCGCCTCCTCTTCACAGGGGTTCCCATCCGATTCTCCGGCGTCTCCAGATCCAACTGCGTTCGTCGATCCTTTTTCAGATTGCATGTCGGTAGATTCCACCGCATGCAAACGGAAAACTACCCCGCCAGGTAGCGATTCCGACTCCACTCCTTTAGTTCCAGAATCTCCTGCTCCGTTCACCGAGGTTCGCAAAAAGTCCAAGTCTAAGAAGAAGAAGCAAGAGGCTTCTTCGACTTTATCTCCATCCGTTTCAGCTGCTCCAGCCGCTGTTCCTGCTCCGCAAAATGTCGCACCGGCGTCTGCTCCTGCGCCTTTTGTTTCAGCGATCCCGGCGTCCCAGCCTGCGTCGCAATCAGATTCGGCTCCGCCGAAAGTCAAGTCTCCGCCCCCCGTCTTTTTACGGGACAAGAGCCGCTGGACCGAGGTCTCAGCTCTCTGCGGTAGACACAATCCCAAGATCCAGTATAGTAAGGCATCCAACGTGGGTGACTCTATTAAGGTCGTTGTCAATTCCATTCCCGATTTCAGGAATCTCACTCGGCTTCTTGCTGATCAAAAGCTCGAGTACCACACTTACGCCCTCCCTGAGGAGCGTAAGATTCGTGCCGTCCTCAGGAACGTGCCGTTCGAGCTCTCGAACGAGCAAATCCAAGAGGACTTGTCTTCTCAAGGCTTCCCAGTCGAATCTGTGCACAAAATGCACAGCCGCCGAGGCAAGCAGTTCCCACTAGCGCTAGTAATCCTAGCGAGGAGCCCGCAAGGACAGTCCATTTTCAGAGGCAAGCTCACCGTGTGCGGTCTTTCCAACATCCGCGTCGAGGTACCACACAAGCGTGGTTTTCCAGGTCAGTGCCACCGCTGCCAATTGTATGGTCATGCGGCGGCAAATTGTCATGCTTCCCCTAGGTGCGTCAAGTGCCTAGAACCGCATGGGACTAAGGAGTGCTCTCGCACTCCCGAATCGCCCACCGCTCCGTCCTGCGTCTTGTGCGGCCAGTCAGGCCACACAGCAAACTTTCGCGGCTGCCCCAAGGCACCGCGTGCTGCCAGGGCTACCGTGAAGCCCATCGAGAACTGGAGAGAGCGACCGCAGCCTAGCTCGGACGCCCCTCCAGTCAGTTCAAAGGCCCCTAAGGCCTTTACTTCTATCGTTCCAGGTCAGCGCAGCCGGGTCGCGACTCAATCGCAACCGGCCGCCAAATCGGCTTCCCAGTGCCAGAATGCAAATGGTTCTCAAGACCGCATGGCGTTCTGGATCCAGCTCGCTCCCATCGACGAGATCCTGGCTTTCGGCGCCGCTCTCGACGCCAGCCCAGAGGGTTTCAACGGTGCTCTTCCGGTCCTAACCAAGTTCGCTCCCCTTATCAGGAAACTCCAGCAAGCTCAACGTTTCTAAACGTAGTCCTTCTTTCCAGCATTCCTATCTCAGAGTGAGTCTGATCACTCTAGATAATATCTTAGTTTCAGCTTTGTCATTTCTGCTAATCTGAGCTTTGTTTTTTTCTCACTTTCAGTTCCTTTTGGTGGCAGCCGTCTGGATGCCGCTCACTGCGCAGCCTCTCTCTCCAATTGGCTGTCGCTCCGATAAATGATCAAGAACCTGGATTAAGGTAGGTCGTAAAGGGGGATGTTTAGTGGGTATGCTCGGCTTCACTGAGTGAGTCTCCACACTGTCTGGGCATTCTATTTGCCGTTAGCCACCGGGGTTAACAGCTTATAGAATGCCCATTCGTCCGTAATAGGATTCATCCTCCTCCCGCTAAAGCTTGCTTTACTGGTTAAAGCTTGTTTTAGGGGGTGCCAAAATTTTCTGTGGCGGAAAAAAAAAAAAAATAAAAAAAAAAAAAAATTGTTTATTTTATGGTCGTTTCTGCCTCTTGGAAGTCAGAAACCGTAGATTTCTTCGGAATAAAAAGTAAAGTATACCAAATTACATTAATATTGGCTTAGCCGTTTGGCAGTGAAAAGCAGCCATACATAACTATAAGTAGTATTGTATGTACACTGATAATGGCTGGATGGATGGATTTTTGCTATTCTTTCACGCAAAAACTACTTAGCTTTACCTAGAATAACAATAAGCTAAGTATAATTGATGAAGATATTGCATGAATTAAGTAAAATTGAAGGCATTAAATAAAACACTTTTTAACCGGATTAATGGCGTATAATTTATATTTTACATTTTAACTCGACGTTTCGGTGTCTTTGCAGACTCCGTGGTCACGAGCGACTGTTAAAATTTAAAATGTATATATACGCGATAAAATCGGTTAAAAAGTGTTTTATTTAATAGTCATACATAATAGTTATCGCGAAAACTTAAGACAATTTTAAAATTTAAGGCACTTTGGCACCTGATTTGTTTATAACGCTATGTGCCTTTGTAATGTACCTAATAGATAGTTACCTACCTATGTTTGTGGTTAGGAGTTATACATATTATATGGGCGAAGATTCTTCATTTTTACTTTTGTTATTAAAGATAGTTAGGACCTTGGAGAAGAAAATAACCTACTCGAAATACTAATTCAATACAGACGAAGTCGCGGGCATCATCTATTTAGTATACCTACCTACCTATACTTTTTCACAAAACCTAGGTGAAACTGCGGATCACTGCTTTGTTGTAACAGTTTTTGAAGTAATTCTGTCTGTTTATCTATCAGTAACGCTTTCACAGCTAAACTACTGAGTCGATTTTGACGAAATTTAGAATAAGGTAAGTTTTAACTTCAAGTAGGATATAATAGTAGTATTTATCCAACTCTAATAAACGGTATCCACGCGGACGAAGTCGCGGGTCACAGCTAGTAGGTATTAAAATAACATTGAACTCTTCATTAATTTAATAATATGTATTACAATTCCGAAATTACCAAAAAAAGTATTTTTTTGATAAATCCAGGTTTCAGTAAGTTCACAACATCCAGATATCCTTAAAAACTTTCCTTTTTATAGTTTTAATTTTTCAAGCTTAGAAAAAAAATACTAAGGTTTAAACCGTTTAAACTCAAATCACTTAACTATTAATTTGGAAAAAAGTTATCACACAAAATTAATTTAATAAGACAAACAATAAATAAATAAAATCCCCGGACAACCACACCAACTATATGGCCTCAAAGTAAGCAAAGCTTGTGTTATGAGATACCATGTAGCGAACTAAACCTAAAATATAAATACATATGTTATCTATATATGCCCAGCGGGGCTAGCATGCTACCGTCGACAACGATAAATCGGGCTTTTCATCGATATTTTCTTAGAATATGGTATTTAGTGTATGTAATTTATTCAGATTATAACATATTTGGTTCTGTGGTCTTAATCATGGTATCAAATCGAGTGATTCTAACTATTATGGTGCGCATATTAGCTTACATAATAGGATAATAAAACAAAATAATATTTATCTTGTCGATTCGACTATTTGTCGATGGTTGCATGCTACCCTGCAGACCGGGATTTTTTTATAGTTCGGTGCGGGATTCGAACCCGCGACCTCAAGATTGGCATATAAGCGTCTAGACCACTGCACCACGGAGACAATATTTAAAACAAAACTAAGAAGATATAATCAACGAATGCAGAAAATAAAAAAAAACGACTTCACGTTAAAACTTTGGCTGAGTTATAATGTTATTCATGTAAACATTCTCCGAAATCATGTACATATTTTTTCAAAAATTTTCAATGTTGTACTCAACCGATTCCGATGAAATTTATATGGGAACAACTATGAAGTATACTCTATCATATAAATTAAGAATTTCCAAAATTCATTCATAATCATCCGAAATATCGTGTAACAAAGACACAAAAAAAACATACAGACAAATTGAGAACCTCCTCCTTTTTTGGAAGTCGGTTGAAAATTAGACATAAACATCGATACCCTAAAATAAAATCAAGTGATAGAACTATTTTACGCTAACCCTAGTTTCAAACAGGCGGACTAACTAAAGGTACTGCATTACCAAGCGGGAGCTTTTTAGTTTTTCTGGGCGTTGTTGGGTTGAAACTGCAATAGCCTCTCTCCATCATTATAATACCCCCAAATTTGTAAAACGTTACATCAGATGGTTTTATACCTTCTGATGTTCTGCGTAACCCATGAGAGATACAGGCGTGAAGTTATGTATGTATGGACTAAACCCGCTTTACACGAATAAAAAAAAAATTAAAACGCAGTTTTTCTCACCAATAAAAAAGCACTTTTTCACTCTGTTGCGGATCTCTAAAACCCGTTGCTAACTAAAACCTAGTATATCTTTAGATTAATCTCATGCAACATTTAGGTACACGGACTGACAAACGGGCAGGGATGTTTTAAATCTAGATCCAGACTAAATTCAACCCTACGAATTGTCACATACGAGAATAGGTGATCTGTGATGATGTGATGGAAGTGGTATTAGTTAGAGGTAATTATCGTAAGTATTATTTTTATTTACTTATATTAAACTATATTTCGAAATGATCGACGTATTGAAAATCTATGTTAGGTATTTGGGAAGGCACCGAAATGTCGATTTAAAACTATAATAAAAATATTTATTTTACTAAATAAAGTAAAGTTTTCCTTTTTTGTATTCAATGATTAATATAAGATTTTATATTTATAAATATAAGAACGTGCACCAATCAAATTGGCGATGTTCTTAAAAAGGGCCTAGTTAAAAGTACCCGTAACCGGCGATCATGTATGAAAAGATTAATGAACGTGGAGGAAGCGAAAGAGGTATGTCTGGATCGAAGCAATTGGTGTTCCCTTGTCTCTGGCTACCCCAAAGTCCAAAGGCAGACAGGCGTGAGGTTATGTATGTATGTATATTAAAAAAAAATTTTATTATAATTAGTTTTCTGTTCCAAAATTACTTGTAAATAAGTGCTCTGGAATTATAGTGCGCAGGCGAAACAGACACGGTAAAACTATCTTATTCTTTTCAGGAGTTCTTTAAGTGTAAAATTTTTCTCACTCAATCTTTCAAATACTTAAATAAACAGTTTCTCCATTCTCAAAAATATTCATTTTTATAATATTAGTATTGTATCAGACTTTTGAAGGGATAAATAAAGCAAAACCCACTTCCAGTAAACACCATCACAAAGCTCTATGCTACTAATTTTAAAATCACTTTTAATTACTTAGTGGTGCCGGAGTTAGCTCCAGCACGTGTCACTCGTTCTAAAACGCCGGGCTTAAGTTTAATTTTATATATTTCAGTTACCAGAAATGTGGGTAGTTTGCAAAAAGAACGTACTTTGATTTTCGACCCACTTATATCACTGAGCAAAAGTAGGTAGGTGTCTTAATTCTTACTAATATTATAAATGTGAATGGTGGATTGGATGTATGGATGTTTGTTCCTCAATCACGGCAATATACCTCAACGGATTTGAATATATAAATATAAATATTTTTGACACTCACGCAACATTATATAGCCCAAATTAAGTTTCTTAAAGAACTTGTATTATGGATACTAGATAACTGATATACTTAAGAAATAAATAAACATACATATTGAATAAATGCATATTTTTTATTAGAATAAACTTAAATAAATATAAAACGTCCATGAGTTGACGACTAATATCTGTGTTCATCACACAAATATCCGCCGCCGCCGGGATTCGAACCCAGGACCTCTGGCATAGAAGGCAATGTATGTTACCGCTACACCAGCCGGCCGTCATGAAATCTTACTAATATTATAAAAGTGAATATTTGGATGGATTGATGAATGTTTGGATGTATGGATGTTTGTTCTTCAATCAAGGTCTTTTTGTCCGTATAGGGTCGGCTTAGAATAGCCCTACCGCTCCTGGATAAGCGTGTCGTAAAAGGCGACTAATACGAGTGACTCTCGCTTGGTGGTAGGATCCCATCGGGGTCCGACTGGCTAGAGACAACACTTCATATAAAATCTGCAGCCAAATATTACCGCTTCGGCGGCGAGTTTTTCGGCAATTTTTTTATGAAGAGCCAGTTCTTTATGAATCCCGTGTGCTGTCATCTTCGACCTCATCTTCACTTACCATCAGGTGAGATTGAGGTTAAATGCGCGTTTAGTCATTAAAAAAAAGAAGTCTAACTAATGTTATAAATGTTAATGTTTGGATGGACGTATGTATGTTTGACACTTATTTTAGACAACATTTAAATCCATAAATTAAGAATTTACTTGAACGATATTTTTTTCTCTTTCTTTTTTAAAACCGTTGCTTTCAAATGTATTGTTTACTAAACCGCTATAAGCATCAGTAAATACCACACAACCTATAATTAGGTGAGGGTACTTCTAGATATTATTCAAACTATACTTGCATTTTTGTATTTCTAACTAAGAATGTACCCTCGGTTTGATTTTATACATATACATACTGATACTTAATATTATTATATAATTTCTTTATTGTAGTTCTATAAGTACTGTTTTTGAGGTGGGCGTAAACGGCTACGACACAGTCTTTGACCAATGTAGCTGTTTTCGATCAAATTTATATTTGTAACTCTGTTTTAATGAATAAATGTTTGTTTGCATGTTTGTACAGCAATAAAACGGATTTGAATGAAATTTGGCATAGTGATAGAGTACAACCTAGAATAGGTTAAACCGGTAAAACCGCGTGGAACATATATAAATCCCTATTAGTAAATTTTAATAAATCATTTCAATTTTGAAATCGCTGAGAAAATTTATATGCTATGTACCGAACCCGACTTCTTTCGGGTGCATAGTTTATTTGAGTAGCTCTCCCGGGCATACTTTAAAAGTCGGTTGAGGGACAGACGTTTTATCGGACGCTTTTTTGACGGAGATAGGCTGAGCCCCTGTCACTGCAATACTCTCTCTCCACCATTACAATGCCTCCAACTTTGGTAAACCTGACATCAGATGGTTTTATAACCTCTGGTGTTCTGCCTACCTCGTAAAAGATGAAGGCATGAAGTTATGTAGGTATGTATGTCCTGAAATATACCTATGTTTGTTTTTGTTCGTAAATGCCTTGTTTTATTATTCATATAAAAGTACTTAATTCCTCAAATTTTACTTTATGACTCAACTAACAAAAAGTGCCTTTTCTTTATAACATTTTAAAATATTCCGAAAATGTTACAATGAAAAGTCACATGGGTCGTTTGTGCCTTCCCTCCCAACGTTGTATTAAAGTTTTTTACACTATCTTTTTGTAAAGATGAAAAAAACTATGAAAAAAATTAATTAAAATATACAGAGCGTTGTGGTATAAAGCGCGCTCGGTGCGGCTGGTATTAGGTTGGGTGACCGCCGATCATTTATTTCTCACGACGACTTTCGAGCTTTGGAAGGCAGGTTAAGCAGTCAGTGCTGAATATTTATATACAGTAGTAGTTAGGGTTTGTCAGAAGCTATTTCGGCACCCTGAAAATTCTAACATCCTCAAACCAGTACTGGGCCAGCTTAGTGGATTACGGCCTATACCTCCTCGTCATCCAAGGGAGAGACTCATAGCCCTGCAGGAGTTGTGATGATGATGATGCTTAGAAAATTATTATTTGTGTTTTTGCTAGGGTTTGTTTGTCAATTCTATGTCTGAATAGAATTACATACACCCTCGCCCCAGGAATGTTTCTTCACACTTCAGTGATCTCAAGTAAGAAGGTATACTGTGGCGAATGTGATCCTTTGGTGTTGTGAGGACAGGGTGGGACTCCTCAAGAACTTGAATACCCACTAAAACAATACTTACTGAACGTCGCCTTTGAAGACTTTCGGTGGATAATATATTCTTAAATGGAGAACCTTCGTGGAGGCCTTTGTAGCAGTGGGCGTCACTATGCTGCTTCTCTTCCAGAGCGTATTATAAATAAAATAGTACTTAAAATAATAAATATGAGCCGATATGAGTCATGAAGTGACAGTTCACAACAAAGCGGTTAGTTTCAATTTTTGCATACATACATAGGCACTGTACCTACGCATGCACGTTTAACTACAAGTAGCCATCGTGAATTGTAAGAACCCCATAAAGCATGTACAGGCGTGAAGTTATGTATGTATGTATAGGCGTCACCCGGCTGAAGATGATGAAATATTGTATTAAATATCATATTTATACCCGTATTTGATTGCGTATTGAACTAAAGTATTTTAATTTTCGATATCTTTTAAGATACTATCATCACTTGTTTATATCGATTGAATTTTATCGTCAAAATGCTCTTAATTTAGAGATTAAGTATATATTTTTTATTATCAACAACACTACTCGTATCGTGTAGTTGTAGCTGCGTTAGATTTGTTCCATTTTCTTAAAATTTCCTAACTTTTTAAAGCTTTCATCAAGAGTAAGGTAATAAAATTGATTGATAGCACAATTCTACTAACTTTACTAATTATTATTTTTTACTCAAAGTTATAACGTGGTCTTCTTAAGCTGAAGCAGCATATCAGTGTTTTGTTTTTTAAGCAATTACAGGCGCTGAACTATGGATTTTTGTGCTGCTATTACGCATACTGATCTAGATTTAGTAATTATATGATTGTAATGTTTTATTTTATAAGTAACTTTAGCAACAATAACCGATAGTAACGATAAATATCTATCAAAATTACAATTCTTAAAACCAATTTATGTGAACAATCACAAGTATTATTTGTTAACTTTTTTTAAGAGTTCAAGATAGCAAAAAAGCTATAATACTAAATAACCTTAAACGGTTTTAGAAACATAGAAACTTATCATTTCCTATTAACTCGGTTTCGATCTTTAATCTGTTCAAAATTTAAACTGCAAACTATTATTTTATGCTTCATCACCGTTTAATCTCAACTGCACTGCAAATATCCAGTTAGAGTTCGTTCAGCGAAAGAGACGAGTGTATTCGAGTTGTCTTGTTTTCCGCTCTACTGGCGTGATAGTCGATGGATTATGAACGGATTCGAGAGGTCGTGAGAGGCCGCTCGAGGATTTGATTTTTATAGAGTTAAGAATGTTTAGAAACAAATAAACAAAAATTAAACGATTTAATGTTTTCTTAATCTTTGCTATTTCAACATTTAGATATAATAACGTGTAATAAATAAAATGTATGTTATACTTAACGCAATTATAACTAACCCGACTTAAAAGTCAATAAATTTATTGTAAAGTCTGGGCTTATTTCATTTCAAGCAAGAACCCAAAGTCTTTAATCTCGTCTGTATCGTCCTGGTTCTTAAAAGAAAGATAGATATTTAATTATCCACATCAAGCACACATACATACACAATACAAAAGAAAACACTATAGAAAAATTTAAATTTAAATCAATATTTAGAATTGAGCTAAATTTATACAATAAAATAAAATTACTCAGTAGAGTGAATGCCGATGCAAAATGGCGACACCTCAGTGAAGCGTTGCGTATAAGCAAACCACTGATTTTCAGTTGCCACCATACAAGGCGTAGGCATCTTTTGGTATAACGTGCTACTTCTGAGCGATTTCTGTGAACAAGTTAACACCTATGTTCCAATTTTGAATTCAATGTTGAATAAAAGCTCTGTCCTTTCATTTTCGACAGCAACTGATCGATCAGAAAAATATATTTTACACTAGTAGGTGCACGCGGTTTTACCCGCGCAATTTTGAATCCCGCGGATATGTTGGTAGTAGCTTATGTGCTGTCCCAGACTGTGCACTATCACTATGCCAAATTTCATCCAAGTCCGTTGAGCGTTCTGCTGTGATTGAGGAATAAACATCCATATACATACATCCATCCAAACACTCACATTAAGAAACGAAATTATGTGGCAAACGAAATTATGTATGGTTAGGTATGATACAATTCTATAAATTAATGTGGTTATTAAATTTGTTGCGAAGGTAATGCACGTTTAACTAGGTTATCTTATGTGATGTTAATGTTAAAGTTGGCTAACCAAATGGAAATTTTACAACTGGTTCAGCGAATCAGAATATAATTTTATGTACATAACTTTACGCCTGTATCCCTTATAGGATAGGCAGAACGCCATAAGCTATTATAAAACCATCTGCTGTCACGTTTGACAAATTTGGAGGCATTAAAATGGTGGAGAGAGACTAGTGCAGTGACAGGGGGTCAGCCTATTACCCACAAAAAAACCTCTCTCCCTGAACTGACTTTTACAGTATGCCCGAGAAGAGAAGCAGCTGGCAATTTCTGTGCTTTTTTTTCTCGCAGTCCAGCATGAATATTGTTTTAATTTTGAATAAATAAAGCCATAAATTTTGGTGTTAGTTCAAAATACCATTCGAGTAAAAATAATAATTCGTTAAAAACTAAATTACTTAAAAAAAATACTTTGCTTGGTGGTAGGATCCCACAGAACACTATAGAAATGCTTTCGGTATAATTTTACTAGCAGTACCGATGATGCCACTTGACTCCCCACTCCTTGCAATTAGTTCAAACGCACAAACAAATAGATGCGTATTACATAACACTCACACATTTTCATGCATGTATAACATCAGAAAATAATGAACGTTATTACAACTACATATAGCTTGAAATCGCAAATCAGTAACCAACTCACTCATTCAAAAGGAGTGATGTCTATGTAGTGTGTAAAAGCATAGCATATTTTACAAATACGCTAGGGCTTGACCAAAAAAAATGTAGGCGATAAAAATATCGATACGAATTAGGTACCATTTTAGGTACTTTGAAATAAAAAGCTGTTTATTGTCCAGTAAAAAGTAAATATTTGTTTAGAACTTGCCTTTTTGATGTTTTTTGTGCTGAAATTTTCATCAAGTGATGAAGGCGAATGTCCATGTATTTTTCAATGACACATTTTGTTAGCAATATTATGTGATTTTCCATTGGCCCCTGATCAAATTGATGGAATTGGATGTTCTTAAATATTTCTATGCCAACAAAATGTCTAAGAGCTTTATATGTTAAGTATAACCTTTTTAAACTTTTCGATATCGGTAACTAATTGGGTATTTACTGTGTACGTTTTTAATATTGATTCAATTTTATTACAAATAAGAAGGACATCAGCACTTGGAAGAATAAGACCACCATTGTCCCTTCTTAAAATCCTTCTCTTTGAAATGTTCTGAACATATTATCCTACTATATTTATTAGGAAACCAATTTATTTTCCCTGTTGCCGCTATCCATCTTTCCTTGATATTCGCGTCTTTCGGAAAACTAAAAAAGGTAATTATTTAATTAAGTATATTATGTTATAATAGCGAAACAAAAAAAAAATAACTTAGTACAAGGCTGCAAACTACCTAAATCTATCGATAGTATCGAAGTGCGGCCGGACGTTGGATGACACGAGCTACATCCCTAACTCGCGTCTACTACATGCGGCCGCATTTCGATATTTTTACGTGCTGGATAATATTGTTAACTAAAATATTCATTGCGAAGTCAGTATAAAGCGAATCGCTAAGTGTTTATGTTCAACAAGCAATGTAGACCAAAATTTGCGATTAGAACAAAACTTACTAATTTTCTACTCACTTTCCCTAATAATTTCGTAAACACCGTATGTAATCAAAAATCATTGCTAAACTTGTATTATATTACTTACCAGTGAAATGATATTCCTCTAGAAGTACAATCACGCTTTGTTGAACAGTTTGAACAGTTTACAACACTGCAATAGCCCATTTTTACAATAAAATCTGCATTTAACATTCGATGACGGACCGTTGCAGACTGAGCCGCGAGATCCGAGCATAAGGTTTAAAAGCCAGATACTCGGCATACGTTGCGCGTCCGTTTAACATTTCTATTGCGGTATTATTACTATTTCTGTGTAGGATCCCTTCTGGGTCCGCCTGGCTAGCGACCACACTTTATATAAAGTCTGCCGCCAAATGTTACCGCTCCGGCGGTAATGTGTTCCGGCAATATTGTATAAAGAGCCAGTTCCTTCCTAAACCCGTGTGCTTTCATCTTCGACCTCATCGTCACTTACCATCAGGTGAGATTGAGGTCAAACGCGGGTTTAGTCAATTATAAAAAAAAAAAAAAACCAAATAAATATAATCCAAAAGAAACAACTGGTCATACAAAATCTATTTACTTTATTAATAGACGATATCTTGACATGTCTATGCATCCGTAGCTCTACAAAATCACCCATGGAGCTAAGATCAAAAGCATACGATAACGATTACTGTTTTCGATAAAACATCTTTTCAAATTGATAAAAATCAGTATCGATATTCGAATGACAAGTGTACAACACTATTGTTATTGTTCTGTCTATGTATTTGATTGTAATGAGATGTAGATAATGTAGTAGTGGGTATCGATGGGAAAATAAGAATAGGGAAGGGAATGCTAGTTTCAAATTATAGGTTCCATTTTAGGATTTATTGATTAGGTAATTGAGAAGTATGATGCGAATAGCAATCACTACTTGAATTTTTATTTTGACTCAGTGGCTTTTACTTACACATAACCGTCAGAGACGTTTGAATAGTTTCGGACTCTTTTGAAGTCCTTCATCAGGAATGAGTAAACTTACTTAATATTCATAAATTTAATCACTTGAATTTTAATTTACGGTACTCAGTCGTTAACAATTTATAAAAAAAAAATATGTCTAGATGAAAACTTTATACAAAACGACTAAAAACCATATATGATTGATTTAATTAGCAGATATCATATCTTGCTGGCCCAAAGTTTTTGAAAGGAATGTTAAAATATAGAATGTGGAAATTTTGTTCCTTTTATTAAGTACAAAAAATTAAAAATACAGAAAAGTAACTGCAGAAAAAAATCATTTCATAAAATTTCATCGATACTTTTTATCGATAAGTCACCGCGTCTATTTTTTAAATCTCAGTTCAAATTACTATCGTATTGTTGATAGACTTTTTCATCGTTCGGTTTTTTCTTTTCTCTTTTTGGTGGTCTAATGATTATGTTATTATAGTACGGATGAGTCGGCAAAACGGACAAAACTATGGACAATGGGATGTGTTTCAAATATGTTTGAACTTTTGTATTGTTGATTGTAAAATACGTTATTTTGTTTGAGGTATGTACTTTAAATCTATAATCGTGTAGCTATAACTAAAAGTCATTTTCGAAGTAAAATTTATTTAAAGGGTTTCATAGTATCACATCTTTAGTAGAAAAAGGGACAAGTGCAGATAGGTAGGTACAGCAATTTTACGGGGTAGCTATTTCAAGATATTTTTTACATTTAATATACATAGTATTGCTATAAAATTGTTCCCAATTATAGCCTTTTTAGGAGTTTCGTATATTAAATTGATAAGCATGTATCGATACGAGTTTAAATCAATTCTGTAGTTAAGAGGTACAATTGAATCCTGGTTTTTTATCACTGTTGAGCAAAATTTCACCCGATGGTAAGGTAAGATGAGCTCGAAGATGAAATTACACGAGCTTAGAAAGAATTCGCCTCTTCACATCTCTCACATTCAAATAATCTATGAATGCAAAGCATTAAAATATCGACTTCACGTTAAAATTTATCTGAGTTATAACGTCATCAACGTAAACATTCTCCGAAATCATATACCTATATTTTTCCAAAAATTTGAAATTTTCATTGATGGTCTTCAACTGATTTCGATGAAACTCATATGGGACCAACTATGAAGTATCCTCTATAATATGAAATAAGTTTCAAAATAGATTCATAATTGTCTGAAATATCGTGTAACAAAGACACAAAAAAACATACAGACGTATTGAGAACCTCCTCTTTTTTTGGTTGAAAATTGTATTAAGTCTATCCGTTGCAATAGGGCTAAATGGCGCTTCCTTAGAGGGTGGGAGGAGTCTCTTGCCGCGCCCGCATACGGGGCTTGGGCTTGGCTTGTCCTCGTTGAGTGGGTGCAGCGAAGGTGGGTGTCTCTGACCTTCCGCCTTGTGCAGGTATTGACCGGACATGATTGTTTCCGTCACTACCTGCACAGGGTCGTCCGAAATGAGATGACGACAGAGTGTCAGAGTGGACCTCTCGCTTCCTAGCGTGGTTAAAGCCATGTTAGGGAGTCGTGAGGCTTGGGTGGCCATCACCTCCTTCTGCGAGGACGTAATGTCGCAGAAGGAGGCGGCGGAGTGGTGCCGGGAGGATGACGCCTCTTTGGCACCGATCCATCGTAGGCGAAGGGGAGGACGGAGAAGAAGATACGCTAACCTTCTCCCTCCCGATAGCCGGCTGTAGCGGGTGAGGGGACTTGTTGCGGCCATTAGCGCTATGTGTGGGTAAATGGTCACGTGTATTGGACCATTTCCTACTTGGGAGGTGCTCGGCCAAGGCTGAGTGTAATCTGCCAAGGTTCGCGGGTAATGGTAATGGCGGTAAAGTGAGCCCCATCTATGGTGGATGAAGTACACCTTGAGGTTTTTAGTGGGTAGGTCCGGCTTTCTGCCGGTCGTCATCCCCACATACCCCGCCGTTTCAGCTTGGGTGGTCGGGGACGTGTTTGCAGGTTTTCCTCAAGTAAAAAAAAGGGATAAATGGCGCTGTGTGAATATTTTTTATCATTATTTATTATAGATAGTGGTTTTTGAAGCTCTAACTATACTCTGGCAAATAATTCAATGCAGTAAACTGACAGTTCGAAATGTCAAATAGAAAAATAATGATACCAGTTAAAAACTTCGTAGTGTAAGTACTGAATGAGAATGATTGAAAACGAACGAGTATTTGTCATTCGTTTTGCATAAAATTTTATAGAAATTTATAAATAATTTAATTTGAGCTGTGTTCTATATCTTTATAGTAACTTTAATGAAAATAATTAATTAATTAAAACCGTAACAGTAGAAATAAAATCGACTTTATAACTTCTTGCTTTTTACTACAAAAAAAAAAAAATTATTGCAGTGGCAGAGGGCCATCCTATCCTAAAATATCTCTGTCCCTTAACTGACTTTTACAGTATGCCCGGGAAGAGAAGCAGCTGGTACATTCTATGTTTTTCTTTCGCTCCCAGTCCAGCATGGAAACAAAAGTATCAAAGGTAAAAACCGTTAAAACCGCGCGCGGTAGTTAGTTATGTAATAAAGACATTATGTTACCAATATACGAACTCTGATAGTATTATTTATGGCCTCATAAATATTTTTTAATAATCACAATAGCTCTATACAAGTGTTAGTATATATTTTTGTGAACTATATTTTTTATTAACACAAAACTTAGCTACCAATTTTTAATTAAAATAAATGGCTTCAAGTCGTTCCTATCTAGGTAAATGTAAGAAATTTACGAGCCTCATTAATAATAATTCTACTTCTACTGTTATTAATGACTTATCAGGCCATTTAACAAGAAAAATTGATGAAATTAATATTTTGTAATATATATGTTATTTTCGCTTTAATCGTTTAAAATCAGTAAAAGCGGTAAGTTAATGATGAAGTAGCTTAATTAGTTGATTTATTTTTAGAAAGCTTTCTGCGGGCCTATTACGGTTCTTTCATGACATGACATGATAAACAATATTTCTATCTTAGAGTAATTATTATGCTTTATTCTTACTCTAAGATTTCTATGATACAATGATCATATAATGAATGAACGAATACATATTGCATGCAAGAGGCATTTTGCAATGACAGTTTCAATTATATCATCTATGACTTAAAAACGTCAATTGAAAAAGGTGAGATCGCACCCACCTTTATGATATGTTTGTTTCTTGATTTCATTTGTATTTTTCCGTTTTGAATGATTTCAGAAATAAATAATATATTATTATATATTGAGGTTATTGTATTCAGTGTACATGGCAAGAGCTTAGCTAAGAGATTTCGCCGAGGAGTAACACCAAATAAAGATCGCATGATATATTTTCCTTTAAAGTATTTCATGACATCATCGCATGTTTTTCTGTTTCATGTGCTTTCATAAATCAATACTATATTATTATATATTGAGATTATTGTATTCAGGCAAGAGCTTAGTTAAGAGATTTCGCCGAGGAGTACCTAATACCGAATAATGATCGCGGGATATGTCTTACGTCAAAACTATTTCATGATATCATCGCATGCTTTTGAGATCCATAACAGGCCTGTTGATGTCATAGCTCTATTAGCAGCAGAATAAGTAGTTTAAAATACTATGACTTTTGAAAAAGTCTTAAATACCTACTGACGGCTAGTCTCAATAACATGTTACATTATTTTTTGAACAATTATGAATCGATATATTCCTGTGATGAAGGACCACCTCTGAACTATCCTCTATCACACGGTTATGAAACTGGTGGATTGAGTACTTATTGAAAATACATAAATTTAAAAAAATATGTATAAGTACAGAGAACAGTACTTTGACGACCGTATAGGTACTTCAGCCAAAGTTTTGACGTGAAGTCGGTTTTTTTTATGCTCTGCATTCTTTGATTATAGCTATTGAGGTAACCGCATCCAAATAACCAAAACAGCTCTTCGTCTTTAGTATATTCATTATTGGTGTATGTTTTTACTATTTGGGTAAAAACCATTAATTTATAACCATTAATTAAAATAAATTACCATTAATATCTTAAATTAGCACTAAGATATCATAGATTATACTTATAGTATAAAGATTTTATATTATAAATGTGAAAGTTTGGAAGTATGATGCATGTTAGTTCCTTAATAACGGCAGAACGGCTCAAGGGATGTATGTTTGGCATAGTGAAAATATACAGGAAAAGTTTCTAGTAGGTAATAAACAACAAGATTAAATTAAATACATACATACATACATACATAACCTCACGCCCGTCTCCCCTTGGGGTAGGCAGAGACAAGAGAACACCAATTGCTTCGATCCAGACATACTACTTTCGCTTCCTCCACGTTCATTAATCTTTTCATACATGATCGCCGGTTACGGGTACTTTTAACTAGGCCCTTTTTAAGAACGTCGCCAATTTGATCGGCGTACGTTCGCCTAGGGCGGCCCCTTCCGACAGCACCATCCATTCTTGCTCTGTAAACCTCTTTCGTAAATCTACTTTCACTCATCCTTTCCAAATGTCCAAACCACCGTAGCATACCCTTTTCAATCTTAGTCACTACATCTTCTTTCAATCCGCATCTCTTTCTTATTTCACTATTGCGCACCCTATCACTCAATTTCACTCCACACATGCTTCTCAACGCTCTCATCTCCACAGCATTAATCTTGCTTTCATGTCTCTTCTGCCACACCCAAGATTCACTACCATACATAAATAAGCGTTGGCGCCAAAACTCCCTCAAGTACGGCAAGACGAGCCTTATTTGGTATAGTTTTGCTTGCCATTATCGAGTATATGGCGCCATTAATACAATTTCCTGCTTTTACTCTCCTTTCAATGTCACCTTCACACTTCCCATCTCTTGTAAACAAGGACCCCAAGTATACAAACTCTTTCACTTGTTCCACTTTTTCGTCCCCTATCATAATATTGCATTCCGTCATATCTTCATTCCTCTCCATAACCATGACTTTCGTCTTTCCAACATTCACTTTCACACCTTTTCTTTTAAACGACTCATGCATCACAGTGACCATTTGTTGCAATTCCGACGCAGACGATGCAAGTAGAACCTGGTCGTCGGCGTAAAGCAGAGTTTTGATCACTGTCTCATTCATTTTTAAACCCCATTCAGACTCTTTCAGATCTTTCAAACAGCTATCCATGAATAGGTTGAACAGCCATGGAGACGCTACACAGCCCTGTCTAACACCGCGATCGATAAACCATTCTGTGTAGTCATCATTCAACCTGACACAAGCACTCGAGTCCTTATATAAGGATTTGAGTGCCCGTATCAAGTCACTGTCCACCCCAAACTCGGATAGTGTTGACCAAAGTTCATTCCTCATCACACTGTCATACGCCTTTTCCAAGTCAATGAAGCAGCAGAAAACCTTTCGGTGTTTAGCCAGAACCTTCTCGGTTACTGATCTTAAGGCAAAGACTTGATCCGTGCATCCCATCCCCTTTCGAAATCCCGCTTGCACATCCCAGATCTTGCTTTCTGTTTCATCCATCACTCTTTCGATTAATATCTTTGCATACATTTTGCCCACAATACTCAAAAGGCTAATGCCACGGAAGTTTTTGCATTCCTGCTGTGACCCCTTTCCTTTATAAAGTGGCACAATAACGGCCTTGCACCAGTCGCCTGGAACACGGCCGGACCGCCAACACTTATTAAAAAGCTGGTACAACAGGTTTGCAGTGACACTTTCACCCGCCTTGAGCATTTCGGCATCTATTCGATCATACCCTGCCGCTTTACCCAATTTCAAACCTGCCATTGCTTTCATAACTTCTTCCATACTTATCTCACTTTCACGATTGGCCACACCACTCGAAGGTGAGGGCCTACTTTCCAAAACATCACTCGCACTTCGTTCAAATAAATTCTCGAAATATTCTTTCCACTGATTCATAATATCTTCATGCTCACTAACAATATTCCCATCCTGATCTCTTAATACGCCCACTTTCGAGTCTCCAACCTGCCCTCGGGCTCTTCTGACTAAGTGCCAGAACAGTTTGGAATTGGCTCGAAAGTTTTCCGAGAATTTCTTATCAAGCTTGTTCTTACATTCTTCTTTCTTTTTGCTTACAATATCTTTCACAGTCTTTCTTAATCTATCATACTTTTCTTTTGCTACTCTTTCATCATCATTCAAGTCATCTCGTATTCTATTTCTGCCCCTCACAGCTAGTAGATCTAGCCACGCTTTCTTCTTTTCTAATACACAACCTTTCACTTCATCATCCCACCACTCGTTCTTATCTCTTCTCACATTCTTCTTCACACTTACCCCACATATTTGGGTGGCCGTTTCTACGATACCATTCTTAAATCTACTCCAATATTCTTCTATCTCGCAGTCTTCATCATTCAATAGCGGTTCCAACCTTTCTTTCAGTTCCAACTTATATTTCTCACGGACAGTCTCATCTTGCAAATTTTCGACTTTCACTCTTTTCCTTCCAGACATACGTACCTGTGGGCGATGTCGCCATTTTTTGAGCAGACCTGCTATTCTTGACACCACAAGAAAATGGTCGCTTCCGACATTTACTCCACGGTACACTCTCGTATCCTTAACTTTCGTTCTCAATCGTTCATCCACTATTACAAAGTCAATCATACTTCTCTCAGACTGTCTCTGCCATGTATACATATGAATCATTTTGTGACTAAACATAGTGTTAGTCACCACAAGCTTTCTCTCCAAACATACATCTAACAGACTTGTGCCATTATCATTTATTCTTTCGTCACCAAAATTACCTAACACCCTTTCATACCCATTAAATTAAATCAAAAATCATTTTCGTATCAGAAATGCAAACTTACATACAAATATTACCTAGATATTCGATGGGCAAGGGCTAGTAACCCTTTTTAAATTATACTGAAAAAAAAAATTCAAAATGAAGCTAGATTATGATCACAAAAAAAGTCACACTATTTACAGCGTTGATTCCATGCATATTTTTCTTATGGTCCCTACACACTGTCTCATTAATCGGTATTATCTAAGGCCGGTATCAACTCGATATCGTCGGTATCGCATCTCGAACGCATCTTTGTTGCGTTCAAAATAATGCCGTGTAGCCTAGGTGCGGTGACAGAGAGAAAAATTATCTATGCTTGCCAATGGGCTTCGTGTGTTTCCATTAGACTTGTTAAAATCGGTACGTTATAGGATTTTTTTATGTGGTTTCGTTTACTAACTACTATTTGCAGAATTTAATTTAATTTAAAGTAAATCGTAAAAAATTACGTATTTTAATGAAGTTGTTAATAATGTTAAAGTCATATTTGAAGACAACTTATGTGAAAGATACAATAAAATGTTTTTTTATCTCTCATATAAGTTCAAGCGAAACATTTCAGCTTCAAAATCTTTGTATACCTCTACGTTTATTCTGTATTTTTGTTAAAATATAATTTTTCATGCTTTTGTATCATTTTTATATAATATTTATCGTTTAATTGAATGTCACAACGGATTGAAAAATCTTAATAATATTATAAATGTGAAAGTTTGGATGTATGGATGTTTGTTCCTCTATAATTCGAGAACAGCTCAACGGATTTGGATGCAATTTGGCATAGTGATAGTGTACAGTCTGGAAAGCCGAAATTCCCACGGAATCGAAATTGCGCCGGTAAAACCGCGCGCAAAAGCTAGTATTCCATATAAAAGATTCATGAGTATAGATCAATCTAATGTCCAGTATAGATTCAATTCTAAGTCTAATCTTTACAAATCTTACTGATAAAATCTAAGTCTTGTGTAAAGATTTAAGAGGCTCTGGAATCTATTTATGTTCCTCGGTTATATCAAGATTGGTTATATTGGCGTAATTCAGTTAGAAAGAATAAGCAAATACATTCAAATTTATAATAATAAATATTATTACCCTCCTTTGCGTGCCGCAGCCGGGTACAAATAAAGCTATAATATGTTCAGTCGACGAAAGAAAAATAAAGCGTACGTTTAATTTTTCTTTCGTCGACTGAGACTTGAGGAAATACGATAATTGAAACCCAACAATGGAAACAGGCATCAAACCGGCTAAATCGCTTAATCGGCTATTCCAACTATTAGTGTGATGTATAGTTACATTATATTAATATATGTGTGCCATCCAAAGCTTAAACGATGTCTCAATCTATGGAAACATATATTTTTTATGTAAAGAAAGTCTGTTTATCATTATATTTATTTTTAGAAGAGTTTAAGAGCGATAGGAGTTTAGTTATGGGTTTGTACGATGAAAAAAATTGTTTGGTATTTCAACTTTTGGTCTATACCTACAATACAATCAAAACAATATTATAATTTTAATAAAAATATTGCCACTGTGGTACATTGGTTGAATATTCGCCTGCGGTGTGAAATGTGGGTTCGAGTCCTAGCTAGACAAGTCAATATTGGAAACGAACTTGCCCGTTTTTTGTTATTATCTTAATACGTTTTTTGAATCAATATATAATCTCGTATATTCTGACGTACTTAAAGCCCATTTCATATACAGGGCAAACTGGATCGGATCTTGGTGTTTACCACTTAGTGCCACTATGCAGTTCAATTAATGCTTTCTAAAAATCTAACCTACCGATAAATAATAAAACTTAATTTCATAGTTTTAGTTTATTAGTTTATACTTATACAGACGTGGTCGCTAACTATGGGCCTTATAAACAAGCTTAGAGTCGCTCAGCGGGCAATGGAAAGGGCCATGTTCGGAGTTTCCCTGTGGGATCGAATCAGGAATCAGGAGATTCGCAGGCGAACCAATGTCACCGACATAGCCAGAAGGATTGCAGAGCGGAAGTGACAATGGGCAGGGCACATAACTCGCAGAACAGATGGCCGGCAGGGCAGAAAAGTTCTTACGTGGCGGCCACGTACTGGGAGACGCAGCGTAGGCAGGACCCCCCCACGATGGACCGACGACCTGGTCAAAGTCGCCGGTAAGTGCTGGATGAGGGCGGCGCGGGACCGAGCGACGGGAAGACCTCGGGGGAGGCCTATGTCCAGCGGTGGACGTCTACAGGCTGTGTATGATGATGATGACTTACACAGTTAACATATTTAATGTGATTGTTTTTATTTTAAAGTCCTGATTGGTATTCTGTTGGTTTTGTTCCGTGTCAGCCTATAATAGCCGCCCCTGGATAAGTGTGTGGTAAAAGACAACTGATCTGAGTGGCCCCTGGCTAGTTGTAGGACCTGGCTAGGTATCAATCTTCATATTAAATGTAAATATTTATAAAGAGTGAGTTCCTTCTTATATATCCGTGTGCCTTCTTCGACATCATCTTCGATATAAAGATTATTTTAACTTTGATATGCATGTATCTATACTAATATATAAAGCTGAAGAGTTTATTTGTTTTAACGCGCTAATCTCAGAAACTACAAGTGGGATTTGAAAAATTCTTTTTGCATTTGAAAGCCCAACTCTTGAGGAAGGTTATAGGCTATATTTTATCCCGAAATTCCCACGGGATCAAAAGTTACGCGGGTAAAACCGCACGCGGTGGCGAGTTTGTGAATAAAGTAATAGTAGAAGTAATATCGAACCAACTGAATTATGGCCCATGTTGCTGAAAATTCGTTTGAAACTGTCAAACTTGTAAGGTCTATCGCGTGTAATACACTTAGGACATTTTATAATTCTGAACTCAGTAAATGTCAGTGTCGAATGAAATGATGACAAGTTCGTCACCAAGGAAACCTATCTTCAAGCGAATTTCGACCTACTGCCATTTATACGGTTTGCCAAAATGGGCTTATGGTGGGTCATGAATTCAAGATTCAATTGGTTCGATAGTACATATTATTATCAGCTGTCTAGTGCTAAGTATACAAGCCTGTGCGTATACTCTTAACTGTGCAATGATTACTAGGTAAGTATAAAGAAATGTAATTACCTAATTTGATTTTTTAACTGCAGCACGTTCTAAAAATCCTGGTGTTTCCTTCCTTTTCAAATAAGAAGCTAATACTGAAATCAACATTAATCCATCATGATATATCATGAGATGAGATATTTTGATCCTTTGATACTGAGGCGATCAATCCTGTACCGAAGTTAAGATCAATGCATATTGGAGCTTTTTATGAAAAAATATCGAATTTATTTTTGCATCTTTTAATATCTAAAATTCTTTTAAAATGTAAATAAATATAGCTACGTTAAAATACGGTTAAAAACGACTTTATTGTAACTAGCTTTTTCCCGCGCAATTTGGAATCCTGCGGGAATATGGGGATTAAAAGTAGCCTATGTGCTATGAATTCATTCAACAAATTTCATTCAAATCCGTGGAACCGTTCTGCCGAGGAACAAACATCCAAACTTTCGTATTTATTAGTAAGATAAGAAGATACATAATTGATCTAAATAGTTTAAACTTTAGAATAACATTGTTTTAACAATGATCATGTTTATATTGTTCATTTGGTTATTAGAAAAATAAGTATAAATAAAACCGTATCTTTGCAAGAGTCCTAAACAATGAAATCCAGTTATTTAATTTGAGCTTAAGTAAAGGATAGATTAGGTAAATAAGATAGTGCATAAGGGATTTGATATAATATTATAGAAAGAGAAAGTCAATTTTTTACAAATTTAGGATATCTATCAGTGACTAAAAATAAGAATCAAATACTTAATAAATAAACAAGACACAAAAATAAAAATACCCGAACAAAACACAATTAGCTCTGATAAAACCCAATGAAATATCAATGGGGAAATCAATCAATTAATTAGATTGACAATTCTAATTGATCAACCGTCCCATGTGTTTGGGCCTTAGTAAAAACGAACGGACACTAACAGACATTTTGGCAATTTTGTAAAAGCTAACCACGCCCTTTTCCGATGGACAAGCCGAGTCTACAGCGTAGAGCTAGGAATATTTAGATCTGGCTGGATAATTTTAACTAAAACTTTGGAGACTAAGGCTTGTATTATAATGGCAGATTTGAAATATTGAAACAGTAGTTGTCGGCTTAGAATAATAATCCCCATTTGTTGGTAGGATCCTTTCAGATATCTCCCCGCTCTTACAGGTTCTTATGGGGTGCGTCCCCCATACACGTCTTAAATGGAGGCTTAGTGAACCAAGACTGACTTCGAAATATAGTTCTTAAACAGAGAGCTCAAAGGACATAATGATTTACCAATTTGATATAAACGCTTGTAATTAGCATACTGATAAACATCTGTAATGAAAGTGTGTGTTAGTCTGTCAATGGTCTAGCAGGAAATTATAACCCTTGTTTCAATGGGCCACTATGCCTCCAATTTTGAATGTGACCGTACTTTAAAGTGTTTCATTTCGTACAATAACTGGTTCTTCATAAAATATTACCGCTATATTAGAGTAGATATTTGGCAGATTTTATGTGAAGGGTGGTCGCTAGCCCAGAAGTTCCTGATGGAGTCATACCACCAAGTGGGAACCACAAGGGAATTCTTGCCTTTTAAGACAAGCGTACCGTACTCTGAATAAGATATTTTGGATTTATCTTATACTATGGTCGCAGCAGTGATTTAAAGCTGAAACTTAAGGGGTAACCCACAATGCTTGTCACTCGGCTAATTTGTCATTTCATTAGATTAGCCCATACGCTAATACAGGAGTAGGTAAAAGGCTTTTTTTAATAATACAATGAATTTGACAAAAAAAGAAAAAAAAACTAGTATTCATGTTTTCTCGAAAGGTTAAGGTACTTAATATGTTTTCTGTTTGTCAAAATATTTATCAAATGAAATTAAGTATTTTATAATACATTGTACAGCAGGGACCGGAAAACCCCTTTATTTGATTAAGCCTGTTGATAGGGTAACCCTATCAAAATCTTACCATATGGAAGTGTAACCCTATTGATATGGTAAGCCTATCGACGTGGTAACACTTTGAACACTAATAATAATTGTACAGTTAAGACGATTTCAAAATAAAAGTTAGGTAACTCGTTAATTAACCTCCTTTTCTTTCTCTAAATTATTAAACCGCACACTTATTTTAATTTTAGTTGTGAAATTTAAACGAAAAGTAATTTAAATCGCCATTACTTTACATTATTAGGTCACGTCTAAAACTTTTAACGGCAGAATCAATCGCTGACGCCTCGAAATGGCTACTTCCGGTCCCGAGCCAAGATGGCCGACGCGATGTTTCCGCTAAACGTCAAACTTCAACCAAAAATGCTTTTGATGTTCTGTAAACTGATTTTTGTTACAAAATAGCTTACTGATTGATTGAATTTGAGAAGGGATTTTATTTTTGTTTTTTATTATAGACTTGTTGTTGCCCGCAGCTTCGTCCACGTGGTCAATGGAAATAAATAATTTTACAGGAAAAAGTAGCCGTTGTCCTTTACTGCTCTCCTAAGGACACACAAACTTCTATAAACACATCTTTCGTAGTTGGTTGGTAGTTTTGGTGTAAAAAGTCAGCGTGAAAGACAGACTTGGTTTCCACTAGTTTGTTTTTCATTTTTTCTGTGACAAGTGACTATTAAAATGTTGTAGACTTATAAAATGTAATAATTGTTTCAACGTATCGCGGTTATTTTCACTGTGATTCAAAGAAGGAACTAGTCAGACTGCGATCATGGTGCTTGTAACAGCATCGAAATATAGCACGATTGAAATAAAAATCAGAAATCGTGGTAAGAATCCCGAATATAAAGTGTAGTCACGAACGTAGCATGAACGTAGAAGAGTCATTTGGCGATTGACTTAATCTATACTAATATATAAAGCTGTAGAGTTTGTTTTTTTTTGTTTGTTTGAACGCGCTAATCTCAGAAACAACAAGTGGGATTTGAAAAATTCTTTTTGCATTTGATAGCACAACTCTTGAGGAAGGTTATAAGCTATATTTTATCCCGAAATTCCCACGGGATCAAAAGTTACGCGGGTAAAACCGCTCGCGGTGTCTAGTATTAAAAAATATTTTTTCACGCTCACTAAACCCGCATTTGAACTTGATCCCATCCGAAGGTAAGCAAAGATGCGATCACAGATAAGAAGACATGACATGATGAGGAGAGACTTAGGAAGTAATTGATTGATGAAAGATTACCGGAATATGAAATATGGTGTACCTACGACCGGCTGGTGTAGTGGTAACATACATTAACCCAGGACGGGTTCGAATCCCGGAGGCGGCGGATATCGGTGTGATGAACACAGCTCTTCACCGTCAACTTGATGACGGTGAAGAGTTTATGACTTGACTGCTAATATCTGTGTTCATCACACAAATATCCGCCGCTGCCGGGATTCCAACCCAGGACCTCTGGCATAGAAGGCAATGTATGTTACCACTACACCAGCCGGTCGTCATAGGTAACTAAGACTTGTAAGGTAAGTAAGGTAAGGGCAGACTAATAAATAATCTACTATAATTACATACATACACACATAAGATCACGCCTGTATCCTTTCTGGGGTAAGCAGAACACCAGGGGCTATAAAACCATCTGATATCACGTTTAACAAAATTTGGAGGTATTATAATGATGGAAAGAGACTTTTGCAGTGCCTAGCGACCAGAAAAACCTCAATTAAATCTCTGTCCCTTAACTGACTTTTACAGTATGCCCGGGAAGAGAAACAGCTGATACATTCTTTGTTTTTCTTTCGCTTCTAGTCCAGCATGGAATTTATTTCTAGCTCCTCTCCACTCACAATGTAACTAATCCCGTATCAATTAAATAGTTACTCCACAGATAATATTACCACGTCATTGAACCACAGACAAAAATAACGCACACACTTCGAAACTGACAGTCGGTGACGTTTGTGAAATGACGGATAATACAAATGGCCGACGATACTCGCACCATCATTAATTTTTCCACACAACTGTACTTACAAATTAAGAAACCTGCCCATTTATAAATGAACAAAGCCCCGAATATATCAAGTGACGGACTTAACAAAAGATATAGACTTTCTCATAATGATTGTACAAAAGAGTGAAAAGAATGTATGGAGTACAAGAAGAATCGTATTAATTTCTTGTGTTTTTCTTTTTATTTGGGGTCAATTTTTGTTTCCTGCTGTACATGTTTCGGCTAAATCAAGGGTAGATTAAAATGGAACGGATGTTACTTCAACACTTTATTTTGTTGACTGTACTTTTGTGTGTTGGATGGGTGTATGCAGATTGTTTCAACGGTATAATTTTTTCTGTAAAGTTTACATGTTACTGGACTTTATTTCAGATAATCTTAAAGAACTATGTAGGTATGTATATAAAATATGTAAAATTCGCTTAATTTATGAGGTAACTAATATATAAAAATCGAGACACTTCAAAATTGTCTACATTAACGTTTATTTATACAAGCACAGAAATCATTAAGTCTTGATTAAAAATAAATGTAGTGCAGGTAGTTTTACAAATAAAATTTTCAAATTCGTCAAAAAGTTGATAATTGATAGAATATTCTTCAATCGACATTTAATATTAATCCACTTTCTCTGCGATCCAACTCTGAACGCATATCACTAAAATAAACCAACTTAGAGGTTCTCAATGGCCTCCTTAAAATGTTAACACTGCCCTTGGCAAAGATTAATCATCATAAAATTAAATTAAACCAGATAATATCGTCCACAACCATCCCCTTCAACATTGTGATGGTGGTGTAAGCGATCACAACATGCAATCAGTTTCCTTATTCAGCTGCATAATGCCGTCCATCTTTTAACACTTCTTCGCTATTGTATGAATCGTCCCTTTATACCACAGTTCGTTTATCGATACGTAATGCTGGCTGTTCGAAAGGCGTTTTTTTATTTAAATTCTCAAACTAAGTGAGAAGCCTTTGGGAGATGTTACAGAATGAAATATAATATTACATATGGTATTAATATTAATAATATTGATTCTGTTTTACACATAAATCTTGATGATTAAGTTCCCTATACCTAAGGTAAAATAAATTAACAAATTCTAAATAGTAGTAGATTATTATGCAACTAAGAAGAAGTCAAAAAGTGCTCGTATCAAGTTAAAGTACACTAATTAGCACTATAGGTAAGTAATTTAAGTTGAAACAAGTGGGAAAGAGAGCAAGATAAACAATGTTCGTAAAGTTAAAATAGAATAGAATAGAAATACATTTATTAACGGACAACACATAACAATAGTTAGAACATACAAAAGAAAGAAAAAGCACAAAGCATAAAAAGTTCATCAACATTCTTATTTTCTGGTGTAAGCTACAAGTAATCATTAAGTTTAATTTAAATATCGATATAATATATGATTGAAGCAAACATTTTCACCATAATATTAATAATAATATACTCTTGCCCTGATCCCAGACCGACTGGTCAAATTGTCGGGTCTTTCCGCCGAAATGCGTGGAGCTTTTAATATAAATAATAATAATAATATACTCTTTAGGTAATATAGGTATGCAATCAATATTTATCAAATTTCGAGGGATAGGCGAGAAACACGGGCCTTTCAACATTTTCTCAGTCTAAAATAACCAGTTTTAATTTAACTCAACAATAATTAGTCTTGCCTGCTAAATTAAAGACGCACGTTCAAAAACCGCTCCACGAGTAACCAGCTTTACCCCAAAACCTGCTGACCCGCGCTTTCTCACGAGCTTCCCGACCCGAGCCTCGCTATCAATCAATCGATAACTATTAAATCGATTTATAATTGCATTTAAATACCCCGCCGATTATGAATAATCGATACAATCGAGTTGTAGAATCGATTATAATCTGTCTTACGTTGAAAAAGAAGGTAGGATAATACTGCTTTGTGATAAATGATTTGTCTTATGCTATACAAAGAATTGGTGTAGACAGGTTTATTAAAGGGTTTTGTTTCTTAAGAGAGCATGAGATATTCAAAAATCATTACTGTAGCTATCTTTAAAAAAAGACTTGTTAAAAATCTGAAACGATTATAATAAATAAAATCACCCTACCATGACTCGAACCTGGTACACCCGCTTGCCGGACGGGTGGTCTTCGCTCTAGTCATTTTGCTGGCGATGTATTAAAGCAGTCTGTCGAAAATTTGGATTGCTAAAGCGCCAAAAAAGTGCTCAGATCGCTACGAAACCTAGATAGATCGACGCAGAAAAAAAAATGCTGTCGGACATAACTCAATATGGCCAAATTGGCGCATTAGCATTTTATCCTTTCCACTGACGATATGTTTTCAGATCTTTAAAAATAATTGAAGATTATGAAATGCAAAAAAACATAAAAGTATTACCTATTTGAAAAGCATGTTGTTTTAAAGCCAGCCAAGAAAAGCGATCTGCACAGCCTTTCTAAACCCACTAGCTGTCACTCCGATCATGTTTAGTGGGTATTAGAAGTCGTTACTGAAGTGATTGATGAAGAATCACCGGTGATTTACCGGTAAAAGTCGATTGGATCAATTAGATGACATTTGAGTAAACTCTGACATTGTCTTTTAAAAGCATTTCATAATGTAATAAAATAAAACAAGTAAAAGACATAAAATAGTGGCAGCAGGCCATACATGATTTTAGTTGATGTAATTTTGTAGCGTTTAACAAACAAAAACATATTAGTCTATTTGGAATTCTTTCCTGCGGGGCTAGCATGCTACCGTCGACAACGATAAATCGGGCCTTTAATCGATATTTTCTTAAATTATGGTATTTAGTGTATGTAATTTATTAAGATTATGACATATTTGGTTCTGTGGTCTTAATCATGGTATCAAATCGAGTAATTCTATCTATTATGGTGCGCATATCAGCTTACATAATAGGATAAAATAAGAAAATAATATTTATCTTGTCGATTCGACTATTTATCGACGATTGCATTGCAAAAAATACTGGTAGACGAACGTTACACGAAAAGATATTGCATTTTGAATATTATATCTTTTGTATGTCTTTGGCACTTACAATTCAATTTTTGGAAGAATTTCGTTTATTTTAAAAACGCTACACACTTGTAACCAATGTGTTGAAAATTCGTAGAAGAATAAGTTATTGAGATAAGTGATGATTAGATTTCTATATGCTCATTGTTTCGCGTAACTAAGGATCCGTCTTTGTTCTTTATGCATATTTTTGACCTCTAATATCTGTATTCATCACACAAATAACCACTACCAGGGTTGACCTCTGGCACAGTTAGATTATCACTTCACCAGCCGGTCGTCTCATAAAGTTTACCGCGAAATATCGCTCCTGCAGTGATGTTTTATAAAATTATTTTATGGTGTGCCAGTTACTTTCTAAGTCAGTGTGTTATATCTTTGACCTTATTGACACTTATTACCATGTGCGGTGAAGTCGTCGTGGCGCCGTGGTTACTGTGTGTATCACACGATATCACAGGTTAAGCTACGTTCGGCGCGGTCGGTACCTGGATGGGTGACCGCCGACCGTTAATTTCTCACGACCACTTCCGTGCTTCGGAGGGCACGTTAAGTAGTCGGTCCCGGGTGCTGTATAATTGTATGCAGTAGTCGTTAGGGTTTGTCAGAAGCAATCTAGGCGCCCTGAAAATTCTGGCATCCACCACCCAGCACTGGGCCAGCTTGGTGGATTATGGCTTATACCTCCTTTTCACCCAGGGGAGAGACTCATGCACTCAGTGGGCTCATTACAAAGAGTTGTAATGATGATGATGATGACCATGTGCAATTGAGTCCAAATACGATTTAAGACAGAAATAATTAAAATAAATATTTAAATCTATTTGTCACTTAACCTAATTCTCTGCCAAAATTTATGATTCTAGATCAACAAAAAACTATAGCTTTCGATCAACTAACGAGCTTCATAATTTTAGATATGCATGCAGTATAAATTGCTATATCTTTTAATAACTTTCACCAAGTATTTTGATTGATTTATATCTCTATTCCAAAAGACTGCTTACCTGATTATTTAAAAATAATTTCAACTTGATACCTCTACGGGTTCCTAAGATAAAGAGTCTTCACAGATGGACACTCAGACGGATAAAAAAGTAATTCAACTCGGACCTCATACGTACATACCCCTAGAAACAAATTAATAAAATACCTAAAATAATATTACCAAAGCCCGAATAAGATACAAAATCAAAAACTCCTTAAACTGTATTCCAAAATCAAAACAAACAAAACCGCGGGCAAAGCCAAGCAACAAAAGTGAAATTCGAAATTTCGCAAAGTACACTGACCGTCAAAAGTGCTTAAGAAACAAAAGAAATGTATCTACCTTTTTCGTCATTTCTTTAGCAAGTAGGTATCCTATGCCAACAGACCTCGTTGAGAGTTGCCGAAGTGCTTCGTCTTTGAGTATTGTTTGATGGATGGCCTCAAGAAGTTATTAATGGCGTGTGGTGCTAACCTTGTCTACAGGGTGTTGAGATGTTTTTATTGTTAATATGAATAGTCGAAATATGTTTGGTTGATTATTTCGGGTCGCTTAGGCATTAAATTGGCATAATATAATAAATGGATTATTGACGTTATTGTATATGAATAAATAAAAATAAAATACTCCTATTTTAGACGTAGTCGATGTCTATTTTCTATTTACAACTACTGAACATTTATATTAGTTAATAATATTTCTTCTATGATATTAAAACTATCAAATTTAGCTAGTGTTATTAAAACAGCACTGTGGTACTTGGGAGTCTAGCACCTTCTAACTGAGATCCAACCAGTTCAAAAATTTTGAAGTTGTGCTGGGATCGGACTTAAAGGACCTAAGTTCCTCCACCGGAATACTTTGCGGAGGATTTAAAATAAAATAATTTAAGCTCTAATATCATACAACAGTAAGAAATGGAAACAGAACTGCCTACTTTTTCCACTGGAGGCGCTGATTACACTTAACCTATCACAACTGTCAAATACCATAATAAAAGTTAATTTTATAGTGTTTTTTTTTCAAAAATTAGAAATGTATCATTGCGTAGTCATAAGTTTTATAGAAAATGGATACCACAGTTTCTCCGAGGATATACACTTGCGAAAGTTGTTTATATGTACTTTATTTAAACTTTTGTGTAAATGTACATAGTACGGTCCACATTTTCCACATTTTGATTCAGTAAAACAATATATTATATAGATTTACCGCAAAAAATAACACTGAACAAGCAATTTCGATAACAACTTGTTCAATTGACAGTTTGTCTTGGGTCATGCCTATGAAGCGACATCTATGTAAAGATTTTTCTTTTCTTCTCCATTGAAAAAATGTTTTTAATTTTAATTGTAAATAGATAATGGTCCTGGTATTTCCGCTTTTAATTACTCCTTTTAAATACTCCAATAACAATAACCTTTTGCTTCCATAAAGTGGGCTCTAAGTAAAATAATCTCAAGCATAAATCAACAAATGGGAATTCATTTAAACTCATCAGCTACCTAATTAACTAGGCTTAAAGGTAATAAAACGCTGTCATTCAATAGAGTGCCTAGTGCCATTAGTGAAGTTTGCTCCATAATTTGGCTGATTGAAAGCATGCCACGTAATTTAAAATCAGATAAATGTTTTGTCACCATAGAAATAGTGTATGGTAAACAAATGGTAAAGCAACTTGAATACATCGGTTGCTATGCGTTCTATGCACATTTTTTATGAAAAAAAGTATTATAAAATGTAAAATATTTGGCATAAATATTTAGTAACAATTTAAATAATCTGATAATAATTATATTCCAATCGATATGATTTTGTTTTCTTATATCAATATATCGATGAAATGATACTTTATGGGCATCCTGTATATCTGGATGACCGTCCCCAAATGATCTATAATGAAATATCACTGCGTCGTTGTTTCCTTAGTAAAATATGGGGAATTTCGACCTGTTACCTTAAACGAGGTACAACAATGGTGGCCCAGATACAGATAAATGTGTTTTCATAAGTAATATTAATATTTGAGTTTATGGATTGGTTATTGAAAATAAGTTAGTGAATTATGATTTGTGTTTATAATTTTTGTATGTTGGTGTAATAATCGGTATCTTCATCCCGTAGGACTTCTTGTTTAATATAGTAGTGTATACAGAAGTCATTAAGGGTGGTAAGAAGCCATTTCGACCTCCTTTAAATTCCATAGGCTGGTGTAGTGGTATTATAGTGCGCATATTAGCTTACATAATAGGATAAAATAACAAAATAATGTTTATCTTATCGATTCGACTTTTTATCGATGGTTGCATGCTAGCCCTGCAGAGGTCCTGCGGGGAATGGATATTTGTGTGATTAACCCGTAATATATTAGCCGTCAAATCATGGATGTTTTATTTATATTTAATTTTATTTCCTAATATATTCCGTTACTGACTGTTTGACTGACAGACCACGTAGAGACATTATATACGGGGCGTAAAGAACTATTTGTAACATATATTTCTTAGCGAAAGCGGGGATGCACAGAGAAAGAAATTCTTAAAATTCCCACGGGAACGGGAATTATAGGACTATTTAGTTTGTATGAAAAACTTATTTCTCGAGAGTACCAATGTTGGTATAAAGGTTCTTCAATGGGTATCTGATGGAATTATCGAAGGAATTTCTGAAATTCCCACAGGAAGGGCGTATAAATTTGCATGCAAAAGTCTTTACAGCATACATTCATTAATTATGTAGGTATTTCTTAAGTTTATTAATCAGTAATTTAGTATACATAACACAAGTTTACATAAAAGGATTTTTTTTGGTATAGATAGTGTGAACGTTAGAAAAAAATATTTATTTACATACATACATAACTTCACGCCTGTATCCCTAATGGGGTAGGCAGAACACCAAAGGCTATAAAAACCATCTAATGTCACGTTTGACAAATTTGTAGGTATTATAATGATGAAGAGAGACTATAGCAGTGACATGGGGTCAGCCTGTCGCCCGCAAAAACGCCAATGAATCCTCCATCCCTTAACTGACTTTTACAGTTTGCCCGAGAAGAGAAGCAGCTGGCACATTCTATGTTTTTCTTTCGCTCCCAGTCCAGCATGGAAGCAATTCATTTATTTGCTTGTGTTTATTCGTTTTTCGTCAGGACATACTCATGACCTGTGATAGTAAATATTTTGATGGTTTATACAAAAAAATATTAATCTTATCCGGAAGTCTACAATGTTAAAACATCTCTCCCAGAATAATAAGTTTATGTCAGAGAAATCTTTTTTCGGTTTATACGAACTTAAAGATTATTTATTTATAAATACCAATGTTATTAAATAAATAAGTTTAAATGTTTACTTGTCCATATATATCACAATTTACGATCTACTAAATCGCTGTACACCATACCTACACGTGAGAGTATCAGAAATAACGCGCATAATAGTTTGATAGGTCATCACATAAATCTAAAATGCCTCTTATGTACATGAAGTAATGTAGATAATAAATTAACGTAAATCAAATACAAAGCCTGCATAAATACCTTGTATTAGTAAATGTTTTTAATTTTATTGAAAAGTTTTAGTTCATTGATAGAAGAAAAGGTACTTAAATAAAAAGGACATTCTGGATAACCGATCGTCGATTTAAAATAAATAAATAAAAATAAAATCCCCAATCACACCTACTAAATGGGCACAATGTAAGCATAGCTTGTGTTATGGATAACATGTAGCGAACTAGGGGGGAACCTAGAATATAAATACATAAATAGATAAACACCCAGACACGGAACATTTTTTTTCTTGTTCCGTGAGGGAATCGAACCCGCAACCACTTGCGTCTGAGGCAGATAGGTTCACCCATCGCCAAAGTGGTCAAAACAAAATTCAAAAAGCTTTATTAATGTTAGGAATTTCACAAATCACTTGATGAAGTCAGTCATCACATACTTCGGCTTTAACTAGTTGTTAAATGAGATATTACAGTAGACCAAGAGACAAAAAAAGCCGGCGGAAAAAAACTCTTGGCACTCTTTTTCAGTCAGCATTATATGAATTAATACAAATAGGTACAGTACAAAAAGACCGTGACATGAAAAAAAACAAACACAAGACAGCTAATTGTGAGAGCCAATGTCATGCCACAACCAAATTGCTTACCTAGCAGGTGCAATGAGCTATGGATGCACCACAGAACAGTTAAAAAAGGTTTTTAACTGTTCTGTGGGACGCACAGTACGAACATGACAAACTGGGACCAGATCACCAGAGTATTTGAACAAAAGTGGAATAAAATAGTCATAGTATCATTAGCAAAACGACCTGGCACCGCTAGTAGCACCCGTTCACGAGTATAACGCAAGCACCAGCCATCACCCTCCTCAACCATATTTTAGGGAAGAGGATGACCCGATACCCGACGCTACCACTAGCCATGCTGCCTGACGGAGCATGACGTTCTTGCTGTTGTCTTGACAAGAAAATAAGTGAGTGGGTCAGTCACCAGTATGTCATATGTACCTATACCGCACAGCCAAGCCGTAAACAAAATTATTAAGTAATTAGGTCGTCGAGAAAATAAAAAAATATTGTTGAAATGATGAAATCCAATGAATTCTATTGCCATATATCGTCGCTCCGGCCACGGTGATACTATCTACAGTACTTCAACTTCATAAAAACGGACGAAACGCGAGCTATACCTACGCGCCTCGAACTCGGCATGCGCTCGGCATGCGGCCAGTCGCGACTATCAGCATACCGAAACAGTTTTTGATGTAGCTTTACATTAAAATGCGGATTTTTTATTCTTTACGATTTAATAATGTCATTTCGTGCGTCTCAGTCGAGGCTCAAGTATTTTTCGGTTAATTTATTATTGATTTGTTATTCAAACGTAAATATGGTGTTTTGACCAAAAACGCATTTTTGTTAAACACTAAATCTACTCAGGTTTATACTCAGGCATCACAAAGTATTTTATTTGGTTATACATATAAAATAAGTTTATTTTTTTAAATCCCCAGACAATCACACCAACTACGTGGCCCCACCATTACTACAGCATAGCTTGTGTCATGGGTTACCTCGTAGCGAACTAGGGCGGAACCTAGGATATAAATACATAAATAGAAAAACACATTAAACATTATTTTTTTCTGTTCCGTGCGGGATTCAAACCCGCGACCACTGGCGTCTGAGGTAGATAGTTACCCTATCACCAAAGTGGTCGTCACATAACTAAATGTAAGTAAACACAAAGTAGGCAAATGCAATTAAAACGCCCGCCTTCAGGCAGCCCCATTGCATGTGAACGTAGCGCGGCGCTGTATGCATTCATTTCAAAGATGCGGCTTAGTTGAAATACTGTATAGGTAATTATTATCGTGCTCCGGCGGTGATGATATCTGCCAGCAATGTGTCATCTTTGACCCCATCATCACTTACCATCAGATGGAATGTCAAACGCGAGTTCAGTAATCTTAAAAAGACGTCGTTTCTTCAAACTAGCATTTGTGTTACTTTCGTCCCCGTAGAAATTTCTCGATTTCTCAAAAGTTTGACTTAAAGGTTGAACACTTTTTCGAATCCGACCGGTTTTAGTTTTCGGTTTAGGTATTAATTTACAAAAATATACCACTTAATGTTATTTTTACCTATAATTCTTTGCTTACCTGAGTATTCTATTAAAAAAGTACAATAAACATAAATCATAGCTAAATTTGGAACGCTTAATTATAAAAAATCAATCGACGTAGGATCGATTTTATTTTCGTATTCATCGAAGAGTCGATGAGTCAACTTCTTATTGAGCATGACTGTATCCTGTAGGGATGTTTTGTTAGTAGTACAGTCAAGTGGAAAAGTGTTTAACAGGAGAATAGATTTAATTCAAATTATTTTATTATTCCGGGTAAAAATTTGATTCTTACCAATATTCGACAACAGCGTTTTCTAGCCTCACACTGAGCAGATAATTTTGAGATGGAAATTAAATAAAGCAATTATGCCCAAATTATATTTATTCGTAGGTGTACTCATACAATATGTAGACACGCCTAGACCTATGATTAATGTCTGGTGATCGTACAAACATTCGTAATGCAAAGGAGACAAAATTTTGGTTATAAAGCATTAGCTGGTGTAGCAGTAACATACATTGCCATAGAAATGCCAGAGGTCCTGGGTTCGAATCCCGGCGGCGGCGGATATTTGTGTGATGAACACAGATATTAGTCGTCAAGTCATGGATGTTTATATGTTAATTTTAGTTTATTCTTATAAAAAAAATTGTATTTATTCAATATGTATGTTTATATATTTCTTAAGTATCAGTTATCTAGTATCCATAACACAAGTTCTTTAAGAAACTTAATTTGGGCTAGATAATGTTGTGTGAGTGTCAGAAATATTTATTTTATTTATTTTACCATAGCACCGGGTCCTTAATTTATCTTATAGTGTGCTAATATTACGAAAATCCATCAAAAAAATTCATAATTTCTTATATTTTTAATTCCTTGTTTGTATTTGTTCTTTTATATTCCACAGCTGTGAAATAAATTAAGTTCTCCATTTTTCCTTATTTATTTATTTATTTTTTCCTTCGAGACCTAGCATTTTTCAAATTAATATCTACAGCTGCGGTTTCACGAATCTCTTACACTTAAACTATAATTTTTTTTCTTTATTGTTCAAAATATATAAAATTCTAACTACAATTTTCGTCTCACCGTTACATCCAATCAAGCCGGGCCACAGCGTATCCACATGAGCAGGGTAACGAAGTATAACTGCTACAAGAATGAGGCACTGGAACAATTAAGAACTCATTGTGTTTATAATCGATTTGACACGGTGCTCAATTTGCTAAGCTTTGGCGTTCCTTGGCATTTGATGAAAGCCGTTTGACGAAACTTGGGTTTATTAAAAAAAAAACAGGTTTAAATTTTAAAATTATCGAATAAGTAGTTACATGTTTTTGATTTTATATATTTTGTAATTATGTCAATTTAAATTAAATAGAAAATAAGTTTTTCGCTTTACGCTTCCGTGCTGGACTGGGAGCGAAAGAAAAACGTAGAATGTGCCAGCTGCTTCTCTTCCCGGGCATATTGTAAAAGTCAGTTAAGGGGCAGAGGTTTTAAAGGCGTTTTTGTGGGCGATAGGCTGACCCCCTGTCACTACAGTAGTCTCTTTCCATCTTAATGATACCTCCAAATTTTTCAAACGTGACATCAGATGGTCTTGTAACCTCTGGTGTTCTGCATACCCCATAAGGGATACAGGCGTGACGTTATGTAAGTATGTAAGTTTTTCGAATTTTTTAGCAACTTGAATGAACGGACTTAAAAACTCTTACAAACATGAACGTTCATTCTAACCCTTTTTTGAGACTATATTGGTAAAATATTTGTTTATATACGGAACCCTCGAAGTTCGAGTTGGACTCACACTTAATTAGTTTTTTCTTTTTAACTTGGGAGGGCAAATTATCGGTTTAGCTCTATTTTTGATACATCCAATGTTTATATTTTTAACTCTACACTTTAAACACAAAAATAAGTCTATCTAGTTTAGCAGCACAGTTTCAAGCTAATATATTGTATTATAAGTAACCTGTACCCCTGTGTTCGTTCAATAAAGTGCGGCCGGTGGGTGTTTGCGTTCGTGACAGCTGTCAAAGTCATAGCTTTTTTAACTTTCGAATCGGAAATAAACTCTATTTAGTGGACATAAGGAGCTGTCAGGAACGCATTCCCGCAACGGCCGCACTCTAATAATAATTTTAACCGATGACAAAAGACAATAGGTACATGAACAAAATCTACATGAAACATAGTTGGCATACATATACATAGATCTATAGATAAAACCAAATAATAGTATATGTAAAGTAACATATTTAATCCTTGTTTAATATAGTAAATAAGTATTTAAGTACATAACTCAGGCTGGCCTTCATGTTTAACCCTAGGTGTTTTAGAATTGTATAAAAGGGTTGTTTCGAAGTATTCACTTAGTAACCGAAAAAATGTGATATCTAAATAAAAATTACCCGGCCAGGACTCGAACCTGGAACCCCTTGTTTGCCGGACGAGTGCTCTTCCAACCCCCCCCCCCCCGGTAGCTCAGTGGAAGAGCGAAGAGCACTCGTCCGGCATTCGAGTCTTGGCCGGGTACTTTTTATTCATCACATTTTTTCGGTTATTTAAGAATAATTGAGCATTATAAATGCAAAAACTTGAAAACATTATTCACTTAGTGTAAAGACCAACTTGATTGTTTTCTATTCATTTAAAATTTCGTTTTTATAAAAGTTTATAAACTGTAAAATATTACTGTGTATTTCTTACTGCACGGATTGACGTTAATGACTTTTTCTCGTTCAAAAAGTAAAAGAAAGTGGGTAGATCCATATCTCTGGGTGTGTCATCGCTGCCCTTACATTTGCCAATCATCTTTATCAATATGAAAATCAAAACCTTGGTAAAACCTCGAGTAAATTATGTTTTGAATACTCGCAATAATTGAAATATATATGCTTGCTATAATATGTATAAATTAACAATATTATAGCAAGGTAGTTACCTAATAGTACTGGCTCAGTTTAGTGGTTTAAAACCTAAGCCTCCTCGTCACCCAGAGGAGAGACTCATAGCCCTGCAGTGGGTTCAGTGGTAGCAGAATGGTACCTATGTTGTTTGACTGCTCATAATAAATTGGTTTCACATACTTATTGATATTTTTTTAATAACATTAATAAATACAAAAAGTTGATTGTTGACAATTTAAATCAAAGCTTTGAATAAATTTTTATTATGCACAAGATAATATGAGTCTGTTTCATAAAACAAAATGTATTAGTAACCGGCACACACTTTTAATTTTACTTTGATATAATAGATGATTAAACGAACTTCTAAGTGAAGTTCTATCGCTATTATATGAGTCGCTTCATTCGAAGATATTATATAACAGGTAGTCCTTTTTAGGTACTAGGTAACTTCGCACAATTTAAAGTATCATAAAAAAAAACACTGTGGCGGGGCGCCGCGTGGCATGATCCACCCGGTTCGCGCCAAGCCCTCATTCTTTAGAGACCCTAAACGAAACTTTTAAATGGGTTCCGGGGTGGGTGGGTACGTCATATCTTCGAATGAAGCGACTCATATAATAGCGATAGAACTTCACTTAGAAGTTCGTTTAATCATCTATTATATTTCGTCGCTTCATTCTTCAGATATTATATAACAGGTAGATTTTCAGAGATAGAAAGTTTTGTTTAGGTATATACTTGGAATTGAAATAAGTAAAGATATAAATATGTAATTACATATTTTATTATTATAGTACTTAATAATTAGTATTATTGCATAATGAGCTTCAAATAATCTTACTTTATTTGAGTTGCTAGAAATTATAATCAGCTTAAATTAATGAAACTTAGTGATAGTCTATTTATAGACACATAATTTTTAATGTAGTAATTTACTTAATATCAAAATACGTAATATTCAATAACTATTTTTAATATTAGGTTAAGTATTGTTAAGTATCGACAAAGCAAAGTTATTTTGTTGATCATCTAAAGGCCGATGGTAAAACTTTGCGAACACCTGTGAGTTTTGTGTCCACCCGGCCGTTTTTCGAATGACATCGACACTGATACCGGCCGCGCGCGCGGCTGAGGTTGACGCGTGTCGTGTGCTGTGCGCACTAAAACGCTCATGTCAATGCCACTCGTGGCGAGCGTTTGCTTAATCCATCGACTTAGCGTCTGACTTGATGCAGTTCTGTGGGGAGCTTTGAATGTTACGAAGAGATTCCCGGAGTTTGAACCTCAGATATTTTTTGTAATAAAAATATATTCTTTTAAAGTTGATACTGGGCATATGTTGATATTGCTTTGAAAGTTTGAGAAGAGGGAGAGATAATAAGGGCTGTTCACGATTTGGAGCGGAAATCTTGATTATATCTGTTATAATAATATTTACTTTATCAGATTGAAAAACAATATTTTCTAATTTAATTAAAGACAATGTCTGTACTCTTTGACCGGTACATAAAGCTAATAATGTAACGAGTTTTTTTTTTTTTTTTGTAATATTTTCTAATGATAAATTAATATTTGGATACCAAGAAGACAGTTGATTTAGTACTAAATTTGGATCCCAAGTAAATGAATATTTAGGCTTAATAGGTTTAGTTTTATAGGCTCCTTTTAAGAGGCGTTTAACACAACTATTATCACTTATCTCTTCTCCTAATAAAAGAGATAATTCAGATCGATGCGTATTTAATGAACCGTTAGAACATCCCTTATTAAATTGCTAGTTTAAGAATCAAAGAACTAATGGAATGGATTTTTCGAAACTATTAATTCATAACCACACTTCTTGAAACCATAACTTCAATGAGACGTTGTACTAGCGAATAGTAGTGTCTGCGAGCGAGGCGAGCATCAACGTGAGAGCCTCTGGTGGGCAGCCGCGCCGGCTGAACGACGCCCGGAGAGCCTCGCGGCACCCAGGGTAAGGCTGAAGTGCAGTGGGTGCTGACTCCATGGCTGAGAAGGCCAGAAGGGGAATACAAGTACCCCTTCGGCTTTATCATCAATGATTTTTCGTAAACATTTTAATACAAGAGAAAAGGGAGGAAATGCATAAAAATCCAAGTCAGCCCAGCTTATTGTAAATGCATCAACTGCGACTGCATCAGGTTCAGGCTTCTAGGTGACAAATAATTTACATTTGGCTCGACTTGAGAACAAGTCGATCTTAATGGGCCCGAAACTATTTACAATAAGTTGGAAAGCGCTATCCGAGAGGGCCCATTCAGTATCAGGGTTAAGTTTTCTGGACTCTTTCTTTCTTTCTTTTCTTTTTCTTCACTAGCTATACTTTTGAGACCTAAAAAAAAACCGCGAGTAATTCTAAAAAGTTAATATTATTTTCTTTTTCACTGTTCGTCCATGAACCACTATATTTATTATTTTTGCATACTGCTCCCCAGCCTGTCCTAGATGCGTCGGTGTAAATTTCTAACTTATAATTTTGAGTAATGATTGGACAAGAAATAATATTAATATTATTTTTCCACCACCATAAATCTTTTAGTAATATCTTATTGAGATTCATTTTTGCCTCATAGTTTCCTCCGAACTTATTTAAGGCTAAAAAATTTTGTCTCTCTAATATTTTTGTATATAAGAATCCATATTTTGTGGCTGGACAGGCTGCGATCAATACACCTATAAGTTTAGCGAAATTTCGTATTGAACAAGTTTTAAGATTAATGTACCTATTTATTAACTGTGCAATGTTATTCCGCTCATCGCCAGGTAACGTAATAGACATCTGTTCTGTGTTGAACATAAAACCTATGAATTTGATTGACTTTTTTGGTACAATGTGACTTTTATCGAAATTTACAAGAAAACCTAGACAATGTAATAACTTCAAAGTTTCTCTTACATTAATCATGCATTCTTCATATGTATCTCCAATAAGAAGATCGTCTTAATAGGTAGTAGACTTAAAACCTTGTTTTCTCAAATGACTCATTACTTCACGCATAATTTTTGTAAATACCCACAAAGCTATCGATAATCCATACGGCATTGCTGTGAACTCGTAAGTGATCGGCTCAGACGAATCATTTTCTTGGAATTCGAATCGTAGGTACTTTCTGTTTTATAAGATTCCATTTTAAAATGTACTTTTGTTACGAACTTGTTTAAAGATTTTAAATTTAGTATAAACCTTTTTTCTCCGTTAGGTTTCGGAGCTAAAAATATATTTGAAATACATTGATCATTTGAAGGAGAACAAGGTTTTATAGCCCCTAAGTCAAATAATTTATTTATAGCTATTTTCATGTCTCGTTTTTCACATGATGACAAATTATTTTTAGGAATAGAATACTGACAAATTTGAGTATCGAATGGTATTCTAAATAAATACTTTAGCCACTTCAATATAACTTCATTTTTAGTTATTTCTGTCCAACAATCATAAAATAAATTAATTCGACCTGCATGTACCTTGATTAATGTTGGGTCGGAGCACGCATCCTGGATGAAGTCTGCGGCTGGAACTTGGCGTTGAACGCAGAGTTCGATTGTGGGCGCTGCTGTGTTTGAGCTGCTATCGGTTTCCTCTGACCTCCGCGCCCCCCCCTGAACGACGGGTAACGAGGAGGTCCTGTCCAGTTTCCCTGCTGAGACGACCGGTTGACCGTTGATATTTGAGAGGCGGCTGTTTTGGCTGGGCCTTTTTTAATTAGGGCTCCCTGCTTTTCAATGGCTTTACTTGCCTTTATTTTTTCCGGCACTGAACTTCCGAATAAAGTTTTGTCTCTTTCGGAGTCTTGTATAACATGTTTAAAGTTTGTATCCAAATTCGGTAAAATCAGTTTTACCCTATCTTTGGTTAACATAAAGTGGAGGTCTGATAATAGGCGGCATCCATCACTTACGTGACGGAGGGCCTTCATTTGTTTTCTTCCTTCCCAAGGAGGACGTCAATCCCTCGATTTATGGCGGTAATACCGTACCCCAGCTGTTGCTGAAAGTTTTGGTTTTTTTTTTTTTTTGTCACGTGCTCGTGCTATGTCAGTTATGGCTGCCAAGATTTCCGCATTTAATTTTGGGGCTTGCAAGTTTTTGCAGTTTTCGGGTACCGTATTTTCTATGGTTAATTTATCTTTGTCTTCTTTGGACAGTCCTTTTCTTAGTAAAGGTGTCCATAAATTTGAGAGCGTATCGTGTATTTTAGCGCCAAATTCGGGTGTATCGGAATTTGCAGCTCCAAGTGCAGTAAGCAGCTCTGGATCCAGATCGGGATTAGGTTCTCCCGATATACCTGGTGCGTCTTGTGATATTGACGGCTCCGGATTAGGGAGCGTCTTTGCAGATAGCTTTTGATCTACAGTGAATGACGCGGCAGTCTTCTGGTTATCCAGGTTTACATCATCCAGCGGTAGCGGTAACTCATACCTTGGAGGCGACATGTTTATGTTTTATTTATATATAAATCTATTTATAGATAAATCTCCTTGAGATTACCCGCATTTTCTGTAGTCGTATTGAAAACAAAAGGTGATCGATAAGATCAGATAAAATTTATTAAAGTTTACATCACAAAGATATTGAGCAGTTAACGTGATATATCTATTATAGATTACACGCATTTTCTGCTCTGATTTTTTAAATACTCTTGGAGGCGACATGTTTATGTCTAATTCATATTAATATAACGCCCATAACGTATTACAGACAACGAGATAAATCTCCTTGAGATTACCCGCATTTTCTGTAGTCGTATTGAAAACAAAAGGTGATCGATAAGATCAGATAAAATTTATTAAAGTTTACATCACAACGATATTGAGCAGTTAACGTGATATATCTATTATAGATTACACGCATTTTCTGCTCTGATTTTTTAAATAACATTTTTACACTGAATAAGTAGCTCTTGCCTTGTAAGATTTCTTCTTCATCGGTAGAAATAATTCGCTGTTTCCGTTTTTTATTTATTTTTTGTTCCAACTTTTTTATCTTTATATTATAATGTTGAAGCTGTTCTTCTGCTGTACGTTTAACATTTTGTAAAAACTTAAGTAAATGATTAAAGTAAATGACGTATGCTTGTTACCACGCACGAAAAAAGAATGAGGGCTTGGCGCGAACCGGGTGGATCATGCCACGCGGCGCCCCGCCACAGTGTTTTTTTTTATGATACTTTAAATTGTGCGAAGTTACCTAGTACCTAAAAAGGACTACCTGTTATATAATATCTGAAGAATGAAGCGACGAAATATAATTATTGTATTCCATTGTTATTTTAAAAGTTACATAATATTATATTTCTGTAATTTATTTTTAGTATTTATGTATAAACTTATTAATAGTCCACTCTGAGTGGTATAACTTCCCAATATTTGTATAAGCGACCCATTAGGTTCTGATCACTCATTAGGTTTATGTAACGTCAAATATTTATATACTTAAATTTTGGCACTCAAGGTCCGTGAGTTGTACCTACTATTACTAATTCAAAATTAAAAATTCAAAAAGTTTTATTCATCTTAGGAATTTTACAAAACACTTGATGAAGTCAGTCATCACATACTTCGGCTTTAACTAGTTGTTGATATATGTTAAATAAGATATTACAGTAGACCAAGAGACAAAAAAAGCCGGCGGAAAAAAACTTTTGGCACTCTTTTTCAGTCAGAATTATCAAATTAATACAAATAGGTACAGTACAAATTGACCGTGACGTGAAAAAAAAAACAAACACAAGACAGCTAATTGTGAGAGCCAATGTCATGCCACAACCAAATTGCTTACATAGCAGATGCAATACCATTACATTGTAAATATCACTGTCTGTTGCCAGAATAAAATAAATAAATAAATATTTGGCAGAAGATCCATCAGACTATAGCTATGTATAGTCGCTAGTACCTAATACAAATCCTACATGGTAGAACTGTGGTGAACATGAACAAGTACATGGTGAACAAGCTGTTAATTCATTACAATTAACTTTATTGTCATACAACACAAACATATTTTAAAAAGTCTGCTACATTTTGGTGAGTGTGCGAGTGTTTTTTAGACTAGATGGAGAGCACTCCTCTGTATCAGCGGACTACCACGCAAACAGAACTGACATCCTCATACATAATTAACTTAAATTAACGTATCACCTCTTGCAGGCAGCCTTTCTTCATTAATCTCAACAACATTTGTTCTACGACTTTTTACAAACCTTGACAACTAACACAAAAAATAAAAAAAAATGCTCCTAACTCCATATTTTGGAAGTAGCGATATTTTGTCTACGCAAGGTGCATGGCTTGATTTAATAGAGGTACGCCTCTAAACAGAGGCATTACATATTTTTGTATGGGAATTGGGAAAACTTTAATCTTAAAAGCTGTTGATTTTTAAAAGACGTTTAGCAAATGTTGTTGGGATTGAAGTGCAGAGGCTGCATGCGAGAGGTGATGAGACTTATTTAAATTAACCCTGTTTAGTCGATATTAAATTAACCCTGTATGGACGACCACTTTGCCGATGGAGTAAACCTCAGACGCCAGTGGTTGCGGATTAGATTCCCGCACGCTATCATTACAGAATGGGTAGGTAAGTATAGATGGCCTCACGAACGATTGTCGACGATCGATACATGATGAAACACGCTAAAACTCTTAAAAAAGCTCAACATATTATTATAGTAACCTATCACTTAAACAAGGCAGCGTTTTTCCCACTTCAACAAACTATCGGTCACCTCACCACTCATAGCCTACGACTTGGCCTACGACAAAAACCGTAAAAACTTCGTTTCAATGACAGAACTAGTTGACAGGAGCTTTGACAGTTCACTGACGTCACAGTCAGACACCAGTGCATGTCAGTTCACAAGTTTGGAATGTTTTGTCCTCTTCAGTCTAGACTGGTTAAAGGAATCTCACGCCTTGCGATTTTTGATATAAAAATATTTTTAATTAATGTTAAATCTTGTGAATCACTTCTTTACAAAAATTATTGTACGCCTGTATCCTTTTTGGGGTAGGCAGAACACCAGAGGCTATAAAACAATTTGAAGACACGTATGACAAAGGCAATGTTTCCAAATTGGAATATTTAATAAACACTAGACCATAAAGTTGCTAAAATTAGTAAAAAAATAATTGGTAATTGTTATCGATAAAAATATCGAAAAATTACAATTAGCTTAATTAATGGCGCACAAAAATGTTAAAGTTTAATGTAAATGGCAACCGGCATGCAAATTTGCCTTTACATTTCGCCATTTTTGTCATTTTTGTTATTGTCAAAGCTGTCATTGTAATGACATTTGATACAAACTTGTCACTTGAAATTGGAAGGAATGGAATTGCTATATACGGTGAAGCTATTTCCAATAAATCTTGTGCTTTTGTAATACGATGTCTATTTGAAATTGAGTGATTACTAATTGTTTGTATACATATTCTCTTCAATATATCCTTGTGCTCACATTCTAGGTCCAGATACAAAGAAACTAAAACATATCCTTTAGAGGTATTATAATAATAAAGAGAGACTATTGCAGTGGGGTCAGCCTATCGCCCACAAAAAAGTCAATAAAACCTCTGTCCCTTAACTGTCTTTTACAGTATGCCCGGGAAGAGAAGCAGCTGGTATATTCTATGTTTTCTCATACTCTCATCCCAGCACAGAAGAATTCTTTATCGATTACTAGACGCCTTAATCTCACCTAATGGTAAGACCTCGTCGATTATGAAAGCACACCGTTTTGGGAAGGATCTGGTTCTCAAAAAATATTTCCGGATCTCATCACTAAAGTTAACCTTCACACAATGAAGGATTGACCTAGCCAGCTGGACCCTGAAGGGTCATACCACCAAGAGGTGTAGTCGTGTAAAATAACATAATCGTCCTAAACTTGTCATGAGCCCTTTGCATTGACTTTGGGATTAAGGGCCTATAATTTTCAATGAGGATGACTTACGAAAAACAAAGTCGGACTAGCAACTTTTGACCCCGTAGGAATTTTTATAAAATATAGACTATAATCATCATCCGCCATGCTGAACGAAGTCATGCGGAACTCATCCAGCATTAAGCATCTTACGGACCTATATTGCGTCTCCCACCCAGAACGTGGTTGCTTCTCGAGAACTTTACTGTCCAAACAGCAATCTGTTCTGTGAGCTATACCTATGCCCTGCCCATTACCACTTCAGCTTTGCAATCTTTCTGGCTATGTCGGAGACTTTGGTGCGCCTGCGAATCTCCTCATTCTTGAATCGATCCCGCAGGGAAACTCCGAGAATGACCCTTTCCATTGCCCGCTATGCGACTTTAAGTCTGTTTATAAGGCCCATGCTAACTAGCGATAGTCTATTCATATAGTCGCTGATAGTTTGAAACATACTCTAATAGTTGAGATATCGAATTAACAATATTTTCAAATTAGACTGGTATTTAGCCTTTCTAATTTTATTATATTTGTATGCATAACTCTTTTTCACAAAACTTTTACATACATAACATAACATCAGGCTATCTCCCTTTGGGGTAGGCAGAGACTAAGGAACACCAATTGCTACGATTCAGACATACTTCTTTCACTTCTTCCGCGTTTCATAACTGATCTCCGGTTACGGGTACTTTTGATAAGGCACTTTTTAACTATGTCGCCAATTTGGTCGACGCACGTTCGCCTAGGGCGGTAGGGCGGCACCATCCGATCCGAATCGTCCTATTAAACTTTTATTAAACAAAACTTTTACTGAAACATTTTTTTAAATATTTCAAAATCGTATTCCAATCGTTGCATCTGAAACGGTCCAGTCGCATCGTTCAAACGCAGTTTTGGCGTTAAAATGATTTAGATGAAGAGCGTTCTTAAATTTATGGATATGACATCCTGTTTAAACGCCAAGTTAATTTGAACTCTGAAATTATAGAAACCATTAGTTTCGAGTTTTCTTTAGTCCTGAGTTATTATGTAATAAAGGTTGTAAGATTATTTACAAGAGAATTAAGACATCTTAAGAACACCGACTAATGGTATACATAAGTATAGGTAAATAAATATTCTTGACGTTCACACTGCATTATTTAGTCGAAATTAAGTTTTATTTGAATTTTGTGTTATGGCAACTAGATGATGGATGAATAAATTTAATATTACCATGACTACTTCGGCGATAGGGTTAACCTATCTGTCTCAGACGCCAGTGGTTGCGGCTTCGATTCCCGGACGGAACAAGACAAAAAGATGTTCTGGGTCTGGGCGTTTATCTATTTATGTATTTTATATTCTAGGGTCCCCTCTAGTTCGCTACATGGTATCTCATTAAACAAGCTTTCCTTACTTTGAGATAATGTAGTTGGTGTGATTGTCTGGGGATTTTATATTTTTATTTTATATTTATAAATCATTAATAGACATATATTAGAATACACATGGCCATCTAGCCCTAAGGTAAGTTGGTGTTATACTTAAACAGAAGAATGAGTATAAGTAAGACAACGGCCATACGTACCTATGCTTACTTATTTTATTTTTATAAGGGTGTGTAGACTACACACGCATCACCCTTAAAACTGGGGGCTTAGAAGACCTATCCCTAGGTTCTCTAGGGCAATGGAATGCGGCCCTCAGTATCGATGTGTAGTAGAGTTTCTGTTCGCAGAGCTCGCCGGTTACTCATCCCACGGTGCCGACGGAAGTTTGCAGACATGAGTTCTGAGGGGGGGGGGGGAGGATTGCCCCTTCCGGTGGGTTACGGAAGCCTCCCCCATTTGGCGTCGGCCTCTCAGGGGCTGTGTTCGCACGGAGCTGGTAGGGCATGGTGGTAGCTCGTCATCCTGGATTGCGGCATCACCGTTAAACGGGGGAGGTCGTTGCTCGTAGGCGGCGGCCTTACTCCACCTCCGTCGGGGGCGGGTGCCATCTGCCCAAGATCACAGGTGTAATGGGTGAGTCATAGACTGGTCCTCTGGCCTCCCTACGTTTGAAAGGGGTGATATACCAGGTGTGCGGAGAACCTTCTGTGCCATTGAGGGCTTAACCTAATCGGTTAACTCATTGGACCTGGGACTCTACCGGGCGCTGTAATAAGCTAAGCTTAGTTTGGGGCTTATATATTTTTAGTAATATATGACATGTAGCGACCTAGAGGGGAACCTGGATTAAAAATAAGTTTAAGTATAAATAAATACTCAGACGCGGAACATGTTATTTTCCTTGCTCTTTTTCGTGATCAATAATACAAATAAGTACAAATCCAAATAATGATCCTTAAATATTGCAAAATTTTATAAACTGTTTTCCAACCAAAACTTTGTTTTTCAATATCGTCACACCGGAGCTACATGACAGTTTTGACATTTAATTCCGGTTTGAAACATAGTGTAAGCTTGGAATATTGTTACAATGAATTCAATTTCAATCGCAAATCGCTTTAAAATAATTAAAACTCACTTTGAAAATGTTAAATCTGTATAAGTTTAATTTCATAAAACGTGGGATATTATATTACCGAACAAAATAAATTGTTCTTCTTAGACTGTTCGGAATTCGCTATTAGAAAGTTACACAATTTTAGTTTTTAAATTTTAACAATTGAGTAGTGATCACATTGTTTCTAAATATTGATAAAAAACTATTATTTAAAATTAACTTGAATAAAGTAAGAACAATTCTAAAAAAATATATATTTTAAGTGGGTTTATGGACAATCCTTTGCCCCTGGAATGCCCCGGCTGCCCAAGTATCACACACTTTGCCCCGCAGTCGACTGCCGATTCCAATCAACTTGAGTTCATGCAACTACAAACATGTCTTTCAAGCGTTAATATCGCGGTCGTGAGCGACAGTTTTTAGTCCCAAAACTGACACACTGACACTGTTACACTCATATTAGATTGTATGGAGACCAGACAGCGGAACGTAGTAAACCCCTATCCTAGTTACCTAAACAGGCCTGGCAGGATATCGAACCCAGGACCTATCCTGCCGCACCCGAACACTGGCTTTTATTATATAGGGTTGGCTTAGAGCACTACTACCCCCGGATTAGCGAGTGGTAAAAGGCGAATTATTCGAATGGCCCCCGCTCTTCAGCCTGGCTAGCGACCATCCTTCTTATTAAATACATACATACATACACACATACTTCACGCCTGCATCCTTTACGGGGAAGGCAGAACATCAGAGGATGGATAGAGACTATTGCAGTTACAAGGGGCCATCCTATAGACCGCAAAAACATCAATAAAACCTCTGTCCTGTCTTAAGTTTTCGCGATTCATACTATTAAATAAAACACTTTTTAACCGGATTTATCGCGTATATTTACATTTTAAAGTCTGCAGTTTGTGAGCATTCCATGGACAAGCCCAACCACTACTTAAGGTTTGACTCTGTGAAAATTTTATCTAGAGAGAAGCATTACATTCCTAGAATGATCAGAGAAGCGATTGAAATTAAAAAACACCCTAATTTCAATAGAGAAGATGGTTGGAAACTATCACCGACATGGGACCCTATCCTGAAAAATATTAAATCTAACATCCAGCAAGCTGCACGACCTGAAACTCAAGATACTGTCAGCTCGTTTTGTGTCAATCCAGAACGCTACGCTCGAAGACTGAGAAACAGATGGAGGTGATGATGTATAACTTTTTCAATCCATCAATCCGACGCTTGACACCTCAGTCGCTCGTGACTACGGGGTCTGCAAAGACACCGAAACGTCGAGTCAAAATTTAAAATGTAAATATACGCGATAAATCCGGTTAAAAAGTGTTTTATTTAAACCTCTGTCCTTCAACTGACTTTTACAGTATGCCCGGGAGGAGAAGCAGCTAGTACCTTCAATGTTTTTCTTTTGCTCCCAGTCCAGCATGGAAGAGGATCTTATTAAATCTATTGCCAAATACCCCCGCTTCAGTGGTGATGTGTTCAGCCAACATTTTATGAAGAGCCAATTATTTCTATGCATGTCTGCTGGCATCTTCGACCTCAACTTCGCTTAACATCAGGTTCAATGAAGCTCAAACACGGACTTAGTCACTAAGAATAAGACACAGCGGAGGCCGTCGTCGAGTGCTTCAATTACTTGATGCTCTCAAAAATTTAAGTTATTCCGGCTGCCTTATCACGTAAATATTAGCGATCAGCTATAATGGCGCAGTCATCACGCCATGGACGCGCGATCCATTGCTTTACATCGTATTATGTAAGCGATAGCTGTTCAATCGTTAGTTGATCGCAGAATGCATGTATTGCTACGATACTAGCGCCAAAAACAATTTGGTAGCTAAAAAAGAAACATAATATAATGTGAAACAGATATTTGCTTTTAAAATTTCGCAGAAAAGTATAAAAACTTTAAGATTAAAACAAAAAAGCGAACTTCTCGTAAGTTTTATCCCTCAAGTGGTACTCTATGCAATAGGCAGTACTCTGCAATCGTTGTCAAAAACCTTACGTGATACGAAAAGTATGAAAGTTAAAGGAATAATATGCACTTTTAGTACATCGGTTGTAAGATAGAGGCAGCACAGTCGTCGGTGGCTTTGTTTTTGCTGAAACGTAATACGAATTAGTTATTTTTTAACAAATTTTGCGCATTTTATGCCATCGCTTTGCTCTTGCAAGTTACGAGATAAGGCAGCGGGTTATCCTCAACAACCACATGGCCAAATTCTGCAGCAGGATTTGGAAAACTTTACAAGTTACAACTGATGTAACAATCGAAGCTGGCGAAACATAGAAGCATAGACGGCCAAATTTATACCACTACTACACTGGTAGGACAACATTATACAAACTGGATTTGTGTTTTTTGAACGCATAAATTATTCACATCCCTCGTCTATTGGAAAAGGAATACGTTAGAAATAAACGTTTTAGTTTACAAATAACAAGTATATTTTCGGAGCAATTAGAACTTGAAATCTGAGATAACGGCAGTTTAGAAGCAATTAATTTATGGTAACGAGCATAATATACTCCTTGGTTTTGTTTTCAAAGAAAACTCGATATGTACGCCATTTTGTTTTAGGTGACCATCTTGTTGTGTTTTTGTTCTAGGTTCTTCTATAATTGAGTGATAATTGACGTTTGATGTAATGCAGTGTAAATTTTTATATTGATAAATAGTTTTGGCGATTGAAAAAAATATTTCTTGGAAATGTAATTTAATGGGTCTTGCGTTTACTAATCATGATTTATGATATTCAATAAAATAACTTGAAAGCAAATAAATATTATTAAAAACAAATACAATTGGTAAAATAGTTTCATAACAGGAAAAAAACATACTCGTATGCCTACGTAATTATTTCAAACTTTCAGTTAGGCACAAAATCAATAAATCTAAAAATATAAATTTTTGGTTATAATCGTTAATTTTAATTTGTGTACTTGGCTATCTGCTTCAGACCTCAACGGTCACAGGTTCGATCCTCGTCCAATGCAAAAACTCGCTATAACACAAACTTCTTCCAATAAATTTGAATTATCATTTAATATACAAATAATTTCCCCACGAAACCCATAAACAGTTAAAACTACCATCTAGTTAATGCTTATTAAGACCTTACACAATAATACCGTCAGCAAAAAAGGTTGCACCTCCCCTCAAGCGGCTGCACCGATCCCACATGACATTTATAGTTATTTGTCATTACCTCAAAGATTACATGTCAGAAACAAAAGTTATAGATCGTATATTATTTTGCGGACCGTACTTAAATGAGTTTGGAGAACTAATTGCGTTATATTGTTTTCGAGACGTAAGATGTTTTTGATTCATATTTAACACTGATTGTATGGTTTGTGGTTAGTTATGAGGTTTTAATTAGTTTTTGACGACCGGCTGGGGTAGTGGTAATATTCATTACTTTCTATGAAAGGAGGTTTGAATCCCGGTATTTGTGATAAACACTGGAGAATTTCATCATCATCATTCAGCCAGAAGATGTCCACTGCTGGACATAGGCCTCCCCCAAGGTTTTCCACGTCGCTCGGTCCCGCGCCGTCCTCATCCAGCGTTTACTGGCGACTTTGATCAGGTCGTTGGTCCATCTTGCGAGGGGACTGCCTACGCTGCGTCTCCCAGTACGTGGCCGCGACTCGAGAACTTTACTGTCCCAACAGCCGTTTGTTCTGCGAGCTATAGGGCACATAGCCACTTTAGCTTTGCAGTCCTTCTGGGTATGTCAGTGACTTTGGTTCGCCTGGTCAAGTTATGGATTTATAAATGTTCATATAAATTTGTTTCTGGTTATGCCTATGTCCAGCAATGAACGTCTCCTGGCTGAATGACCTGCCTACTCAATATGTATGTTTATGGGCTTCTAAAATTTATTTATTTGTTATGTAGTACCCATATAACGAGTTCTTTATTTGACGACCACTTTGGCGTTGGGGTAAACTTATCTGCCTCTGACGCCAGTGGTTGCGGGTTCGATTCCCGCACGGAACAAGAAAAAAAAAATGTTCCGTGTCTGGGTATTATTCTATTTATGTATTTATATTCTAGGTTCCCCCCTAGTTCGCTACATGGTATCCCATAACACAAGCTATGCTTACTTTGGGGCCATGTAGTTGGTGTGATTGTCTGGGGTTTTTTTTTTTTTTTATTTATGACACTTAATTTGGGCTAAATAATGTGGTAAGAAACCGTCGCCATGGCGCAGTGGATACTGTGTTAATCAATCAATATCGCAGCGCGGTCGGCACTAGGATTGGTGACCGACAAAAACTCATTTAACCTGGCGACTTCGTTTGTTAGAAGCACTGGATCAGCTCGGTGGTTTACCACCCAGAGGAGGGACTCATAGCCCTGCAGTGGGCTCATTACAAAGAAATGAGTTGATGAATGTGGCAAGACTTTTAGAATTTTTTTTTTTTATTGGTATATCGTTTTTAAATAAGTTACGTAAGTGTACAGCGGTATATTGTTATTCTACTTCCGTATGTCAGTAGTATTCTTCTAACATTATAAACGTAATTGTTTGTGAAGATGGATAAATGGATGATTGTTTGTCTTCCACACTGTAATTGCTGACGGATTGAGCTCTTTCATTTCTACATATGATAAAAGGAACATCTGTCTGTATGTGGAATTGTTGAGGTTATATTTAGTACTACTGTAAAATTATTACCTGGTTTGGAATGTTCAAGTAGTACCTAGTTCTCCAGGCTCACTATAAATATACAGGGTGACTGGTGACAAAGGACATGTTACCGTTTCTTTGTATCTGGGGCTAGAATGTGAGCACAAGGATATATTGAAGAGAATGTGTATACAAACAAATACTTATCACTCAATTTCAGATAGACATTATATCAAAAAAGCACAAGATTTTTTAAAAATAAGTTCTCCAAAGCAATTCCATTCCTTCCGATTTGAATTGACAGGTTTGTACGAATTGTCAAGACAGATGACATGACAATGACAGCTTTGACAGACGAACTTGCAAGCCGGTTGCCATTTACATGAAACTTTAAAAAAATGAGCGCCGTTACATAATCTCACTGTAATTTTTCGATATTTTTATCGATATCAACTTATTTTAGCTACGTTTTGGTCAAGCGTTCATTAAATATTCCAATTTGGAAATATTGCCTTGAGATAATGATGGAGAGCATCCTGAACTCGGTTCTGATCATAATTATTTAATAAAAGTAGGTATTTAATTTTTTACCAGAAATCCCTATGAATAAATAAAGAGACCTTACTACACTTTTCCCGACACGCCGCCTCAGTCAACGCACACCACCACCCGCTAAGTATCTATTGCGTTACGTTTATGTAACCATGCGTCGCGTAATGAATTCTTTAACTTTCGGTTAAGTTTAAATAATTAATATTTTTTTATCCTCATGTATGATCTCAAACCATCACGTCCTGGAATTTTGAAAGTGACCCACCACTCACCCTGTATATAAAACTGTTTTGATACTGATTCAGTGACTGACAGGAAACGTACAGCCATAATTACTGGGCGTAGAAAGGTGAAATTCATTAGGCGGTGTAGAGGAAGAAATTTTTATTTTGAATGAAAAATCTTATGCCTTGAGTGCATGGATATGATAATGAGCATAAAGGTTTCTCAATGGGTGTCTGGTTTTATTATGGAAGAAGTTTCTGAGATTCCCACAGAAAAGGTAGTTTGGTCGAAAAAGCTCGAAAAAGCTATAAAACATCAGGAATGTTTGTCATCTATGACACCTGATTAAGCGATCCCGAACGGAGCGAAAGACCAAGCTGGTTACATGCTTATCAATAGAAACCTAGTCACTCGGTAATTAAAAGTACTAGCAGCTGGGCTATTCTACTAAACAACAGTGTCGAGTTCATCGATGCATCAGTTACGAGTGACGTAATTGGTATTCACATAACACATAAGTCGACCCCAGCGCTCGCCGCTGATGACGGCGTCTGTAAGAACTGTCATTTGTCGAACTGTCATTTGTCGAACTGTCATTCGTCGAACTGTCATTCGTCGAACTGTCAGCACAGCGCTGTTATTTTAGTTACGCGAAAAGCCCCGCAGTACTATAATATTCGAAAAAGAGACGCAGGCAATATCGATTTGTAAAGACGAGTGGAGTCGGGCGCTACAGCTAGAACACAGTTCAAATAGTTTGTAATAACACATAAGATTACTTATATTTATAATGACGTTTCTGACTATCATAGCGTCCATTCGCATAGCTGCATAAAAAAGTGATGAATTGTTTTATTGAAGAAAACGTTCACGGTAATTGTCAATAATAAAATTGTTAAAACTTACTGCGTATTATTTTAATTAGAATCAAACATTTATTTATTAATATGGTGACGGCTGGAATGTATCATAAAATATTATTTCTTGAAATCCTTAAGCACAATAGATAATATTTTATTTTTTGGCATAAATCAATACTTACGAATAAACTGGTCACATAAAAGTAGCCAAGAGTGTGTCGGTAAATGAAAATGGTTTATTCATAATTTATTTGATAAATTATATTAAACTATATCGACAGCCTCTCTCCACCATTATAATGCCTTCAAACTTAAGCGATTTTTTAAAAATTAGTTTTCAAAAATGTTACATTTAAGATTGCTCTTGTAAACTTTCTAGGCATTTTTGAAGTAACATTATCCTACATCTTAAATTTTTAAATCATTCCGCTTGTAAAGCGAGTCCACCTGCCTAAGTAGGCGCTATTATAGTGCTTATTCCCAACCAGAAACAGCCTCGCTGTGTTCCGTATAGAAGAACAGGATAGACATCATCAGCATCATTCTACAGTCTGTGGAAGTCCACTGCTGGACATAGGTCTGACCAAAAGTTCGCCACGTCGCTCGTTGCCGCGTCGTCCTCGTCCTCGACCAGATCTGGTCAAGCTCCCAGTACGTGGCCCTCCACTCGAGAACTTGGAAGAACTGGCCTCAACAGCCATCTGTTCTAGGCGCTATGTGCCCTGTCCATTGGAATTCAGCTTTGCAATTCTTCTTGCTATATCGGTGACTTTAGTGGGAGCTGTCATCCAAAACTAATGTCTCAGGTTCGACAAAGCACCTATCATTACCCTGAATATTTTTATTTACTTCCATGCTGGACTGTGGGAGCGGAAGAAAAACATAGAATGTGCTAGCTGCTTCTCTTTCCGGGTATACTGTAAAAGTCAGTTAAGGGACAGACGTTTTATTAGAGGTTTTTTGTAGGAAATAGGCTGATCCTCTGTCACCGCAATAGTCTCTCTCCATCATTATAATACCTCGAAATTTGTCAAAAGCTGGTTTTATAACCTCTGGTTTCTGCCTACCCCGTACGGTATACAGGCGTGAAGTTATGTATGTATGTATTTTTTTATCGGTAACTAAATCCGCGTTTGACCACTAGCTCACCTTATATTAAGTGTCGATAAGGTCGAATATGATAGTACATAGGCTTAGGAAGAACTGGCTCTTCTTAAAATATTTTCCAGAACACATCGACTACGGAGCGGTGAAATTTGCCGACAGACTTTATATGAAAGTGGTCGCTAGTCAGGTCAACCCTAAAGTGGAAGAACATCACTAAACGGGGTCGCCACATCAGGACTATTCTAGGCCTACCTACTCATGTCATTTTTGAACCCGTAGCATTGATTATTATTTAGATTTGTTCGATTTGATGTGATTTTATTTTATGTCATGCGGTTTCGTTTGATTTTATTTTGTTTTTACTCTAATTTGATTGTTTCAATATTTCGAATCCATCTATACATATTTAAACTAATACAAAGGCTCCTAAATTAACAAAACCCTCTTTTGTATTTATTCGCACAGCGCCATCTGTGTCATATTTTTAAAGCTTTTTTCTATTGTAAACTAACTGGAGCCGTTATTGGTGATGTCTCAACACAAATCTCAGAGCAAAGTCAATTAAATACCTGATAATATCTGTTTTTCAAATAATGTAGCTGGCTACTCCCAAATAAATATTTCTATTCATTATATTTAATTTCTTTTTTTTAATTATATGCATTCTTAGGTTAATGTTGGTTTAAAGGAGTCAACTAATACCATTTCGGCTGTCCTTTTTTAATGTGTGTTAATTACCTGTTTAATTATTATTGTTTTGCAAACTTATAACTACACGCTTTCCGGCGTTAAAACGTGTAGTTAAGTGTAGTCATGACAGTCTGACCAGTCGGTCGGGTATCAGGGCAAGAGAGAAAGAAACCGGGGAACTTATATTATTATTATTACTTAATAGTATTTTGTTGAAATATGAACTAACGAAATGTATCAATGCAATTAGTATTTCAAATCCAACTTTTGTTTAGGATCAACAAGTAACTTGTCAACCTATCAATGTCAAAGCCGATTTTTGGTAATATCCACGAAACCCTAAAGCGAAATATCAGAAATCTCAAAGTCATCACCTCCCATCCAATTTAATATAATTTTATTTATACTTCTGCAAGAGTAATATATTTTCCGGACATATTTTGGCATACAGAAACATGAATGGTTTGTTCGGCCAAAATTTATGAACACCCCGCCCCTTGAGTCTTTTACAGAAATACTGCAATCCTCTTAATTACTTTTTGCTGTTGTATTTTTAAGGATAATTCTTGTTTTAAATATATATTTTGAAATTTATGTACACAGTTGAAAAGATAGAGAAAATATGAAAATAAATGAAGAAATGTGCAGATTACAGAGTTACTGCATACGCATTGTTTAAGTGGACTTTTGCTGTTTGGCCCATTTTTTTATTACGTTTGTTGTAGTTATTTACCACATCTTGTCCCATACGCTATGACCTTTTAAATAAGCTCAAAGACACTCAGCAAGCAATTTCAAGGGTCGAAATTTCTCCGTGGGATCGGATCATAAATATGAAGATTCACAGGCAAACCACGACCACCGACATTTTTTTTTGTATCTAACGTAACTGTTTTAAAAGTGGAAACTTGTAAATAGCCATAAACAATCCATTTGTTCACTAGTGTACCATAATAGCTGTAAGTTTTCCCAAAAGTGTAAAATAAAATAAAATAGTCAGGAAGATTGCAAAGCTGAAGCAGTAATGCGTATAGCTCGCAGAATGTATGACTGTTGGAGCAGTAAAGCTGCAAACTGGACAGCAGCGACTGCGGCACGGGCAGCGACGTGGGGAATCTGGGCCGTTCTCGACGCCAGCAGGCGTTCGAGCGATTTGTCGCGGTTTCATACAAACCCAATACTTTCTATGGTGTCGCGGAAATCGCTGCCCGCGCCTCTGTCTCTCGTCCAGTTTGCAGCTTAAGGTTCTGCTTAAGGTTCGGCCACGTACTGGGAGCCGTAGCGTAGGCAGACACGTGGATACGTGGACGTCAAAGTGGACCGACGATCTGGTCAAAGTCGCGGTTATCGCTGGATGAGGGCATCGTGGGACTGAGCAACGACGCGAGGTGGAGAACTTAGGTCTATGTCTAGTAGTATACGTCTCCTAATTGATAATGAGGATGATGATATTTGTTATTGTCTATTGCAAGGTTTATCAACGACCGGCTGGTGTAGCGGTAACATACATTTCTACCTATTTCTATTCAATGCCAGAGGTCCTGGGTTCGAACACGGCGACGGCGGATATTTGTGTGATGAACACAGATATTAGTCGTCAAGTCATGGATGTTTGTATGTTTATTTGAGTTTTTTCTGATAAAATATGTATTTATTCAATATGTATATTTATATAATTCTTAAGTATATCAATTACCTAGTATCCATAACACAAGTTCCTTAAGAAACTTTATTTGGGCTAGATAATCTTGTGTGAGTGTCAGAAATATTTATTTATTATTAAGTACGCATTTATAAAATAAATAGGTGGCCTTTTTACTTCTTCATTTGTAAGCTTCACACACACGCATGTGCTAACTAATTTTTTCATACAATAGTTTGAAATTATATTTTCACACGAATAGTATTCGTAAGATTCCCTAGGAATTAGTGTAACTGCTTTGAATGTAAGATTTTTTTTCTTATGTAAAACAGAACCTTGAAAATTACACTTTCAAGTGGTTTATAAGTTGTTTATTAACGAAAAATAGTATTAATTATTATCTTCCCCTCTAGTTGCCATCTTGAGAAAACTACCGATAAAAAGTACGAAGTACTTATAAATTGTATTTTTTACCACGAAAGCAATTTATTTTTACACACACTTATTGATATGAGTCAACTTTAGGAACCACCTAGCAAGCTGTACTGGTATGAGGCATATTTTAGTGTACACTCACCTGTGTATGACTCTTGTACTCTTGTACTTGTACTCTTGTGACTCGGCTGTGTATTCGCTGATATTATGAGTGAAGGCCAGTAGGGAACCTAAATCTAGGGAACATTTTGGTTGGGACTGAGTGGGGCGGGGGGGCGTCTGTCTTGGCGGCAGAGGGGGCTTGACCCATGTCGAAAGTTTCGGCGTGGGGAGGGCCTGTGTATGACCAGGCCTGGCTCACTCCGCGCGGTACATCCGTTATTTACCTACAGCGAAGCGCACCGCCGGCGCTACTCGAATGGGTCGTGTATCACGCGCGCGCCCATCGGGACGTTGTAGATACCTACCTACCTAATAGCACTCACAGTAATTCTATGATCGAGATCGCAAATAGTATTTAAAAATGGACATAAAAAGAAACAAATATTCAATTAGATTATGTTTGGATTTGATTATGTTCAATTTAGCAAACAAAACATATGTAGTATTACTAATTATTCGTCGTCACTTTTTTTTCATTTTGTACTGTAGGTAAGTTTAAACAATATTTTTTACAAAGGTAGAATAACAGTAATACCTACATCGGTAGATACTTAATTACAAATAAGGAGATTAATTATTCTTCACTAGGCAGCAACCCTAACAGCGTAAGAAAAGATAAGAGGCATGCGATAGAAAGAGACAAAACTTCTAGGTATATAAATTTTCAGGTACGTAATGCTGTGCGAGCTGAATTCCACCGTATCGCGTCGTAGCAAGACTCGAATTTATTTAGATCTTCTTGCGGAGTAATTCTTCTGTACCAACTATTACTTATTCTGTGGTATGACTCTTAAACACATGTTCAAAAACATAAAGTACCTGAGACTCCCGAAAGAAAAAAGGCCTGCAAGAGGATCTTTATTAAAAACTAATCCCGCGTTTGACCTCAATGTCACCTGATGGTAAGTGAAGATGAGGTCGAAGATGACAGCACATGGATCTAGGAAAGAACTGGCTCTTCATAAAATATTGCCGGAACACATCACCGCCGGAGCTGTAATATTTGGCAACCGATTTTATATGAGAGATGGTCGATAGTTACTCGGACCCTGTCGGGATTCTACCACCTAGCAATTAATATTAATTGATCGATTAATATTAAAATATATAGCAGCTTTACAATTAAATAAACGTGCAAGATTTTGAGGAGGGATTAATGGTTCTTTATTGGTTTTTATAGGTGAAATTGGTAAACGGATAGATTTTAAAGAGTAATGTTCATAGCTGACCTCTCTGATTTTTGACAACTCATGAAATATATTAAAACAACATATAGTGCAAATAATAGCTCATGTTCGGTTAATTCCGTTTACTTATTTTTACCCTTTCAAGTTACTCAATAGACTACTACTATCATCCACTTGAAATGAAAATCCCGATATCGTTTCTTAGAAATTAATTCAAGTCTGCACCAATAGTTTAGATATAAACAGGCATTTCAATGGCAATATCATCTTTATACATTCACATACCAAACAAAAAGTAGTTTGAGAGGTCAGAGACTGTATGGACCGTAAACTCTTTCGGACACTGTTAAACCGCGGGAAACTGTTAGTATATTCAGAAAAGGTAGAAATTTGTAGCGAAGAAAGAGGTAGTGGATGATTTTCTCTTTTAAACTAATATTTTGAACGCAATTAACAAATAGAATTATTTTAAAACTATTATATTGTCATTGAAGAAAATAAAGCCGTGTTAAATAGTTTCTAAAAGTAAAGAACCTTCATACTAAAAGAGATTTTTCTTTTATTTTTCGACAAAGCTTTTTATCCAGCTTAGGTAAGGTAGGTACTAACTTAAACTTTCTCTGATCATAAATCCAGAGACTCACTATGGTCGTGAAGTTAAATTAGTTACAAATAATATAGTACGTCACGATTTGAGTCCCGGTTGTGCCCGGTGGAACTAACCATGACATTATTCTAAAAAAAGTAAAGAAAAAGTCTTTAATTTGGTGAATAAGTACTTTTAGATGACATTTTGTTATAAATACGGAAGTTATTAATGTGAAAGTGAATTATTCTTTAAACACGATATAAAATAAAGTATATTTATTAATCACATTATCTAGCCTTAATTGGATTACCCAAACCAACGTATAAGTATGCCAAACCTTGTATTTTGGACCCTTAGTGAACACACAGGCGGTTGCTAATAATTAAAAAATGGACTCAGCATAGACTCGAACCTAGGACCTTTTTTTTTTTGACTGGAGGAAAACGTGCTATCAAGTCCCCGACCGCCCAAGGGGGAGCGGCGGGGTATGTGGGGATGATCCGGCAGAAGGCCGGACCCACCCACTAAAAACCTCCAGGTGTACCTCATCCGCTATAAGTGGAGCTCACGGTACCGCCATTGGCATTACCCGTGAGCCCCGGCGGGTTACACTCAGCCTCAGCCGAGCGCCCTCCGACGACGGAAATGGTCCAGTACACAAGACCATTTCCCCACCATAGCCCTAGTAGCCGCATCAGGTCCCTTCACCTGCTACGGCTGGCTATCGGGAGGGAGAAGTTGAGCGTATCTCCTTCTCCGTCCCCCCTCCGCCTTCGGCGGATCGGTGCCGAGGAGGCGTCATCCTCCCGGCACCGCTCCGCCGCCTCATTCTACGACATTCGAACCTAGGACCTACTACATTGACGTCTAAAACTCGACCATGGAGGTCATCTAAAAATGCAAGAACATCGAATAAAAATGACGTAAACATACCAAAAACACGTACTTTTCAATAAAATACATTTTAAACTGCCGAAAAACACAAAAAAGGCTTTTTACGAAACGTCAGAACATCAAAATACATTACTGATAATTCTCAAGCATAAACGAGGCTGTTATGCTTACAGCATGCTCTCTTTATGAAGGTAAGAGTCAATAAGTTAAGCTTATGTGACGCGTAGGTGTGTGGTCCAAATTATAACCGCATCTATACTAATATTATAAAGAGAAAACCTTTGTATTTTTGTATGTTTGTATTGAATAGGCTCAAAAACTACTGGACCGATTTCAAAATTTCTTTAACATTACTTAGAGGGATTCGTCCGAATCCGTATAGGCTACTTTTTATCCCGAAAATCCCGCGGGAATCGAAATTGCGCGGGTAAAACCGCGCGCAACAGCTAGTACGTTATAAAGACATTTACACTTCAAAACACACACTCACATTACTACACTCACTCTATACCATTTTCTTTTCTAATACATTTCTGTGAATTTTAGAATTTTTAATATTCAAATTTTGAATCATGACAAACATATTATTATTTAATCATTTGTATTTTGTAAATTTTGACAATCACATTACCTTTTTTTTGAATTGTTATTAAATCAACTTTTTTTTTCTCATGTTTAATAGTATGATAAAATTACTTTCAGCAATTCTTCCCAGTTATTTTTATTCAATCATTTTTTTATTTTTCATATCTTAAATATTTAGAACCATTGTGTAATTTACTGATCACCATCTAACTTGTTAATCGTCTATAAGAAAATAAATAAATAATGTAAATCCATATTTGGCTATATGTACTAATATTATGTTTGTAATCATTAATTATTAAGAACTGTGAACTTTGTAATAAATAAATCGCTTGGCACTGCACTCAACGTGGGAAGGTCTCCTAAAGGATACGAAACTAATTAGTTAAAGCCGCATTATAAACAAAACTGGCTTACCTAACATTTTTGAATTTGTTAACATTTATATATATTATTTAATTATATATTTTTTTATGACAGTTTTTTAAAGCTACCCAAGTGCACGTTTGTCCTCAATCTCACCTTAGCTATGGTAAGAGAAGATTACGTTGAAGAGAATAAATAGCACACCATTTTAGGAATTCACCTTATAAAACATAGCCGTAATACATCACTTGTGATATTTAGCGGTAGGCTTTTTATGATGGTTAGTTGCTATCTTAGCGATCCCTGTAAGAGTCCTATCACCATGCGGGGTTGCACGGATCATTCGCCTTTTACGACATGTTTTTTTAGGGCGGTACGAGGTTAAATCTACCATGTTTACCAACAGAGCTTCGTTTAAATAAGCTCACTGTGAGCCATGAGTTAAAAAAGTATGTGTAGACGTTTTAATACAAGCAGCTTTGTTCTTTTTACGAAGTGAAAATGTTTAACTAGTAAAAGTCTAAAGCTAAAAAAGATCTTCAAATCGCTTCCGCTTGTAACTCGCGTCGTATAAAAACGCTCAGTTTGCGTAGGCGCAGCTCATTACAATACACCCCTATTGTCCTGTTTATGTATGTAAACAAGTTTTGTTAGATTACGATGGAATCGACTTTGGGAATCGATTTATTTGCGATGATTTGAAAGTGTATTTTGAGGTTATTATATTTCTTAATTTGAGATATGATTCATGTGTGGTTTCAAATAAATATGGTTTTATAGGTGAGTTTGCTGGCTGAATAGTGACGGAAACGTTGAACGGAAATACATTTAAATGGGTTTAAAAAGGAAGGATTTCAAATTACGTAATTTTTTGATATTAAAAATTAGTATAGAATATTAGACAATGATTCGCGAAGTCTAGTCGTTTACTCAAATGTTCTGGTTTCATCGTCAAAGCAAGAGCATTTCAAAATTGATTGCTACTTAATCGGAATTAATTCTGAATAAAACAAATGTAACCTTGGGGGAGGCCTATGCCTAGCAGTGGACGTCTATGATGATGATGATGAAAACAAAATGTTTTTTTGTATTACATAATCATTTTTTATAGATTAAAAACTAAAAAGAATATCTAGTTTAGGAGATCATGTTACTTATCATGTTTTTACTAAAGAAAAATAAAATAGAACAACTCGTATTACATTTTGACGACCACTTTGACGAAGGGGTAAACCTATCTGCCTCAGACGCCAGTGGTTGCCAGACCCATCCGGGTCTGGGTGTTTATATATAATGTATTTATATTCTAGGTTCCCCCTAGTTCGCTAGAGTGAATTTCATAACACAATCTTCGTTTACTTTGAGGCCACGTAGTTGGTGTGATTGTCTGGTGATTATTTTTTATTTATTTTTACATTTGGTATAAGTATGTTAAGTATACGTGAGTAAATTTATCATTATTTAACAAGAGTTTTCATCTAGAATGTTTGGTCGTATGCATTTTGCAAATCTAAGTAAGTCATGTTAACTGTTTAGTATCAAACAAAATTGTTATTTTTCGGAGTTATCAGTAAGTAATAGATCATTTGTTTAGGTACTTGTACTTTAAAAAGGCTTATATAGAATAGACCAAACGATAGCCCATATTATTTTAGTAATGGGTGATAAAAAATCATGTAAATACCAAAAACCAAAGTTTCATTCAGAATCAAGAAAGACCCAACTTATCTGCCTCAAAACTGCAGTGGTCGCGGATTCGATCCCCACAAAATGCATACATTTGTGTACAGAAAATGCTTCTTTCCATTACATTTAGTAGGATATTATGAATTATTAATAAAAAATAAATGGATAAGTATGTAGATCCGTTGTACTTAGGTATAACATAGGCATATTATGAGCTTATTTAAGGGATAGATGGCACTGTCTAAAAATATGTCCAACATGTCCAGTATTTAAATGTGAGAATCTAAAAAATCCATTTTTATTTTGAGTTATTTGGGAACAAACTAAAATTGTCGTCACCCATAATATTATTTTAAACTTAACCAAAAAACTAAAAATATGTCGAATCTATTCCACACTAATACATTACTATAAATTACTCATGAGTCACATTGCAGCAAATTGTTTGACAATACGGCTTCCGTTCTGGCACCTCCCCTTTGACAGTTCTATACCGCACTGTCACTCACGCTGTACATACAGAGAAGTACCGTCAACTTAAGAAAGGACCCACTTGGCTGTAAGTATGACGATTTAAAAAAAAAGTTATTGTTTTGAAATTGGAATCAAATTAGTTTAAGGTGAATCGGCAAATAAGATAAATTTTAGGTTATAAGTTGTCAATTTCATAAATATGTAATGAGAGGTTTTCTGACAGCTCATTAAAAAAACAAAACTGTACAAAATTGGTACAAAAGGCTTCGATAGATGGCGCTTTACAAAAGGCGAAGGCGATGAATTTATTCCACACTGCGTTTTTAAAAGTAAAATAAATTTATTGACGTCTGTATCAGAAATTGAACGTATAAATAACCATAAATGGTAGATACAACTTACCTACATTATAGTATACAGACTTAACGCCTTCGGCTTTTTAAAAGTGTCATCTATAGAGGTTTTTTGAACTAATTTTTATGAGCTGTCAGAAAACTCCCTATTCTTAGGTACACTTCGTTGGATCGGAACTGACTGACTGTACCCACGGAGCTTTATTCTGTTGAGATTATACTACATACATACATACATAACTTCACACCTGTATCCCTTATGGGGTAGACAGAACACCAGAGGTTATAAGACCATCTGATGTCACGTTTGACTTTGGAGGTATTATTATGAAGGATAGAGACTTCTGTTTACAAAATTTTAATAATAATGATTATTGTCGGGTCCTTCCGCCGAAGAAGGCATGTAGCTTTTAAGATACCCAATAATAGATTAACGCCATTTTGGAAGTTTTGGTAGAAATTTTCGGGGTGAGAGTGTAGTGAAAAGTTTATTACAAATGTGTTTTTACTAAATGAAACGTTTTGTTTTGGTGCAATCAATGAAAATAAAATGCATTTAATATACCTACTATTTCAAACCAAGTTCTTCCAAAATGTCTCTTGATTTGGGTACTTATAAAAATTCACTATGTCTTTAAAGTAGACTGTATTAGGGTGTGACGGGTGACCACACAACTTGATCGACGCCGTCGATCATCGGACAAATCGATCGATAGTTTTTACTTTGCCAAAGCGTCTCCACAGGTTATTTCCAAATATTAAACATAAAACACTATGTAAGCAGCTTGGCTGCGACATGATATTGGCAAGCACGAATAGCTGTCTTCTGTTTGTTTGTTCATGTCATAGAAGAGCTGTATTTCAGCCAAATTGTACCTATAATAAGCACTTTTTACAAAAGAGTGCCGAGAGTTTTTTTTCCGCCGTCTTTTTTCCTCTCGGTCTACCTAGGGTTCTACTTTCATTTCGTTTTTTATAGCCGAAGAAGTAGTAGTAGACAACACCAAGACAAAAATTATCTTCATGAGCCGAGAGATGTACACTTCTCGACGGAGGCCTCCCCAGGATACGTCATGTCATCCGGACCCGCGCCGCCCTCATCCAGCGTTTGACGTTCGTAAAGTGTATAAAATTACCCACTACGAATAATGGTTTTCATTTTCATTTTCTAATTCAGTTAGTAAGTTAAACCAGGAGCTAGATAACTTTGATTTATTCTACGACAGCATACTAAGCATCAGAGCCGCTGTAAAAAAGCAATTCTTTTTAAGCGCAGAGCGTCGTGAGTAAGCCCATGTCATACTCTTTTTTTGTTGATTTTTGTTTATCTATATGTTTTATTTATAAAATGGTGTTTTAGTGTATAAAAAGAAAATATTAGTGTATAAAAATTTAATTTACAAGTGAAAGCTAAAGCGTGGTCTTCTGTTTGATAAATTTCTTTAATTCTATACTTTTATTGTATGTGAAAACTTCTTCTTAGCCTTCCTTCTTTATATACTATCATATATTTGACGACCGGCTGGTGTAGCGGTAACATACATTGCCTTGTATGCCAGAGGTCCTGGGTTCGAATCCCGGCGGCGGCGTATATTTGAGTGATGAACACAGATATTAGTCGTCAAGTCATGGATGTTTATATGTTTATTTAAGTTTATTCTAATAAAAAAATATGTATTTATTCAATATGTGTGTTTATATATTTCTTAAGTATTTCAGTTATCTAGTATACATAAGTTCCATAACACAAGTTCTTTAAGAAACTTAATTTGGGCTAGATAATGTTGTGTGAGTGTCAGAAATATTATTTATTATTTAATTTTAACTAGCTGTAAGTTTTCCTTTTAATATAAAATAAAATAAAATCTGTCGGTCTACTGGTGTGGTAACACCCTTAAGCAGCCCATCGCCTAACTTGCGGACACTTGAATATTCCAACCAAGGATCACTATAATTAGTCGCGTTTGACGATATATTTACTGCAAATGTAAATAAAATCAAGGTAAAAGTTCCATAAATAGTCACTACTTGTATAACTTTTGTTTAAATTTACGCTTTATAAAACCAAGCTATTTCAGTGACCCATGTTTTATTAAGTTAAAACTTTGTGCTTCCCTATGTGAGAAAACCTGTACTTAACTAAGTTTAGTCACATAAAGCGACGAAACCACAAATAGCTTTGGCTATGAATGTGACCACAACAGTACGTGTTAAGAGCGCATTCATTGGAAAATAACTTGAAGTTTATGTTGACGACTTACTTAGAAGCTAAGTTGCCTTATTTTTATTATGTTTTCTCTAAGTTATAAGTAAATAAATATATATTTCTGGCATGAACACAACATAAGCTAGCTATCTAGCTCAAATTAAGTTTCATAAAAAACTTGTGTTATGGATTCTAAACAATAGTAGGTTATACTTACCTAACAGTAGTTGAAAACATAATGATAAATTTTGGAGTAATAACTCACATTATTCGTACTCAAACCTACTTCACATTCAAAATATCTTGTTCTTATTTCGGCCAAATGAATTTCTGCGAATTTAGTTTCAGTGAAGAAATACACTCTGGGTCCTATTATGAAGCCCTGAGGAACTCCGCGCATAAACACTCAACTGTTCGTTGATATATGAACCTTCAGAAGTTTCCTTCCTAAAGCTTGGTAAGGAAATCGGATGATTTCGTTATTATCTAAAAGTTCTAGTCTCATTATGTGAAAAGTTATAAATGGTGTTGTGAAATTTCTAGTATCTCTAGCTAGTATACGTTCTCTATCTAGCAGTTTGTTTAGAAAGCAACTTTGATATAGTTTAAAACTAGGTATATTAAATGTGAACAACTCTTAAACTTGCTTTACAACCATAAATTTGAATTTATTACGACCACATAATAAATAACACAAGGCATTTAATAGTAAGACTTCAGTTTTCACGATTACATCACATTTAAATAACATAAAGAGTGTGTAGGTGAATTACTTTTGAAAGTATGGTGAAACATTGGACAAAAACTTACACGCAGTTTCATCAAAATAGCTTCTTATCTTTTGCGCATGTTTCAGTATTTTAATATAGGAAATGTTACTCTTGGATAATACAGATATCGGTTGATACAATTTTTTTCTGTTTCTGAATTCGAATTTGGCATTGTTCATTTTTTTATTTACTTCAATTAAAAAACCATTTCAAGGAATAAGGTTTCTGATTAATTTAGTCAATTTAAAAACATTGGAGTTTTATAGATTTTTAACAAAATACATTTGACCTTTATTTAACCTATTACGGACGAAAGTGCTAACCCCAGTGGCTAGTAGGTATAGAGTACCCAGACAGTGTGGGGCCCGCAAGAGTGGCCAAGAGACTCCTCAGAACGCCTGAGTATACCCACTAAACATACCCCTTTAATGACTCGCCTTGGTGTAGGCCACTGATCATAATCGGAGCGACAAGCAATTTTATTGGTAGCTAGAGGCCGCGCAGCGAGCGGCATCCTGATGGCTGCCACCATAGATGAACTGAAAGCGAAGATTACGAAGCTATGCCTAGTAAAATGACGAAGCTGAAACTAAGAGATTATCTAGGTGATTAGACTCACTCTGAGATCGGAAGAAAGGGACAACGTTTAGCTTGCTGGAGTTTCCTAATAAGGGAGCGAACTTGGTTAAGACCGGAAGAGTGCCGTTGAAACCCTCAGGGCTGGCGTCGATAGCGGAGCCGAAAGCCAAAATTTCGTCGAGCTGGATCCAGAATCCCACGCGGTCATGAGATCCGTTTGCATTCTGCCACTGGGAAGTCGGGAAAACATACGTGCCGGTGAATGGCGAGACGGCTGCATAAACTGCGCTGTAAAAAAGAACGACCTAGTATGGACCTATTGCCTGTGAACGGTGGACGATCAGGCTTAGTTGTCACGGTTACGTATTCACCTGACCAGTGATGCTTCAGCTGGCAGCAGTCGGGTTCGTCCTTAAAAGGGCAGATGAATTAGCCCCGACACCACACAACCTCCGCAGAGAAAACTTTACGTTAAGAGCTTGGCTCGATAACCTAGCCCGCACCCTAGGGCGCTCGGGAGCGGTTGCAAACGGGAAGTGATAAAAGAAACAAAGGGAAAAAAGTCACTTAAGATGTAGATTTGAATAAATTTTTGAAAAGTTTTTATTAATTAAAAAAAAAAACAAAAAACTTTAATTACAATATTTAGATTATCTGAGTGGGATAAACACAGCTTCGTATAAAACCTCTTACTTAAAATGTTAAAACTTTCGATAAAATCCAATTAATAAAGTCTACTTTATTCAGCCACATGAAAAGGCTTACAATTTTAATAATGAATCGCAATCATTATTACCCAAAAACTAGCTCTTGTCTGTCCTAAGTTCGCCCAAAGGTCTGGAACAGGTCTTATAAGGTCGAAGTTATTTTGCAGCGAGGACAACTGTAGGTCGCCAGGCTGTTTTCAGTTTAATGCATCTCTATACAGGGTAATTGGTAATTAGACCGGAATCTCTTAAGGTGACGTAAGGAGTTCATTTCCACTCATTTGAGCCCATATCACGTAATCCCAATGTGTACCGTTTTTAAAATATTTGGGGTTATTCCTTTTTTTTCTGAAAATCCAGTTTTACTAAAATTCATGAAACCTTTTTTGGAGAAAAAAGGATTTTTTGTTAACTCTCCTCCAAAAAAATTCATTTTTATTTTATAAAACATCTTATAGAATCTGTTTGGAATCACACTGAAACAATTTTATGACGGTTTATTATTGATTTGCTAAACACCTATCTAAACCTGAAAAGAAAATTGAAATCGGACATAAGGTTTTTTTACAATCGAATGTTTGAATTAGTAAAACTGGATTGTCAGAAAAAAAAGAAATAACCCCAAATATTTTAAAAACGGTATACTTTGGGATCACATGGTTTGGGCTCAAATGATTAGAAATGATCTTTCCTACGTCATCCTAAGAGATTCCGGTCTAATTACCAAAAACCCTGTATATGCTGAAAAAAACTGGCATTGTGCACTGTGGCATGCAGCATCAGCTATAGTATGTCTGCAATCAACTGCGTCAAAACAAGTTGTGAAGGAACGGGAAGAAGTCTGCGTTCTGCGTTGTTGCGTACTCGTATTGCTACAGTATACTGCATGAAAACAGGATGGCTGCAGGTATAGAGGCGAGATGACCTGGTTATAGCGCTTGCATAGATGCAATCAATTGCATCAAACAAGCTGGAATGGAAGCGCAAAACCTCGTTCATACGGCTGTAGCCTGCTGCATCACGAAAGTGCCAAAACTGCAGGTGTAGTGGCTTCCCCATCTGTAATCTGCTGCATCAAAACAAACCGAAGTGTTACTTTATGAAATGCGGCCTGCCCTGCCCCGGCATAGTGTGAGATACTTCGTATAAAATGTATACGAGTGCGGAAAGATTTCAGGCTTAGTGGCAAGATGACCAATTTATAGCTCGGTAATATATAATATAGAAAAGCTGCAAACATAACTGTCAGACTACCAGATTCGTGGTTCTGCAGCTACAGTCTGCAGCATCAAAACGGGCCGAAGATGTAGTTCTATATTTAAATAAAGTATTTTCGCCCGCCAGGACATTAAACTTGAATGAATCCAGCTTTATTATTTCAGTTTAACAAACATTAGGTAGGTGATACCAGGACGGGTCCAGCTTGGCTAATGGCCTGCTCCTCCTTGTCATCCAGGGGATACTTATAGCCGTGCAGTTGGCTCATTATGATAACGATGATAATAAACATCACCATAAGGTAAGACTGAGGTCAAACGAGGGTTTCGTGTAAAAAAAATGTGATTGTTACCTGTGGATTACAAAAGCCTGCCACGTTTGAATTTCCTCCTACCCGGAGTTTTTACCGTCAAGCACAAAGACATCCTCTACGTAATCTGTTGTTTACATCAAAACATCATGTTTTACAAATTGACTATCAAAATCAAAACATTAAAATACAAGGTAAATAGCAACAAAAAAAGGATTCAAAGGAATCTTTAATGAATAAGGAAAACAAATGAATATTAAAATCTCAACGTAACAGAATCAGTAATTGCGTATAAAAAAATCCTATTAATGTCCTTTTCAGTTGTATTTTAAATATTCTACTTAGCACTTAAAGAATTTAACTTAAATAGCTATATAAACAATTTATCTTCGTCCTTATAAATAAAAAGTCGATCCCACTTAGCAATTTTGACTTCTGAGTAACGCCCTGCGCAGGTCCGCGCAAATATTTGCCAAATACGAAAGTTAAAAAATGCCTGTCAAATACAGTTTCATAAATAAATTGAAAAAGCAATTAAACATGCGTCGCCACAGCCGATACGACGGCCATCAACGAGAATCAAGCAGATTGGTTTTAACATACAGTTATAGTGCAGGAGCGGAGGCTGAATCATGAATGTTTATTTATCGGTTGAAATTACAATTTACTCAGAGACATAAATTAAATGATTTACCTTTTAATTTACTTAAATAAAAATGTAACTTTTTGACATAAAAAACATAAATAAAAAAAAATACTTTTTATGTTTAAAGTCTGATACGTTTTTTCTCTTACGCAAATCTATTTCAATTAACTATTTTAAAAGGATCTTAAAATGGTTTATTGTATTAGTTAACTGTAAATGAAACTTAATGTTGAAGTATAATATAATATAATATATGTATATAATATCTTAGTATAATCTGCTGAGACACACTGAGATAACACTGGCTGTTTTTAGTATTATGAAAATTTACGTCTGCCATGTGTCAAGTTTTTTATTGTCTTTTACTAAATATATTTTTCCATGTAAACTTGTGTTTACTGTCACTTAAGACTATCTTAAGTCAAAAAATTAAATATCAATGAGAAATTAAAAATCTTTGGAACTAGATGACCCGGATGTATGTATGTTCAACATTTCACAGAACACCCTGCATATTAGATATTAACCGGTAAGCATCATAGAAAGGAACAAAGCATGGCTTAGCTTGCATTATTGGTGCCTATAATATTAAAGTGTATTATTTTCGCCCATATACCTACTCATAGGCTCATCTCCTATGAGTACAGAGGCTTTACTCCTAGTTAAATATACAATACCGTAAGTTCAGGCTTATAGCCTATTAAGCCTCTATCACAGTACAGATATATACAGTAATTCAACTTGGCCGCATCTTTGAAATAAATGCCTACTGCACCGCGGTCCGTTCACATGTGATAGGGCTGCCTGCCTTCAGGGCTTTATTTAAATTACATTACATTTGCCTACTTTGCGTTTACTTCTATTTTGTTTTGTGACTGCAAATATACTTGCTTTATATAAACAAATAAAGCACTTTATAAATTGAATAGGAAATGTTCAACAAAAATACGTTTTGTGTCAAAAAACCATGTTTACGTTTGAATTAAAAATCGGTCTTATAAATTAGCGACCACAAAATACTTGCGCCTCGATTGAGATCCACGAAAAGATGTATTATTACATTTTAAAGTATAAACAATCCGCATATTACTTAAAGATCAATCAACAATTGTTTCGGTATGCAGACACTTGTGACTGGCCGCATGCCGAGGTCGAGCCGCGTAGGTATAGCTCGCGTTTCGTCCGTTTGTATGAAGTTGAATTACTGTAGATATCTGTACTGTGCCTCTTTTATGTAGAAATCTAGTTCAGGGCTGGTATAGTCTACGTCGGTCACCAACCAGCACTGGGTCAGCTTGGTGGTTTGCCGCTAAAACCTCCTCAAAGAGATGTGATGAAGGTCTACGTCGTGCTACTAAACTATGTGTATGATATAAGGTCTTTATTTTACAAAGAAATAATATATCCGCTAACGTATTAAGCAAACCATGGTCACTCTAAATTACCATTTAAATAAAGACAACTACGCGCTACTACAAAACATCTTGTAGTACTACGTCGTAGTATTATCAATGAAATGCCGCTTCGTAGTAGGTATGTTCATCAACAGCGAATAGTAAAAGTTTGTGGTTCCATATTTCTACTTTTTTGTACGGAGCTACTCTAAAACAAATATGCAGGTACGTTTATATCGTATTAAAGAAACTAACATTTAAATTTGGCTGGTGACTAAAAAACAACCCTGTATATATTATAGCATTCTAATTTTAGAATACAATATGTAAAAGTGACCTTATTCTTTTATGCCGTAACTGCCATTTTGGATACACATGCAATACTTTTAACCTCAATATAATCTCGTGGTATTTTTTGGTTTTGACTATCGCAAAGCTTCTTGCGATAGTTAATCCACAATAAAGATCGAGTAAGGCATTTCAAACTTCAAAACTTTTGACATCAGCTCCTGTATTATGATTTCAAACTTCACTTAAATGTTAAGGCCTAAGACCCTCCCAAACATAAGATTTAAATATTTTAATCACCAGAGTACGTCGGTTTAAGTTTAAAACGTACCTTATCTTCGAATGATGTAGTTCAAATTGGGATAGCAGCTTACGGACGGTAGCAGAATTTATTTAGACAGGTCTATTTTAAAGGTTGATTTTTACGTACCTCCTTGAAAGTGTTTCTTACACAGACATCTATAGAAGTAGACCAATCAACCATTGTTTAAGGTGTGTAAATCAAGCTTATCATGTTTACATCTTACATGATATTAAACAACGCAATAAATTAAAAGTAATTTGGGTCGGGCTCAACTCCCGGTGAAATCACAGTTGAGGCACGTAATTTAATTCTTCTTCATATATTTATTTTTGTAGTGTGTGACGCACCTCCTCCACATTTGGCAGCACCGCTCAAAAATATACAGACTTAGATCAATTTATTAAGGTTAGTTTGTGTGTGATAGGCTGACCCTCCGTTACTGCAATAGTCTCTCTCCGTCATTATATTGTCAAACGTGAAATCAGATGGTTTTACAGCCTGCGATGTTCTGCCTACCCCATAAGAGATACAGGCGTAAAGTTATGTATGTATTACTTGAAGCAAGCAATGTAGGACGACTAGTAAGGTCTACAGCAAATAGATCTGTGACTTCTTTACTTCTTAAAATTGAGAAACAAGTTTTAAGCTTAGTTAGTTTAAGAGTAAATCAGTTGCAGGAGCTTTTTGCTTTTTCTTATTTATTTGCGGCGACATTCATTTACTTATTCTTGTGTGTCAAACTTGGAGAATTAAAATAGGTAATAAATTAAAGGAAATTAAAAAAGCCATAAAAAATTACATTAGAATGAATAAAATAAGAAAATGTAATTTTTATTAAGTTTATTAGAAAGTCTATTTATTTTTGAGCTCAAAAATCTCTGAAACTCCGAATCAATTAAAAAACCGTTTTTTACTCGATAGCCCATTGAGAAAAGTCTTAATATGAAAAACAAATACGAGTTAATAATCTCTGTTGGCCAATAAACATTTATTTATTATTATTATTACGCATACTTATAACTAAGTACTTTATTATTTATATTTTCATTTTTTTATCTCCTTTTTCAAGGGGTTTACTTTATCATGCGGGTTTTCACCAAGCAAGATAAAGGTAAGGATTAATATCTACTGCGGGTTGTTTGTGACTACTGTTGAGGTTAAGAATTTTCTAGTGATGCGGCAAGTATTTAGGATACAAGCTTTCTGTAGGGTTTCGATTACGTTGGTTGAAATTTGTAATGAATTTAGGCTGTTTTTGAGCGTTTTTGGTTTATTATTATTATTATTTATACTTAAAGCTACACGCCCTTCGGCGGAAAGACCCTACAATCTGAACAGTCGGTCAGGGATCAGGCAAGAGGGACAGAAACCGGCGAACTATTCGGGCAGTATCCAGCAAAACCGCTTTTTGCATGCGTGCTGGAAGCGAACCACCGCCGAATCCCAGCCTTTCAAGGTTTCTGCCCAAAGTGGCTGGGGTCAAACCGTTTGCGGATATTACAACCGGGATGATTTCGGTGGACATAACTTCCCACATTTCGGTCACCTCGTGCAAGGTCCAAGTACTTGCGTTGCTTTTCGGATTATTTATTATCTGTAGGTAAGTATATCACATTTACGGAACTATTAAATAAAAAAATATATAAAGAACGGTCCGAAAAAAGAATTTGGGCACGTTTAAGCACAGTTCGCGCGTTTTCGTTATGGTGCGTTCACATAGCTGTAATGGAACTAGTAATGTAACATTCTTCGCACTGCACGTCCAAATACGCAACGTGCGCAGAATGTTACATTACTACTTCCTTTACAGCAATCTGTACGCACCATTACATCGCCTGCTTTACTCTAAACCAGCGGTTAGTTCCGCTGGTTTAGAGTTATTAAATGGTCGGCAAAGACTATCCTAAAAAGTCTCCAGGTGGAGACTTTTAAGTTGCCACATTAAAAAAAAATACTTAAAATGCACGTTAACACGCTAGCACATTACATAGAATTCGCTAACATCGAAACCGCTTAGATATTGAAATGTATGTAAATTTTGATCAACTAAAGTTCGAAAAATAATGTGAGCATGGTTTTTAAGTTATTTCTAGGCTTATGAAGTGCGTAACGACGTGGTATAAAAAAGTATTTTATAGACGTATTATCGAAAAACAAAACTAACGAGACAAAATCACTGCATCGTGTTTTTGAGCACTCAAAGTACTTAGATAAAGATATAAAACACGTATCAAAATTTCAGATCAGGTCGTCTTGTCATAATATACTTATAGTAGGTACATAAGGCATGGTAATGAGTCCGCTGCAGAGCTTTGAGACTCTCTCGTGGATGACTGGGGTGGTTTAGGCGGTTAACTATCAAGCTGGTCCAGTGTTAGTTGTATAGAGTAGTGCCTAGTGCAGAGAATGTGTTGAAAATGACAACTATTCTGGGATAGCTATCCCACTTGCTTTCACCAAACTTCTCAAATAACTGAAAAAATGTGTTAAATAAAAGAGTAATGAAGAATTTTAAATGCAGAAACTTAAAACAAAATATCAACGATCTTCTCTTTGCAGGAACGTTTGGCTAGAAGTGGACATATTAAAGACTATTTAGAGCTTTAGGTAAAATATAAATATTCAATTCATACGCACAAGTTCAAAATACTTTTTAAGAGGTCCTAATGAACTCATGATTTTCTCATTAAGTCCGAGTTGATACGAAATAAAACACTTATGACTTTTAACGGGTATTTAGCATCTACATACAACGTGGTAATATTTATGTTGTTTGGTTAATTAGTAACAATACGATTAATTTAAGGTTGCAAACTGGAGTTTGTATGAAACCGCGACAAATCGCTCTCACGCCCGCTGGCGTCGAGAACGGCCCAGATTCCCCGCGTCGCTCTCGCTGTTGCTGCCGTCCAGTTTGCTGCCTCATACAACTACACCGAAGGGCACGCTTTATAATTTCTAAAGTTTATAAATACACATATTAGTACTATATCATTGTACAAAATGAAAATGTACCCACCTAGTAGAAAAGTTAGTTTTATCACTAATTACCATGGTTTTCCATTTATGTGCTTAGGTTCATATTTTTCGGAAACAGATTATATTCATCCAAATTTCATCCAAATCTGTCGAGACGTTCTGCCGTGATTCAGGTACAAACATCCACCAAACTTACACCTTTACAATATTATTAAGATAAGATTTTACAGAATTTTAGTTGCGAATTTCATTTAAAAAGATAAAATATCTTCATTGATACTCTATATCAAAGGATCATGTCTAACCCTCTATTTAAAATTAAATATTTCAATATAAATCTTAACTTATTTCGTTATATTTTTTATATTGCATACTCATTGATTATCTTACTATATGTACCTACATATACAACGTGTAACAAAATGGAGAGAAAAAACTTAAGGGTTAGCTTTTATACCATACGTAGTAAATACAATAAAAGAATTATCATGATCAGTGCTGGTATCGACTTTCATGCAAATTTATTTAATTATTTTACAACAAAATATTTTGACAACCCTAGTCAACCTAATAAGCTAAAACAAAATTTGTTGAACTTTGTATCGGTCTTAGTTACTTATCACTTTATTTTTACGCCATCTGTTATCGAATAGATTTCATCGAAAGTGTTTTAGGGTTGACACTTAGATATTTTGATCTAATCTAAGCCGAACCGTAAGAATAACAAATTTATGTTACTGTTACTTATAAAATACATCACCAAACATACAATCCCCTTAAGTATTATCTCTTTATTATGTTATACGTTGTATATAAAACATAGTCTCTCTCCATCTTTATAATACCTCCAAATTTGTCAAACGTGACATCAGATGGTCTTGTAACCTCTGGTGTTCTGCCTACCCCATAAGGGATACATGCGTGACGTTATGTATGTATAAAACATAAATTATATATTCTTTGAAACAACATCGACTCGCAAGGTCACGTATTTTGGAAACAGTTTTTAATGTCGCGCTGCGATCTATTTGATGCTATTGATACGCTTATTCTGGGGCCACACTAGCGGCTAACGTCAATGCTCATAAGCGCGATAATTATTACGATAATTTCTAACCCGCTAAAGTGGGTGGCTATAATAATATAATAATAATAAAATCTTTATTTCAGACCATAATAATCCATTATTCAGTTAGTAACAATTTGACTTATACATACATAATTGAACGGTTTACGTGAATGCCCATTATTAGCGATAATAGCAGCTTAAAATTATTCAAGCAAGATGGACATTAACAAAGCTCTGTATTTCATGAGTGTAAAGTTACTTTAAAAAATATCTATAGCTATCGCCAAATGCCAAACGGCAATGTTAATGCCGTTGTCATTAATTCGATTAATGTCTATTATCGCGATAATTAATGGCATTTCTCGTTAGTGTGGCTTTACAGACATTACAACGAGCAAGGCCTGCAAGGGCGCGGTCGGTTCAAGGATGGGTGAACGCCGTGCTGACCAATAATTTCTCTCGACGACATCGTGCGGCACGTTAAGCATTCGGTGTTTCCCTGTGGGATCGAATCGGGAATGAGGGTCAGGGCACATAACTCGCAGAACAGATGGCCGGTGGGGCAGAAAAGTTCTCGAGTGGCGGCCACGTACGCAGCGCACGCAGGCCCCCCGCACGATGGACCGACGAACTAGTCAAAGTCGTCGGTAATCGCTGGATAAGGGCGGCGTGGGACCGAGCGACGTGGAAGACCTGGCCTATGTCCAGCAGTGGACGTCTACAGACTGGGGATGATGATGATGATGATGATTGCAGCGCCCTAAAAATTCATCCACCAACCAGCGCTAGGGCAGTTTGTTTACAGCCTAAACTTCGTCCCCCATGGGAGAGACCCTTGCCCTGCAGTGGTATCATTCCAAAGAGTTGTGCAGATGATGATGATAAATCTTGAAAATTTAAAGCAATGCTTACAAAACTTTAACATAAGTACTAACTTATTTAACAATTCAAGTACATACTACTAATAGTAACGAATACATTGAAAGATAAGTGTACAAAGGATAATAATTGGTGTAGTAAATAATCCAAAACTCTATAATGATGCTGCTTAAATAACGCTGCATAGTAACAGCGTAATTTCAATATTTGACAAACATTAATATTTAATATTATTTTTCCACGGGCATCTGTAATAATAAATAAAATTGAAATGTTGCATGTTTGTCCAAGCGAGGCAATCATACGTTTGTTATCATTGCAAACAGCAATTGTTTGCGTAAACAGAAAAAAAACTCCTGGTATCTATTGGGAAAAATCCAAATGAAATGTCAGATGGAATTATTAAAATCTCATTTTTGAGTGGCTGTGTTGCCAGTTCGCGTATTCTGTTTGTCATTCAGCTGTCATGTTTACTTAAATGTCAAATGTTTAATTTTTTTCGATTTCATCGGAGGAAAGTATTTTGAAAGTATTAATGCCTTTTTTTAAAGGAATATTTTGTTTGACTAGTCGATTGTGGTTTAAGAGATTTTGGTTGAATTATGAGTCTTATTTGTTTGATTAACTAATCTTTTTTACTCTATTTTACTGACTATATGCTAGGATAGTCTGTAATCTACTGTTTGGTTTCTATACCATAAGATTAATAAAACTTACTTTGGGAAATATACAGATGGTATGCCAAATAACTTAATTTAGATATATCTTTATAGGCTTTTTCATTAAGGTATATCAACTATAAATGCACACAAACCGTTATAGTATCTACATATTCCTCATGAAAGCTTAATCTTAAACTCAATCTCAACTTGATTTTAGCTTCTTACTTAAAAAAAAAACATAAAAACACGTAAGGCTGCGATACCTACCTACAAATTGGCGCGAAATCACTCAAACCAAATTATAGTGATAACGTTCTCATTCCGAAAAACCAAATCAGGCCATACTACCAACATTGTAACTCAAATTAAATTAAAATTTTACATGATTACTGACCTTTGTGAAGCTGAAAAACCTGTTCATTTCTTCTTTCTTTGACCTAATAAGCGTGTAAAATGCATTAAATATTTTTTCCACCGCTCTCCAATACTTTATGCACGGGTAGGTGTAAAAAGTTCAAGAAGTTAATAAGTTTCAACATGATATATTTAAAAATTGATCTGTAGTGGTTTGCGCTGGCGTCCAAGTTGAAGATTCATAGCGTTTTTTTCTTATCTCAAATAAACAAACTCGATTAATAAACGTAAAACTATTAAGTCTAGCCAAGTTGATCCTAAAATAGTTCATTAAATTAAAGTCACTTCTTACGACACGTTAATTCGTGATCATCTTCATCATCACAACTCTTTGTAATGAGCCCACTGCAGGGCTATGATTCTCTCCTCTGGGTGACGAGGTTTCGACCAAAGTTGTAAGCCAACAAGCTGGCCCAGTGCCGGTTGGTGGATGTTAGATCAAAATATCACTATAACAATAAATGTAGTTAGCACCAATACATATTCTACCACCTATCTGATATAATTCTACAGCCGAAATTATTATCTCGGCTGTCTTCTGAGTTTTTTATCTGAGTTCTTGTTCTAGAAATAATGTAGTAACTGGCACCATGTCACTAGAATCCAGATTCATGCTTCATAATGTTTATTATATGTTCAACTTTATATATAAATAATTGTGGAATGTGCCATAAATCATTAATATTACTGGTGTCTAACCAGTGTGGCTGGGGTCCAACCGTTTGCGGATATTAAAACCGGTATTATTTCGGTGGGCATAGCTCCCTACGTTATTATTATTTGAATTCTGTGATTTGAATCGCTTCCGCCTATGACTTAAGCCCTCGCAAAGATCGCTCGGAGATAAAAAATGGCGACTCGCTTTTTTCATCAAAATGAAGCGGCGCAGGCGTACGCAAATCGGAATGAGTTAAAATTTTTATCTTGTCCTTGTACAAATTAAAAATGCTGATTACGATAATATAAGGTGGTGGGTAATTATTTTTAATTAGGTTTTTTTTTAAAGATAACGGGGAAGTAAAGTTCTGTCAATTTGATGCAAAACTGATTAATACAGGGTTATAAGCAAATTATTATTTGCCTCCTTTGAATAGCCGGCTGACATGCAAAAGATTGGCAATTCGATGTTATTCTGGTTATATTTCATGAAAAGCCAGTTCCATATGGAAGTAAATAATATGTTGGTGACTTTGGTGCGATTGGGCAAATTAAGTTTCAAAGAAGTTGTGTTATGGATGCTAGATAACGGTTAAATTAACTTAAGAAATATTGCTATTATTAAACATAAAATATTATACATACATTGACTTCACGCATATCTCCCTTTTGCCTATTGCTACGATCAAGTCATATTTCTTTCGCTTTCTTCATCTTTTCATACAACAAAACGAGAAGAAGCGTTACTCACAAAACACGATAGAATTAATCACTGGACAGTTACTTAGTACCGAGTCTGTGGGCTTGGGTAATAACCCTGGCTTAATTTCAACAAAATCTTAATTCGCGAGTCCGTTCCGTCAGTTACTTTACAGTTACGATGCCAACTCAATTAATACCGAGCTACTATCGACCGTCCTAACCGTATCTGTCACTTGCCATCATCCTACTTCAAGATATAACCTATGGCGCTGCAATCGAATGTCAGTCATTCATTGCATTTAGCGCCCTCTTTAACAGTGCTACCAACGTACTTCCGTTACCATGAAGTCATACTAACATCTTAATATCGCCAACTTATCGTTAGCTCCGACATGTGTATAACATTATTTATGTTGAACACAGCCAGCCACTCATTAAAGAACTAATAATAAGATTTTTCATAGTTCCCGTGAGAATTTTGGGAATTCCTTCCTTAATACAAATGGACACCCATTGAAGAATCTTTATACCAAGTATCACATCCATGCACTCAAGGAATAAGGTTTTTCATTTAAAGTATCAAATCATATACTTCTCGTTCCCGTGGGAATTTCGGGAATTACTTTGATTGCACAGCCAGTCACTCATTGAAGAACCTTTATACCAAGTATCACATCCGTGCTCTCAACTTATAAGATTCTTCCATGCAAACCAAAAAAAACATTAATTTCCCGTTCCCGGGGGAATTTCGGGACTTTCTTTCATAACGCAACCAGTCATTTTTGGAGAACATCAAACAAACAAAATGTGTATTAAAGGCCTTTTTTTAATACAGTAATGAAATATACTATTTTAGGAGGTATTTAAGATGTTTATCCGCCATGCCAACGCGCATCCATGAGAAATCTGTTCACTCGACATTTAAAGGATTAGCACTGTGTTTTTTTTTTATAAACAGCCAGTTCTTGCCAGTTCCCGTGCGCAAAAAATTCAACATTCAAAAAGACAATCGAATGGCTGTAATATTTACGTCACAATTTTGTACTTTGGCTTTAACAAGTTGTTGTGCCATCTCCGAACTCATCTTCTCTTACGTTCAGGTAAGAGTGAGGTCAAAAGCGGACTTCTTCTTAACTAAAAAAGTAGTCTGGAATGTATCTTAATTATCGATGACAATATTACCGTCAGACATTTGTGAATCATACTTTGGCTAGTAAACTAACAGGAAATTATTAAACCTATGACTACACTTTCCTTAGAAACTCCGGGAGGTCTATTGCTTCCTTATCGATCGGGACCTTTCATAGAATTTTAATAAAGTTACGATTAAAAACAATTTGAAACAAAACGTGCTTAAACTTTGAAGGTTTGATTAAGATCTCAGGAATTCATTTCACCGTTTGTGTATTCATAAAACAATTGATATTAAGTTCAAGTGTCATAAAATAGGGGGAATTATATTTGATGCACATTAGATTGTTACATTCATATCATAGTAACTTTTCGCAGCTTTAGCCACGTATATTTTGATACTGCAAAAAATTTTTGACAAAAAAATAAAAGTTAGTCTGATCCTTGCAAAGTTTTCTCTTATAGTTTTATTTTTGAGTTAGGCTGCAAACTGGACGGCAGCGACAGCAACAGCGAACGTGTGCGGCGACGCGTGCAGCGATTTCCGCGACACGATAGAAAGTATTGAGTTTGCATGAAACCGCGACAAATCGACTCAAATTCCCCGCGTCGCTGCCCGCGCTGCTGTTGCTCTCGCTGTCGCTGCCGTCTAGTTTGCAGCCTTACAGCCTACCACTTTTTGGGTGCTTACTGGCATATAAGACGCTGCATCTCTTTGTCAATTGGCACGACGTGCACAAAGTGTTATCACAGAAAATATAATATTTTCTCCATATCTTAAAGCCTTTATAATTATAAGGTGTAGAAAGACGTTTGACTGTCATAATTATGGTAACTTTCGTAGCTAAAATATCGATTTCAAAGGATTGTTTTCAAGTACAGTCGATCTGTAGTAATAACGTTAAAAGTTCAATGAAAATGTTTACAATTAATTAGTTTGACTGTGGGCTGCCTTATTCGTTTGATGTAACTCTCAGCTATGTGTGACACACACATTATGAGGTACATTATACGGTTATGTATGAGAGTTAAGAAAAAAGTTTGAATGTAGTTATTATTAAATCTAAAATCGATGCCATGCGGGGCTAGCATGCTACCGCCGACAACGATGAATCGGGACTTTTATCGATATTTTCTTAGAATATGGTATTTAGTGTATGTCGTTTATTAAGATTATGACATATTTGGTTCTGTAGTCTTAATCATGGTATCAAATCGAGTAATTCTATCTATTATGGTGCGCATATTAGCTAACATAATAGGATAAAATACAAAATAATATTTATCTTGTCGATTCGACTATTTATCGATGGTTGCATGCTAGCCCTGCTGGATCCTAAGAACAGATTTCGCTATCTCTCATTGTTTCTGACTTCTCCATACCGACCCTTGTACACCCGGTGTAATAAAAAAAGGCTAAAATATTTTAAAAGCAGATTAACAATGACTGCAATTTAATTTTGAAAAACTTGACCCGATCAGAGCCGAATACTATACCTAGTTAAAAATAAATATCGTTTTGTATCGACGTGTAATCACGAAAATTTTTTGTTCAAAATTCAGATTCATTTTGAGAATAGCAATATATTATGTTTTACAGATTATATTGACTCGATTTAAAATTTTAAACACGAGGTTATTCGATATAAAGGGTGTTACTATAGCAAATATTCTGTTAGCTAAGGTAATTGTAAAAAAGCTCTATGGACTATATTGAGAATAAAAGTCTATGGTTATAAATTATTATGAAAGATGATTGCTATTGAGTTTCTCGCCAAATTTTTTCGCAGATAGATCTTTTTACAAGCTGATTTAGTTTTTAGATTTTTTATGTGTTAACTTAGACTGAGTTCATCTTTGATGTGCTATTTTTAATCAATACATATAATAAAACAGTAAAAAAAACGTGTCTGTACATTTAATATTTTTACAAAAAAAATTATCTAGGGTTATAAAGAAATGAAAAAAGAGTAAGAATCTGAAAAAAAAAAATTGTCTGTTTGTTTGTAAGTTTGTCTGTTTGCACACGCTAATCTCTGGAACCGCTGGACGGATTTGAATAAAACTTTTAAAAAAAATATGTTAGGTTATTAAGATATGACAAAAAAAGTAAGGATTTGAAAGAAAAAAAATGTCTTTTTGTGTCTGTCTGTTTGTTGTTCTATTCTGCTGACATCTGTGTCTGACATATAAAAATCGAGATTTTGGAAAATTACTGATTAATAATTAATTTTTTGAAGTCAACATAGTGATTTAGTGTTTCTTCTCACCGATAGATGGCGATATTCCTCATTAAAACTCGATATGGTTTCATTATGGTGAAAGTATATGATACCTTATTGAGTTGTTGAAACAGAAAGCAATCGAATAAATTTAGTAGTATTAATCCTAACGATAGATGGCAAGGCAAATGCCAATGGCACTATCCCTTACTCCATCTTTACATTATATTAAAAGAGTAATAAAAACGTGTCTGAACATTTAATATTCTCTCTTCTGATAAAAAAATTTGGTCTGTTTGTATGTTTGTTTGTAAGTTTGTCTGTATGCAAATCAAATTCAGTCCTACCGATTGATGGCGATATCCCATATTAAAACTCGATATGGTTTCGATTCGGTGAGGTTATATTACCTTATTAATTTATTCCGAATTGTAATGTGTCCTACAAATAACAATAAATCTAAATCCTTCACCATGTGCAAAGTTGGTGGTGTGGTGGGGGTGGGTATGGGGACTGGGGACTGTCAAATCTATTTCATTCAAATTTACCTATACTTACCTTAATTTTTATGGAAAATATGCCAATTCTCAATAAGTGAGTTTCACAAACCCAACAAAATTACGAGATAGCTCGAGTAGGAACCCACGTGGAAAGAATTATGCAAATATTGAGAGTTTATCGAATTTTAAGTTCCTCATAATTTATTCAACAGTGTTGACCGTGGTGATAATACTTAGTTTGCATATATGTTGATGCATTAGTTTATTACAGTCCTCAATATTTGGTAAATGAAATACCTACATACATAATACATAGTATGAGTAAATAAAAATATGTTTTTGTAATTCCGAATAATTTTTTATTAAATATTTAAATTACCTATTAGATGAAAATATCAACAAATCAAGAATTTACATTTTCCGTCCGTGGCTAACATGGTGCACACTCCCAATCACAACAAAAGAGTAATAAGTGTCCGTATATTGAATAGTTTCCCAAACAAAAATACTCCTGAGTGTAAGAAATAAAAAAAGTCTTTTTGAACACGCTACAAACAGAAATCACTGATCGGATAACAATGAAACTTAATTATAATGAATATAAAGTATTTCCAAAAATAACATTTCTAAAATCATAATAACATAAGCTGGGAGTACCTCCACGTGGTGAAGGCGGTAATAGTTAAAGCTCAATATCATCTCTTTCATCATCAGCTTTGTTTAACTGGCTAAAACTCCCATTCATGTACATAAGATGCCTTCGGGCTTATGTTGTTTTGAGTATTTTCTTTTTCACTGATCTTCGTGACATGGTAGCCTATCCGGTAACGTAGGGGAGCAGTCAATTAGATTTCAATTTTCAATTTCTTTCAATTCAATTCTGAATTGAAAGAAAAAAAGATTTCAATTCTGTCGTATTTCTTTTAAAAAGAATAACCATACCTCGAAGAAAGTCAAATCTTTCACAATATTCAAGAGCAGCTAAAAGATCAAGGATCATTAGGTCCCAAGAATCTAATGAAAAACGTTAGGCAAGACTTGATTCTGTTCGAGAACATCAAGCTGCGTCTCGCTCTGCGTAAATGTTACGAATTATTAAAATACTTGAACTCGGGCATACCATAATTAAATACTTACATAAGTTCATGTAATTATGGTAAACATTTTAAAACCGCGAGCGGAGCCGCGGGCAACAGCTAGTATAAAAAATAAAATAATTAAAATCCCCAGACAATCACCCCAACTACATGGCCCCAAATTAAGCAGAGCTTGTGATATGGGATACCATGTAGCGAACTAGGGGGAACCTAGAGTAAAAATACATATATATAGATATAGGCCCAGACACGGAACATTTTTTTTTCTTGTTCAGTGCGGGAATCGAACCCACTACCACTGGCGTCTAAGGCAGTGTTACCCCATCGCCAAAGTGGTCGTCAGGTAAGATGACGCTACCATATCGAAAGATCAAGAAGGAATAAGATTATAAAAAAATGTTTTGTTTCATGTGTGAATTGTTATCGTAAGGAAGTAAAGATTATTTGAGCTCCAACTTTAAAATATTCTTCCGCAATATCAATAGTAGAATGTTTTACCTAGAAGGTACTATTGGTGCATATTATCTTTGTACAATTTTTGCACACTAAACGGTTTCAATTAACATCGAATACAGGGCTTCATAGTAATACAGGTACAGCTTTATTGATCGAGTCTGGTATTTATTTGCCGAAATCCATCACAAATACTACTCGTATAACCAAGTTATATTGTTAATTCCACGAAAACAAACGCTAGTGATCTAGGATTTTCGTTCATTGGTTCGGTTTTCATAGAAGTGAACGTAGAGACCATCAAATAAAATAAAAATAAAATCCACAGACAATCACAACTACATGGCCCCAAAGTAAGCATAGTTTGTATATAAAACTACTTTTTAACCGGATTAATCGCGTATAATTTATATTTACATTTTAACTCGACGTTTCGGTGTCTTTGCAGACCCCGTGGTCACGAGCGACTGAAGTGTCAGGCGTCAGATTGATAGTGGAAAAAGTTATACATCATCTCCATCTATATCTCAGTCCTCGAGCGTAGCGTTCAGGGTTAACACAAAATGAGCTGACAGTGTCTCGAGTTTCAGTTAGTTTGTGTTATGGGATACCATATAGCGAACTAGGGGGGAACCTGGAATATAAATAGATAAACTCGGAACATTTTTTTTCATTTTCCGTGCGGGAATCCAACCCGCAACTACTGGCGTCAGAGGCAGACAGGTTTACCCCATCGCCAAAGGGGTGGATACTGTTAGTTCGTAGTACTAAAAAGCAGCCAACACTACAAAGTAATTTTTAGCTTCTGAAAATGTGTAACTCATATTCCATCGTGCACTAAGCCCCAATCTAGCATCCTGTGATTTCTGTATTTTCCCCAAAATCAAAGATTTGATGAGAGGACTCACTCTTCAACCCACTTCCAAAAGAAGGAGGTACTCAATTCGTGTGTATGTTTTTTTTTGTGTCTTTGATACACGATATTTCGATAATTATAAATCGATTTTGAAAATTATTATTTCATATGATAGAAGATACTTCATAGTTTGTCACATATTCATTTCATCGAAATCGATAAAGTACTTTATGGAAATTTCAAATTTTTGAAAAAATATTTATGAATCCGTGACGAAATTATAATTCAGCCAAAGTTATGACATATAGTCGGTTTTTTTAATGCTCTGCATTCGTTGATTATACCAACTCGAAGTAGCAGTGATAGCGTTCTAGAAAACAAGCTTTCAGATCTTTGGTCCTCCTGTTTTGAAAATTGTTTCTATCGCATGATTTTTTTTTAAATTTAGGGATGTGTATTTTGAAAAGCAATAAACATAGTATTTTGGTCAAAACATGTATTTTGAAGATACGCAAAACTTGAGTGTGACTTATTTTTATTTTTAATCTACAACTTATGTACCTACACAATATGGTTTTTTTTTTTATAAGTGACTAAACCCGCGTTTGACCTCAATCTCACCTGGTGGTAAGTGACGATGAGGTCGAAGATGAAAGCACACGGGTTTAGGAAGGAACTGGCTCTTTATACAATATTGCCGGAACACATTACCGCCGGAGCGGTAACATTTGGCGGCAGACTTTATATAAAGGGTGGTCGCTAGCCAGGCGGACCCAGAAGGGATCCTACCACCAAGGACAAGGTTTCAATTTAAGTCAGATATAGAGCTGTTAATACAAAGGCTTTATTGATCTCGTCAGGCATTATTTTGCGAAAATCCATCGCAAATACTATAACCAAGCTATATTGCAAATTCCGCGAACCCTAAACGCCAGTGCTGCAGAATTTTCGTATTTTGATTCGGTTTTCATAGAAGTGACTGTAGAGGCCGTTAAATAAATACTTCTCGTAATTTTGTGAAATATTTTACGTGGAATTCAATATATTCAATGAAAGCCCTTATAACCGGATAAAATTTATTTATTTAATGATTACAGGAAAACTTACAGCTAAGTGTTTTTATATAGTAAAAACAATAAGTTAGGTAAAAGGCCATTGAAAAGTATTCACAGATAAGTTAATTGATTCTGTTTATTTGTTTCGATGTCTTTACAGACCCCCGTGGTCACGAGCTTTTCATTTAATCGTAAAAACTAAACACAATATCATCAACATCTGCCCACATGAGCCCACTGCAGGGCTATGAGTATCTCCTCTGGGTGACGAGGAGGCTTGGGCCGTAATCCACCAAGCTGGCCCAGTGCTGGTTGGTGGATGTTAGAATTTTCAGGGAACCGAAATGGCTTCTGACAAACCCTAACGACTACTATATACAACTATACAGCACCCGAGACCAACTGCTTAACGACCCTGCGAAGCACGGAAGTCGTGTTGTGAGAAATAAAAGATCGGCGATCACCCATCCTAATACCGGCCGCGCCGTATACACTTGATCTTCGATATCGTTTGATATGCACAGTAACCACGGCGCCACAACAGAATATATTTAATACGCTTATGGGTATTTCTGAAATATAATTTTATAAGTGTCATGTCATAAAAAAAGAGATTACCATATTGAAATAAATGTCACCGTTCGATCTACCTACGTATGCCAACTGTTAGAAATAATTCTTGAAATTCCATAAACAATAGATATATTATATGATAATATAACACATGTTGTTCATGAGGTTATAAATTTTTATTTTATCTTTATATTACCTAAGTGTGGTTGCTCACCGGTCTTAATATAAGTACGTTTATGGATTCAGTACAGTACCTACAAGGTACCTGATGGAATGATTTGGATTTTTAGATTCACATACGATAATATAAAAAATTGTACCTAGAACATTAATATAAATTACAGTGTTCGGTAATATTGTTCAAAGGTTTAAATTCTTGTTTGCTAATACATTTTTTTAAATATATTTATGAATGAAGGCTAAATGTGGCCAATTAAAGCAATTAGTAAACCAAGTAAACCAATTAGTATGTATCTGATACCAAAGGAAGCTATGTTTAGCAAAAAAAAACAAAATAAAAATTTTGAAAAACCCACGACGCGACGGTTAAAAAGTAATTGAAAAAGAATAAAATAATTTAAAATCCCCCGAATGAAATGATTTATGTGAAAGCTTTTCACGTTAACTATCTCTCGTCACATAAATCATTTCAGTCGGGGGATTTTAAATTATTTTATTCTTTTTCAATTACTTTTTAACCGTCGCGTCGTGGGTTTTTCAAAATTTTTATTTTGTTTTTTATTTCAAACTTTTTAAAGAGCATAATATAGGTACCATACATTACATTACACAACACCTCGTTCCTCATCAGCCCTCTAATGTCCCCACCACCGCTGGAAAACCCATGTAGTATACATAGTGAAGTATTATAATAAGTATTTACGGCATTCAAATTGGACCAATGGTTTGCAAATAAATATTTACTGCAGCGCCCCCTGGTGAGTTGTTACCGTAACACCTATCTCAGAACATGCGCTAATCAAATCCAAAGCGATCACTAAAAACCGCATCAAAATCGGACCAGTGGTTCTGGAGATAAATGGTAACATTGGTTTGCACAAACACCCTCTCACCCCAAACGCATATACCGTCTTCGTTCCGTCGTGGGTAAAAATAGAATTTGATTGATTTTTTAAAAATTTGGCTAGAAACTAAAAGGTTGTTCATAAAAACTTGACTTATAGTTGCTAAAATAAATTGTTTAAAGTTTTTTTTATTGGACTATAATAATAATAAGGCTGGGGGATTCGGCGGCGGTTCGCTTCCAGCGCGGTTGCAAAAAGCGGTTTTGCTCGACACTGCCCGAATCGTCCGCCCGTTTCTTTCTCTCTTGCCCTGATACCCGACCGACTGGTCCGATTGTCGGGTCTTTTTCGCCGAAAGGCGTGTAGTCATAAGTACCTATGCATAATATTAATTACATAAATATATAATGTACATAAGTACCATATATATTCAATATTATAATACATTGGTATATGGACAAATATGAAAAGTTAAGATTGAAGAGTGTTTCACCTGGTAGTGTCGTTTAAGCATTCGTAATAACCATTAAAGTTATTTATCGGATTTGAGACCCAAGCAGTGCACAAACACCCTCCGAACAGGATACAACTTTAGTCTGAAATTAGTATGCAGGCGATATAAAGTGAAGTCACAGTAAGTTGAATGAATGACATGGTGTACAATATGAGTCAATTTTATGATTACGATAAGTACGTGTTATGACTATAGGTGCTGTTTTTAGAAGGAATATAAACAAACGTGCTAAATGGTCATTTTGATTGATGGTTTTCACTGTTTTTTGTCCTTGACTTAACTCGCTTTTGGCTTCAATGTCACCTGAGGGTTAGTGAAGATGACAGTGCACTGAATTAGGAAGTCTCTTGCTGTTAATTAGATATATACATACATAGCTTCAGAGTTTGTATCTCTTTTCGGGAAAGCAGAACACCAGAGGCTATAAAACCATCTGATGTCACATTTGATAAATTAGGAGGTATTATAATGATGGAAAGACTATTGCAGTGACTAGTGGTCAATCTTTCGCTCGCAAAACCTCTGTCCTTTAACAGACTTTTACAGTATGCCCGGGAATAGAAGCAGCTGGCATATTCTATGTTTTTCTTTCGCACCCAGTCCATTGTTAGATATTGCTGGAATACCTACATCACCTCTGAAGCGGAGATATACCTACGGTGGCCGATTTTTTATAAAGGGTGGTCTCAAATGCAAAGCAAGATGTCTTGGTTATAACAGTTTTGATAGCTTTTCGCAAGACTTTGCCTGAATCAATCAATAAATCATACTTGCCTTCTGTATAGTGACCATATAAATGAGAAAGTTCGGATAGATAGATGGACGGATGTATGGATTTTTGTTCGTGAGTCACGGCAGAACGGCTCAACAGATTTGTATGTAATTTGGCATAGTGATAGTGTAAAGAATAGTACATAGGCTACTTTTTATCCCAATGTCCTCGCGGAATTCGAAATTGCGTGGCTAAAACAGCTAATGCTTAAATACAGGGCGTTACTATTTTGATTTTACGCAAAAAACTACTCAGGTACGGACGGAAAAAAAGTTAAAAATATGATTTTTATATAATTACTACTTTGTCGGATAGTTCTTATTACACGCTTAATCAATATCTTGGATTAATTACCGTGTAGGGCCGGCTAAATATAGCCCAACCTTGCGTAGATAAGCGTGTCACATGAGGTAATATCAGAAAGGGGATATTAAATTTGTCGATAAATAATATCGCTTATATCGCTACGACGATAGTGAATTCCGGTGATATTTTATAAGGAGTCAGCTTCTATGTACAGCCCGTATATTCTATCTTAAACCAAGTAAGAAAGAAATAATCCTACTAATATTTTAATTATGAAAGTGAGAATGAATAACAGTAGTCTATTAAGTAAATATGGGTATGTCATTTATAACCCTTCTTGCGCGATTTAATCGACGTACAGCGACACCTATCGAATAAAAGCGAACTAAAATTTTGTATATTATAAACGTGAAAGTTTGGATGGATGGATGTATGCATGTCTGGATGTTTGTTCCTCTATCATGGCAAAACGGCTAAATGGGTTTGGATGAAATTTGGCATAATGATAGTTTACAGTCTGGAATAGCAAATAGGCTATTTATCTCGATATTCCCGCGGGATTTGAAATGGCGCGGGTAAAACCGCGGGTAACAGCTAGTATCAATGTATATTTTGAGGATCAAACGAACTTCTAAAGTGAAGTTCGATCCTAATTATGTGAACAGCTTCTTTCGAAGCGATTGAGGTTTACTTTATGTAGTAGCGCCACCTACTGCTAGCCTTTGCACGGATTTTAGAGTCTATGATAAGGGTTCTTTTCTTTTTTTTTTTTTTTTTTTTTAACAACTGTCACGTTTCGCTCCCTATGTCAGCATCCAGTCTACAGAACTCATTTTGTTTAAAGTCAATCTGTCTTATTCCTGTTTGTTCATTTCACTATATTGGGGTTGGGTAAAATACAAATATAAATTGAAATTACTCCATGTTGAAACATATTCATATTATGCTTATTTCAAAGCATAATAACGGGTGGGTTTATATCAAATCGCTTCGAAAGAAGCTGTTCACATAATTAGGATCGAACTTCACTTTAGAAGTTCTTTTGATCCTCAATTATATTTCACAGCTTCTTTCTTTGCGATTGAGGTTTACTTTATGTAGGATGTTTAAAGATTAGTTATAGTGAAATGAATTGGCAGAGTAGTAAGGTAAAACTCTTCAATAGTAAATAAACATACTTATTGAAAACAATTCAACAATGATTAGGCAAATTATTTTTCGTTACAAAGTTTGTTATAATTTCTAGCAAGGACTGAGGAAGAATCCGACCATCCTGCAGTCTTTTTGATAGGTCAATAGAAACTCCTAAATAAATAGCTCTTGATGTAGCAGCATGTCATGTACTATGTGCACTAAAAATATTTTCATCAATACCACTGAGAGTTAAAGTGTTTTTAACCCAGTAACTTAAAGTTTGGAAACCTATATGTTTCTTAAAACTAATAAACAAATTATCAGGTTTCCTTAAATTTTCGTTTTATTTATATACCTACATCTGTAAGGTTTTTGCTGGACAAATTTCTGGACGAATATTAAAAAACGGAAACTTTACCAAGGTCTGTTTACTATTAAATTTAGAGGTTTTTATAAACCCTTTTATAAGTACCTTTTTTAGTTATTAAAATATTTTTAATCTTTGTCACGGATAAAATTTGAACACGATGTTCCGTTACAAGAGCTATTAGTGTAACAGTTTTCTTGGAAAAGAGTCTTTAAGTCAAGGTCTTCATTAGGAAATTTTGTAGGTAAGTAGCTCAATACAACTGCTGGATCCCAGGTAAGATCATACTTGATGTGGTTGGTCTTCACATAACGACTCCTTTCATGAAACTTTTTAACCTGTCATATTGGGAATTTATGTTTAATATTAATGATAATGCAGATCTATAGCTATTAATAGTACCGTACTTAGCACCTTTTTCGAAAATTTCAGTTAGAAAATGAACAATTATTGGTTTAGAAGTTTGAGTAAAACTAAAATTATTATTTTTGCAATATTCAATCCACGCCTTGATACCTCCTTCACACTGTCTCGGTAAGAATTATCCAACAAAGATGCCAACATAATTTCAACGGACTTTGAAGACAGTGATCTTTTTACTAACGCTTTCTGAACAATTTCGCGGCAACCAAGGTTAATGTTTAATGAAGGTTGAGCGCAGATCTGAAAGGAGATTTCAGCGAATTAGTATTTAGTAAATACAATCACAACACAACCTTTTAAACAATGGCAACCATAGTTGCGTGGGCCAGTATGGTACTACCACAATACCCACAGACTTTTCACTAACAATTTTCTGAAGAGTTTTTGCATCTGGGTCATTTTTCCAGGTTACATAAATAGGACATTATAAGTTGCATCTGTTTGCAAAAAGATCAACCGATAGTATTCCAAACCTATTTGTTATATTATTAAAGGTATAGTCACTTAGATCCCATTCAGTGTCATTAAACTGTTTTCGTGACAAACTCTCAGCTTCTATATTATCTTTTGAAGTAATATAAGATGTAAAGATATTGATCTTACGCATTTCACGCTATTTCCATTGGTCTCGGGTAATATGATCCATATGTGAAAACTGAACACTACCCATTCTATTTATACAGGTAATGGTAATATCTATTCTTAACAATATATCACAATCGTAACTACCATAATTATGCGAATGTTTTAAGTCCGAAAAAACTGCTTTTAATTCCAGAGTATTAATGTGTAGCGACGACTCGCTTTCCTTCCAATGACCCGCTGCCTCTTTTCCATCACAAAACCCGCCCTAGCCAGTATATGATGCGTCAGGATAGATAGTTTTAGTGTATTGGCCTGTTCTAAGAGGAGAAAAGCCCCTTTAAATTGCTCGAATAACTTTGTGTATTATTTTTTCTATTTTAAGAACTTTTTTTTTTTTTTTTTGTGGGTAGTTTTAAAATAATTTTCTCTGAATCAAAAATAAACCCAAGGAATTTACATTGTGTTCTAGGAACAAAGCAACCTTCTTTCGTATGCATTATGAAACCTAAATTTATTAAAATATGTTTTGTAATCCAAACATTCTCATTACATCACAATCTTTGCCAATGTAAAATATATTATCTAGATATATTATGGATGAAAAAATTATCCCGACGTAAAAATTCCATGACTGGTTTTAATATTTTAGTAAATACTTATATAAAGAGCGGTGCATAAGTCAAACGTTTAATATTTGAATTCATATAAAACGTTGTTATATTCAAATCGAAGGTACTTTCGGAAAGACTTATCAACATTGATGAAAAAATAACATGTAGCATTGTTTTGTTAACTTATCAGCGGTTCTGTAATCTTCCATTTTGAAGTGTTTTGTAGTAAATTAATTCAAAGATTTTAAATTATGTATGAAGCGATTTTCACCGTATAGCTTGAGCACAAGAAAAAAATTTGTGATAAAATTTACCTGGCTCATGAGAACATACGAATATAGCATTTATTTTTAATAGTTTATCCAACGCTAAAATATAATCTTTATGGCCATGTATTGACCTTGGGTAAACACAAGAGCTACTTTGTTTAGCGGGCAGATATTTAAAAGGTCTTTAGTAACCAGCTATTCACGATAATATTAATGGATCACTCGTTATCTAAGCCCATTTTTGATGAAAATATCGTAAACGTCCATCGCACTGCACCTGGTGGTTTATTTCCGCTGGTTGCTAGTGTTCCACGACCGTTCGTGGTAGGTCCTACGTGGCGGGTACGTGTAGCTCTGCTGTGGAGCTCGAGCCGGCAGCTGTGGCTGCGGAGATGACGTCGTCGTTTTTTGCAATTTGCAGCGTTTCAGCAACATCTCCTCCCAATAGATAATCATCGCAACTTGTATTGGTCAGCGTGTCACGCAGGCATACGTTTATGGAACTCATTATTATGTTACGATGAGTTTTAGTTTCCCTATTCTGGCTATCGCGACAAGCGTAACTCAGCAGTTTTAAAAGTTTTTGCTTCAAAGTTTCATTGAAAATGATTACCATCGCTTGCGATAAAGCTGCCAAGGCGATTCCAATTTGCCCTTTTTTTTTTTTTTTTTGTTGATGTATAGAATCTCGTTTGGTAAGAGTTTCAGCCAATGCTGCTTTTGCTTCTAAATTTAATAAAGGGAGCAAGTAAATATTTGCAAATTGCGGGTATAAGATAGTCCTCAACAGGCTTATCTTTAGATTCTTTAGATCTTCAGCCGACAACTGCTGGTTTTTAGACCTCTTCCGGGACATTAATCGTATCAAAAAAAAAAAAGGCTGATAATGACGGAGGTAGCTCGGGCACTTCAAATCTTGGATTCGGCGTGCAAGATCGTCTCCACCGCAAATCAGATTAATCGCCAACGGCGATATTATCTGGTAACTGACTAATCAAAAGAATTAATTATATGCATCGAAACTCGATGACTACACGCACATACCATGTGGGTAGTTTTGTGTCAACGACATTTTTTCTAATATTTATTAAAATTATATTAGAGATTCTCCACCGTACATCAGATTAATCGCCAACGGCGATATTATTATCGAGTAACGGACTAAATAGGAGAATTAATTGTATGCATCGAACCTCGATGACTACACGCACATACAATGTGGGTAGTTTTTGTGTCAACGACATTTTTTCTAATATTTACTAAAATTATATTAGAGATTCTCCACCGTACATCAGATTAATCGCCAACGACGATATTATTATCGAGTAACGGACTAAATAGGAGAATTAATTGTATGCATCGAACCTCGATGACTACACGCACATACAATGTGGGTAGTTTTTGTGTCAACGACATTTTTTCTAATATTTATTAAAATTATATTAGAGATTCTCCACCGTACATCAGATTAATCGCCAATGACGATATTATTATCGAGTAACGGACTGAATAGGAGAATTAATTGTATGCATCGAACCTCGATGACTACACGCACATACAATGTGGGTAGTTTTTGTGTCAACGACATTTTTTCTAATATTTATTAAAATTATATTAGAGATTCTCCACCGTACATCAGATTAATCGCCAATGACGATATTATTATCGAGTAACGGACTAAATAGGAGAATTAATTGTATGCATCGAACCTCGATGACTACACGCACATACAATGTGGGTAGTTTTTGTGTCAACGACATTTTTTCTAATAAGTCCCAACACCGTTGGGTTCTTCGGAATTTGTAATTTGATGTCTCAACCTCCTCGAATTATTTTCTTGAGAATTTTCTCTTCCTTCGATGCACAATTTTTACCATTTAAACTTTTAAAATTTAACTAGCTAATTAATATATTTTAGTCGACGTGCGCAGGCTACAGCACGGAAACGCAGAATGAGTTCTGTAGACTGGATGCTGACATAGGGAGCGAAACGTGACAGTTGTTAAAAAAAAAAAAAAAAAAAAAAAAGAAAAGAACCCTTATCATAGACTCTAAAATCCGTGCAAAGGCTAGCAGTAGGTGGCGCTACTACATAAAGTAAACCTCAATCGCAAAGAAAGAAGCTGTGAAATATAATGAAGAACAATCACACCACTTTATCTAGCCTAAATTAAGTTTCTTAGGGCTGATTTTTCAAACGTCGGATAAAAGCTACCTGACGACGAATAAAGTATATCTCGGCAAAATTATGTTGTCTTACGATTTTTTTATAATTGTATGACAATGACATAGAATGATAATAAACTTGAGACGACCTTGGTGTCGAGTAATACTTCATTCATTAGATAACTTATCTGACCTTGAAAAATCGGGCCTTAAAGAACTTGGCCCATGGATACTAGATGTCAAATAAACTTAAGAAATACCACTTTCACGACGGAAGAAATTACCTTTTGGTAATGAGGTCGCCCTTTGTATTCAATATCTAACTGAACTATCTCTATATTGTGTGTACAATAAAGTACAAATAAATATAGACCGAAGATAAAAGATAATAAATACTGTGTATGAAAAAGTACCTCCAAAATAATAATCGCAAACAATGTCCTCAGTTCTTTTCACTACATAATTTACTAACCACACAGAATGACACATAGCTTAGCACATTACGCTTAAGTAAATCATCAACATAAACTGTGAGTAATTTTCCAATGAACGCACGCACAACAACGCCTACCATTGTGGTTAGAATCATTGCCGCCATCGTTTGCGGTCCAGTCTTTTATGAGAAAACAGTACGTATGACTTCACTGGTTGTCAACGGTATCTTGAAATAGCAAGTAACATGATTGCTTTGTGTGTCGGTTACTTAACTAGAAGTCTTTTGTGCATATTTTACGGTTATGTTTTAAAGTTGACTATTGTCGAATGAAATCTGCTGTACAGTCTGCAACAGGATTATGTATACGACTCCGTTTCCCGCACTCATACAATATGCATACGTATTCATAATTCTGTTGCAGACTATACGTAGGTAATTATTTTAGTACTATAAGAGGGGTACATACAAAAAGAGTTTGTGAGCGCAGAGCAGTTGTGAATAAACTCTCAACTGATTGCCTGCGTTTCCTTTACTATCCCGTGTGTGATGTACCAAGTTCCCGTAAAGGCCTTGAGTCTGCAAACTGGACGGCAGTGACAGCGACAGCGAGAGCGGGCAGCGATTTCTGCGACACGATAGAAAGTATTGAGTTTGTATGAAACCGCGATAAATAGCTCGAGCGCCCGCGCTGGCGTCGAGAACGGCCCAGATTCCCAGCGTCGCTGCCCGCGCCGCTGTCGTTGCCGTCCAGTTTGCAATGGTTAGTGCCATAAATTCCATAATACCGCATCCCCAGAATGGTGATATTTGGTCCTAAACTTTGAATGATGGTTGCCAGGAAAATCCAGAAGTGGTACTACCATCAAGAAGGGGCTCGTTCGGATTAATCGCATTTAACAATATCCAAGGGTACCAAAGCTCACAGAGGACCCTGTAGGGGTTTAAAATGATACTTATTTTTAAATTTCAGAATTGAGAAAAGTGATCTAGTTCTTTTGTTTTTTACGTGCTCTACAGGGTGAATCGTCTTTGTCAATTTATTTAAATATAAGCCCAATAATTAAGTAGGTATACCTATCTTATGCGTTTACCACTGTTTCTTTATGCGTTTCTTTACTGTTTTGTTTTGTACCGTTGATATTATATAATTTTTTTGAATTATTTTCTACAGGGATGACTCGTGTCTAAGAAACAGGCTCAGCCTAGTTTAGACACAAGTATAATTATTGTTAAAATTACAAATTAATTAATTAAATAAATCAGATTGTATATTAGTCATAAGTTGATGCTGAAATTGATTTGTGTTGTTGTTGATCTGAATAAATTTATTATTATTATACCATAAGTTTGAAACTGGCGTCCATGGTCAACGCTATGCCAGAAAATATTAGTATTTGTTATTATTTATTTGTTAAATATTTGTAAAGTACCTAGAATATACCGTGTTAATTTTGAGAAATTAAAAATAAAACTGCACTTAGCAATGTAAAAACCGATATATTTCAGCGAGGTCTAATCCTTAAGTGATCGGGTATAACATAGCAGCATAACGCAACCCCAAATAGTAATCAAAAAACTCTGCTACATTTTACGATCACCCTGTAAATATATGTTTGTTTCCTTAGCAATTAGCACATAATAAAAACTGGCGCCGGCTTGCCGTGATCAAATATATGAATATATTAGTTATTTTTGACGTTTTCTGGTTTACTCAGGACAAGCTTTTAACAAATATTTTTAAAACAAATACGTTTTAGCATCTCTGCTTTGTAAACTGCTAAAATTTTCTGCTTTTGTTTACGATTTTCAATTGATAATGTTTATACTGTGCCTAGACTTTGTCTATTTTCTATTAAGTTTGTCCCGGTGTGTGGTCTATATGCAGAATAGTTTTTCTTTGCGCTTAAACCATAGGGTCAAACGAGCATGAGTTAACTTTTGTTTAATAATAACCATCGCACGTGAACATTTGCAACTCTAGAGAAACTATACATTTCTGGTTCTTGAGAATTAGATGAGAAATCCTGGTGTGAAAAATGATAGTAAATACAGGGTGACTGGTAACAAATTATAGATATTGAAGGAGAGCACCCTGTACTCGATTCTGATCATAATTATGCAGTAAAAGTAGGTACTTAATTTTTCACCTAAATTCCCTATAAATAAATAATGAAACATCACTACACTTTTCCTGACGCGCCGCCTCAGTCAACACGATCACATTAGTGTTCCCGCCACACGCACTCCACCAACCGCTAAGTATCTATTGTATTACGTTTATGTAAGCATGCGTTGCGTAATAAATTCTTTAACTTTCGGTTAAGTTTCCTCAGTAAGTAAATAATAAATAATTATTTATTATTTTATTTTCTCTTTTAATGTATGATCTCAAACTATCACGTCCTCAAATTTCGAAAGTGACCCATCAGTCACCCTGTATACAGGCCTCGTCTCCGTAAAGCACCGGCTACACTGTTTGAAACAAAGCTTCGAACCAAGGCGACAGTATAGACAACTGTTTGCAACCACGTTTGACCTTGGCGGTTTATTGCAACCCTGATTGGCAGCTTTAACGCCGCTGTTTACAACAGTGTGGAAGAAAGTCTGCGTTGGTAGAGAAATCAGACAGCAAAGCTATTTGGCGTTGAGAAAACGGTGAACGATTTGAAGAGAGTTGTGTTGCAAGCAGTTCGCTCTAGCAACAGTATAGTTTTTAGGATTCCGTAGTGAAATGTATAGCAGAACCTATTACTAAGACTTCACTGTCCGTCTGTCACCAGTCACCAGGTTATATCTCATGAGCCGAGAGTTATACAGTTTAAATTTTCACAGATTCTGTACCTACTTCGGTTTAACGCTATCACAACAACTAAAAATAAGGACAAAACAAATATTTAAGGGGGATCCCTTCCAACGTGTGTGTTGGTGCAGATTCCTAATGGGCACTTACTATATGGCGCTTAATTTATTTTGTGTGTACCTATAATATGATTTTTTATTGCATTCCAAACTTATTAGTAGTTCCGAATACAGTACTAAAATCATATCTATAGTATTTCATTATACGCGCCGGTCAGTAAGCGTGTATCAAAGTGAACAGTACGGAACCCTTCGTGTACGAGTTCGACTTGCTCTTAACCAGTTTTTTTGAGTTTGTCACGGTGTGTGGTCTGCCGAATTGTTTTTCGTTGCATTTAAGCTATACTTAGTTATCTAACGAGTGTGACCTACTAATAAAATAACAAGCTTAGATACTTAAATGACTCATAGTTTATCATATTAAATAAATAATAATCTTATTGGAGGTGAATAATCTTGAATATTTCAATCAGTATTGTAGTATGATAATTGTTAAAATGAGGCTAAACTTTTGCTTTATTATTTATTTATTTATTCGTACACATTCCATTGTACAGGTGGGCTTAATGCCACATGGCATTATCTACCAGCCAACCATAGGGTAGAAGATTGAGTTGGTGGGCAAAGTATATTTTATATTAAATAAAATAAGTAAGTTTTAATATACATAAATAGAAAGCAAAGGGTCTAATAAGTTTATTACAAATAAGTTGTATTTTAGAATATGGGAATAGGTATAAATATAATCACAATTTTTCTAGGAAAAACCCCTTAACTCGTTTTTTAAAAGAAATCTCACTAGGTGATATTTTGATCTCTAGAGGGAGGGAATTCCAAAAATGCACCGCTCTCACAGCAAAGGAATGAGAGTAAGCTGTCGTTTTGTGTACAGGAGTGCTGAGCAACAGGGATTGGAATGATCGCAATGGTCTGTCATGAGTTTCGTAGAGAAATGAAAATTTACTTTTTAAGTAATCAGGATAATTGGGATCAAATAGCACGGAGTATAGAAGACAAAGTAAGTGAGTGTCTCTTCGTCCACGAATAGATAGCCACTTCAGGGACTGTCGGTTAGCAGTGATGTGGTCGAATTTACGACGACGGTTGAACACAAACGCAGTTGTTCAGCATACGATCAAGTCTATTTAGATGTTCTTCATTAATATCTAGATAACATGAATCAGCGTAATCAAAATTGATATAACTAATTATTGTACTAAAATAGTTTTTACTGAAACAGGGAGAAATTTTTTTAGATGGTCAAGTGAATGTAGTGAAAAGATAACATTGCCTACTGATATGTCTATAGTTTTTTCTTTTACACAAATACAAGGTTGTCTGAAAGAGATCGCTTTACAGCCTGTTATGCCTCATCATCATCATCACAACTCTTTGTAATGAGCCCACTGCAGGGTATGAGTCTCTCCCCTGGGTGATGAGGAGCTTTAGGCCTTAATCTACCAAGCTGGCCCAGTGCTGGGTGGTGGATGTCAGAATTTTCAGGGTGCCGATACGGCTTCTGACAAACCCTGACGACTACAGTATACAAGTATACAGCACCCGGGACCGACTGCTTAACGTGCCCTCCGAAGCACGGAAGTCGCGGTGAGAAATGAATGGTCGGCGGTCACCCATCCAAGTACCGACCGCGCCGAACGTTGCTTAACCTGTGATATCGAATTATACACACAGTAACCACGGCGCCACGATATGTGTTTTTATTTTATAAGTCTTCCTATTGTAATTGTGTGCAATAAAGCATAAATAAAATAAATATTCAAACTACGCGAGTGATATAGAAACCAGATAAAAGTATTTTGTTTTTTTGGAATACCTACCTAAATATTTACAATACTTAAGAGTACCATTCGTACTCATGACTAATATCTGCAGTTTTACAAATATTAGTCAAGCAGCGGGAATCAAACCCACTGAGTTACAAGGTCGTGTTTTTATGCTAATACTAGCTTTAGTACCCGGTTCCTCTCGGGTGCAGTGTGACTTGTATTTGTTTCTATCTTTGTAGTTGAAATCTTATCAAAAGTACATTTTCTTTAACATAGATCATAAAAGTCCTTATGACTTGGTCCTAGGTAATGTGCCGTGCTATTAAAGGCAAACTTTCATCCCTATATTTCATAACTTTTTTTCATTTCATAACTTTCAGTAACTCAAGTCATGGATATTTATGTGTTTATTTAAGTTTATTCTAATAAAAAATATGTATTTATTCAATATGTATGTTTATATATTTCTTAAATATATCAGTTATGTAGTATCCACAACACAAGTTCTTTTAGAAACTTAATTTGGGCTAGATAATGTTGTGTGAGTGTCAGAAATATTTGTATTTATGTACTAGCTGCTGCCCGCGACGTCGTCTGCGTGAACGCTATGCAGCACCAAACGCACCTACGATTATAATACTGCTAGCGTGATAATATGTAGCCTATATGTTGACCCGACTTCTTAACTATCTTCATGCCAAATTTGAAGTAAATCCATGCAGTACTTTTTGAGTTTATCCCGGAAAGACAAACAGACAAACAGACAAACAGACAAAAATTCTAAAAACTATATTTTTTGTTTCTGTTTCGATTGTAGATCATACCCCAAGTATTCTTTTAAAAAAATATTCAATGTACAGTTTTGACTTTCCTACCATTTTATTATATGTATAGATTATTTATAATTTCAGTTCCTTGGGTGTTGAATGTAAAAAGTATCTTTTATCCTGGGTTATTTAACTATATTTGTGCCAAAATTCATTACGATCTATAGGAGGTTAAGCTATTTTATTTTGTATGAAAGCAAAATTGCTTTATATCAAACCTTTTTTAGGGGTATATTTTTGAAACGAGTCAACCCAGGGTCTTCAAATATTTTCATTCCAAACGTACTATTATAAATTAAAAATTTATGTTTTAAAATCGTTATCTGAAAACACACAAAAAAAAATATTTAAAGCAGTCCTGTCTCTAACCAGCTCTAACTTTGATAACTTAATCATCATCATCATAATTTACCATACAGACATAACTTCACGCCTATATCCCTTATGGGGTAGGCAGAACACCAGAGCCTAAAACCATCTGATATCACGTTCGACAAATTTGAAGGTATTATAATGATGTAGAGAGTGCCTATTGCAGTGAAAGCGGTTAGCCCATAAAACCTCTGTCCCATAACTGACTTTTACAGAATCCCCGGGAAGAGAAGAAGCAGACATTCTATCTATCTTTCTCTTTTGCTCCCAGTCCAGCATTATCATAAACCATCAGCACAAAGTAAATTTTCCACATTAATTATTCTATCATCCTCTGCCTTTTTTAAGTAGTTCATAAATGGACTGAAATTTTAATAAACCTCGGCCAAAATCAATACAGTTCCTGAAATCTAATTGACGGTACTGTTGGATGTATTTTAAGCTTGACTTTTCACTATTGATCCTGCTCTTATTATGTAAATCATATGGTAGCTTTTTACTTAAATTTTAGTGATAATTGACGTTTTGTCTGGAACAATAATGAGGTACGTAATCAGTTCGTACTTTTTAAGTGACATGTCTAATTGAAGTCAAACAATGATATAAGTTTATATCATTGATATGTCAGAGTTAATGATATACTAGCAATATTGAAAAGTGGTGTTTAAAGAAACGGCATTTATCATAGTTTAGTTTTGTCAATAAAATCAAGGCATTATATTTAGAAAATCAGAAGACGTACCTAATAAATATTATTAAAGTCCTTGATAATGAACGTTATGCACCTAACTTATGTTTACATATACATATTTTGTTATGCGAACAATGCTTAGTTTTAGTAGTGTTAGTATTATAATTTTTTATTTTGGTTTTACGTTTTTCTTTGTTTTTCACTGTTGAAGTTTTTGTTGATCTTTTTTATACTTAATATTATTTTTGTTGTATAGTTATATAGGTATTCATTTAAAGTTTTTATTTTCTAAATTTTATTGCTTTTGAGTATACTTGTGTTAGTTTATTGAATTAGATGGTAAGTTTTTCTAATTTTTTGGCTCCCTCATAATATTAGCGGCAGGGCGTATGTTCTTTATAGCATACACTTTGCCAAATGCTGAGAAGGACATTTTGACATCTCGCCTTATTATTTTTATTTTTAAATGTATTACTTATACTTTTCTTAAATGTTATGATGATGTTAAAAAATAAATTATTTTCTTTCTTTCTTTCTTTCTTTCTTTCTTTCTTTCTTTCTTTCTTTCTTTCTTTCTTTCTTTCTTTCTTTCTTTATATTGTAGAGTTCGTTGAAAACGTATGACGAGCGATCGTGTTTTGAAAGCTTTTTTATCGGTAACTCAAAATCACCTTTTTACCTTAACCTCATCTGTTGGCAACTGAAAATGAGGTTTAAGATAATAATAATGATAAAATCCCCAGAATATCACACCAACTACATGGCCCCAAACTAAGCAGAACTTGTGATATGGGATACCATGTAGCGAACTAGGTGGGAACCTAGAATATAAATACACATATAGATAAACACCCAGACACGTAACATTTTTTTTCTTGTTCCGCGTGGGAATCGAACCCACAACCACTGGCGTCTGAGGCAGATAGGTTTACCCCATCCCCATAGTGGTCGTGATGTCAGAATTAGCTCCTCATATACATGACCGGAACACATCACTGCCGCCGAAGCGACGATATTTGTGGCTGCCTTATTACAAAAGGTGGACGCTAGACACGAGGGCTTTAACGGGATCCTCTACACTTTACAAACCAAAATTCAAGCAGATCAAGCAAAGTTTGGTGCACTTGGTGACCGCGACCCTTAATTTATTACGTTTTGCCATTGATAGACCCTTTCAGATTTCACTTTTCTAATAACCACTTCTTGTATAATATATTCCGCCGCCAAATATGAATACTCTAACGGTTATGTCATTCAGCAATGTTTTATGAAGAAAAAAAATAATGCTTTGCTTTGAATAAAAAATAAAATCCCCAGACAATAACACAAAATACATGCCCTTAAATTAAGCGAAGCTGTTATGAGATACCATGTAGCGAACTAGGGGGAACCTAGAATATAAATACATAAATAGATAAACACCCAGACATGGAACATTTTTATTTCCTGTTCCGTGCGGGAATCAAACCCGCAACCACTGGCGTCTGAGGCAGACAGGTTCACCCCATCGCCAAAGTTGTCCAGATATAAATAAATATAAATAAATAAATATTTCTGACACTCACACAACATTATCTAGCCCAAATTAAGTTTCTTAAAGAACTTGTGTTATGGATATTAGATAATTGATATACTTAGGAAATATATACACATACATATTGAATACATACATATTTTTTATTAGAATAAACTTAAATAAACATATTAACATCCATGACTAATATCTGTGTGTTCATCACACAAATATCCGCCGCCGCCGGGATTCGAACCCAGGACCTCTGGCATGAAAGGCAATGTATGTTACCGCTACACCAGCCGGTCGTCAAATTTTATGAAGATGTTCTATGAAGTGCCAGATCCTTCTGAAACTTTTTGTGAGACGTGACCTGGACCTATTATCTACTATCTACCAACTACCTCACACAAGGTTTGCTCATAATCAACGAATGCAAAGCATTAGAAAAACCGACTTAACTTTTTAACTTTAACTGAAGTATAAAGTCGTCAATGTATCTGCTCCGATTCATACATATTTTTTCAAAAACTTAAATATTTTCAAGAAGTACTCAATCGATTTCGAGTATCCTCTATGATAATTGTCCAAATTCGACTCGTTCGTCAACTGGCACCTCTGAAAGTGGCGAGTTCGGGCCAGTTGGCACATTCTGATTTTACCTATTTTTTTTGTCGTCAACTCGTTTGACCTCAATCTCACCTGATGGTAAGTGACGATGAGGTCGAAGATGAAAGCACACGGGTTTAGAAAGGAACTGGCTCTTTATACAATATTGCTGGAACACATTACCGCCGGAGCGGTAACATTTGGCGGCAGACTTTATATAAAGGGTGGTCGCTAGCCAGGCGGACCCAGAAGGGATCCTACCACCAAGCAAAAATAAAATAATACCAGAACACTGGAGCGGTAAAATGCTCCGCGACCACCCTTCAATACTCTATATTAAGTGTGGTCGCTTACCAGGTGGACCTAGAATGGATCCTATCACCAAGCAAAAGGTAAAAAAATTAAAGTCACTGTTAAAAAAATTGAAATGTCAAAATCTACGACAATACCTACAAGAATTGCAATACCTGATCGTATCACATTCACATCGTTACTCTTTAAACAAGTTAAGTTACTTTCCACAAATAAGTTAACACTTACCTAACATTACACTGGGCAAAGTATTTCTAGACTTACCTAAGCTAGAAGCTACTCAAAAGCCGATTTTATATCAAATGTCCAATATGGAAATTTTCTGTACGTTAGAAAGGGACAAAACATTGAAGAAGGTGTAAAGATGAACACGAAAGTGACTCTGCGTGTAGTGATGCCCCTTGTTATCTATAATGTCGATATAGATAATTGAAATACTTTTAATAAATATTGTATCGATTTCCGTTGAAATATTTAATTAATGAATATTATTATCACCCTGGCTCTAAAAATCTTTGAAAGGTATCATTTATTTGGCTAAATGAATATTAGTTTAAGGTGACAACTGAGAACTAGGGTAATGATTCAGTTGAGTCGCAATTTATTCCTTATTTGTATAGCAAGTAAGTTTTTTTTATTTTAAAACGTTCTATGCAAGTTTTAAAATAAAGGATATCAGGTGGTAGTAAGCAATGGTATTTTCTAATATTCTGTCTGTCTTTCCACTATGAAGATAACATTTTCATCATGGCTGCGTTATTATAGTTTTTTTATTACATTATTTTCAGTGCAAAATCAGATAGGTGTTTTTAGTAGGTACTGTTCCCTTTTTTACCAATGGGAAAATATTGATTAAATTCTTCAAACAAATCATGTTATTAACTTAAAACGATTTAACAATTAACCTGTAAAACTTTAAATTTCGTAAAGGTTTTAAAGTAAAATTTAAATAAAGACCTCATGCTTATATGATCATTAAGAAAATTAACTTTTCTTTCTAATTTAATTTGATAGAAAAAAAATCAGTTAAATAACATTTATTTCAAAATCAAAAATAAAATGCAGGTTTTATATCATTATCATCATCAATAAAAAAAATAAAAAATAATATGATTACAATTGTCAAGAAATTATTACATTATTAATTCATAGTTCCTTTTTTTTCGATAATTATATTAATTTTAACTTTAAACTATACGAACTCTAAGTCTTGTTCTTGTTTATCAAATAAATAAACAAGTAAAACAAAAATATCGATATCTCTAAATCAACAGACGATTCCTACATCCCTAAAGGTCACGGCCCAAACGCCGCGCGCCACAGAACGGGTTCCAACGTGCAGATACACCGACCACTAAATAATAATATCCCAGTCTCGAACCAAGAAAAATAAAGTGTTCACCAATAAAAAGGCAAACTCACACTACACTCAAAAGGGATTTTAAAGCCACATTGGATGAAAGAACGAATGCGTAAATGCCAAGTTCGAAACAAAAAAAAGAGCGCGCATTCCGTTTGATATTTTGAAAAGAATAGTTCTTTTCTTTTTTTTAAATCTAGGTTTTGTTTGTAGTTTATTTAATGATTCATCCGTTGTGGGTAAAAAATCGTGTAAAGGTTTTGAATGAACAGTAGTAGCCTTTGCGGTTACGTGACTCATTATTTTTAATAGGTAGGAACTCTAAAGAGGTTGGAGCGAAAAAAGTATAGTTGTTTGTCATATTTTAATTATTATTATAGAGCTGTCAAATGTTGAGATCTTAATTTTTTAAAGGTTTCGTAGAATAAAGGTGTATTTCTTACTGCAAGTTTATTAACTTTTATAGTAGATTACTATAACTAGTACATTATAAGTAAAGTAGATACCCAGTTTAATGTTTACAAGACAATGAATGGAATATAGGAAATCAGTTTTATGGACTAATTTGATACCGTTAATAAAAAAAAACGATGTATAGCAAAACCAAGTTATTATCTAAAAATAGGTTCCATGCTGGACTGGGAGTGAAAGAAAAACATAAAATGTACCAGCTGCTTCTCTTCCCGGGCATACTGTAAAAGACAGGTAAGGGAGATTTTATTGACGTTTTTTGTGGGCGATGGTCTGACCCTCTGTCACTGCAATAGTCTCTCTCCGTCATTATAATACCTCCAAAGTTTGTCTAACGTGACATCAGATGGTTTTAAAGCCTTTGGTGTTCTGCCTACCCCATAAAGGATACAGGCGTGAAGTTATGTTATGTATCATAAAAAAATAGCATAGTTGTTTAGTTAGTCTTAGCTCACGTTTGACCTCAATCTCACCTGGTGGTAAGTGTAGATGAGGTCGAAGATGACAGCGCTCAGGCTTATGAAGGTCCTGGTTCTTCATAAAATGCAGGTTATATATCATCATCATCATCATCATCACAACTCTTTTGCAATGAGCCAACTGCAGGGTATGGGCTCTCCCCTGAGTGATGAGGAGGTTTAGGCCATAATCCACCAAGTTGGCCCAGTGCTGGGTGGTGGATGTCAGAATTTTCAGGGTTTCAGGTGACGATAAGCTTGATAAGCTTCTGACAAACCCTAACGACTACTGTATACAAGTATACAGCACCCGGGACCGACTGTTTAACGTGCCCTTCGAAGCACGGAAGTTGCCGTGAGAAAATGAATGGTCGGCGGTCACCCATCCAAGTACCGACTGCGCCGAACGTTGCTTAACCTGCAATATCATATGATACACACAGTAACTACTGCGCCACGACGACTTCAGTGGTTATAGTCTGGGGATTTTTATTTTTATTTTATATCCTAAAGGAATCCTACCACCAAGGTCACTCAGATTAGTCTAATTTTATGACACGCATATCCAGTTGCAGTAGTACCCTACATAAATTTAAATTTGGTTAATTTAATTAATTTATTCCATATTAAATGGCTATGAAATTAAAAATATGAGCGTTATGTCGCATACGGACCATTTTATTCCAGTCATAACTTTCTTTCTATTTATTCCGTATTTTATGGAAATTAAGACGCTCGTTTATATTGAAGTGACAGTTTGTGAGAACGTATATATTGTTATTCTGTTATACTAAAAAGCTTGTCAGATTAGCGTTAAATTTTGCAGTAACTATACTTAAGAATTGTATTCGTATGTTCAAACGGGATAGATATAACGCAGTCCCGAAAACGGCTTATTTTTCAGCCAAAACAAAAACCCATTCTAATATAAACTACTACAACCTACATTCTACGTGGGTTTAGCTGTTTAACTTTAAATAAAGCACAAACAATGAACAACGTACTTAATAGTACTTTTCGACGACAATGCCGAAAGATATTTTTGTACCTCCCACACACTATACAGTATTTTCAACCTACACAATAATTATACCCTGTTATACCGAAACGTTAAAAGCTTTTAAGTTTTTAAGTGAACTTTAATTAATATGTCGATATTTGATGTATTCTGTACGTAGGTATATACAAATGACGGTATGGTATAACCACTTTGTAGAGTACACAATATTTTGCTACTTTAGCAGCCCTTACGGTGCATTTGTAGAGTGTTCTGCAAAGGCGTGATCAATTCTGGGTTGTAATCTCAGCCGGGCTAGTATGTGAAAGAACTTTTCTGAACTTACTCGGGTTGGTATTTTGATTTATTTAATTATAATATAATTACTATGGGCCTTATAAACAAGCTTAGAATCGCTCAGCGGGTAATTGAAAGGGCTATGCTCGGAGTTTCCCTATGGGATCGAATCGGGAATGAGGAGATTTGCAGGCGAATCAAAGTCACCGACATAGCCAGAAGAGCCAGAGAGCTGAAGTGGCAATGGGCAGGGCACATAGCTCGCAAAACAGATGGTCGGTGGGGCAGAAAAGTTCTCGAGTGGCGGCCACGTACTGGGAGATGCAGCGTAGGTAGGCCCCCCGCACGATGGACCGACGACCTGGTCAAAGTCGCCGGTAAACACTGGATGAGGGCGGCGTGGGACCGAGCGACGTGGAAGACTTTGGGGGAGGCCTATTTCCAGCAGTGGACGTCTACAGGCTGTGGATGATGATGATGATGAATTTGATATATTTAAGAAAGAAGGTATTGGGTCGCTAGAATCTGAAATGAGGAGATTCGCAAGTGAACCAAAGTCACCGACATAGCCAGAAGGATTGCAGAGCTGAAGTGGCAATGGGCAGGGCACATAGCTCGCAGAACAGATGGCTGGTGGGACAGTGGTGGTGACGTATGTACTGGGCGATGCAGCGTAGGTAAGCCTCTTGCAAGGTGGACCGACGACGTGAAGATCTGGAGAAAGAAGTAAACGCTGCATGAGGGCGGCGCGGAACCCAGCGACGTAGAGAACCTTGGTCCAAAAGTGGGCGTCTGTTATTGGTTGATTGAGAAGGTATTGTACTTACTGGTGCTGTGATTAAATTTTTTTTTTTCATTTATTTTGGCATCAAACAGTCATTACAATAAATAAACACACATTAGGTACAAAATTACTTAAATACAGACCAAGCAATGCCCAATATTTACTAAATTTATAAAATACTTATGAACTACCGAAAGAAATAATACACTGAGTGAGGTATATAAACTACCGATTACAAAAGTAAAAAGAAAAGTGAGAGAGAAACAATAAAAATAATAGACAAAAACTTAAATTATTAGGGCATGCACATGTTTATAAATGTTATATTCTTGAAAGCATTCAAATAATTATAAAATATATCTACATCAGAAAACTCTGTTGAATAGATTGAGACAGCGGGTCATGTAGTTATTATTGGTGTAGTTTTTATGTCGAGGGGAAGGTATAAAAATATTAAGATTTCGTGAGGGACGGAAGGGTAATCGAGCTTTGGCTACAAAATTTATTTTTGATAAAAGAACAGCAGTGCTAGCACGGATCTTTTGTCGATCGTAAGTTTACGAATGCTCGTATAGTATGGTCGATTTTGCAAGCAATAATTGAAATCTATCCATTGCCGCACGGTCAGCTTAAATAAATGTGTTCCTTGTTAATTTTGAATGTTTGTTAACAGGTTCTACTCTTAAATAACTGTAAAATAAAAAATTACATTGTTACTAAAAACTTGCAACCGACTCCATACTATACGAGCATTCGTAAACTTACGATCGACAAAAGATCCGTGCTAGCACTGCAGATGAGTCATAGCGGTTGTTAAGAAGCTTATAAAGAAAAACCAAGTCAAATTGTTTACGGCGATTCTGCAACGATAAAAGCTTATTATATTTTATCAATTCTTCATAACATCGGTGAACCTGCCTACAACGATAATTTAAAATTTTAATAAACTTTCTTTGTACCATTTCTAACCTTTTTATATGGTTATTGTAAAAAAGCTGCCAATATAAATTTTTTGCAGGGTTTGAAATGCACTAGTAGTTCTCCTGGTGTTACAAATATCCAGAATCGGTGGTCATTACTTAGCTTCTGGTAACATATCTACATACTTTTTTATATTTTTTTTATTATAGACTGAGCCCGCGTTTGACCTCAATGTCACCTGATCTGATGGTACCTAAGTGAAGATGAGGTCGAAGATGAAAGCACACGTGCTAAGGAAAGAACTATCTCTTCATAAAATATTACCGGAACACGGCACCGCCGGAGCGGTAATATTTGGCGGGAGATTTTATATGAAGGCTGATCGCTAGCTAGTTGGACCCTGACGAGATCCTACCACCAAGCGAGGGTCACTCGGATTAATCACTTTTTGCTTGGTGGTAGGATCCCTTCTGGGTCCGCCTGGCTAGCGACCACCCTTTATATAAAGTCTGCCGCCAAATGTTACCGCTCCGGCGGTAATGTGTTCCGGCAATATTTTATAAAGAGCCAGTTCCTTCCTAAACCCGTGTGCTTTCATCTTCGACCTCATCGTCACTTACCATCAGGTGAGATTGAGGTCAAACGCGGGTTTAGTCAATTATAAAAAAAAAAAAAAAACGAAACTCTTATACCGGGGAGGTACGGCTATTCTAAACCGGACCTGCACTTCGACCTATACTCGTTTGAACTCTATCTTTTATCTTTACCACTAAAGCTGCAAACTGAAAGACAGCGACAGCGGCGCGGGGTATCTGGGCCGTTCTCGACAACAGCGGGCGCTCCAGCAATTTGACGCGGTTTCATACAAACTCAATACCTTTCTATCGTGTCACGGAAATCGCTGCCCGCGCCGCTGTCGCCCTCGCTGTCGCTGTCGCTTCCGTCCAGTTTGCAGCCTAAAGCTGGAGAGTTAGTTTATCTGTTTTTTTGGACAAGATAATCTCGAAAAAACTTAACTATCTAACTTAAGCGCAGAAGTTGTGTCAGAGTCATTTATCGACAGTTCATCAACTATACATGGCGCGTTTTCAACCGGAGGCACCGGTTGACCTGAAGTGATGCTACCATATAAAAAAATAATTTAAACTAAAGTTGTAGAGCATTTTGTATCCTACAGTATTGATATTAAGCACAAATAGCAAAAAACCCCTAAGAAATAATATATTTGCAAAAAACAAAAAAACTGATTTTTGTGACTTTTGACGTTGAAATTTAATAGTTTCGAACACCTTACCATATTATGTAGGTTTTGAGATAACTTTTAGTTTGTCAATATAGAGGGCGACTGGTAAGTCATTTTCAAAATCCCAGGACTTAATAATTTGAGATCATACATGAAGAGCAAAACTAAAATAAAAAAGACGTGTGGCACTCGGAGACTGCCGCGGTAAAGCTATTGCATAGCATTTTTTATAAACTTGGGCAATTATAATTATTTATTTATTTTATTAATGCAGTAATGTTTGATCTAATATGAAGTTCCACAATTTCCTAGTAGATGGCGCTGATTGTTTATTAAAGCCCGCATGTAAAGTTATGAAATCAAAGTATCACCGCTGTGCCAGTCGGAGTGGGAGGTGTTAGGTTTTTTTCGTTACGGAATTTCTGGATTCGGTCTCCAAGCTCAAGGCCCGCGATAGAAGCTATGCAATATCTTAAAAATTAATATTATTTATAAAAAAAATAAACATTAATTATTTACTGAGTAAACTTAACCGAAAGTTAAAGAATTCATTACGCAACGCAATAGATACTTAGCGGGTGGTAGTGTGCGTGTGGCGGGAACACTACTGTGTGAGCGTTGACTGAGGCAGCGCGTCGGGAAAAGTGTAGTAAGGCCTCTTTATTTATTCATAGGGATTTCTGGTGAAAAATTAAATATCTACTTTTATTACATAATTATGATCGGAATCGAGTTCAGAGTGCTCTCCTTCAGTAGGTATCTATAATTTGTCACCAGTCACCCTATATAGGGTAGAGCCACCAAAGAGTACGCATTTTATAAACTTTTTATTATTTTTAAATCAACTTTATTCATTCACTTTGTAATTTACATCTAAGTTAGACTTTGGTCTTTTAGAAACATAAATTTAAACATAAATCTTAAGTAACAATCTCAAATTTCAAAAAAATGTCTTAGACTAAAAACTTGTCTCATGCGCACTCTTAGGATGCTTTGTTGCAAAGAGTACGCAGCCACAATCATTTATACAAGCTAAGAGTGCGCAAGAAAAAATTTCAGTTATCCTAGGCAATTATCACAAGTGAAGGTGCCAAAACCTAAGTAGTCAGTGCATTCTTCGTGCCACCAAGCTTCACATCTGTTACACTGGATCCAGTCTTCTGGCGGCGGTTCCACGTAGATTTCCATACAAAGGGGACATCTTATTATTTGATCTGGAGCAGTCGTATTAATTGTGGATTTTTTCTAGAAGCCTTGTTTATTTTATTTATCTTATCTGTTGCTTTCTTACTTTTAGTTCTTTCTGTTCTCTGTTTTTCTTCTTCCAACTGATTTTTATACGGTGTGCTGGTTAAAATCTCAAAAAACACGTTTGCTATATATTTTAGCTTCATACAAGCTAAGAGTACGCGTGCGCACTCTTTGGGTGCGTACTCTTAGCAAATACCCAAATTTTTGATATAAACCATAAAATTTTCGAAATCACGTGTCATAGCGGCATAACCTCTCATGAAAAGCAAAGTTTGGAATATAAGTATTAAGTATAATAACAGTTGCTAGACGAAAATTAATTGCAAACCTTGTAAAATATGATTAAAATTGTTGAAAATTAAGATCAAACTAATGAAATTTTAATTTTTTGCTATAAAATTAAAAATAAATACCTTTGTGTAGTGAGTTGTTGTCCAGCACTTTGACATAACATATGCCATTGACAGATGACAGAAGTGTTACCATATTAAGAAAAAATAAAACAACTAAATGCACTGCGTACTCTTTGGTAGCGCGCACTCTTTGGTGCCTTTACTATACATACATAACGTCACGCCTGTATCTCTTATGGGGTAGGCAGAACACCAGTACAGGAACAAGATCATCTGATGTCACATTTGACAAATTTGGAGGTATTATAAAGATGTAAAGAGACTATTGTATTGACAGGAGGTCAGCCTATCGCCCACAAAAACGCCTTTAAAACCTCTGTCCCTCAACTGACTTTTACAGAATGCCCGGGAAGAGAAGCAGCTGGCACGTTCTATGTTTTTCTTTCGCTCCCAGTCCAGCATTAATACTTGTACATATAAATGTACAAGTATTTATAAATTTACAGCTGGGTATTCCGAGGTGAACTTACTAGGTGTAATGACTGGACTATAATGACAGATATAAGGAAAGACAGATTATTTTAGCTTTACTTTGTTCAAGTTTAATTGAACCATATTAATATCCACCATAAGTTCACATCTAAAAAGGTGTACAATTTTTCTTAGTCCAGAATAAACTTATTCCCAAATGAAAAATGATATTCTCGTTATACACCAACAGCAAAAAATACGCTTCATAAATTAAAAAGTGTAAGGAAATAAACACATTGATATCTCTATAATAAGTGGTAGCCCTACTATATTTGAAAACACAAAACTATCATAAAAGCCTACGTACAAGGCATAAGGTCTATTTATAAGGCTCTTTTCAACACCAACACAAATGCCTGAGTACTTTTTCACAGTAAATAATGATATAAAAAATAAATTTAAAAATCCTTGCGTCCGCCACAGATAAGAATTTGAAAAAAGGTTTTAAAAAATATAATATTCAGTAAAATAAAATAAAAATGTACTTACAAGCGCCCTACACGAGTAGCGGCCACTACAACCTGTTTAGGGTTGTCAAAAATATTTGCTTTTTAATTTATATTAAAATATAACAGTTAATATTTTTGGCAAACAGTGGTTACGCCACGTTTGGTGTTAGAAGGGTCTTTCCTTCATATAGTAGTAACTGCCGCCAAATATCACTACAACTGCGGTAATATGTTCCGGCGATATTTAATGAACAGCCAGGTCCATGCTAAGCCAGTGTGCTGTCATCTTCGACCCTGTCTTCACTTATCATCAGGTGAGATTGTGGTCAAACGCGGGTTCAGTCACCAATAAAAAAATATATATTAAAAGAAAAAAAATAAAGGAAGAACATTTTATTTAACCGCTATGGATCTCAATGGAAGGTACAAAGTTTCATACATGACGTATACAGTACTATGCTCTAGAATTTAGGAAATCTTTTCTATTTGTTTATGAATGTATCCCTAAATTCCTGAGATTATAAGACGCATCATAGTATTTATGATTTTTTTGTCATTTGGTGTTTTACAAATAGCTTTTCCAATCTAGACAAGATTACATATGAATACATACCTCGTATATTTAAACTCAATCTACCTTTCCATTTTCGAATTTCTGTGAAATTCTGTGAAAACTGTCGAATTTCGTCAAACCGTGCTAAATTTATTATTTCCTAGCTTATGTTTACAATGTTTAAATATACGAAATTAATTAGCATCTTATTCTTTGTATTTTCATTAAAATAATAAATAAACTATTAAACAGTTTCAGTATTCTGAATTTTGACTAAAGGCTCTATATTTATTACATTCAAGAAAATCATTTTAAACCGCGGCATGTCTTCATTACAGTGATGACCTAACACGTCTGCTAAAATCTGGCTTTTCAGTCAACACACAATGGAAGTTTGCAATTTGATCAGAAACTCAGGGTATCTAGTTATTTCTATTAAATCTTAAGTTATTGTCAAAGAAAGTTAATTGTGATCAATTTATTATATTTACTCAGTATTATCAAGTTATATTTAATGAATAATAATATTGTTGTACATACAATTTCATTAAACACATATGTAACACATTACTTAAATAATATAGAAAAATAAGTTCATTACAAATATGGCCACTAAATAAAAATTTTCTTTCTCCAAAACATCGATTATATTCTCTTAAGTTTATATACTCTTTCGATCTTCGCCTTTTAATCTTAGCTTAGCAACAATACAAATATTTAAATTTGTTAAAAATAAATATTTCTCGAAAGTGACAACCCTAATCCAATATCGCACAGTGTGAACCCCGTCGGTTCTCATATTTTGTGCGCCGCAAACTTGTTATATTACCAAGTTCAATGCTAAACTGAACGCCCCCTATGGTTCATTGGTGTACACTTCGATTCCCGGTAAGGTAATTTCGAAAAAGCTGACTTTGATGCAGTATATTTACATCAGGAATGTTTATAAAAGTTTTTATGAGTTGGCATTACACATTACACACAGCTGCTTGTAAATGTGACAACTGATTATGTTAATATCTTGTTTTATTGGTTTTTAAAAGGGTTTTCTCTGTTACACTTATGTTGATTAAGGAATATATACTACTGTATTAGGATAATTGGTAGGATGAATGAAGAAAGACTTCGTATACAATTACGGGTATAAAATCTACTTATCGCTGGCCGTGAATTTTTAATTGTAATTATCATATCGATCTACAATATAAGTCTGTTTTGAAAATATTTAAGTATTTTATGTATGTAAGTATTTATTTAATTTTTATAGGTAGTCTGTAATTAGGACATGAAAATATGAAGTTTCTGCGTAGGACGTAATTATCAAAAAAATACATAAACTTTTGTTAATTTCTTCATCAATATTTCCATAGCTTTTGAGGTGGTGGTCCCAACCGGCGCAGTTTAGGGAACGGATTTTGTCTGAGTTTACTCAAATTCAAAGTCAAAATATTCTCTATTTCGTAGGTATTTAAATACAATTTACCAATTTATAAATTGAACTGAATCTAACACCACTTCGGAAAGTCAATCTGTTGAGAAGAAGTGGCAAGAAACTCAACAGCAATTATCTTTTTAAAAATACACAGTAACAATTTACAGCCAGGGAATCCCATCTTTTTGCATCCGGATATCTTATAATAAACCTTTTCATGTAACACTTATCCTTGAATCTATCGAAGGGTTTTTTTTTTATAAGTGACTAAACCCGCGTTTGACCTCAATCTCACCTGATGGTAAGTGACGATGAGGTCGAAGATGAAAGGGTTTAGGAAGGAACTGGCTCTTTATACAATATTGCCGGAACACATTACCGCCGGAGCGGTAACATTTGGCGGCAGACTTTATATAAAGGGTGGTCGCTAGCCAGGCGGACCCAGAAGGGATCCTACCACCAAGCAAATCTTAAAAGTTAATCTTAAATATTTTTTAATTTTATCATAAGAGCGTACATTGACCCATGAACGAGCTGGTGAGTAGACTAATATAACCCCTATTTTCACTAGATAAAAGATATGTGCACTTTTTATAAAAGATTATATTTTTCTTCCATGCTAGACTGGGAGAAAAGGAAATATATAGAATATACCAGCTGCTTCTCTTCACAGACATACTGTAAAATTCAGTTATATGACAAATGTTTTATTGGAGATTCGTGGGCGATAAGCTGGCCCCTGTCACTGCAATAGTCTCCCTCCACCATAAAAATGCCTCCAAATTTATGAAAAGTGACATCAAATGGTTTTATAATCTCTGGTGTTTTACCCCATAAGGGATACAGGCGTGAAATTATGCATACATACAAACATAATTTCACGTACATATATTTTATAAAATAAAAACTTTTTCATTTAATTTCACATCATAGAAACAAGTCTATCCATGAGGTGCTTATTTACTTACCTACTTTCAAGGAACTTTGAAAATCAGAAGTATTTTTTTAATTTCTAACACAATAAAGTGATAAAAATAGATATTTTCTCTATTCACTACTTCTAGCATCTGCAGGTAAAACCTGCTTAGTGTTAGGGTTTCATTGAGTGGCCCAAATGAACTGGAAAATAGTGAGGAGGCGTTGGTCGACCACCGGCTGATGATTATTATGAACTTTATTTATTCCTCCCAACAATTTTACAGTTAAAACTTAAAAGCAAAACCACAGTATCGTTACTTAACTTTTAATAATAATTTTAAAGTCATGGTGGCTTTGTAGCTTCTATGTTTAACTTAAGTAAAGCAACTATATACAACTGAGTTTGTGAAAAAAGCTTTGATATAATTACATTAATAGGTCATAAATAAAGATACTTAAAATAATTATTAGAAAATTTATTAACAACATACTTCACAACGTTCTCAATATTCCTAATTGAAACACATTAACAGTTTTCTTTCGCTTACGATTGTTAAGCCTTAAAATTATGTATACCAAATCGACAAATGCCAAGTTTTTTGCTCATCATTCGATGTAGGTAAGTATGGCATTTAAACTTAAGAGTGACACAAATTCTTCTTTTTTATTATTTGAAGTAGCATGAATAATTCTTTGCAACCCTGCATGGAACATTACCACAACAAATTCTTTTTAAGGGGCTTACTACCCTTAACCATTAAAATATTTTGCTTTTCATTCTAGTTTTGGGATGAGTCTAAATATTTTTAACACTGCGTCACATTTTTAATATTGGTAACAATTTGTAAGTTATTAGTATTTAGAAAAAGTAGGCACATATTAAAATCTGCCGATTTGGAAATCTTTTGTTTAAGATTATTTGCAAGCAACTGTTTTTCTTAATTTCCGGAGACCATGCATTAATAATGGGAATATTCTTCGTCTAAAAACAATAAATTTATATTAATAAATGGTTCATTTACTTCAAATAAAATCCTTTTTGATCATGTCTGCTGCCTTTTCAGCAATCATTATAACAGCTGCCATTGTGTTGCCTCTGATAATATTAGGGATCACACTTGCGTCTACAACTCTCAATCTATTGATAAATTTAACCCGCAACTGTTCGTTTACAACTGTATTACTATCATACCGCTTCCCCATCTTATTAGTGCCAACGGCATCATTCAAAGTACCTGTCAATGCTTTGGCTACACATTTATAAAACAAAAGAGTATCTTTTTTCATGTGCCTACAATTTTCTAATTCAAACCAATGCACCTTCAACCCGTTCACCCTAAAAGTTTCTGTGTTTCGAAGCCTTAATGTATATTTCATGCCATCTACTAAAACTCTAAGATCATCTTCATGTAATAAGTAATTTGGTTGAATTATAGGATCACCAAAATCATCTATAGATACGATACCTCTAGATTTTGGCTGTAAAAGGCAAACTTGAACCATAATTATCATATGATCTTTGTTAATATGGCGAAACGCTTTGTAGAATTCAGGAGATGTTCGACGTTTATTATAAATATTTAAAAGATTTGTTGAATTTGGATATAAAACCATAAAATGATTTTGAATATCAGGGGTCGCACTGTACATATCGGTTGTATTGATGAACGAAATTACTCTTTGTGGATTTGTTTTAGCTAATGGGCCATTGCGTTGTAAGACATATTCCGCAAAATTATTCCATATGGTCTCTGCATGATAAATATCGTAATCATATTTAGCAACGAAAAATATAGGAACATAAACATGATCTTGTAAATTTTGACCAACAGGAAGATCAACAATTGGATTATTTATTTTATGAGCAGGGCCTATTTTTGATTTCATCAGAATTTGAGCAGAATTAACCGTTCCAGCTGATAATATAACTTCTTTTTTAGCAAAAAACGTATATGTAATGCCTCTGAATAGCACATGAACCCCTTCTGCTTCTTTTCCTTTAATAATAATATCATCAACAACAGCATTGATCATAACAAATAAGTTTTTTCTCTTTTTTATGGGTCTTAAAAAACTGGTGTAAGTACTTTCCCTCTGGTCATCTCTTATAGTTGTCGACGCCTTTCCTACTCCTATTTGTGAAACGCCATTAAAGTCACTATTAAAAGGAATGCCAATTTCTCGATTAGCCTCCATAAGTAAGTTTTCAATAGAATCTTCGTAACTTTCTAAATTAACATTTAGATAGCCTCCTCTTCTATGATATTTTTCATCCATGTCACCATATTCAGCGTCTAAGTTTTCGCTTTTTTTGAAGTACTGGGTAATATTATCATAGCTCCATTCGTCACTGAGTAGTCCCCATGGTAAGTAATCGAATTTATTTCCTCTTATATAATACATAGCACCGATACTACTTGATCCACCTAAAACTCTTCCTTGAGGCCAATTGCATCGTTTTTCTTTATTGTAAAAACAGGCTTGTTTTTGAGGTTCTGTTCTATAATTCCAATCTATTTCTGTCTCGAATGTGTTAAGATACAAAGATGGTATCTGAAACAATAGTAATAAATTATTTAATATAAAAGTTCGAGATTACGTACTTGCACTCTAAAAGAAGGTATAATTACTTTATCAAGTATTTTTACATTGTATGAAAGATCATTAGTAACTATTTTTTATCGAAATACTTGCAATTTTGAATTGCTTTTTTTTTAAGATAAGGATTCTACCTTCTGCTGCCCCTGCTGTAGCGGAGCCAGTGGCTCCTACAGTGCGTGGAGGGTGGGTATAAAAAACGCATCTACCATGACCAAGGAACAAGGAACGTAGGCTGACGGGTCTCATCTTGTTCGACGTTGCGGTGAACAAGGTGAGGTAACCCCTGTAGACTGGTCACCTGTAGAAACAGCGGTACGACAGAATGGCTGAGGGCGGATGTGGGTCGCATTAAGCCTTGGAAGGGCGCTGAGCTATTCATGATGGACGAGCTGCCCAAGCCTATCATTGCATCCTTCCTCATACCGGCCTATGAGTGTTCCACTATGGAAATAACGTAAGCCTTAAAAAAATAGTCTAGAGACCAGCGTTTAGAGGCCTCTTTCTGTACCCCAAGAGGTCAACTAGTGACCTTCTCCATCAAGGAGGCAGGGCTGGAGCCACTCAAACGGACTTCAGATCTGATTATGGATTTGGCCGAGTGAAGATTTGGATGAAGTTTTCCCCCGACAAGGCCTCAGGGGCCAGGCAGCCAACAGACAAGGCTGCACAAGCCTTACCTCAGCTCGGCCCGGTGAATGCTGAATGTCTGATTTCGCCAATGGCGCAGACGGACAAAATGCGTGAGCCGGTCGGGTTCATTACAGGGCAGGTGTCTGAACCTATTGCCAGAACCTATTACTGAACCATCGGGTGTGGGTGAAGGTTCGATCAAACATTACATGACGACCTGCAGAGATCCAAAATGGGGAGCACCGCCATCAGGACAATCTTAAATTTTCTGGACTCCATTGGAGTGTGCGGCGAGTTGTAGATGTGGGCTCACTCAATAGATCTTTTAGGTCGGAGTGTTTTGAGTGGACAAGACTGCTCAAATAGTCCCGTACACCCAAATAATAATAACAGTTGTAGCTTTTGTGTTGCTAAATAATAATCATTAGAGACAGCATGATACAGCTGATCGATATTGGATTCTGGCAATCAGAACATTAAAGTTACGTTTCTACAAATGCGGAAAAAAGAAATAACAAGAGCTGTTATTGATAGGATACCTGCTTTGACATAGTTTGTCGGCGCTTGCGCCATAGATGCATATGTTCACTATCACAAAATTCGCATGCGCTTTTTTTCTTTTTTCATCTTGGCTTATCAGTTTACGAATAAAGAGTATTGTGTAATGTTAGCTGAGTGCAATAACAATGGTAATGAAGCCGTGTGACGTTACCCTAAACGGTTTAGTGGTTTCATTTTAAACAGAATTGTGATAACAGCAACACAGCCTTTGCGAGACTTTGTTGTTTAGTTGATAAAGGCCAATTCATTACTGCACCAAATGCAATTAGATTTTGAATAGGCAATGTCGTATTAACTTATTAAATTGCGCTACTTTTAAAGAAATGCAAGGAAATACGTAGAAAATGCCTTTGAAAATAATCCGGGAAAATTTTATTTATTTATTTACCTAATTTAATTACATAAGAATAAGTTCCACTGTACAATGTGCTGTACATTTTCTTTTTTATTACAATAATTCTTTATTGTACCAACAATATAAAAAAAAAACAAAGACATATTTTTAGACAACAATTGTACAACGGCAACCGTACTATACTTTATTTACAAATAGGTAGATTGAAAACCTCTTAATATTATTTCTAACAGGGTATACTTATGGGATACCCTATTTTAAAGTATAAAAATATTAAGAGATTATTTATATCAATAAAATGTATGGTTGTGCTTTTTTTTGGTGTGGTTCGATTCTTGAGCCAACCTTGTACTTCGGATTAATTCATGATTAGCTGTTTCTAGTGAAAAACTTAAAAGTAAAGGGGAATTCCCATCGTTCATAGACCTTATGGCTACATATGCACAAATTTGAAGAATGATAAAAATGATAAATTAGCTTCAATATAATGTAATTGTAAGGGATTTGGTTTGAAGAAAAGTCCAGATTTTCAAGTTAAACTTTTTTAGTTTCATGTACAAAGTTTCATAAACTACAAAAAATACTTAAATATAAGCACTGAATAGAATCAAAACAATATACCCGGTGAGGTCAAACCTAGCTTAAAAGTTGGGATAAGAGGAAAGAAACACTGGAGATGGATTCAAACACAACCGAACAACAGCAACGAGTGAAGTCACGTGTGATTGAAGATTGTCGGTCAAGTGACTTATTTTAAGGGCTGAACGATATTCATCGTTGTTGAATAAATATCGATATTAGGCTTGATGTTTTAACTTCGATATCAAAGGTAAAAAAAAACGGTTTTATTTGTTCCACATTTCATATTCATTATTGTACAACAATAGATACTTTTTATTCGATGTTTTATCACCTCACAGCCTTTTTACGATCCGGATTTTCGGATTGATTAGTTCGATCAATCAATCGATCATGTTTAATGAATCAATTAAATATTTCGTAGGTAATACCTTTTCTGGTACTTTTCATTTTAAAAAATATATTCCCTTATTCTAAAGTTAAAGAATTATCACCATTAATATCTAAAAATCGTAACTTTGTTTTTAAATAGAAGAAAAATGCGGACATTCTTTTTTTTAATTAAGGCTCTCAATTGTAGCCAAATATGGGCAATCCTCTTTTATTTGCTGATGATAAAAAACTTTATGGAAGATTTCCATTTGGCGGCAGGTATACCTACATGAAGGATTTTCCTAGCTAGGTTCCTCCAAGCTGTCTCAAGCTCTTTCACGAAATGCTTATATGAAATTTGAGCTTACATAGCGAAGTAAATAAAAGAATCGATTTGTGAACAAGTGGACTCAGTTAATTTATCATGCATTGCCTAAGGTATTGGCTGAATCTGCCTTAGGCCTCAACCTCACCTGGTAAGTGAAGAAGACAGCAGACGGGCCGGAAGGACATTACTCTTCAAAAAATATCCTTGGCAGATTTGAAATGAAGAAGGGTCATTCTGAGGGAGTTCACTAAGTGGGGTCACTACTCTACGATGATGCTAAAATAATAAACTTGTTTACCTGGGATCCTAAATTAGGATTTCCACCAGCCTCTATAAGTAGAACAGTCCAATTATGATTTTCACTTAGACGATTTGCAAGAACACTGCCCGCCGTTCCTCCTCCTACGATTATGAAGTCGAAATATTTATCTGAAAAAATAATAAATACCTTTAAATTTAATAACCTTTATATTTCAAATTTAATAAATTTTAATTACCCAAACAGAGGCACTAACCAGTCCCAAACTAAACTTGTGTATAAGCATGTGTTGTGCAGACACACAGATTAGGGGCTATAACATACAGGGTGGAATTTTTGAATGCTCCAGGGAGGTAAAGTACTCTAAATAACAGACATAGCAATACTGCATTCAAAGATTTTCGAAAATTTGCTCGGTTTACCCGTGCGTGAATCGAACCAACTAAAATCTGTAAAAATTACACCCTGTAATTTTATTGCTTCGTTCGTTAGGGTCAACCACAAATATGAAATACTAATATTACTATACTTATAATATACTAAATATGAATACATACTAGGTTAATTGAATGAAAGAAAAACCATGAAATCTTCATTTTTAGATTTTAGTCGGTTCGATTTCTGGGTGAATGCAAGCAAATTTTTGACTAATCTTTGAAAGCAATGTATTTCTTTTCCAAAATAAACGAATGTTTCTTTGGAGTGAAACTTGCTATCTCTATTATTTAAAGTAAGTAGTTTCCCTCCACGAAGCATTCAAAAATTCCGCCCTGTATATCCTGACCTCGACCAGTATAGAAAACTTTTTTTCCTAAAGTGGCTCATCTGGATTTCTGAACCTCTCACGTCGCAAGCTGAAGAGACAATGGACAGAACATGACCCTGTACTACCACCCCTCAAAGGATTACGCTCTAATACAATAACACCCTACATACATACATACCCTCACGCTTGTATCCCTTATGGGGTAGAAAGAACACCAGAGGCTTTAAAACTATCGGATTTCACGTTTGACAAATTGGGAGCCATTATAATACATAATTTTGAGAGACTATTAGTGACAGGGGATCAACCTAGCGCCTGCAAAAACGCCAACAAAACCTCTGTTCCTTAACTGGCTTTTACAATTTGTCCGGGAAGAGAAGCAGCTAGTTCATTAAATTATTTGTTTTGCTCCCAGTCCAGCAATAAAATCCTGTATATCATAAAGAATACGTTCTCTTCATATCGTTAATTTATCGTAAGTTCCGATATTATATCACGAATTGGGCGACTGAATCAACAATTCCGTACCCAGTCACACACTTGATTTAACTGTTATGAAAATGCTTGTAAATATCGTAAACTATTACCATTGTTAACTTGACGAGAACAAGTCGATCAAATGCTGTTTCTTAACACTGTTTGTATTATGTAGTATTTAAAAGAATATTTAATAAACATTGATTTTTAACTATTTATATTTTTAAATTTCAGGACTATGCTCAAAGGTTTCTTGCAAAATCGATGCAGAGAACTAAAGTCATCGACAAAGCCAGAGGAGTTGCAAAGATGAAGTGGCAATGGTCAGGGCACGTAGCTCACGGAACTGATGGCCGTTGGGGCAGAAAATTCTCGAGTGGCGGTCTCGTACTGGGAGACGCAGCGTAGGTACGCACGCACCCCACAAGAAAGACCCACGTTCTGCAGGGCTAGCATTTGACCATCGATAAAGATTCGAGTCGACAAGATAAATATTATTTTACCATTTTATTCATCAATGCGAGCACAGAACTTTGTCGAGTCGTATCTTTACGAATGTACGTATAGTATGGAGACGGTTTTTAAGCAAGAATTGTAATCTATTCCTTACCGCACGGCCAGCTTTAATAAATGTGTGCCTTGTTAATTTTGAATGTTTTTAAACACGTTGTTCTCTTAAAAAACTATAAAATTAAAAAATTACAATAATATTGTCTTAAGTTTTCACGATTCATAATTTATTCCCTATTCTCAAAGATATTAAATCAAACATCCAACAAACAGCACGACCTGAAACTCAAGACACTGTCAGATCATTTTGTGTTAACCCTGAACGCTACGCTCGAAGACTGAGAAATAGATGGAGATGATGTATAACTTTATCCACTATCAATCTGACGCCTGACACCTCAGTCGCTCGTGACCACGGGGTCTGCAAAGACGCCGAAATGTCGAGATAAAATGTAAAATATAAATTATACGCGACTAATCCGGTTAAAAAGTAGTTTTATTTAAAAATTACAATGTTAATAAAACTTGCAACTGCCTCCATACTATAGGAACATTCGTAAACATACGAGTCGATAAAGTTTTGTGCTCGCACCGCATGTTAGCTAACATGCGCATTATAATAGATAGAATTACTCGATTCGATACCATGATTAAGCCGACAGAAGTCTTTATTACCCTTTTTTGTTTTACGTTTATTTGTTTATTTTCGGTAATTTAAGCACAAGTATTTTTTTAGTGGTTTAATTATTTCCAGTAATTTAAGTAGTTTTAGTTAATTAGGTATTTTTCCTCATTTTATTACTTTTTTATTAGTTTTAGTAATTTACTTATTTATTATAATTTAATTAGCTTTAGGAATTTAATAATTTAATTACTTTTCTAATTTTGTTACTTTATTTTTAATCCTTTCTTTATTGACTTACCATTATACTCATCCATCTTGACTTTGGTAATTTCATCAAAAAGCTGCGGCACCAAGGCGCATTGTGCGGCGAAGAACGTTCTTAACGTTTCACTGAAGAGGGCGCCTGCGGACTGGTAGCTTTGGAAGATCGGCGTCGTGAATGAAGGGTCGCATGCCCATGACATGGTTGACCTGAGAAAAATAAAATATATATTTTTTTTAATATACCTACAGACTTAATTTAAATTAGCGCATCACCTCTTGCAGGCTGTGGTGCATTAATCACAAAAACATTTGGTATACGACTTTTTACAAATCTTGATAAATAATACAGAAAATCCTGGACTGGGAGCCAAAGAAAAACTTTGAATGTGCCAGCTGCTTCTCTTCCCGGGCATACTGTAAAAGTCAGTTAAGGGACAGAGGTTTTATTGGCGTTTTTTGCGGGCGATAGGCTGTCACTGCAATAGTCTCTCTCCATCATAATAATACCTCCAAATTTGTCAAACGTGACATCAGATGGTTTGATGACCTCTGGTGTTCTGCCTACCCCATAAGGGATACAGGCGTGAAGTTGTGTATGTATGTATGTATTTTTTGTATAGGACAACTTAAGGGTATTTCTCCGAAATTTCATTCTTCGAGAGATTCATCTGGCCAAAATTATGTTTTAATTTTATCTCCATTGCACATGATTTTATGAAAATATATATACCACATAACATATATTTTAATGATGGACTCGTTTTGCTATGGTAGTTTCCAAGATATCGACGTTTCAAAATTCTAAGTCCAGATGAATCAGAATTTGTTGACAAATAGCTGTATTTTTTATTTTCAGGTAGATTTTTGTGGGGTTTTTTTATGAACTTTTAATTTCTTATCATCTTTGTAAGCGTTTAAACTTGTTCCGGCAGTTTTAGTGACTCTTTTCCAGATTTTGAATCCAATTGCAGGTAAATCTGCGTAAAATATGTTTAAGGCAATTTCTTTTTAAATACTTTTAAAAAGAAATTGCCTTAAAACTGCAAAGAAAAGAAATAGCGCAATTAAATAATAAAATCGCTCTTTTGTGATGGAAAGTTAAAACTTCATCCATGCTGGACTGGGAGCGAAAGAAAAACATAGAATGTGCCAGCTGCTTGTCTTCCCGGGCATACTGTAAAAGTCAGTAATGGGACGGAGGGTTTATTGGAATTTTTGCGGGCGATAGGCTGACCCCCTGTCACTGCAATAGTCTCACTTCATCATAATTATACCTCCAAATTTGTTAAACGTGACATCAGATGGTTTTATAGCCTCTGGTGTTCTGCCTACCCCATTAGAGATACAGGCGTGAAGTTATGTATGTATGTATGTAAGTTAAAAGATTTATAATTTTTTTGATCAATATGGTGATGTTGATCATATGAATCAGGCACAGATGAATCAGAAATTTCCCTAAAATCAAGCATAACTCATCATATACATAGACTTCACTGTTGTTATTTTTCTACATGAATCTATAAAAAACACTCCCAAAACACCACACGAAAAACAAATTGAAGTTTTAATAAAATAAAATAAATTTTATGATATAGGCATTGTAATCAGACTGTCACCTAAAACCAAATACAGATGAATCAGGTATTTATCTTCATGACACCAGGATCCAAGTAATCTAGCCGCCTATCCTATTTTTAGCTCGTTCGTTGCAGGGTCTGCTTCTCTCTGCACAGCTAGCCGTATTCCTAAATTATCACCTAATCGCTAAAGTCGCACCTAACCGTTCCGACAAGGCCTTCCAGTGCATTCGTTTTTTGAAATTCGAACACGTGACTTATTCGACCAATCAGAGGTTGCTTATTAATTTATGAGTGAGTTCGGTAAGTTTATCAATTTGCGAAGATATGGGCGTAAAATAATACATTTTGTCTCCCGTTTAGAATCCGACGAAAGTTTATAAATTTACGGAATTTATTTGTTGATAGCATAAAATATTATTATCTTGCAAAACTGCTGAAACACTAAGTATGTGGCCCCAAAGAAAGCTTTTATAAAGATTGTGATAAGGATACCACACATCCGTACTAGGGGGTACATTAGAATATACCCAGACTTAAGCCAGTTTAGAAAAGTTAGTTTCCTAATTAGTGAGCAGCCGAACGCTCTTCCAAAGTATAGTAGAGGTAAGGTTCATCATAATACCTAACTTAATAAATTATATAAAAACTTAAGTTAATCTTACTAATAATACAAATGTGAAAATTTGGTTGGATCGATGTCTGGATGTATGAATGTTTGTTCCTGAATTACGGAGAACAGCAAAATCTGATTTCGATGAAATTTGGCGTAGTGATAGAGTACCGCCTGGAATAGCACATAGGCTACTTTTTATCGCGATATTCCCGCGGGAAACAGCTAGTTACTAAAAAACAGATCAAATACTTGAAAATAATAAAAATTACTGTTAGTAAGTATAGTTAAAATAACAATGTAAAAAATCACTTTAAAAAAAGAAAAAAATTGTCAAGATGTTGTGTAAAAAAGAACGACATTTTCCAAACTCAAATTAAATTAAAACACATTGAAACTCTCATCGAAAGCAACAATTAGCACCGATTCAAAAAACATCCTCAATTGTCATACAAAAAAAAAACAAAATAATACCTTCCGTAACAATTTTCAATTTGCTTTCATTCCTCTTCTTAAACAAGAAACCGTTTATTTTGAAATGCCTTCTGATCCCCGAATCCTCGTCCCACGTATCAGACATACCATCAAGGCTATGTCTTTAGCAAATGACTACACAAATTATAATTAGTTATTTCATGCGTAAAAGATATAATACCGCTTGAGCCATTGTTTTAGTAATGTGGGACAATACCCATCATTATTACAACTTGTCGTTCGTAATATGAATTTACCCCCTTACGAAAATGTGTGTTTCCATTGACACTTTTTGGTGACCATTTGACCTTGATTGTATGAGTAAATCGAAGAGCATGATAAGCCGTTGGCCTTAGATTCTGTATGTCAAAATTCAGTGGTCGTTTTGGATTGTCAGAAAACTTTATATCCCATCAAATAGGGCACCAAATATACTCCTTTTCATGAACGAAGTCCCGCGATTTGAGCGATAATACACCCTATGTGTTTGAGATAAGAACATTGCACGGGTCATCTTTTATGAAAACGACTTTACCTTGGTGGCTTACGTCACAAATCTTCTTGTCGTTCATGGAAGGGAAACATAAATCCCTGAGTATTCTGAATATGACTTCCTATAAGCAATTCATTTCTTTTCTTAGGTAATTTATTTAAAAAATTAATGGCCGCGAAGAAAATTTCTTCCTAATTTTTTTCAACGTGAGCGCATATTAGTCATATGTTTTCTATTTTGTGGCTGCAAAAAACATAATTTAATATTTTTTTAGTTTGAACTTACGAGGAGTACTTAAGGAGTAGCTGATTGACGTATCAAACTTTGTGAATTAAGTTTGTTAGTTACAATGCAAATTTAAATAAAGTAAATAAATGCTATTGATCACCGGTCTCGAAAAAAATTGTGTGGTAATAAACCAAAAATGTGTATGATGAGGTGACCAATTATTTTATGATTATGTGCTATTCAAACCTGCATAATCAATGAATGCAGAGAATTAAAAAACCGACTTCACGTCAAAATTTTGGCCGACTTATAATGTCATCAACGTAAACATTCTCCGAAATCACACATATTGTTTCAAAACTTTGAAATTTTCAATGAAGTAGGTACTCAACCGATTTCGATGAAATTTATATGGGACCAACTATGAAGTATCCTCTATCATGTGAATTAAGAATTTTCAAAATCTATTTATAATTTTCAGGACTATTATGTAACAAAGACACAAAAAAACAAAACATACAGACGAATTGAGAACCTCCTCCTTTTTTGGAAGTCGGTTGAAAATATACTGAGCAGAAGATCGAGACAGTCATACCGTGGAATAATAGATTCTTATATAGCAATGGGTATAAAAAACTACACAAAATAATAACTTAAAATATCAAAACAAAATACAGAACTATCGTACATACAAATGGAAACACGCCTTGTCCGTGATTTATTACCACAGCACCCTGGGCTGCCATGTTATGAAAATATTTAATTATTCGCCCACCGTTCGGCCGAGTCACCACGTAATTTTCAGTGTTGCCATTTTAGAGGTGTTGAAAATTACCCCCGGCCTTTAAAAGTTTAATATCGTTTTTAATATAATAGGTGACAAGAGCAGATGCCGAGCCTGAAAGTAATTATTATAAATTGCTATCAAAGGGCCTGTTTTTTTAACGTAATCAGTATGTGTACATTTTTAATTTCATACTGTAACATAATTTGTATATTTTACGGCATATAGAGTAATATTAATTAATTTTGATAAAAAAGACATAAAGTGTTTGTTGTATCAGGTTTTGTATCCACAAACACGTTAAAGGACTTAACACACATATCGAAGTTGTATTAAATTTTTAATTTATAGCCTTTTTATTTATCTCAGGTGCCAAAAATAAAAGGAAATAAGTGACAGGTTTTGATAAAAAGGCTTTTGGCACTGTACTGTCATAGATTACTTTAAAAATATGTTTGCATTCTTAGAATGTCACTTTATCTTTTTTTTTTCGTATTTTCCCCTAAAATCCTTTTATTTTGGATTTGGAATATAGTTGAGTGAACCTTTTTTGTCTTTAGAAAGGGGCCATTGTATTAAAAATAATGAGTCATATGCTAACTAAAAATGCAGTGAAATTTAGGGTTCTAAAAATGTATTAAATATAATTAAACAGGCTATTCTTCATGTTGACATATGTTAAAAACACATCAACTATTGTGCGTTATATTTGGAAGCTGAGACAATGTTTCCAAATTGAAATATTTAATAAACACTAGACCACAACGGAGCTATAATTATGCTGGTATCGATAAAAATATCGAAAAACGTTGTTTAATGTAAATGGCAACCGCCATGCTCGGTCGTCTTTACTTTCGCCATTTTTGATACTCTCTTTACTGCCAAAACTGTCATTGTCGTGTCATCTGACTTGTCATTTGGTACAAAGCTTTCATTATGTACGCTATATCACTGTCAAAAATGTACGGAGAAGCGATTTTAAATAAATCTTGTGTTTTTTAATACGATTTCTATCTGAAATTGAGTGATTACTATTTGTTTGTATTATTCTCTTCAATTAATTACAATAAGTCGTCGTGGCGCCGTGGTTACTGCTCACATCAAACGATATCGCAGGTTAAGCGCGCTCGGTACGGCCGGTATTAGGATGGGTGACCGCCGACCATTCATTTCCCACGACGACTTTCTTGCTTCGGAGGGCACGTTAAGCAGTCGATCCCGGATGCTGTATACTTGTATACAGTAGCCGTTAGGGTTTGTCAGAAGCCATTTCGGCATCCTGAAATATCTGACATCCACCAACCAGCACCGGGCCAGCTTGGTGGATTACGACCTAAACCTCCTCGTCACCCAGAGGAGAGACTCATAGCCCTGCAGTGGGCTCATTACACGGAGTTGTGATGATGATGATTCTCTTCAATATATCCTTGCGTTTGCGCAGCCTCAGATACAAAAAACGGAAACATATCCAAATGTTTGAAGGCTTGCTTACTAGGTGGACCTGCATAGCGGTTGCTCGAATTAGTAGGTTTTTGCGAACGCTTATTCAGGTACAGTCACGTTCAAAAAGATGTGTACATTTTCATCGGACTTTAAACCTTATCACAACGGAATAAGTTGCGAAGTGCATACATCTATACTAATATATAAAGCTGAAGAGTTTGTTTGTTTGTTTGAACGCGCTAATCTCAGAAACTACAAGTTGGATTTGAATTTTTTTGCATTTGATAGCCCAACTCTTGAGGAAGGTTATAGGCTATATTTTATCCCAAAATTCCCACGGGATCAAAAGTTACGCGGGTAAAACCACCATTTAATTTTGAACGATTGATTATTGCAATTCACGAGTATATTTAAGTTTATTACTATAACAGGTTGATTTATGTCATTATATTATGTAGGTATATGCAGATGAGTTTTAAATATTATTATACATTTTTATTTACTATTTTATATACTATTATATTAAGTTCCGTTGCTTGGATATATTGGTTTTGATATCTTTTTTATTTTTAATTTTACATGTTATTGTTAATAAATTTTAGTGATCTTGAACAGTAACTCTAAAGCAGATCCCTCGGCCAATAATATGTCCCCTTCCACCTCAGTGAGACGGAGGCGCTGCCTGAAAATCAGCGTCGTAGCCTAGCTGCGACATAATGCTGAGGCGGTTTGCCGTTTTCACATTCACATTTTTATTATTAAGTCTTTTTTACTTTTATTTCTTATTTATACGTTCAATATTTTGTTTTAATTTATGACTTGTTTTCTATTTCAACTCTGAAAACAGTTTCTGTGTTTTTAAAATAAATAAGTACTTTTTCTTTCTTTCTTTCTTAGTACATGTGACTGTATAGTAGGGCTATTCTAAGTCGACCGAAAGCAGGCAATTAAGTACCTACGAGTTGTGTTCGTTTTGTTGTCGAATACCTATAAAAAGTTCATAAAAAAACAAAGAAAAATACGGATTACCGTTAGGCAAGTTGTTTCTTATGTATAAGGATATTTCGAGCTGAGAAAATTATACATTAAAGCAAAGTGTTTACTATTTCATTCAATAGCCTTTTTATGAATATTATGGTTAAAAGTATCAATATTTATCTTTGGTTCATGAATTAGTATTTGGAATATGGGGATAACATTATTGAATGGAGATATCTGTGCCACTGTCATTGTCAATGAACCGATTCGAGTTGGTTTTCAACCGACTTCCAAAAAGGAGGAGGTTCTCAATTCGTCTGTTTTTTTTCTTGTGTCTTTGTTACACGATATTTCGGAAAATTCTGAATCGATTTTGTAAATTTTTATTTCATATGATAGAGGATACTTCATAGTTGGTCCTATATGAATTTCATCGAATTGAACATTTCTAACTTTTGAAAAAACATGTATGATTTCGGACAATGTTTACGTTGATGACATTCTCAACTCAGCCAAAGTTTTGACGTGAAGTCGGTTTTTTTAATGCTCTGCATTCGTTGATTATTAGGGTTCAGTACCCAAAGGGAGAAACGGCACCCTAAAACTAAGCCTCCTCTGTCCGTATGTCCATTTTTCTTTCACCAAGCTGTCTTGAAACGTGATAGCTAGTTGAAATTTCTTTACAGTTACAATGCCAAATCCAATTAATACCGAGTCACTGTTAAAACTATCAAGATAAAATAAAATAAATTTATATTTCTGACACTCACACAACATTATTTAGCCCAAAGTAAGTTTCTTAAAGAACTTTTGTTATGGATACTAGTTAACTGATATACTTAAGAAATAGATAAACATACATAATGAATAAATACAAATTTTTTATTAGATAATAAACTTAAATAAACATATATATGTATTTATATTCTAGGTGCCCCCTAGTTCACTACATGGTATCTCATAACACAAGCTTCGCTTACTTTGAGGCCATGTAGTTGGTGTGATTGTCTGGGTTTAAAAAAAAAAAAATATATAAACGTCCATGACTTGACGACTAATATCTGTGTTCATCACACAAATATCCGTCGCCGCCGGGATTTGAACCCAGGACCTCTGGCATAGAAGGCAATGTACGTTACCCCTACACCAGCCGGTCGGTGGCATCGGAAAACAATTCATTGCAATTTCGACCGCATATCGTACGGCTTAGATCATCCCTGTCATCTCTAGATAAACATATCGTAAAAGGGGTCTTATCGAAATGCCTCCGCTCGATGGCCTTTTAGGGTCCGCCTAGCTAGCGGCCACACTTCACATAAAACTTCCCGCCAAATAATCTGCAGTGATGATGTTCAGGCAATATTTTATGAAGAGTCAGATCCTTCTTTTAACATTTTTATTAATGATATGATTCTCTCTTAATTGTAATAATCATCATTATCATCATCACAACTCCGTGTAATGAGCCCACTGCAGGGCTATGAGTCTCTCCTCTGGGTGATGAGGAGGTTTTAGGCCATAATCCACCAAGCTGGCCCAGTGCTGGTTGGTGGATGTCAGATATTTCAGGGTGCCGAAATGACTTCCGACAAACCCTAACGACTACTGTATACAAATATACAGCACCCGGGACCGACGGCTTATCGTGCCCTCCGAAGCACGGAAGTTGTCGTGAGAAATTAATGGTCGGCGGTCACACATCCTAATACCGGCAGCACCGAGCGCGCTTAACCTGCGATATCGTTTGATATGCACAGTAACCATGGCGCCACGACGACTTAGTAACCCAGCCCCACGATGACTTAATTGCAATAAAGCATTTATGTATTGCATAGGATCTGTGAACTGAATCCATGTGCGATCATCCACGAACTCGTTTTCACTTACCATTACGAGAGATTGAGATGAAAGGCGGGCTTAGTCAACAAAAAACAAAAATTACGGACTCTATAAGACCTCAGCTAGCTACTTTGTAACTATAACTATAAATGACTCGAGTTTTGTACCTTTTTATCCTGCGTTTCAACCTTTATCCTCGATTGCATACAAAACTACCATCGCGAAGATGTTGCCAACACGAAAAATCAAAGCGCAGTGACGATTTGGGGCGTGGCCTAGCGTGACCTTGGCTTGTGTTCTTGTTTGTCTCTTTGTTGGCAACCACCATTTGTAACAGTGTGGATGACTCGGAATTGATTGTCAATAACTTAACCTTCCGTGTTTTCAACAGTCTGGCTAACGCTTTAACATTGTAACTTCCGCTACCACAAAGTTATACAAACTTCTTAATATCGCTAACCTATCGCTTGCTCTGACATACCTACATGCTTTCAGTTTATTAACTCTTAAAAGCATAGGATTTCCAAAAAGATTTTTTTCTAGTTGAAGGATTTCAGTTTTACGAATATATTAAAAATTCGTTGTAAGACATAATCTTTAGACTTGCATTTTGAAATATTTCATTACCTATATATTTTATTATGAATATAAACAAGTTCTTTTTCGGTTAACTTTCCAGTATATTAAGATTAAGTCGCTAAAAACCAACACTTATTATTGTAATAGAAATGACAAGTAATGCGGGAGTAGGACTTATTTCAACTGTTCCGTATAAATATTATGCTTAAGTAAATAATATTAAAATATAAAGACATAAAATTGTATGTAAATAAATATTTATCAAAAATCTTGAATTGACCTTTGTTTTGAAGGCTTGTTTTTTTATCTGGTAATATAGTGTATTGATCATCACGAAAAAAAATATATGAAGATTTATAAATATTCAACAGGTAAATTAATACGAATTTTCTCTTTTCAATCATAGTGTACATAAATTGATATTTTAAATGATATAACGCTATTTTCAATTAATGAAATTATAATTGTTTCGATTTATGGCGATTTGCTTTACGATGAATCTTTTGCGATTGATAAAGTGATTGAATTGAATCAATTAATATTCACCGTTAACATAAATGTTTGTGAAATGAACGAAGTGCAATTTTTCTTATTTAAAGCATGATTAAAGTGGGATATAGGATATGACTAGATGGTAAAATTACAGAAACAATGAACAGAACTACGATCCTCATACATTGGATATAGTTACAGAAGGGACCAGATCAAGCGATCCAAAAAAAAACCTGTCAAAAAATTGTAATTGAATCTGACCTCTATTCCCTAGACATAAAGTAAAAAATTGGTTAAGTACCAAAAAGTCTTATCAAAGCGCTTTGACAGTTCCTTATCGTTACGGGTTGCCAAGATGTGGTACGAACTGCCAGCGACTGTTATTCCTGACCACTACCATCCTGATACTTTTAAGCGTGGATTTAAGTTTCCTCATGAATAGTTATGTACAGAAGGCACCATATCAACCGTAACAAATCTGTCAAAAAATTGTAATTGAATCTGAACTCTGTGCCTTCAACATTAAGTTGGAAATTGGTTGAGGAAATGTGGCAGGTATATAATGCGTGATCTGCCACATTCTGTACCACCTAAAGGTGTTACCAGACGAATCAATCGTTTTTTTCTGCTCCATTAATGCTTAGCTACGTTCCACCAACTACCATGAAAGATAAACGGAAGGATTGTATCCCTACTTACAATGTTTATAAAAACAACAGGCTGTTCCGGTTGTACCAAGAGAGTATATTGTTCCATGGGTTGTATCCATGAGTTGCCAACATTAATCCTACCACCTTTAAGGTCAAAAGCAGTAACTCATGCATAACTTCACGCCTGTATTTTCCGTATGGGGTAGGCAGAACACCAGAGGTAATAAAACCATCTGATGTCACGTTTGACAAATTTGGAGGCATTATAATAGTGGAAATAAGAATTATAAGAGTGAATACTCAGTAAATCATGTTTTTGACAAAAAAACAAAGATATGAATTTACACACAGAAATTTCAGATGCGTTCGTCTTGTCATATTTTCATAGTTTTCGATGAAACTCAATGCATTTTTTCAATATGTCGCCTTAATAAAGGACGTCTATCTAAAATTCACTTCCAAAACCAGGCTTTCATAACATTAGAAGTTCGTTTTTTCTCAAGGAACCCTAAACCACGTGGGTTTTTATTAGATTTTAACAAAACGCTGTTTAGTCAAATATATTTGACGTTTCGCTCGTAAATTACGGATTATCGAAATGTTGGTATAGGATTAGTTTGATTGTATTCATGTTATGTCAAAATATTGAGAATATTTAGTTTTGGGTTAAAGTCCAAAATCACGCTCAATTTTTGAAAGAAATTAGTGGATTGCAATGCTATCTAACACTAACTTATCTCTACATCACATTGTTTTAAGATTTTATGATCTTAAAAACAATTTAAATAAAACGAACTCCCTTCGTCTTCATAACTTTTATAACATTTTATTTAGAAAAAAAAACAAACTTTGCAACATAGCATAACACCTATAACTTAACGTAACTTTGTATTTTTTTAGTTTAAAATAAGCAAGCCAATATCTCTCGTTCTTCATCTTTCCATTAACACTAATGCACATAATGATCTCATTTTTTATTTTCCTAAATACATATACAGGGTCTTATTTATGAAGATCAAAATATTTTAGGAGAAGGTTAAGAATGATGTGTGAATTCAATTTATATTGAAATTTTACAATTCTATTAAATGAGAAAATTTTTGTGACTATTGAAAAATCGGGGCTTAACGTATTTCTTAATAGAAATAGTTGGAAAAACGCTTTTGTTTCTTGCTATTTAGTCGTTTTTAACAGATTAAACTAAAATGTTGTTAACTTATTAAAATTATAAAATAACAATTTCCCTGACATTTTTTTTTTTTATCTAAAATTGAATAAACACACCCTTCTTAACCTCCTAAAATATTTTGTTCTTCATAAAAAAGACCCTATATAGAATTAATCAAATCATGAATAAAAGTTAGTCGCTATTATCGCTCAGAGTTTTTTTTTCAGTAGTTACTAAACCCACTTTGACCTCAATCTCTCCTGATGGAAAGAAAATATAAGGTCGAAGATAATGTGTTCAGGAAGAAACTTGCTCATTATAAAACAGCCGGAACACATCACCGCCAGAGTGGTCATATTTGGCGGCAGATTTTATATGAAGGGTGGTCGCTAGCCAGACGGACCCTTAAGGAGTCTTATCACTATTTTTCTACCAAGGAATTACGATCAATTTAGGGATTTCTCCAGAATATAAAAGGGGACATTTTATATGACTTTTGAAGTACCTACATACTTAAATAATAACTTTAAATTATTGGCGAATAAAATACAATCGTATAAAAAATATTCATCATCATCATGCTATGAGTCTCTCCACTGGGTGACGAGGAGGTTTAGGCCGTAGTCCACCAAGCTGGCCCAGTGCTGGTTGGTGGATGTCAGATATTTCAGGGTGCCGAAATGGCTTCTGACAAACCCTAACGACTACTGTATACAAGTATACAGCACCCAGGACCGACTGCTTAACGTGCCCTCCGAAGCACGGAAGTCGTCGTGAGAAATGAATGGTAGGCTGTCACCCATCCAAATACCGGCCGCACCGAGCGCGCTTAAACTGCAATATCGTTTGATATGCACAGTAACCACGGCGCCACGACGACTTCCCTAACAACAATTTATGTATGTGCTTAAAAAATATGAGTACCTAGTAATTATTTGTGTTTATTAGCAATCCCCAAAAAAAAAATATAATAATTGTTTTAAACTATCGCGGTTATTTTCACTATGATTTAATGTATTTACGGGATTCTTACCACGATTTTCGATTTTATTTTCGCACGTCCGATATTTCGATGCTGTTACAAGCACCATGATCGCGGACTTGTAACAGCATCGAAATATCGGACGTGCGAAAATAAAATCGAAAATCGTGGTAAGAATCCCGTAAAAACATTAAATCATAATAAAAAAAATATAGTTTTTAAAGCTACTTCTCAACAATGTAACGCTTGATTGTCAAAAGCGAAACCCTATACTTTAGCTCTTTAATAACGTGTCAATAAACCTTTAATTAATACCACAATTTCACTTTTTCTTTCATAATAACTGGCCTAAACAGTAGAAAGAGTATATTTTGTAAGTAATAACCTTATTAAACGCGTGGTTCACGTATATTAAATTCTGACCTATATCTAGCTATGGCTTAAAAGCACGCCATGAATTTACGGTACGGACAGTCAATTCTTATAAAAAGTATACACTTAGTAACTTATTCTGTTGTAATAGGGTTGAAAGTCCAATGAAAATGTATAGATTTTGACAGACGTGACTGTACGTCGTTATTGTGGTAAAGTTGAGAGAAAAACGCTTCATAGGACGGCTGTGTACATAGTTTGCTTATATTTGAAGCTCATAAAGAACAGTGGCTGGGCCATGCATGATTTTAGTTGATGTTATTTTGTGACGTTTAACAAACAATAACATTAAATAAAACACTTTTTAACCGGATTTATCGCGTATATTTACATTTTAAATTTTGACTCGACGTTTCGGTGTCTTTGCTCGTGACCACGGGGTCTGCAAAGACACCGAAACGTCGAGTCAAAATTTAAAATGTAAATATACGCGATAAATCCGGTTTAAAAGTGTTTTATTTAACAGTATGAATCGCGAAAACTTAAGACAATATTAAACAATAACATATTACACTATTCGGAATTAATTCCTGAGTAACTCAGTATAAAAATACCCGTTGACGAACGTTACACGCAAAGATATTGCCTTTTGAATATTATATGTTTTGTATGTCTTTGGCACTTACAATTTAACTTTTGGACAAATTATATTAATTTTAAAAACGCTGCACACTTTAAACCAACGTGTTGAAAATTCGTAGAATAAGTTATTAAGATAAGTAATGATTAGATTTCTAAACGCTCATTATTTCACGTAACTACGGATCCGCCTTTGTTCTTTGCATGAACATATTATGTTGCTTTTATTTTTATTTATTTAACAATTTATATGTATGTGCTTACATAAAGGGTTTAAAACATGTTAGGATTGGAAGAAATTTAACTTAATTTTGGGCACTTTTAGTTTGGGTGTGATTGTTGAGGATTTTTTTTGTATTATTCTTTAATCTAGCAATGTATGTATCCTACAAACACCCCTGTGCAGTTTAGCTTTTCATCCCCTAAAGCTTGATTAGGTTAGGTAACGTAATTCAAAAGTACGATATCTGCTCAGATCTAATATTACAGTAAATATTCTTAAATTTTGGTCATGCAATCCATTATTTTAACTAAGGTAACACCACGCAATTTATATTGTATCTTTTAATTCATTTTGATATAGGAACACGGTGTCCAGTAATGAATAGCTAACCTTGCAATATCTAAGGGTAATAATTTTGGCCGCCCTGAAAAAAAAATCTGTATCCCGAAGTCACAAAAAAGAAAACTTATATTCCACCTACAAAAAACACACTTGAAGTTTTCCGAGCCAATATTCTTTCAGTATATAATGGTAAACAATGTTAATGATTATTTGCGTATCGTATTGAAAGTAAATAATGTGGCAGACCAGTCGTGGGTTAAACGAAAATAATTGAACTGAGAAGTGACCGCGGGTCGGCCTGCCAAAAACTTAATTGGACGGAAATGGGCTTACTGTTGAAAATCTGTGGAGACGACATTTAAAAATGACATTTTATTTTTGATTGTTTTTAAACTGTGTTATCAGGAAGTGATATATTATTCCTTTATAAAGAAATACATAAACTGCACGCCTGTCTACCTTTGGGGTAGATAAAATAGTAAGATCTTTATTCTCACACAAAATGATTCAGATCTGAATAATATAGGTACCTTGTCGACTGTCCATCAATAACAATGACTTTTTATACATATGTATATATATATTTTTTTATCTAGGATATCTGATGGTAAATGATGATAAAATAGATTATGTAACACACCGGCTTAGATTAATGGAACTTTATGAAACATTGCTGGAACACATCAGTGCTGAAATTATTATATCTACATAATTGATCACCTACCAATCGAATGAATTAGGACGATTTAAAAAATAAGTAAATATTAAAAAAAGGCTCTTTTTAAATAAGTATTTACTTATTTACATTTAACTATTATGTTACTGAATTGTTATAGTAAGTACTTTTAGATATTTTGAGCGAATGCAATGAGAAGTGGATTCTGTATGATAATCGCAATCATTAATCACATTGTTTAAATTACCTCTACTAGCCCTAGTAGTTATGTTCAGAAGCGGAGGGTTGGGTACTATCGTGCTACTTATTTTCACCTAAATTATAAACACGTGTTAGCGCGATTATCCGTTGAAAAAAAAATCAGCATACGCTTTATAACAGCATGAGGCTTGCGTCGGCAATTTTGCGAAAATCAGTCGTCAGTATATTTAACTACCACTAAAATCCCTGTTATACCTCAATATATCAAAGAGATGTCGAACTGTCAAAGATGAGTGCAAACGATTCTAATCATAATTATGTAATAAAAGTAGGTACTTGATTCTTCACCAGAATTCCCATTAAATAAATAAAGAGACATTACTACACTTTCCCCGACGCGCCGCTGCCTCAGTCAACACGCACACAGTAGTGTTTCGGCCACACGCACACCACCACCCGGTAAGTATCTATTGTATTACGCTTAACCATGCGTTGCGTAATGAATTATTTAACATTTGTTTAAGTTTACTCAGTAAATAATTGATGATTATTTTTTATTTCATTTTTTCTCTTCATGTATGATCTCAAACTATCACGTCGCCTAATTTCGAAAGTGACCCACGAGTCACCCTTTATATAATATTGATGGAATCTTTTACACAGGCGAAAGACTTTATGTGAAGTGTGTTTGAGAGTGGAAATCAACCTGATAAATCGTCGATGGAAAGATGCTTATCCAAAGTTGTTAGAGCTAACTGAAGCCGACCCTAGAAAAAGAAAAAAAATAGGAAACAACTCCATAGTATTGTTGTTCTTAGAGACGACACAAAATAATTCATAATATTAATTGAACCTCTACTACCGCAGACTGGCAGAGAAGTGTAAACATTTTATTTATTTATTGTTTCAAAATACCAATAATATTGTTAAATAACATGGCAGGCTATTGTACCGCAAATAATTACTTTTAAATATTATTTTAACACGATTTTGAAGAAAATTCTACTCAGATATTACGGAAAAACCTACCTTTTAATTTTGTCTTAATTTAGCACAATTCATAATAATAATAAAAAAACACTCTCTAACGTTGTCGTTGTGGCGCAAGGGCTCCTGTGCATATCATACGATATCGCAGGTTAAGCAACGTTCGGCGCAGTCTGTATTAGGATGGGTGACCGCCGATCATTTCACAAAATGACTTTTGTGGTTCGGGGACACGTTAAGCAGTCAGTCCCGGGTGTAGTATACTTGTAAACAGTAGTCCTTAGGGTTTGTCAGAAGCCATTTCGGCGCACCGAAAATTCTGACATCCAGCACTGGTCCAGCTGTGGATTATGGCCTTAAACCTCCTCGTCACCCAGGAGAGATACTTGCAGCCCCTCAGTGGGCTAATTACGAAGGTTTGTAATTATGAAGATGATGAATTTTATTTTACATATTAACTCGATGATTCGGTGTATTTCCAGACCCCGTGGCCATGAGTGACAAATCAAGTTAAAAAAATGTTTTATTTAACGTATCAAATTAGGACTTTATTTATTACTAAGTAATAGTGCAATATTGTTTTATGAAATATGTATATATGTATATTATTCCTTTATTATGAAGCGTATTGATAAGTTAAATAAAATTTAATTGATTGTGTAAGTTTTGAGTTTATTACTAAGTCTGCTCACATAAATAAGCAGGTTCTCTACTGGTACAGGCAAATCAGCTCGCGTCGGCGCAAATCGGTGCAGGTATACTATTTCTTTGTAAGTAAGTATAGGTGCTTATGCATAAAGAAAGAGGTCTAAACCGGTCTGACTACTTGGACTACATAGTGTGTCACCATTGTGGTGCAGCCGAGGATACGGTGAAACACACCTTAGCGGTGTATACGGCGTGGGGTCGGCGGTGGCACGAGTTGACGTCTGTCGATGGGGGGGACCTCTCGCTTCCTAGCATGGTATAGGCCATTTTGAGAAGTTATGAGGCTTGTGTGCCCTTGACCTCCTTCTATGAGGACGTAATGTTACAGAAGGAGGCGGCGAAGGGTCCACGGACGGAGAAAATGTCCAACTTCTCCCTCCTAATAGCTAGCCATACGGGATGATAGGACCTACTGCGTTTATAAAAGCTATGAATGGGGAAATATTCTTCTGTAATGGACCATTTCCTACGTGGAAGAGCGCTCGGCTTAGGCTTGTACTCGCGGATAATGCCAATCGCGATACCGTGAGCTTCGCTAATTGATTTTATTGGTTTTAGTCCGTCATAACCCAACATAAGCCTTCCGACAAAAGCCTTCGGCGAAGGACAAGGGTGTAAACTAGAATAGTCCGTGGTCAAAATACATGATTTTTAAAAAGCTTCATACGGGACCACATACTTGGTGTGTCATTTAAAGAAATAATTAAATTTAAAAGGCAAAGATTCTCCTAAATGGATGACTCATTTGAAAATTATTTAGCCGAAAATTTATGCCGTTCCGCCCATTCATAAAGATCATACAAAATAAAGTTAATAAATTATGATTTCCAAGATTTCCGAAATTAAATTGAGTTTAAGAAATAATGATAAACGACTTTTGTTAATACGCTCAGCTTATGCCTGTAGTCATCGGAATATCATTTATTTGAGATAATTTATTTGTGAACATATTTCAATTAAATTGAGGTTAAGAAGATTGAGTTGGGATCTCATCTGGCACTGTAAACTCGCATCGCATAACCTCAAGCCTGTCTCCTGTGTCACGCCTGAGGACGTTTGGCACTGTCAACTCAAAGATTAAGTAAATGACAGAATAGAACAGAAAAATATACAAAACAAATGCGAAAGGCACGTAGGCAGTAGGACCTGCTTAACCTCGTAAATAGTTGGTTGCCTTGAACATTCTGAAGCTTGGTAGCTTACGGCCTCTTCCTGATACACTGAAGAAACTAATGAGGCTCTGCAAAGGCCTCGTTACAATGAATAAGAATGATGATGACGACAGTTCATAAAATTGTGTATTTAAATACATATTAATGATATGATTCCAGTCAAAACTATATAAAATTACCAATCTCCTAATAATTCAACGAAAATCATTCAACTGTACGGTTAATAATGTAATATCATCGCCAACATCAATATTTCTAATGAACTCACTGCAGCGCTATGAGCCTGTACCCTGGAAGTTGAGAATGTTTTAGACGTACATCACAAAGCTGGCCCAGTTACTGGTCAGTTTCATAACGCCGAAATGGCGTCTGACCAACCTCAATGACTACTGTATATGAGTATACAGCATTCAGGAAGGATTGCTTAACGTACCCTCTGAAGCACTGAAGTTGTCGTGAGAAACCAATGTTAGGCGTTCACCCATCCTCGTACCAACCGCGCTGAACATTGTTTAACCTACTATATCCTATTATAAGCACCACTTCGCTACGACGAAAGTAATAGGTATAACAATCTGTAATTGCATATCAGCGAACGTTACTACGATGTTACGTTTGACTTTGGAGGTATTACAATGATGGATAGAGACTATTGCAGTGACAGGGGGTCAGCCTATCGCCCACACAAACGCCAATAAAACCTCTGTAAAAAAAAGACGTGTGGCACTCGGAGACTGCCGTGGTAAAGCTATTGCATATCATTTTTTATCACCTTATGAAATTATAATTATTTATTTATTTTATTAATGCAGTAATGTTTGATCTAATATGAAGTTCCACAAGTTCCTAGTAGATGACGCTGATTGTTTATTAAAGCCCGCATGTAAAGTTATGTAATCAAAGTATCACCGCTGTGCCGGTCGGAGTGGGGGGTGTTAGGTTTTTTTCGTTACGGAATTTCTGGATTCGGTCCCCACGCTCAAGGCCCGCGATAGAAGCTATGCAAAAAAAATAAAGTAAGACATTGCCAGAACTCATCACTGGCGGTGATGTTTGGCGGCAGATTTTATATGAAGGATGGTAGTTAGCCAGGAGGACCTTGAAGGGGAACCGAGCTAGGTCCGCTCGGATAAGTCGCCATAAACAACACGCTTAGTGCATACGCTGCGTTACGCGTTCGAACGCGCGTACCGTACGTCTGTATCTTCAAATAGGCATAGACTACCCATAGATTTATATAACACATACTAAGAGAGATTCAAACATACAAACTTTCATAACATTTTCCGTACAGAACGCGCGTATGGCACGGACGTTGCAGTTTTGTATGAAACGCGCTTTCGAACGCGTGATGCAGCGTTGGCACTTGTTACGGCTATTCTAAGTCCATCCTACGCGACTAAAGAAATTGTCAGGTTATTATGGAGTTAATAATAGCTCGTAATATCGAACTCTAAAACATGAAACAAAACTGTAATTCGGTAATAATGTTTATCAATACCATGCCGAATGTGTAACTAGTAACTTAAGAACCACATAGTGCCACTACCTATTTAGGGTAATCTTCTAAACTACGGAATAGATTTTGATCTGCTATGCACCAGTCTGAGAATATTTCTATTCTATTTGACAACAACGAAGCAGAAGGCCAATTCACGTATTTTTTGACAGCAAGAACGAAACTTGAAAAAAACGCTATGACATTTGGAATTGAATCTCCATACTTAAATGTAATAACTTGAATACCATTTTACGGGAGACGTTCAGGAGATTGCTGTAAATCCCAATGTCATTTTGCTAAGAAATAAAAAGCTGCAGTCAGGTGAAAATATCTATTTGATTTAAAGTTCAACATCAAAAACATGGTTGCCGGTAGTTGCGGGTTAGATTCCCGCACGGAAAAATAATAAATAATCTTCTGGGTGTTTCTCTATACATGTATATAATCATAACTTCACGTCTGTATCACGCCTATATCTCTAATAGGCTAGGCAAAACATCAGAGGCCATAAAACCATCTGATTTCACCTTAGACTATTGCAGTGATAGAGGGTTAGCCTATCGCCCACAAAAAAACCTCCATAAAACCTCTGTCTTTCCTTTTCTTTTTTTTTGGGAGCAAAGGAAAGCCATTTGCTCTTTGCCAAATGTCTTTCCTTTGCTCCCAGTCCAGTATGGAAGATGTTTTTAGATCCCCCTAGTTCGCTACAAGGTACCTCATATCACAAGCTCTACTTAGTTTGGGGCCATGTAGTTGATGTGATTGTCTGAGGATATTATTTTATTCAAAAAAGACGATAAGTCTCTCCCCTTTTACGGAAGAGTCTGATAAAGTAGGATACTCGGGCTTTAGCCATGAGTATCTGCTGGTTTTTTTAAATGGTAAATGATGATGATACTGTAGATGATGATAAAATTAGAGACACGTGTTTAGTATGATGGCTTTTTGAATTGTGTTAATGATGTAATGTTATTATTATTCAAATTGATATTACTACTATACCTTAAAAAGCCTCCTGATAGTCACAAATCCAAGGAACATAAACAAACACTAATAATTCAGTAACAATTTAACATTTTGCAACACTCGTGCGCTTTGTTTCACAACTGCACCCAATCAGTCGACTTTGTTTTTTTTAATTGTTGATATAGTTTCTATGTAAACAATAAACAACCTTATGACTGTGTGACTTTGGTCGTAAATTAGGACGGATTAGTTTGATACGATTTTTAGGTTGTAATGTGGATAAGGTGTTCTTAGCGAATTTATGAGGCAGAAAAGTGTGTAACTAAAAAGGAATGATTTTCTTTTTTTTTTAGATATTCTGTTTCTTCCTTTATTTTTTGATTTTGTGGATGCTTCTACTAATAATATAAACAAAAAAGGCGCTTTAGTAGGGTCCAATATTAAAATTAATAAAATTATTGCAAATTATAGTTATACGTGGTGGATCAACATGCTAAAAGTCCTTGAAGTCGTCGTGGCGCCGTGGTTACTGTGTGTATCATACGATATCACAGGTAAAGCAACGTTCGGCGCGGTCGGTACTTGGATGGGTGACCGCCAACCATTCATTTCTCACGACGACTTCCGTGCTTCGGAGGGCACGTTAAGCAGTCGGTCCCGGGTGCTGTATACTTGTATACAGTAGTCGTGTTTGTTAGAAGCCATTACGGCGCCCTGAAAATTCTGACATCCACCACTCAGCACTGGGCCAGCTTGGTGGATTATAAAAGTCCTAGAAAGTGGAGGGTGCGCTCATATTATAGGGGAGGGATTAAGCTCCTTTCAGGTTTTTTCTCATACCTCTAAATTCTGGCAAAAGTTTCTACATCATAATGTCGTACTAATGGGGTAATATCAGTTTTTACTTTACGATCAATACTTTAGAAGCTACGTATATCATCCTGTGACATCGATTTCACCTAATGTGAAGTGAAGTTGAGGTCAGGGATGACAACACACGGGCTTTGTTTGAATTAAATAATAGATAAGTACCCGATTGCTGACATAGTTATAGAGTTGTAAAAGACTCGAGTCTTGGAGTCCTATCCAATTTTCATAAGCCGAGAGACGCACACTTCTCGACGGAGGCCTCCCCCAGGATTCGTTATGACGTCCGGACCCGCGCCAACCTCATTCAGCATTTGACGTTCGTAAAGTGTATAAAATTACCTACTACGAGATAAAAAGTTTTCATTTTATTTCATTTTATTTTCATTCATTTTAAGACTTGCCTTTTTTTGAAGACTCGAGTCTAAAAATAAAACTTAGAGCTCAAGTTCTTCAGAATTTGGAGTCTTTTGTAAAAAGACTTGAGTCCTGCAAATAAGAACTCAAAGAGTGAATCTTTTAAAAAAACCTCATGACTGTCCTCCATATAGTTTAGCAATAAAACAGCTTGATAAAACTTAAAGACTAAATTTGTATGTCACAATGTCAACACAACCTTTACTTTAAGGTCAATTTAATTTCATTTGCTATAACCAAACTAGAAGTCGTCGTGGCGCCGTGGTTACTGTGCATATCAAACGATATCGCAGGTTAAGCGCGCTCGGTGCGGCCGGCATTAGGATGGGTGACCGCCGACCATTCATTTCTCACGACGACTTCCGTGCTTCGGATGGCACGTTAAGCAGTCGGTCCCGGGTGCTGTATACTTGTATACAGTTGTCGTTAGGGTTTGTGAGATGCCATTTTGGCACCCTGAAATATCTGACATCCACCAACCAGCTCCGGGCCAGCTAGGTGAATTACGGCCTAAACCTCCTTATCACCCAGAGGAGAGACTCATAGCCCTGCAGTGGGCTCATTACACGGAGTTGTGTTGATGATGATAACCAAACTGAAGTGAGTACCGTAAATAGTTTTCGTGGGTTACGTACCAACGTGATGATGTTAGTGAGCCGTTTTTTAATAGTTGTGGAATCACCGGACAACATTGAATAATATAATACCAACTCAAGTTCATAACTCAGTCTAGCTCAAAAAACTTAAAAGACTCAAAAAGACTCGGAAGACTCAAAAGACTCAAAGGAATCGGACTAAATGTGACTAATGAGTTCTAGTCTTGAAAAATGACTCAAGTCTCGAAATAAAGACTCGAGTTTCTTACAACTCTACATAGTTATCCTAAAAATCATGACTTTAAAATGGACAAATATTGTTTTTTCTTAAAAAAAGTTGTTTATTTGGAGAGAAATGATGCTCATTTTAATCCAAAAGTAAAAAATACATGAATTGAAGTAAAACCTAATGAAGACTGCAGATCGTAAAATTTCCTCAATAAATGTTTAACTGCAACGAAGTTAACGACAGGCGAACAGACTAACATAATACTTACTCGATCTAGGTTGAGTTAAATTTTATAAACATTTTGGCGAGGTTGCGCGATTGGGGCGGTAAAATGACGCTTTCGGTTAATCAAATTAAACCAAGTTTAGTAAGATTTTTTTGGTTTATTTAGTAAAACTTTGGAATAAGGAGATTTCGCCCCTGGATAAGGCGAAGTGAGGGTTCTTAAAAAGCGACTAAACCGCCAGTTGCTAATAGAATTTAGAAAAGTTTCAGGGATCGGTTAGCTGACAGTCTTCGTATGAAGTCTACCGCTTAATATCACCTCTCTTCAGAACCAAATGACACACGACCACACGAGCCTACCTAGCGCCTGCCCTGCATCCGAACTACACCCACCCATTGCTCTTGCGGCGCCCATGCAGCGCCCATGCAGCGCCCATCTGGTGCACGTCCAACGCACGCCACGCATCACTTGTTTCGCAATTTATTGTACATTCATACATACATAACTTCATGCCTGTATCCCTTACGGGGTAGGCAGAACACCAGAGCTTACAAAAATCATCTGATGTCACGTTTGACAAATTTGGAGGCATTATAATGGTGGAGAGAAACTATTGCAGTAATAGAGAGTCAGCCTCTCACCCACAAAAAACCTCCAATCAAACCTCTGTCCCTTAACTGACTTTTTCAGTATTCCCAGGAAGATAAGCAGCTGGCACATTCTTTATTTTTCATTTGCTCCCAGTCCAGCATGGTATTTACATAGCATTTATTGTACATAGTTTGAGTATTACTTCACACATCAATACATCTCAAATTGAAATTATCTAAGTCTACCAGCGCCCGCCTAGCACCCGCGCCCACTCGGCATACGCAATTTTAGATCTATTTAAATAACACTTACTTTTTACAAGACCACAAATTGAAATGCATATTAGATGCGTATTGGACGCCTGTGCGGGGCGAGGCAAGAGCTGAGCCGGCGCGTGTGGTTGGAACGCGGCCTGAGTGATGTGTTCAAAAAATGAAAATTTATGAAGTTTCGACCTTCTCGTCAATTATCATCAGGTGAGATTGACAGAGTCAAACGAAGGTTTTATCAGTTTTTTTTTTCAAATTTTAATCATAGCAATATGTATTATATTCATATTTTTACTATAGGTATGTTTTAAAGGGCTGAGTCCAAAGGGTTTGAACGATCGGCTACAGATGTTTCAGTAAAATAAAGAGTAACAATTATTTTTATTAGAATAAGGAGTAAGCGAAACACTACATTTTATTATCAAATGAACCAAAAACTTATTAGTTATTTTAAAAAAAATAGTTGAATTAGCCCGCAGTAGTGCAACTTAAGAGTTTGTATCTTTATATAACTATGCTTTTTAGCACTACTGGATCCCTTAGTCTGATACTATCAACTAATATTACTTATTTAAGAAGGATATCTGTTATAAATTAACAAAATGAACAAGTGATTACTTATTTTATTTTGTATATTAATAACCCCTTGTTCGAGAACCTTGTCCGTGTCGGTAAAGATGCATGCGGAAAGAGATTTCATGCTTTGATTTAGTGTCTTTTATATTATTTGGTACATTTGGTGGTTCCGACTTCATTTTAAATAATCGCTATAGACTGATATATGAATTAGCGTATAGTTATTTTTTTCCTATAGGGCTGAAATAAAAAGCAGCCTGGGATGGACTCCACTATTTTAATATAAAAAATAATTATTTTCACCGTACATAAGCAGCATTTTAGCTACCCGTGTTCTGACTCACAGACAAATATTTACTATGAACGAACGCCAGCGCTCCACAGACATAAGAAATTGATAGAAGTGCAAGATGTGATCGATATTTATACAGTAACATAACTGGCGTCTCTGAGAATACTTGACTTACTGCAGCGATAAAACTATACTTCTTTTATTTTATTTCACAGTTTATGTATGAACCAGTAATAATATTAGACTTAAACATGATTTTAAGAGGTAGATATAAATTTACCTTGCAGAATTATAATCCAATAGAGACTTTTATGCACATCACATATTACACTTTAGTATCATGTATTTAGGTACCTATGTTGTTCTTTATTGTTGCATAAATATTGAAGCAAAAATATTTTTTGAATGACATTTTATCTAAAAACCTTTAACCTAGGAAATATCATTTGAAATGCATTTGAAACGCATCCACATCATTGAGCCAAATTCAATTACGTTTCTTAAATTATTTTTTATTGAAATGTATTTTTTAAACCCTTTCTAATATTACAAAGACATACCTACACATAAGTCACACATCTTAAGGAACTTGTACACGTTCCTAACTCTACAATCGCAGTACATCATAAAACCTATTACGGGGTATGTATTAGCGCCTTTATCGGGTCTGAACCTGTTCGAATAAACACGTAAAGTCATTACCACTGAGCCATTGGGTCTTATTATTATTATTTATTTTTTTTATTTATTTATTGTACAAAATCTTTCTACACTATATAGTTATATTGTCATATCGACGAAAACCCGCAAGGTTTATATGTCGAATGACGAGTTCGTTTACATAAAGTTATATTAACAGGTAGGTACAATATTAATACTTATTTTAAATTTGTTTATTTTATAGATACAATTAGTATTAGCTATTAGACACTTTCGTGTTATAATATTCTACACATACTACTATACATACTATTATTATACTAAACATATATTATTTAAAAACTTAAGATTAAACTTTAAAAGGTAAACTGAGGATTATTTTCTATTAAGTGCTTTTTGATACTAGAGATAGACTTTAAGCTAACTTGGTAAGATTGCAACAGATTCGATGGCAAGGTGTTTAGCACCAAAGGAAGGAAATAATGCGCCGATCTTTTACCATAGACGTTATTATATTTCGGTAATAAATAACTTTTGACATTTATTAATTGTCTAAGGTAACTACTTCTCTTATATTTTGTTAGTGAATGAAGCTTATTGTATTCTTCCTTTAGAGTAGCAATTTTTATTTTGTTATAAATGGACAATACTTTACAATATTTAAACAATTCAGAGTAATCTAATGAGAACTTATTTTTGATGTGCTTAGGTACAATTGTTTTTAATAATCTGATTTGTAAATTATATATTTTATTTAAGTAGGTATTGTAAGTTTTGCCGTAGCTACTGAGACCGTAATCGATAACACTATCAGCCATAGCTAGATATAATAATCTTAGAACTTCATAGGGCATTTTATATTTCAGTATATACAACTTGCTCAGTAATGCTCTCAACTTGTCACAAATTTTTTCAATATGGGGTCGCCATCCAAACCTACAGTCCACCAACAAACCCAAGTAGGTATGATGTTTTACATTTTCGATATTTGAACAAGAACAATTACGGTTATTTTGATGCAAACAATCATGGGTGTGAGAGAAAATTTGCGGTGCACATTCTGATATATTATGGCTACTATGAATGTGTATCATCTTTGTTTTTTCTGAGTTGATAACCAAGCCCATATCATGTGCCCACCGGCACACAAGATCATAATTATGCTGCATTAGTTGTTGCGCGCATCTTATGTCCCTATGTGCCGTTACTAGGCAGGTGTCATCTGCAAACTGATAAATTGATCCTTCTTTTATTAGGCTGCACATCTCATTGACGTAAATTAAATATTCAGTCGGGCCGATAATTGACCCCTGGGCCGAGCCCATAGTGGTAAAAATAGGTTCACTTAAGGTATTGTTGACCTTTACAAAATTTTTTCTGTTCTTGTGGTAGTTTCTGAGTAACTCCAATAAGGGGCCTTGAATACCGCATTTTTGGAATTGGTTATAAAGCTTGGTATACCTGATCAATTCAAAAGCTTTACTGAAATCAATGAGAACAACTATAACCTGAAGTTTGCTGTTTAGGTGCTCGTTAATTTCATTCGTAAACTCACAAAGTAATTGGCTTGTACTACGACCTCTCTGGAAACCGTACTGTTTAGAATTAATGATTTTATTTTCACTTAAAAATACATTGATTTCATCACCTAAGTACCGTTCTATTAACTTATCCAATGTTGACAAGATGGTTATGGGTCTATAATTATTGTAGTCGCAATAACTTCCTTTTTTATGTATGGGGCGTATGACCCCGGCCTTTAGTGAGTCTGGGTAAGTTCTCGTCTTAATACAGGAGTTTATTAAATGTGTTATAACAGGGGTTATCAAATGTTTAATATGTTTCAGGTGAATAGCTCTGATTTTGTCTAGGCCTGGACTTTTATTATCGTTTAATTTTTGTATTAAGTTTGAGGTTTTGTTATTATTTATATTTTTGAAACGTAGGCAAATGTTAGAACTTTTGTAAGAGACAGACTGATTAAGGAGAGGTTTGGAGCATTCCTGAAATTTGTTTGCGTTATCATACTGCTGAGCAAAGTGATTGGATATATTACTTTCCGTATCTTTAAACGACTTTAATATAATATCGTCTGTTGAACGTTTCAGTTGACCACAGGCCTCATTAATCAGCCTCCACAATACCCTGGGGTTTTTAAAATTTTCTGATATCTTGTTTTTAATATATTTATTTTTTAAAAAGTTTATATATTTATTTGTTTTATTCCTATATTTATTGTATAAAATTCTCTTTTCTATGTTGGTGTCATCTTGTTTCCATATTTTATATAATTTATTTTTCTTTTTACACATCGATTTAGCTTTTTTATTTATCCATTCACATTTTTTTCTTTTATTTCCATATACTTTAATTTTACTCTTGCATTTATCATAAACGGTTTTAAAACTTTTTTCTATAAAATTTAAGATCTCGTTAGGTGATTTCAACTCAAGCGCTTGGTCCCAGTTAATTAGGTTTAATTCTTTTAAAGTAAGTTCGTGGTCTAATCTGTCAATAAAGCGTTCCTGAATAGAACACGTATAACCGTGCGCCGCGGCCGGGTCGGTGGAAGCCGTCAGCTGATCGGCTATAGTACACGCAGTTATGTAGTGGTCGGCTATCGCGGTGTTTACAACCGCCGTGCAGATACGTCGCTCAGTGCCGCTCTGCGCCGGCGCAGGCAAACAACGTACGAATATATGATCGATACATGATCTAGTTATAATGTTACCTAATTTTTCGACACGCGTGAAGTTAGTTATACCCGTCTGAAAGCCCAATTCATGCAAATTATTGAGGTAACAGTTCACACAGTTATCTCGATCTTTTAAGTTAATATTCATGTCTCCCAAAAGTATAAAGTTAGACTTCTTATTGAATGATTGTAGTAAGTAATGTAATTCAGTACAAAAACTATTTTTGTTTAGTTTTGGCGGTCGATAGATAGCACATATATACATTTGTTGGTTCTGATAAGTTATATTGCCTACTACACATTCGAAGTGGACTGTGGGTTTGGATAAGCGTGTAAATCTTAAACTGTTATGAATATAAACTAATAAACCGCCCCCTTTGCGATGCTTTCTAAGGCTTGAATATACAGAGTAGTCAGGTAGATTATACAATTGTACACACGGATCTTTTATATTAACTTCAGATAGGGCAATTATATCTATTTGTTTACGGCTGCTAGTAATAATAAATTCTAAGTATGCAAAGTTTTTTTGAATAGATTTAATATTTATATGAAAGATATTTAATAATTTTTGGTTCACAGGTAAAGACTGAACGTACTCACTCCACTGATGAAATTGACTTTCCTGTATACTATTATCACATTCACTATCCATAAATGTAACATGACGCAGATAGGTTATTAAAAAGTAGATTTTAGCGTGGTTACTTGCTGTGAGAAAGTTTTTCTATATCTGCCTCCGACCTGATGGTATATATTTTATGTGTGTCATCCTTTCTGGCTAGAACTGTGCCTCGTTTGCACCACACATACTTAAAGAGATTTTCTTGTTTAAGTTCCATTTTGGCTTTCCATAGAAGTGCAGCCGTGGCAGGTGTAAGTGCCTCACGCAGGAACACTCTATCAGAGTCCTGTAGGAGTAGGTCCGGTCCAGTGATGGTGGTTGTCTTGGCCGCCTCCAGCCAGGCATCACGACAATCATCTCGAAGAGTAACAACTAAGATAGAAGCGTTTCTTTGTTTAGCTGCTGGAGCGCGACTTTCTTTCCTGTATACGGATAAAACTTCCGTTTCCTTCCGATTTAATATATTGCCGACTTTTTTAGTTAATGTAATAAGATCCTCTTCTTTTTGTTTGTTTATTCCACATATCTCTAGCTTGTTATTAAGTTGTTGTTGATCTAAGCTATTAATTTTCTTCTCCAATAATTCATATTTTAACTGTACATTAACGTATTTATTATTGAGATCTTTATATTTGTTATCAAAAGTTTTCAGCTGTTCCTCGTAATTATTTATTTTATCTTGGTAATCGTCTATTTTATCTGACAAAAACTGCAAGCTACGCGAGATCTCATTTTGTATATCTTCTCTTATTTGCCGACGCATTTCAGTGAGTTGGCGGTAGATGTCTGATACCGTTTTTGGCGAAGGCATTGAGCTATTATATTGGTTGCCTTCTTCCTCCTCTTCATGATCTGGGTCTGGTAGTATGGCTGAAATGCGTCTTTGCTTTCCTTGTGAAGAGCACATCTGACATTTCCAGTCAACTGCTTCGGTGGCACATATAACGGCAATCTGATCATTCGTCAACGACGAACACGATCCGTGTAGCCATTTGTTACACTTGGTACACTGAATTCCTGGAGATTTTTTGGTCACTAACTTCACACATTTAGCACACTTGACCATTTCGAATGAGAGCTTTACTCTAACAATACTTCGAAATACTAATTGCAGTAAGCGCGTGCGCACGACCTCCCGCGACAAAGCGAACGAGCGAACGAGGTAAACAGGTATATACAGGTATATGTTTCAGTTAGATTTAATTAAATGTCCTTAAATCTTAGGTACCGTAGATTTTAGGGAGATATTTGCTTAACGACCTTGGTTCAGTGGGTAAATACCTGAAACAGATACGGCGATAGTGTTTGACAAATATTTGTGTGTTATACCAATTTGTTTATTAGCATTTCTAATAACATTAGCGCGCATGAATAGATGTCTAGTTTTTGTCATTTCTGGTCTAGGTAGAGCTCTAAATCTGCTATTTTTTAATAATGTTTTTAAGTTTTTGCATTTAAAATAATCAATTATTCTTAAATAAATGAAAAATGTGATACATAAAAATTACCCGACCAGGATTTGAACCTGGGACCTCTCGTTCGCCGGACGAGTGCTCTTTCACTGAGCTATCGGGGCCTGGCGGTACGCCTCTGCTATTTTTTTTCGAAAAACAGTTTTTTTATTACAAAAACTCAATCTGTTTTCATCACATTCGTAACCAGGGCCTCTGGCATAGAAGATAATGTATATTCCCACTATGCTAGCCGGGCGTCATATTGAGCATATTATGTCGTACCAACATTGAATATAAAATAAGACCAATATTATCATATTTCCGACCAAGTGATTGCCAGATACCTGTTTCTCTTTTGTTTCGATGGATGAGATGCTTGCCTGACGTGTGGTATTAGTTTTTAAATGTACCGCCAAAAAAATAATATGAAAAATGTATTATTTATGCCCGGCGCGGCGAAACTTGATCCCTGTGACACTGATGGTAATTTCCACAACACAACCTTGTAGTGCCGTCACCGTTACGTTAGAATCGTATTGGAGGCGTCCAAAAATGGTATTTATTTATTTTACGCAGCTATATTCCAAGACAATGATATTCCGTTGGAATTATAACAATTCATCACATTTACTATCAAAACTATCTAAACTATCTCAATCACAATTTACGTTTACGTTCTGCAAAAGTTACTTCATAAGGTATGATTTAATAAATACCCTACGAAGTAACTTTTGCAGAACGTAAACGTGAAGTGGGATTGATATAATTTCTTGTAAATGTGTTGAATTGTTATAATTCCAACGGAATATCATTGTCTCGGACGGAATATATGTAGCTACGTAAAATAAATAAATACTATTTTTAGATGCCCCCAATACGATTCTAATGTATCAGTGACGGCACAACAAGGTTGTGTTGTGGAAATTACTGTCAGTGTCATAGGGATCAAGGTTCGCCGCGCCGGGTATAAATATTGATGAATGGATTTCGTGTTATATAAGTATGAAATAAGGTAAATTGTTAAATTGTAATTGCTTGTTGCAAGATGCTTTCTTTTTTGTTTAATTTTGTTTTTTGTACCGTGTTAGAAAGGTTTTGTAAAGAAACTTAAACTATTGTATCTTGTCATAAGGAAGAAAAAAACTGGTGTCTGAGATACAGGCTCGGCCTAGTTCAGATGCCAGTGCTGCCATGCTTGAACAATCAGTATAATTTGTTAATTTTGTAAATTAGTTAATCTAATATTGTCTTAAGTTTTCGCGATTCATACTATTAAATAATAGTATATTGTGTAACAAGTGAGCTAAGTTGCAACTGTAATTAGCAACGCTCACGAGTTACATACGACGTTTTTCAACACACTTGTGAGTAAAAGACAGACATACGTGGTCATAAAATAACAAACACATTTGATAACAAAGCTGTGAATTGTGATTGAAAAATGGCGCCGAACCTCGCGCATGCGCGTAGGTTTTTTTTTCCGCCAAATGTGTCAATGTCTGTATAGCATATACAGCCTATTTTAAGTGAAAATGTTTAATTTGGAGTGGTAAATGCAAATATTTTAATATTTTATAACAAATTATTGTAAATTGTGAATAATTTGTTTGATATACATATTTGTTTTACTAATATAAGGCGCAAACATGTAAAAATGTTTATGGATTTGAAGTGGTATAAAACCTCTTTGTTGTTTCTGAAAATATTTAATGTATAACCCGGATCAATAAAATATGCTCTGTTTACTCGCATGTAATTTGCACAAAGGTACAATTCAACTTTGTAGGATTCATTATATTATGCACTAGGGTATAATATATTATGCACGCGTGACTTATAGCCCAGTTTATAGTTCTAAATTCAATAGAATAAGGCTCACTTTACGAGCAAGTGTGTTGAAAAACACTTTTTAACCGGATTTATCGCGTATAGTCACTCGCTCGTGACCACGGGGTCTGCAAAGACACCGAAACGTCTAGTCAAAATTTAAAATGTAAATATACGCGATAAATCCGGTTAAAAAGTGTTTTATTTATTAGTTAATCTAGTTAGTAAGTCAAAAAGTTTTTGTGAAATAAATAAAATAAAATAAAATTCATTTCTCACGATGACTTCCGTTCTTTGAAGGGGACGTTAAGCAGTCGGTCACTGTATACTGGTGCTGTATACTTGTATACAGTCGTAAGGGTTTGTCTGATGACATTTCGGTGCCCTGAAAATTCTGACAGTCAGCACTGGGCCAGCTTGGTTGCTTGCGGCCTATACCTCCTCGACAACCAGGGGAGAGACACATAGCCCTGCTGTGGGCCGATACTGTGGGCCGATACGTGTTGTGATAATGAAAATAGAATAAAGCTGTGTTTTATCAAAAACCGAAGAAAATTATTACATTTACTATTTATATGACTATAAACGGATTTCAATATTAGATATCAACCTTTGATTTAAAACACTACTATGAATGAAATATTTTACATTAATATTAAGACTCGCAGCATCAATTAAAATATTCGGTCAAGTTCCCCACCCAAACACTATAAAATCTAAGTAATTACCTAATATTCACAACGACATTTAAACCCCTTAATTTACTTGGAAAATTTTATGAACATAAAAAACCCGACCCAATCAGAAAATGCTATAAAATTACTACGGAACCTCGTAATATAATAGAGGGCCATAAATTAAATATCTCCGAACCCAATTTTAGCGAAGGGTACGTTTTGTTATAATGAATTGGTTTTTGAATAGTAATTATAACCTTAATAAAAACATATACAACCTACTTTGTAAGTTGATATGAAATAAAATTAAAAATAAATTAAAAAAACGGAAAGTCAGCCAAATGTTTATTGATTATTTTTTGTTTAGTCGCGTTTTTCTAGCCAATCCTATAGAAAGCACAAAAACTATTTTTATGATATTATCAGCTATAATTTATGATCAAACGAACTTAACAAGTGAAGTTCGATCGTAATTATGCGAGCAGTTTTATTCGATGCGATTTAGGTTTAACATAATGTAGTAACACTTCCTGAACTCAAGTTATACTCGATAGTTTAAAGTGGGAAAAATATTCGATGCCTGGCAACACTGCCGATCCACTCCCCACCTTACGCGGGCTAACTAGATCATTAATTTAAAGAAATATTTTAACTCGTCTACCGATTATATTCGTACTTATTTTTATATTTCTGTTAATAAATTTAAAATAACATTAGTTAATTTATATTTAGTTTGGGAGGGTATGATTGCAGCACAATAATCTACGGAGAAAATCCTGGGCGGGCTTTAGTAAATCGCATCGAATAAAACTGCTCGCATAATTACGATCGAACTTCACTTGTTAAGTTCGTTTGATCATAAATTATGCTTCGCAGTTTTATTCTTAGCGATTTAGGTTTAACATAATGTAGATGTTTAGAGTGATCAGTCGTGATCATTGGTAAAAATAAAACGAATTATTTATACAAAGCAACATAGTACTTATATTAAAAAATATATATTCAAAGACAACTAATTAATAAGTAATTAGGTATACCAACGAGACTAAGCTAACCAAAGTGCACACAAATAATAATTATAGTAACGACTACTATTATCTCTATTGTAAAATTTGGCGAAAAATCCCGATATTTCACTCTAGCCTTTCTGATAAAATCATTATTCCTGCATGATTAGCAGACGAAATAGCGGCGTGACGTGTGCCGTGCCCACTAAATATTGAGGTATCTCCTCCACTTTTTACCTAGGACATCCTTTAGCCATTTACTCAAACGTTTGGCTACCGACAATAAGATATTGTTTTTTTTTTTTTTTTTTGACTTGATTGTTAGTTCTGAAAACTTTAGATTGTTCATATAATTTATCAAACAAGACGCGGGACATATCTGTGGTCTAGGACTGAAACATACTAAGATAGATTAGAATTGAGCTTAGAAGTTTTGAATAAATCTGGTATTCTGTAAGAACATCATTGTCTGCATCAGTTATTATATTAGAATATTATATCTTGATCTCCAAAAGAGAGGGTTTGGGCCAGATGTGCTGTTATTAAGGCAAGTTATATAAATGTTTTCTTCGAGAACAATTCTTGGGATAATGATTTGTTCGGCCATAGCGTAGCAAGATATTCTAAAACGACTTTTGGGTCCCACACTAAATCATATTAAGTTTGAGGTGGTTTTAATTTAAAGACACCCTTTATAAACTTTTTCACCTGATCATCTTCGAGGGTGTTACCTAACAGAAGATTTAACGCTGATCTATGTGAATTTATTGTGCCTTAACTCACGTTCACATAGATTATCTAAAATAAGAGGAACAGCTACTGATCGGAACTCATATCTCTATACCTATACTACAATACTTAATCCATGACCTTATACAACTGTCATATTGCTTGTATGTACTTATCGTTGGCGAGGCTAATATAATGTCCACTGTTCTTTACTCAATAATGTTTCGCAGTTTAATGTTAAATAAAGCTTTGCGGCAACTAATGTGAACGATCGAAGTAGGTTGCGAGGAATCCTGAAAGGAGATTTGAGTAGGTCTGTACTTGGTTTAAATGTTAAAATATCTGAGCATTTCAATAGATTAAATAGAGGATGACACGCTGAGTTGGCCATTTAGAAACTAAGTACTACAACTCCTTCTACCTTCTTCAATAATTTTATGACGCAATTTTAATATTAAACAAAATGGTGGAAAGGCGTAAAAGAATAAATTGCTCCATGATAAAATTGTAAAGGGGTCAACCATCCAGGTTTCCACGAAACTAAAATAGAGCATTTTACATTTTGACTTGCAAAAATATCAATATTGGACTTTCCTTACTGAACCGTAATCTGTTGAAATACGAAATCTGATAGTTCCCATTATGTATCTTTAAACTTTCCCAGAAAACTACTACGTTATCTTTAGTATTGATATATGACGCCAATATAAAAATATTACGCCTTTTACACCACTGCCAAATATGTAAATATATAAATAAATTATTTTATTTATGCAAGCAATGGCCGTAGTGTTATCAATAGGATGTATAATTTTAATATTCAGCAATCCTTAGCAAAAGTTTCCAAAGCAAGATATAGCTTTGAGTTCTTATAAATTGATGTGTAGAATTTTTCATCATCTTTCCAATGTCCATAGGCCTTTCTGTCACAACAATAAATCCCCCAACATACCAAGAACGCGTCTGAGTAAATTTCAAAGTATATTTATTAGATCTCTAAGTAGCGTAGCTTTTATGGATGTGACCTAACCACCATTGCATATCCTCTATTAAGTATTCCGGTAATGAGACAATTGGGTCATAAGACGGGTTATTAGATAAACATAGAAATTTGAAGTGTATCTATAACCAGGAATAGTTAACAGCTATACAGGCTGAAACTATAACACCTATAAATTTAGCGTAGTCGTGTAGTTTACAAGTAGTTAGTTTTATAAATTTCATAGTCAAGTTGAATATCTTTTGTCTTTTAAAATTCGGTAAATATAGTCTCATATGAACCGAATCAAATATAAAACGCAAAAACTTGCACTTGTTGGATGGTTTTAAGCACACTGAGAAAAAATTATTGCCATTGCAACAATAAAACTTGGTTGCTACTGAGCGATCAAAGTTGGGTAGTTATTTTAACAAAGTTTTTATTGTTCCTGGATAAAATTGTCAATGCAACAAAGATTAGAATACAGCTCATGCAACAGTAAAATGTTTGTCGGGAGAGCAAAGTGAAATATATACTGTAACAATTGTAAAATTGTTCCTATCACTTTATCTTTTACTAGGTTTGGTCATAACCAATTCACTTAGTTATAACATCAAAATAATATTGTCACAGTGTCTAATTCATTTTGCTGCAATAACAAAATTTGCTTCAATGACGGACTTTTTGTTGTCTCGACATCCATTTATATTTAGCCGTACTAACAATTTACTTTGCGCGTTTAACAAATTTTCTTTTGATGCCTCAACAATTTTACTTTGTGGCTTTAACAAATTTACTTTTGTTGCCTCAACAATATGACTTTGTGGCTTTAAGAAATTTACTTTTGACGCCTTAACAAAGCATTTTTGTCGCATATCCTTTGCAGCGGCAAAAAAGTAACGTTGTCCGTTTCGAATTTTGTACTTTTTAATGGTTAACTATGTGGGACATTGATATTTCAAGCACAATCTTCGGGAAGAAAAAAATAATCTCCTCGAAGATTGGGCGAGAAAATTGATATTCCCACGTAGTAAACCATTAAAAAGTACAAAATTCGAAACCGGCAACGTTACTTTGTTCGCACTGCAAAAAATATACACAATAAAAAATATGAAAGGGATTAATAATACAAAAACAGGTATTGTACTAAATCACTGGCATTTATTATTATAAGTAGATAAGTCAAAAAACAAAGAGTTGCTAAATATACATACATCCCGTATAACTAACAGAAGACATAATATTAGGCAAGATATTTTGAGCCTGGATCAAGATAAACAAAAGAAAATATTTGGAGTCGAAAATAGGTATCTAGTTATCTATTTTGATGAAAATCGTTACTAAAATATAATACATCTGATATGATTGATTTAGTATCTTATTAAGTAACTGTGTCAAATAGTTTATAATATAAAAGACATTCTGCCCGTAATTTTTTAAATGCTGATCTTAATCTTATTTTGTCAGCTATCTTGGGGACAACTTGGGATAATTCATTGTCATTATCCTCGAATAGTATTTCGAGTGTTATCTCTTGTTCTGAAAAAAAAAAAGTTCACTGTTATTCATTACAGTTTCTAATTGTAATGCACCTGAGTGGACTAGAATTTAAATAGGATGTAGATATTCATAAAAAAAAATTATAATAATTTGGTTCTACACAACCATTTGGATACTCTGTCAAAGTAACAATGTAAGTAGGTATCTACAAAAAATAATAACAAAATTATGTGAATAGTCGAATAACGTAATAATAAGTTACCAATCAACGGGCACGTACATGAACTTGTATTACAATAATTCCCCATTGTAAGGAATATTAACTATTTATTTGGGAACGTCTGTCTGTTGATTAATGTTTAAACTTTTTTAATTAACGATAAAAGTCTTAGCTTGAAGAAAAAAATGTCACGCGACGTGTATTGTACCAGAGCAAGCAGAATATAGTAAAACGTAAATTTTTAAGCACATTACAAATTATGTGTTCAATATAAACAAAAACAACATGGCTGGCAGACAAAAACATGAAATCATTCGATTGTCACCTACGTATAACTTGCTTCAGCTTAGTAAAACTATGTGACTTACCTTTCAGAGACTGTGATAGATGTTCCAGTTTATATTTACATAGAAATCTATCTAAGTCCTCCATAGTGATCCATCTCAGTAAATTGAATTTTTAGGTATCTAACGGACACAACCAGTGCGTGGCGTTCGGGGTTCGTTCACAACCTGACTGACACAATATGACAAGAAAAATCTGGACTTCTCGCATAAATTGCAATTTTGTTGTCACTTATAAGTTACTTAGTCACAATCTATATGCGTAAATTGTTAATTTCATTTGTAATTGGAGCCTTGTCGAGGGAACCATATTAGAATAAATACGCTGACAACTCTTATTCTGTTAAAACATACTTTGTTATACTAACACTAGCAATTATGTTACTCCGTTTAAATATTACTAACATAGTTGTAGTATCCATGTATGTTTTGATGCAGCGACTAAAAAAAGTTAACAAAAATAGCTTTGCTGTAGGCACTAGGGCCACGCTGTTGCAGTGACAATTTACTTAGATACGATAACAATAAAATTCCGACAAAGCAATTATTGTCGGTTTGTTAAGCGTTTTTTTTCTCAGTGCAGCTCTTCTTATAGTGATAATAAAATCTAATGTTTCAAGAATATCATTAACAAACATTACTTTTCTGAAACACTCTGTATACCACTCCACAAAAGACAAACCATCTAGAAAAACAACTGAAATTATATCGTTACACCGATCGAAAAAGTCACAATAGGTATTCCATGACTGGTTTCAATAATGTGGTGTAAAAAAATGGTGAAGTAGATAATCCGAAGGGTAAAACCATTTAATTCATAAAGTACTCCATTGAAATAAAACATTCAATATTTTTTTTAATATCTGATCTACGGGTAGTACAAAATATAATATGTTGTTTAAATCAATAGATACCGTGAAGCAATTCGCTGATAATAATTAAAATGCCATGTGGTAGTCCTCTAACTTAAAATGAAGTGTCAAAACAAATTGATTAAGACATTTTAAATGAACCTATTATCTCCACTAGATTCAGGTTCTTATTGGGAATATATTGAATAAGAATTCGTCTTTTTCGTGGTTACAAATAGAAATTGCTCCCATGTTTAACAACTTCTTTATGCATACATTGAAATTTTGTATTTGACGGTAAGATTGCAAAACCATATTTAGTTATAGCTTTGACCTTTTGGTTCAGCATGAAAAGGCATTTTGTACCCTTATACCCCATGGGAGTCCAGTGACATCATCGATGATAGTATTCCACTGTTGAATGAAATAACGTAAGCTCCCCGCGTAAAGTACATCAGTGTGTATCGGCGATGATAGTAGTGCCACATACTGTGGTAGTGCGGTGGCTATATGTTGCCGCAGCCGGCACTGGGTGACTTTGACCCCGAGGGCTGCCCGTGTTGGCTCGAACTGCTTCCGATACGGGCCCTTCTAGTTTAATAACTTGCCTGATGCGTTCTTGAGGAAAATATTGTTATTGAAGTATTTTGGTGGCTGTGGTGGTCGTAAAACATCAATGGACATTTTTAAGTTCTGAGCGGCTTTAATTTAATCAGTTAGGTTATCACCAAACATATAATTATCTGGTACAGTGTCAGTAATTGAATTCTTAATTTGAATATTAAAAGCATTAATGATAAATTATCTCCTCATGCGTGTCATTTGTTCTAATCCAGATTAGTGATTAGTTAACAAACACATGTTCATAATGGTACACAAGGCTGACAAAACTGCACTTATTTGTTTCTGGCGATAAATAATTGAGAAATCTCTCTTTATCAAGTTTTCTGGTAATGTAGCTATGAACTCAGCGTTCAATATTGGCGCAACGAGGTGCTTAATATTTGCGGGTATACCGATAATAATCTGAAATCAGTTTATTCTTAGCTTCTTCCGTGAGGCGATCACAAATAATGTTTTCTAGGTGCAATGTTTTTATGAACCGGCCTGTGCAAAGTCGGTATCGACTGACGGAGCTTCTCCTAAGAGTGTTAAAATTTACTCGTCTAAATCGATATCTATACATTCTGTGCTCGGCCGAGTATTATTTCAGTAGTTTCTTGGACAGGCAAGCAAACTTGTGCCGGGGACTGAGGGGCCGGTAGTATAGGTGTCGATGACAGTCTGATGTAGGCTTCATTAGGTTGGAACAAAAAGTCATTTTCGTTGACTTTAGCACCGATTTTTGTGTCACGGCCGATATTCGTTACTCGTTACATTTTTTCGAACTGATAAGAATATAACTTATTTAAGACAAGCACTTAATGTGACAGAGATAACCCCACAGGTGTCTCGCATCACAGTGATTTCAAGAGTGTACCTTAAATAATATGTAAGTATACAATATTGATACTACCAAACGACAGAGATAACCCTGTTAGTGTCTCGCATCGTTGGATAAGTATTCATAGGTAACCACATAAGTAAATAACTTATTTAAGACAAAAGCACTTAACGTGACAGAGATAACCCCACAGGTGTCTCGCATCACAGTAATTTCAAGAGTGTACCTTAAATATTATGTAAGTATACAATATTGACACTACCAAACGACAGAGATAACCCTGTTAGTGTCTCGCATCGTTGGATAAGTATTCATAGGTAACCACATAAGTAAATAACTTATTTAAGACAAAAACACTTAACGTGACAGAGATAACCCCACAGGTGTCTCGCATCACAGTAATTTTCATTTTCATTTCACAGTAATTTCAAAAATTTTTGTTAAAAATATGTAGGTAATAACAAATTTTATCTTAGATCTTAGACACAGTTTATAGAAAACGCCCTTTTTTTTTTTTGTAAGTTTCTAATTGTATTGTCATGATTCTTTAAAATGACTACCCTTAAAAAATATTAATTTGTTACCTGTCCTTTTTTCCAACTTTCGAATCTTCTTCCATATTCCTTCTTCATTACTGTTTTTGTATCTTCTTTTACTAATCTTCATGATTAAAATTTTGAAACTTAGAAAGGTAGACGTAAAGACGAGCGAACACTTGAGCTCGAAAATGTCGAATGATCTAGTTAGCCCGCGTAAGGTGGGGAGTGGATCGGCAGTGTTGCCAGGCATCGAATATTTTTCCCCACTTTAAACTATCGAGTATAACTTGAGTTCAGGAAGTGTTACTACATTATGTTAAACCTAAATCGCTAAGAATAAAACTGCGAAGCATAATAATGGTGAATATTAAAGTACGGAAGATCAGCTTGGTGTATAGTGCGACTGCGGCATGGTACAGATATCTACAGTAATTCAACTCGGCCGCATCTTTGAAATAAATGCCTACAGTGCCGCGGTCCGTTCACATGTGATAGGGCTGCCTGCCTTCAGCATTTACATTACATTTGCCTACTTTGTGTTTATTTCATACATACATAACTTCACGCCTGTATCCCTTATGGGGTAGGCAGAACATCAGAGGTTATAAGACCATCTGATGTCACGTTTGACTAATAATGACGAGAGGCTATTGCAGTGACAGGGGGTCAGCCTATTGCCCACAAAAACGCCAATAAAAGCTGGCTGGACTGGGAGCGAAAGAAAAACACAGAATGTGCCAGCTGCTCCTCTTCCCGGGCATACTGTAAGAGTCTAATCGATGTACTAAAAGTGCATATATAATCCCTTTGACTTTCAAACTTTTCGTGTGTACTTTTCTGCGAAATTTTAAAAGCAAACATCTGTCTCAAATTTTATTAGTTTCTTTTTTACTACCAAATTGTTTTTGGCGCTAGTATCGTAACAATAAATGCATTCTGCGATCAACGAACGATTGAACAGCTATCGGTTACATAATACGATGTATAGCAATGGATCGCGCGTGATGACTGCGCCATTATAGCTGATCGCTAATTTTTACGTGATAAGGTAGCGGTTTTTTCTGCGTAGTAAAAACTAACGATTGACGTCTACTAATCCATTCTACCATCGATCTACGGTCGATCTATTGGTGTGATAACCCTTAATCACCGCTAATGAGACACAATTGGTTTTCTAATGTAATTACCCACAGAGGGCCCGCGCCGAGAAGTATTAATAGACCAATAGCTTTACACAAAAAACTCATTGATAAGTTTCGTCGTCCACGCGAACGAAGTCGCAGGCACAGCTAGTGTATAATGATGATGATTAACTTCTCTTCCCGGGCATACCGTAAAAGTCAGTTAAGGGGCAGAGGTTTTATTGGCGTTTTTGCGGGCGATAGGCTGACCCCCTGTCACTGCAATAGTGAGACTCCATCGTTATAATACCTCTAAAGTCAAACGTGACATCAGATGGTATTTTAGCATTGGTGTTCTGCCTACCGCAATAGGGATACAGGCGTGAAGTTATGAATGAATGAATTAAATAATACATTTTCCTTTTGCAGCCTAATTTTGGAGGTGATAAAACTGCGTGAAGCCACCAGTTAACTAAAGATTAAGTTAAGCTTAAATACAATAAGAAAAAAACGTGTAAGCTTTAAGACCTCAACAGACAAGTATATTTTAAGCCTTCTTATTTTTATTACCGATAAAAAGAAATAAGCCAACAGTTAGGCAACTGTCAGAAAAACATCCTTAAAATTTTAACGACCGCAAAAGTAATTTTGTTATAATTTTAATTTCATTTTTAAAATGAATCGCCTGAGTTTTAACGATGCGGGTATTCATTTTTTTATTCGTCTCTCAACAGATTATCTTTATTAGAGTATATATTTCTGTTCATTGGAGTATAAATATAAATAAAATAATCGGTCACAAATATTGAACGCTTGATCTTGATTTAGCGTTTCCCAAAATAAGGGTTAAAGCAGCCAATTAATAATACACATTCCTACATAACTTCATGCCTGGCCTGTATCCTTTACGGGGTAGGCACTAGAGGTTATAAAACCATCTGATGTCACGTTTGACAAATTTGAAGGCCTTAGAATGATGGAGAAAGACTATTGCAGTGAGTCAACGTATCGTCCACAAAAAAAACCTCCGATAAAACCTCTGTCTCTTGGAAGAAAAACTAATTATATTATTAAATTTATTAATAGCCTAAAGGTCAATACCTGTTTCGGCCGCCTCCGTAGTGCAGTGGTTGAGTGTATGGTTGCGGCGAACAGGTCCTTTGAGCCCCATCAAGGTTGTTTTAGAAAAAGAACTTTCGTGAACTGGTTCGGTCTTGGTGTATACTAGGATATACTAAACTATTCTGTTCTCTCCATAACACAAGGTTATCTAAAAGCTTACTTTGGGACCGCATAATTGGTGTGTCAGTACAAACATACATACATAACTTCACGCCTGTATCCCGTATGGGGTCGGCAGAACACCAGAGGTAATAAAACCATCCTGATGTCACGTTTGACAAATTAGGAGGCATTATAATAGTGAAGAGAGACTATTGCAGTGACAGGGGGTCAGCCTATCGCCCAAAAAAAAGCCTCCCATAACACCTCGGTCCCTTAACTGACTTTTACAGTATGCCCGGGAAGAGAAGCAGCTGGCACATTCTATGTTTTTCTTTCGCTCCCAGTCCAGCATAGAAGCAGTGTGTGTCAGTATTGACGCGATTTTGTTATTACTAAATAGCAGTCAGTTTTTGCTATTTAGTTATAAAAAAATCGCATAATGAGTCAATATAATCCCTATATCTAACCTAAAATCCTACTGATTGAGGAGATAATATGTGAAAAGCCAACTATTAAATCAAACATTATTTGGATGATTAAAGAGCATGTAAATTTTGTCTCCACAGATTCTTTTTTATGATAAAAATAAAACACCGTGTAAACAGCTTGGCTGTGACACGATATTAGCACTTACGAATGGCTGTCTTCTGTTTGTTCTTTCTGCCTATTATCATTATTATTATAATTAGCACACATACATAACTTCACGCCTGCATCCCCTGCGGGTTATAGGCAGAACACCAGAGGTTATTTAACCATCTGATGTCGCGTTTGACAAATGCGTTTGGAGGCATCAGAATGATGTAGAGAGACTATTGCAGTGACAGGGAGTCAGCCTATCGCCCACCAAATAGAACTTCTGATAAAGCCTCTGTCCCTTAACTGCCTTTTACAGTATGCCCGGGAAGAAAAGCAGCTGGCATATTCTATGTTTTTCCTTTGCTCCCAGTAAAGCATGAAAGATATATCGAAAAGGTTAGGAATCATCTCGAAGGTACGGCGGTACTTCGGCCCTGCACAGCTTCTTAAGTTATACCCACACAGCTCAAGTGCGATCATGCATGGAGTACTGCAGTCATCTTTGGGATGATTCAGCCAAATATCAACTAGAAGCGCTGGACTCCGTTGACCGAAGAGCCCGTAAAATAATTAACGACGTCGACCTTACAACCAAAAAACTGCAGACCTTAGAGCATCGACGTAAGGTTGCTTGTTTAACCGTGTACTACAGGATACATTTGGGTGAGTGCGCGAGTGCTCTATTTGAACAAATTGAACGCTCACCCTTTTACCATCGGACTACTAGACGCAGACAGAACTTCCATCCGTATGTGGTAGATATTCCGAAAAGTCGAACTAAGCGCTTTGACAGTTCCTTTTTGATACGGATCGCCAAGGTTTGGAATGAACTGCCTGCGTCTATTTTCCCTGACCAGTATAGTCCTAGTACTTTTAAGCGTCGAGTGAATAGGTTTCTCGTGGATGGACGTGCACCACCCTAGTCTTCATGTTCACTTAACATCAGGTGTCTTGGAAGACAAAGTCCCATCCATTTCTTATAAAAAAAGAGCACTTTTGACAAAAGAGTGTCGCGAGAGTATTTTTCCTAATATTGCCTTTAGCCTTAAGTTCTTACGATTTATAATATTAAACAATTTATTTTTTAATGGACTTATCGCATAGATTTATTTTAATTCGATTCGGTATCTTTACCGTTTGCTCAAACTTAAGCATATTAAGACTTACTTTGGATTAAAGAAAATGCATTTGATTTTCTCTGCCCATGATACTCCTAGTTCTTTCAGGATAAGAGTGAATAGGGACTATACATATAGATAAACGTGTTTCTTCTTTGTTTGTAGTATTACGTCACTTCAGGGGAGGTGGGTACAATGTAGGTATCTGCTTCAAAAAATCACTCAAACTCGATTAAAATCCAGATTTGTTGAAAATTAAATATAACAGAGCGTAACAACTCAAGATAGTATTATACGAGCAAACCATTTTTCTGCGATATTCAATATTTAAATATTTCGGGATTACATTTATAATATTAACTAAGATAGGGCTTACATTGAGCCTTTGTTTCTCTTATCTCGTCCATTGAAGTAAAGTTGAACATTTACGTATTACAACTTCAAGATAGATCCTTGCTTGTAATTTACAAGTATAAGAAGCATGGATCTATCTCAAGCTATCAACGTCTGGGCGTTGTAAGTGTGTTTTAAAAATGTGATATTCGTGGCGCGACTTGGTTGTTTAAGAAATTGTCGATCTAGATTTAAGTCGTAATATTAACAATTCTTCTATGCATTTCCTTGAATTCCTGTTTTCATTGATTTATTTTTATTGTAATGTTACTTATAACTCAAATGTAACCATTTTTTGAAACAGAATTTCATCGCGTATAATTTTAATACAGCGTCTCAATATCTTCCAAGAGTCCCTGGTGAACACGACTAAAAAGTTATTGTATTTAATAATAACATGAAAACAATACTCGTTTCGCTATAAAATTGTTTTAAATTTCCATAATAAATATTGAAAATAAATTCATCTTTGGGCACGTTTTCGTGTCCTATACGTTACATTGCTAACACAGAAACAGATGGACTTTATTGTTTTCAAAAATTTCCACCTTTTGACTTTCATTATTTTATTGAGTTCATATATTAAGCCAATGACGAAATTTAATTACAGTATAAAAATAATAATTTTTGAAGTCACATGAGGAAAGTGTATGTGTTACATTATTTAAGCAATCTCAACTACCTATAGACAAAGATGCATCGAACTTGGCAAATTAAATAGCAAGTAAGCATTCATTTATTTATTTACTCTTCATAGTACATACACGAAATAGAAAATAAAAAACATTAAAAAAGAAAACACAATCGGCGTCCCTATCGCTAGTCGTACAAAAAGCTACGCAATCCGAATTTTTATGTTTGTGTGTGTGTTTTAAGTACCACTTCTTTGATATTCCAACATATTCGTAGTAATAGTATTTCATCCAAAACCTAGCTAAAATAATCTCTTCTTGAATATTCGTAAACACTTAAATGACGTAAATTATATCACACTGCAAATAAAACTCGACGCAACGCATCACCACAAAAAAGTCGTTCATCAATACCCAGCTTTAGCTCTACGATACATCTATGAATAAAACACATGAAGTAGTGTGAAAGGGCCTGCACAAGCCAGCCTGAAGGTGTTTACCCTTTCTACGCCCTATCACGATGAGATAGTTCGTAACGGGCCTTATAACCCTTTTATTTTAAGCCCTTACAAGTCCTGTAGAGAACCTTAAGATTTTTACCGAAATTTTCCTTAATAACAGTCTGTGTGATTTTTAAGATTATTTTTTTAAAGTTGTGAATAAGTTTTGTCGCTGTGAAATGAGGTTACAATCATTTTTCTATTTGTGAGGACCTTTCATTGGCTCCCGATTATATACTTTTTATAATTATGCTATAATTTCTGCTGTTGGTCTTCCAGAACCCGATAGAGCCTTAAGATTTTTACCGAAATTTGCCTTAATAGCGGTCTGTGTCATTTTTAAGGATTTTTTTTTTGGTGTTGGATAACTTTTTCATCTAAGTTCTCAATAAACTTCTGTCATTTTCAAGAAACTCATATGAATTTTTTTATGACGTGTGAAGTTGAATCTGAATATATTTACGTGATTACAAAACCTATTGTATTTTTAAAGGGACGAATAACTATGATATTCTCGTCTGAATTGACTTTAGGGACGAGACATTTATCGTGTTTTGATCACGATGATACATGACGCTTACTGCAGAAGCAGTGAAGAAATATAGGGAATGCCAAATATTCAAAAGAAAGGTAAACACCTTATTTCTTAAAATTATTCAAATGTTATGTTATGTTATTAAATATAGCAACAATCGTTTAAAAGCTCCTTTCCAAAGTTTTTTGTAGTCAAAATTGTCCAAAGTTGACGTATGAATAAAATGTCTCACAGATCGTCACTCAAATAGTCACAAAGACTATCCTTGTAGGGTCGGCTTAGAATATTCCTACCTCCCCTGGATAAGCGTGTCGTAAAGGGCGACTAATCCGAGTGACCCTCGCTTGGCGGTAGGATCCCGTCAGGGTCCGACTGGCTAGCGACCATCCTTCATATAAAATCTGCCGCCAAGTATTACCGCTCCGGCGGTGATGTGTTCCGGGAATATTTTATGAAGAGCCAGTTCTTTCCTAGGCAGGCTTAGAATTTAATTTAAGAAAATGGTGAATGAAGTCGCGCTAGCATTTTTTAAATTGACTACTTATATACTTAAAATACCAGCAGGGCTAGCATACAACCATCGATAAATAGTCGAATCGACAAGATAAATATTATTTTGTTATTTGATCCTATTATGTAAGCTAATATGATAATAGATAGAATTATTCGATTTGATGCCATGATTAAGACCACAGAACCAAATATGTCATAATCTTAATAAATTACATACACTAAATACCATATTCAAAGAAAATATCGATAAAAGGCCCGATTTATCGTTGTCAACGGTAGCATGCTAGCCCCGCTGGAGGTAGCTCAATCTTATACACATGCACATAACTTCACGTCTGTATCCCTAATGGGGTAGGCTGAACATCAGAGGCTATAAAACCATCGGATGTCACGTTGGACAAATTTGGCGGTATTATTATGATGGAGAGAGACTATAGCAGTGACAGGGGATCAGCCTATCGCCCGCAAAAACGCCAATAAAACCTCCGTTACTTAACTGACTTTTACAGTTTGCCCAGGAAGAGAAACAGCTGGTACATTCTATGTTTTTCTGTTGCTCCCACTCCAGTATGGAAGACGCTTGAAATTACTCTAAAACTACTACTTCATTTAGGTATATAGCGACGGACTTTGATACCGAGTTTATTCTCAATTTTATTTTCAATATGATATTTAAATAAAACGTAAGTGATGTAAAATACTACCTACTTTTAAAAAAAACTATGTTTTTTTCTTTCCCTCCCAGTCCAGCGTGGGTTAGTTTTGAAATTCAAGGCCTAATAGTTTGAGATCATACATGAAGAGAAAAAATATAATAAAAAATAAATATTAATTATTTACTGAGTAAAGTTGATTGAAAGTTAAAGAATTGATTACTCAAAGCGTGGTTACACTAGCATTGGCAGCGATTCGCGTGCCAGGTCACGTTCCACGATTAACTCAGGCGTAAGTAAAATAAATAGTTACACAAGTTTGTTTATTTATAGGCAATTCTAGTGAAAAAATAAGTACTTACCTTCTTTTATTACATAATTATGACCAGAATCGAGTACAGAGTGCTCTCCTTCAATATCTAAAATTTGTCACCAGTCACCCTGTATACTTAAAATACCTAAAGATAGCCTCATTAAGTCCTTTTTATATTTCTGTATATATTTACTCAATATATCAGTACTCTTAAACAAAACGTTCATACCTCTAGTTATCTAATTTTCGATATTAATTTCATATTTAACTGGTACAGGTATGATGTTGAAAGCAAATGGTGGTCTGATGAAGGTTTAAATAGAACCTTTAATTACAAGGGTTCAATAGGCATCCCTTAGGTAGTTACAATTTGCAATAGCTATACCTGCGGATTTGGCTGTGGTAATTTGGGCCATTCTGATGTGAGTGTCTTTATTTATGACTAGCTGTTGCGCGCGGTTTTACCCGCGCAATTTCGATTCCCGCGGGATTTTCGGGATAAAAAGTAGCCTATACGGATTCGGAAGAATCCCTCTAAGTAATGGTAAAAGAAATTTTGAAATCGGTCCAGTAGTTTTTGAGCCTATTCAATACAAACATACAAAAATATAAAGGTTTCCTTTTTATAATATTAGTATAGATTTACGATATTTTATTACGATTCATAATTTTATTGTCTGATTTCTGCGGGGCTAGCATGCTACCGTCGACAACGCTAAATCGGGCCTTTTATCGATATTTTCTTAGAATATGGTATTTAGTGTATGTAATTTATTAAGATTATGACATATTTGGTTCTGTGGTCTTAATCATGGTATCATCTATCTATTATGGTGCGCATATTAGCTTACATAATAGGATAAAATAACAAAATAATATTTATCTTGTCGATTCGACTGTTTATCGATGGTTGCATGCTAGGCCTGTTGATATCTAATTATTTATCTTAACAATTATATTGAAATGTATCCTATGTATATAACCAGGTTTTGCGCTAACTGCTTAAAAAATTACAGCAAAATCTACCAAGCTGTTTTGCCAAACTTTCAGTAGTATCATATTTATAAATAAATATATAATTTACCCAGACTGACACACCAACTATGTAGACACAAAGTACCTAAGCTTTTTACAAGCTTGTCTTAAGGAAACCACACCGCAGAACTATACCGTGGCAAATAATTCAATGCAGTAAACTGACAGTAAGTCGTCGTGGCGCCGTGGTTACTGTGTGTATCATATGATATCGCAAGTTAAAACAACGTTCGGCGCGGTCGGTACTTGGATGGGTGACCGTCGACCATTAATTTCTCATCGCGGCTTCCGTGCTTCGGAGGACACGTTAAGCACTCGGTCTCGGGTGCTGTATTGTATAAAGTAGTCGTTAGGGTTTGTCAGAAGTTTTATCGGCACCCTGAAAATTCTGACATCCACCACCCAGCACTGGGCCAGCTTGGTGGATTATGGCCTAAAAACCTCCTCATCACCCAGGGGAGAAACTCATGTACCCATGCCCCCGGCAGTGGGCTCATTACAAAGAGTTGAGATGATGAAACTGACAGTTCGAAATGTCAAACAGTAAATTAATAATACCAGTTAAAATCTTCGTAGTGTAAGGTACTGAATGGGGATGATTGAAATTAAATGGTACAGAAGGCAGCATATCAAGCCTTACAAATCTGTCAAAACGGTAACGGTAATATACTTGGGTAATATAACCTTCTGTACTTTTTCATTCGTTAATCATAAAATTTTAAAGCAATATATGAATACGTGAATTTGATGTGTGTACTTTCTTTACGTATTTTTAATGAAAATTAATAATTACGAAACATGTTTAGTGCCATGAAACGGTCATAGTTGAAGTAAGTTTATTTTATTTTTTGCAAATTTACATTTACGAAAAAGTAAGTTGCGTAAAGCATAAATAAAAGTATAAAATATTTTGAGAGTAAAATATTCTTTTTCCTAACTTGACGAAATTATTCATTTATACCGCATCCCTATTTTTTCCCCTAAAGTGTGCAGACTGGAACGGTCATTTAACTGCATTGAATTATTTGCTAGAGTATAGAGGGTATACCTACTAGTATACACCCAGACACGAGACAGTTTTAGAAAATTTCATTTCATAAACTGGCACGGCTGACTCAAACCCAGGAACTCTCACGCTGCCGCAGTCTCACTCAACTACTGCACCATAGCGGCCGTCGTCGTATATTAAAAGAGTTGTCTTCGTCTGTATGTTTTTTTTTGTATGTTTGTTACCTCATAACTTTTGACTGGGTGAACCGATTTTGATGATGTTTCATAATATGATAGAGGATACTTCCCATTTGGTCCCATATAAATTTAATTCTTCCATGCTGGACTGGTAATAAAAGAAAAACATAGAATTTGCCAGCTGCTTCTCTTCCCGGGTATACTGCAAAACTCAGTTAAGGGACAGAGGTTTTATTGACAGTTTTGCGGGCGACAGGCTGACCCTCTGTCACTGCAATAGTCTCTCTCCATCATTATAACACTTCTAAATTTGTCAAACGAGAGCTCAAATGTTTTCATAGCTTCTGGTGTTCTGCCTACCCCGTAAGGGATACAGGCGTGAATTTACGTATGTATGTATAAATTTAATCAAAAACGATTGAGAACTTCATGAAAAATTTCTGTTTCGGGGATCGTTTACCTTGACGACCTTATACTTCAGCCAAAGTTTTGACGTGAAGTCGGTTATTTAATGCTTTGCATTAGTTGATTATTACGATTATTAATTGATCATGAACTGTCATATACAGTATACTTAAAAATGGGTAAAGGTTCGTAATACATACGAGCCTTCGTATCTCATTTTTAATAAAAATAAACCCGGGTTTTTTTATCTGTTGCAAGAATATTTACCTAGGAACAAAATAAAAAGCCAAGCTGCATACGTTCCATCATAACCTTTTCCTTTTACAAACGAAAAAAAAAAACGTTTTCGAATTTCAAACACAAAGAGAATGCTATTCTTCTGTTATTGTTATTGAGTGTTTAAAATCCGAACGAAGTTGCCAGAAGTGAGAAAATATTTTTATCGTCTTTTGTTCGCTTGTTTTGGCGCTTTACAGAAAATAGCAACATTTTATCATTTTACGATTTATTGTTACTCGCGCCTACTACCGAAACTATTTATGACACAATATGTTTTGTTGAAGGTAATTTACATGTAATATGTAAGTTTTAATCAATTTTATGGTCTACAGTGTAGATGTGCATATATTTATAATATTGTGAAGTCTTTTTAGTAGGTAAGTCTTAAGTTGCATGCATCAATTTACTTATATATGAAAGATTGATAGAATTTTTACAATTGCCTTTTGATTTACCAGTAAAATATTTAAACTACTGCAGGTATGAAGGCTACGTATAATGGGGATTAAGAATCAAAATTTCCCATATTTCGGGATATTTACTAAAAGCAGCACATTTAAATAGAAAATAAAAATAAAAATTGCATTACTGAAATTCTATATTTTTATCATTTAAGTATCTTTTATACCACCGAGCTTGAGTTGTATTTGAGGTACCTAATTTAAATACTTATTAGAAAATTTTACTAGTCATAACCTGTTTATATTTTGTGCCCATATCATTTACGCCATTCCGTGTGTTTTCTTAATTTTTTTTGATTTTTTTTTCAATTTGAAAAAAAATTAAAAAAAAATATATATATTTACTGAGCATTGCCTTTCATTCCTAAAATATGATCCTGAAAATATTGACGATATAAGCCCTTGACTGCACAATTGTTATTTAAACGTTGCTGATAAGTTTTACAGTCACTTCTTATCCCTAGAGATCGACTTTCTGAAGTGATAGTAATTTAAATTTGTAAATATTGCGATTTATTCCAAGTATGTAGTCACGTCTAATAATATGTACCTACACATTTTCATTGGAATTTGAACCTTGTCACAACCGAAAAAGTTTCAAATTATTAATATTAGCGAAATAAGAATAATTTGACGAACACCAAAATAAAGTAGTTTAACCAAACCGTTGAATTCTCGAGTGTCTTGTTATTTAAAGTTTTCGGTATAGAGTTTGGCACCGTGACTTTTACTGAATGAACAACACATATGAACGTATTCAAAAGAGTTAAGAGTGATTCAAAAGCGCTCTTGCACTGATCATAATACATAAAGGATCACGACTTATGAACACAAAACAGCTGTTGCAGATTTCGTAACAAATAAAAATATATCCATCAAAGTTCTTTATTACTGCATAAAAAAGCTATAACATAGCAGGCCATTTTTTTCTACAATTAATCAAAGAAAAAACAGCCTTAGACTTTAAAAAGTTTCTCGCGCCGCTGCATTGACAGACCTCTTTTCAATGAATGTCAAAATGGCGCTTGATTTATGGTTTTCCTTTGTGGCAACACTGGCACTCGATATTGGCGCGAAGCCATTCATAATGCTAATGACATTTGGAGATATTTAAAATGGCGGATAATGTTGTAATGAGCAAAAAGTCGTTTTTATTGTTTTGTGTTAAGCTCTTCGGTTTAATAAAAGTGTGGTTGATTGACTTTTTTGTTTCGTTTTTTTTTTGTGTTGATTTTATTTAATGTTTTGGAAGATTTTTGACTTTTAGTTTACTGTAGCGCAATTTAGCAATAAAGTTTTTACAGATTTCTTAAATGCCGCATTTTTATTTTTCTCATTAAGCCTTTAATCAAATAAATCAAGTTAAATTATAATTGTAGACAGAAATCAAGAACTAACTTTGCTCGTTTGGTCGCGTTAGGTTATTATTGAAACTACCACTCACACCAACCTCGAAAATTGTACATAGAAAGAAGAAAATTATTTGGTAGATATTCTACCTAACTCTTGGCGATGACAGTTTTGTCAAGAAATTGGAACTGAAAAGGCAAGAGGCTGTTTTGTAAAAGATAACACAGGAATAAATCCACGCTAAACTGTTATTTTCTGGTTTGAAAAAAATACATACATACATACATAACTTCACGCCTGTATCCCTTATTGGGTAGGCAGGACACCAGAGGTTATATCTCGGGAAATTTAAGACCTACTAATTATTTTTTCAGCGCACTTATTGCTACATGCATAAGGTACCTGCGCATGCACAATGTTTCTCTCTACGACCATTCGTTTAGAATTTTCCAGCTGCAACATCATTACCCTAGCAGGAATAGTTTTTTCCATTTTTTTCCAAAACGACAATACCCACAAATTTTTAATTTGGCGCACAATTACAGAACATAACGACCGATTTGTGCGCCCAATTACAGCTCTCTAGAAGCAACTTTCCAGCTGCAGTAATGGACACCTTCGATTAGTTGCTCCTTACGCTTGGCAAGCGGTGGTAGTGCTAATCTTTGACTTTAGGTAGATTCGTAGGTAGATTAGGTAGATTAGGTAGATTTAGGTAGTTCCTTAGGTAGACTCTATTAACTAAAGGTTAAGGTTAAGCGGTAAAAGGCGACTATTCCGAATGACCATTGCTTGGTGGTCGGACCCATTCAGGGTTCACCTGGCTAGCGACAAATTTTCATATATAAAAACTACCGACAAATATCTCTACCTCGACTTCCCGTTTGCGTTCGCTCCCGAACGGTCGTGTCTGCGGCCGCTCCCGAGTGTTCGTATTGCGCTGCCCTTGTTCCCTCCCCCGCACTCGTGCGGGTCAGGTGCCAAGTTAAGCTCTTTCGGAAAGTTTTCTCTTGTGGAGGCTGTGTGGTGTCGGGGCTAATTCATCTGCCCTTTTCAGGGCGGACCCGACTGCTGCCGGCCGAAGCATCGCTGGTCAGGTGGATACGTAACCGTGCCAACGAAGCCTGATCGTCCGCCGTTCACCGGCAATAGGTCCGTGTTAGGTCGTTTTCTTTTTCAGCCCAGTTTGTCTTCGATAGACTTTCTTTCAGCCCAGCATAATGGATCATCCTAAGTGCCCCGGGCAATGCGATAATTGCGATACTTGCGTTCATTGCGATCATTACGATCAGGTCTTTGATGAACTTCAATATCAAATAGGTAATAAAGATCACTGGAAGGCTCTCGAGAATGAGAAAGCCCTCAAACTTCAAGAACTGGAGCAGGCATCTCGTGCCTCAGCTGCTATCAGTCAGTTTACTATCAGTCAGTTGACTGCCGAGAAGTCTGCCCTTCTCGCGCAAATCAAGTCCTTGCAAGAGCAATTGTCCGCTCGCCCTCAGGTCGTTTCTTTTTCTCCGGCGTCTCCAGATCCATCTGAGTACGTCGACCCTCTTTCAGATCGCATGTTGGTAGACCCCACCGCATGCAAACGGAAAACTACCCCGCCGGGTAGTGATTCCGACTCGGTTCCTTTGGTTCCAGAACCTTCTGCTCAGTTCACCGAGGTTCGCAAAAAATCGAAATCGAAGAAGAAGAAGCAATCCGCTTCCTCGACTTCGTCTCCGTCCGTTCCAGCTGCTCCAGCCGCTGCTCCTGCTCCGCAAAATGTCGCACCGGCGTCTGCTCCTGCGCCTTTTGTTTCAGCGATCCCGGCGTCCCAGCCTGCGTCGCAATCAGATTCGGCTCCGCCGAAAATCAAGTCTCCGCCCCCCGTCTTTCTACGGGACAAGAGCCGCTGGACCGAGGTCTCAGCTCTCTGCGGAACGCACTCCCCGAAGATCCAGTATAGTAAGGCATCCAACGTGGGTGACTCTATTAAGGTCGTTGTCTGCTCAATTTCTGATTTCAGGAATTTCACTCGGCTTCTTGCTGACAAGAAGCTCGAGTACCACACTTACGCCCTCCCTGAGGAGCGTAAGATTCGTGCCGTCCTCAGGAACGTGCCGTTCGAGCTCTCGAACGAGCAAATCCAAGAGGACCTGTCTTCTCAAGGCTTCCCCGTCGAATCTGTGCACAAAATGCACAGCCACCGAGGCAAGCAGTTCCCACTTGCGCTAGTAATCCTAGCGAAGAGCCCGCAAGGGCAGTCCATTTTCAGAGGCAAGCTCACCGTGTGCGGTCTCTCCAACATCCGAGTCGAAGCTCCACACAAACGTGGTTTCCCAGGTCAGTGCCACCGCTGCCAATTGTATGGTCATGCGGCGGCAAATTGTCATGCTTCCCCTAGGTGCGTCAAGTGCCTAGATCCGCATGGGACTAAGGAGTGCTCTCGCACTCCCGAATCGCCCACCGCTCCGTCCTGCGTCTTGTGCGGCCAGTCAGGCCACACAGCAAACTTTCGCGGCTGCCCCAAGGCACCGCGTGCTGCCAGGGCTACCGTGAAGCCCATCGAGAACTGGAGAGAACGACCGCAGCCTAGCTCGGACGCTCCTCCAGTCAGTTCAAAGGTCCCCAAGGCCTTTACTCCTATCGTTTCAGGTCAGCGCAGCCGGGTTGCGACTCAATCGCAACCGGCCGCCAAATCGGCTTCCCAGTGCCAGAACGCAAAAGGGTCTCAAGACCGCATGGCGTTCTGGATCCAGCTCGCTCCCATCGACGAGATCCTGGCTTTCGGCGCCGCTCTCGACGCCAGCCCAGAGGGTTTCAACGGTGCTCTTCCGGTCTTAACCAAGTTCGCTCCCCTTATCAGGAAACTCCAGCAAGCTCAACGTTTCTAAACGTAGTCCTTCTTTCCAGCATTCCTATCTCTGAGTGAGTCTGATCACTCAAGATAATATCTTAGCTTCAGCTTTGTCATTTCTGCTAATCTAAGCTTTGTTTTTTTTACTTTCAGTTCCTTTTGGTGGCAGCCGTCTGGATGCCGCTCACTGCGCAGCCTCTCTCTCCAATTGGCTGTCGCTCCGATGAAGACTAATGGCCTCAATCAAGGTGAGTCTGTAAAGGGGGATGTTTAGTGGGTATGCTCGGCTTCACTGAGTGAGTCTCCACACTGTCTGGGCATTCTATTTGCCGTTAGCCACTGGGGTTAACAGCCTATAGAATGCCCATTCGTCCGTAATAGGATTCATCCTCCTCCCGCTAAAGCTTGCTTTACTGGCTAAAGCTTGTTTTAGGGGGTGCCCAAAATTTTCTGTGGCGGAAAAACAAAAAAAAAAAATAAAAAATATCTCTACCTAACAACTTTTCCAACAAAGTTATATGAAGATCTAGTTTCTTTATTTACTTCGATCAAATCTTCACTTACCATCAGGTACGACGAAGTTCAAACGCGGGCTTAGTCAAAGATAAAAAAAGTTAGCGCTATGAAAGTACGATAAAGTAAGCGCTTGCGTATAAAACGAACGTGTGTACCTAATTATCTCTCAAATATTGTTGAGATGTTCCATTTTTTTTTGCTTCCATGCTGGACTGGGAGCGAAAGAAAAACGTAGAATGTGCCAGCTGCTTCTCTTCCCGGGAATACTGTAGAAGTCAGTTAAGGGACAGAGGTTTTAAAGGCGTTTTTGTGGGCGATAGGTTGACCCCCTGTCACTGCAATAGTCTCTATCCATCTTTATGATACCTCCAAATTTGTCAAACGTGACATCAGATGGTCTTGTAACCTCTGGTGTTCTGCCCACCCCATAAGGGATACTGGCGTGACGTTATGTATGTATGTATGTGTATGTATGTTCCAATTTTCATTGTCTGTACTGTAACCATTCTTTACAATTGAAATTAACGGTATTTAAAAATCTGCATTCATTCGTGATTGGTTTTACCCGTGTTTAATTTTGATCACGGTAAGCTTCTTGATTAAAATAGTCTATAATATTCCCCGAGACTAAGGCCATACCTAATAAGAGGATAAAGCCCTAAGGTGGGTTAATTACAAAGAGTTGTGATGATAATAATCAACGAATGCAGAGAATAAAAAAACTGACTTCACGTCAAAATTTTGGATGAAGTATTTGGTCGTCAAGGTAAACGATCTCCGAATTCATACATATTTGAAATTTTTCATGAAGTACTCAATCGATTTCGATGAAGTTTATATCGAATTCCTATGGATATCCTCTATCATATGAAACAAGAATCATCAAAAATTAAGTTCACCCAGTCAAAACTTAAGAGGTAACAAACATAAAAAAAAACATACAGACGAATTGAGTAGGTACCACCTCCTTTTTTGAAGTCTGTTGAAAACAAAACTTTATTTCTGACAACCATTTCCAAATAATGTAAGTAAAAAACTGCGAGTTTATTACGAAAATTTATTAAAAATATGTATTTGTCATAACTGCACGACGAAGTTGGGGCCATGTGCATGTGATTGAAGCACCAAGCGTCTCTGTACCGAGCAGTTACTTTAACTAATAACTTAGATGATGGTGATGGAGTTCACACTCTTCTGTATTTTTTTATTTTTTATCACAGAAGATGAAGTTAAAGATGTAGTAACTGGCTTTTCATAATATACAGGGTGACTGGTGACAAATTTTAGATACTGAAGGAGAGCACTCTGTACTCGATTTTGATCATAAATATGTAACAAAAGTAGGTACTTTATTTTGCACTAGAATTCCCTATAAATAAATACTGCCATGTTACTATTTACTTTACATATAAAAAATGGAATAAAATCAAAATAAAAAATAAAAAAATTTGAATTTTTGAACTTTACATACAACTTAGTCGATAGTGACACGTGACCTGACACGCGGATCGCTGCTAACGCTAGCGTAACCATTCGTTGCGTAATCAATTCTTTATCTTTCGGTTAAGTTTACTCAGTAACTAATTAATATTTATTTTTTATTATACTTTTCCTCTTCATGTATGATCTGAAATAATCACGACCTTGAATTTCAAAAGTGACCCACCAGTCACCCTTTATTATATGAAGGGTGGTAGGTGGAGGCCATAGGGTTATTTTAAGTCAGCCCTTAATAGCCCTTTGTCTAATATAGAAGAAAATACTCGTAGAACTGATGGAGTGCGCTTGTAACTATCGTACGAAAGCCATCTGTGTGTGCCATATTGTAAGCAAGTTTTCAACCGACTTCCAAAAGGAGTAGGTTCTCAATCTGTCGGTAAGTAACTATATATTTTTTATTTTTTATTCGTTCAATCTTGAATTGATAGTGATGATTAGTGTTTCATTTGATTGAAGATAGCTCAGAGGTGGTCCCAAATAAAGTCCATCGAAATCACTAAAGTAAGTACTTTAAAAAAAATGCAAATAAAACATGCATGATACCTGGTACGTAGATGACATTTAATTTCGGTCAAAGTTAAAAAGATTTGAAAATATTGGTAAAGTTGGTTTTTTAAATAACTTCACGCCTATATTGGGTAGGCAGAACACCAGAGGTTAAAAGACTATCTGATGTCACGTTTGAATTTGGAGGTATTATATTGATAGATAGAGACTATTGCAGTCAGTCTATCGCCCAGAAAAACGCCAATGAAACCTCTGTCCTTAAACTAACTTTTACACTAGGTATGCCAGGGAAGATAAGCAGCTGGCACATTCTATATTTTTCTTTAGCTCCCATTCCAGTTGATTATCATATCTAAATTCCTAAATGTAAAAATTTCACGCTAAGATCAAATAAGAAGGATAAAATTCTGCGCGTGCGCATTAAAACAGCGACATCTAGTTATAAAAAACATTTTAAAACGATTAAAACACTTCATGTCGTCAATAAAAAAGTCGTAAATGAATCGAATGCAACAATGTTCTAAAGTAAATATTTTATTTAATAGCTTCTTCCTTGTGATTTAGTATTACACTACTTTGTCCTTAAAGATATGTTAATTCTGATTAGTATATGTTACTAGCTGTTGCGCGCGGTTTTACCCGTGCAATTTAAATTCCCGCAAAAAAAGGACCACTATGGCGATGGGGTAAACCTATCTGCCTCAGACGCCAGTGGTTGCGGGTTCGATCCCCGCACGGAACCAGAAAAAAAAAATGTTCCGTGTCTGGGTGTTTATCTATTTATGTATTTATATTCTAGGTTCCCCCGCAGTTCGCTATATGGTATCCCATAACACAAGCTATGCTTATTTTGGGGCCATGTAGTTGGTGTGATTGTCTGGGGATTTTATTATTATTATTAATTTAAGAATAAAAAGTAGCCTATGTGCTATTCCAGATTGTACTCTATTACTAAGCCAAATTTCATTAAAATCCGTTAAGCCGCTTTGCCGTGATTGAGGAACAAACATCCATACATCCAAACATTCACATTTATAATATTAGGAAGATTGCTATTCGAATTCACTTTAGAAACGGAATATTTTTTATATTTTTTACGAGAAAAAGTCCCGCGACTTCTTGCTAAATTACCCTTCCTGTAGGAATTTCGGAAATTCCTTCCGTAATACAACCAGACACCCATTGAAGAACTTTTACACCCATCCGTGCAAACAATGAAGAAGATTTTTCATACAAACTAAAAAGTGCTGGACTGGGAGCGAAAGAAAAACATAGAATGTGCCAGCTGCTTCTCTTCCCGGGCATACTGTAAAAGTCAGTTAAGGGACAGAGGTTTTATTGGCGTTTTTTGCGGACGATAGGCTGACGCCCTGTCACTGCAATAGTCTCTCTCCATCATTATGAAACCTCGAAATTTGTCAAACGTGACATCGGATGGTTTGATGGCCTCTGGTGTTCTGCCTACCCCATAAGACATACAGGCGTAAAGTTATGTATGTATGTACTAAAAAGTCCTTTATTTCCCGTTTGTAGGAATTCCGGGAATGCTTTCTTTAGTCCGCTTCGTAGGCATCGGGTGATCAGTCAGTTAGCACAGCGTTTGAATATTAATTATTGGAATTTTATTGTATTAGGAACTTTTGGAATTTGATTTTATTATGAATTACAGTCATCGTTAGAGTAAATTTATATCTGCCAATGGGTACAAACTGTTTTATTCGGGTTTAACCTCTCAAATGGAACTTATACCCTTCTGTTTCATTTGCACACATAGGCACTGTAAAATACTGTGGCATTTTATAAAACAATATTCCTTAAGTAATGATTTCAAAAATAAATAAGGCAAAAGTATCCATACAAGAAAATAACAATTCGCATATTATGTATTTTGGCAGTTCAAAGGACCTCACGCTACAGTGCTGCCATCTGACTTGGACCGTTTCAGAAAACCCTCATTCGTAATGAACGACACTATATATATTACGCATATTTTTTATAAGTAATATGACTATATTAAGGATGTTCCATGACTTGACGGCTAACATCTGTGTTCATCACACAAATATGCACTTCCACCGGGATTCGAATCCAGGACCTTTGGCATAGAAGGCAATGTATATTGCCACTGCACCAGCCTTTTCTGAATAAACATGATGTAACCCATAGAATGTATGCCTATCGACTTTTTTACGAGTAAGTATTTTTTTTCACTTTCTTAAAATTAAAGATTACAAATGCAAAAATATTTTTTCAAATCTGGCTAGTGTTTTTAAAGATTATAGCGTTCAATTAAACAAACAAACGAACCTTAGCCTTATTAAATACGTTTTTATTTTAACTCGACGTTTCGCTATATTTGTAAACGCCATGGTCAGTATTGATCATAGCTTCAGGCCTGTCTCACCTTTGGGGTAGGCAGAGACAAGGGAACGCCAACTACCACGATCCAGACATACCTCTTTCGCTTCCTCCACGTTCATTAATCTTTTCAGACATGATCGTCGCTTATGGGAACTTTTAACTTGGCCTTTTTTAAGAACGTCGCCAATTTGATCGGCATACGTTCGCCTAGGGCCTCCCCTTCCGACAACACCATCCATTCGTGCTGTGTACACCTCTTTCGTAAACCTACTTTTACACATCCTTTCTAATATAAATGTCCAAACCACCGTAGCATTCCCTTTTTTAATCTCATTCACTGCATCTTATTATAATCCGCATCTCTTTCTTATTTCACTATTGCGCACCCTTTCACTCAATTTCACTCCACACATGCTTCTCACTACAGCATTTATCCTGCTTTCATGTATCTTATTACTTAGGTACTGGTCCTTATTTAACCTTTAATATACTTACAAATGCCAATCCCACAGAAAAGTCTAAGTATAACTTGGACAATAAAACCAAGACGGTTCAAAACACGTTTTTTTTCGCTTTTGGAAATAACTGGTCAGAAATAACTTTGATGTAACATAAAGTGACGTCATCGCTATAATATCATATGTCTCAATCTAGTAGCTGCTATTTTTAGAGGTCCGTTGAGATGGTAAAAAACCATCATGTCTATTATAAATCGTGTCAAATATCTACTCCCCTCTGAAATTATCACGAGACACTTCGCGCAGGTTTTCTGTTAGTTTTACCTGCGCGAAACGACTTTCAACATCTCTACCAAAAATAAAATACAACATTAGATTTTGGATTCGTTAGTAAAAAAACTTGCATTTAACTTATTAAGCGATCTGATAAGTATGTGATTTGTTTTATTTAAAGTTAAAAAATAATTAAAAAACATGAATTACGATTAAATTTTGACCACGAGTCTGGTATTCATATTCTTCTAGGACAATTTGTGCATATAGATTAAGCTTGTTTGTATTGTCATATACCTCTTTAAAAAAAAACAATGATGTATCATTTCAAAGGCATATCTGCTCAATGGCGGTAGGTACTACAATTATATTTAAATAGATAATAATATGTAAAGTTGCAGGTCCTGTGAACAATAAATTTGTTTTCAATTTTGTACTTCATAAACAGTCCCAGAAAGGCTTTTGGCGCCAAATAAGCTCGTTAATATTTAATAAATATTTACGTTCCCTTTGAATATAACCTAATACCAACCTTAAAACAAAACAAAAATTACTACGGAACCTTTACAGAAAGTTCGTCGTGTCTTATCTCATTTTTTATGATGGCAATTCAGGGTAAACACTTTTATAGAAGTTTTTAGTTGTTTTATAGACTGTTGTGTTGATGCTATGGTCATTTGATGGAGTGTTCTCATAAAATGAACTTTCGAAATTGTGTGAATTAGATTTTTCTGGAGATACCTGACGGTCTCCGTAGGTTACGGGGTCGGTTTCTGCTACATGAAAATTTTACGTTGTTATTTGGGAAATAAAAATATTTTTAGCGAGTTAGCTTGTTCCTTTTTCACCAACTTTGCGTTTGTCCCTAGATAGAAATTTTCGACATTTCATCATTAGCATCATCATAAGTCTTTTGAGCTTGAGGGCCTTGAGTTAGGACTTAGATCTCGAAAAGGTTTAGGCCATGAAGCACCAAGCTGGCCCAGAAATGCATAATTCATAATAGTTAAAAAATCATCAAAAACATGATATTTTCAAATACTTTTTTTTCATATGGTAATATATCAATTAAAGACCGGTATAGGTCCTCTGTCTGATATGAAATTTTCAGTTCAGTCAGCGGTGGTTAAACGGTTAAAGGTAAGTGCTCAAAAAAAACCCAGCTCCGGGGAAAACGAGATGTATCTCAAAAAATCAATAATAATAAGTTATAAAAAAATAATTGGTTATAATCGTGATCCTTACTTGCAAACATGTAAAAATTGCAAGTATTATTCTTCAGGAGTGAACTATAAATTAATTTATTTCATCCAAACACATAGCTTAATTAATTATTAACCCGACGCAAAAAAAAGTGTTCTAAATTTGATGTGTCTGTGTGTGCGTGTGTTACTGTGCCTGTGGCATCATAGCTACCAAACGGGTGAACCGATTTGGATAATTAATTATTATTTTTATTAGAAAGGTGACTTTATCGAGAGTGTTCTTATTATAATTATATGATAATTATCTAAATCGGTTGTTTAGGAGCTATGATGCCACAGACAGAGTAACATGCACACACAGACACGTCAAACTTAAAACCGCTCTATTTTTGCGTCGGGGGTTAATTAATTAAACTATTATTTGTTTAGTTGACGTCTGAAGAATGAAATTGGAAATTTTTACATGTTTGCAAGTAAGGATCACGATCATAACCGATTATTATTTTATTAATTGATTCTTGAGACACATCTCTTTTCCCCCGAAGCTGGGTTTTTTTATATGGCCCTTGAGCATTCTCCTTTACTTAGTTGTTAAGTGAAACTGGTCATAACTTTTACATCCCAATTTCTAGAAATCTAAGAATTTAGAAGTTCATTATTATTATCTTATGATCAAAACCAAAATTATCCCTAAACAGTCAAAAAAAAGCGGTACGAAGTTCCCATACAAGCTTGCCTTGGTCTTTAATAAAAACAAAAAGAAAAAAAAAATTAGTATACTTTGGCTTCTATATTTGACGTAAAATAGGATATTGCGCCTCCAGATAGACGACGCTTATAACTATTTAATGGAGATGTTGGATACCATGAGCGTAGTTCTTGGAACACATATAAACATTGGATGAAAGGGAAGCAATTTACAGCCATCATACTGCATTTTATTCCTTGTACTATTAAGTTTACAATCACATCGTTTTCGTAATTGATCTTATTTTTAAGTTTGAAAGCTTGGTGTTGCGGGGAAATCATTGTCTTCTACGCCAAAGGTCCTGGGTTCGAATGACAATGAGGGTGGTTGTTTGTACGACGAACGCAGACGACGACATTTTATGTATAAGTTATTTTTTATTGTCATTATGAAGCTTATTAAAAGATACATTTGAGTGACTAATTTCGTTAGAAAGACTTGAAAGGATGTTTTAATTAAATCGAAAACAGTCACATTTATGTAGCTTAATAGATTGAGCTAGAATCTCGTGCACTGAAAGACAGAATCGTAGAATGAAGGACAGATAAGCAAAATCCCGGAATAGAAAAATCCCAGATTAGCAGGACAGATTTGCATTAAGGCAGATAATGAACTGTCGTGCAAAAAACATACAAACCTTATAGTCCAGTCAATAAATGACCCAAAATGAGGTGTAGAGTGCGTGAGCAGGTAACTAAGCGATTCCTTCAGAAACTTGTTCAGGGGGCTTAGGTTGTTAACATACCAAAAGTCCCGACTCCTAGGTGATGAGCGGGGGGAAGGAGGGGGGGTAAAGGTACGAATTTTGGGTTTTTCGCTTATATCTCGAAAACGGTGCATCGGAGAGAAATATTTTCAATTAATAAAATGAAGTTCCTAAAATTATCTAAAACTTTTATATTATATGTTTTTTTCTAATTCCTACCCGTTTTCGAGCTATACCCTCGGAAAAAGTTGAAATTTACAAAAAAAAACAATTTACGTCAAAATGTTCATAAACATTGCATCATATTGTCTAAACCTATTCATTAACGAAAAGTATGAATAGGAAAGAAATTGTAGATTTTTAAATTCCCTTTAAGAATATATAGACATGTGCTGATTAATGTCCAACCCGCCTAAAGTTACAGCTATTTTAAAACTTGTATAGCATTTTAAGTTATCGCGCAAGGATCGGGCATAGCCAATATCTTCTGTCAGCTCATCGATAAAAGTTCACGATGAAAGGGTAGTAGTTGACCCAACATTGCTCTTTCAGCGGATATGTATAAGCAAACGATCAGATGAGGATTTGATGACATATTTTGAGTATGATTTGGTCCCATTTCCCTTGGCACTGTTCAACGAAAGTGGCATGAGAAAGACAAACAAATCAGTGCTGTACAACTTATTTGAGCCAACCAAGAAAGATATTCTTCTGCCTCAAATGAACATTGTAGTCGATGGAGGATTTCTACTCCACAGAGTTATTTGGCCAAAAGATGCATCGGTTGTGACTATTTGTAATAGTTATATCACCTACGTCGACCACCATTATCTTGGGACTACTCGCACTGTGGTGTTTGATGGGTACGCAAACACAGCCAATAGCACTAAATCACAAGAACAAATGCGTCGTTACAGACTAAAAAGGTCAGCCGACATCAATTTGACATGGGACACACAAATACCTGTTAAACTTTTTGTCAAATCCTACCAACAAAACTAACTTCATCTCCTTACTGGAGATAAAGCTGCAGAAGAAAGGGATACATACTCTTCAGGCTACCGATGACGCTGACATCCTAATCGTGAAGACTGCTGTTGAACAATCCACTCACAACTCTGTGGCTGTCGTTGGTGAGGATGTAGACCTTGCTGTCCTGTTGATTGCTTCCACTCCTGCGACCAGAGGTTCTTCTGAAAACTATATTTTGCCGCTGCACCAAGGATTGTGTAATTGGAAAAAGTGGCTGCCGAAAAGCGATGCTCACCTGTTCTGCAGCGTGCATCCACTGTCAAGGGAAGTGCCTGAACAGTGTAACTGTTGACGATGAGGACGATGAAGACTATGTAGAGCCCATTCAGCAAGAGCAACGCGCTACTGAGGAAGAAGATGCCATGGAAGAACAATCATTGCCTGGGCCCTCAAGTTCAAAGAGGATGAAAATTTGATTAATTTTAAAGTCGAGAGTAAAACATTAGGAATATATTGAGAACAATATGGGGTTTACAATTATTATTGTATTGGTGTAACGAAACTATCTGTAGAATAAAGTGTGAAAGTCATCATCATTATTTTTTCTACTTTATTTAATAACTTGCTTATAAGTGGCCATATATTATGTTATAAGATGAACGAACAAAGGTTGTGGGTCAAGAATATGATATACAAACTAATTTTCTGAAAATTGCAAAATGCTATACAAGTTTTAAAATAGCTGTAACTTTAGGCGGGTTGGCATTAATCAGCATATGTATATATATTCTAAAAGGGAATTTAAAAATCTGCAACTTCTTTCCTATTCATACTTTTCGTTTATGAATGGGTTTAGACAATATGATGCAATGTTTATGAATATTTTGACGTAAATTGTTTTTTTTTTGTAAATTTCAACTTTTTCCGAGGGTATAGCTCGAAAGCGGTTAGGAATTAGAAAAAAACATATGATATAAAAGTTTTAGATAATTTTAGGAACTTCATTTTATTAATTGAAAATATTTCTCTCCAATGCACCGTTTTCGAGATATAAGCGAAAAACCCAAAATTCGTACCTTTACCCCCCCCTCCTTCCCCCCGCTCATCACCTAGGAGTCGGGACTTTTGGTATGTTAACAACCTAAGCCCCCTGAACAAGTTTCTGAAGGAATCACTTAGTTACCTGCTCACGCACGCTACACCTCATTCCTTGACTGGACTATTAGCAACATTATCATCAATGTCTCGCCTCTTTGCCTCATACCTATATCTAAATGGCCATTAATAGTCAAGTCTATTTTATATGTTTTAGTCAATGTTACCTACATGTATTTATTGTTTCTCATTTGAAAAGCATTCTCGTGATAAAAATAAATAAATTTATGTTATTATGGAACGTGCTGGTGCCAGTAACGGTACCTACATCATATAAGTATTAAGTTTATAAAAAGCCAAAAAGGTAAAATTAAAATTTAAAATTAGCCGGAAGCCTATCTCGCTATATGTGACATGTGTCCCGAAAAAACAGAATTTGACGAATTCCAAAAGTATTATTTAATAACCAGTGGATTCTCAAAATCACAAAGGACATTCTTAGCCGCTACAAAGAAAAATTTAGAACAACAAAATGGTGTTGAGGGATAGCACCGAAGAATTAATGCAAAAATACCTGCGAAACCTTCACTGTTCCTGTTGATTCAGCTATTGAACACGTTTCACAAGTTTTCATAAGTTTCATATTCACAATTTGAACGGCAACATCAAATCACAAAAACTTTCTTACCTAATTACACTTAAGGATAAAAAAATAAGTTCAAAAACTAAAACCCGACTACTAAAAACATATTTGTTTCTTACTTTTTAGAGCGTGTTTTTAGTAGTATGGTTTTAGTTTTCTGAACTTATTCTTTTTCATACGATTTGGAGTAATGAGTAGTGTTTTCATAATTGAAATGTGCTTACGAAGTTCTTTTATTTGATTACGAAACCATCAAGATTTTTTTAAATATTTACTATAAATTATTATTTTACTCATTTTGGAGTAAAATTTTACATTATGGAGCTGTGCTAACATAGCTCTTTTATTTGATACCTCACACAAAACCAAAAAGAAAATTTTTTTTAGTTCTTCACTTTAAGTACTATAGAGGGCGCTTAATTCATTTTATATATTATTATTACTACTACTCTTTTATATAGTAAGCCCACTGTAGGCCCAGGGCCATGAGTCACTTCCCTGGGTGACGAGGAGGTTAAGTCCATATACCAACAAGAAATTCTACTTAATAAAATAAATTAAAAACACTATTCTGTTTTTGTAAATATATTTGGCAATCACAAATGATTTCAATCAAACGATCATTTCAATAATTTAGAATAAAATACTATAAATACTTCTCATCGCCATTTAAAACGACCGACTTCTTTTTTCGACAATATAAGAAAAACACACTATACAAAAAGCTAAAAACTCAATTTTTACTATAATTTTTCAATTTTTAACTTTCTAATATGCCCCAACTGGAACAAGTCGTCACAATGCTTCACAAGGCGATTTTGAATGTCATTCTTGATGTGGATGGTCTTTGTGGCATGGCACTTTAGTGGGCACTACAACATTCTTTCCACAGAATTTGTTATAAACAAAAGCACCAGCTGTTCCAACGCGATATGCAAACTGTTTAAAATAAGCATCAGTTTCATTAGGAAAGCATAATGCACCACCAGCTAAAGCACCCAAACTTGTGAAGATAACGCGTTTCAGAATACCACCTCCACCTCCTTGTTTGAACCCTATAAGAGTAGTCAAGCCAAGAATACTATATCGAACTCTGTAGTTACCATCACAACGCATGCAGACCATGAAATCGGCCATTTTCCGCTCGATTTCACCACTCATACTGTTCGACCCCTCTGCAAATTGTTGTCTTGCAGCTTGAACATTTTCTTGGACTTTTTCCCTCCATTCCTTCACAGTTGGCAGCATAAAGTTTTGTAAGGATTTCACTTTTGCTTCTGGACATGACTGTTTTTTTGCTTCGTACTCGCTGTATTCACTGTATGGAGTCCCGTAGAGAGGTAGGTCCTTATACCTCATTTTGGCCGGTTTTTCTGGTACCTCTTCAGCTTTTTTGGGGGCATTTGCAGCTTGTATTACTGGGACAGGACCAAGCAGGACAGTTTTTAGAGCAGCTATCCAGAGTAGACCAATTAGATATAAGTCTCCAGTGTAAAGCTGTCCTATAGAAAGGTCTTGTGGTGGCGATAGCTTTTCATCTTTATCTCCTTCAGTTTCATCGCCACTGGAATTTGGTACTATAGCTAGAGGTTCCGATATCATTTTTTAATATAATTTTGAAAAAATATTTTAATAAACTTCACAACATAAATTTGAGGATGACATCGTAGATTGATATCTAAATGTCTGACGAATTTGACAGTTTGTTTGATTAATAGATTTTCTGAGTTTATAACCTTTTTAGTTTTGTTTAGTTTTATGAGTTTTATTGTGTTTGGATTAAGGCCACGATGCCTTCACGATTTATGGTCTAAAATATTTTACATTTCAACTCGACGTTTCGGTGTCTTTGCAGGCGCTCGTGTCCACGGAATCTGCAAAAATACCGAAATGCACAATTTATTAAGGGCATATACATAATATAATTTAGGGTCCGATTCGACATTGACTTCTCTTATTTATGTGTTTCTTAATGCCGTGAGAGAAAGAGAAAAATATAGTTTTTGTATGAGGCTGTCACGTTTCACGTCGTAAAATTTGACACTGGAGAGACTAAAAATAAGAAAAGGTAATGTCGAATACGGCACATTATATCTAAATTAAAGACCCAATCATGGTAACCCTAGGATTAAAAGCAAAAAGTTATTAAAACAAAACACAATCTAGGTCAAACAAAAGAAGCAAGACAACTCGTAAATACAAACTCTGCAAGCGATAGCTACAAAAACAATTTAAAACTAACCTGCTAGAAAACTTTACCTAGAGAGCCTTTTTCATTTCTATGTAAACAAGTGCATGCTGTAAATGAACAGTTCTAGGCTGAGGAAGATAATGCTGTATCGCTTCAGGTGGAACTCGATTAAAAGGTTCAATCGCGGATGAACGAAAAAAAATCACTGCGTGATATAAAGGTTAGCTCTACTTGTGTCTTCAAAGTTGTAATTTTATTTTTTATTTTATTTAATTCGGAATACAAACAATATTTTAACACAATAATATAAAAGTATATAACTAGTAATATAAATCAATAAAGTTTCCACGGATAGGAAAGTTACTAAGTTACTAAGTTGTTACTTTATGAAAGCTGGTCAACAAGACTTGGATTAATTGGCAATGTATTCCGTTTTAAAGTACATAATAACATTATAGAATAAGCCTATGAGCTTATTTTAGAGCTAGATTTCTCTGTGTGTAATTGTGCAACAATTATAATTTTTCGTTTAGAAAAATCTACACGCCTTTTCAGGCGGTCTGTCATTCTGACCAGTTGCTTGGACATCAGAGCAGGGGAGACACAAGCTAGCGAGTACTTCGGGCAGTGTCGAGCAAATCGCTCTTTGCATGCGCGCTGGAAGCAAACCACAGAGAAATCACAGCTTTTCAAGATTCCCAATCAGATTAATTATTAATTGATAAAAGATGGTGAATATAAGCGTTCATGGCGCTTTGATTTAAGCTGGAAAAGCCTTTTGTTCCTGTAATTTCTCTAACTAATCCATCCCTTTATGCAATACACAATGACGCCCACACATGGTTACTGTGGCAGGTAAATTAGGAACGACGGTAGTATGCACTTAGGGGTCTTTGAATAGACAAGTCTATTTCGTATAAATAGAGTGATATTTATCAGTTTTTTGGTTAAAGTTAAGAAATTTATGAACATTAATGCGTAGCATTATCTTGTTAAAACCTTAAAGAAATGACTAGCTGTAAGGCTTCCACATAAATCTATTTTATACAGGCGATGGCATTCTGTTCTAGATTCCACTAAGTATATCAAAAAGGATATAGTATATTTCATTACGAGTGCGGCAAGCCTGTCATTGCAAAGAGTTCCGACAAATGTCTACACGAGCCGAGGCGCAGCCGAAGGCGAGGGTTGACAGTCGGAACGAGTTGCAATGACGGTTCCGCACGTGTACTGAACGACTATTTTTAATACAGTTGCGAAAAAATTAAGCAATTTTATAAAATATACAAAATGGCGCCAGCCGTGAAAGATTATAAACAGACATTTTTTTTGTTTGTTTACCCATTCTGGGTAGGCAAAGGGAACTATGCCCATACAGCCAAGTCGATTTTTTGTATTGACATGAAATGAAAATGAATTTAATGAGATAAAATGAAATGAAACCTAACCTAACTCATTGCATCAAATCATTATATCTGATATTGAAACAAATTAGTAGCTTCTTTTCAGAAATATTTGCATGAATCGTAAAAACTTCTATGAATTTTTTTTTAGTAAAAACTTCGTGGTTGATTTTTTCTTTTTAATAGACATTATTTTGACATTTGGGAAAGAGAACGCACGAGTGCGGAAAAGGTAAAGAAAAAGCACAAGCGTGTAATAACCCACATCCCGAACGCTAAACGTCCCTGCAATACGCCACTTTTTGAGCAACTGTATTAAAAATTTCTTTGTATAAATATATGCTTCTTCAAAAAAAAAATGGACAAGCAAGATAATATACGATGATTTTTAGACATTAATATGAAGGTTAATACTATCTAATTTATTAAACATCTTCAAATTCTTTAAAAATATATATTTTTAATTTTTAATAGTCAAAAAATATAGTAGTGTACATTCTTATTATGTCAATAATATTTATTTATGTAGACCATAGCGCCAAGTCAAAGTTATCTTGCAATAGAGACGACTTTTAGCACGAATATCGGCTCCTGTATTTCCATATTCTTGATGACACGTTAAGTAGTCAGTCTCATGTTCTACATAATATTTGTATACAGTTGTCATGAGGGCTTATCAAAAAAGCAACATTCATTTTGGGACACTGGGAATTTTTACATCCACCAGCCAGCCAGTTAAGTGGTTTATGGCATAATATTACAATTATCCAAAAATATACACAGGGTGACTGGTGGGTCACTTTTGAAATTAAAGGACCTAATAGTTTGAGATCGTACATGAAGAGAAAAATATAATAAAACTTGCCCGAAAGTTAAAGAATTGATTACGCAACGCGTGGTTACACTAGCAGCGATCGGCAATAATCAGCAGTCCATGTCCCGTGCCGCAACTGACTCGGGCGTAAGTAAAGTAAATATTAACACAACTTTGTTTATTTATAGGTAATTCAAGTGAAAAATTAAGTACCTTATTTTATTGCATAATGATGGCCAGAATTATGTACTGAGAGCTCTCCTTATCGTATCTAAAATTTGTCACCAGTCACCCTGTATATTGATTTGTCTTTATAATTGTTTCGTGTATATAAAAATCTTAATAAAGTCAATAAATCTTAATTAAAATGAATATCTTTTGTATTATGCAACAAAGCTTGTATACTTTCGTACCGGCCTTAATGCGCAAATGGGTTAAAACCTGTTTGAAATTAAGCATTGCTCTGGGTTGCTTTATCGTTTACTATAGCACAATAATTGTATGATAAAATGTCTATTTGAAGCCATTTTTCTCTGTATTTTTTACTTAACAATAAAATAATAGTGTTCATAAGAACATTTAACATCGTGCTGAGCTTTGTCATATTCAAATTTGATGTAGATGAAAATACCCTTTTCAAAGATATCAAAATAGATTGTATAATAAAGTCAAAAGTATAAGTTAAATTACTTAAGTTTTTTATATTTAGTTCTATTCTCACCGGCCAAATACGGAATAAACTCATCACTTCATATGACACGTACTCCATTTATTCAGGACAAAACTGTATTTTTCCATTCATACTTCGGATACAGACTTTATTGCAAAAGGCAGAAGAGTGAAATTGTTTATTACTCTATCCTTTCAGTGTTACCAACTGTGAATACATGATTTGTCGTTTTGTAGCGTGAAAAGAGATGTGATCACATATAGGTTTTGTGGACATAATTAAAAATAATTGACAAGGATTTTAAGTGCTATTCATTTGATTTAAACTCGAATTTACAATGCGGAATCAAAGTAGAAGAACTGAAATGTTGGACAAATCAATCGTCGACATTAAAAAAATGCATTGACCTTCATCGGATACTATGATAACATAATCAACGAATGCAGAGCGTTAAAAAAACCGCCTTCACGTCAGAACTTTGGCTGAGTTGAGAATGTCACTCACGTAAACATTCTCCAAAATCATACATATTTATTTAAAAGTTTGAAATTTTCAATGAAGTACATACCCAACCGATTTCGATGAAATCTATATGGGACCAACTATGAAGTATCCTATATCATATGAAACCAAAATTTTCATATGATAGAGGATAATGATGATAAAAAAACTAACAAAGACACAAAAAGAAACATACAGACGAATTGAGAACCTCCTCCTTTTTTGGAACTCGGTTGAAAATTCCAAAAAAATCGAAATACTGTCTTAGATGGAACTTAGCAATGCCAATCATGCTAATTAAAACATTTAAGTGTAAACATTATATTATAAAAAAAAAATGTATTTTCTAAATTCCTTGCATATCACATATCGGGTAACTTTGAACCATTAAATTTTACCCAACATTTCAAATTTTCTTAATTGAGTACCTAACTTCAAATATTGTTGTTATTTACATTTCAAGGATGCCAAGAAAATTTGGGCAAATCGCAATCAGGAATCACACCAACTATATGCCCCCAAACTAGCGGGAATCTAGAATGTAAATACATATAAAGATAAACACCCAGACTCGGAACAATTTTTTTTCTTATCCCGTGCGGGAATTGAACCCTCACGATTTGCCTTGTAGCGTCTCAGACCACCGCACCAATGGGAGGTGTCAAAATATGGCGAATATGTCAAGGAAAAAGCCAGAGAACTTTATAAAAGTAGGGAGAGTAGAAATTCATTTTATTTTAATTTCCTACTAGTTCGATACATACATACATATCTTCACGCCTGTATCCCTTATGGGGTAGGCAGAACAACAGAGGCTTTAAGACCATCTGATGTCACATTTGACAAATTTGAAGGTATTATAATGATGGAGAGAGACTATTGTAGTGACAGGGAGTCAGCCCATCATCGCCCACAAAAATGCTCATAAAACCTCGGTCCCTTAACCAACTTTTACAGTATGCCCGGGAAGAGAAGCAGCTGGTACATTCGATGTTTTTCTTTCGCTCCCAGTCCAGCAGTTCGATCTCATTTTAAAAATAAATAAAGGAATAATTTATGAATGTCTTTTATTTACTGACTTTTTCTTGTATCTTTCTTTATTCATATGCCTAGAAATAACATACAATCTTCACATTACGACTACTTTGGCAAGGGGGTAAACCTGTCTGCCTCAGACGCCAGTGGTTGCGGTTTCTATTCCTGTACGGAACAAGTTTTTTTTTATGTATTTATATTCTAGGTTCCCCGCTAGTTCACTACATGGTATCCCATAACACAAGCTATGCTTACTTGGGGGCCATGCAGTTGGTGTGACTGTCTGGGGGTTTTTATTATTAAACTATCGCGGTTATTTTTTCACTATAATTTAAAGAATTTACGGGATTCTTACCACGATTCCTGATTTTTACTGTTGGTAGGTGTATGTCCTTCAAGCTGCTATTTTTGTCAACAAATTCGTGAAAATTCAGGTATGAAAAGCCTTCGACGGTAAAGACAGCAGCAACTTTAAACCAAACTGCATTAACTGGGTGAAAAGGAAAAATGTAGAATGTGCCAGCTGTTTCTCTTCCCGGCATACTGTAAAAGTGATTGAAGATTTTTTGTGGGCGATACGCTGACGTGAAGAGACTATATATTATTAGTCTATGATTTATGTTGCTATCTACCATGGTTGCTATGTATACGTAGCTGTTATTAATTTGATTAATTCTTGGTCTTGTCAAGTTCTCATACAATAAACATTGTTGTGATTCTAATCTAAAATAATACTCGCTAATACTTGCTCTTTCTTTTTATTTAATTATCCCCTGTCATTAAAATAGTCTCTCTCCACCATTATATTGCATCCAAATTTGTCAACCATGACATCAGATGATTTTATAGCCGCTGGTGTTCTGACTACCACATATGGGATACAGGCGTGAAGTCATGTATGTATGTGTAATTTTTTAAAATCATTTTTCTTAAATCTAAATTTCAAAATTCTGCTTTTTGAATAAAATTTATGTTTTATCTACATTTTATGACAACATACAATTAGATGGAAACGATTTTATTACTTCCTGTGTAGTCATAAACAACAGATTAAACTTAAATTTTGAATAAGTACTAAGAAGAATTTTGAAATTTTAGTAAATATTTTTATTTTTTTATTTTCTTTCATAATTTTAACCCACCCCTCCTTCTTAATCTGCTATTAAAATATTATTTACTATTATAGACGGACCCTATATATAATGTTATTCAGACACACCAGATTCAATATTTGTAAAGTTACCAAACCATAGATTAAAATGAAATTTAATAAACGCACTATGTTCAAATTCAAAAATACATCTAACTTTATTTACTACTCTACCACATCACATACCAATACCGACAATTTTAATAACATTGTATAAAACACAATGGTAGCTTCTGGCAGCAAGATAATATTACTCATGAATACAACCATTATTATACACAATAGAACAAAAACAGCCATTTTGTGTTACTATGAAATCATCTTATTTTATCTCAAAAGGTTAAGTATGGTAAGCAAGTTCATATGTAAAATATTATTCGGTATTTTGATGCGGTTCAAAATAGAAGGTTTTATTTCGCAGATACTTACTGTGGCGACATTTGCGTAAGTAGAAAAAAAAGCATTATAAGAAATGTCATTATTTATTATCAAAATAAAATTTTCATAATTTTCAGGATTTATATTAAACAAAGTATTATAATATTAACGGCCTGCGTTGTGCAGTGGTCGAGTGTTTGGCTGCGGCGTAAGCGTTACTAGGTTCGAGTCCCAGTCGAGTCAGCAGTGCGATCACAGAACTTTATCGAATCGTATATTAACGAATGTTTACGAATGCTCGTATAGTATGGAGACGGTTTTTAAGAAAAAATTGAAATCTATCCATTGCCGCAAGGCCAGCTTAAATAAATGTGTGCCTTGTTAATTTTGAATGTTTGTAAACATGTTGTACTCATAAATATCTGTAAAATAAAAAAAATACAATGTTACTCAAAACTTGCAACCGACTCCAACCTATACGAGCATTCGTTCGATAAAGTTCTGTGATCGCAATGCAGTGTAGGAAACGAAAATTTATAACACTTTTATAAATAGTTTATTATATCTTACCAATATTATAAAGAATCGTTGTGGCACCGTGGTTGCTGTTTGTATCATACGATATCGCAGATAAAGCGACGTTCGGTGCGGTCGGTAACAGGATGGGTGACCGCCGATCAGAGTTGTGATGATGATGATGAATATTATAAATGTTAAAGTTTGGGTAGATGCCTGAATGCATGGATGTTTGTTCTTCAATCACGGCACAACGATTCAATTTTTCACTCAAAAAATTAAGGGTTCTTACGAAATAGAACTATTTCAAGAAAAAAATTGTTTTTACACTTTCACACTAGATGGCGCTGTCCCACTGATCATAAGTCAAAACGCAAAGGAAGACGTTCAGGCTTCTTCTAGTATTAAGTATAAACGTTTTTGACCGGTTCTTTTTAACATTTCATTACTTCGTTCAGAAATCAGCAATAATAGGGATGTGACCACAGATTGCATGCTGATAAAACAGTTTTGTTTAAAGATCTTATCATCCACCGTTTTTCAACCAAATTTAAAACAATAAATAGGATTTCATTTGATTGTATTTATTTGGTAGAAATAACTACAATAATACCTACATATCTTGTACAATTGCACACATAGACCTCTTTGGACACGATAGAGATCATCACTACTCTTTTTAATGAGCCCACAGCAGGGCTATGAGTCTCTACCTTAGTACTCTACCCGAGGCCCAGATAAGTATATACACACATACATACATAACTTCAGGCCTGTATCTCTGGTAGAATACCAGATGCTATAAAACCATCTGATGTCACGTTTGACTTTGGAGGTATTATAATGATGGAAAAAGACTATTGCGATGACAGGGGGTCTGCCTATCGCTCACAAAAACGCCAATAAAACCTCAGTCCCTTAACTGACTTTCACAGTATGCCGGGAAGAGAATCAGCTGGCACATCACTTCCATGCTGGACTGGGAGTGAAAGAAAAACAAAGAATAAGTATATAGGGTCCTCCTATAAAAGTCAATTATATTTCAATAGCAGATAAAGAATAATGAGTGGGTCTAAATGACGGAAGAAAAAATTTTTTTCCAATATTTTTCATTACTTAAAATTCCAATTTTTTTCGAATTGACCATTTAAGATTAATCTTTTGTTTATGACTACACAGCAAGTAATGAAAACGTTTCCGTCTAATTGAATGTAGTCATAAAATTTAGATCAAACTTTTTACTCAATAATAAGATTTTTTATTTCGTTGTCGTGGCGCTGTGGTTACTATGCATATCAGGCGATATCGCAAGTTAAGCGCGCTCGGTGCGGTCGGTAACAGGATGGGTGACCGCCGACCATTCATTTCTCACGACGACTTCTGTGCTTCGGAGGGCACGTTTAGCAGTCGGTCCCGGGTGCTGTATACTTGTATACAGTAGTCGTTAGGGTTTGTCAGAACCCACTTTGGCGCCCTGAAAATACTGACATCCACCACCCAGCACTGAGCCAGCTTGGTGGATTATGGCCCATACCTCCTCGTCACCCAGGGGAGAGACTCATGCCCTGCAGTGAGCTCATTACAAAGAGTTGTGATGATGATAATGATGAAACTAAGTATTAAGATTTGTTATGTGCAGTGGATAAATACATTTTTGTTCATTCACTCGTTCATTTTACCTATTATTATTCGTCTATTCGTCTGCCTGCAATAGTTGTGGGTGTTTGATAACGACAAAGTATTGTCTTTCCAAACATACACTTTGAACACTTATTTAAAAAAGTCTGATATAAAATACTGGAAGCGGTTATAATAAGTCTTATTTAAAGTATGTTTTTAAGCAATAGACTAAGTAATGATGGATAAATACAGATTCTAATAAAGCGCAAAGTAGTTTTTACATTTTACTCACTCATACACATTAAAATTTAATCTCTGATAGGCTTGCAGTTACACATTTTCTCTTATATTAACTACTAAGTCAAATTAACTTTATTCTCAAAATAATGTGTATTTTATAAAAAAATAAAATATAAAAATAACTTATGTGTAATAAACCTATCTGACTAAGTATTAAAGCAATATTTCGCAATTATAATATTAGTAGGATATTTACTGCTTACGTGCCTATTATATGTTGCTTATCTATCATCACTCTAGAATAACAACATCATCAGCCGGACCAGCCCACTCCTGAACATAGGCTTCTCCCATATTTCTCCACACTGTTCGGTTCTGCCCTGCCAACACTCAGCGTTTACCGGCGACCTTACCCGCCTAAAGGGAGTAATTTATTCCTTATATGTTTTTATATTCCCTCTTAGTTTGCTACATGGTATCCCATATCACAAGCTCTGCTTGGTTTGGGACCATTTAGTGGATGTGATTAGGTGGGAATTTTATTATTTATTTATTTTATTAATATTTATTCGCCATAGACTTGCCTACACTCCTTCTCTGGAATGTAATTTTAATTAAATTTCTTTCCACATTGCATTATTATTTTACAACGTTAAAAACCAAAGTCACTTCCAGTAGTTTAATTCATTGTAACAGACAACTGTACGATTTAGTCCTAAGCATTTTGAACAATAGGTGATTACTTGTAACGAGTTGAAGCCTAAGGAGACATATTTTTGTTATTGTACTATTGGGCGTTTGCGCAAAGAATTACTAATAAATATATATTTATTATTTTTATTAACACGGCGCCATCTGGACATAACTAGGTCAAAACAGATTTACAAACTTATGCAATTCTTTTGTAATACATACATCCTGATCATACATTTAATTCCTGTTCAGGGTCGTATAACCACCCAAGCGTGTCATAAAATGCGACTAATCCGAGTGATAAGATATGAAATCTGCCGCCACATATCACCGTCCAGATGATGGTATGTTTCTAAGCCTGTGTGTTATCATCTTAAGCCTCATCTTCACTTACAATGAGGTTAGAATGAGGTTAAAATCGGGTATAGGTGGCGACTGACTAGTAACATTTCGTCGTAACGTAACGTTACATTACGATGAAAGGCCACCTCTGACTTATTTTGATCTGTCAAATGAAAAATGTGTCTTCAAAATCGATTCATAACTGACCAATTAATCAAGTAACAAACATACACAAGATTTGATTACCTCTTCTTTTTGGAAGTCGGTTGAAAAGAACGTGTGCAGCGACGGACCGTGCTCGCGACGAAATACGGAAAAAATCTTTCTCAGGATGCCCGTATTGAGCGCAGGCAACGAGCGCTGGATATTACATTACTAGTTCCATTACAGCAATTTATACGCACCATAACGTAACAAGCTCGCCGCGAATGTAACGATACGACGAAATTTTCAGGTCAATCTCCACCTAAAGATAACCTTTGCAAAACAACATGTTCATACCAAAACATTATAATTAGTAAAAGTTTTTTGGTTCATGCACACAAATCGTTGCATTGTAAGGGGATTGAAACTGTGACTACTGACTTAGGAGCTTGATAGTGTTACCATGACACCAAAACAGCCATAGTTATTTGCAAACTGTACAAGCGCATAAGAGCAGATATAGCAATAACATTGAACGACAGTGAAAGAAGATAGTGAGATAATATTCCTTTGTAGGAAGTATCTAATTCTGGTCCAAATTGTTTAATTGTGTTATAATTATTGGAAGATTCAGAAACTTTGTAATCCGATTAAGGATATGTGGGTATTATATCCTGGAGACACACGATCAATATATTACGTAGTACCCCTATATTTTGCAATTTTTGTTTGGGAATATGGATAATGTATTTGTAAGAAAAAAATACATTATCTATGTTCAAATACAAAGTGTCTTAGCATGTAGTTATAAAACTTTAGGAGCTGTAAATATAAACTATTTCATCGAAGGAAATACCCCAAAGGTCAGCACTAAAACCACAACAGTCTTTTTTTTCAGACAAAGCCCGCGTTTGACCTCATCTTCACTTGATGGTAAGTCAAGATGAGGCCGAAGATGAAAGCACACGGGTTTAGGAAAGCACTGGCTCTTCATAAAATATTGCAGAACATATCACCGGAACATATCACCGCCGGAGCGGTAATATTTGGAGGCAAATATTATACGAAAGGTGGTCGCTAGCCAGTCGGACCCTGACGGGATCCTACCGCCAAGCGGGGGTCACTCGGATTAGTCGCATTTGACGACACGCTTATTCAGGGCAGTAGGACACGGATGACTTTTAAGTGACTTGTATTTAAACTTTTTTACTTTCTCAAAATGCTTCTAAATCATCATCATCATCACAACTCTTTGTAATGAGCCCACTGCAGGGCATGAGTCTCTCCCCTGGGTGAAGAGGAGGTATAGACCATAATCCACCAAGCTGGCCCAGTGCTGGGTGGTGGATGCCAGAATTTAAAGGGCGCCAACATGGCTTCTGACAAACCCTAACGACTACTGTTTATTATGCAGCACCCGGGACCGACTGCTTAACATGCCCTCCAAAGCACGGAAGTCGACGTGAGAAATGAATGGTCGGCGGTCACCCATCCAGGTACCGACCCCGCCGAACTTTGCTTAACCTGTAATATCGTGTGACACACACAGTAACCACGTCGCCACGACGACTTCTTTATAAGCTCTTCTATACATATGTTAAACCCCGGCGGCGGCGGCTTAAATATGTTCTACGCCTTATAAATTTGATGTTGGAGTAATTTCAAAGGGAAATAATATACTTAAAGTCAGGAACTTATAACACAAAAAAAAACACCTTTATGATTTAAACTTAAACAGTATTCAACCGGATTTATCGCGTACAATTTATATTTTAACTTAAGTCCTTCACGAGCGACCGACTTAAGACAATACCTCACTTCTATGATTGTTGTTAAACGAAGGTTTACACTGGATTTCTATAGGAACGTACTTATTAAATCTTAATTTTTAACCCAACCATGGCAACTATGAGCGTTGCATTTGACTGTTTACAAACATGTACTTTGATTTGAGATTCCATACAGAAATCCATTATTAGTCATCGGTATTCAACCTTCCTTTTGCACATCTGCCCTTATCAAGCACTCATATGTCCCAAGTACCATATCTTATATCACCCATCTAACTAAACGTTACGTAGTTGACAAATATTTCATGAATGGTTATTGTCGTTGCAACGGTCATTGAGTAGCCAAGTAGCGTAAAATTCTGGGCCCGAGTACCGTGTTTTTTTATTTAATAAATTATATTTTTTTTTCATTTGACGTAAGGTGTGTGACATCTGTCATTTAAAAAAAATATGAATCTATCGGCTGCCATAACGGTTATAAAAGTATAATATATAAATGTAGATTTGTTTGGTGCTTACATTATAAAAGGTAGTTTTATGTTAAGGTAGTCAGCTTCTATGCTGGACTGGGAGCGAAAGAAAAACATAGAATGTGCCAGCTGCTTCTCTTCCCGGGCATACTGTAAAAGTCAGTTAAGGGACCGAGGTGTTATGGGAGGCTTTTTTGTGGGCGATAGGCTGACCCCCTGTCACTGCAATAGTCTCTCTTCACTATTATAATGCCTCCTAATTTGTCAAACGTGACATCAGATGGTTTTATTACCTCTGGTGTTCTGCCTACCCCATACGGGATACAGGCGTGAAGTTGTGTATGTATGTATATTCGTAAGTCCAAGTTTGTAAGTATGTATGATTGACGTGCAAACGTTCGACCAAATATCATGAAATTTTCCCTGGAATAACACACATCCTGAAGAATGTCACGCGGATAAAACCATGTGACGCAACTTAAATATACAGGGTGACTGGTGGGTCACTGAAATTCGAGGACGTGATAGTTTGAGATCATACATGGAGAGATAAAATATAATAAAAAATAAATATTGATTATTTACTGACTAAACTTAACCGAAAGTTAAGAATTGGCAACGATCCGCGTGTCAGGTCAGGTCTCGTGCCGTGATTGACTAAGGCGTAAGTAAAGTAAATGGTAACAAAATTTTATTTATTTGTGTTGATTCTAGTGAGCAATTAAGTACCTAATTTTATTACATAATTATAACTAGAATCGAGTACTGATTGCTCTCCTTCAGTATCTTATTAATATTAGGTTAAATTATCATTTTATTTTTACTTAAATTGTTAAATTTAGTTCACTAAGACAGGATTCACTTTTTCATACCTTTTTTGTTGTCATCTTTTTTTTATTACAATGTAATTGTTGTGACGCGTGTCTTCTAACGCACTTTTATTATTTATGAAGTAATCATTCGTGGAAACTTGTAAGATGCCTTATGTCATTCTACCACACTATTAAAAAATTGTAATATAGCAGTAAGTTTTCCTAATAGAATAAAATAAACATACATACATACATACATAACTTCACGCCTGTATCCCTTATGGTATAGGCAGAACATCAGAGGTTATAAGACCAACTGATGTCACGTTTGACTAATGAGGTATTATAATGATTGCGAGAGGCTATTGCAGTGACAGGGGGTCAGCCTATCGCCCACAAAAATGCCAATAAAACTTCTGTCCCTTAACCGACTTTTACAGTATGCCCGGGAAGAGAAGCAGCTGGCACATTCTATGTTTTTCTTTCACTCCCAGTCCAGCATGGAAGTAATAAAATAATAAAATAAAATAAAATCTAAAATTTGTCACCAGCCACCCTTTATAAATAGGTACTGCCTTTCAACTAGAAGTTCATGCGAGAACTGTGGAACAGAAAATACGTTAACTATACAATACAGCAAGAAGCTCTTTTGTTAGAAAGAGCCCGTTAAGTGTTGCCTACCTTCCTTGATTAATTACAGCCTTGAACAAATAAAGCTTTGGTTCGGCAATACATTAATATGAATCCTGCTATCTGGGTATATTTGACGAAAATTTTTAATTGCTAAAATAACGCTACTCTCTATAGAAAATTTCTTCCATGCTGGACTGGGACTGAAAGAAAACATAGAATGTGCCAGCTGCTTCTCTTCCCGGGCATTACGTAAAAGTCAGTTAAGGGACAGAGGTTAAATTGACAGTTTTGCGGGCGATAGGCTGACCCCCTGTCACTGCAATATTCTCTCTCCATCATTATAATGCCTCTAAATTTGTCAAACGAGACCTCAGATGTTTTCATAGCCTCTGGTGTTCTGCTTACCCCGTAAGGGATACAGGAGTGAAGTTATGTATGTATGTATTTCTCTATAGAAGTATTCCAGTAGGCTGCTTAATTATTGTTTCACGATTGGCTTGCAAGTCTTCTTTACATATTGGCATGTTCTAAATATCTTTTTATAATATCTCTTGTCATTTGTTTCTACTGTATTCTTCAGAAGGGTAGAATATGGCCACATCAACTATTTATTGTTATGTAACATCTACTGTATTGCCTGTATTCGTGCAAATAAATTATCTGAAATTTAGAAGAGAGAAGGTTCGAAATACTCGTAGCTATTATCTTATTTGTATCTACCCACATGCCTATAGCTAGTGCCTACAGATACAGACCTAAAGAAAATGATTAACTGCATAGGGTCGGCGTAGAATAGTTCTACCACACATCCATAAAGTAAAAGGCTACTTATCCAGTGAACCCCGCTTGGAGGTGGGATCCGGGTCTGCCTAGCTGGCGACCACCCTTCCTACAAAATTTGCCAAACGCAGACAGAACTTCCATCCCTATATAGTGGATTTAACAAGAAGTCGAACAAAACGCTTCGATAGTTCCTTTTTGGTACGGATTGCCAAGGTGTGGAACAATCTGCCTGCGACTGTTTTTCCTGACCACTACAGTCCTAGAACTTTTAAGTGTCGAGTGAATAGGTTTCTTGTGGATGGACATGTCTTCATGCTCACTTTCCATCAGATGGCATGGAAGACAAACGTTCTATCCTTACAATATAAAAAAATAGCCCACTGCAGGGCATGAGTCTCTACCATAAGTTACGAGGAGGTATATGCCATAAACCACCAAGCTGGCGCAGTGCTGGGTGGAGGATGTCAGTATTTTCAGGGCGCCAAAATGGCTTTTAACAAAGCCTAACGACTACAGTTCATTCCAAACCTTGGCGACCCGAATCAAAAAGGTACTGTCATAGCGCTTAGTTCTACTTTTTGAAATATCAACCAGATACGGATGGAAGATCTGTGTTCCTCTAGTCATCATCATCACAACTCTTAGTAATGGAGGTGATTTGAATGAGAAGGTGTAGGTCATAATCCACCAAAGTGGTCCAGTGCTGGTTGGTGGATGTAAGAATTTTCAGGACGCCGAAACGGCTTCTGACAAACCCTAACGACTACTGTATAAAATTATACAGCACCCGGGACCAACTGCTTGACGGGCCCTCCGAAGCGCGGAAGTCGCCGTCAGAAATGAACGGTCAGCGGTCACCCATCCAAGTACCGACCGCGCCGAACGTTGCTTAACCTGTGATATCGTATGACACACACAGTAAACACGGCGGCCACGACGAATTCTTCCTTCATTAGTTTGGTGATGATGTATTCCGGCAATATTTTATTGATTGTCAGTTAGGTCCTTAGCCTGAATGCTGTATCTTTGACCTCACCTTCACTTACCATCAGGAGACATTGAGGTCAAAAGCGGGCTTAATCTCTAATGAAAAAAAGACATTTTCCTTTACTTTAAGACTGTAAGTAAGTATGTATATTTATTAAGCCCCAGCCAGACTGTTGAAAACCAATGCTTCCAACCAAGGTTAAGGAGGTTTAAGTTGTTGACAACCAATTCCGAGTCATACACACTGTTACAAACGGTGGTTGCCAACAAGGAGACAAACAAGAACACAAGCCAAGGTCACGCTAAGCCACGCCCCAAATCGTCAGTGCGCTTTATTCTCTCGCGTTGGCAACATCTTCGCGATGGCAGTTTTATATGCAATTGAGGATATAAAGAAGGAAAGGTTGGAACGCAGACTAAAAAGCTATTATAGTTACAAAGTAAAATATACAATAAAAAGCGTACACACTGTCCTAAACACAGACATACATCTACATGAATAACGCAAATGCATGTTCTTTGCGTGTCCGAACCCCAACCAAGCGTCAAGGTTGGTCGCATCTAGATTTAATCCGCGTGTTTGTATGTCTGTTAGAAAATCGAGTCCACAATATCAATATCGTGTTTAATAATCGATTACTTCGGCGGCATCGGTGTCTCTGAATCTTTTTGTATTTCCCAGTAATAAATATCAGCTCTGACGTCACAATAGGTCTTTAGAAAGTCAGCACGTTTGGTTCCAATATAAGTCGTGGCACTTGTGTTGTCTATGTAGATGTATGTCTGTGTTTCTAAACACCGCCGTTTACAACCCGCCAAGGTCATGTAATTTGGTTGTCAACAGCCGTCTTCACTGTTGTAAGCACGTTGTAAACTAGCAAGGTCACCTTGGTTTGATGTTTTGTTTCCAATGGGGTCTTACTTTCTCTGTATTAAACTTTAAACTTTTTGGCTTATAATACGGCGAGACTATAAAAACATCCACAATTTGTATTTCTATAGAATTTATTACGGAGAATTTTGAATAGTAAGCAGGTAGATGTACCCTCTTTTATGAATTTCATTGTAAATTTTCAAAGATACTTTTTGTAAACAAACTTTTTTTTAAAGTTTTAAGCTTACAATCAAGTTTTCAAAAGAAGGTTTTATTCGTACAGTCATAGATTACTTTAATAATAACAGGTTAATATGATAACAGGTTTTATTACGTAGGTATTAAGATTGGTTTTTAAATATACTAAGGTAAATTTAAACCATCCATCCTGTTGAAAGGGCAAAATGGTGATAGCTCTTCTCTTCATCCCGCCGCCGGTTCACCGCTGTTTGCATATTATCTGCCGTCAAATATCAAACTTTCTACTAAACTGCTTTTGGTAAGAGATCCAGCCTCAACTCTTGACCTCTATGTTAATCTCATCTTAATCATCAGGTGAGCTGGAGCCTGCGGGTTTATTCAACGTCAAAAGTGACATTTTGATTGATTGGATTGGATGGGGTAACATTTTCTGCCTCAGACGTCAGTGATCGAGGGTTCAATTGCCGTACGGAGCAAGAAAAAAAAATGATCCGGGTCTGGGCGTTTAGCTATACAGGGTGAGTGGTGACCAATTTTAGATACAGAGCACTCTGAACTCGATTTTGATCATAATTATGTAATAAAAGTAGGTATTGAATTTTTCACCAGAAATCCCTATGAATAAATAAAGAGACCTTACTTACTACACTTTTCCCGACGCGCTGCCTCAGTTAACACGCACACAGCAGTGTTCCCGCCACACGCACACCGCCACCCGCTAAGTATCTATTGCATTACGCTTATGTAATCATGCGATGTGAATTCTTTTACTTTCGGTTAAGTTTACGCTGTAAATAATTCATATTTATTTTATTTTTATCTTCATGTATGAATCTCAAACTATCGCGTCCTGGAATTTCGAAATTGACCCACCAGTCTTCCTGTATATGTATTTATATTCTAGGTTCCCCTTAGTTCGCTACATGGTATCCCATGTCACAAGCTCTGCTATGTAGTTGGTGTGAGGATTTTTATTTTATTTATATGGTTTTTATCATAATCATGAAAAAAAAATCATTCCATTGTCCAAGTCTACGATCCGGCGATAATATACATACCATTTCTTCTGACTCTCCTATTTATTTTGTAGATATGGTAGCAGAGACAGTAAAATGGTTCTTCCTTAATTGAATATGCTTCGGATTTTAAAAAAACGCTGCAAAAGCGAGAACTCTAAAAAGGTCACAGACTAAAAAGTTTGTAGTAAAATGAGGTTTTAATTTAAAGAAACAAAAGGAGGTTGAAACCTACTTTCGAAAAAGTGATACCAAACCCATACCGGTGGTAATGATAGATTATTTGGTATTCTATTATTTTAGCTGCATTAACAATAGTTCGTGATACTGTTGGTGAAGTGGGCTGACCGGTACTTACCTATGTTATTATAGAGCTATGTACTTTTAGAGAGGTCGCGTTTATGAAAATATTGATATTGTTATCTGTTGATTCAATTTTGCCAATTTATTCATTTTAACACTTTCGATTTACGTGTGAAATTTTAAAACTGAAAGTATTTAAATGCAATAAGCACAACCAGAACCTATGTCCTTCTGTGGACGTCTCCTGGCTGATGATTGAATAACTAGTGATCTAGAAAGTGCATTTTTTAAACGCATCGTTGTGTGTGGTACATATAATTGCACCATTAAAGTTCATGTATATTCTTAAAAAAAGCAAATAGGTACTTAAACCTTAATTTAGAATGTCAAATTGTTGAAAAAAATATATTAATTGCAAACAAGGACTTTTTTTATCTGTGAATTAAATATTTTTTTTAAATCATCATGATTTTTTGCTTTATACTGAAAAGTACTTCCAACTTATTTAATAGAACATACGAAAATATCTTATATGAAAGCATAATCATGTAACTGTATTAAATTTTACATTATGGCCTGCAATTTTAAATTTATTTTTAGCCAAACACCTTATTATTTTCGAGCATAATACTTTCACGAACTAACAGATCATTCGTAACTCTACATTCAAACCGTAGAGCCGAACGCCGCGGGTGAAGTTTTTGTGACTGATTCGAGATCTTTTTATTATTGGTTAGTGTATCGTCGTATGTTTTTATTGTGTCTTTAAATTGCCGCAAATGAATGAGTTTTCGATACCAATAATTTTGTATTTGGAATGCTGTGACTTCTGAAGATAGTTGAGTTGGTTTAGTAGCTTCAGGGCTAGGATTTGATGGTTATTTATCATTTTCAACCGACTTCCAAAAGGAGGAGGTTCTCGATTCGTGTGTATGTCTTTTTTATTTTATTTTCTGTAGCTTTGTTACACGATTGGACAATAATTATGGTTCGATGTTAAATATTTTTGTTTCATATGATAGAGGATGGTTCAGAGTTGATCCCATATATGTAAATTTCATCGAAAACGATTCAGTACTTTTCGATAAATTTTGATTCTTTAAAAAAATATGTATGAATCGGTGCATATTTGAAGACCTTATACTTCAGCCAAAGTTTTGACGTCAAATCGGTTTTTTTAATACTCTGCATTCATTGATTTATTATTTTACTAGTATTTTTCTCTTGTGTTTTTTTGGTAAATCTTAGTATTGTAAGAAAATGAAGATAAACAGTAATTTTAATCCTTAACCATTTGAGAAGATTAGCGTAAAAGTTACATACTTCTATCCATCCATATTCACAAACTCTCACGTTTGTTATATTAGTTGGTATATAATATATAAATAAATAGTACTAATTATTAGATACGTGGTTGAGGTCACATGAGATAATATTCAAATAAAAATAATAAATATTTCTGACACTCACACAACATTATCTAGCCCAAATTAAGTTTCTTAAGGAACTTGTGTTATGGATACTAGATAACTGATATACTTAAGAAATATATAAACATACATATTGAATAAATACATATTTTAATTAGAATTAATTTAAATAATAAAAATATAAACATCCATGACTTGACGACTAATATCTGTGTTCATCACACAAATATCCGCCGCCGCCGGGATTCGAACCCAGGACCTCTGGCATAGAAGGCAATGTATGTTACCACTATACCAGCCGGTCGTAAATTATACACCTTTATAACAAAATTAACTATCTTCTCTGGAGTATCTATCTTACACCTCGATGTTTCATGCTCCTGACGATGGTCAAGAACGAAAACATATGGAATACTAGCTGTTCCACGCGGTTTTACCCGCGCGATTTCGAATCCAGCGGGAATATTGGGATAAAAATAGCCTATGTGCTCCAGACAATACACTAACACTATGCCAAATTTCATTCAAATCCGTTGAGCCGTTCAGCCGTGATTGAGGTACAAACATCCATACATCCAACCATCAATCCATCTAAACTTCACATTTATAATATATATATTTATACGTTTAAGTTTGGGGACGTGACTGTAATTTTTGGGTAGGCATGTAATCAAAAAATACAAAACTGTGATCATACTTAATTTAAAAATTTACGCGAATAAACTACAGGCAAATAACCCTTTGACTGTTAGTCTACTAGACGAACTACTACTGAAATCGTCGTGGCGCAGTGGTTACTGTGTGTATCATCATACGATATCAAAGATTAAGCAACGTTCGGCGCGGTCGGTACTTGGATGGGTGACCGCCGACCATTCATTTCTCACGACGACTTCCGTGCTTCGGAGGGCACGGTATAAGAAGCCAATAAGAAGCCAATAAGTGGGCTCATTACAAAGAGTTGTGATGATGATGACTAGACGAACACAGAACTTCCATCCGTATGTGGTTGATATTCCAAAAAGTCGGACTAAGCGCTATGATGGTATCTTTTTGATTCTGGTCGCCAAGGTTTGGAAGGAACTGCCTGCGTCCATTTGCCCTGACGACTATAGTATACTTTTACATACATACATAACTTCACGCCTGTATCCCGTGTGGGGTAGGCAGAACACCAGAGGTAATAAAACCATCTGATGTCACGTTTGACAAATTTGGAGGCATTATAATAGTGAAGAGAGACTATTGCAGTGACAGGGGGTCAGCCTATCGCCCACAAAAAAGCCTCCCATAACACCACGGTCTCTTAACTGACTTTTACAGTATGCCCGGGAAGAGGAGCAGCTGGCACATTCTATGTTTTACTTTCGCTCCCAGTCCAGCATAGAAGCAGCAGTATACTTTTAAGCGTCGAGTATTCTCGTGGATGGACCTGTATCATCTTTATCCTCATGAGCACTTACCATCAGGTGTCATTAAAGATAATAGTCCCATCCTTACTTTAAATAAATAAAACAGGTGGGATAAAGGTCAAACGTAGGCTTAAAACAAAAACGTCTAAACACAAAATAATGAATTCTGAGAACCTATCTTAATAACCAAAATAATTAGTTTTAATCATTTGAAGGTTTAAGATAAACAAGTCTTAAGCCCTTTCTTATCAAGATGAGCCACCATCTTTGTAAATAAGATCTATTAGTGTCGGTACATTAATTTCAAATACCTTTACAAGATTAATCTTAAATGAAATGTTTAGTAAATTTTGGCAAAGTAATTTTGAATAGATGAAAAGCATATTTGATAATATTGTATTTGAGATATTTAACTTTAAGTTGATTAATAGGTTTAATTAATATTATTTAGATATTTGAGTAAACAAGTTGTTTTTGAATTGATGTTCAAAAATTATTACTAAGTATACTAGCTTTTTTTGCGGCTTCTTTTGCATGTGTCACACAAAATAGAAAGCAAGTTTTAGGTTTTACTATTTCAGTAAGTACAAGTTTACCTATTTGTAAAATAAGCATGTCTATAGTGCAAGAGTAACAAACTTCAATACATCCATTAGCTTTCACAAACTTTCAGGATTGTTATAGAAAGAGAAAATGTACATTTTAACATATGCATAAAACTGTTCCGTTACTGACTGGGTGACTGACAGACAACGTACAGCTGCAACTACTGGGCGTAGAGAGCTGAAATTTGGAACATTCATTCCTTAAGAGGTGCACTGAGGAAGGAATTTCCAAAATTCCCACGGGAACTGGAAATGTTGGACTTTTATACATACATACATACATACAAACATAACGTCACGCCTGTATCCCTTATGGGGTAGGCAGGACACCAAAGGTTACAAGACCATCTGATATCACGTTTGACAAATTTGGAGGTATTATAAAGATGGAGAGAGACTATTGTAGTGACAGGGGGTCAGCCTATCGCCCACAAAAACGCCGTTAAAACCTCTGTCCCTTAACTGCACCAATTACATAGCCCCAAAGTGAGCATAGCTTGTGATATGGGCTACCATGTAGACAACTAGGGTGGAACCTAGAATATAAATGCATAAATAGATAAACACCCGATTATCTATTAGATTAGCCGTCAAGTCATGGATGGTTTATATGTTTATTTAATTTTATTCTAATAAAAATATGTATTTATTCAATAGGTATGTTTATACATTTTTTAATCTATCATGGTTCATGAGATAGAGTCTGGTGACAGACGGACTGCGAAGTCATTGTATGAGGGTCTTGTTTCAGTATGGAAACCCTTTGAGTACGGAACCCTAATAACTTTACAACAGTTTACTTGTCTTTCTTTTACATTTGACATCCTAGTTTAAGTTCACGTAGTTTTAATTCTATATGTTGGATTAACCCCCAACAGTAATACTTATTATCTATACAGTATTTCAACTTCATACCAACGGACGAATTGTGAGCTATACCTACCTATCAGTCACGACTGTTTTGATTGAAATTTACATTAAAATGCGGATTTTTCATGCTTTAAAATTTAATAATAAATCGTTTCGCACGTCTCATTAGAGGCGTGAGTATTTTTCGGTCGCTTATTTATAACATCGATTTGTTATACAAACGTAAACATGGTTTTTGGACACAAAACGCATTTTTGTTAAACACTTCCTATTCAATTCACAAAGTATTTTTTTTATATAAAAACCTTTTATTTAAAATAAAAAACTAAATAGAAGTAAACGTAAAGTAGGCAAAATGTAATTAAAATGCTAAAGTTGGGCTGCATCGCATGTGAACGTGACGCGGCACGCTGTAGGCTTTTACTTCAAAGATGCGGCCGAGTTGCAAGACTTTATACATATAACTTCACGCCTGTATCCCTTATGGGGTAGGCAGAACACCAGAGGTCATGAGACTTTCTGATGTCACGTTTGACAAAGGAGGTATTATAATGATGGAGAGAGTCTATTGCAGTGACAGGGGGTCAGCTTATCGCCCACAAAAACGCCAATAAAACCTCTGTCCCTTAACTGACTTTTACAGTATGCCCGGGATGAGAAGCAGCTGATACATTCTACGTTTTTCTTTCGCTCCCAGTCCAGCATGGAAGATTTTATACAAGACTTTATACTCGTAGATAATATAACCATGCTATTAATTTTATCTAGAATTTTCACATTTTATCATTGAAATTTTAATATAAATTTTCACACAAAAAAAACCCTAGACAATCACACCAACTACATGGCCTCAAAGTAAGCAAAGCTTGTGTTATGAACTGGGAGGACCCTAGAATATGTAGATGTGACATGTGTAGATTCACACCCAGACCCAGAACTTAAATTTTTTCCTGTTCTGTTCGGGAATCGAACCAGCAACCTCACGATTGGCGCAGTAGCGTCTAGACCACTGCATCACGGAGACCGTTTCCACATTTCGTTGATTTTTCGAATGCGCAAATTTTAATACAATAGCTCATAATTCCAAACAACTAGTTTACTATTTTCAATGCGAATAGGTAATAGATAGTTCGTCCCAACGTCCTTTGTTGATTTTGCCGACCCTACTTAATGTGCGCTATTATTGGTAATCAGTCAATATACATGGGTGAATCAATACCGGATGACCCAGTTTCTAGATTTGACAGGTACGATCCTCAGCAATTACGGGTTATAATTATTTTGCTAACGGTACTTAATTTTTATGAAAAATTATATTTTTCATTTAGATGATGTCTTATTTGAGAAATTTTCTAATACATAAATGAATAATTATTTTAAACTGACGCGATTATTTTCACTATTATTATTATGATCCGCGATCATGGTGCTTTTAACAGCATAGAAATATCGGACGCGCGAAATTAAAATCGAAAATCGTGGTAGGTACATAAATGAAGTTTATTATAATTTCCGCTTAACGATTTTCTTTGAAGGAAAATAAATGGAAACTGAAAATAATGCATTAATACAATTATTTACGTACCCATTTTCCTATGTGAACAACAAACGCGATACGACAATATAACATGTAAGATGTTGTGTATAGCAGGTGTAACACGTTGTTACACCTGCTATATACAACAAGCTATATAAAAGATGTATACAACAGTTAATTTTCATTCTTAAATCTGTAGAAATGCTGTATAAGCGCTTATACAGACCTTTACAGAAAGCAAAACTAACGCGGAAAAAAACGAAAATAAAATTAATAATAATAAAAAAAATAACAAAAAATAAAATATTATATATTTTTTTACAGTTATAAATACATATATTATAAAACGATAAATCACGGTGCGATTATCTGTTTGACTGAACATGACAATGCTTTTCTAACTTTTTTATTCCATGCGTGTAGAACGATTTGTCTTTGGCTTCAAAATGTGGCTCTGTTGCTGCGATAACTTCACTTTATGGGGTAGGCAGAACACCAGAGGTTGTAAAACCATTTTGACAAATAAGGCCTCCCATGACCGCATGGCGTTCTGGATCCAGCTCGCTCCCATCGACGAAATTCTGGCTTTTGGCGCCGCAATCAACGCTCTCAACAGCCATGAGGGTTTCAACGGTGCTCTTCTTAACTTAGCCAAGTTCACTCCCCTTATTAGGAAACTCCAGCCAGCCAAACATTTCTAAACGTTTCCAGCCTTCCTATCTTAGAGTAAGTCTCGTCACTCTAGATAATCTCTTAGTATCAGCTTTGTCATTTTAGCTTTCAGCTCATCCAATGCGGGCAACCAGGGTGCCGCTCGCTGCGCAGCCTCTATCTACCGATTGTCTGTCGCTCCGATAGTGATCAATGGTATTTTTCAAGACGGATCAAGAAAGGGGCATGTTTGGTGGGTATACCTACTCAGGAAACTGAGGAGTCTTATGGCCGCGATAGCATATACCTGTACCTATACCTGTTAGCCTCCGGGGCTAGCAATACTTTTGAATACCTTTTTGTCCGTGTTCCCCCTCCCCTACTACTAGAGCTTGCTTTAGTGAGTGCCAAATCTTTTCCTAGCCGGAAAAAAAAAGTTTGACAAATTTGGAGGCATTATAATGGTTGAGAAAGGCTATTGCAGTGACAGGGGGTCAGCGTATCGCCCACAAACCTCTGTCCCTTAACTGATTCTAACAGTATGCTCGGGAAGAGAAGCAGCTGGCAACTTCTATATTTTTCTTTGCTCCCAGTCCAGCATGGAAGAATTTGTATCAATTGATTACGTTTCACGATGTTGGAAAAAAAAATATGCCAAATTCTGTTACTCATGCAAAGCCAGGCGCTTCACTAGTATAATATTATAGATAAGCAGATGTTAAACTATTTTATTTGTCCACCATTATTAACTTTGTTAAAAAAAACTGTATCTAAAGCGTGATAGAGCACGTTTGTGAAGTTGGCTATCTATTAATAAAAATGTTAATATAAAAACGTTGTTTATTTAATGTTTACTCATGATGAAGGTACTATGAATGGCTGATTAAAATTCTATTTTTGTTTTTGACAACTACTTTTTTATATGTGACTTCACCCGAAACCCTTGTGGGGTCGGTTCAGAATAGCCCCTGGAGAAGCATGAATTTCGACTAATTATTTACTACGAGAAGTCGTCGTGGCGCCGCGGTTACTGTGTGTATCAAACGATATCACAGGTTAAGCAACGTTCGGCGCGTTCGGTACTTGGATGGGTGACCGCCGACCGTTCATTTCTCACGGCGACTTCCGTGCTTCGGAGGGCACGTTAAGCAGTCGGTCCCGGGTGCTGTATACTTGTATACAGTAGTCGTTAGGGTTTGTTAGAAGCCATTACGGCGCCCTGAAAATTCTGACATCCACCACCCAGCACTGGGCCAGCTTGGTGGATTATGGCCTAAAACCTCCTCGTCACCCAGGGGAGAGACTCATAGCCCTGCAGTGGGCTCATTACAAAGAGTTGTGGTGGTGATGATTTACTACGAAAAGCTAATTGTATTTCTACTTTCATTTTGAAAACTAATTATGTGTGAAGATGAGGTTGAAGGGTCGGGGTCTGTAAAGATACTAAAACGTCGAGTTAAAATGTCAAACATAATAGGTACGCGACAAATTTGGTTCAAATGTGTTTTATTTGATACTTGCTTACCGTAACAGTAGTGTCTTTAATTTTTTTTATTAAAATAACTTTTTTGTGATAAATTTCATTTTATTTTTACTTATTCCAAATTAGGTTAGGTTAGGTTATGTATATTTTTATTGACAATAGCTGTAGGTACTCGCGACTTGTACCCGGCATGCCCACAAGCTGCGCGCAGTACTGGACAGTACTTGGACATTTTAACATTACTTAATTTTTTTTAAATAAAAGATTTTTCTGGAATAAACGTAGCCTAAGTTACTCCCTATTATATAAGTACTACTCAAAACAAAATAGGGGCCACCTCGTTTTCTTTCACAAAAAACGATTGTATTACAATTTAAACTTTATTTTAAGCTAGTTTAAGAATCTTTGCATAAAATTTATATGTTTATGTATTCTCAACATTATTCTGAACAAGGTTTTTAAATCTTTACCCCATTCACAATTTCTTATTTACTTGTGTTTAGACTATCATTACGAACGTTTCTCGATTTGTTTCACTACTTTTTTGAGTTTTATCATTAGAACTCATTACAATGCCACGTATTTGTTCCATATGAGCATAGAAACAGCTTCTAGAGCACTAGTATTGCTGCAAGAGGGAGAATCTCAACGACCAGCAGCTCTACGCCTAGGTGTATCGCGGCGAGCTATCCGAAATGTTTGGGCTCGCAACCAGGACACTGGTAAAGTTGTTAGAAGACGTGGATCAGGAAGAACCCGGGCCACAACCACTAAAGACGATCAATACGTTCGTTTAACTGCCCGTCTAGAGCGTACCGTTACTGCTCGTGCTTAACAAAACCGACTACAGCAAGCCACTGGTACAAGAATAAGTTATCAAACGATCCTCAACAGACTCAATGAAGATGGGCAAAGATCCAGAACAAGTTGTAAATAGGGTAATTTTAACTTGATTTCTTTATGTCTTCCCGCTTGTTCCAAACTTTGTTCAGAATAATGTTAAGAATACATAAACATATCAATTTTATGCAAAGACACTTAAAATTAAATTTAAAGTGTCATACAACCTTTTTTTGTGAAAAAAACGAGGTGGCCCCCTATTTTGTTTTGAGTAGTATATTAGCTACCTGCCACATCCATTTCAGGACAGACAGACAAAAATTGTAAAAAAAAAAAATTTTTGTGAATGTACCGTATAAATATTCATATGCACGTAGCAAAAAACGGTTAATTCAATATTAAAAACAGACACTCCAATTTTATTTATATTTACCTACCTATATGTACATATATAGATTTTGGATCCAGGAAATAGCAACACCAAAAAGAGATACCTACTTAACATTTTTCAACTTAACAGAACTAAAAAACCCCGAATAAAACGGATGTTTATTAAGCTTTAAATAAGTTATTACAGTGCGTACTAAATGTTGACGTTTTAATGTTTTAACTGTTAATTTAAACTTCCTTCTTTTAACTATTTAATTAACACTATTCCTTACTTTACAGAAAAGCAAAATATTTATCTCTAACTATGTTTATCTTAGCATTAATTCCCTTACCTTATGAAACTGTTAACATAAACATCTGAATAAACAGTAAAATCAGTTTAACGATCATCTCAAAATAGAGGAATCATAATAAACAAATAATATTTGCAAGCATTCAATGAAAAACAAAATGGCCGATGTATACAAAATTTCAATTTATGCTCACCTACTCTTATTACCAGCCCACTGTTCAGACATTATGAATCATACTCACCTATAAAAGTATCGATATGTATATAGAAATAACCGCCACAAAGATTTTATCGACGTGTTCAAGAACAAAAAAATACAAAATATGGTAGTAACCATAAACGCATTCATTATTTCTTACAACACTCGGTAATATCGACACAGACTATAAAAACAGCAAGCAGGATATTTGAAAAATAACTACCTTTACATATAAAACGACCGCATCTTAATACATCTTTAAATTAGTCGCGCCATAGTCTTGTCATCACTAATTTGATGCTATTAAAAATGAAAGTTCGATAATCCCGTAATCGATACAAAGAAAACACTGCATACTTAATTTGGCGGGGTTATAGTCCGCCATATTGTTCTTTGAAGAATGACCGTGAGCGAGACTTACAAAAAGACGAGACGGCCAAAACAGCGGGATGTCGACTCAGGAGGATGCCATACAACAATCTAAAACATAATGACTGGTAATGGACCATGATAGGGCATAATAAAAAACATTCTCAACCCAAAAACAAAAAAAAGAAACGCATCGATGAGAATTTTAGCGTAAAACGGGGTCCATCATTATAAATAAGCATTTGTTACAGACACATTTTTAATAATTTCAAATTTAGAATTCGCTTTCCGTTTATTGTAATGTGCAGTTTAGCCAGCGGGGATGCCATTTATTTGAAGTTTCAAAACGATTTAAAAATAAGAATGTATCAATTTTGAAATTTGGAACTATATCTTTTTTCTTTTTGATAAGATCGATTGATTGATACGTGTTATTTAAAAAGTATTTATGCAGATTTTGATTTCTACGGATTTCATTCGTATTTAGCATTGTATGTAATTTGGGGATTCAGAAGAGATTTAGCAATGAAAATAAATATACGTTTCTGGAATCAAAGCCTTTCTACTTATTTATCCATTGATTATTTAATTTCAGTTTTGCTTCTGTCTGTCTGACGAAAATAAAACTCAAAAGTAGAGTCCATTTATGTCTCATCAAAACATAAAATATTAAAAACTAACTGTAGGTATATTCAGTTAGTTATTATTATGACTTTCATAAAACAAAGAAATTATGACCTTGAGTCCAGGCCAGTTTTCATAACAACAAATAGTCGATAAATTTTAATATAATTTACGTAAGTAGGTACTTCATATGGCGATGGTTGATGATCCCATTATTATTTTAAGCTGTCATCAAACGCCCAAAAACCGAACTAAGCGATTATAAAGCTCCTTTTTGGTATGATTTTGTATTTGGTATGCCAAGGCTTGGAATGAACTATCTGCGTCAATTTTTCCTGATGAGTATAGGTAGTCCTTGTACTTTTAAGCGTCGAGTGAATAGGTTTCTCGTGGATGAACGTATACCACCTTAGTCTTCATGTTCACTTACCATCAGGTGTCATGGAAGACAAACTTCCCATCTTCACGTTAAGTTTCTGGAAGTCGTCGTGGCGCCGTGGTTAAGAAGTCATCGTGGCGCCGTGGTTAATGTGTGTATCACAGGTTAAGCAACGTTCGGCGCTGTCGGGACTTGAATGGGTGACCTCCGAGCATTCATTTCTCACGACGACTTCCGTACTTCGCAGGGCACGTTAAGCAGTCTTTGTAGTTTCTAGAAGTCGTCGTGTTTAAGAAGTTATCATGGCGCCATAGTTAATGTGTGTATCACAGGTTAAGCAACGTTCGGCGCTGTCGGTACTTGGATGTGTAACCGCTGACCATTCATTGCTCACGACGACTTCCGTACTTCGGAGGGCACTATAAGCGGTCACGGGTGCTGTATACTTGTATACAGTAGTTGTTAAGGTTTGTCAGAAGCCATTTCGGCTACCTGAAAATTCTTGCATCTACCACCCAGCACTGGTCCAGGTTGGTGAATTATGGCCTAAACTCCTCATCATCCAGGGGAAAGACTCATAGCCCTGCAGTGTGCTCATTACAAAGAGTTGTGATGATGATGAATTAGTTTCTTAAGGAACTCGTGTTATGATTACTAGTTAACGAACTTCATAAGGATATTCTCCGCGCCACCAGGATTCAAAACAAGGACCTCTCTCGTATATAAGAAATGTGACCCCTACACCAGTCAAAATCATAAATCGCGAAAACTCTACAAAAGCATTATAAATAGAAAAATTACAGAAACTTGATTTCGTGAAATTTATATTTGCCGCCATATTTGTTTACCGTTTAACTTTATAGAATCACGTTCGGCGACCAATTTGCGTGTAAGTGGCAAATGCTTGTTTATTGTGACACCATTTTGGTTTAGATGTGAAAACTGCGATCGGCGACTATTTCGTCTACAGTTATTTACGTGCGAAACACTTTCTCAACAGCAGGCTAGTTGTATGTATTTATTGTTAGTATATATTTACCTCTTATAACCTAATATTCTATATAAAGTACAAATTAACGCTAGCAGGTCCAATCGAAGATATTAACGGAGGTGCACAAGTAAAAACCTAACATATTATTCCCGTTATATGAGCTGTAGTGGGCTCATTACAAAGAGTTGTAATTATGTTGACTTATACAGCTCTCAAGCTCTTATTTTTCTCTTTGATTACGTCAAATCATTTAAATTTAGATTGGGAGAACAATATTGTGATTTTTAGTGACGAGAAAAGTTTTAAATCGGACAATGATGGACGAAAAAGACTATGGCTGAGAACAGGTCGTAGAATCACATTAGGTTTGTTATTTAATTATGATATAAAAATTATACGCAGAGTGGATTAAGCTAATGCACTTTTTATGCTACTTCTCTTCCCGGGCATACTGTAAAAGTCAATTATAAGGGCGATAGGCTGACTCTGTCACTGCAATAGTCCCTCTCCATCATTATAATACCTCCAAATTTAACAAATGAGACATCAGGTGGCTATAAGGGATAAAGGCGTGAAAATATGTATGAAGATAATGGGCATTATCCGTTATCAAGTAGGTACCCAAGTTCATTAAGCAACTTAATTTGTGCTAGATAATTTTGTGTGAATATTTGACATATTTATTTATTATTAAAATAAACCAAAGAACCGTTATATTACATAAGTATCAATAGATATTCGAACATATTAATCTCATTCAAACCCTATCAAGTTACATAACACATGTCAATACACAAACAACCAACGAATGATAAGTCGATAGCAATTATTCGATTTTATCACTCGATCCGTAAAATTCGTGTAACCGAATTCTGCCGGAGAGATTTGCCGAATACGGCTACTCCATTTGCAGTTTATATTAGGGTTGGCACAAACTGGTTTTAGGTATCTGTTAAAATTGTAATTAAATAATAAAATACATTCAGTAAAAACCCTATTTTGAAAATGTATGTATTCATATTCCGAGCGGCATGGAGATGATGATGCAGGTGTTTCATATTATAAAACTGTTTGAACTGTGAACTCAATAAGCTCTATGCAAAAGTATATTTTCACAACTGGATGGTTTGATAAATTAGAATAAGATTTATTTAATAATGTTTTTAAGTTTTTGCATTTTTAATGCTCAATTATTCTTAAATAACCGAAAAAATGTGATAAATAAAAATTACCCGGCCAGGACTCGAACCTGGGACCCCTCGTTTGCCGGATGAGTGCTCTTCCACTGAGCTACCTGGGCCTGGATGGCGGTACCTACGCCTCGAAATTACTTACCACATTTTTATTTTACGTTATATTGCTAACGTAGCTCCATCTAATGGTATAGCTTTGCAGCTAAGACCACCCGAGACCAATTTCTTTTCAGAAATTGTGAATCCCAGTTAAAGTGAAGCATTGCAACGTTTAATAATGTTTTTAAGTTTTTGCATTTGTAATGCTCAATTATTCTTAAATAACCGAAAAAATGTGATAAATAAAAATTACCCGGTGATAATTAAATATTTATCACATTTTTTCGGTTATTTATGATTTATTTGTCTATTTTCTCTGCCACTGTCCAAATAGGTTACTGAAAGGTAAGTATTAGTGTAAGGAAAAAGAACGGATCGGTACTTATCTTATTTTATAATTCTATTGATCTGTTTGTCAATTCTTCATGCTGGACTGGGAACAAAGGAAAAAAATAGAATTTACCAGCTGCTTCTCTTCCCGGGCATACTGTAAAAGTCAGTTAAGAGACAGAGGTTTCATTGGAGGATTTTTTGTGGGCGATAGGCTGACTACTTATCACTGCCTCTGTCCACCATGACAATGCCTCCAAATTTGTTAAACTTGACATCAGATGTTTTATAAACTCTGTTGTTCTGCCTACTTCATAAAGGATACAGTCGTGAAGTTATGTATGTTTGTATGTGCTTCTGTTTAACCAACAGAAGGAGAAAATAACTGATTAGTCAGCTTAAACAAAACTAATAATAAAAAATACAGTGGCTGGTCTTATGAAGTTAAAATACATAGTAGGTATTCACATAATACACATATCTTTTCACATACCCGCACGAATGAATGACATAAAACTTCTATTCCTCTCACATTTGATTCGTCATAAAACAGAAATCAAAATCTCTCCATAATCCTATGAATAGAGAAAAAATATATTCCAAAGGTTGACAGCCCTATAGTCCGACAGAGATACACTGAACTGTCAGATAACTCTATCTCTTTCTGTCTGCTGTACGGTAGTCAATAGAATAATTATATCATGGTAACTGAGATTTTGCACTGTTTTCCATCAGATGGAAAACCGTAAGTGATTAAATATATTTTTTATTTGTGTAGATATACATTGTGTTTTAGTAACACAACGTAAAAAAATGAAGGATTTAGAAGGAAGTCCATTTTCGATTCGAAAATTAGATAAGCGTGATAATAAAATTTATTTCACATGATTACTGCATTTTTGTTGTCGGCAATACTTACATTTATTTTGAACTTAAAACACACGCAATTATGCTGAAACTATTTAATTGAGGCTTTGTCGACCGTGGTTTTAATTGATGTGCAGGGTTTTTATTTTCTAAGCAATAATAGAGAATACTATACCAGAAACTTCTCTATTCCAACACAATTAAAATATAATTTTAAAACATATTACAAACAAAACAAAAAATACATTTTAATTCATAAGTAATAGACTATGCATTATTCACATTAACAATACATTTAAATATCTAATCTATTTCCGTCATTATAATCGTACTCAAATCTTACCATTGCAAAACAGCTAAGGGTTGCCAAACCTGATAATAATAGGGCACCCTTTATATTAAACATGACCTAACAAAATGTATTCAATTTGAAACACACGGTGTCGGCTAAACGGATTATTAAAAGGGAGGGTGTTACAAAGGACTGTATCTTTTTTTGGGGCGAAAATTTATTAGGCACATGTTATTTCCGAAAAAGTGTAAAATAAATTAAAAAGTATAAGTGTGACAAGTTAATTGTGAAAGAATTATAGAAAAGTGAAAAAGAAAAGAAATAAGAAAAAAATATTTCTAACATTTCGTGATTAGTACCTATTAAGTTTTTAAAAGCTTCTATGCTGGACTAGGAGCGAAAGAAAAACATAGAATGTGACAGCTGCTTCTCTTCCCGGGCATTCTGTAAAGTCAGTTAAGGGACCGAGATGTTATTGGAGGCTTTTTTGTGGGCGATAGGCTGACCCCCTGTCTCTGCAATAGTCTCTCTCGACTATTATAATGCTTCCTTTGTCAAACGTGACATCAGATGGTTTTATTACCTCTGGTGTTCTGTCTACCCCATACGGGATACAGGCGTGAAGTTATGTATGTAAGTTTTTAAAAGTTTTGTTAGGTTTCACTTCTTGACTAAAGCTTACAGCCTTCATCCAGAGATGGCTATCAAATATTTTTATAATAATCCGAGTGCTTGTTTCCGGTTCTTGGATAGAGGTGTCGTAAAAGGCGACTAATCCGAGTGACTCCTGCTTGGTGGTAGAATACCTTCAGGGTCAGGGTCTGCCTGACAAGCGACCATGCTTCAAATGACATCTGCCGCCAAATATCACCCCTCATACGGCGATATGTTGTGGCAATACTTAATGAAGATCGAGCTCTTTCCAAAGCCCGGGTGTTGTCATCTTCGACCTCATTCTCACGTACCATTGATGAGAATGAGGTCCAACGAAGATATAGTTACCAAATTAAAACCAATTTATTATTGCACCGAGTGCCTAATTCTCTATCTAACAGGCACGAGGGCAATATAAATTACTTAAGGCGAGGTGCATAATCTGATTTTCTTGCAACTATTACCTATAGTATATTGTATACCTAATACCGTTTTCAAAAATATTGTCAAGCAAAATTAACAAAGTTATCCCGCCAAATCACTTTTTTAAATTTCTTTAATTTTTAAATCAAACTTAGCAGCAATCATTTTTTAAATTTGGAACAAGTAGGATAGAAACACCTTTTGGTGCGATTAAAAAAAGAAACTGTGCAATAATGAAATTTCATACCTACATTTTTATTGCTCCAGCTAGAGCGTTAAAGACTCGCTTTGTACTGAGTTTTTAGTGCGATTGCGATGAAATTAAAGCATAGTTGGAAGAAAAATATATAATAGGTATGTCTTATATTTCGTAATTAATAAGTTTCCAATAGCTTAACAAGGTTTTACCCACAGACATACATCTACATAGATAACGCAAGTGTCACGATTTGTATTGAAACCAAGCGTGCCGACTTTTTAACACCTTTTGTGACGTCATAGCTGGTATTTTGTGATATGAAATACAAACCGATTCAAAGACACCTAAGCCGCTGATGAATTCGATTATTAAGAACGATATCTATATTGTGATATTGATTTATAACAGACATACATACGCGCTGCTGAATCTAGCGGCGACCAACCTTGACGCTTGGTCGGGGTTCGGACACGCAAAGTACATGTATTTGCGTTGCCTATCTACGTATGACTGTGGTTTTACCCGAGTGACATTTGCTCTCGTAAGAATTTTCTGAATAACCTCAAGAATTGGCTAACAGATAAAACAAAATATAAAACCCGGTGGCATGGAAGACAAGTATCCTACCGTGATTATATAAAAAAATAAACCGTGTTGTTAGTTTCAGAGCATTGCGTGTTCAAACAAAGAAATATTTATCTTATTATTATTTTCTTGTCTTTTTTACCGTGGTCACGTTTGACAGATAATATATTTGGATAATTAATAATAACGACCTTCACTGAGTCTTACAGGAAAGTAAGCCTTTTATACTAGTGGTTCCGGGTTCGAATCCTAGTGGGTGGATATTTGTAAGATACAGTACCTATTTCCTGTTTTATAATAATAATAAATAAATCAATAAAATCTGTATTTGCATGAAAATTGGTACATTGGAGGTCTTATTGTATACATAGAAGTTTCACAATATTCTACCGACAAGTGTCAGTGCGCAAATATTTAATTTAAGATATGTCGAGATACAAGATTACATAAGTCAATGACTAAATTCAAATGTTAAAAAATAATTATTTATGTCACAATATATTTATCATTTAAAAATTCATTATTAGAGTAATATAATTTACATAGCAAGAATTCAAATAGAGTAGTTTTAAATTTATTAAATGGCAAACTTTTTATTTTATCTGGTAGTTTAATAAAAATTTTAACTGCCATACACACAATGTTTTTTTGAAATAATGTTAACCTTTGGGCGGGTTCATATAGTTTTTCTGCTCAAGTTATGAATATGTGGTAGTTAAAGATTAGTTTTAACTGTCTCACATGGTCTCGCTAAGACTTTTTTTGAGCTAGATAATGCAATATCTATACATATAATAAAATGGTAGGAAAGTCAAAACTGTACATTGAATATTTTTTTAAAAGAATACTTGGGGTATGATCTACAATCGAAACAGAAACAAAAAATATAGTTTTTAGAATTTTTGTCTGTTTGTCTGTTTGTCTTTCCGGGATAAACTCAAAAAGTACTGCATGGATTTACTTCAAATTTGGCATGAAGATTGTTAAGAAGTCGGGTCAACATATAGGCTACATATTATCACGCTAGCAGTGTTATAATCGTTGGTGCGTTTGGTGCTGCATAGCGTTCACGCAGACGACGTCGCGGGCAGCAGCTAGTTAATGATATAAGTTCAATATTACAATTAATCCATTATTAAATCCATCTATTCTAATAATTGAAGTCAAATATCCAAGATTTGATATACCTACACTTCCATTTTATAATAATATCTGTAAATCGTATAATATATCATAAAACGTCAATCCAAACAAGCATGTGCATACACAAAAAATGCATTTAATGCATGCAAACATCAAACCTGAGACCACTGGCAACTGAGACAGATAATAAACTAATTCCATCACTAAAACAAAAAGATAGCGGATTACAAAATTCTGCAATTAAACAACAAAGTAACATTATCTCCAAAGAAATCAAAATAAAACCCAAAATCAATGGCGGTCAATAACCTACGCAAGTCGATTTAAAAGTTAACATAAAAATGGCGGTAAAAAATCGACCTCCATTTTGATGTGTACCTCCATTTCGTGACAGTGACCCAAAAGTGACCCGTGTGAATCTATGACATCGTGATCTTGGAGCCATTCGTCGGGTATTTGTCATTTTTTAATAGTGACTTATGGTGTGGAGGGTCGGCAAAACAGGTTAATAAAGGAAGGTTCGTAGAAAACTAGGTTTATTATGAAAAAAAATAACTTTAGCTTTGAAAAATAATATATTTCCTATTTTACAGGTAATATCGTATTTAAAATTTTCGTATATGCTCAATTCAGTAACCTGAACCTGATAATATTTACTGAAGGAATTTTAATACATAAAGAAATAAAAATTAAATGACATTAATGACCACTTTGACTACCTACCACTTTGGCGATGGGGTAACACTGTCTGCCTCAGACGCCAGTGGTCGCGGGTTCGATTCCCGCACGGAACAAAAAAAAAGTTCCGGATTTAGGCGTTTATCTATATAAGTATGTATTTATATTCTTAGGTCCCCCCTAGTTCACTAAATGGTATCCCATATCACAAGTTCTGCTTAGTTTGGGGCCATGTAGTTGTTGTGATTGTCTGGGGATTTTATTTATTTTATTTTCTTGATAGAGCTCAATCTACTTATACTATTATTATAAAAGTCATATAAGTATAAAATTTGTTTCAATGCGTTAATGTAAGAAAAATCAAGTCTGATTTGAAAATAAAAATTCAATAAGTACCTTCTCATACATACATAACTTCACATCTGTACCCCTCATAAGGTAGGTAGAATACCAGAGGCTATAGAACCATCTGATGTCACGTTTGACAGATTTGAAGGTATTATTATGATGGAGAGCGACTATCACCTACTCACTTTTTTATATTTTATCAAAAAAATCCAATCATATCATTACACGGGATAAACAGCATGGGATTCTTAGTAACATCATAAAGTTTGAAAAAAACATTATCTTAGGCGTTAGAATGAATCAAGAATTATTCTGCTGACCGTATTTCACAAATCATTGATTTTGAAGAATTTATCTCGTAAGGAGCAATGACAAGACCGTTTTATTATTTTAAAATTAGAACAGCTTTTTTAAAAGGTAAAGGGTTAGGAATTTTAATGATCCTTATCTGAGTACGAGCAGGAATTTAGTTCCGGTCACTTTTACATTAAAAACAATAATAAATGAAATACGAAGTCCCATAGCGATAAAAAAAATGAAACCATTCATAAATCTATCATCCACCATCATCAGCCAGTAGACGTCCACTGCTGGACATAGGCCTCTCCCACCGTTCCACAAGTCACTCCACCTCCCGTGCCAAAACCCGTGCCACCCTCATCCAGCTTTTACCTCTTCACTAAAAGGGCAGTCGAAGTAAGTTTTTTATAATAACATCGAGTTTAAATGTAGAATTCAATAAATGAAACAGTATTTCTTTATTTAAGGTAGGTTTTTGTTTTATAAGCAAATGTGATTTGGTTTTAATGGTTAACCGGCAAATGGTTTTCATCATAGCAAACAAATGTCTAAGTTTGATTTTAGAATCGTTTATGTATAGAATCTGCGATTTCCCGGGAATCAGTCGGCGCTTCGTCCAAGGAGGCTGGCCGAAACTCATTACTGTTATTGTATTATGTCAGTATAGATTGTCAATATTTTCATCAATCTAATTATATTTTCACCACAAGTACACTGCGTAAGCGGATTTTGGTCTAGCACTTGTATGTTTTCAGAGAGCTCACTCATGTTTTTCTATTGCGATAAATTAATATTCTTAAAGCTTTTGTCTATGTTTTTTTTTTGATTAATATTTTAAGTGAACTTACGTTTAATAATATTAATTATATTATTTAAAATTATATAATACTTAAGCTCTTATAAAGTAGGTATTAATAGAAAAAAGTTTTTCTTTAAGTATATAATTAATTATTATGTTATCAGAACTTTAATGAAGTCTTCTGTGTCATAATCACAGACATACATCTACATAGACAACGCAAGTGTCACGATTTGTATTGAAACCAAGCGTGCCGACTTTTTAACACCGTTTGTGACGTCACAGCTGATATTTATTGCTGGGAAATGCAAACCGATTCAAATACACCGATGCCGCCGATGAAATCGATTGTTAAGAACGATATCGATATTGTGAAATCGATTTTCTAACAGATATACATACGTGTGGACTGAATCTAGCGGCGACCGACTTTGACGCTTGATCGGGGTTCGGACACGCAAAGTACATGAATTTGTGTTGTCCATGTAGATGTATGTCTATGGTCATAATACATAATTGCAATTATGTAACATCCCAAATTTGAATGAAATCATATTTATTTCATTTTATATCGTTCGTTTAATATCGTTCATGTAAATTTTACTATAATAGTTTGGCCAGAATTTATTCAGCCAACACACCCGCAAAATACTTATTATTTTATTCCTTATTTATGTATTTGTTTACTTTCCCTTTATTATACACAAAAACAAAACAAGAACAAAGCGGGGCGTCGTGCGGTTTTACTATAGTACCGGCGTTACTATAGAACTATCCGCTGGTTTAGAGTAAAGCCGGCGATGTAACGAAAACGCGAGACGCCCCGCGCGACGCGCCGCCTGTGCTAACGTGCCCAAAGTGTTGGTATAAGTATAGATTAAGTACCTAATTACGCACACTGACCCGTGGACCACGTGGCCGAGAGTTTCCACACAAGCCTGTGTCATGGAGACCACACAGCGAAATTAGGAGGTATCTTTAAATAAAACACTTTTAAGCCAGATTTATCGCGTATATTTACATTTCAAATTTTAACTCGACGTTTCGGTGTCTTTGCATCTTTACGGTCACGAGCGACTCGACTAAATATACGCAAAAATTCGGTTAAAAAGTGTTTTATTTAATAGTATGAATCGCGAAAACTTAAGACAATATTAGGAGGTATCTTAGCACAAATAAAGGAAAACATTATGCATAAAGGGCAGCCTTATCTACTTAATATCTTGATTCTTACTAGGATCGAACATTTCAACCTCCTTTAGTGACTCAGATCACTGAGCAAGTAATCACTTACTTAGATATTGAACGTAAGGAAATGTCGTTATATTAAAATATGTTTCAGTATCTTTTTTTATAAAATCCCCAGACAATTACATCAACTACATGGCCCCAAACTAAGCATAGCTTGTGTTATGGGATACCATGTAGCGAACTAGAAGAGAACTTAGAATATAGATACATAATTAAACGCCCAGACCCGGAATTTTTTTTTCCTGCTCTGTGCGGGAATCTAACCCGCGACCACTGGCGTCTGAGGCACAGAATAAGTAATAGTACCGGGGGTACAGAAGAATTACTCCGCAAGAAGATCTAAATAAATGTGAGTCTTGCTACCACGCGATACGGTGGAATTCAGCTCGCACAGCATTACGTACCTGCAAATTTATATACCTAGAAGTTTTGTCTCTTTCTATCGCATGCCTCTTATCTTTTCTTACGCTGTTAGGGTTGCTGCCTAGTGAAGAATAATTAATCTCCTTATTTGTAATTAAGTATCTACCGATGTAGGTATTACTGTTATTCTACCTTTGTAAAAAATATTATTTCAACTTACCTAAAGTACAAAATGAAAAAAAAGTTACGACGAATAATTAGTAATACTACCTATGTTTTGTTTACTAAATTTAACATAATCAAATCTAAACATAATCTAATTGAATTTGTTTCTTTTTATGTCCAATTTTAAATACTATTTGCGACCTCGATCATAGAATTACTGTGAGTGCTATTAGGTAGGTATCTACAACGTCCCGACGACGGGCACGCACGTGACACACGACCCATTCGAAATACGCCGGCGGAGCGCTTCAGAGCGGAGCGGAGTGCCGCGCGGTACATTCGTTATTTACACAGCGAAGCACAGGTAAGTTTTTTTCTAGGCCTGTCTGAGGCAGACAGTGTTACCCTATCGCCAAAGTGTACTATCACAATATAATCATAATTGCGCAGGTTACTTTGCTTTTTGGACCAAAAACTTATGAAGCATGTCTGATGTCTTTTCATATAAAATAACTTTCTTCTTCTTCTTTAGGTGCCATCTCCTATCAGAGGTCAGCGATCATCATGGCGATTTAGCTTTATCGACGGCCGCTCTAAACAATGACCGAGTGCTCATCCCGAAATATTCACGCAGGTTTTTGAGCCAAGATGGTTTGCTTCTGCCTGGTCTGCGGCTTCCTAATAACTTTCAGCCAATAAATAAATAAGTGAAGATCGTCTCTAATACGAATCTTAGACTATTTATTTATTTATTTTATGTGTTTTTGTTGCACAGGAAAACTTACAGTCAGCTTTAAACGAAATAACAATATCGGTATCTCGCATTGCTTTTAAGGTTTAATTCTTTCCTACTAACTTAATATTATACAGTTATTATGTATGTACTAAGAAGCATAGATTCGCCCCATAAAAGGGCTTTAATTTGACGACCAGCTGATGTATGTAGTGTATTTATTTTTTTATTATTGTAAACATATTTTATTCATAGATTTAACCCACTGTGTGTTCCCAAAAAAAAAACACATTCTATGACAGAAGGTCCTGGGCTAGAATCCCGGGTTGGGGCGGATATTTGTGTGACGAACGCAGATATTAACCGTCAAGTCCTGGACGTTTATGTGTTGATTTAAGTTTATTTCTGCTATTTGAAACCCCTATCTAAAACCCCAATCAAGACAAGATGATATGTTGTGGACAAAAACCTCCCCAAAGGGTCTCCACGTCTCCCTTTATCCAGTTTTCCAGTAGTGAACGTCTCCACGCTGATGATGATAATATGATGTAATTGTTAGAAATATTTTTATTTATTTATACGAGCCAAAAATTCATTTTCAATTTTCCAATAACTTAACATCTAAAAACAAGCAAAGCCTGACTAGTTCCCTTCTAAGTTATTTTACTTAAACTTAAATACTGCCATTTATTTGACACGAACAAGCCCATAAAAGGTAAAGCATGGATATTTAGTAGACTGACAAGGCACTTAGTCTGTTACGGAAATATTTCGTAACTTTAATGCAGTAGGTATCACGTTTAGTTCTTACGTCACTCAACTTTGACTTGGGTTATATTTTATACGATATCGTTATATACATACATATCGTCACGCCTGTATCCCTTATGGGGTAGGCAGAACACCAGAAGCTATAAACCATCTGATGCCACATTTGACAAATTTGAAGGTCTTATAATGTTGGAGAGAGACTTTCAGTCCATCGCCCACAAAAACGTCAATAAAACCGTCCCTTTACTGATTTCTACAGTATGCCCGGGAAGAGAAGCAGCTGGCACAATCTATTTTTTCTTTTGCTCCCAGTCCAGCGTGTACGTCGTTCGTTATGTTTAAGTATATTAATCTTACTAATATCATATTATGTGAATGTTTAGATGTATGGGTGTTTGTTCCTCAGTCACGGCAGAATGTCTCAATCGATTTGTATGCAATTTGGCATAATGATAGTATACAGTCCGGAATAGCATATAGGCTTTTTATCCCGATATTCCCGTGGGATTCGAAATTGCGCGGGTCAAACCGTACGAAAATAAATATAGGGTCACCATATAATAGTCAATAATATTTTAATAGCAGATTAAGACTGACGAGTGGGTCATAATGACGATTTTTTTAAAATATTTTACATAAATCAAAGTTTCAAAACGTTTCTAAGTACCTAATCAAAATTTTAGTTTGGTCTGTAATTTATGACTACACAACAAGTAATAAAAACGTGTCCATCTAATTGTGTATAGTCATAAAATCTAGATTAATCCTAAATTTTACTCACAGAGAACAATTTTGAAATTTTAATTAATGAAAAATATCGAAAAAAAAAATTTTTTTTCGAAATTCAGACTCACTCATCATTCCTAATCTGCTATTAAAATATAATTGACTATTATATGCGGACCCTGTATATAGTTTAATAAATATACACGTACGTATAATAAATATATAGTTTGTTCGTAGGTGCTAGTCTCCAAAACTGTGATTTGGATTTGAGAAAACTTGAGAATATTTAATCTTAGCTTAGATATATGGTGTGTCGAAAGTTAGGGTCATCTAAGAATAACCCTACTACCCCTGGATATTCGTGTCGTAAAAGGCGACTATCAGAATGGTCCCCTTTGGTTGTAGGACGCGTTGAGGGCCCACAAGGCTAGGCTTCATATGAAATCTATCTCTAAATATCACCGCTCCAGTGAGTTCCGTGTGTTCAGGCATTTTTTATGAAGAGTCAGTTCCTTCCGAAACGTGTGATATCATCTTCGACCTCATCTTTGACCTCATCTTTACTTGCCGCGTGCCGCCTGTGCTTAAACGTGCCCTTAGAGCGTGGATCCATCTGTCGTGTGCCGATAAACGGCGCGGCGCCGCACCGTGCCTCCCGCTTCGTATTTCTTCTCAAAATTATCTCCATCATGGTTCATTATAGAAAAGTATGGATTTACCCAATATTTTTTTTTTATTTAAGGGACGGAGTTTTTATTGACATTTTCGTGGGCGATAGGCTGAACCCCTATCACTGCAAGTCTCTCTCCATCAGCAAAATACCTCCAAATTTGTCAAACGTGACATCTGTGGGGCTAGCATGCTACCGTCGACAACGATAAATCGGGCCTTTTATCGATATTTTCTTAGAATATGGTATTTAGTGTATGTAATTTATTAAGATTATGACATATTTGGTTCTGTGGTCTTAATCATGGTATCAAATCCAGTAATTCTATCTATTATGGTGCGCATTTTAGCTTACATAATAGGATAAAATAACAAAATAATATTTATCTTGTCGATTCGACTATTTATCGATGGTTGCATGCTAGCCCTGCAGATGGTTTTATAGCGTCTGGTGTTCTGCCTACGCCATTAGGCATACAGGCGTGACGTTATGTATGTATGTATTTTTTTAAATTTAGTTTTCCTTCATTCGTCGTCTCAACAGCAACAGGAGCAGGATGCGTCTTTCGCGGTTCATATCAAGCCAGAAACTGTTATTTTAGCATGGGTGCGCGGCTCGGCACGTCGTCGTGGCCAGCACCCAACAGCACAGTGCCGCGTTTTCTCCCGGCGGCGGCGCTGCCGTACCGTAGATACGGATCTACGCCCTTACAATGCAAACGAAAACTCGACCACTAAGACATGGTAGCTAATTAATATAAGAAAAATCATTCACAAATTTGAGCAAGTACCTACCTACGTACAAATATTACGTAGAGCTAAACGTACAATACGTTAATTCAAAATGGACGCCATAAAATCTTGCTTAATAAGTCTGACTGCGAATATTATTTAGTCAATATAAGTATCTATACAGGGTAACTGGTGGGTCACTTTCAAAATTCCAGGACGTGATATTTTAAGATCATACATGAAGAGAAAAAGTAAATTAAAAAATTAAAAAATATTATTTACGGACTACACTTCTCCGAAAGTTAAAGAATTCATTGCGCAACGCATGGTTACATAAGCATAATACAATAAATAATTAGCGGGTGTTGGTGTGCGTGTGGCGGGAACACTGCTGTGTGCGTGTTGACTGAGGCAGCGCGTCGGGAAAAGTGTAGGTAAAAATAAGTAAAGGTCTCTTTATTCATTCATAGGGATTTCTGGTGAAAAATTAAGTACATACTTTTATTACATAATTATAATCAGAATCAAGTACAGAGTGCTCTCCTTCAGTATTGCAAATTTGTCACCAGTCACCCAGTAAATATTTGTGTTTAGAATAAAATCAAAAACATGTTTTGAATGACTGGACCTAATGGATCTTTAATTCTCGAACATAAGTACAAAAAGTGAAAATAATAACAACAAGGTCAACAAGATATTTCGAAAAGATTATTGTAATGAAGTGATTTTCCGAACGAGAAGTTATTAAAGATGCAACGAACTAAGTCGAAACTTGTTTCCCAGTGGATTTATTTAGTCAATCAGTGATTATATTGAAATACTTTTCCTCTCTAATTCATATAAAAAAAAAACAAAATTCTATTCGAAATATAAGTACGAAACGTAAGGCGTCGTCCTAATTGGCAGCGATCGTACGATGACGCGATGCGTTCTCGTCGTGCGATGAGTTCAAACATACAGATGCTCGCACAATGACTTGCGAAGTTCAAATAAGACACTCTGAAGATATCTGTATGTTTGAACTCATCGCACGACGAGAACGCATCGCGCCATCGTACGATCGCTGCCAATTAGGACGACGCCTGAGAATCAACGTCTAAATCACTGTCTAAACTTATGCTCGTTTTTTTAAAAGTTTAGGTACAGTCTGCAACAGAATTATGTATACCACCCAGTCTCCCGCACACATACCATCGAATTAACTGAATCATGACCCACAACAAGCTCATTTTGGCAAATCGTATAAATGCTAGTAGGTCGAAATTCGCTTGAAGATAGGTTTCCTCGGTAACGAACTTGTTACATTCGACACTGACATTTAACAAGAACAGAATTTGTACAGTATCTAAAATGTCCTAAGTACATTATACGCGATAGACCTTACAAGTTCGACAGTTTCAAACGAATTTTCAGCAAAGTGGGTCATGATTCAGTTGGTATAATGGTACGTACCTACTACAGAGATAAACCACTTGTCAATCCTTTCCAACTGTGAAAAAATCAATACTTAAGTAGTTCTGCAGTCTGAGTCAGCTTTACTGATACAAAGTAATCATTATCATCAACAGCCTGTACAGGTCCAATGCTGGACATAGGCCTCTACAAGGTTCACCGCGTCACTCGATCCCGCGCAATACAAAGTAAGTAGGTAATGTAAGTATCAAAGTAATAATTGGTTTTATTTGTTTACTAGCTTTATCCCGCAACTTCGTATGCGCTTAACTACCCTTCTCGTGGAAATTTCAGAAACTATACAACCAGATACCCACTCAAAGAACCTTTATAAAAAGTATCACACCCATGCACTCAAGGAATAAGTTTTTTTCATACAAACTAAAAATCATGTATTTCCCGTGCCCGTGGGAATTTTGAGATTTGTTTTCGTAGCACAACCAGTCATTCTTTGAAGAACCTTCATGCCAAGTATCACATCCGTACACTCAAGGAATAAGATTTTTCATACAAACTAAAAAGTCCAACCCCATAATACAAACAGACACTCATTGAGGAACCTTTACACCAAGTTTCACATCGGTGCACTCAAGGAATAAGATTTTTCATACAAACTAAAAAGTCCTATATTTCCCGTTCCCGTAAGAATTTCGGGAATTCCTTCCTTAGTGCACCCCGACATCCCCTAAAGAATGTATGTTCCAAATTTCAGCTCCCTACGCCCAGTAGTTACGGCTATACGTTGTCTGTCAGTCACTCAGTACCTCAGTCACTCAGTCAGTAACGGAACAGTTTTATATATATTGATGATGTTTTAAATTTTATTACCACGTTATCTTTTGAATAATATGTCAGTAAAATACCTAAATATGACGCCTCCAAATAAGTTCCATTTTGTTTTCAAATTCAACAGCAAAATTACTTCTACTTCATACAAAAATCTTGCATCATGTAAATGTGGTAGGTATAATTAATTAATGTAAGAATTCATAAATGACATCAATGATTATAAATTCATTGATTTTATGAAAGGAGTCAATTCTACGTAACCTTTTAAAGCCGCTTCAATTCATTACATGATTCGTTTTAAGAACATAATTATAAAAAATTGTTTTCTTACCGCATCTGTGTGTTTTAACACGATAAGCTCAGAAACTACCGAATAGATTCTATTGGTATCTATTATAAAATAAAATAAAAGTATGTCTATGAGAATCATACGTAACTTCACCCCTGTACCGCTAATGGGGTAGGCAGAACACAGAGGCTTTAAAACCATCTGATGTCCCGTTTGACAAATTTTGAGGTATTATTATATTGGAGAGAGACTATTGTAGTGACAGGAGGTCAGCGTATCGCCAGCAAAAACGCCAATAAAACTTCCGACCCTTAACTGGCTTTTACAGTATGCCCGGGAAGCAGCTGGCATATTCTATGTTTTTCTTTCGCTCCCAGTCCAGCATGGAAAAAAGATTCTTATAGAGTTTTTACCGATAAGTGGGGTGAATCACGAGATAAGTTTCAGTATATAGGGTCGCTACATAATAGTCACCGACATAGCCAGAAGGTTTGCAGAGCTGAAGTGGCAATGGGCAGGGCACATAGCTCGCAGAACAGATGGCCGGTGGGGCAGAAAAGTTCTCGAGTGGCGGCCACGTACTGGGAGACGCAGCGTAGGCAGGCCCCCCGCACGATGGAACGACGACCTGGTCAAAGTCGCCGGTAAACGCTGGATGAGGGCGGCGCGGGACCGAGCGACTTGGAAGACCTTGGGGGAGGCCTATGTCCAGCAGTGGACGTCTACAAGCTGTGGATGATGATGATGACATAATAGTCAATAATATTTTAATAGCAGATTAAGAATGATGAGTGGGTCTGAATTGGGAAAAAAAAGATTTCTCGTGGATGGACGTGTACCATCATAGTCCTCATGCGCACTTTCCATCAGGTGGCATGGAAGACAAACGACCTATCCTTAAAATATACTATACAATACTAAAGCACCAATAATGAGAGAGGTTTGGAAAACAGTCTTTGAAAGTCTATTTTTTTAATTAGGTATTATTGTCTCAAACTAAGAGCTTATTTTTTATGTCAAGTAAGACCATAAAACCACCTGACAATAAGTGGCAGCCAAGCTCAAGAACAGCACTAATTATTTTTGGTAGAATTTACGTCCCCAAAACTTTTGTTCCTGTAATTATAAGGGTGCTTTTTCTGTTCATCCGTAACACAACTACTCAAAAATAATTAAGATTATTTCAGTATAAATATTAATATAGGCAGGCGAAGTCGTCGTGGCGCCGTGGTTACAGATATCAAACGATATCGCAGGTTAAGCGCGCTCGGTGCGGCCTGTATTAGGATGGGTGACCGCCGACCATTCATTTCTCACGACGACTTCCGTGCTTCGGAGGGCACGTTAAGCAGTCGGTCCCGGGTGCTGTATGTATGTACAGTAGTCGTTAGGGTTTGTCAGAAGCCATTTCGGCAGCCTGAAATAACTGACATCCACCAACCAGCACCGGGCCAGCTTGGTGGATTACGGCTTAAAAACCTCCTCGTCACCCAGAGGAGAGACTCATAGCCCTGCAGTGGGCTCATTACACGGAGTTGTGATGATGATTATGATGATTAATATAGGTACATTAAAATGCCACTTTTCAATAGTTTTATTTATTTTTTGTTACTTCAACCTTATAATTTAATAGAGACTATGGCGCATTGGGTAAATATTAGAATAAATCAACAGAGGCAGCGTCTTCAATTCCCAGAAAATACCAAGATTTATAAGATATTTTTTTGTATGATCTACGGTTTTTGTTGTGAAACTATGTTTTTGAATTAATTTAAATTATATGTCATTCCCACTAAATAGGCTCTAGGTACCTACTTAGTTTTATTGTTAAGTTAAATTATATCAAAAATTTCAGCTATTTATTTATCAAACTAAGTAACCTCAAAAATATACCATTACATTTCCAACCGTTAAATATAGGTACTTAAAAAACAATGTCCTTTGTTTTATTCGCAAACAGGATTCTAAGAACTGTTACAAACTCATAACCTCACCTCTTAGTACTGTTGAACGTGTCACGCAGACACCGAGCACAACGATTGTAGACACTGTCTTTACGATAACACAGAGTGAAGAGAATACGGGACTTGTCTAAAATAGAGGCGAAGTGTCTCGTGCAAAGAGTTTTTAGCGTTTTTGGAAACAAGATATCTATTTTAACTATTATCTTACCTAAACCTAGTTTGAGTTATTTAGGTAATTCATTTATAATTTTCAAAATGTGTAAAAGTTACTTATATTCAACATTGAGCCTTGAGTGGCCTTTGTAAATTAGCCTGTAAATTATTTTGTTTAAAGTTTTATATGTGCCTAGTTACATATTTATTAACATAGTCTGTAAGCATTTATTTATATACTAACAAATTGAGTCTTTGCTACTTTTAAATATTAATATTCATTCATTCATTCATTGAGGTAGTAAAATTTCTTGATTTTTAAGTTATCAGTGGGTCAAATACAATATTTGTTCTATTTTTGGGATCCACCAATTAACAAAAGATTTTATTAATATTGATATGTGAAAACAATTTATTCATAACTGGTAATACAGATTCCGAAGAAACAACTTTTGACATACAAGGAATATTAATAAAATTAAAAAGAATAGAAGAGAGTAAAATTTAAAATATTTATGACAGCTTGCAAATAACAACTACTAACAGGAAAGAAAGAAATAAAGCTCTGATTCAGACAAAACAATTGTTAACCGACATAACGGCATCTCTAAACCATTAGCTACATAAACTCCACGCTCTATAACCTTATTTCCCTATTTGCGTTACTCACATGGCAAAGATCACATACAGTCATACCATATTCTCGTATCCTGTCAAACATTACTCAAGTATTTACTTAAAATTGTCGCGATAATATCAAACAAAGTGCCGTTCCCTGAGAAAATGGAACAAACGAAACATTTCTTAAACTGGTTTAAGTTTTACTATTAACGTTTGTGTATCTGTGATCTTGGTTATTTGGGGAAAGTTGTGTTTTAAGGCCATATAGGAAACATACGAGTGTAATAACAATGCAATGCTATCGTTATCAACCGACTTCCAAAAGGAGGAGGTTCTGAATTCATTTGTATGTTTTTTTGTATGTGTCTTTGTTACACGATTTTACGGACAATTTATGAATCGATTTTGGAAATTCTTTTTTTATGTGATAAAGAATACTTCAGAGGTGGTCCGGTATAAATTTCAGGGAATTCAATAAAGTAGGTAGTTGTTGAAAAAATCGAAACTTTCGAAAAATATATATATCAATACGGTGTATTGTACCTTGATAACCTCACACTTAAGCCAAAGCTTGTTAGTGAAACAGGCGCGGTTGCAGACTGAAGTTTTGGGGGGGGTCACATCTGAGTTTTGGGGGGGTCACAACTAATTTTTTTAATTAGAAGTATCTTTTTTAGCTTCTTTTCTTATAAGATGTTCATCTTTTCATGATCTTTTCATGTCCCCTGTGAACTCCCCCCTGGGACCGCGCCTGTAGTGAAGTCGGTTATTTTGAATGCTCTGCATGCATTTGTTATTATAATAGAAACCTAGGTTCAGAAACCTAGGTGCTGTCCCAGTGGGGAGTTCACAGGGGGCATGAAAAGATCATGTCCCCTGTGAACTCATCCCAAAATCATGAAAAGATGAACATCTTATAAGAAAAGAAGCTAAATAAGATACTTCTGATTTAAAAAAATTGTTGTGACCCCCCCAAAATTTAGATGTGACCCCCCCCAAAACTTCAGTCTGCAATCGCGCCTGATAAGCGTGTCGTAAAAGGCTACTAACCTACGTTACCCAAACTTGGTGCTAAAATCGCTTGAGCCTGCTATGCATTATGAAGAGTCATACATACATAACTTCACGCCTGTATCCCTAATGGGGTAGGCAGAACACCAGAGGCTATAAAACCATCTGATGTCACGTTTGACAAATTTGGAGGTATTATTATGATGGAGAGAGACTATAGCAGTGACGGGGGGTCAGCCTGTCGCTTGCAAAACCGCTAATAAATCCTCCGTCCCTTAACTGATTTTTACAGTTTGCCCGAGCAAAAGCAGCTCATTCTATGTTTTTCTTTCGCTCCCAGTCCAGCATGAAGATCAATTCCTTCTAAAGTCTGTTGTCATCTTTGAGTTAGGCTTCACTTTGCATCTGGTAAGACAAATGTGGATTTAGTCCCCAATGAATTATACCCACTACGCCGCTCCATCGAATAAACGTCAAAATCTAGGTAGTACACACGTAGAAAAAAATAATTTGAGTATAAAATCAAGCAAATAGAATTATTTTATAAACTTATCTAATAAAGTACGAAATGTGTGTGTGTGCATCGTGTTAAACCTTCCCCTTGGACCACGACAGAGCATAGTCATGTTTTAGCTTCGTTTTTTTAATTTATAAAAGTTTGAATAAATTAAGTGAAAATCACTGAACTACCAGGAGCGCAGCGCAGGCAAGGAGATATCATAACATCTGCGTGAGTGCATCTCTCTTTCTTTAAAGAGAGCAAATAAAGCAAGAAAAATTAACTACATATTTTAATGCATAACAATTAATGCAAAAGGGCCTTTGATGATGTGCCGGGTGATGCAATGACATCTTATTATCTTCTGAAAGCTGGTTTTAGAAATGTAGGGTCAGCCCTAGCGCCTCCGGTTAAACGTTCGCAAAATGCGAAAAATCTGAGTTATCCTCCCCTTCCTTGGTGCTAGGACCCTTCAAGGGTTCAATTGGCTATCGACAATTTTTAATATAAAATCTGCCGCCAAATGAACCTGTTCCGACAATATTATGAAAAGCCTGTTCATTCCTTAATCCGTCTGCTGTCATCTTGTATCTCATCTTCACTTACCATCGGGTGATATTGAGGTTAAAAGCGGGGTTAGTCAGTAATAAAACGGAGACGTCCACAGTCGTCCCTTTTTTCTCACAGTATTTCCTGTATCAGTATTCTGGATGACCAACTTGTTACGTCACAAATCATAAAAAAAGTTACATTTAGCAAAACTTTACCTTTTACGAAGTCGTCGTGGCGCCGTGGTTACTGTGTGTATCATACGATATCACAGGCTAACCATTCATTTCTCACGGCAACTTCCGTGCTTTGGAGGGCACGTTAAGCTGTCGGTCCCGGGTACTGTATACTTGTATACAGTAGTCGTTAGGGTTTGTCAGAAGCCGTATCGGCACCCTGAAAATTCTGACATCTACCACCTAGCACTGGGCCAGCTTGGTGGATTATGACCTAAACCTCCTTATCACCCAGGGTAGAGACTCATACCCTGCAAAGAGTTGTGATGATGATGATACATTTTTTGGCTATCGGTGAGTAAGCCCGTTTAACCTCCAACTCCCCTGACGGTAAGGGAATATGAGGTCTAAGTTCCTTTTTTAAGCACACGAGCTAAAAAAGGAACTTGCTATTCACGAATTATTGCTGGAACGGTAATATTTAGCGGCAGCTTATAAAGGTGAGTGCTGGGTCACTTTTGAAATTCAAGGACGTGATAGTTTGAGACCAAAAATAAAGAGAAAAAAATATATAACAAAAATAAATATTATTTATTTACTGAGTTACCTTAACCGAAAGTTAAAGAATTGATTACGCAACACATGGTTACGCTAGCGTTGGCAGCGATCCGCGCGCCAGTTTACATGCCCAGATTGAATTAGTTGTACGCAAAGTAAATATTAACATAGTAGTATTTATTTATGGGAAATTCTAGTGAAAAATTTATCTGCACTCGATCCTGATCATAATTATGATCAGAATCGAGTACAGGGTGCTCTCCTTCGGTATCTAAAATTTGTTACCAGTCACCCTGAATATGAAGAGTGGTCGCTAGTCAGGACCACTTTGAAAGAGTCCTACCACCAAGGGGGGGGGGGGATTAAATCACCTTTTACGATATGTGTATCCAGAGGCGGTAGTGCTATTCTAAGCACGTACGTGAGCTAAAAACCTTCATCGTCACTGTCCATCAGATAAGTTTTTTAATGGCCTTTTAATTATCGTTTTAATAGCTCATTAGTGTTTTGTCCCTATTTTTTTAAGTGTTGATATTAAAGTGAAAGCTAGAAGGAAAAAAGATGATAGAGAACATTAAAATTGAAATTTTATTTATCAATAAATAAATGAAAAATGTGATAAATAAAAATTACCCGACCAGGATTCAAACCTGGGACCTCTCGTATGCCGGACGAGTGCTCTTCCACTGAGCTACCGGGGCCTGGCGGTACGCCTCGAAATTACTTACCACATTTTGTTTTTACGTTATATTGCTAACGTAGCTCCATCTTATGGTATAGCTTTGCAGCTAAGCTAAGACCCCAGCTAAGAGGTCCCAGGTTCGAATCCTGGTCGGGTAATTTTTATTTATCACATTTTTCATTTATTTAAGAATAATTGAGCATTTTAAATGCAAAAACTTAAAAACAATTTATTTATTTAGTTTATTTATAAGTAAGACTTCAGTCAACGTCAATCGTATTGATTGATTGATTGTTCTATTCGTCCTTCGATCGCTAATCGATCAATTGGTGTGGTAGCAACCTTAGATAATTTAAAAACTTGTGATATCTATGGAAGAAAAGGAAGAAAGGGGAAACCAAACGTTTGAAATTTTAATAACACCCAAAAATCCTCGCCTTGAAAGCAGTTTCTATCAGAAAAATATCTACCTAGCAGGGCGAGCATCATCGATAAATAGTCGAATAGTTTGACCTCAATCTCACCTGATGGTAAGTGACGATGAGGTCGAAGATGAAAGCACACGGGTTTAGGAAGGAACTGGCTCTTTATACAATATTGCCGGAACACATTACCGCCGGAGCGGTAACATTTGGCAGCAGACTTTATATAAAGGGTGGTCGCTAGCCAGGTGTACCCAGAAGGGATCCTACCACCAAGCAAAAAGATAAATATAATTTTGTTATTTTGTCCTATAATGTAAGAATCACTCGATTTGTTACCATGATTAAGACCACAGAACCAAATATATCATAATCTTAACAAATTACATACACTAAATACCATATTCCAAGAAAATATCGATAAAAGGCCCGATTTATCGTTGTCGACGGTAGCATGCTAGCTCCGCAGCATTCGAATCGGAGACCTCTTGAAAAAAAGATAGTGTTATAAATCTACACCAAGAAGGCTTACTGAAGTTAAGGCGCGAATCTTACAAACAGGTACACGTCATTTCCAGAATTAATACAAAAATTGTAGATTAGCTTATTAAGATTATAGATTAACATGGTACAGCAAATAAAGTTGGGATTCTAGAGAGTAAGTACAGTCACTTGCACTAATTTGTACAAACTTCGCAACTTATTCGGCTGTCATAAGGTTCAAAGTCCAATGAAAATGTATACGTATTATGAGACGTAACTGTACAACGCTATCTCTCACAAGCGTTCTGTTCCAGACAACCTTTATTTTCCATATAACTTTACGACTTTACGCATTGCTCTTTAAATCAATATATATAAAACTGGTCCGTTACTGACTGAGTGACTGAGGTACTGAGGTACTGAGTGACTGACAGACAACGTACAGCCGTAACTACTGAGCGTAGAGAGCTGAAATTTGGAACATACATTCTTTAGGGGATGTAGGGGCGCACTAAGGAAGGAATTCCCGAAATTCCCACGGGAACGGGAAATATATGGTGTTTTAGTTTGTATGAAAAAATCCCATCCCTTGAGTGCACGGATGTGAGACTTCATATAAAGGTTCCTCAATAAGTGTCCGTTTGTATTATGGAAGGAATTCCCGAAATTCCCACGGGAAGGGGTGGACTTTTTATTTGTATGAAAAATCTTATTCCTTGAGTGCACGGATGTGATACTTGGCACGAAGGTTCTTCAAAGAGTGACTGGTTGTGCTACGAAAAAAATTCCCAAAATTCCCACGGGCACGGGAAATATATGATTTTTAGTTTGTATGAAAAAACTTATTCCTTGAGTGCATGGGTGTGATACTTGGTATATAAAGGTTCTTTCAGTGGGTGTCTGGTTGTATAGTTTCTGAAATTTCGACGAGAAGAGTAGTTAAGCGCATACGAAGTTGCGGGATAAAGCTAGTTCTTAATAAAAAGCTGGACTGGAGCAAAGGGACGTAGAATGTGCCAGCTGCTTCTCTTCCGGGGCATACTGTAAAAGACAGATAAGAACAGGGACTGCATATCGGTATATTTTTTTTAAATAGTACTAGTAAAATTTCAGTACCTACCGTACCCTTATTAGTGTACTGCTTCATCAAACACAATACCTGTGGAAGATCAAAATCTAACTTAATTATATCAGTACCCAAATAATGTATACCGGATTAATTTCTGTGGATGTTTTTAGTACCTATTTAATTTCTGTACCGAAATGTCAGCATATGGCCCTCCGCTTCATAAGCTTGCAGCTAAACTATCGAACATTCTACAGTTATTTAAAAATAAAATTTTAATATCAATATTAATATTAATACCGGAAAATTTCAGTTAACTAAAAAAAACAGTTATGCTACAATAATAAAAAGGTACACGAATTATTTCAGTATGAATTCCTGTACTGCTATTTTTAAATACGCCTAATTAAACGGTATGATGTCATACAGAAAAAAAAATACAGAAATTAATACCGGTATGCAGTCCTTGGATAAGAGACAAAAGTTATATTGACGTTTTCGTAGGCCATAAGCTGACCCCTTGTCTCTGCAATAGTCTCTCTTCGCCATTAAAATGCCTCTAAAACTGTCAAACGTGTATCAATACTTAAAAATGTGTTTTGGCTCATAACAAAATTGATTATTACCTCTATACCGGCTGGTGTAATGGTAACATACATTGCCTTCTATGCCAGAGGTCCTGCGTTCGAATCACGGCGGCGGCGGATATTTGTGTGATGAACACAGATATTAGGCGTCAAGTTATGGATGTTTATATGTTTATTTAAGTTTATTCTAATAAAAATATGTATTTATTCAATATGTATGTTTATATATTTCTTAAGTATATCAGTTATCTAGTATCCATAACACAAGTTCTTTAAGAAACTTAATTTGGGCTAGATATGTTGTGTGATGTTGTGTGAGTGTCAGAAAATATTTATTTAATATCTTCTTTATCATCTTCGTATACATATGTATAAAACCTACAATATTTTGCTACATGTTGCAATACCCATAAAGCTGAATAGACGTCATGTCCTGGGTTCCGTGCAGGATTGTTTTGTATCATAAGCTTCATCCCTGAACCTAAAGGTTAACGTTCCGTATTCCGTTTATAGCGCGAAACCCTAAATGGGCAAAGGTCATGCTAGGGAGTTAGGGTAAGGAGTGATTAAGAAGGATTATTTATTTAGTTAATTCATGATTTTGTTTTGTTAGGTAAGTCTTCTTCGGATATGTTTCTGTTGATTGCATTTTTTTTTTAAACTCATGTTAAGTACCTACCAAGATCTAAATCAACAATGAGTTTGGTATTTATTTCTGACTTAATTGTTGTTTGCGTATTACTGCATCATGCATCAGCAATTTTGGCTTAATGGTTGATACTATAAGAGGGATTAAGCAAAATTTTGCACACATAGGAATAATGTGTTACCTGAAAAAATCGGTTGACGGGATGAAGCCGCCAAAATTGACCAAAATTTGTATTATTTCATATTGTGTAGCTGGAAATATAGACCATTATTTTTGATTACATATGGATTACCTTATATCCCGAAAATCCGAAAGGACCAGCTTGAGCTTTCACGATTCCTGATATCCAATAAAAAAAAAAAACTTTTATAACTAGATTGTTCCCGTATTTTAATCTTAATAGATAATTGATGTAAGGTTCTGTAAAGACAAAAGATGGTCATCGAGTAAAAATGTATCAATAAATCAAACAGATACTTATCACCAGTACCTATAGTAAGTCCTGACCCTACTCTCTAACCACTTCTTCGCCAACCAAACCCGTTCCGCGGACAAAGAGGTGACAACCCATTAGGCATCCATCCATTACTATCCATTGCTATCCTTTCCTATCCGTCAGTCATTACGGAGTTGCAATGCAACGGACAAACAAACTCGCCGATAAATGAACTATGATATTCTCATGCTAGTGTAAAATGTACAGAAGCCAGAAAATCATGCGCTACATTACCTGTCAAATTTCCACAATCAATTTTAACTTAATGTCGAGGGCAAAGAGTTCAGGTTCAAGTACAAGTTGATAGATTTGTAACGCTTGATGGGCTGCCTTCTGTACAGATGCAAGTACACACTTTTTCTATTCATTAATAAATTTCGAAAATAAAAAAAATCTTGAACTAAATTGAAGCTATTAGATAATACAGTCTTATGTCAAGACAAAATTACAAAGAAATGCGCTCCGCTAAACCTAAAATTGTCAGTGAAAAATGCAAAAAAAAATTTGGCAAGCATTTTTTTGCTTTTTCCTGCTGTATTTTCATCAGTATCATCTGCTTTGCAGCTTCCAATTTGGTTTTCCATAAGAAACTTATGTCATAGATCCCATACTGTGGTTACTACTTATTTACTAACAGTCACTGTGAGCTGCAAAAACGTTGTGATAAAATATAAAGTAAATCCCACTTTTTAACCATCACCAATACCTATAGTAAGTCCTTACCCTACTCCCTAACCACTTCTTTGCCAACCAAACCCGTTCCGCGGACAAAAAGGTGACAACCCATTAGGCATCCATCCATTACTATTCGTCGGTTACGGAGTTGCAATGCACATACAAACAAACACGGCAACACATTCAAAATGCAGTATTTGTATTGAGTTCAATTTCCTTCCTGTCCTTCCCTGATCCCCAATAAAATGATTAGATTGTCGGGTACTTCGCTTTGGCTCTGCAAACATGGCACGAACTACAGTACCGCGGCAACCCCAACAGCATTCTGAAACCGTTGCTGTATTGGACACGCAACATTTCTTTGGTTATGGTATACTAACTCTCAATTAAACAATTAGGTAAAAGGGGAAGTGCAAAAAACGAACCACTTAATAGTTAAATTTATATTTGACGACCGTCACCGCGCGCGTACAGACATAAATCTATCCACTTAGATAACGCAAGTGTCACCATTGGTATTGAAACCAAGCGTGCCGGCTTTTTAACACCTACTGTGACGTCACACCTCAAATTTAGTGATGAGAAATACAAACCAATTCGAAGACACCAATTCCGCCTTTGAAATCAATTATTAAGAACGATATCGATATTGTGATATCGATTTTCTAACAGACATACATACGCGCGGAATGAATCTAGCGGCGATCAACTTGGTCACTTGGTCGGGGTTCGCACACGCGAAGTCATTATGGCACAGTGGCTCCGGTCCTGTATAACATATCATATGATATCGCAGGTTAAGCAACGTTCGGCGCGGTCGTTTTTATGATTGGTAACCACCGATCATTGATTTCTCACGACGACTTCCATGCTTCGTAGGGCCCGTGAAGCAGTAGGTCCCGGGCGCTTTATACTTGTTTAGAATAGTCGTTAAGGTTAGTCAGCAGCCATTTCTGCGCCCTGAAAATTCTGACATCCACCAAACAGTACTGGACCAGCTTGGTGAATTGTGAACGTCCTCGTCACCCAGACGACTGTATTGATCATAGCGCAGCAGTGGTCTCGTCACAAAATGTTGTGATGATGATAATAATAAATAAATATACAGCCTTTTTACGACCTACTTCGACCTATTTTTACGGCCTATTTCGACGACCACTTTGGCGAAGGGGTAAACCTCCTCCCGCCCGGAACAAGAAAAAAAAAATGTTCCGGGTCTGGGTGCTTATCTATATATGTATTTATATTCTAGGTTCCCCCCTAGTTCACTACATGGTATCTCATAACACAAGCTTCGCTTACTTTGAGGCCATGTAGATGGTGTGATTGTCTGGGGATTTTATTATTTTTATTATTATATTTATCCATTGTCCATCTCCTGTCTGTTGTACCTAAATCACAAACTATTTAACTTTTGAGCTAATATAGGTATAAGTCTGGCAAACAATGTATAAAACAAAAAATAATATAAAACACCTAATAAGTTAAACAATCACCTCGTATTTATTTTGTTATAGTCACTTATTCCTCATATAAAAAAAAAACATTATCGAATAAGCAGTTCCACAACACAGCTTTAGATTAAAAGACAAAAAAATCTGTCCTTCAAGGATATCATGTAAAAAAATCCTTAAGATCACCTAAACATGGTTCACTGTGACAATCTAAATACCCCCGACGGTCTTTGAGCCCATCTCAAACAAATGAAAGAAAAATAAATCAAGAAATAAAATTTACATGTAAAAGCTATGAAAAAGGAATAAAGGAGAAAATATAGGTACTTTGATTCCCTTTGAGTTAGAACATTAGGGCGAGAAGGACGGCTTTGGGTCATGGCCAGATTAATTTACCGTCAATTGTGTAACACAAGTGACCTGTTATGGTAAGTAAGCAAATTGAACTTGGTCAACTAACCAACAGTGCGATCACAGAACTTTATCGAATCGTATATTAACGAATGTTTACAAATGCTCGTATAGTATGGAGTCGGTTGCAAGTTTTGAGTAACATTGTTTTTATTTTACAGATATTTATGATTACAACATGTTTACAAACATTCAAAATTAACAAGGCACACATTTATTTAAGCTGGCCGTGCGGCAATGGATAGATTTCAATTTTTTCTTAAAAACAGTCTCCATACTATACGAACATTCGTTAACAAACGATTCGATAAAGTTCTGTGATCGCACTGCAATATTGTAGTATGCTAATGATTTTTTTATTATTAAATCTCGGAGCCTGCTAGAAATCGCATCTAGCGATATGGCCCCCTGTTTGCACATTTTGATGTTTTTCTTTCGTTTTTTTTTCGGCTTTTATGGAGTCCTACTCCAGGGGTTAGTACAGTCTCGGCCGCATAATAAAATCTAATATATAAAATTCTCGTGTCACAGTTTTCGTTGCCATACTCCTCCGAAACGGCTTGACCGATTTTGATGAAATTTTTTGTGCTTATCCGGTATCTATGAGAATCGGCCAACATCTATTTTTTTTATTTATTTATATGGCAAAACAACGTTTGCCGGGTCAGCTAGTAAACTATAAAGTAGGATCTTTAACTTTCTTCAATGGTTAGTGTTTTCAAAAGTGGTGAAGTGATACGGCAATGTTTCATAAAGAGACTTTGATCTCTTTTGATCACAATAATTACAGTTTTTCAATTTTAAGATAGATTTAGTCAATTAATAAAAAAAACATAAGACAGTATAAAGATTGTCATGTTGATTCACAATAAGATTATACAGGGTGACTGGTGACAAATTTTAGATACTGAAGGAGAACACTCAGTACTCGCTTCTGATTTCACTAAAATTGCCTTTATATAAATAAATAAATATTTCTGACACTCACACAACATTATCTAGCCCAAATGAAGTTTCTTAAAGAACTTGTGTTATAGTGTCCATAACTGATATACTTAAGAAATATACATATAAACATACATATATGTCGCCGCGATGGCTTCGCCGAGCCTCATCGAAATGATTATCGTAAATTATTGAATCGTTTTGCTGTAAGCTCAAATTAAGAAATCTAAATTAATTGATTCTGAATATTTGTAATCCAATATTAGGTCTATCAATCGAACTATTGCTATCAATCAACATATTGAATCCTTTATTATCTGTGATGTTTGGATAGCAAAACAATCCAACGTTTATTATTGATTATTTTGGTTTCTCATGGTAATGTTTTGAGAATGCTTTAAAGTAAAATTATTAAATCTAATCATAAAAGATAAGTATTCAAATCAACAAATACCGTTTGTAATAAGTGTTTTGTTTTAATAAGTAATTGTGTTTACTAAAGATAAAGATTAGTACAGGTCAAGCACCATGTTAAAGTAAGTTCAATATTTGTTATTGTGACAATTACTTATGTGATTTGTTTTTAATTAAGCTTAAATAATTAAGATGTTTCCTATTGCTTTGTTAATTGCTTTGTTAATAGAAGATGTTGATAAAAAGAATTATTCAGTATGTGTCATGACCGCCGGCTTTCTGTTGGCTGGTCTCTGATTGGCTAGAATCCGGCCGATAGGAGACCAGACAGTAGAAGGTTTTGGCGGTACGAAAACCAAGATGGAGAAGGCGTCACTTTTGTGGCGGCCTTTGCCTTGCATTGGAGTGTTGTGGGGGATTTTGACTTTCCGGATAGGTTGGGTTAAAAATGGCGGAGTGGAGAACGAGCCGCTTTGTGATGAAGGTCAGTGTCGTTAAGATTGTGATATTTACTTATTTATTGTTCTCTGGCTGTAAACTGTTACTTTGTATTTTACAAGATGATTGCTGTTGAGTTTCTTGCCACTTCTTCTCAACAGATCGACTTTCCGAAGTGGTGGTAGATTATAATAAATAGAAAACTTAAACTGATAAGTTGTTTGATTGAGTGACACCCTTCTGAGACGTTTTCTAACATAAATAGCTTTAATATGAGTCAATCGCCTAGCAGGACTGACAACCCTGATGGGGTTGCCGGTTCTGCCCATTTTAAAAACCCAAGCGATCTCCCATTTCCGATATATACATATTTTTTTATTTGAATAAACATATAAACATCCATGACTTTATGACTAATATCTGTGTTTATCACACAAATATCCGCCGCCGCCGGGATTCGAACTCAGGACATCTGGCATAGAAGGCAATGTATGTTACCGCTACACCAGCTGGTCGTCAAACCATTTAATAGAGTTTTATTACTATTTACTGTACTTACACCTGAGTCAATTGCGGCAAGTGACCTGGTACGCGAATCGCTGCCCACGCTAGTGTAACCTGCGTAGCGCAATCAATTCTTTAACTTTCGGTTAAGTTACTCGTAACTCAATAAATAATGAATATTTATTTTTTATTATTATTTTTTCTCTTCATGTATGATCCGAAACTATCACGTCAGTGAATTTCAAAAGTGACCCACCAGTCACCCTGTATAATGTTAAGGCAGCCTGGTGCACCGGGTTCGAATCTCAGTTTAGGTGGATACGTCCCATCCATATTTTATAAAAAAAAAAAAAATATCAAATGGTATAAACTTGTAAAGACGCACTATTTCTCAAAAGTAGAAGAATTGCCATAATGCTGGAGAATTTTGTCCACCGGTGAGCATCTCACGGCTGATGATGCTAATGATGAAGTTTTTAACCTATTTTCATATCAAACGGAATCTTCTTCCTTAAATTAGAGTAGACCCAATACTTTTCCTTGACTGAAGAAGTCAATGTGTAGTCTATGTAAGTATACAGGGTCTGTCTATAATAGTAGTTTATGAAACTGTCACTTAATACCTAGTTATGTGCAGTTTCATACACTACTTTATCTAATCTCATACACTGAAGATATTTATTCCCGCCATTATCGCGCATGCGCCAAAACGCGCCGCGCGGCCACAGAATGTAACGTAGCGCGGCGCTCGCAGGACACAGATAAAAAAATGAAATCTATGGTCTGTTATCTGTATCGAAATGAAAAAAAATTTATTGTAACATTGTATTGTTCGAGGTAGTGTGTTATAATTTAATTTTTTAATTTCATTTCGTTATACTATTTTAAAAAGTATGTCAATATAAATTCGTTCTGAGTTTTATATTTTGAATATTATGATATGAGAGTAGATAATAGTCATTTATATTTTAATGGCAGATTCAAAATGATAGGTAAATCTGAATTTCGAAAAAATTTTTTTTTAATTATAATATACTTTTCATAAATTAAAATTTGAGTAAAATTTATGACTACACACAATTAGATGGAAACGTTTTTATTAAATTAATGAAAAAATGAACGTTTTTATTGCTTGCTGTGCAGTCATAAACAAAAGATTAAACTTCAATTTTAATTTAGTACTTACTTAGAGGAATTTTGAAATTATAATTAATGAAAATATTAAAAAAAAAATCTTTCGTAATTTGGACTCTCTCATCATTCTTAATCTGCTTTCTAAATATTATTGACTATTATAGACGGACCCTATAAGTTGTGTTTGTACGTATGTTTATTACTATATCATAGATATGATGATGTTTTTAAATTTTGATATTCATAGTTAACTATGTTAATTTAATGCCTCATCTACAATTTACATTCACATGTAGTTGGGTTGCCTGTTAGAAATCGCTTTCCAGCGATAAGGCCGCCCTTTATACCTTATATTTTCTTTTATTTGCTTTAAGTTACTACATATAATAATAAATAATAATGAAATTCCCAGAAACATATCATAATAACGTACTTAAAAATTCATACCAATGTTTCCGCTAATACTGTTTTTGCTGACCGTACATAGTAGCTAGACCTACTAATTAGTAAGATACCACTAATTCAACAGCTACTTGTCAGTTTAACTATCATTGGTGCAAGTATTGAATGCTAATTGGGCATTCTACGATGCAGTAAGTTTTAGCACCCGTTTTGTATGGAATTGTATGAATTTGTATGGATTTCTATTGCTTTTCGCAGATACTTAAGGTCTTAATTGCTACTTTTATGATGGACGAGCTATAGGTACATATATGGGTATGACATAGAGAATATAATTTTATAAATTTGATTTTATAATGCATTTGTACGAATATTATATTATGTAAAGAGAATAGGGCTTATACAGGGTGGGATTTTGTTTCTACATCTTTAAAATGAGGATAGGTAAATGTTTCTGTCTGTTTGTATGTGTGAGGTAATTTTTGGAACGCCGCAGTATATAAAGAAAAGCTACCCCGGGGCAGGGTTTTCGTCAACAAAATAGGATTTGCAAGGATATCCGTGCAGATATTTGGATTTTTTTAAGAGCACGTTACGATTCACTTTTTTGTTGACCGAAGTTAAACATAAAATATTTAATAAGTCTTCTGGTTACCAACAGAAATATTCAATTTAAAGGAAAAACAACTAAATTATTAATCCAAGGAAATAAAATTCCTTGCATCAGACCCCACAAAACTAATTTTATTTTTTTAAATATTACTGTCATTCTTGTTACACCCTGTAGAAGTCAATAAAAGATTTTAAGATGTTTTGATGAATGAATCAAAATTTCTGATGTAAGTATTAAAATTATTATAGTACTAGTTAACATCGTTATAAATGTTGGAATTTATATTATAAAACGGTATTTTCGATTTATGCCATCAAATCATAGCTTATAATTAGATGTGTATAAAAACAAATAGATTTTTGTGTTATTTGGGAACAAGGTCGTTCCCAAATCCCAAGAAAAGGCATGGCAGGCCGCGGTCCACTGCCCGACGACGGTTGACATCGAGATGTCGTATATACGACATCGAGACGAATATGCTAGCACTATTAAATTTGGTGCTAGCGCGATGTAGGAATTACGTTGTGTCGTCATCGTCGCTTAAGAATAATAACATACAAATACATACATACATAACTTCACGCCTATATCCCTTATGTCACGTTTGACTAATTTGGAGGCATTATAATGATAGAGAGAGACTATTGCAGTTACAGGAGTCAGCCTATCGCCCACAAAAAAATCTCCAATAAACCTCTTACCCGGGAAGAAAAGCAGCTGGCATATTATATGTTTTTCATTCTTCCAGTTCAGCATGGAAGTAATTAATTTATTCCATTTAGTAATTAATTAATTACAAATAACTAAAGTTGAAGGTCGCTGGTAAAAGCTAGGTGAAGGCGGGACCGAATGCCGTGGAAAACCTTGGAATAGGCCGATGTTCAGCTGTGGGCGTCTCATGGCTGGATGATCAAATCAAATCAAATAATGTATTTGTACGGCTATAGGGAAATACATTACATGTTTCATAATGTTTACATAAATTGAGCTCATGCTATATTCTACCATTGTGGCGTGTACATAAATTATATTACAATCATTTTTAGCATGTACACAAATTCGTTTCAATTTACCTATTTATTACTTGTCATCATCATCATCATCATCATAACTCCGTTTGATGAGCCCACTGCAGGGCTATGAGTCTCTCCTCTGGGTGACGAGGAGGTTTAGGCTGTAATCCACCAAGCTGGCCCGGTGCTGGGTGGTGGATGTCAGATATTTCGGGGTGCCGAAATGGCTTCTGAAAAACCCTGACGACAACTGTATACAAGTATACAGCACCCGGGACCGACTGCTTAGCGTGACCTCCGAAGCACGAAAGTCGTCGTGAGAAATGAATGGTCGGCGGTCACCCATCCTAATACCGGCCGCACCGAGCGCACTTAACCTGCTATATCGTTTGATATTCACAGTAACCACGGCGCCACGACGACTTATACACAGAGTCAATTTTACAATTTAGTTTTTGGTCCGAACTTGATAAATAGTCATGATACATTTTTTATCTACATTCCTTGTCATTGATATAATCAAGTACCGTAGAATAACATTTGTCTATTAAAACCATTTCAGTCTATTTTCAAATGTATTGTAATTATTAATTTCCTTAATGGATTTAGGTAATTTATTATAGATATTTGGGGTCATCCCAAAGAGATGTTGCCGAAATCGTGACTAAAAATTTATTCGATGTAAATTTTCAATTAAACATTTATTTAAAAAACCGTTATCTAAGTTATGGTTTCCATGGCGACGCTTATCCATTGTTGAGTTTAAATTTAAGACATTTGTATTAAAATCAACTGAATAGAGGAATAAAATATGTATTTAACAATGTCTTTAGTGTTCACCTTTCACTTATAAACCTATAAAGACGTTTTTAACCGACCTGCAACGGTTGACAAAAATATCTCATATAGGGTTCTATACCAAAAATATAAAATGCGATGCGCCTCGACATAGTATTCCCATACTTAGTTTATCAAAGAGAGATCCCATTTCACTAATAAATTATCAATATAGGTATATAAAACTGTTCCGTTACTGACTGAGTGACTGACAGACAACGTACAGCCGTAACTACTGGGCGTAGAGAGCTGAAATTTGGAACATACATTATTTAGGCGATGCAGGGGTGCACTAAGGAAGGAATTCCCGAAATTCCCACGGGAACGGGAATTATTGGACTTTTTAGTTTGTATGAAAAATCTTATTCCTTGAATGCATGGATATGATACTTGGCATAAAAATTCTTCAAAAAGAGACTGGTTGTATTATGAAAGGAATTCCCGAAATTCCCACGGGAGCGGGAAATATATGATGTTTTAGTTTGTATGCTAAAATCTTATTCTTCGAGTGCACGGATGTGATACTTGGTATAAAGGTTTCTCAATAAGTGTCTGTTTGTATAATGGAAGGGATTCCCGGAATTCTAACGGGAACGGAAAATAGGACTTTTGAGTTTATGCGTGTACGAAGTCGCGGGCAAACGCTCGTAATGAATAAATTAAATCCCCAGACAATCACACCAACTACCATGAACCCAAAGTAAGCATAGCTTGTGATATAGCGAACTAGGGAGAACATAGAATATAAATACATACACAGATACACACGCAGACACGGATCATTTTTAATTAATTAACTGTAATTAGGGTCATTATCATATTATCAATACTGCGAATCCATATACTAAACCTACAAAGTTCTATTTCTTAACAGCTTTTAATTATTCTGACCCCATTCCTAATTACGCAATACAAGTTGTTAGTACTAATCAATGGACCACAATAAATCAAATCGATAGATTAACCTAACGTTAAGCAATAACTGTCAAAAAGGCGATTTAAACATTGTTTGGACTAGTTATGTCTGTTCTATTGTTACGTAAATGCGTCGGTTTATTTTACATGCCGATTAGTTTCGTAATTATTAGCCATGGTTAACTGAGGTACTATTCTGGTGCAAGCGCGAATATCGACGCTTCTATTGAAAGTTTGGGCCGTGATTATAAACGCTCTGATAACAGTAGCGGAAAATAAGATCTTGTTCGAAATATGTTCAAGTCTTCCCGTTTTTTATGTAATAGAAAATCATAAGTTGGATAAACATTATTCGTACGGTAGAACTTCAATATGACGCGTGCTGATCTAATTCGGTAGCACCCGCGAAATAAAGTTTATTTTGACTTTGGGTTAGACGCCATTTTATTCATTTCCATCTTATTTCCACCAAGATTCGCAGTGTTCCAAGGCAAAGGCAGGATAGGTTCTGCCGCCATATATCACCATTTCAATGGTGATATGTTGCAGTAAGATTTTATGAAGGGCCAATTTTCCTAACTGCATGTGGTCATCTTTAACCTAATCTTCACTAACCATGTGGTGAAATTGAGTGGCTTAGTATCTTATAAAAAAGATAGCAAATTTAGAACTCTACCACAGTACAGATATCAACAGCAATTCAACTCGGCCGCATCTTTGAAATAAATGCCTATAGCGTCGCGGTCCGTTCACAAGTGATAGGGCTGCCCGCCTTCAGTGTTTAAATTACATTTGCCTACTTTGTGTTTACTTCCATTTAGTTTTGCGACTGCAAATATACTTTTTTTATATAAACAAGTAAAATAATTTGTAAATTGAATAGGAAGTGTTCAGCAAAACTACGTTTTTGTCAAAACACCATGTTTACGTTTTAATAACAAATCGTTCTTATAAATAAGCGACCAAAAAATACTTGCGCCTCGACTGAAACGCACGAAAAGATGTATTATTGAATTTTAAAGTACATGAACGTATAGCTCTATCAACAATTGTTTCGGTATGTAGACACTCGCGACTGACCGCGTGCCGAGCGCATGCCGAGATCGAGCAAGGCAGGTATAGCTGGCGTTGCGTCCGTTCGTATGAAGTTGAATTACTGTAAATATCTCTGTACTGTGACTCTACATTGCGTTACTCAAAATGTTTTCAATGTAAAACTTTTAACAAATAAAGCTTTCTTAAAAAACACATTGCTATTTTTTATAGTACCTATTTATATACTTACCTATAATACTTTCTACGTTTGGCTTACCTTTCATACGATTATCGTATACTTAAGAATTAGCCCCCTAGTTAGAGAATGTTGGTGGCACAGTGAGGGTTGCACATGGTTCAGCATTGTTATAGGCTCGAGGCGGCAGCTTTTTTATCGTGTCAGAGCTTTAGGAAAATATCATCTTAATATCATTAACGATTGTTTAATTTATATTTAAGATAATTAACTAGAATTTAAATACCTACTTGTTTTTACTGATATCTGTACGTTGTTATTACATACATACATACATAACTTCACGCCTGTATCCTGTATGGGGTAGGCAGAATACCAGAGGTAATAAAACCATCTGATGTTACGTTTGACAAATTTGGAGGCATTATAATAGTGAAGAGAGACTATTGCAGTGACAGGGGGTCAGCCTATCGCTCACAAAAAAGCCTCCCATAACACCTCGGTCCCTTAACTGACTTTTACAGTATGCCCGGGAAGAGAAGCAGCTAGCACATTCTATGTTTTTCTTTCGCTCCCAGTCCAGCATAGAAGCAACGGGTCTATATAAAAAAATATTAGCAATAGTAATACAAATGCTTGAAACCGATATAGAGTCGCTTAAGAATAACCCTACCGCCCCCTGGATAAGTTGCCACCAAATATAACTCCTTCGGCGTTGATATGTTCCGGAAATATTTTATGAAGAGGATATCTTACAAGAAGTCGTCGTGGCGCCGTGGTTACTGTGTGTATCATATGATATCGCAGGTGAAGCAACGTTCGGCGCGGTCGGTACTTGGATGGGTGACCGCCGACCATTCATTTCTCACGACGACTTCGGTGCTTCGGAGGGCATGTTAAGCCAGTACCGGGTGCTGTATACTTGTATACAGTAGTCGTTAGGGTTTGTCAGAAGCCATTTCGGCGCCCTGAAAATTCTGACATTCACCACCCAGCACTGGGCCAGCTTGGTGGATTATGGCCTAAACCTCCTCGTGACCCAGAGGAGAGACTCATAGCCCTGCAGTGAGATGGTATCTTGAACCTTGCATCACAATATATTTATGAAAACATTGTGTATAAGAATAGTAATAAATTTAATACTAGGAAAGATAATCATGATAAAAATTACTCTGTGAAGACTAGGAACTATCATAAGTTAGCGTTTACCAAACTAAGGCTGGCTAAAAGCAGCAAATCATTTATTGGAATGTCACTTAAGCTATCATAATTACCCTTTTATGAAACTAATTATGTTAGCATTTTTCACGATTCTATCTATCTAAAATCTAATCCTTTATGTAGTTTGCCTTTGTAGATACGGCTTAGAACAAGTCTGTCTCTTATTTAACGCTATTTTTTGGGAAATAAAAAAGTAACAAAGACATACCTGCGTACATAACATCACGCCTGTCTTCCTTTGTGGTAGGTTTCAAGGGAACGCCAATAAAGATACTATAGTTTATTAACTTATATTCCAGTAGATCCGAGTAGAGCTTTTTATTTGACTAGGTACCGATGTGGCGATCCCCGCACTATGTAAACAGTTGTGTTTAAAGTAATGTTTTTTCGCATTGGGTCTCCGTGAATTAAGTAACTACTATATGAACGTATTAGTGAAAATCACATAAGTATTCAAGAATTCATAAGGATTACGGAAAAAATAAAAGAATCGATATTTAATAATAATAATAATAAAATTATTATTAAATAATAATAATTGCTCGGTTATGTTCTGGGCAGGAATAAATTTCCAAGATCGCAAAGACTTAGTCTTCATAGAAAATGGTTCATTAAATGCACCTCGATACATTACTGAAATCCTAGTTCCACATGTGCAACCGGCACTAGCTGCTATTGGCGACTATGCAGTGTTTATGGACGACAATGCCCGAGCTCACCGTGCCGCCGCTGTGAACGAGTTCCTAGAAGAGGTCGGGATACGTCGTTTGGATTGGCCAGCACGTAGCCCCGACCTCAATCCCATTGAACACCTATGGGACATTCTAAAAAGATGTGTTCGAGATATTCACGCACCTCCACAGACAATAAGACAGCTAAAGACTGCTATCGAAACCGAATGGGCTCGGATTTCTCAAGAAGTCATACAAAATGTCATCAATAGTATGGAGAGAAGAATTCAGGCCGTTATTACCAGTCGTGGAGGTCATACACGATATTAAAATCTTCAAAGTTCATTTAAATTGTAATAAATACTGCATAAAAATGCCAAAATCCGTTTCTTTATTCATTTAGTATTAAAACGATTTTATCATTTTTTTCTGTTTTTCACTTATTTTGACCTTAGTAGTAAATTATACAGACATTATGAAACGCCTGGCATTCTTTTTTGAACACTAATATAAAATATAATATAATTTAACCTTTAAATCATCCTCTAATTCAATAAATCTAGATAAAACGCAGGCGCCCGTTTTTTTTTGAACATGAGTGTATAACGTTTATTGTCAGAATTATTTCCATAGTACAATAGTTAGTAACAAATTTATCTTAAAATGTAAGTGTTAGTGTTTAATTATATCATATCTTATTTAATTTATTCATTATACCCAATTTTAATTTTAATAATAATAATTTTCATATTTATACAATTTTAATTTAATGATATGGAACATTTTTAAAGTTATCAAGATAAATATAAACTTAAACTTTAAACGCGTGAAGGTGTATCCATCGGCGTAACATGGGAGAGTCCCACCTCTTAGCAAACACACTGAGCATGGCGTTGGCACTGGCACGGAGGCGAGTGAGCAGGGAGGCACAACGCTTGCGCATGATTGCAGCGAAGCTATTCGTGTGCTCCTCCACGAACATCCCCGACGCACTGCACCTCCATGGGAGCCCCAACACCACCCTGAATGCATTATTGTATTGCACTCGCAGATCGCTGTATTCACTTTGCCTAAAGCTGACCCACAGACCACAGGTATAAAAAGATTGGCAGTAGGTCTTGAAGAGTGTTAACTTTACTGTTTTTGAGCATCTAGCAAATCTGCGGGCCAACATATTGGCTCGTGCAGCAAGCGACTTGCGCTTCCTCTCTATATCACAACCATCTTTCATGTCAGCAGTGACCCAGTGGCCTAAGTATTTAAATTTCGTGTTTTGCACAGCGGTGTACCGGACAACATAACCGGAGGCACTGTGGTATAAGTTTTAGTGCCAGCTTTAAAAAGCATTAGTTGGCTCTTGGTGGAATTATACTTAAGGCCATGAGCCTCCGCATATGACTCGCAAATAGCCAACAGCCTTCGCAATCCACTGATGGACAGGGACCGGAACAGCTTACCCTTAAAGAGGTTTTTGATTGGGTTTTTCATAGACTTGTTTTAAAAAACCCTATCAATTTGGAACCGTATCGAAGACTTACCCTAATTTAAGGCTCACCATATCAATAGAGTTAGCTTCATGTAAGCAGTAAGCCTATAGAAAACCCTATTGAAGGTTACCGATTCAATAGGGTTTTAAAACCTGCAGGCAAATTTAATGTCTAAGAATATCAAATTATCAAAAATATCACCATCTATTCAATCTCGCACTTTTTTTTTTTTTTTTTTAATTTATTTATTCAAAACAAAAAGAATTTACAATTTACTTAGGCTATGTAGCTGTAACTTAAGTTAGACCACTTATGTGTTACAGCGGGTCGCACTTATCACTTTTATTAGCTTATAATTTATATACTTCCAACGTTATGGTGTTTAGATTTAATTGATTACAGGTATATAATGCTAAAAATGTTATTTATAGCAAGTTTTATTTTATTTTAATTTTGAAGTATCAAACAAAAACTAACCCCCTGTTGTCAACTAAAGTAACTTGATTATGAACACAAAATTGAAAAACCAGCAATACCTAGTATATTTTAGCATTTACTATTAGAAATTTAATTGGTTTGTGTATTTTATTTAAATTGAAACTATTTTTTTTTATTATTATATTTTTGTGCAGTATATGTATCTTAGATAGGCATGATAAGGGAACATAGGAGTGTTATGTATATCTCTGTGTGGATGATAATTCTATTTATTTTTATCTAAAAAACATTATGAAAATAAATAACCTTGTAAAAAGATACAAGTAATAATATTATTTTGTTTCATAGAAGTATTCTTTAATTTCCTTGGAGACTTTTTTACTATTTATGTAATGTTCTACTACGGTACTTGGCAACTGATTTAAAATATATGGCAAGAAGCATTTTAGTGTTCTGTTTCCATATGCATTATTGGATTTAGGTACTAAAAACTTACTTGTATTTGATAATTTTCTCAATTTTTCCATTCTAATCTTGTAATTTAAGTTTTTTATATTATCTATGTTTTCTTTGAGGATGTTAAACTTTACTTTATTATATACATTGATAACTTTGCAATATGTGAAGAGTGTTTTATATTCGTTACATTTATGTTGACTTTTAATTTTGTTCGGTACTATTATTTTTAACAGTTTTACTTGAAGTTTGTATATATTTTCTAAATAAGTTTTGTATGTCAGACCATAGCTGCTAATTCCATAATTTATTATTGAATCAGCGAGTGCAGTATATAAGGTACGCCTTATAGAGAATGGTAGCTTATATTTAAGAATAGACATTTTACAAATGATTGCTCTCAACTTGTCACATACATGCATTATGTGGTCTTTCCAGTTGAGTCTGTTGTCGATTATTAATCCAAGATAGGTGTGTGTTTTTACTACGTCTAGGTACTTGCATGTACAGTTTACATATTGACTGTGTTGACAAGAGTGTTCATGTGCTATAATTTTTGGTTCAATTGTTGTGATGTTATGTGCTGAGTGGATGTGCATCATTTTTGTTTTTTGATAATTTATAACTAAGCCGAGGTCGTGAGCCCACTCACACAGACTATTGAAACATGACTGCATTTTTGTCTGGGCTATAGATGCGTCTTTATGCGCTGTGATAATACAAGTGTCGTCTGCGAATTGGTACACTTGCCCGTTTTGGATGATATTTGGCATGTCGTTGCAGTAGAGTAGGTATTCTGTCGGAGCTAGAATTGATCCTTGTGCGGTGCCTCTATCACTTGGTACTAAGTTGCTGTACTGGTTATCAATTTTCACTGTGCAAAATCTATTTCTGTGATAATCTCTAAACCACTCTAATAGAGGTCCCTGTATACCATTCTCATATAATTTCGAAATTAGAGTTTCATAATCCAGAGTTTCAAAAGCTTTACTAAAATCTATAAATGCTGCTACTATATGTTTTTTTTCATTCAGGAGATTATTAATGTCATTTGTAAATTTTGCTAATAATTGAGTGGTGTTTTTATTTTTTTGAAAACCGAATTGGTTAAAATTTATTATATTATTTTTATTTAAAAATTTTGAAATTTGGTCGCCGAAATACCTTTCAATTATTTTATCTATGATTGACAGTATTGTGATAGGTCGATAATTATTAATATCTTTAAGTGAGCCTTTTTTATGTATGGGTCTTATTACGCCTATTTTTAGTTTATCTGGGAATTTTCGGGACGCAATTGATCTGTTTATTAAGTGAGTTAATACTGGTACTAATTGGTTACTGCATTTTTTTATATCTTTTGCTCGTATTCCATCATATCCTGGGCTTTTTTTTTCATTTATTTGTTTTATTATTATTTCGATTATTTCTTCATTACATTGTTTAAGTCTAAGGCACATTTCTGGATTTTTTATATACGATTTTTCCAATAATGGTTTGTCGCAAGACGTGCAAATATTAGTTACATTTTGTCTAAATCCGTATGCAAATTGGTTGGTCACGTATTTAACATTCTGATTCTTAAAAGATTTAGTTATAATATTATCAATTGAGCTTACAATTTTTCCGGTTAATCTATTGATAAGGTTCCATAGTTTACGGGGGTTTTTAAAATTTTCCTTAATTTGATTTTTTATATAGTTATTGCGTAGAAAATTCGTGTAATTTATTGTTTTATTCCTATATTTTTTGTACAGTTTTTTCTTAATCATATTATTTTCATCTTTTTTCCAGATTTTTAGTAACTCATCTCTTTTTTTACACATTTTTAAAAGTATTTTATTTGTCCATTTACATGCTGTTCTTTTTGAAATTATTTTATTTTTTGTTGTTGTTGTACATTTATCGTAAGTTTTTGAGAAATTTTCTAAAATAAAGTATAAAATTTCGTCCGGTTCACTTAACAGTAACGCCTCATCCCATTTAATCCTTTTGATATCGTTATGAAATTGTTGCTCGTTTATGTAAGTTGTTTGTTGTACTTGTTTATTACTGTACTGTGTGTTTGAGTTACCTATCGTTAAACCGGTTATGTAGTGATCAGCCGGCGCGCATTGTATCACGCCGGTTGAGATGTCACAGTCCCGAACATCGCGTATAAAAATATGATCTATGCATGTTTTAGATAAGAAGCCATTTTTTAATTCCACTCGTGTGTAGTCATTTATCCCACATTGAAGCCCTAATTCACATAATGAGTTAAGGTAATTCTGTTTGACTGGATTGTCTTTTTTTATGTCCAGGTTCATATCACCGATAACTATGTAGTTTTTTTTCGCGGGATACTTCTTAATGTAGTTATAAAGTTCTGTAGTAAAGGCGATTTTATTTTTTTCAGGTGGTCTATAAACTATACATAAACCCGTTACTATATTATTTGGTTGTGAGGTAATTTCACCAGACAGACATTCAAAATGTTTTGTTACTACTGAGTTTCTTTCAAAGTGTAAGCTTTTATGAACATATAAAATTATCCCCCCTCCTTTTTGCATAGTTCGCAGTTGTGTATACATAATATAATCATCTAATTCAAATAATTTTGCTGAGATTTTATTCACGTTCGTTTCGGTTATACATATTAGATGTATAAGAGTCGAACTGTTGCTTATAGTTAATTCTAAATCAGCAAAGTTTTTAAGCATTGATCTGATATTTAAATGAAAAACAACTAGGGGGTTATTTTTGTTACTTACGGTTGATACATAAGAGTTCCATTTTTCATAAGTATTTTGCATTATATTATTATTGTAGGAATCCACTATAATATTAATTTTTTGTCTATCACACTATTGTTAACTTTAAACACTTATTACTAAGCCTAAAGGAGAGCCTATGAGATCTAAATACTTTCGCGATCTTGTTGTTGTTTCGTGATCCTATATATGTCCTTTTCCGATCTGATGATGACATATTTATCATTATCTTGTTTTCTGGCCATAACTACTCCGTTCCGACACCACACATATTTGTATAGGTTAGGTTCTCTCAGTTCTTTTTTTGATTTCCACAGTAGGTATGCGGTTGCCGGTGACAAGGCTTCTCGAAAATATATCCTGCTTGAGTAGTCTTTTCCTAAGTCTGTGGCTATCATGTGTGATGTTTTTGTAATATTCAGCCATTCATCTCTGCATCCTCCTTTAAGTATGATACGTACAGGGCTACTGTATGTTTCCGTTTTATCCTTCTTATTTATGCCTCTCTTCCTATTCCTGTAGATATTTATTATTTCATTTTTATCCTTTCCCAGTTTTTGACATATTTTATTGGCAATTTCGGTTAAGTTTTCCCCTTCTTCCTCTTTAATTCCGCACAATTCTATATGATTGTTGAGTTGATATTGTTCGAAATTGTTTATTTTTTGTTCCAACGATTCAATATTTGTTTCCATATATTTTATTGTGTTACGTAATTCTTTTTGCTGGTTCTCCATACGCTTTATTTTATCATCATATATGGTTATTTTTTCCTCGTAATCATCAATTTTATCTGAATAGTATTGCAGGTGGTATTGTAATTCTTCTTTTATTATGGTTTTTACTTCCTTGCGGATGAGTAGTAATACTTGACGTGTTGACATGTTCGCAGACGTGGGGTCTGAATCCTCCTCATCATCAGGTAATATGCAGGAAAGTCTTTTTGCTCTTGCGGTCCCCGCGCACGGTTTACACTTCCAATCCACGGAGTCAGTTTCCGACATGGTAGCAAGCTTTTCCGTTGATATTGCCACGCATGCACCGTGCCACCACTTGGAGCACTTCCCACACTGCAATCCTGGACTTTTTTTTGTTACATTTTTACCACACTGTTGGCATTTACCCATTTTGACAAAATTACGTCGGTACGCGTGAACGAGTGTTGATTTACGATTGTTCGCACGCAAAATTTTTGCAGCGTTAAACCGGTTACGTCTCTTCGCTCTCGCGTCAAACGCACGACTTCGAATTATACTTTCAAATTCAACAGCATGCGCGGAAAAGAGATAGAAATAGGCTAACCCTATCACAGGGTAAGCGCATCCGAAAGTAGTTAACTTTATTCAAAGTGTTACCACGTCGATAGGCTTACCATATCAATAGGGTTACACTTCCATATGGTAAGATTTTGATAGGGTTACCCTATCAATAGGCTTAATCAAATAAAAGGGTTTTCTGGTCCCTGCTGATGGACGGGCTCAGAAGCACCATGTCATCAGCATATGAGATGTTGTTCATACAAACACCATCAACATAGCATCCAACGTTGGCGCTGCTGAGCTCCTCCAACAGTCGATTCACATACAAGTTGAAGAAACGCGGCCAGCTCAGCCCGCCTTGCCTCACCCAAAACCTCAACCCATACGCTTCAGAGTACACCCCTGCCCACCTTACACTATTAGTTTGGTTGCCATACCAGTATTGAAATAAATTTGTTATTTCAGAGGGCAGGGTAGTTTCAGACTGTAGCTTTCTCCACAAAACATTATACGACACCAGGTCGAATGCCCTCGACAGGTCCAAAAAACAAGCGTATATAGGCGTTTTCCTACTTGTATAATATTGAACAGTCTGCTTGAGACACAGGATAGCACCCTCAGTTGACAGCCCTGGCCTGAATCCAAACTGTGCATCATGCAACTGAGTGTGCCGCTCCAGCTGTTTATCAAGCAGACTATCGAATACCTTCGCTATCACCGTTTAAATTTAAACAACTTTAAATTTTTGTACGAAAAAAAAGTTTCTGCTTTCATACAAAAATTGAAACAAAAAAATTCGAACTTTTCTTTTTTTCATATTTTTTCTGTAATCCCTATGGGTACTAGAATACCTTCGTGAGAGTATTGTATAGGGTCAGCGAAACACCCTGTATAAGTTATCTAGTAACCATAACACAAGCTTCCAAACTGAGGTACTTTAAGTCAAATTTATGTACAGATAATGTAAGATGTAATTGAAAAACACCTGGAAAAAAGTCATTTTTGGGATATAGATATTCCACATTTTTGTGCCTAATATAATTTAACCTGCGAAGCAAAAGATAGATGTATCTGTGGCAACGTACTTGCTCATGATGGAAATGGACCTATCTGAGAATAGTATCTTTTACTCCGAATTCCAGTTGTAGAGATCGTGTTTAGCTAAATTAATGGAAATAAGGTAGTGGTCTAGTTCTAGGAACTTGTGACTCGTGAAGACAATCAGTTTCAGTAGTATATTTAAATAATACACTTACTAAATAAATAAGATGATGGCCAGTTACACGATGAATATTTCAGTAAATACTGAATTGCAAGATTCGCAATTCAATATTTTTCAGCTATGCAATAGCTTTACCGCGGCAGTCTCCGAGTGCCACACGTCTTTTTTTTTACATTCAACCATGAAACTTCATTTAATTCAACCTCAAAAACTTTCACTTGCTTAGGTAATATTGTAGAAGGATATTGTATAGCTTAATTTTAAAATAAATACATAAATATTTCTGACACTCACACAACATTATCGAGCCCAAATTAAGTTTCTTAAAGAAGAAACTTAATTTAATGTTATGGATACTAGATAACTAATATACTTAAGAAATATATAAACATTAAACATACATATTGAATAAATACATATTTTTTATTAGTATAAACATATAAACATCCATGACTTGACGACTAATATCTGTGTTCATCACACAAATATCCGCCGCCGCTGGGATTCGAACCCAGGACCTCTGGCATAGAAGGCAATGTATGTTACCGCTACACCAGCCGGTCTTCGAACCACGGCTCAGCAGTGATGTGTTCCGGCAATATTTTATGAAGCGCCTTCCTAAGCCCGTGTGCTGTCATCTTCGACCTCATCTTCACTTACATCAGGTGAGATTGAGGTCAAACACAGGCTAAGTCACCAATAAAAATAATAATTGTAGCGTTTACTTAATTTTCCTTTTGAGTTCGGTAAAAAATGTATCTCTACATTGTATATAATCAACGAATGCAGAGCATTAAAACATCGACTTCACGTCAAAACTTTTATGAAGTATAAAGACATTTTTCATGAAGTAGGTAGGTACTGAATAGATTAAGATGAAATGTATATGAGACCATATGGGAATTTAAGTATCTTCTGTCATGTGAAAGAAGAATTTTCAAAGTCGGTTCACCGAGTCAAACGTTATGAGGTAAGGTTGAAAATAAAACGTATGCCATTGTGTATATAGGTAATAAACATATTCTGTTCCGATTTGCACCAGTCCAAGAATAGTTATCTGGGATCACTATAGACTATTAATCATCACGACACATTCCCTTCGAACCAAGGTTATACAGGGTGACTGTTGGGTCACTTTCGAAATTCGAGGACCAATAGTTTGAGATCATACATGAATAAAAATATATTCATCCATTTTTCGCGACGGCTTCCGTGCTTCGGTATACAGTAGCCGTTAGGGTTTGTTAGAAGCCATTTTGGCGCCCTGAAAATTCTGACATCCATCAACCAACACTGGGCCAGCTTGGTGGATTATGGCCTATGCCTCCTCGTCACCCAGGGGAGAGACTCATAGTCCTGCAAAGAGCTCATTACAATGAGTTGTGATTTGATAAAAACGACGTATGTTAGCAAATATTATAAATTAAAAAGGTCCACATACACCGTAACTTGCCTAAAACCTATATGCGACATCTATCTCAGTATATTGTTTTTCTTATTGGGTTCTTTTCACATAGTCAAAGTAAAAATTCTATAATTGTGTATTTCATTGGTACACATTGATCTGCCACCACTTTGTCGATCTGTTGAGCAAAAGCGCCGGCTAAATGATTGGCAGCAATCGTCTTTGAAAATTAGTTTAGGTCCAGGTATTCATACATATTTTACACTAGCCTCTATTACACAACTTTAATTTTTAAGTAGGTATCTTTAAATATTTCAAGACTTATAGCCGTCTGCACTAAACTTTGATAGCTCCTAAGTTGATACTTAGGTCCCTAGGACGTGCTTAGAAACAAAAATTTCGTTACACTAAACTTAATTCAATGCCTAAATGCTTAAAACAATGCAGAGTATGTCAATGATTTATGTGTGACGTAGTTTAGGCATGTCATAACTAGTCATAACTAAGTTTATGCTAAACTGAGTTTAGTGCAGATAGGCATAAGTGCCACTTTACTTAAACCTATTGTCAATAGACTCGCCAGGCTAGTCGCTGTCACTAAAATTAAATTGACAAGGATATTTTCTCTACGATCACTGTTAGACGAACGACGATCGTACGACTATACTACGATCACACTAGTTGAACGACGGTCGATCGATTGGTGTAGTGCCTTACCATAGTGCCTCTAGTAATAACAAGTCCGGCAGGTTTCAGTAATGTGTTAGAGTGGTACTATAATCTTTTCCCCATAGTCTTGTCTTATACCTCTTTATGACTTTCGTTTGTAATCAATTACATAGTATCAATTTACAGACGACGACCGGCTGGTGTAGCGGTAACATAAATTGCCTTCTATGCCAGAGGTCCTGGGTTCGAATCCCGGCGGTGGCGGATATTTGTGTGATGAACACAGATATTAGTCGTCAAGTCATGGATGTTTATATGTTTATTTAAGTTTATTCTAATAAAAAATATGTATTTATTCAATATGTATGTTTATATATTTTCTTAAGTATATCAGTTATCTAGTATCCATAACACAAGTTCTTTAAGAAACTTAATTTGGGCTAGATAATAATGTTGTGTGAGTGTCAAAAAAAACAGATTATCAGATGTTTTCCAAAATGTTCTCCTTTTATGCGAACATTTTATAATAATCAGTTAAGCAATTTTATCATCAAAAAGTTACACTTAGGTAAATATTCGTGCAGTTAATTAATAATAGGACAAGCCATAATAAGTTGAGATGCCTAGGCGTATTTGGATGAAAGTTCGCAAATATTGAGGAAAAACCTTGAGTCATATACTTATTATACACGTTTTCAGATTATTCTGGATTTTTACGTTACTCTGATCCTCGCGCTAATAAATAGTGAATATCTGCTTTTTTTCTTTTCATATAAGTGATAGGGATATACATAGGTGAAGCTGTATCAGAACCATTCATATGAACACTGTAGAAATACTTGCCAGGGATTCTAATAAGGTCAAAATTTAAGGTAAATATTCGATCTAATCCGATCTTATACCAAAAGTATTCAATTGACAAATAATATGTCTTCAAACAATTAACGTACTCATTATCTTCTTGTATAAGATCAGTATAGATCAAACTTTCAAAGGATAGCAAAATAAAAGTTAGTATTTCAGTTCTCTCCAACATTTATTGGTCGAAAAATAAATAAAAAACTTTGGATTTCAACAAAGGCCCAAAATCGTACAAATAAATACCTACAGGGACTACGTCTTATTTGAACAACATATTTACAACTCATTTTTTTTCCTTAAAAAATACTTAATAAGTACTTATTACAAACCCCTTTAATACTATTTTTACAATTCAATTTTTATACCATAAACATTTTTATTAGTACGTCCCAGTTAACATCTGTGAGACACATTTTTTAAATCTTTAAATTCTTTAAAAGAAATAGCCAAACTCATATGCCCTAACCAAATTACAGATTAAAAATCGAATATCTAATATATCTGGCAGTATTAGTTTTAAAGAAAAAGATAATATACTTTGTATGCGTAAAAAGGATTTAAAAAATTGTCTCCGAGATAGCCGAAACACAGAAACATTCCAAATCATACCAAATTCAATATGGCCACGTTATTATTATCATTTATAGCAATTATTTTACAAAATGCAAAAAATATTGTATAAAATACACTAAAGGTGATTGATAATTCCTAAAATCTATATATTGTATATTTTAAATCATTTTTTTTATATCCAACAATCGATTTTATAGGAAAATTGAGGATTCAGTTTTTTAGGAAAATATCTTATTGAAACTTAGCACAAAAAATCAGTGGAGCCTACTTTATTTTATATATATATTTTTGAACTATAGGTACGTTAGAATGTAGGATGTTGTACATAGACACACCTATATTTTTTAACTAAAATATAGGTTTATTAAGTACAATACTATAAATAAAAAAACTTATAATAATAACATTTTCAGTCTATAAATTGAGGAAAAGATAGTAAGTACTTAAACAGCAAAATAAAATATACTTATTTATACCAAAAAATTCAATAGCTAATAGCACCATGATGAACTTTAGGGAACAAAATGTTTATTCTGAGCGATAAATTAATACAATAATTTAAATAATATATTTTGGTTAGTTAACTTATTACATTTGAAACAACCCTGAACTTTTTGTGAACTTTGTTAATTTATACTAAACTCATTCGAAAATACTTTAGTTATAAAACGTTATTATGGACTATTTATCTCACAACGATCAATAAAATATTAGATTTTTTACAAAATACCCGTCTACCACAAAAACGGTATAAATTATTTATATTTCACACTTAGTTAATTAAAACATTGAGGCAAAGTATTGACAAAATTCACAATGACGACTCCACTGATTTTATTGCAAAATATATGTTTAAATACATGCTAATCCTTTGTCGGCATCATAAAAAGCGTGAAAAGCGCTGGTTATTATGCTCATTAAGTTCCGCACCGAATTTAGACAAATTACCTTACCAATTTTGATGAAGTTTTGGACAAATAACCTAGGTTTAGCCAGTTTTGATGATAAGGACAATTTCTGTCAAAATAAATATGATAGCTGAAAATATATTGAACCGATTTGATTTCAAACTAATTAAAGTTACCGAGGTTTTATTTGAACAATTATTAATAAAAGAAATTTTAAAAAATGCCAGCCAGGATCATCGTTTACAGGACTTTTCAATTTATTTGCCTCAAATTGCACACGTCTAAAATTTTCGAAAATAAAATGCCATTTCAGAAAGTCACATATTAAAAATTATGGAATAGGTGTAAGTATAGTTTTCTAAATAAAGATTTAAAAAAAAAAACATGGAGCAACCTTTTTGAATTTAATAAAACCTTGTAACGTAAATTGAATAAATTCAGGAACGGAACTCATTTATTTTAGAAACTGTAAGCCCCTTACGTATATCAATTTTATTTTGTTCTTCAACTTAACATTGATTCATCTGATAGGTATGAAAAACACTGGCACAATCTAAAAATTAAACTTCAAAGTTTAAAATAAGAACTATTGTTATTGACAAGTTTTTTCTTGGCGAAAGAGTTGCCTATTTTAAACAATCTTTTATAAATCAATTTTAAAACTTCTAAAAATTTAAACGTAGAATCTTTACGTTCGTAATCAAAAAGAAGACAGCTTAAATTGAAACGACTCCAAGAAAAAAAAAGATTATGAACTGTCAAAAGTTGTCAAATCAACGGCCAGTATTTCTAGCAATGTTAAGCTGAAAAACATGAAATTTTTGCTAATTATAAAAAGTAATGCAATATCATTTAATACTAGCGGACTGATTCGTTTGAGATTCTAAAATGAGGTCACCTTTTTTGTAAATAGGCAATTATACTAAGTACACAGCACAAATCTAAATGAAAAGTCTAAGAGAGAGAATACTATGAAAATATTGGCTCAAATACTTGGGTTTCAAAACGTGATACTTAATAAAAAGGAGAAAAAAATTGTTCAAAAGTTTTTAGGTTTCATTACGATCCATAAACAATCTTAGGTTTCATTCAAGTAGTAGGCTTTTGAAGATGGTAACACTGAAAACAAAATTGCGGCAAAACTGGAACAAGTTTTGTTTAAGAGTGAGTGACGATTTTAAAAATAAACAGGTTAATGTAATATCATAAAGACTAAGTATCAAAATGATGTTAGAGTTTGAAGTAATTGAGTAAAATTGGTCAAAAAACACAAAAAGTTTCAATATCGCTCGAATTTGTCCAAAACAAAAACTTGAGGTTTAGTAATTTATTGCGTTTGCCAATGTATACGGACAACGTTTACCAACGTTTTTGTTTAAGCCCGTTCGCTTTATTGTCAACTGAAGTTCAAAATTAAAAAACGTATGGTTTTATTTTATACATCTCTCTATATTTTATTTTTGGAATCATTGGGATACTATACTTTATTAATTGTATACTTGATAGAAACTAATCAGTTAAATGTCTCAATGCGAAACTAATTGGACTTAATGTCATCACGAGTCATAAAAATCGGAAGAATGACAGTAAACCATTATTTAACTGTTATGAAATATATCGTAATTATATCAATATCAATGAATCACATAAAAAATGCATGATATCGACTTTATTTGATGTGGCAATCAATAGCATGCAAAATAAACACGCTTTTTTATTTAAAACTTCAAGATTAAAGACAGTTCTTGACGAGTGAATCATTTATGCAACTCGCAAATGAATATTATGATTTACTTTTTTTCGATTCCCCAAACCAAACTCCAGTTTTTTTTGTACTTCTTAGTTTGTGAAAGCAAGGCGAAATCGGCCATTTTGAAAGCGATAAAATTATGTTTGATACGCTTAAACTTGAGAAATAAAAAAGATTCAAAACTGTGGGAGAAAATATTAAAACGAATGACGATCTATGAAAATGAAAGGTTTAGTTAAACGTAAAAAGAGAAGTATATCGCAATAATGGCTTCTGACAAAGACGTACGTACAGAAGCCAGCTGATCAAGCATTACGAAATTTCCGCAAATAATTTTAACTTAAAGTCGATGGCATAGAGTTCAGATTCAAGTAAAAATTTTTGACAGATTTGTAACGCTTGATGTGCTGCCTTTTGTACCTACTGCAATGATGATTAGCAAAGAAAATAAATATAATTACAAAAAGAAAGGAGATAGAAGAAATATTCTTTTTAATTACCTATTTTTTGTAGGAAATATAAAAAGATCGATTTCATTGTTTGAAAAAAGTTTGTCTGCCAGTTGTTTTTTTTTTTGATAAAAATTTAATATAATATTTCAGAACTGCCTAATACAATGGATGTAGAATCGAAATTCTGCGACTTCTTTCTTTTTAAAACAGCAATTTGAACCCTAACCTAAGAATAGGAATCAGATAAAAGTAACAGAACTCACATTTCTTTCGAAACCTTTCAAACGAACATTATTAATGAAACATGAAAAAATTTACTTAATAGACGTCAGTAACGGTCTTTAATTTGGACGTTCCAAATTGATATGTTTCTAATAAAAAAACGTTTGATGTTAAATTAGCTCATGGCATAAGCCCAGTTTCCTGTTATTATGGAGAGTATATAATTCTATTAAAGTTTTAAGATGGAAAGTTATCATTGAATTGGCAGTTGCTAAAGTTTTTTTGAATAATACACTAGGTATCAAGCTATGTTGTAGGCGTATAATTATCGGCAAGCAAATTTCAAATAGAAAGTATTCGGAGTATATATTTATCTAAATCCAGGCCCCAATTCATTTCTTAACAAGCGTTAAATAAACAGAAGAGAGAAATCAAAGGAGGTCATTGACATTTACACCTACCTATATCATTAATAAATGAAGTTTAGCTTAATTTACGGTATTTTCTCAAAATATGCTAAGCTCAGAAAGCCCTTCTAAAATGGCGCCGAAAATAGCTGAAAGTCAACGAGTAGACGCACTTAACTAGACATTCAACCGTTAAGGTTTAAAATAAAATAACTCTCGGTTCATATGGAAATGGGTAGGGTCATTTTCAAATAGGACGTAAGTAATAGTGTCCAACCGAAACCGGTTTCTTTATAAACCAAAATAACCTATAGGATTATGACGTTTGCTTTTTGAGACAACTTTTTTTAGTTGCTGTAATATTGACAACGTTATTTTTACCAGAACGCACTAATGAGGTTATAAAGCAAGTAATTAGAGGGATTAAAACCAATCTGGAAATAAAATTTGCCGTAAACAAAAACCAAATTGAAATATAAACGGAGAGTTATACCGTTTTGATTTATGAGAATTTTACCGATTATCGACAATTAAATCACGCTTTTTCATTTAAAGTTTCTTTTTAAGAAACTTTCTTCTTAAATCTTTAAAATTATAGTTTAAGCGTTTCAGACATATATTTAAACTTAATATTCCACACAAAAAGACAAAACCTACAAAACAAAAGCTATATGTTCTCAAAGCGAAATAGTCAAGTCACCAAACCAGATATGACTTTCCAAGTAAAAGGTAGAATAGCATAACAGAGAACATTTAACTGAAATACCAGGAAACATTTGTTGCGTATTCAATGTATGGGCTTTGATCAAAGCCTAAATCAATAGGAACCATTGTATTATTGTCCTTTTGGTTTCTGCTCTGATGTCTCTTGTAATACTGCAAAGGAATTTATTTGAAATAGACTTAATTTTTAGATGATTAATATCTAGTTCTCTAAGCCGTAATTTTGTCCGCCGGGGATTTTTAAAAATAGAACCAGATTTCCTTTTTTGTTATTTCGTAATTAAATTTGAGTACGTTTTCTAAAACACGTATATTTTTTTGGCTGTTCATTTTCAAATATTGCCTGCCTGTAAAATGTCATATGATCGTCTACATCAATTATTATTTTAAGTATTATGCTTTAATGAAGGAATGCCAAAAAGGAAATATATCTAAATTATCAAAAGTAATTATTATTCTGCGAATCATCAATAAACCAAACGATGAGTAAATTATCAAAGTTTCAAACAGGCGTAAATATACATGGAGGCAATTTTAATAGCTATACAGAATTAATTTAATCTGCCATAAACAGACAATTTTAATTTAAATTCCATAATTTTAAACGAAAATTCTCTTTGAATATCCAATAATAAATTACTTAAATTATGAATTTATATTCTCATTAAAGTAAATGAAAACATTCCCTTCAATACGTATTTGATATTAAAGGTTTTACTAGCAAATAAACAAATGTTTTCATACTATTAACGAGTTAATTGAACTATGCATACGTAACACTAGAATTGCGGCAAAAAGCAATCAAAAGCCTAAACCAATTTTTAAACCGTGCGTTCGTTTACCAAAAACTAAATTCTGGTTACCGCAATTTGGCTCTCAAAAGCTTTTCAAAAATCGAATTCATTTTAGAAATTCTTAGATTATGATCACTGCGTCGCTTCGCTCAATAAATTGTGTAAGTGGCTCCTTTGAATCAGCGGATATGAAAAGGATAACATTAAAGATTTATGGCTATCCTTGGTATTCGTAAATGACCAACCGTGTTCTCACAAGCCCTTATTTAATTTCCGTGCAACGACTTCACGTGAATGTTAATATTTCGTGGTTCTTGGCCTATCAAATTATTCAAATGTCAATGATTCACGGGGTTTTTGATGCTCAGTTTTTCTAGTTTTCGCTCTAGGAGAGTTATTTTCAATAATTCCTTTTGAAGTAGTATCCATTTTAACTGCATCATTATATTTGGTTTCAGATAGCAGGAATGAGAATTAAAAAAAATCTAATTTTCGAATTTTGAAATGGTAATTTGGATTAAATGGCATTTCGTAAGTAACATAATCCTAGTTTATGATATTCAATCTGTGTTGGGATATGTTTTAACTGAGCTTTGCATTTAAATATTTACAAATCCTTAGCATAAGCATTTCTGAGTCAGACTATGAGACTTATTATAATAATTTACCAATTTTCGGCCATTTTTAACGGTAGCAGACGGAAAAAAATCGAATAACATCCAAGAAATACTGTCTAGACTTGTTTAATAATTCAATATCTTGTCATAAAGCAATAAATATTTCTTGCCTGATCAATAATAAGTATGAATATGCTATGTGAAAAAAAATGTCAACGGTTATTATTTTCCACTAAATCTAAATTAATAAACAAGTTTGATATGTAAAAGGTGCGGTGCGGAAGATAGATTTTAAATTATTCCAAAAAGAAAACATTGCTCCTTATGTCTTAGAAATTCTAGCATTATTTTTAAATAATTTGACCAAGTATGATTTGAAGATAGGCAAACGAATTGTAGGTAGATTAAAACAAAAAAATGTGGAAATTCTACAGAACATGGATGGGCATTTGCGCGGCATTTTGAACAATGCCACCAAAAAGGACAAATATTGACAAAATATCACAAAAACAAGAGCTTAGTGAATTCTGTTACCTACTATCCCCAAACATAATATCGATGTTCAAAGAAAGCGGGATTAAAATCCCTAATTCTGGCTTTGCAGGGAAAATAAAAAAAGAATATTTCAACATTGTTTTGTTTAGAAAACAATGCATTAACTAAACGCGTCTATTTGTCAGCTGCCATGTCGTGTTTATATTATCTTTTTACGTTTAGTTGCTTTTACTGTTCGGCTTATGTAGTTTTTGATGTATTTTTAGATACAGTTAAGAATATGGTACGATTTTTTTTGATTTATTAATGGAGTCGTTGTAAAAGATTATGTTTGATGGTGTGTTAAGATTCAAAATCAAGTGAATCTCGATTCTATGTTTGTTTGTGAATCTTTGTGACACAAACTTAAATGTAGAAGTAACTGTTAAAGAAAGAGGTTTTCGTGATAAATTATTGCTGTAGCCTATGGTTAAAAATTCATAAATGGCAACACATTTTGAAACCCAAGCTTATTCTTAAAAGCTACCTAAAATATACGAATCACTGTCACTAAATGCATATGTCTAACAGAAAACCGGACTATTTCGTCTACTATTTTAACTATATTTGACTATTTCATTAATTACGTTGTCACAAAAAATTGTTTTGTGAAAAAACGATGAAGAAGCGGTTGACGTGCGGCGTTTATTTGTGGCTCTGTCAAAATGTTGGCTAATATATTTAACCTTAGAGTCTTAACCCCAAAACCGCTGTCACGAGGTGTTTACCCATTTTATAATGGATATCTATTTATTTTATCTACTTACAAATGCTGTTCCACATTTGAAACGAAACCTACAAATGCATTTAAAAAACGAATCATTTATTTATGGCAATCATTTGAATCTAGAATTCGTAAATGCGTAAGTAGGCTTAGATCCAAATATAAAAAAGCATTTCTGAAGTTATCAAATAAAAAATAAATTGCAGGTAATCAGTCAAAGTGAAGAAATGCATAGGTAATTTAAATACAATATTAATGAATTATATCACATAATAAAAGCATAAAGTGAAAATTTACATTCTAAATAAAACCAAAATCACAGTTTTCTGGACAATATTTATAAAATTGCCCCGCGTCATTTCATTTTATATATAAATAAGAAATTCTAACTAAATTCCACAAGTCAAGAAATTTCATTTTGAACTAAAATACCTATGAATGCTACCTATAAGTTTTGTTCATTAAGGTTCCTATAATATTCGTTAATAGATTCCCTGAGAATCACTAAAACTTACTCAAATATCCTTCATTGCATTAATGAAAATATAAAAATTGTTTAATTCCTAATGGTTTATGAAACCTATATTAGCATTATACATGTTAACATCCTTTATATATAAATATTTTATATATATAACCGAGTTCGTAACTACATTAGTCGCAGTTTTCTGCAGAGAAGCGAAACATAACTTTCTTTACAAGTTAGTTCGATAATTCAGTAGGCCTGTTACATAAGGGAGGTATCATAAATTTAGGCTCTTCATGTTACGTATCTTAAAAGCTATTTTTTTCTCAATCTGGAACTTTTGTGGAACTAAATAGGAGTTTTTGCACAACGCTTTTGTTTTCACTATTAAAAAACTCGTCATCTTCACAGATAAACTTGCACCTAATAAATTAAGAGTTTTCTTGGACAGTTTACTTACAATCCGAAACGTTTCAATCCAAAATGATCCACAATTGGGGCACTCGGCGCCGACGCAACACTACACTATTGTAATCCATCACTAGACATTAAAAATGTCACTGATAAAGCTCCTTGCACACTTCACGAGAAGACCAAAGTGTCAGGGCGTAGGTGTAGAGATTGGAGGGTGTGCGTTGCATGAGCTGGACACGGTTTCGCCAGCAGGTCAGGTCGGGGCTGCCGAGCCGCCCGGGCGCACATTCACCGAGCCAACGGAGCCAGCACCGCACTCGCCGCCAAAGCCAGAGCCAGCGAAGACGCCAACGCAGCCCCTCGAGAGTAACTCAACTCCTCACTCTTCACCACCTCGTTCTGAGCCTTATCATACTTGTGCGTCTTCTTCGTCACAGGCTTGAAGGTCGTCGTCGTTGTCGTCGTGGCTTGAGTCGTCGGCGGAGGAGGCGGTGGAGGCAAAGTCGGCTGCGGCGCAGGCGGGGCCGGCGACTGCTCGTCCGGCTTGCAACACACACGGAACACTAACTTCATGTTGTGACTTAAACACCGCCCACCGATGCGGCGATGTAAATCGTCCTTACTGGACGTGGAAATAAAGTAATAATCTTTACCAGGGAGGAATTCTAATCCACCTGGCTGAGGTGTGAACGGTCGAAATGTAATCGTAAAGAACATCAATTTGTGCGGTTTATCGCATATTGCTATAATGCGTGGGTTTGGATTTGTTATTCTACATGTATCGTACTCCTCTTTACTCACATTATATATTATGTACTTTTCTGTATCCTCCTCAAAAGTCCCTGGAGCGTACACTGGACATATTATATTCACTTGATCATATTCAAATTGCGCATTGCCTTTATTTAAGTCAAAAACGTGATCTGTGTTGTCTATTCTAAATATGCTATTAGTTGTATTCCAATGTATGTAGAATGATTTAGCGTAATTCCCCATTACGCTTTCGATGAAGAAAACAAGAACAAGAACAGTCCATGGCGTCTGCCGCAATCCAAAATACACTAAAGACACCATTGTGACTGGTTTACCGTCCACCAACTCTCATGATCCGGATCGAAGGCTCGGTATATCTTAGCATCGAACAAAAGGCGTTTTTCTACACCCTCTCGTCCAACAAGCACGAATACCAATCCATATTTAGCATCTGCAACATTATTCCCAAGCAGTTTGCATGATAAAACGTTTGATATTCACTCAGAAACCACGACTAAATCGTTCACTTTCAACACTGCACACAGTCCACCATGTTTCTTGTAGTTCACGCTAGATTCTTTTCATCGATAAATGAGGAATTCCACGGGACGTGGCCCGTCGAGAAATCCTTCTCACTATGCACTGTAACAACATTCACTGGTCTCTCAAGCTCACTGTAGTACTAGAGTTTACTTAGCTCGTTTGTTATAAGTTGAAATTAATCAATACATCACAGATTTTTTACAATACTAAGGTGTTCTTTGTATTGGTAGCGGGTGACGCGGAGTGGCTACAAGACGTTGGCGCGACGCGGCAGTCGGCCGAACTACTGGAATGCGACCCAGGGCCGGGGTACGCATGCGCCTCCCGCACGCCTCACCCCTTGTCTCGCCCCTTTCCCGCTACGGACGCGTTCGAGCTTTGAACAGAGCTTTTCGTTCGAAGCGGCCATTTTGGAAGCTCTAAAAACATTGTTTGACTACTTTTTGACAATTGCAAACTATTTCGCTTACTTTAATTTAAGCTATTCTAAGACAGATAAATTTCGTAATTGTTCTTTGGTATTACAATTGTTTTTTTTTATTAATGCTTAAGATGAGCTTTTAAGTTAGTTTTTGGTTAAATATGAACGCATCCGTCTCGTTTGAATGAAAAAAGTGTGATGCCGCAAACGGGCTCGTAAAAAGCTAGACGCCTCCTTGTATCTATAGCTAGTGTGTGCTTTGTATAATAAGAACGCTTGGAATTATAATTTTCTTTATTAAATAGAATCCTTTGAAAACGTCTGATTACTTTTTATCTTTTATTTTGTTTTTCTTTTGCTACAACATATGGAGGCTTATTAGACTGATTAATTTTTATTAAGATGCATTTATTTAAAATGCTAATTTTAATTTAGATACGTCGATTTCAATTTTGGTAATATAACTTTTAAACATTCAAAAGCAGTTTCTTAATAGCATGTTTTAATAAACGTTATCAAATGAGGACTCTACATTTTTATGGTCATTAAGAAAGGAAAAAATCATGTTAAGGAAGTTATTAAAATGGATGAAATTTCCACATTTTATAATGCTTAGATTTACTTTAGGAAATAATAAAAAATAACATTTCTTCTTCTGTGTTTCTTGCTCATTGTATCGCACCAGGGGAAAGATTGCAGTTTTCACAATTTCACTAGAGACCCATTCTGAGATATTTTTTTGGATTCAATATGGTAATTTTTTACAATTTCTCTAAAGTTGTTCCCTTTTGCATAATATAAACTAGGTACCTATATAGGTACTTAAAGAACTCTTTTTAGAACCGTTATAAACAAGAATTTAAAATATTTGAGTGTTTTTAACCTATTATGTTTTTTTTTGGAAAAGAAATATTTGTTCTCGAGTGCTAACTACCTATACTACTAAAAAAAATCATATTATAAATAATTTTCACATGTCTTTATAGGTAAAATTATATTATATTTATGACACGTTAATAAGTTAAAAAGATTTCAGAATTAATGGTTATTAGTCAAGCTTATAATTTGTGTTTTTGTCTTATTTATCAAATTTATTTACAAAATTTACGTCAAAATCAAATGTTAGCTCGTTTCGTACAAACAATTGACTATCGCTATTTTTTTCAAAGTCATTACCAAGAAGGTGAAGCCGAAAAAGTTTCGGTTAATTGGGCTTAGGGATTAAAAGAGTATAATAGGGATTGACAATTAATTTTACAAGGACAATTGGAATAGATTAAATTGATTGGGCTAATTAGGATAGAAAGAAATCTTAGTGAACTATTTAAACTAGTTAAATTAGATATCCTTTAAATCTGTTTTTTATGTATAAATTAATGTATCTTCATGCTTTCCATGTCTGCATAATGGTATTTTTATATAATTCAGCACTAAACTGGGTCTATTCTCGCAAGACTGTTGAAAGAAGAATAAAAATCGGTAGATGAATGTTTGTAAAACTTTTCTCTTAGAACGGCTAGACAAATTTAGCTGAAACAAACAGGTAGGGAAATTTATTATGTTTTTCGGTTACTCTGTCACACATAATTAAACTGATTTGTACGACATTCGGCACATAGAAGGATGTATCCTGTGTAGCAATAATTGGTACGTAGAGTCGGTTTTAAGTAATTCCGTTCATAGCAAGTTCTAAAAATTGACTTACCCGATCAACCACTACGGGGCTAGCATGCGATTATCGACAACAATATATCGGGCCTTTATACCTTCATATAATATCATAGTATCGAAACAAGTAATTCTGTCTATTATGGTGCACATGTTAGCTAACTTGATAGGATAAAATTATTCGGTAATATTTATCTTGTCGATTTGAGTCCTTATTGATAGTCACATGCTAGCCCTGTTGGTGTTACTAGCACCCTGAAGAGTTAAGATCAGGGTCAGACTCTATATAATCCGTCATATAAAGATTGATGTAAAATATTAATTAATAATAACATTTATAATTAATATTTTACATCAATCTTTATATGACGGATTATATAGAGTCTGACCCTGATCTTAACTCTTCAGGGTGCTAGTAACACCAACAGGGCTAGCATGTGACTACATGGGAATAACATTTGACAAGACCTTGTCCTGGAAACCACAAGTTGACATAGTGAGTAGGAAGATGTTTGCTGTCAATAACTCCCTTAAACGTTTGCGCAATCTTTTGCCAATACCTACCAAAATTTCATTAGCACACACTCTCTTACTTTCCATTCTCGATTACGCCGATGCTAGCTATCTTGACCTTACAGAAGAACTTTTAAATAAACTTGAACGGCTTCAAAATCTATGTATACGTTTCATATTTGGTTTACGTAAATATGATCATATCTCCGAATTCCGTGCTAAACTCAAGTGGCTTCCTATTCGTCTTCGCCGGGATACTCATGTTCTTTCTTTACTGTATCGGTTGCTGTTTAATCCTGTAGTTCCGAGCTATCTTAGTCATCACTTCAAGTTCCGACACGAGAATCACGAGAGACACCTGCGCTCTACTAACAACCTAATGCTCTCCACCCCTTTACATTTAACGCACTGTTACCACCAATCCTTTGCGGTTCGGGCTGTGTCACTTTGGAATCAGCTTCCCACTGCCGTAAAATCTGCTTCATCTCTACACTCTTTTAAAATTAAATTAAAAAACCAATACTTGAGTCAAATACAGTCATAAAGAAGTATGCTATTGTAATATCTATGCAATATGTTAATATATATATATATATATATATATATATATATATATATATATATATATATATATATATATATATATATATATATATATATATATATATATATATATTATGTTTATTATAATAGTATTTATGCATTCTATTTACAATATTAGTATGTATGTATTATAATTTTACGCATGTATTACATCTATTTATAACGAAATAATTAACAAAATTGTAATTTTTTTTTGTTTCGTTTTTTATTTAGTTTGTTAAGTTTTCTTTTTTTTATTTGTGTGATTTTTAGTTTAAGTTTTTTTTGTGTCTCTTCCACAAACATGGTTGTCTGGTAGAAATCGCTCCTCAGCGATAAGACCGCCAAGTTTTTATGTTTAGTGTAAGTGTTCTTTTTTCTTTTACTTTACCTGTAAAAACTGAAGTGTAAATAAATAAATAAATAAATAAATAAATATTTTGACGGACTCCGTGGCGCAGTGGTCCAGTTGCAGGTACAAAAATAAAAAAAAATCCCCAGATAATCACACCAACTACATGGCCTCAAAGTAAGCGAAGCTTGTGTTATGAGATACCATAAAGCGAACTAGGGGGGAACTTAGAATATAAATACATGTATAGATAAACACCCAGACCCGGAACATTTTTTTTTCTTGTTCTGTGCGGGAATCGAACCCGCAACCACTGGCGTCTGAAGCACATAGGTTTACCCCTTCGCCAAAGTGGTCGTCAAGTGATCAGTGATCCGGTAGGGGAGTGAGAGGTCCCGGGTTCGAATCCCAGCCGCGTCAATTTAGGTTACGAACTATTCTAAACTGGCTTGGATCTGGCTAACTTTGGGGCTATATAGTTACATAGATAGAGACATTATTGACACCACAAAATTCACAGACACAGTGCACTAATATACCTAAGTACTTAATTTATAGCTGGTGTATCTGTTTGCGTAATTTATTAATATTACCTAATCAATAACCAGATTAAATGTACAGAAGGCAGCAGATCAAGCGTTACATTACCTGTCAAATTTACCCAACCAATTTTAACTTAATGTCGAGGGCTTAGAGTTCAGATTCAAGTAATTTTTTTTGACAGATTTCTAACGCTTGACTTGGTTTCTAAACATCAGATAAATAAGTTTCAACGAGAGTTTGCTTGATAGTTAATATGTCTAGAATATATATCTTAACTGAAACATAAATTACGATAGCATTTTAATATTCGTAGGTATATGAAATAAAAATAAATGATTACAAATAGTAAAAAACGGATCCAACCAAACTATTTATCAGATTAATATAGAAATACATCGGATATACTTTTGAAATCTGAAATCTTTGTGTAGTATATGTCTCTATCGAAAAAATATACTTCTAAAGTACAAGTCTTCCATAAAAAAAACTCAGTATACTTTCAAATTATAGCATCTACTATTATTAATAATATAAAAACATCGGAATTACTTCACACAACATCTTGTGATTTTTCAAACTCTACCCAAAATTAAAAGCTCAAGATAACTAGCGCCATCTATGATTTTAAAAGCGAACTTTTAAAGTCGGTTCTATGTTTGAATTATAAATAAATCTAAGTGTTGTTATAATATATTTTTTTCTCATAAATAACATATTTTTAATGTCTATGAACTCCTTTGGGTAATGTAATATTTAAGATGAACTATGAAAATGTATGAATATTGTGCATTTTGTTTCCCATTTAAGTAATTAACAAATTAGTATAATAATATTTTAGGCAATGTACATAGATATTGACGTAACTTGCGTAAACTTGGTGATCACTTGTTATTTTCAAGAAGTTTGATTTTAAAGCTGTTGGTGCATATAATTTCTACTTTTATCATATTATTTTATATAAGTCATATAATTATTTTATAAACGTTGTATCACGCGGCTTTATGGAAAATATACCTTTTGAAATTGAGCCTAAAATCACCTACAAATAAATATGAAGGTAGATATTTGATCGCCGTTGTGGTGCAGTGGCTGTTTACTTTCTGCATTACTTTTAATTGGTATTCTTATTTTTGATTTATTTTTGCTTCTATGCTGGACTGGGAGCGAAAGAAAAACATAGAATGTGCCAGCTGCTTCTCTTCCCGGGCATACTGTAAAAGTCAGTTAAGGGACCGAGGTGTTATGGGAGGCTTTTTTGTGGGCGATAGGCTGACCCCCTGTCACTGCAATAGTCTCTCTCCACTATAATAATGCCTCCAAATTTGTCAAACGTGACATCAGATGGTTTTATTACCTCTGGTGTTCTGCCTACCCCATACGGGATACAGGCGTGAAGTTATGTATGTATGTATGTACTTATTTTTGAATGTCAAACAAATAGAAGTTATCCTATTAACAGTGATTGTAATTTTTTAATTGTTCTTTGACAGATTCGATCAGTTGACGTGATAGTTAGCCATGTAGAGTTGGTAAAGTATAGCTCTACCACCCAGATAAACGTATCGTTTAGGGACTACTTATCTAAGTGACCTTTGATTGGTCACTAATATTAATAGTTTATCACCTCTTCGGTAATTTTTTTCGGCAATATGACCGGCTGTTGTAGTGGTTTTTATGCCAGAGGTCCTGGGTTCGAATCCCGGCGGCGGCGGATATCGATGAGATGACCACAGAATAAGTCGTCAAGTCATGGATGTTTATATGTTTATTTAAGTTTTATTCTAATAAAAAATATGTATTTATTCAATATGTATGTTTATATATTTCTTAAGTATATCAGTTATCTAGTATCCATAGCACAAGTTCTTTAAGAAACTTAATTTGGGCTAGATATTGTTGTGTGAATTTCAGAAATATTTATTTATTTTTTATTATTATAATATTGATCTATATTCCTTTTCTATCCCACTGTTGCCATGCCTAAACTAGGTCCATAAATTTTACATGTCATTATTTTACAAATTCTGCAAACTGTACCTAAAATTTTACCATCGGTAAATTTATGGACAGCAATAAATAAATTTGAAATTGAAAATCGGGGAGGGCTGTGTCCAGCTGTGGACATCTACAGGCTGCTGCTGCTGATGATGATGATGATAAATAATTATGAAATATAAAAAAGGAAAGAGCCCGCTCCTTTGAAGTCCGTAGTTAAAAAATTGAAGAAGTTGTTTTTAAAAAGAAAAACAATTGAACGTCTCGATAAATCCCTTTTTAAGAGTAAAGAAGCAAGTTGCCTCTGCAATTTTTAAATATTACCATACTTTGAAAAAAAAGCTTTAGAACATAATTTACTTCATTTTTTAAATCTCAATAAAAAAATAATTTTCAGGAAAATTGTCTCTTTAGAAAGGCTGCATGAAAAGTGAAGAAAGAAAAGCAGATTTTTAGAAGCCTTTCAAAACATGAGAATTTCTAGATAAAATTTGGTACCTAATAAAGAAAGTAGTGGTGACAAGGATGACGAGGAAAACAATTTATCTTAAAAACATGATATTATTTCCATGTTACTCTATTTTTCATACTTATATTTTCTTGTTTACTATTATGAATGTTTTTCTTAAAATTTACGCGACTTGCCTTTTTGAAGTACATAAAATGAAATAATTTCTGTTTTCAAACATGAAAAAATTTAAAGTTTATGCATTCATATTTCCCTGAGAAGAGGGAAATTATACTGTTTTTTTTTATTAAATATGGATGGGACGTTTGTCTTCCATGACACCTGACGTTAAGTGAACATGAAGACTATGGTGCTACACGTCCATCCACGAGAAACCTATTCACTCGACGCTTAAAAGTACAAGGACTATACTGGTCAGGGAATAAAGACGCAGGCAGTTCATTCCAAACCTTGCCGACCCGTATCAAAAAGAAAATGTCAAAGCGCTTAGTTCGAATTTTCGGAATATCTACCACATACGGATGGAAGTTCTGTCTGCGTCTAGTAGTCCGATGGTAAAAGGGTGAGGGTTCAATTTGTTCAAACAGCACTCGCGCACTCACCAAAATGTATCCTGTAGTACACGGTTAAACAAGCAACCTCACGACGATGCTCTAAGGTCTGCAGAATGGTATCCCTTATTTTATCCTCACGCGCCCCTCTGACGTCATCACCCAAGCGCCAAAAACGCCTTGTCGGACTGTATATCAGGTGTTGAAAGCACTGGACGACGATTCGGTATTTCTTTATTTATGTTTGAAAAAAGAAAAGATTTTTAATATATTGACGACCACTTTGGCGAAGGGGCAAACCTGTCTGCCTCAGACGCCAGTGGTTGCGAATTCGATTCCCGCACGGAACAAGAAAAATAAATGTTCCATGTCTGGGTGTTTATCTATTTATGTATTTATTTAACAATTTATGTACACACTAGTAAAAAAAATCACATTACATAAAATTTTAGAAGAAAACAAAAGTACAAAGGTACAGCTTATTTCAACAGAAATCTCTTCCAGCAGACCTAACGATTGGAGAGTTGGATAAAAATACAATTTTAGTATGTACACTAACAATAAAAGAAATATAATATAATATACTACTAAATATTTATATAAATATATACGAATAAATATATTATACATATAAATACATACACAAATACATATTACTATTCATGTATTTATATTCTAGGTTACCCCCTAGTTCGCTACATGGTATCCCATAACACAAGCTATGCTTACTTTGGGGCCATGTAGTTGGTGTGATTGTCTGGGGATTTTATTTTATATGAAAAAACCAATAACAATTCATGGAAGGTTACATTCAACAACACCTTTCGATCTCAGCTTATCACACTCCATATTCCTATGTTTGAGTCTAAGAAGGCTTTTTTCCAAAGACCTCTAAGACTCCTCTAACTCATTGTGATAAAATCCGTGATCTCGGATAATAAGGATAATCTTCTATCGGTGGTTTCAAAGAAGGATTAGTTGGCTTATTGAGATTTCTATTATGTAATATCCTCGGTGTTAAGTCCTGTGTATTTGGAGGTTTGACGGTAAATTACTTGTTGCTTAAACGTTGCGATGTGACAACCACTTTGGCGTTGGGGTTAACCTATCTGCCTCGGACGCCAGTGGTTGCGGGTTCGATCCCCGCACGGAACAAGAAAAAAAAATGTTCCGTGTCTGGTTGTTTATCTATTTATGTATTTGTATTCTAGGTTCCCCCCTAGTTCGCTATATGGTATCCCATATCACAAGCTATGCTTACTTTGGGGCTATGTAGTTGGTGTGATTGTCTGGGGATTTTATTATATTATTATTATTTATAAGTCGTAATGTACAAAGTTGAAAAGTAGCAACTTTTTTGAATATAAACCACTAGGTAGGTATATGCTTTTGACTAGGTGTTTTGTTACATTTAACTATATCAGTGGACATCGTATTTTTGTTCAAGTAAATAAATTATAGTATAGAATAATCTCTTTGTATAGGTAATAGGTAGGTAATAGCATTTTCAGGCAACTGTACCCGCTAGTATATTAAAGATAATTAATAAACTAATAAAGCTTTTAAATTTTTGCATTTATAAGGCTCAATTATTCTTAAATAACCGAAAAAATGTGATAAATAAAAATTATCGTGCAGGACTCGAACCTGGGACCCCTCGTTTGCCGGACGAGTGCTCTTCCACTGAGCTACCGGGGCCGGGCGGTACGCCTCGGAATTACCACATTTTTATTTTTTACGTTATATTGCTAACGTAGCTCCATCTAATGGTATAGCTTTGCAGCTAAGACCACCCGAGACCAATTGTGAGTGAAGCATTGCAACGTTTAATATCTAATGTATTTAATTTTAATTTATCTCATTTTTTCGGTTATTTAATTAATAAACTACTAGGAGGATTTGAAAAAAAATATATTATGTTTAATTAATTGGCAAATATGTAAGGAAAGTTATAACATTAAACATGATCAAGAATTGCCGATGGGATCCAAACCGTTCAAAGCTGCTAAATGATATAAAATTCAATTTAAAAGTTTATGAAGTACTGTAAAGTTATATTCTTCTATTCAACAGATTGACTAACTGCAGTGGTAATAGATTCATTTCAATTAATTAATTAATGTTGGTGTAGGTACTAGTTTTTTAAGTGTTTGTAAATAAACCTACGGAATAAGGAATATTTAAACATTAATTTGAAGTCGTCTTAAAACAGCAATATCACTTAATAAAATAAAATCCACCAGACAATCACACCAGCTACAAGGCCCCAAACCAAACTAAGCAGATCTTGTGATATGGGATACTATGTAGGGAACTTAGAATATATAGGGTCGCCACATTATAGTCAATAATATTTTAATAGCAGATTAAGAATGATGAGTGGGTCTGAATTTCGAATTTTTTTTTGTACATTTTTCATAAATTAACATTTCTAAATTCTTCTAAGTGATCAAAATTTAAGTTTAATCTGTAAGTACCTAGATTATGACTACACAGCAAGTAATAAAAAAGTTTCCATCTTGTTGTATGTAGTCATTAAATGAAGATTTTATTCCCTCAGAAGAATTTGAAAATATTAATTTATGAAAAATATATTAAATTTTTTTTTTCTGAGTTCACACCCACTCATCATTATAAATCTGCTATTAAAATATAATTGACTATTATAGGCGGACCCTGTATATGTACTGATAAACGCCCAGACCCGGTTTTTTTCTTATTCATTGCGGGAATCGAACCCGCGACCACTGAGGAAGTGTTACCCTATCGCCAAATTGGTCGTCAAATGGTTCTTACGAGGCGACTAATCCAAATAAACCCTGCTTCGTGGTAGAGCCTGCAGGGCTATTCGCGTAATAACATAAAATAACAGCGCTATCGTCGACGAGCTCACAGATGTCACATTTATCAGAATACCAACAGTTTTTACTCACACGGTCATCAGCGACCAGCGCTGGTGTCGTTTTCATGATATAAGTGAATATCAATTTGATGGTGTAGCGGTAACATACATTGCATTCTATGCCAGAGGTCCTGGGTTCGAATCCCGGCGGCGGCAGATAATTGTGTGATGAACACAGATATTAGTCGTCAAGTCATTGATGTTTAAATGTTTTTTTAAGTTTATTCTAATAAAAAATATGTTTTTATTCAATATGTATGTTTATATATTTCTTAAGTACATCAGTTATCTAGTATCCATAACACAAGTTCTTTAAGAAACTTAATTTGGGATAGATAATGATGTGTGAGTGTCAGAATACGTCACTTGTCACTGATGCATCGATAAACACGAAACTTTTATTTAGGACTAGCTGTGACCCGCGACTTCGTCAGCGTGGATACCGTTTATTAGAGTTGGATAAATACTATTATTATATCCTCCTTGAAGTTAAAACTTACCTTATTCTAAATTTCGTCAAAATCGACTCAGTAGTTTAGCTGTGAAAGCGTTACTGATAGATAAACAGACAGAATTACTTCAAAAACTGTTACAACAAAGCAGTGATCCGCAGTTTCACCTAGGTTTTGTGAAAAAGTATAGATAGGTAGGTATAAGTATTACATAGATGATGCCCGCGACTTCGTCTGTATTGAATTAGTATTTCGAGTAGGTTATTTTCTTCTCCAAGGTCCTAACTATCTTTAATAACAAAAATAAAAATGAAGAATCTTCGCCCATATAATATGTATAACTCCTAACCACAAACATAGGTAGGTAACTATCTATTAGGTACATTACAAAGGCACATAGCGTTATAAACAAATCGGGTGCCAAAGTGCCTTAAATTTTAATATTGTCTTAAGTTTTCGCGATAACTATTATGTATGACTATTAAATAAAACACTTTTTAACCAGATTTATCGCGTATATTTACATTTTAAATTTTAACAGTCGCTCGTGACCACGGGGTCTGCAAAGACACCGAAACGTCGAGTTAAAATGTAAAATATAAATTATACGCCATTAATCCGGTTAAAAAGTGTTTTATTTAATGCCTTCAATTTTACTTAATTCACGCAATATCTTCATTAATTATACCACAGAATAAGTAATAGTTGGTACAGAAGAATTACTCCGCAAGAAATAAATTCGAGTCTTGCTACGACGCGATACGGTGGAATTCAGCTCGCACAGCATTACGTACCTGCAAATTTATATACCTAGAAGTTTTGTCTCTTTCTATCGCATGCCTCTTATCTTTTCTTACGCTGTTAGGGTTGCTGCCTAGTGAAGAATAATTAATCTCCTTATTTGTAATTAAATATCTACCGATGTAGGTATTACTGTTATTTTACCTTTGTAAAAAATATTGTTTCAACTTACCTACAGTACAAAATGAAAAAAAAGTTACGACGAATAATTAGTAATACTACCTACGTTTTGTTTGCTAAATTGAACATAATCAAATCTAAACATAGTCTAATTGAATATTTGTTTCTTTTTATGTCCATTTTTAAATACTATTTGCGACCTCGATCATAGAATTACTGTGAGTGCTATTAGGTAGGTAGGTATCTACAACGCGCGCGTGACACACGACCCATTCGAAATACGCCGGCGGAGCGCTTCGCTGTAGGTAAATAACGGATGTACCGCGCGGAGTGAGCCAGGCCTGATTATACTTAGCTTATTGTTATTCTAGGTAAAGCTGAGTATTTTTTGCGTGAAAGAATAGCAAAAATCCATCCATCCAGCCATTATCAGTGTACCTACATACAATACTACCTATAGTTATGTATGGCTGCTTTTCACTGCCAAACGGCTAAGCCAATATTAATGTAATTTGATCATGAAATTAACAAAACCTTGATTTCCATTTTATCTCTGTATGTACAGAAGGCAGTACATCAAGCGTTACAAATCTGTCAAAATTTTTTACTTGAATTTGAACTATGCCCTCGATAATAAGTTAAAATTGGTTGGGGAAATTTGACAGGTAATGTAACGCTTGTTCCTTCTGTACCTATCTATATTAAATCGCGCAAAAGCTTGCGATCGTCTCCCGCCTTTTTATACCCTACCGCCGCGAGCCGCGGCAACCGTTACGCAAAAATAATCCGTATATCATTCAGTATTCACGAGCGATGGGTTATTTATTAGCGTATTTCATGTATAAGTTTGGTGTTTCTATACCGATTTCTATGATTATTTTTTTATTGAATAGGTAATAATGTTAATTTTTTTTAATTAGGGATGAGTGAGAGTATTATAAACGTAAGAGTAAACAAATATAATCAGAAAGCTCCAAACTGCTAAGCTATCGGGATTTACACGTGTTATTGTGAGTCAACCATAAAATATAGATCACACAACAGTATAGGTAATTTTATAAAGAATATTTCTGTGATACATGATTTCTATGTAGCTTTAACCATTAAGGCTGCGCACGCGACGGAAGCTTAAAAAATGAAGTAACTTCTCCCGTTTTTTCAACATTTCCCTTTACTGCTCTGCTCTTATTGATTGTAGCGTGATAATAAGTATACTATAACCTGCCCAGGAGTATGAAAAATAATTTTACCAAGTTTCGTTAAAATCCGTCGAGTAGTTTTTGTTTCTATAAGGAACATACAGACAGACAGACAGACAAAAAATTTACTGATTGCATTTTTGGCATCAGTATTGATCACTAATCACCCCCTGATAGTTATTTTGAAAAAATATTTCATGTACAGAATTGACCTCTCTACAGATTTATTATAAGTATATAGATATAGAAGAAGATAGATAATAGCCATGCTATTCAACGTCACCCCGTCTAAGAATTCTACATATCAAATTCCCTCTCCGTCACTGAAATATTCCGGCAACACTCCATGACGTATCTGCAAACAATAAAAACATTCATTTAATAGTTTCCCTGATCCAACGTGTTTAGATTCCTCTACCATACACTGAATAACTGCTTACAAACAAGTATACTCCTTTTCACGAAAGAAATCCCGCGATTTGAGCGATAATACACCCTATGTATTTGACATAAGAGACATCGTTTATGAAAACGACGCGGCGTGAGATTCCGCCATTAAATTCTAGGAAAGTATGCTCATGCGCACTCTCACCGTTCTGTTTACAAACACGCCGACAACACCTGTGTTTTGGTGACGTTGATGGGAACTAAGTAGGCGGAAGAGTTTGTTGTCAAATTAAAAATTTATTTATTAGGTAAAGTTAAATAATAGTAAATTAATATTTATGTGTTTATTTCTTCTACAACATTTAAAAAAATATAACAGTAGGAGAGCTCTGATTCGGCTTTTGTAAGAACACAGAAATAAAACACTGTAAGTAAAATAAAACAAGATTTTTTTGGTTTCCCAAACAAAAATTATGTTTGTATGAACTTCCATGTTACTTCCATGCTGGACTAGGAGGGAAAGAAAAGCATAGAATGTGCCAGCTGCTTCTCTTCCCGAGCATACTGTAAAAGTCAGTAAAGGGACAGAGGTTTCATTGAAGATTTGTTTCGTGGGCGATAGGCTGACCCCCTGTCACTGCAAGAGTCTCTCTCCATCATTATAATGCCTCTAAATCTGTCAAACGTGACATCAGATAGTTTTATAATGTCTGGTGTTCTGCCTACCCCATGAGGGATACAGGCGTGAAATTATGTATGTATGAACGTTAAGTTTAAAAATGTTATGAGGCTATTAATTCTTACCTATGTGACGTTTACCGACTGCACTCACCCTTGATGAAGGACTCCAAAAGAGTCCGAAACTTCTATGTTAATTTTGTTCACTACATAGGACATTATAATATAGACAGACTACAGGACAGGAAGCAAATAAATAACGGATATTTCGGTATTCCCGCATAGAAAAAAACCTAACTTTTAGTAAGTTGCCATTCTCATTATTCAAACCCTTTCGCTATTTAAAAAAAAAACAATTGTTTTAAACCCGTTCGAAAGGTTATGTTACCTTTTTCTAAATGATGTATAAATAACTGTCTTTGTCTGTCCCAAGTCCGCTAGTTGTTTTTTTATGACATTAGTAAAAAAAGTTTTTTTAATAAAAGAAAGAGGTTTGAATCAAAGAGTTCGGTTATACAGTTAGAAAGTTTTATATGATAGGGGTAAGTTATCGTACTATCTTTGTTGAGTACCTGGTAATAGACAAAGGGATGGGCTGTAAATATTATTGTTTTTTTTTTTGTAAATAAAGGATTATTACGTTTCCCCTTTTTCTTAAGAAAGTTTTTGTTAATAAAGAACCGACATGTTTTGAGTTGTTAAATAAGTATTTTAACAAGCGTCATTAAAAAAAAATTTCCATAAACAGTTTTTGAGTGAAGTTTCAAAATAACCGTTACGATTATGTTTAGGTACTATGTTTTTAATAGGGTAGCTATAAACCATCTGATGTCACATTTGACAAATATGGAGGTATTAAAATGATGGAAAGAGACTTGCAGTGATAGGGGGTCGAACTATTACCCACAAAAACGCCAATAAAACCTCCTTCCCTCAAGTGACTTTTACAGTTTGCCCGGGAAGAGAAGCAGCTGGCACATTCTAAGTTTTTCTCTTGCTCCAGCATGGAAACTCTTTATAAAAATAACTATTTATTTTTATAAAGTAAGCATGGGACGTTTGTCTTTCATGACACCTGATGTGAAGGGAACATGAAGACTAAGGTGGTATCTACAAGTCAATTCATGAGAAAATTATTCACTTAGCGACACTGCGTCTATTTTTCCGCACTATACTGGTCAGGAAAAACAGACGCAGCAGTTCATTCCAAACCTTGGCCACCCGTATCAAAAAGGAACTGTCAAAGCGCTTAGTTCGTCACTTTTAAATATCCACCACATAAGGATGGAAGTTCTGTCTGCGTCTAGTAGTCTGATGTTTAAGGGCTGTATGTCCAATTTCTTTAATGGCGGGTTTCAATATTATGAAAACTGTTCGTTTTGCCTACGAACAATAGAAATCACTACCAAAATGCCTTTCTATATTCAAAATCTTGACATCTAAACCACTGCTTACGAACTGTTTGACTGTAATGAGTTGCTAGGTTACATTTGACCATTTACAAAATAAGTCATTATATCTAGCCAACGACGACGTAACAAGTTATTAATTTAAACCAATGAGGTAAAGGTAGCATGGCAGTCTGCTGCGGCCAATAAGAGTTACTTTTTCATTACGTATGACCAATTAAAGAATAGGTCATTTTATCCAGCCAACTACGTAACAATTTATTCATTTAACGAAATATCCTATCAAATATCTGTCAACATATCAATAATCCAGTTTTCTCTTTCTAACTTATCTATAACTGTTTTTGAAAAAAGGGACGAATATTATTGAATGACATAATTTTTCTTTTAAATATTTACTTTGACGTCATAAAAATGTGATTCAACCAATGGCAAAATTTGTCGAAGGTTTGGCGTTTCGTTTTACGTAAGCAGTTAAACGCAATTATTGATAAAAAGCTCTAAAAACATACTATAATATATTTATCGAATACTTAAACATAGCAAACATAAATTGAATAAGTTTATATATTTCTTTAGTTCAAATATCATACAAATAATTTGCGAATGCGTGATATTCTATAAATCACATATCGCCTATTTTCTTGGAAGAACGTCACGCAAGGAGGGCCCATGCCAAATTTGAGAACTTACAGCCCGTAGCTAGTAGATATTGTGAAACGCTACTTTTTTCCTACCAATTTTGTACCTGTACCGGTTACGCATAGTAGTCAGTTGAATATTGAAATCCGCCATAAAAAGAGCACTCGCACACTTTCCAAAATGTATCCTGTGTTGAAGCATTTATGAAACTTCAATGTTAAATAATAACAAGGCCCTTTTCACATACCTACTTTTTCGTTTAACTGAAAGACTTGTGCTCATTACGTTTAATGTAGACGACACAAAACGTACAGGAACGTGCCAAATGATGGGTTGAAACAAGTATTTTTATAACATGAGTCATGAATGGCGTCATTTTTTTCAATCATACAATGTATACGTTCCCAATAGCGTTTTTAAAGTATCGATGTTGAGAGAAATACACATAATCTTGACCTCAATCATTAACTAGCCAAATGACAAGCCAAGTATGTAAGCTTGTGTTATGGAGAATACTCTATAAAACTAGGTGAACTAAGAGTTCTAGTGTCAGGAAAGCGTCTTTCCATTCTAAAACGCAGCCATAGGAAACTGCTCGCGTATATATTGTAATGCTGTTTTTAAATCTGTTATTACAATGCATACACGAATTTTGCGTACTGATCGTGTATAGTTTGTATCGAGGATGCTCACGTCTTCGTTCCCGACTATACTACACCACTTACACTTGCCAAGAGTGTTAAAAGTTAAGTTTTTTTTTGATTCAGTAATATATGGAATTATATTTAAACTTTATTAGATAGGATTAAATACATAACAATCGCACCGGAAGACGGAGTCGGTACGGTTAGGTGCGACGACGAGCGCAGCGAGGAGGAGCATGTTAGGTTGCATAGGTATAGTTATATACGTGCGCGAGCCGAGCGAGCGAAGCGTGTGCCGCGGCAGCGGCCGGCGAAGCGTCATAAACCTGGTCAGCTATCCGACATGCTTATCAGAAAATAATAAGATAACTACTTACCACGAGTACTATGCTGTAATAGAAATTACTAATAGGTTAGGTTAGGTTAGGATTAGTCCGTATGAGTACTGGCGCTGTACATTATGGAACAAGATATACTTCTATGTTACTACGAAGAATATGCGAATATTTGCGTACTGCTTTTGTATGGATTGCAAGAACTTAACAAAAAAGTAATTTCCAATATACACGCAAGCAGTTTCTTATGGCTGCGTTCTAGCCCTGTACAGAATGGAAAGACGCCTCAGGAAAATATCTAGTCCAACCCGTTGAGCGCTGCAAATATTCTTGTTTTTTTACTTAACTTGCCGCACAATTTGACAATAATGGTACTTACATTATTGTTCTTAGAGAGACCGGGAAGTAATATAAGTATTTAAATAAACTTTGAGGATTTCAATAATCAACGAATGCAGAGCATCCAAAAAAACCGAATTCACTTCAAAACTTTCGTAAACGATCTCCGATATCATACATATTTAAAAAAAAACATGAAGTACTCAAACGATGAAATTTATATGAGACCAATTGGGAAGTATTCTATATCATATGAAACAAGATTCATCAACAAGGTTCACCCAGTCAATAGTCATGATGTAATAAACATAAATAAAACGTACAGGGGTATTAAGTGCCTCCTTCGTTTTTGAAGTCGGTTGAAAAATGTTTTGTGAGTCATATTAACTCACCGTGCCAGACGAGATGCAGCCGTGACTGCACTTACTCCAGATGAAGTACTCCTCATGGAGTGAAACTCTCCTGAGTTCGAAACCAGTTTTTCTTATAGACGAAAGCCGCGTTTAACCTCAATCGCACATTACGTTTAGTGAAGATGAGGTTGAAGATGACAGCAAACAGGTTTATGAAGGACCTGGCTCTTCATTAAATAAATTTCCGGAATTCATCACCACAGGAGCGGTGATATTTGGCGTTAGATTTTATATGGAGGGTGGTCGCTAGCCAGACGTACGCCTGAAGCGTCCTGCAAGCGGAGGTCACTCAGATTAACCGCCTCTTACGACACGATTATCAAACATGATAAAGTAATTTATATAAATAATGCTTACAGAAACCGGGAAGTAATACAGGATCATTTTTTTGAAGATGAAAAAATTTAAAGGGAAGTTTAAGAATAATATGTTGATTAAATTTATGACAAAAAAAAATCTATAGGTATTTTTTTTTAAATTGAATTTTTACAATTCTTTTAAGTGACCACATTTTTCTGACTATCGAAAAATCGGGGCTTAACGTATTTTTAATAGAAATAGTTGGAAAAGCGCTTTTATTTCCTGCTATTTAGTCGTAAATTTCAGTTTAAACCAAAATGTTGCTAACTGATGAGAATTATTAAATATCAATTTACTTAAGTGACAAAAAATATTTTTTTTTCATAAATTTAATCCACACGTCATTCTTAACCTTCTCCTAAAATATTTTGATCTTCATAAAAAATACCCTATATACAGGGTGTACATATTCGTATGAATGAATTACTTAATTGCAACCATAAGAAAAGATATTTGAACCAAAACATAACAAAATATCTTTAAAACTTATTTTTATATTAATGGTATTTATTATTCACGCCAAAAGTTATGTCATAACTGTGGTTATCATTTGTTTTTTTCTAGAATCATAATTTCAAAAAGCATTCTATTATTGACTTAAGCTAATCTAAAATGTTGACAAATTTTGCTATTTCTGACTCAATTCCTTTTCCACGGGCGCGGAAAGATACCACTCCTTGTAAATTTTATATTTCCCCGAATTGTGTATAATTTAGTATGTTTGTGTGAGCTACGGGTAAATAAATATCTTTCTATCTTGTTTCTTTCAAAGTTAATTTAATATTCTATCCGACATTTTGGACCAAAACAAAATTGGCTTAGTTTGGGTCTAGGTGGCGTTCTGTTATAATTATGTCTATCATTATTTATGGAATATATTTTAGTCTTAAATATTCCCGATTTTATTAAATTACAGATTTTTTTACATAAACTGTTCCGCATGTAGTAGTATTTTACATTTTAACTCGATATTTCGGTGTTTTAACAGACTCTGTGGTCAGGAATGACTGAGGTTGTGCTCGCGATAAAATACGGTATTATTAACCGACTCCAAAAAAAGGAGGTTATCAGTTCGATCCGTATGTATGTAATATTTACAGAACTGCCCAGTTTTCGCTATATCAGCGTCTAAACAAATGTGCCAAATTTCAAAAGTGTATGTATGTATGTTTTTATGGTTGTGTTCGCATTTCTTCGGAACTATAAGTCCGTTTTATGTAATTCGGGCAGGCACCGAGTTCAAAAAATACTTAGTTGGTAAATAAAGTTGAGTTTATTCAAGATAAAAGTTATCGTTTTTATTTTTTTCTTTTTAGTTTAAATTCTGAAGTCGGTTTTATTTTTTCAGAATGTTTTTCTTTATGAAGTACGCTTCTATGCTGGACTGGGAGCGAAGAAAAAACATAGAATATACCTGCTGCTTCTCTTCCCGGGCATACTGTAAAGTCAGTTAAGGGACAGAGGTTTTATTGGAGGTTTTTTGTGGACGATAGGCTGACCTCCTTTCACTGCAATAGTCTCTCTCCATCATTATAATGCCTCCAAACGTGACATCACATGGTTTTATAACCTCTGGTGTTCTGCCTACCCCTTAAGGGATACTTATGTATGCATAAACATAATTCAAGCTAATTATTTTGAGAAAAGATCTTAAAATGTTAGTAACAAAGTACACAGTGGGCTGTATTCGATTCCCAAGAAGATATTACGATATATCAAACAAAGAGGCATATTCGACATTGCGTTTTCTTATTTTCAAGTCTCTCCAGTGTCAAATTTACGACGTGAAACATGACAGCCTCATACAAAAACTATTTTTGTTCTCTTTCTGTCACGGAATTAAGAAGCACTTAAAATAAGAGAATTCAATGTCAAATCGGGCCTATTGAGGCTTTAAAATCAGTTTACCTAGCAATCATTGTGTATAGAACAGATCGGAATCGGTAAACCGACGATACAAACCCAATTGTTTTAATAATAGTTAAACATGAAATCCTACAGCTTAATTCTATGAGTAATTACGAACTACTTACCAACCTGGAGTGGTGCACATTGCGGGCAACGTGGTAGGTGTGTCTGTCTGTATGTATAGGGATAAGGGGTCCCCTTGGGAGGAAATTAAAGTAAACCTAAACTAGATAATTACAAGGCTCATTAAAATTGAGAAGGGAAAGAGAAATATTTGTAAAGGTATCACCTGGACTCCACGTGTCACAACCGGATATCACTTATACAATATAATGCACTCGGCGTTACTTAATTAAGCCACGAAATAGTTCCTTCGGTTATTATAAACAATGCGCGCAACCAAATCTTCGCGTTTAAAGAAATACTAATATATAAACGGCGCGATAATAACCTTTAAACTGTGCAAGGAACTAACACTTGCGTACCACCCAAACTCTCAAAGCAACCTTTCTTCCACTGACGAGCGATGACGGCTCGGCCGCTCTCAATATTTTTAGGTTGCGGTAGAATTATCACAAAATTATTTTAATATATTTTTCCACCCGCAGATTTCAACTTAGGCTTGCGATCTATTCCGAACACATTGAGTTTGAACTCCTATATTTTGACATAAGCGAGACCTAAGTGTCAACGTAAATTAGGGATTGGTTGAAATAAGTTCAGTGTCTCAGTATCTATGTAGGTATAAAAAGAAGAAGATGAAATACCAGCCTTTCACTTAATCTACTCCAACACAAACGTCAAACACCTATTCATCATTCTCAAAAAAAAAACCGATTTAATACCACTCCCATTATCTCCGAAATCTCCGTTTTTTCCGCAAATCGGACAACACTGCTGAGTACAATCGGAATGTTTCCAATTTATTGTTAGACATTTTCCGATAGCCTATCACAATACCTGATTATGATTGATTGCAGTTGATAGCTGTGTAACGTTCCTAATGGCCGGACTAGGGATGTACTTATCGATACATATCGATGATTAGGTTTAACATGCCAACCGCTGTTGTTATAGATTAACATTGTCTGCCTCGAAAACTAGTGGTACCCGGTTCGATTCGCAAAAGATGCTTATTTGCATTGGTAGGTACACACCTATGATGTATGAAATGGATCTAGGTAGGTTTTGTTTTATTTTGTTTGTTATATTCCTTGTCTAGTACCTACCTGCAGCATAAGTTTATGAGCTTATTTTAAGCTCAGAAGGCGCTGTTCATATTAATATGAAAAATTATTTATTTATATAATAGATTTATTTTTTAAACATCAGTTTAAAAAATAAATCTAAAAAAGTTAAACATCAGTATTCATGTTAAATAATATTGTTGTTCGATTTTTTATCAAATATGGTACTTACTTAACTTAAAAGAGAAAAGGCCGGAGATGATAAAAAATGCTCAAGATTATCATGATACCACCTGCGTAGCGCAGTGGTTAACAACGCAACTATGTAATTTGTGAGGTTACGGGTTCAAACCCCGGAATGGAACAAAAAAATATAAAAATGCTAATAGACCTCTATGGATTACACCTTAACTTACTGAAACTTTGACTTACTTATTTTGAATCCCACAAGTACAAATTATGATCTAAAATTATGATCCTAGCATTTACAAAAACCATTGTGTTGGATATAATGCATGAAATACATTTCTTATCTATATTCTTGTCACTTACCATAATATGTGCAGATGTTACTTGCGCAAATTTATTTACCAATAAAAACATTACCTTCGTAATCATCGACCCTCACTTATCGACTCACCTACGTCCCTAGCTTCATTTTTAACGCCCACAAAAAGATATTAGGCAATCTTTTTACCACAATGACATTTCAATATCTTTAAGATTCTTTGTTTACATACATAAATCGTTTTTTTTAAAGGAAATAAATAAAATCAACTATCATTACAACTGTTTTAAATTCAAAATTGACCATTATAACTTTTAAGTACCGGTAATAGCCTCTTAACTTCACTAAAAGTCTTTTTAATAAGACCTAATTAGATTGAAGTAATGTTCCAGACTTTATGTTAATATACCATGCTGGACTGGGAGCGAAAGAAAAACGTAGAATGTGCCTGCTGCTTCTCTTCCCGGGCATGCTGTAAAAGTCAGTTAAGGGACGGAGGATTTAAAGGCGTTTTTGTGGGCGATAGGCTGACACCCTGTCACTACAATAGTCTCTCTCCATCTTTATAATACCTCCAAACTTGTCAAACGCGACATCAGATGGTCTTGTAACCTCTGGTATTCTGCCTACCCCATAAGGGATACAGGCGTGACGTTATGTATGTATGTATGTATTATTATTGATACGGTTTCAGAGCTTCACCTAGAAATCTGGTTTTGTATAACTAGGTTAAAAAATTCATTTACGAGATTGAATATAGAAACCACTGCTAGCAGGTTTTAGTCAATGCTGCCTTCCTACCCTAGCATAGCACATATTTTAAAAACTCGCATAGCTCCACGCATCATCTTAGCAAAATAGCTCATACAGCCATAAGGGCGCTACACACGGTTAAGATATTATATTTTTTTATCGTAAGATCTAATATTAGTAGATATGTATATTACGTTATCACAGAAGACGAAGATACGATAATATATTGTAAAGAACAGTGGCAGCGGGCCATACATTATGTTAGTTGATGTTATTTTGTGGCGTTTAACAAACCAAAATATATTAGTCTATTCGGAATTCTTTCCTGGGTAACTCAGTGCAAAAAATACTTGTAAGTAGACGAACGATACACAAAAAGATATTGCATTTTGAATATTATATGTTGTGTATATCTTTGGCACTTACAATAAAATTTTAAACGAATTTTATTTATTTTAAAAACGCTACACATTTTAAACCAGTAATTTGTAAAAAATTCGTAAAAGAATAAGTTATTAAGATGATTAGATTTCTAAACGCTTATTATTTCACGTAACTAACGATCCGTCTTTGTTCTTTTCGAGTTAGAATTGGCCACAATTTGTACAAATCTCGACGTATAAGGTAAAAAATATTTAGTACCTACCTTAAGATATTGTTATGTCACAATAAGTTCTTATCTTATGATACGAAAACATTAAATAAACTTATTTTGTATTCATCGCGTGCGATGGTCCATTGAATTGTATAGCGAGCGACCAAATATCATAGTATCTTAGCCGTGTGTAGCGCCCTTTACACGGGACAAACCGAGAGATTTGCTAATAATTTAATAAATATAAAGAAGCTACGATCTACTTAGGTATACCCTTTTCAAGATCCCGTAGATATTCATTCATCCTTTGTTCACAAAAAGGTCTAACAAAGTCAGACAAAATTCGAATTTTCTTTAATTAGGTAACACAATACCTTTGACTTATTAAGCTCAAGTATTACCTGAATCTCGAAGTTTCAGGCATTTATTTTATGATTTATGTCTCAAGTTATTCCCCAATAATAATTATGTAGGAGGCCTGAATACGAAATCAAACAATACATATTCGGCAATGAATAGACGGTAGGAATAACGAAAGGATGGGAACAGTAAAATGTTTTGTCAAAGAACATTTGCAGGTGTCAAAGGAAATGTGACTTATTTATTTACTAACCCTTTATTGTAATATAAAAAAACATGTAAGAAACCTTTTATGAAAAAAAATTATGGTGTTTTTAATAAAATTAACGTCATGCCAAACTCGATGGGGTTGCGTCGTTTAATTACGGAGTTCAAATGGGCACCTTTCAGCTCTATCACTCGATCAGATCTAAGTCATATTAATATTGCATTGTGATCCGATTGGCATGCAAAATATCAACTTAACTGGAAACCGGGAAGTGGATCAAAGGACAATGCATAATTTTGGTACCCTTCTTCAATAGCTATGTAGTACTCGCCGTTAGGTAGGTCTTATTAACATGAATCAAAGTTTCTATAGCGCCTAATTCCGATCGTTAGTCCATTCAGAGCTATAAGGACCTAAATGTCAGACTAAAGTATTGGTAACCACCTCCCATAGCTATGTAGGATACGTCGTTGGATAGGTCTTAGTAACCTGAATCAAAGTTACTATTGCGCCAAGTTCCGATCGTTAGTCCGTTCAGAGTCAAAATAGCAGACGGTCCACCTATTTTGCAGCATAGATAGTAAGCGACACCACCGCTCTGATTATCTTTTGCACACCTGAATTAAGTTTTTTTTTTGTCTTCGGACATTTTGATTAATTATAAGAGGTTAGTTATCAGCTTGGAATCAGAATCAAGACAGGCGCCATACCAATTCTTTTTCTTAAAGATGAACTCTTTTCAACGATATATCATACATGTCTATTGAAACGGGTACCAGATCTCATACAAAGTTATGCATCGTCCTTTAACTTGCAAGATTTGTATGGAAAAGACAATGGGACAGGTGAAACTAAATAAAAGTTTAAAAAGAAAGAGAAAATATAATGTTCAAAGGGCGACCATATAGCTAGAAAGCGACTTCTAGCAGTCAACCCAAGTTTGGAGGTAGATTTGACATGAAGGGTGGTAGCTACCCATTCGGACCCTGACGAGATTCTACCACCAAGTGCGATTCAATCGGATTAGTCGCACAATTTAAAGAGACTGTGAAATAATAGTCGTGTTAAAATAGTTCATGGACGGTTAAGTAGAGAAAACATGGACGGTTAAAGTCCTTGGTTGCCTACTAGTCTTTTGAGAAATGATCGCTGTTAAGTTATTTGCCATTTGTATTTCAAAGTTCGACTGCTGGAAGTGATACTACTAAGAGAAAGCTGAAGGCTTGACGACCACTTTGGCGATGGGGTAAACCTGTCTGCCTCAGAAGCCAGTTGTTGCGGGTTCGATTACCGCACAGAACAAGAAAAAAAAAATCCGCATCTGGGTGTTTATCTATTTACATATTATATTCTAGGTCTCCCCTTAGTTCGCTACATGGTATCCCATAATACAAGCTCTGCTTACTTTGAGGCCATGTAGTTGGTGTAATTGTCTGGGGATTAAAAAAAAAATAGCAGGAACAGCCTATCGCCCACAAAAAAATCTCCAATAGAATAGAAAAGAATTTTTTTTTACTTTGACTTTGATATTCTCTGCCAACACTACACAGCCCACAAAAAAATATTACATTTTCTGGACAATTTTTTTTTTTAAAGTTTGTTGCATTACAACAGACAGACAGATGCCGTGGGAACTCTATTTTATAATATTATGTATTTATATTTTTGATTTGAATTCAGTAACCAAATCAGTAAAACTTGAAAAATCCATATTAAAAGAAACATACTTCGTCCTGTAATACTATCGATAGTTAGCAACTTCTAACAAACAACTGAGTTGACATTGAAAGTAAATAGGTATCTACATGAAAAATTACATACATACATAACTTCACGCTTGTATCTCTTGTGGGGTAGGCAGAACACTAGAGGCTATAAAAAATCTGATTTCACGTTTGACAAAGAGTAATGTTCATAGCGGAATTCACTTATTTGCACTATTTAATGAGTTAATGTATTATATAGTGCAAATAATAGCTCATGTTCGGTTAATTCCAAATAATTTACTTATATTAGAAACAGCAGCAAGGATTTTAATATTTTACCCTCTCAAGTTCAACTGAATAGAATATTAGTATCATCCACTTGAAATGAAATGAAATAATAAGAAATTAAATCAAGTCTGCACCAATAGTTTTGATATAAGCATTTCAATGGCAATATCATCTTCATACATTCACATACCTAACAAAAAATGCTGGACTGGAAAACATAGAATGTGCCAGCTGCTTCTCTTTCCGGGCATACTGTAAAAATCAGTGGGACGGAGGTTTTATTGGCGTTATTGTGGACGATAGGCTAACCCCCAGTCACTGCAATAGTCTCTCTCCACCATTATGACATCATATGGTTATATAGCCTCTGGTGTTCTGCCTGCCCCATTATATACCCACATTATACCCCATTATACAGGCGTGAAGTTATGTACGTATGTATGCATAACTAACAAAAAGTAGTTTGACAGTCAGAGACTGTATGGACCGTGAACATTACTCTTTGGAGGTATTGTAATGATGGAGAGAGACTATGGCAGGTGATCAGCCTATCGCCCATTAAAACGCCAAGAAAACCTCTAAAATATAAATAATTAATTCCCACCCAGGGGAGATATAGGTAATAGCTGAATAGCTTCGCCTGTGTGCGATCAGGAACTGAGCTGTAGCTTTGTCAACAGTAACACAGAATTTCCGTATTATATTAGGATTATTTCACCTATTTATTTTGTATTTTTAGTTCAAATATAATTTTAGTGGTACATAGTATAATTTTGTCTACTTTAAAGTGATAATATGTTTTTAATTCAGTTTTGTTTTCTAAATTGTATTACTTAATAATATTTTTAAGTTCTTGCATTTAAAATGCTCAATTATTTGTAAATAACTGAAAGAATGTGCTAAATAAAAATCACCCGACCAGGACTCGAACCTGGGACCTCGCCGGACGAGTGCTCTTCCACTGAGCTACCGGGGCCTGGCGGTACGCCTCGAAATTACTCAGCACATTTATGTTTTAACGTTATATTGCTAACGTAGCAACATCTAATGGTATAGCAGCTAAGACCATCCGAGACTAATTTCTTTTCAGAAATTGTCAATCCCAGTTAAAGTGAAGCATTGCAATGTTTAATAATATTATAAAGTTTATGCATTTAAAATGCTCAATTATTCTTACCGTATTACTTGTTATTGTTGTTGGTACTGTTTGGTAAAACGTTTTTTTATTTAAATTAATTATTTTATTACGTGCTGCTCTACATTTTTGGGTTAAAAAAGAGAACATTAATAATTACGTTTTCAAATGACGCAAGCTACTTTATTCAGGGTTTTTTTATGCTTAGTGGTTTCGCTGGAATCAGTGGAGCAGTGGTGTCCTTCTGGAGGCTGAGGGCGCGCGGCGTTTGCTGCAACCGCCGCCGCCGCCGCCGCAGCTGCGGGCCTCCGCGGCCAGCTGCCTCGAGATGCAGTCGTGTGTCAGTGTGTGTGAAACCGTGCCGAAAAGTGAATTGGAAGTGCGCGCTACAAAAAATCACGCTCTTCACAAACAATTACTGTTGGGATTTCGACGTCCCCTGCCGCCGTTAGGTCTCGTCCTGCCTGAGACGGCAGGATATACAGTCACGTACATTTCATATATAACAAGTAGCTAATTCAGCAATACGCCCCGTATGACGTATTGCCCTAAATTACATATTTTACATTTAATTAATCTTTATACATAAAAAAAAAAAAAAAAACTTCCATGCTGGACTGGGAGTGAAAGAAAAACATAGAATGTGCCAGCTGCTTCTCTTCCCGGGCATACTGTAAAAGTCAGTTAAGGGACGAAAGTTTTATTGACGTTTTTGTGGGCGATAGGCTGACCCCCTATCACTGCAAGTCTCTCTCCATCATTTTAATACCTCCAAATTTGTCAAACGTGACGTCAGATGGGTTTATTTATAGCCTCTGGTGTTCTGCCTACCCCATTAGGGATACAGGCGTGACGTTATGTATTGTATTGTACATAAAAAAACTGTTCCGTTACTGACTGAGTGACTGACAGACAACGTACAGCCATAACTACTGGGCGTAGAGAGCTGAAAGGAACATACATTTCTTAGGCGGTGTAGAGGTCCACTAAAGAAGGAATTTCCGAAAATACCACGGGAACGGAAAATATAGGACCTTTTACTTCGTATGAAAAATCTTATTCCTTGAGTGCTTCGATGTGAAAATTGGTAAAAAGGTTCTTCAATAGGTGTCTGGTTGCTATATGGAAGGAATTTCCGAAATGCCTAAGAGAACGAAAAATATAGGAGTTTTTAATTTTGGCGCGTACGAAGTCGCGGGAATGCGCTCGTTTAGTAATAAAATCAGTGTTAACTCAATTTTCACTTCTGGCGGTTTTATTTATCACTAGCCACCGCGCGCGGTTTTACACGCGTAACTTTTGATCCCGTGAGATTTTCGGGATAAAATATAGCCTATAACCTTCCTCAAGAGTTGGACTATTAACAAAAAAACAAACTCTTCAGCTTTATATTTAAGTATAGATTCCCTTAATTGCTCCGTATATCATCTACTTATCAATTATATCAAACTGTATAGGTTACATTCTTTACAACTCCGTTATGTATAAGAAAGTTCGATAACATAATTTAGGACTAGACAATCTGGTGTGAACATTAATAATATTCAGTACCAATTTTAATATTATATTAGTACCTGAACCAAACGACGTCGCGGACGACCACGCATTACGTGGACGCATTTAGCCCAAACTGGCCCGCGGAAACAGCTGACCGCCTAAAATGGAAAGAAAAAAGGGAGGCCTTTGCCCAATTTTGGGACGCCCAGGGATAGTAATAATAATAGTAATAAGGCGTGTACTTACAAGTTCACGTACGGTATTGCTCGATACTGCCCGAATCGTTCGCCGGTTTCTGTCTCTCTTGCCCTGATACCCGACTGACTGTAGGCGTGTAGTCATAAGTATGCGTAATAATAATAATTAATACCAGTTATACTTAATCTAATTTACTGATCTATTTCATTTAATATTTTCGAGGACAATGCGTAGCACTTAGCGATATTTGTGTAGATATTTAGACACGAAAATCTTACGATTCAATGATATTACAATGAAGCAAACAAACTTCAAGGAATATTCCTGTTACCTCCGAGTGAGGCTTTATTTAGATGAATTATCTAAAGTAGTTTTAGGTCGCGATCGATCTTTAAATTGCTCAAGGAATATATTTCATGAAAGTCCGCAGACGAAAATAAAGTCTTTCGCCCTTTTTTTTTTACTTGAGGAAAACGTGCTATCACTTCCCCGACCGCCCAAGGGGATGCGACGGGGTCTATGGGGATGATCAAGTAGAGGGCCGGACCTACCTACTAAAAACCTCAAGGTGTACCTCATCCGCCATAGATGGAGCTCACGGTACCGCGATTGGCATTACCCGCGAGCCCCGGCAGATTGCGCTCAGCCTAAAGCTTTGGTCTGGTGATCGAGACGCACAACGCTGCGGTATGCGGTATGCGTTGCCGGATACTCAATCATATGAAAACCGTTGAGAATGTTCTCTTGTTCCGTCGCAGTATGCGTCAGCGGCGAGGGGCAAGCGTGGTGAAGTGGGGAGGTGTACTGCCGCACAGCGCGGCGTCATTCTCGGTTCAACGCTGCGGTGTGCGGTGTGCGTCACGGGTGCGCGTCACTGAGTCAATGTGGAATTTTTACCTACCTTGGTAGCTGCGGCAAAATCAACTGACCACCTCTCTGCAGGGACGCTAAATGCTGAGTTGTGACGCTGCGTTGCGGCGCATACCGCAGCGTTGTGCGTCATGATCACCAGACCAAAGCTTTAGCCGAGCGCCCCCCACGTAGGAAATGGTCCAGCACACGAGACCATTTCCCCACATATAGCCCTAATAGCCGCAGCAGGTGGAAAGTCTTTCGCCCTAGGTTTATTATGGCCATATACAGGGTATGGCGTCGTAACGAATGGATAACGCTTAGAATAAGTTTTACGATCTTTATGAAAATTCTGACCTTGATCAGTGATAGATAGAGGACGGTCAAAAAATAGTTTATGCGCAAGTATCAATCTTTATAAGTGTATGTATCTAAACAATTTACGTAAATACTGCGCCATATTACTTTCAATCTTCATATCAATCAATCCGTGCCTGTATGTGTTTGTGTAGTCAGCTGTGACCGGTGACGGTTGTGACGTTGACGTTTACATTAGTGTCAGTCAATCTGTTGACGTAAGCGTTGGTGTACAGACTCTCCAAGACTTTAAATTAAAATTCTTTGACTGTTTTTTTTTTTGCTTTTGATGTTTTTTTTTTTTTGTATTGTTTTGCTTATGTTATGTTTACCTAGATTTTATTTCGTGCTGGTGGCATGCATTGAAATTAATTGTTTTTTTGTTTGTTTTAGTTTTAGTTTGAATTTAGTTTAGTTTTTAGATATATCCTTATATTTTATATATATTTATTATACCTAAGGTTTTTATAGATAGATGAATACTTCATTTAATAACAAGAATGATGATTTGTTTCCTGACTTCGTTTCATGTTCTTCTACAGACTTAGACAGCTCCGGTAGTTTTCACAGTACTTCAGTTCCTCTTTATTCCCAAATAGAGTCTGAATTCTCAGGATTTCTGAATAACTTTAATATCCTACACCTTAATGCCCAGAGTATCCCTGCTCACTATTCCGATATGCTGGCATCCTTCGACTATAAGGGAATTCATGCCATTCTTATCTCTGAATCCTGGCTGAAACCCTGTCTCCCAACAACTTCGTACTCTCTGCCTGGTTTTAATTTATTACGCAATGATCGTCTTGGGCGTCCAGGTGGTGGAGTAGCAATTTACCTACGTTCACATTTCCCATACAAAGTTGTGAGTGCTTCAGCACACTCGTCTGTTAATAGCGACGAAGCTGAATATCTTTTTATAGAGGTATCGCTAAGGTTTACTAAGGTTCTACTCGGTGCTATTTACAACCCTCCATCAACCCGCAACTATTTCGCTTCGTTGGAACATAAACTTGAACAATTAGTACCATTATACGAACACACGATAATCATGGGCGATTTTAATACCTGCCTGCTAAAAAGTAACAATCGTGCGCTTAAGCTTCGGTCAGTTATAAATTCGTACAATCTTAATATTTTATCTACATCAGCCACGCATCATTCCCCTAATTCTGAACCATCCCTTCTGGATTTAATGATTGTCTCCTCTCTTAACCATGTTCAAAAATATGGAAAACTTGACGCTGATGCATTTTCTTTTCACGATCTCCTTTTCCTATCTTATAAGATCCGTCCCCCTAAATCTAAGCCGAGAACTCTTCTGCAAAGAAATTTTGGTGGTATAAATGTAAATCACTTACTTGATGATGCTGAAAAACTGGATTGGCACGGTGTGTTAAATGCTGAAACTGTTGATTCCCAGGTGGAGTTGTTTAATCATTTGCTGACGGAGCTTTACGACCGCCATGCCCCAGTACGACCAGTCAAAATGAAGCATCTCCCTGCTCCATGGCTCACTGATGACATAAAATCCCTCATGACGAAGCGCAATCGTGCACGTTTACGTTTTAAGAAAGAGCCTACTGAAACGAACTGTGATAGATATCGGCAACTTCGAAATCGCTGTAACACTGTGTGTAGGGACGCACAACGACGCTATATCCATAACTCTGTAACAAATCAAAACCCAGCTAAAGTCTGGAAGTTTCTAAAAACTTTAGGAGTCGGCAAAAATAAAAATCATAACCTCCCAAATTCTATCGATATTAACTCTTTGAATACTCACTTTTCTGCTTCTTGTCACATTGATGACCATGCTAAATCTAGCACATTACACCATATTTCTTCTTTGCCTGCTCCTTCTTACGAACCTTTTTCCTTCCGTCCATTTACTGAATGTGATGTTAAGAGAGCTATTACATCGATCACTTCAAATTCGGTGGGCTGTGACGGTATCAGTCGAAAGATGATAATTATCCTACTTGACTTCCTAGTTCCTATCATCACAAATATCTTTAATAAATCCATTATCACGAATTCCTTTCCCACCCAATGGAAAGACGCACAGGTAATACCTCTCCCTAAAAAATCCTCACCCCAGTCCTTTTCCGATTTCCGTCCTATTTCTGTTTTACCTTTTTTGTCCAAAGTCCTGGAGCGTCTCATACATAACCAAATTTCTTCCTTTGTTAATAAAAATAACATTTTGAGTCCTTACCAGTCAGGCTTTCGAACTGGACACAGCACCGTAACATCTTTAGTAAAAATATCCGATGACATACGTAAGGCTAAAGAAAATTCTCACCTCACCATACTGACTTTGTTAGATTTCAGTAACGCCTTTAACAATGTGGACTTTGATATTTTGTTACAAATGATGGGTTCTCTTAACATATCTCCATCAGTAATTGACTTTTTTCAAACATACCTTAGAGGACGCCGGCAACGTATTGTCATGGATGATGCTCGTTCAACTTGGGCTCAGCTCGAAACCGGTGTCCCGCAAGGTGGCGTGTTGTCTCCTCTTCTCTTTTCAATTTTCATAAACTCAATTTCTTTCAACATATCTTCTTCCTACCACATGTATGCAGACGATTTACAGATTTATACCCACTGTACTCCAGAAAATCTGCCCGCTGCGATAGAGCGAATAAATTTTGACCTCTCACAAATTTCTCAGTGGAGTAAATCACATGGTCTAACTGTAAATCCAACAAAATCGCAAGCTATAATTATTGGCAGTTCTTATATGATTAGTCGCATAAACATAAATATGGTTGATCCATTATTTTTTAATGGTGTGGGTATTAGCTACAGTGACAAAGTCACAAACTTAGGTATAATATTTGATAAAACTCTATCTTGGAAACCTCAAGTTGAGGCAGTGAGCAGGAAGATGTTTGGCATCAATAGCTCCCTTAAACGCTTGCGCAATTTTTTGCCTATATCAACCAAAATTTCTTTAGCACATTCTCTATTTCTCTCCGTTCTCGATTATGCCGATGCCAGCTACCTTGACCTAACAGAAGAACTTTTAAATAAACTTGAGCGACTCCAAAATCTTTGTATACGTTTCATATTCGGCTTACGTAAATATCTCCGAATTCCGCACTAAGCTCGAGTGGCTCCCTATTCGCCTTCGCCGGGATACTCATATTCTTTCTTTACTGTACCGTGTGCTGTTTAACCACAGGATTCCGCGCTATCTTGTAGATCTATTTTGTTTCCGACATGAAAATCACAATAGACAATTACGGTCCACAGAAAATTTGATGCTGAGCACTCCAATACATAAATCGCACTGCTTTAATCAATCCTTTTCCGTGAGAGCAGTGTCCTTATGGAATAAACTACCATACGAGGTAAAATCAGCCCCTTCACTAAATTCATTTAAATTTAAATTGAAGAAATATTATCTCTCTTTGCTCAAAAATTAGAAGAAGTATTCTTATATGTGTATTATTATTAGCTTGTAGGATCAAGATTTGTATTTAAACCTAGGTATTTATTTATCTATATATTGTATGTGTATGTATCATATATATATATATATATATATATATATATATATATATATATATATATATAAATATGTATTATAGTATTTTTATTTGTAGTATGTTTATTGTTAAAATGTAGTTGAACTTGTGCTTTATTAGTACCTACTGATCTGTCTAGTTTTTATCTTTACTCAAATACAAGGTTGTCTGGTAGAGATCGCTTTACAGCGATAAGGCCGCCTGTTGCGCCTATCTGTATGTTTTTTCATTGTATTTTTTTCCCCTTTTGTAATTGTGTGCAATAAAGTATAAATAAATAAATAAATAAATAGATATTTTAACATAATGTTGCTTGAAAGCTACACATTGTTATAGCTTTTGAAAAGTCTACACATGTCATGTATACAGGGTCCGCATATATTAGTCAATTATATTTTAATAGCAGATTAAGAATGATGGGTGTGAATTTCGAAAAAAAAAATTTAAATAAATTTTTCATAAAATGAAATTAAAAAATTCTTCTCAGTGACGAAAATTTAAGTTTATTCTTCATTTTATGACTACATACAATAAGATGGAAACTTTTTTATTACTTGCTGTGTAGACATAAGCTACAGATTAAACTTGAATTTTGAAATTTTAATTTATGAAAAATGTTCAATAAAAAAATTTTGTTTTCGAAATTCAGACCCATTCATCATTTTTAATTTGCTATTAAAATATTATTGACTATTATGTGGCGACCCTATACATGATATTAAGATTATGATCAGCTAAAGTACTATAATTTATTTCAAAAGTGATCAAAAATTGACACTATGAAGATTGAAGAAAATATGTCTAAAAATGACAATTTTGACATCGTTAACACCTAAAACTGTATTCAAATTAAATGAAACTAGTATAACTACCGGAATATAATTCAGAAAAAAAAACACAAAAATACCAAAAATCCTTGAAATTAATGAATGTTGACACCCACTTTGGCGGTGGGGTACTACTGGGGACGCCAGTGGTTGTGGGTTCGATCCCGCACTTAACAAGGAAAAAAAATCAGTGTCTGGGTGTTTATTTATCTACTAATGTACCTACTTATATTCTAGGTTCCCCCCCTAGTTCGCTAAATGGTATCCCAAAACACAAGCTATGCTTACTTTGGGGCCATGTAGTTGGTGTGATTGTCTGGGGATCAAAAGGATTTAAAAAGGGGAGTAAAAGTCAGTTAAGGGACATAGGTTTTAAAATCGTTTTTTGGGCGATAGGCTGACCCCCTGTCACTACAATAGTCTGTCTCCATATTTATAATACCTCCAAATTTGTCAAACGTGACATCAGATGGTCTTGTAACCTCTGGTGTTCTGCCTACCCCATAAAGGATACAGGCGTGACGTTATGTATGTATGACAGGAGTAATAGCTACGACTAACGAATGGTAGTTAAAAAATAGCGTTTCACAATCCATACCAACTACGAATATCCGTAACCTGACAGTATATTTACTAACACATTTTCCACACAAATTAGTTACGAATAGCTATTACTAACCCTTCTATTCGTAAGTAGTCGTTTAAGTGACACGACGTTTAATATAGAAAATCTTTTTAGTCATGCGTCGTAGCCGATTCTACTGTTCGTAGGCAAAACGAACGCGGCATAAGGGCTTTTAAAAAAAAATGATTTATATAAAAAGTATTCTTAATTATTTTGATAAAGTTTTGGTTTCAGTGGTTTTATTTTATGACTCCTTCAGGGTTCTGCATTCTAGCGACCACCTTCAAGTACTGTTTACCGCTAAATATCACCGCATTGATGTGTGCCAGCAATACTTTAGGAAGAGCGAGCTCCTTTCTAAACTAAGAACTATTGCTGATGCCGATGTCACCTTGGTGCCGCGGTTGCTGTGCATATCACACGATATCGCAGGTAACGCTTCGCAGCAACGTTCGTGGCGGTCGGTACTTGGATGGGTGACCGCCGACCATTCATTTCTCACGGCGACTTCCGTGCTTCGGAGTGTCCCGGTCCCGGGTGCTGTATACTTGTATACAGTAGTCATCAGGGTTTGTCATAAGCCATTTTGGCGCCCTGAACATTCTGATATCTATAAACCAGCACTGGGCCAGCTTGGTGGATTATGGCCTATTGGTACCTTCTCGTCACCCAGGGAAGAGAAGATAGCACTATAGTGGACTCATTACAAAGAGTTGTGATGATGATGAGAACTATTATAAATGCTGCAGAACTATTTGGCCTCGCAGAAGACAGGACTCGTTGGAGAGTTGGCTGGACTGACAACCTTCGATAGTAGAAGAGGCACGTAAAGAAGAAGAAAAAGAAAAAACTTATAGTAGGGCCATATTAAGAAGTCACATTTGACGTTTCCTTATATCAGCCAAATAAAGTTCATTTTTGGTTGTGTTGTAAGAAAATGTATGAGACTGACACTTGTCAAATGTGACCTAATAAAATGACTCCACTTTAGCTACCAATATATCCTTCTTTTTGACATCAAATAACACTCAAAGCTTAATACATACGTCAAAATCAAAATTTAATATCTTTTTCTGAAATAACCACAGACATGCATCTACATAGATAACGTAAATGCATGTTAGTCCACGCGTATTTACGAGTATGTCGGTTAGAAAATCGATATCAAAACATCATTCTTACTAATCGATTTTATCGACAGCATCGGTGTCTTTGAATTGGTTTGTATCACTAAAATATCAGCTGTGACGTCACAGTAGGTGTTAAAAGTCGGCACGCTTGGTTTCAATACGAATCGTGACACTTGCGTTATTTATGTAGATGTATGTCTATGGTATCTAATAACATATCACGACAAATAACGACGTAAAAAAGCGATAAATCACTTTGTAATCTTATCAAAAATAAACATGTAACTGATAGTTTGGCACAAGTACATCTAGTTTTTGATAACTTAGTTTAATATTTACTTAGTGTAATCCGTTAAGCATGATGTATTCGTTTGTTAATACTTTAATCCGTGACGGTTGATAAGAATTTAGGTAAATGGTGTTTAAAAGGGGTATTTTACGGATGTCTTACGGTACGTAAAAACGATTTTGTGGAAAATATAGTGAGTAAGTACTTCACAAGTGACCAGCACTGGGCCAGCTTGGTAGGTTATGGGCGAAACCTCTTCGTCACAAAGGGGAGAGACTCATAATAATAATAATTAAAAACTATTGTTAGTAGGCATACGGATTTTTAAGAGATAAATGTAGGTTCTCCCAATGGCGCAGTATCTGGGAGTCCCAACGATCAATAAAAACCCTCAAAAGACTATTGCGGCTGACGCGGAGCCGTGCTGACAGGGAGGCGCAACGTTTCCTTACAATAGCGAAATTATCATCCGTGTGCGCCTCAGCAAACATACCTGAAGCACTGCAGCGCCGCGACAGCCCCAACAGGATCCTAAAGGCATTATTATATTGGTCTCGTAGGTCACTGTATGTCAGCTTAGTGTATCTGACCCAGAGACCGCAGGTGTAAAAAGATTGACAGAATGCTTGGAATAACAAAATTTTAAGTAACTTCGTACACCGAGCAAATCTCCGTGCCAGCATGTTGCAGCGGACAGCCAGCGACCTACGCTCCCTCTCCACATATAAGTTGTTCACCCTTTTGTGCACCCTTTGTGCCCTGCTGTAACTCATAGCTTAACAAAGAGTATTGATGCTGATAACTTTCGAAGTTTCTAGTACAGTCACGTACATTAATAAGTATACGTTGACAAAGTTTCAAAGGAATGTAAACATAAGATATTTCAAAAACAAAAGTGTCTCAATTTATCCTCAAAATTATGTAATCAGAAGACTGTGTCAAAACTAGGTATACATTTTCTTCATAACAAGGTTTACTAAGCAATATCAATGAATTCTACACGTTCTTGAAGTCTTTTTTATGTATATGCTACAATTTCTATAACATGTATACAATGCAGCTTCGAAAGGAAGTAAACGAAATAATTTTGATACAAACAGTTTAAGATTTTATACAATTATAATGTCATTTATTTGTATAATAATTAGTAGGTATGTTGGTATCTAATCGAAGCAAAAAGGAGGGTTATAATTTTGATCTGTATGTATGTATGCCTAGAAGGTTTGTTTGTTTGACAGTATTTTATCGGCTACATTTTGGTGAGTGTGCGAGTGCTCTTTTTGACCAAATTGAACCCACCCCTTTTTACCCCCGGTCTACCAGACGCAGACAGAACTTCCATCCCTATATAGTGGATTTACCAAGAAGTCGTACAAAACGCTTCGATAGTTCCTTTTTGGTACGGATTGCCAAGGTGTGGAACAATCTGCCTGCGTCTGTTTTTCCTGACCACTACAGTCCTGGAACTTTTAAGTGTCGAGTGAATAGGTTTCTCGTGGATGGACGTGTAACACCATAGTCTTCATGCGCACTTTCCATCAGGTGGCATGGAGACAAACGTCCTATCCTTACAATATAATAATAATAATAATAATAATCATTTATTTCAGGCAATATAAACAAAAACATAGATAATTGATTACAGAGGCCCATAGTAAAATAAATACCTTAAGAACTAACATATATATAAATAAACACAAATCACGACTTTGCGGTGGCGTGAAGCGCGGGTCTGGCGGCTCCTGAGGGCGGCGGGCGGCCGCGGAACTTGCGGAAGATAACTCCCTTCGGCCACAGCTCTTCCTTCAGGAACACCGATACGTGGTCCCGGGGTACGCGCACAACAAACGAATTAAAGTTGACGTTGTTGCGCGTTTCCAGTTTTTCAACCTTGAGCCGGAACTTCGTCTTTTTCTCCAAGTACTCTACGACATCAGCATCCTTCGTAGAGTAATGGAGACGTGAAACGTACACGTACGTGACGGGTACAGCGGGACGCAGGAGAAAGTTAGGTCCTGTCGGAGCGGTGCCGCAATTGTTGCGACAAAGTCGTCTTTTCTTCCGCTCCACCTTAATGAAGCCATCTTGTTTCGGCTGTTCACTGCAGACGTCAGTACGAGGGTGCTCGTCGTGGTGACTTCCACTACCCTTCAAGGTATGTGGGGGCTGCAGGTGGGTGGCAGCAGCGGCGTAGTCTCGTCTCGGAGTTGACGTTACGATGATAGGTGACGACACCACCTCGGGGGGAGGCGGGGGACGGGCGACGCAGGCGTCACCGCTTGCACGTGCGGGGTCAGCGGCCGGCGATGAGTCAAGTTTTGCAGAATCGAAACTTGCACACGTTGCACTAAATGCCCCGCGCCGCTTGTTGACGTTGTTAGCCTCAGGTGACCTACTTACGGCTAGAGTGTTTTTCAACTCTGCAACTTCAGCCCGTAGCTCACTGGTGGTTTCTTGTGAGGCCTTCAACTTCAACTCGACAGCAGCCAAGGAAGCCTTCAGGGTAGTTATATCCTTCAGGATCCTGGTAACATCAACGTGGTCGAACGTGACTGGCGGCAACTTGTTGAGGTCTTTCGCCACGAACGTCGGCACGTCGTCTGGATCAGTAACCTTCAGGAGATTGATGATATCCTGAAGGCTTTTCTCTCCCTTTTCGTCTCTTCTGCGAGACGGCATTCGGTCAATCTGCCCGATTGACTTGAATAGCAGCGTTTTGGCGGCCAGTATTTCTTCCAGATTAAAATTTGTTCTGGAGATCTGGATGATGCTGATCTCATCCATGGTGTCAATGGCGTGCTGTAAGAACGCCAGTACTTCATTGGCTATGAGCTGTTCGGAACTCATAGCCATTTCCGCGTGCAGCGGCATTTGCCGCGCAAATCGCGAATAAAATAAATATATTCGTACGCAGTAGGCACGTCCGTTGCCGATCGTGCCTTACCGTGACCTGGAAGGCACGATCGGCAACGGACGTGCCTTCCAGGTCACGGTAAGGCACGATCGGCAACGAATATAAAAAAAGGTAGCTTTGAATTTGTTTTTGTCACTACTCAACCCACCTTTGATTAATCTCACCTGTGAGTGAAGATGAGATGACAGATGAAAGGATGCAACAGGCTCTCCTTATAACATTGCCCTATGTGTAGGGTAGTTGTAAGCCAGACGAACTACCAAGCTACTGCCAAGCAAGCGACGCTCGAATAAGTCGCCTTTTATAGTATGCTTACCTAGGGGCAGTATGGATATTCTAAAGGTGTTACCCAGTGAACGAAAAATACATGGAAGAGTAACTAGTGCTCGAAAATGGTCCAACGAAAATTATATTTTACTAGCTGACCCGGCAAACGTTGTTTTGCCATATACCTAAATAAAAAAAAATAGATGTTGGCCGATTCTCATAGATACCGGATAAGCACAAAAAATTAATCAAAATCGGTCAAGCCGTTTTGGAGGAGTATGGCAACGAAAACTGTGACACGAGAATTTTATATATTAGATGTTGTTGATTCGGGTGTTTTCGTGTTTAGTTCGTAGTTCGCAGCATATGTCATGGACCATATTTGACAATTGTAAAATAATGGAAAAAGCATATTTGTGGTGTAAAATGTTTTATAAATTAATCGCACTTGCATAATAAAAATGCAAGCCGTAAACTACCATTTTTTTATAATTAAAATTTGGGACCACTATTTCTACGGGGATGGTGTTATGCCCGATGAACTAAGTAAATTTTTCGAATGTTTATAATTTGAAGTAAAACACATTTGTGCGCTCTGTTTGCAAAATTAAAAAAGGCTTATGTTTTAATGCTGCCTGTCAAATGTGATTTGAAATGTAATTAATATCTTCCATGCTGGACTGGGAGCGAAGAAAAAATATAGAATGTGCCAGCTGCTTCTCTTCGCGGGCATACTGTAAAAGTCTGTTAAGGGGAAAAGGTTTTATTAGAGGTTATTTTTGTAGGCGATAGGCTGACCCCCTGTCACTGCAATAGTCTCTCTTTACCATTATAATGCCTCAAAATTTATCAAACGTGACAACAGATGTTTTTTTATAACCGCTGGCGTTCTTCCTACCCCGTAAGGGATACAGGCGTGAAGTTATGTATGTCAAATGTAGTAAAAATGACATCCACAAAAATACTTAAATTAGTACTTGTGAATCGATAATTTTCATCCTATTTTAGAATAAAACGTGACCCATATACGGTAAGTAAAGTAGGTTATATAAAGAACCTAATATCAAAAATCACATTGTTTTCTTGAAAATGATATCTATTTTAATTTTATTAAATATATCAATCTGACAGAACCTATTCATGCAAAGTTTCACTTAATTTAGTAATTGTATTTGCAAGACACCTTTTTTGCCTCACAATATTAAAAAACAATAAAATATGGACAAAAACGAACAAAGTACGGTGATTGTGTACCCTGCCTGAAAAAATATCTACGAAGATTTTTTTAAGACATTAGGGGATCATGCTTTATCCTTTTATTTAAATTTCAAAAAATTAGATCGACCTATGAAGACAATCAGCGCACAGGGAAGCCTATAACTTTCGTTACAGATGAAAATGTCAAAAAAGCTGAGAAAATGGTTCCGGAAGATAAATGAATAACTGTAAAATCTTTAGCCAAGACTTCATTTTGCATCGTTCTATAAATTTTAGAAATATAATAATGAAATGAATTGATAAATTATAATCAAATGAATTAATAAGTTATAAAAAAATAAATTGATTGATAAATATTTCTGAAATTCACACAACATTATGTAGCCCAAATTAAGTTCCTTGAAGAATTTATGTTTTGGATAATAAACATATATACCTATGTATAATCATCACACATATTTTTATAACAAAGTAATATACTGAAATAGACATATAAACATCCTTGACTGGACGGCTAATATCTTTGTTCATCATAAAAACATCTACCGCCACCGTGATTCAAACCCAGTTTTGGCCTTAAAGGCAATCTATGTTACCACAACACCAGCCGGTCGTCAAATTATAAACGTAATCTTTTTGTCTAAATTTAAACAAAATAAAAATAATATGAAATAAATTAAAAATGTGATAAACAAAAATTACCCGAAATTACTAGTGTGGTCTTAGCTGCAAAGCTATGCCATAAGATGGAGCTACGTTAGCAATATAACGTAAAAACAAAAATGTGGTAAGTAATTTCGAGGCGGACCGCCAGGCCCCGGTAGCTCAGTCCGGCAAACGAGAGGTCCCAGGTTCGAATCCTGGTCGGGTAATTTTTATTTATCACATTTTTCATTTATTTCAGAATAATTGAGCATTTTAAATGCAAAAAGTTCAAAACATGAAAAATAATATGCGTAGTAAAAATATTCATAACTTTAATTACCACCATTTAAATAAATCGTCCACTATGACAACTCTTGCAGGTTCGTAAATGTTCGCAAATGTACGTTTCAACGGCCAACTGGCAGCTTACTGGCCCAAGATGGCTATTGACGGCTTACAGTCACTTGCTTTATTCAATTATAGATATAATACTAGCTATAGTACCAGGGTCCATTCGGGAGTAGTTTGTTTTTAGTCTACTATATATCTAACTACTATCTTTGCAAGTCGTTGTGGCGTCGTGGTTACTGTGCATATCAAACGATACATACATAGATAACGTCACGCTTGTATCCCTTATGGGGTAAGCAGAACAAATTTGGAGATATTATAATGATGGAGAGAGACTTGCGGTGATAGGGGCCAGCCACAAAAACGTCAATAAAACCTCCTTCACTTAAGTGACTTACAGTATGCCCGGGAAGACAAGCAGCTGGCACATTCTACGTTTTTCTTTTGCTCCCAGTCCAGCATGGAAGAGTACAAACGATATCGCAGGTTAAGCGCGCTCGGCGCGGCCGGTATAAAGATGGGTGACCGACGATTATATATTTCTCAAGATGACTTCCGTGCTTCAGAGGGTACGTTAAGCAGTCGGTCCCGGGTGCCGTATACTTGATACAGTAGTCGTTAGGGTTTGTCAGAAGCCATCTCGACACCCTGAAAATTCTGACATCCTGCAACCAGCACTGGGCCAGCTTGGTGGATTACGGCCTTAACCTCCTCGTCACCCAGAGGAGAGACTCATAGCCCTGCAGTAGGCTCATTACACGTAGTTGTGATAATGATGATGATCTTTACAATTGAAGTCTTTGAAATCGATATTACCATTGACTTTATTAATAAAAACTCTTTTATTAGATACGGATTTTAGGGCGGTCATGATATAATAATATTATCTTGATGTTTAATGGTCTATAGATGGTCCAAAGTGAGCCGCAAAAGCGACTCCTAGACTACTAAAAATCAAATCAACTTCTGTCGAGTAGTTCCGTAGTTTATCCTGAACATACCTACAGTCAGGCCTTCCCTTTATAAAGATGTCCACTTTAAAATAATAAGCACAAACTTGATGTATACAAGGTGTCTCGCCAACCCGATATAATATTGTCTTAAGTTTTCGCGATTCATACTATTAAATAAAACACTTTTTAACCGGATTTATCGCGTATATTTACATTTTAAATTTTGACTCGACGTTTTGGTGTCTTTGCAGACCCCGTGGTCACGAGCGACTGAGGAGTCAAGCGTCGGATTGATAGATTGAAAAAAGTTATACATCATCATCTCCATCTGTTTCTCAGTCTTCGAGCGTAGCGTTCTCGATTGACACAAAACGAGCTGACAGTATCTTGAGTTTCAGGTCGTGCAGCTTGCTTGATGTTAGATTTAATGTTTTTCAGGATAGGGTCCCATGTCGGTGATAGTTTCCAACCATCTTCTCTATTGAAATTAGGGTGTTTTTTAATTTCAATCGCTTCTCTGAGCATTCTAGGAATGTAATGCTTCTCTCTAGATAAAATTTTTACAGAGTCAAACCTTAAGTAGTGGTTGGGCTTGTCCATGGAATGCTCACAAACTGCAGACTTTGAAGCTCTTCGATTTTTAATATCAGCTATGTGTTCTGATATTAAAAATCGAAGAGCTTCAAAAATAAACGTATCAACCCGAGTAAAAGAACACTATAGCTGATATTAAAAATCGAAGAGCTTCAAAGTCTGCAGTTTGTGAGCATTCCATGGACAAGCCCAACCACTACTTAAAAAACACCCTAATTTCAATAGAGAAGATGGTTGGAAACTATCACCGACATGGGACCCTATCCTGAAAAACATTAAATCTAACATCCAGCAAGCTGCACGACCTGAAACTCAAGATACTGTCAGCTCGTTTTGTGTCAATCCCGAACGCTACGCTCGAAGACTGAGAAACAGATGGAGATGATGATGTATAACTTTTTCAATCTATCAATCCGACGCTTGACACCTCAGTCGCTCGTGACCACGGAGTCTGCAAAGACACCGAAACGTCGAGTCAAAATTTAAAATGTAAATATACGCGATAAATCCGGTTAAAAAGTGTTTTATTTAGCCCTATATAACCTTCAAGAGAAAAAATCTAAATTTATTGCTTTCATACAAATATTCCATTATAGATATAATACTAGCTACAGTTCGTGTGTAGTTTGTTTTTAGTGGTTAGGTTAGCAATCTACTATCTATCTAATTACTATCTTTGCAAGTCGTTGTGGCGTCGTGGTTACTGAGCACATCAAACGATACATACATACATAACATCACGCCTGTATCGTTTATGGGGTAGGCAGAACACCAGAACCTATAAACCATCGATGTCACATTTGACAAATTTGGAGATATTATAATAGTGGAGAGAGACTTGCGGTGATAGGGGGTCAGCCTGTCGCCCACAAAACACGCCAATAAAACCTCTGTCCCTTAACTGACTTTTACAATATGCTCGGGAGGAGAAGCCGCTGGTACATTATATGTTTTTCTTTCGCTCCCAGTCCATTTTTATTCCAGTTTTAGTCCAGTAGTTTGTTTTATATTTTATTAAACCTGTGTTTGACCACAATTTCACTTGATGTTAAGTGAAGATTAGGTCAAAGCACACGAGCTTAGGTGTGTACTCGCTGCGTGCAATGTGTACCTACGATATGTGACAAAGGGTTCATCCCAGTGTCCATACATTGCCTGGCTTTTATGCCCACCATATAAAGTTGATTCTTTTATTATTTTTGGATATTATAATAAGCTGCAAAGGAATGTCAGTATTGATTTCGAGTTAAGAAACACAAGTTGGAATTATCCACCATGTAATCTCACAAAGCAGTAACAAAGGAATGAAAATCTTTCAGCCGGCCGCTGGTATTAATCAGTTGATTTGTCAGTTTGACAGTTGACATTGACTTGTGTCGTTGATTATGGGAAGAACGCAGTCTGTTATGATAAAAAATGATAGAAAAACATATATCCAGTTAAAAATATTTGGATTTACTCCTTTTTTATACTTATGGTTTAATATTTACACTATTTTTACTTATTCACAACGTTTTTGTTTATTTTTAATTTCACATCAACATGATGATGATGGTTCCGAACGCAACTTATTTATTTTGCTCTTTTTTGGCCGCAGTAGCCAACTACATAATCTATACAATATTTTATTTATTTGGATTTACCGATTACACAACAAAACTAACCCAATATTCATTAAATGAATTGACATTTATGTAGGTATTTATATTTTGATTATTTTTTTACTTTGGGCTTAAAAGCCAGGACAATAATTATACATTTCTGAAGTATGTTAGATCGTGGTTAAAAGCATATTGGTATTCGATCGTAGACTCAATTTGATTGTTTTTTTTTTTAATCCCTAGACCATTGAACTATTTACTTGGCGCCAAAGTAAGCTAAGCTTTTGATATGGGATACCACGGAGTGAAATAGGGTTGATCCTAGAATATAATATGTACCTATGTAACATAGATAAACACCTATACACCGAACATATTTTTTTAGAATAGAATAGATTAAGAATTTATTTATTCAGAAAAGTGTTACAAACTTAAGTGAAGTCTCTGACCCCTAAACTAGACAGAGTCTGTATTATAGGGGTCAGCGCCCTCTCCCATTTAAATTACTTTTTCTTGGAATCGAACCCGTGGCCTCACGATTTACTTACCTAGTAGCGCTTTAGACCACTGCGCCACTGTGACTATCAAATGATTTCTGTCCATTTTTAGTTATACTTGGCTTGCATTAGGACTAGGTACAGTAGTACTAGGTAATAAAATGTATACACTTAGCAACTTATTCCCTTGTAATAAGGCTCAAAGCCCAATGAAAATATATACATATTATTACACGTGACTGTACACTAAGATAGGTTAGCTGTGTGGTCTTCATAACACTTGCTTGTTTAAGATTTTTCTACTCTATATCCATACTAATACGAGGGTGGATTGAAAAGTTCGCGGCCTAGTCAAGAAAACAGAATAAAGTACATACAAAAATATTTTTATTTTTCGACGTAATCTCCAATTAGCTCTATGCACTTCTTCCATCTGCTTTCCAGAGCTTCCATACCTGTTTTAAAAAAAGATTCCTCAAGGTCTTCAAAATACAGGTTAACAGCGGCTTCGACCACTTCATTCGTTAAAAATTTCTGCCCACCGAGGTGTTTTTTCAGGTTTGGAAACAGATGAATGTCCGAAGGTGCCAAATCAGGAGAATAAGCTGGATGTGGCAACAATTCGAAACCACAATCACGAATTTGAGCCATAGACTCGACAGACGTGTGGACTCGGGCGTTGTCCTGGTGAAACAACACTTTCTTTCTCAGTAATCCTGGGCGTTTCTGTTTAATTTCTTCACGTAAACGGCGCAGAAGGGTGCTATAGTACGCAGAGTTTATTGTTTCGCCTTTTGGAAGGTAGTCCACCATAATGACACCCTTAGCATCCCAAAAAACCGATGCCATCACCTTGCCAGCCGACAGAATTGCCTTTGCTTTTTTCGGAGTTGGTTCACCTGATTTTTTCCATTGTTTGGATTGTTGTTTTGATTCTGGGGTATAGTGGTGAACCCAGGTTTCATCCATTGTCACAAATCATTGTCACAACATCTCCAAACAGTCGCGAGAAATCGTGAGTCGAATTCGCTTTTGCTCTACTGAAAGCAATCTGGGGACCCACCTAGCCGAAACCTTAGAAAAGCCGAGTTCATGGACAATGATGTTTTGCGTTCGTTCATATGAGATGCCTATAGTGTCTGCAATTTCTCTGATAGTCAATCTACGGTCTTTCAATATGAGATCACACACTTTATTGATGTTTTCTTCGGTCGTAGACGTCATTGGCCTGCCGGAGCGAGGGTCATCTTCGATGTTCTCTCGTCCACGTTTAAATTCTGCAACCCATTTTTTCACAGTGGTATAAGACGGGGCAGATTCCCCTAATGTTGTTTGCATGTCATCATGGATCTCCTTTGGTGTTAATCTTTTTTTAAACAAATATTTAATCACAGCACGTTTTTTAAATTTGTCCATTAGTGAAAATTTGTTCTACACACGTATTTATATTGTTCGTAAAATTTTATTTAAACAAGATATCAAATTGAAAATTCGCGGGCTGACAATTGAATAATGACAGTTCAAAATGACGGCAGAAAAAATAACAAAAGTTTTTTTTTAATGGCCAGGCCGCGAACTTTTCAACCAATGTACCTAGTATATAAAGCTGAAGAGTTTGTTTGTTGTTTGTTTGTTTGAACGCGCTAATCTCAGACACTACAAGTGGGATTTGAAAAATTATTTTTGCATTTGATAGCCCAACTCTTGAGAAAGGTTATAGGCTATATTTTATCACGAAATTCCCACGGAATCAAAAGTTACGCGGGTAAAACCGCGCGCGGTGGCTAGTTTGTCATATAATGAGTCAATTTGAAAGAGTAATGTTCACGGTCCATACAGTCTCTGACCTGTCAAACTACTATTTGTTAGGTAAGTGAATGCATAAAGATGATATTGCCATTGAAAAGCTGCCTGTTTATATCTAAACTATTGGTGCAGACTTGATTTAATTTCTGAGAACCGATATCGGGATTTTCATTTAAAGTGGATGATACTATACTATGGCCCACGAGAAAACGAATGAAAGGGCATTGACGTCTCTCTAGCAATGTACACCTTTTGTGAAAACCATAAAGTAACTTTTATAGGTTGAGATAGAGATATCAGCTAAAACGGAGCTCTAGCGCCATCTAGAACTTAGTGACTGAAACTTTTACTAGAACCAGTCGGGAACTTTCCCTGTATTTTTCTTTAAGAATATTTAAGACTCTTCAAATATGTATACTATCATGATTATATGAAATACCTATGTATATATCAGAAAAATCGTTATCACGATCAATATTCCAATAAACATGCAAAGGTAGAATTGCAGCGTTGTTTCCGAAATCCAGTAGAATTACCGGGTCAGAATTAAAAAAGGGAGCGTCAGAGTCCAAATGGTGGCCGGGTTGTGGGTAAAAGGAATCCAAAAAAAAATCGATAAAAACAACATTCGAAAACGGGTGCGCAGTAACAAACACAGGTAACTAATGAAAGATAGATTTAATGAGTCGGTTAGGTGATTGATTGAATGAACCGAAGAATGAAAAGTAGGATGAAAGAGTCATTTTCTATGGCATTTTTCTAATTTTATAAATTATAAATAGCGCCATCTATATCTTAGTGATACTAACGAAATTAAGTGAAAACACCGTGGTGAAAACGAAGTGTATGTAAATTATCGCAAATACGCCGTAAACGACAACAATACGAGTATCGTAGTATAAGGTGGGGTGAGCGCGTGACCTTGCAAGAGTTGCCAAACATTTTTCGTAATGTTAGTTTTTAATTGTTTTTTTTTTCATTATCGACTTGAAGTAAAGTTATGATCTGTGTTAGAGCTAGAAATAAATAGTTTGAAGACTTGCAATAGACACGTCCCAAGAGAGAAATAGGAATAGATTTACAGTCCCTGGCCAAATTATTAGACGCAGTGTATTTTTTTATAAAATTTATGTTTCCAAGAGTTTTTATGCGATAATGGTATATTTAAACTACAGTATTATTGATTTTTATTTCAAAGAATTGTTTTAGACTGAATATTTGTATATATATTTATATATTTTTAACTTATGGCAATACTGTGTTGACAAAGTGATACATGAACGTAAACAAGTTCAAACCTGTAACGGTCGCGATCGGAAGCGAATCAGCAGTGCGATCACAGAACTTTATCGAATCGTATATTAACGAATGTTTACGAATGCTCGTATAGTATGAAGTTGGTTGCAAGTTTTGAGTAACATTGTAATTTTTTTATTTTACAGATATTTATGAGTACAACATGTTTACAAACATTCAAAATTAACAAGTCACACATTTATTTAAGCTGGCCTTGCGGCAATGGATAGATTTCAGTTTTTTCTTAAAAACCGTCTCCATACTATACGAACATTCGTTAACAAACGATTCGATAAAGTTCTGTGCTCGCACTGCAGGTACGGACGTGTTTCTGTGGCTTTGTGGACTGTGATTGTTTGTTAAACAGTTTTATACTACTCAGTTATTAATTTGTTTTTTTATGCAGTTTTAAAAAAAAGAAATTGGACTCTTTTCATTCTGGGTAGAAAAGTCGATCTTACACCACGTAAAAAAGCTGAAGTGGAAGTCCATGAGATTGCGAAAACATTAACAAAACGTGAAATATCACGAAGGTTAAGGGTTTCTTAAGCTACTCTACGACGCATAAAAAATAAAATTGAGTCAGGGGGAATTATACCCAAAAATAATGGAAAAATCATACAGAAAAACAATTTTCTCTCCACGGTCAGAAAGATGTTTGAAGAAAATTTGTCCAAAATATATAAATTCATTCTTTTTAAGTTTTTTCTTCCGTCATCTAGTTTGTAACACACAAGTTCCTCACGAAACTTAACTTGACTGATTAAAATAAATATAAAAACAATTTTTAATACAAACATGTATTAAAACCAAGACTAAATAACATAGACTCGGATGGTTTTGCTCCCCTGGCCTGAACGACGCTTGATAACGAATATGTGTAACCTATATTATATTTTATTTTGAGTTTGAAAAGTTAAATGCGTAAAAACTGTACCATTATCAAATATGGTCTTAATAGATTGCGAAAGTATAGACGATGATTATTTTTTTGACATGAAGACCGGCTGGTGTTACATTGCCTTCTATGTTCGAATCCCGGCGGCGGCAGATATTTGTGTGATTAACACAGATATTAGTCGTCAAGTCATGGATGTTTATAAGTTTATTTAAGTTTATTCTAATAAAAAATATGTATTTATTCAATATGTATGTTTATATATTTCTTAAGTACCTATTTCAGTTATCTAGTATCCATAACACAAGTTCTTTAAGAAACTTAGTTTGGGCTAGATAATGTTATGTGAGTGACAGAAATATTTATTTATATTTATTTATTTATAAAATATGAATTAAAAATTTATACAGGGTGACTGGTGACAAATTTTATATACTAAAGGAGAGCACTCTGTACTCGATTCTGATCATAATTCATAATTATGTAATAAAGTAGGTACTTAATTTTTCACTAGAATTCTCTATTAGGAAATATTACTATGTTCCTATTTACTTTACATACAACTGAGTCGATCGCGGCACGTGACCTAACTAACACGCTGAAACTTGTGTCGCGTCGTATCGCTCGCTAGTTTGTATGGCGAGCGATAGACTACGTCAGTGTTTGTATCGGGTCGATAACCGTTTATCCGCAGCTAAATGGAAAAGAGTATAGTAGACTATTGAGTAACTTGAGAGGGTAAAATATAAAAATCCTTGCTACGGTTTCTAATATAAGTAAATTATTTGGAATCAACCGAACATGAGCTATTTGCACTACCCATATGTTGTTTTAATACATTTCATGAGTTGTCAAAAATCTGACAGGTCAGCTATGAACATTACTTATGAACGTTATCGCGTATATTTAAATTTTAACTCGACGTTTCGGTGTCTTTGCAGTGTTCACGAGCGACTGTTTTATTTAAACAAAAACTTAATTCAATTTTTTTTTTAAATCTCGTCTTATATACTCTCACTCCCAAGACAATCACACCAACTACATGGCCCCAAAGTAAGCATAGCTTGTGTTATTGGATACCATGTAGCAAACTAGGGGGAATCTAGAATATAAATACATAAATAGATAAACACCCAGACACGGAACATTTTTTTTTCTTGTTCCGTGCGGAAATCGAACCCGCAACCACTGGCGTCTGAGGCAGGCAGGTTTACCCCATCGCCAAAGTGGTCGTCAATAGTACAAGTTACAACATACTGTACCTTATATAATAGGTACTTGTATAATACCTCTGTAGTAACGGCCGCGTAATTATTGATCTCGTTACCATTGAGGGTCGTCTGATAGAGATCGCTTTGAATTAATAAGGCCGACTATATTGCAATCCATTTTGGTTATTTTACTTTAGTACCTACTGTATTTTTTCTATTTTATGTAAATGGCAATAAATTATTGAAATTGAATTGAGTTCCGTTGGAATTTATTGATAAAATATTAATTAAAAATCTTCCCCATGAGCTAGGCTACCAAACGCAAAAAAATCCTATCTGATAAATAGGCGTCCTATTTTCGAGATAGGCGCGTTCAGAGAAACGGACAAACACGTGAAGAGTAGGTAACTTTATATTAGCAAATACACATACATATGCATATATTTCAAATGGTAAAAATTGTCACAGTTTATATTTGCACACACTTTTGTTTTATTTAGAGAGCAAGATCTAAAAACAAAATAAAAACACTTAACATATTTTGAAGTTGGAAAGTGCAAAATTTTATTGCAGCACTATAATACCTACTTATTCAATTTTCTTTTTTTTTGCTTTCGGTTTTGTTTACGTAAACGCCTCGATAGTAACTCTTTAGTGCGGGTCACCATTTGTGCTGTGAACAATGGAGATAATAAACCTTTTAAAGACTCAAGTGAATAGGTTTCTAGTGGGTAGACGTCATATAATATAAGACCTTTGACTTCCTCATCAATTTCTATGAAATGGAAGGCTAACATTACTTACATGCGAACATGATTCTCTATTTCAAAGTTGTTATCACCGACCGTGTGGCCTAATGGATAAGGCGTCGGACTTCGGATCCGAAGATTGCAGGTTCGAGTCCTGTCACGGTCGAAACATTTACTTTTTTAGTTCTTTCTTTTTATATTTCAAAGAATGATTTTGGTTGTTTTTGAGAGATTTTAAGCAAATTGGAAATAAAATTCGTATTTTTTTGTTATTTTTTAACATGCGACTTCGAATACTTGTTTGGAGTAAATCTCTCTACATAGAAAATGATAATAAGTGTAAGTGGAAGCGTGCAGGTTAAAATGGACATGCTCTACATTTATAGATAGACCTACCTTAGGCGGTAGATTGTATATGGGGGACGTTCGCTGTACATGGGGACTCTACAAGGGTCGTACTACTAATCTGGAGTCACTAATTAGTTGCCTTTTGTAGAGCCGCGGACTATAGTAATGTATTAAAGGACCACAATAACTCTACAAATATGATATGCGATCTATCTTCTGACTCTAAAATCACAGTATGCGATTGGGATTGCGTTTCGAATTCGACAAATAAAGTTCGAATAAGAAAATTAGTTTTAATGTCTTCATATGTAAAATAACCAACTACAAAGGTAGCTTTTTTTTTTATAAAATATGGATGGGACGTTTGTCTTCCATGCCACCTGATGTTAAGTGAACATGAAGACTAAGGTGGTACACGTCCATCCACGAGAAACCTATTCACTCACTCATCACGATCCCTTTTAACGAACCTACGTGAACCTACGTTGAATCTATGTATACCAATATAATATAGTGGAGATATGTGTAATATATAATCTATGAACGTAAAACTCTGGGAAACTGCTTTGGATTTGAAAAAATATATTTGTGTTTCATAGGCTAGGTTATATGCTAGGCTATATTTTGTAGTTTTCCTTTAATAATAATAAAATAAAACAATCTTACGGGATTAAACGTTATCCATTAAAACCAAACAAGCCTGCTAGTTCGGGATTAAAGCGAAGGCATTTGTTTTAATTTGGGCACAGTATATATATCTACAGTAATTCAACTTTATACAAACGGACGAAACGCGAGCTATACCTATGTGGCTCGATCTCGGCATGCGCTCGGCATGCGGCCAGTCGCGAGTGTGCATACCGAAACAATTGTTGATTGAGCTTTACGGTAATATACGGATTGTTTATACTTTAAAATTTAATAATACATTTTTTCGTACGTAACATCTTTTAACGACCGAAAAATACTTGCACCTCAGTCGAGGTGCAAGTATTTTTCGGTCGTTAATTTATAAGACCGCTTTGTTATTCAAACGTCAACATGGTTTTTTGACATAAAAAGTATTTTTGCTGAACACTTCCTATTCAATTCACAAATTATTTTATTTGTTTAAGTATATAAAAAAAATATATTTGCAGTCACAAAACTAAATGGAAGTAAACACAAAGTAGGCAAATGTAATTTAAATGCTGAAGGCGGACAGCCCTACCTCATGTGAATGGACCGCGGCGCAATAGGCGTTTATTTCAAAGATGCGGCCGAGTTGAATTACTGGTAGATATTTGTACTTTGATTTAGGGTTCTATTTTAATTAAAAATTTTGTCAAACTTGTTGCTCAGTTATGGCGTAAAATAGTAACAAGCAAAGATACACTCAAACACATAAAAAATAAATAAGTATCTAATTCAGGTGGGGACGAATTATGACCGATTTCGATAACAATAATTCTAATGTGTCATAGACAATCCAAGAAATGGCAACAAAACCTTGGCCCATTTTTCTAATAGGTTTTGTTAGAACCTATTAGAACCTTTTAGCAGCTATTAGTAAAAATTACTTATTTCAAGTGTATTTTTGTAAGTACTAAATAAAGATATTTTTTTATTACATACACATACATAACTTCACGCCTGTATCCCTTATGGGGTAGGCAGAACACCAGTGGTTATAAGACCATATGATGTCACGTTTGACAAATGAGGTATTATAATGATGGAGAGAGGCTATTGCAGTGACAGGGGGTCAGCCTATCGCCCACAAAAATGCCAATAAAACCTCTGTCCCTTAACTGACTTTTACAGTATGCCCGGGAAGAGAAGCAGCTGGTACATTCTATGTTTTTCGTTCGCTCCCAGTCCAGCATGGAATTTAATATTTTTTTATTATTTCAGGGTTAATTTTAATTAACGAATCACCTCTTATGGGCAGCCACTCCACATCAATCCCAACAACATTTATTCTACGACTTTTTAAAAATCTTGATACATAACACAAAAAATAAAAAAATAAAAAATTATTGCTCCTTACTCTAAATTTTTTTAAAAGTACCTATTATTATTATGAAGCGATATTTTACTGCGCAGGGCGCGTGGCATACCTACGCTCAGAGTAAATAGAGTTAACGTAACCGGCCTCTAAACAGAGGCTATAAATATTTTTTGTATGAAAAAATATTTTTTTTAAACTATTAATTTTTAAAAGTTATAGAACAAATTTTGTTGAGACTGATGTGGGGAGGCTGCCGCTGGTGATGAGCTAATTAAAATCAACTCTGTATATTAGCCCAATATAGACTACGGAGGTGATGGGGTGAGTTGGGATAGGAACGATATGCTTCACTTAAGAAGCCAGTAGTTGCGGGTTTATCACAACGCTAATATTTCTACTTATTTTTTTTTTTTTTATATTGTAAGGATAGGACGTTTGTCTTCCATGCCACCTGATGGAAAGTGCGCATGAAGACTATGGTGTTACACGTCCATCCACGAGAAACCTATTCACTCGACACTTAAAAGTTCCAGGACTGTAGTGGTCAGGAAAAACAGACGCAGGCAGATTGTTCCACACCTTGGCAATCCGTACCAAAAAGGAAGTATCGAAGCGGTTTGTTCGACTTCTTGGTAAATTCACTATATACAGATGGAAGTTCTGTCTGCGTCTGGTAGTCCGGTGATAAAAAGGGGTGGGTTCAATTTAGTCAAAAAGAGCACTCGCACACTCACCAAAATGTAGCCGATAAAATACTGTCAAACAAGCAACCTTACGACGATGCTCCAGAGTCTGCAATTTTTTATTTGTAAGGTTGTTGTTATTTATGAATTTACGGGCTCTTCGGTCAACAGAGTCTAGCGATTCGAGCTGGTATTTGTTTGAATTGAATGGACGGTATTTGCAAAAAAATAAGTTAAAGTACGGCTATAAATTGTCCAGTTGGTACCTGTATTATTAACAAATACAGAGTATTATGTTGAAAGACCGAGTTAACGAACATTTTCAAATCTTTGTCAATACTTTGGATGAGGTAAAGCGCATTTTGTTTTTTCGAAAATTGCAAAATCTTTAAAATGTGCTCTATCGTTTTTGATAAAATTTATCTGGGTCCACCTCCATAGTATGAAATGAAACACTAATAATTGAAAAAAAACGTACACACGAAATGACAACCTCCTTCTTTTGGAAGTCGGCTGAAAACAAAACTACTTACGTATGTTCTTATTTTTAAGCTAGATGAGACTTTGAGCCAAAAGAAAATCCTATTAGAATGGGATAGCGATTGTAGCCATTTTTACACGACCTTTTGGCATTGATGGCAATAAAACCGCTTATAAAAATTGAGCTGAAATTTAAGGAAACAAAATACGTTAACATAAATTATAAATAAAAAATAATAAAATCCCCAGACAATCACACCAACTACATGGCCTCAAACTAAGCAGAGCTTGTGATTTGGGATACGATGTAGCGAACTAGGAAACACCACGTCCAGACAAAACGTTTTTTTCTTGTTCCATGCGGGAAGCAAACTCGCGACCACGGGCGTTTGAGGCAGATAGGGTTACCCCATCGCCAAAGTGGTCGTCAGCTAAAAAGAATCTAAAACACTTTTTGACCGGATTTATCGCGTATATTTACATTTTAAATTTTGACTCGACGTTTTGGTGTCTTTGCCGACCCAGTCGCTCGTGACCACGGGGTCTGCAAAGACACCGAAACGTCGAGTCAAAATTTAAAATGTAAATATACGCGGTAAATCCGGTCAAAAAGTGTTTTATTTAATAGTATGAATCGCGAAAACTTATGACAATATTAAAGAGAATCTAATTAGAAAATAAACAAGATAGATTACAAAAAAAATTCACCCCTTTCTTCCTTTTGTTTGTTTTTTGCACGACTTACACATTACGGCAGCTGTTTTCTAAATTCTGAATAAAATGGCGTCTTGGAAGTCCTATTATTCAACCCATATCTACCCAGTGCCCAATGTTAACAAGATATTATATTTGTATTACCCTTATGTCCTAGAGATGGTTACTCGTCTTGTCTTTGAGTTCTGATGAATATTGGACATAAGGTTACCTCTACGCTCTTTCATTCATCATTTAATTTTGACGACCGGCTGGTGTAGCGGTAACATAAATTGCCTTCTATGCCAGAGGTTCTGGGTTCGAATCCCGGCGGCGGCGGATATTTGTGTGATGAACACAGATATCAGACGTCAAGTCATGGATGTTTATATGTTTATTTAAGTTTATTCTAAAAAAAAATATGTATTTATTCAATATGTATGTGTATATATTTCTTAAGTATATCAGTTATCAAGTATCCATAACACAAGTTCTTTAAGAAACTTAATTTGGGCTAGATAATGTTGTGTAAGTGTCAGGAATATTAAAAAAAAAAAGAAATTAAGTATTAAACCGTTTCTTTCCAAAAAATGAAGGACGAATGATTCATTCCCGATTAATGTAATTTTTTTCAGATCTGCATATATGTCTAGTCTGGATATTTTTAGTGGGTTTTTGAATATATTTATACAAAATGGCTGGTTTTGCACTGTTATAGGAAGAAGGGAAAATTGGAATAGTGATTTGTTGGTAGTAAATACCTTATTTTACCCCCTGAAGTCCCCGACATTGATGCCAAATCACATTGTATACGGAACTAAGACGTTTAGTACTTATCACTGACATTATCAATAAGCAAACAGTTCAAACCCATGTTAACAAGATAAAAATATTGGTTCTACTCATAGATACAAATCGTTTAATCTTAATATACTACATTGGTTGAAAAGTTCGCGGCCTGGCCATTAAAAAAAAACTTTTGTTATTTTTTCTGCCGTCATTTTGAACTGTCATTATTCAATTGTCAGCCCGCGAATTTTCAATTTGATATCTTGTTTAAATAAAATTTTACGAACAATATAAATACGTGTGTAGAACAAATGTTCACTAATGGAGAAATTTGAACAGCGTGCTGTGATTAAATATTTGTTTAAAAAAGATTAACACCAAAGGAGATCCATGATGACATGCAAACAACATTAGGGGAATCTGCCCCGTCTTATACCACTGTGAAAAAATGGGTTGCAGAATTTAAACGTGGACGAGAGAACATCGAAGATGACCCTCGCTCCGGCAGGCCAATGACGTCTACGACCGAAGAAAACATCAATAAAGTGTGTGATCTCATATTGAAAGACCGTAGATTGACTATCAGAGAAATTGCAGACACTATAGGCATCTCATATGAACGAACGCAAAACATCATTGTCCATGAACTCGGCTTTTCTAAGGTTTCGGCTAGGTGGGTTGCTTTGCCCCAGATTGCTTTCAGTAGAGCAAAAGCGAATTCGACTCACGATTTCTCGCGACTGTTTGGAAATGTTCGAGGCTGATCCACAAGGTTTTCTTGACAGATTTGTGACAATGGATGAAACCTGGGTTCACCACTATACCCCAGAATCAAAACAACAATCCAAACAATAGAAAAAATCAGGTGAACCAACTCCGAAAAAAGCAAAGGCAATTCTGTCGGCTGGCAAGGTGATGGCATCGGTTTTTTTGGGATGCTAAGGGTGTCATTATGGTGGACTACCTTCCAAAAGGCGAAACAATAAACTCTGCGTACTATAGCACCCTTCTGCGCCGTTTACGTGAAGAAATTAAACAGAAACACCCAGGATTACTGAGAAAGAAAGTGTTGTTTCACCAGGACAACGCCCGAGTCCACACGTCTGTCGAGTCTATGGCTCAAATTCGTGATTGTGGTTTTGAATTGTTGCCACATCCAGCTTATTCTCCTGATTTGGCACCTTCGGACTTTCATCTGTTTCCAAACCTGAAAAAACACTTCGGTGGGCAGAAATTTTTAACGAATGAAGAGGTCGAAGCCGCTGTTAACCTGTATTTTGAAGACCTTGAGGAATCTTTTTTTAAAACAGGTATGGAAGCTCTGGAAAGCAGATGGAAGAAGTGCATAGAGCTAAATGGAGATTACGTCGAAAAATAAAAATATTTTTGTATGTACTTTATTCTGTTTTCTTGACTAGGCCGCGAACTTTTCAATCCACCCTCGTATTAAACTGTTCCGTTACTTACTGAGTGACTGACAGATAACGTACAGCCATAACTACAGGGGGTAGAGAGCTGAAATTTAGAACATACAATCCTTAGGGGTTGTGGCACTAATCATGGCACTAATCATGGTTCATTATAGAATTGGCCTCATGGTTCGTGAGACGGCGCGGCGCAGTGCCGTACGGTCAAATCAATGCTTTTCTTTAATGAACCATGATGGAGATAATTTTAAGAGCTAATATAAATAAATAAATAAATATTTCTGACATTCACACAACATTATCTAGCCCAAATTAAGTTTCTTAAAGAACTTGTGTTATGGATACTAGATAACTGATATACTTAAGAAATATATTATAAACATACATATTGAATAAATACATATTTTTATTAGAATAAACTTAAATAAACATATAAACATCCATGACTTGACGACTAATATCTGTGCTTATCACACAAATATCCGCCGCCGCCGGGATTCGAACCCAGGACCTCTGGCATAGAAGACAATGTACGTTACCACTACACCAGCCGGTCGTAGGAAGAATAATTTTATTTACTTCTACGATGAGGAATAATTTTATTTATTATTTCAGTTTTTTTTTTATCTTTTTTCTGAGCATTTTTCCATAATAGATTAACCCCCTAATATTGAAATTGGAATAAACTGACCTCCTATAGGAATTACTCCTTTTAAAACAGTTATTTTAATTTCATCAGGACTAACAGTTACATGAGCTCCTCATGCATTACTTAATAATAATAATTACTCAATAATTACTTAATAATTCTCGTGTAAGGCGTCGTGCATGGCGCTAACCGGTGCGCCATGCACGACGCCGTGGAAAGTTGCGGCGGCACGCCGTGTGCCGTGCACGGCGCGCCGTACGCATTGAAACGGCACGGCACCGTCGTCGTAGAGATGGATCCACGCCCTAAGAAGGAATTGAATGGAATGGACTTTTTAGTTTGTATGAAAAATCTTATTCCTTGAGTGCACGGATGTGGATTCTACAATGGGTTTCTATTTGTATTATGAAAGCAATTCCTACGGGAATCAATCCCAATTGGAGTTTTTAGTTCTTATGAAAAATCTTGTGTTACGGATGTGATACGTGGTATAAAGGATCCTCAATGAGTGACTGATTGTGTTAAGCATAAACAATGTTTATGTGCGTACGAAGTCACGGATTTTGAAGCTTTCTTGACATAATAATATACATACATACATACATAACTTCACGCCCGTATCCCTTACGGGGTAGGCAGAACACCAGAGGCTATGAAACCATCTGACGTCTCGTTTGACAAATTAAGAGGTATTATAATGATGGAGAGAGACTATTGCAGTGACAGGGGGTCAGCCTATCGCCCGCAAAACTGTAAATAAAACCTCTGTCCCTTAACGTTCGTCAATGAGTCGAGGCGCGCTCGGAAACGGACGTGTCTCGCTACATTGCAGTCTGAATTCAATTCAATTTGCGATACGCGCGGCATCAGCCGCTGCACATCATTATGGCTATGAGTTCCGAAAAACTGATAGCCGATGAGTTGTTGGCGTTCATCCAACACGCCATCGACACGATGGATGAAGTCAGTATCTTGCAAATCTGCAAGTCTGGCTTCACACAGGACGAGATCTGTAGCGGTAAGGCGCTGCTGTACCAGACGCTCGGCAAGACCGCGCAGATGCCTTCCCGCAGGAGGGATGGGGGTGAACGAAGTCTCCAAGATATCATCACCCTACTGAAGGAGACAGACCCGGACGAAGTGCCCGCATTCGTAGCGAAGAATCTGAATAAGCTGCCAAGCATTGGATTCGACCACGTCGACGTAAGCAGGTTACTGAAGGACATTAAGTTCCTGAAGTCAAGCCTAGCTGATGTTCAGAGGAAGCTGAAGCATCAGATTCTACAATCGGTGAACTTCGTACAGAATTATTACAATTGAAAAGTAATAACTTCATATGTAGGTCACCGGAGTTCGAAGAGTCTAATGTCAACACGAACCGTCGCGGAGCGCAAGTTGCATCCGTCAGCAGTCCTGCGGCGTCGGTGTTGCCGATGACGCAGGTCGCTGCGTGCGACATCCCGCGCCCCGCCGCCGCTGGCTCCGCCGCTGGCTCCGCCGCGTGCAGCGCCCCGCGCCCCGCCGCTCGCTCCCTCGCTGTGACGGAGCCGATGACTCAACGCGCACCGACTTCCCGCGCGTATGCTACCGCCGCGCCGCCGCTGCCGTTACATCGGAGAAGAGGAAAGGTTGTAGCGGGCCCGCTCGAAACACAGAACCTCCGCGTCCTACGCAGGACAAGAAGTGCGATGAGGAAGGCTTCATCAAAGTTGAGAGGAGGCATAAGAAGCCTACCACCGCGGCACCGCACCGCCCGTGCTAGGTCAGCTGATGCGCGGCGAAGTACCGTCGACGCAGCTGTACGTATCCAGAGTACACTGGTCTACGAAGGTCGAGGAGGTCGTAGATTACGTACGAAAGAAAACCTCCTTTACGTTGAGCGTTTGGAACCTCGCCATAAAGTGAGTTTCAGCTCTTTTGTGGTGACAGTGCCGATGCAACATCTACCAACCTTCATGAAGGAGGATTTCTGGCCGCAGGGAGTCGTCTTCCGGAAATTTCGAGGACGACTGTCTTATGACTCACGACACACGTCGCCGACTTTACGACAGCCTCAAGTGTAGTTTTTAAGTATTTTTATATATTCTAGTTTAAGGAAATAAGGTATGTATCTGTTTATCTTATATATATGTTAGACTGTAAGGTATTTATTCTATGGGCCTCTGTTTTCAATTGTTAAGATCTCATTGTAAATATTGCCTGAAATAAATGAATTTATTTTTATTTATTAACTGACTTTTACGGTATGCCCGGGAAGAGAAGCAGCTGGCACATTCTATGTTTTTCTTTCACTGGAGTGAAATTATAATATCTGCTAACGAAAGAGAAATACATATTGGTTTATTAACTAAGAGGCCGTCCCTGGCACTCAACATCCAAGCGCCTTCTAAAAAGAGGCCAGCTAAACTATCAATCAATTACTGGACTATATTTTTCAAATACCCTAAATCCTCCATTTTATCTATTTTCGTTGGTTAAAAGAAATGTCAGTCACATATCCACTTAGTGCTGCAATCCTGTTCGGAGCTACTTCAGTGCTTATTATAGTACTTAGAAAGCTTTAACTAAAACGAATTTTCGATTTAGCTTGCTCTATTTTTGTTTCTAATATTTGATAATGTTTTGCTTTTAGGAAAAAAGTTTTTTCTGAATAGATGTATATTTTAATAGGAGCTAAAGGGGTGTACGGTATATGCTAAGTACATCAATTTTTAATAATATTTTATAGTTATATACTATAAGAATTGGTAGTTCATCAATTTTTATTCACGTACTTGTCTATAATAATAAAATGAAGCTGAGTATAATAAAAATCTCTTAAGCCATCAGTTGGATTTGAAAACATGTAAAGGCAAAATTCTTAAGAAAAAAAAAGACGTGTCGCACTCGGAGACTGCCGCGGTAAAGCTATTGCATAGCATTTTTTATTTTTTCATAATGCAGTAATGTTTGATCTAATATAAAGTTCCACAAGTTCCTAGTAGGTGGTGCTGATTGTTTATTAAAGCCCGCATGTAAAGTTATGAAATCAAAGTATCACCGCTGTGCCGGTCGGAGTGGGGGGTGTTAGGTTTTTTTCGTTACGGAATTTCTGGATTCGGTCCCCACGCTCAAGGCCCGCGATAGAAGCTATGCAATAGCTTAAAATTTAATAAAAAAATTGTTTGGAGTTTAAATGTACAGATGCCTTTACAAATTTATATCACACTTCTTTTACGTAGTGGGTTCGTAAAAAAAAGATGGTCAAGCTAGAGTGTTCCTGATATACCTTAGCCTGTTTCAAATACATAGAATGTTTTCACACGGCCGAAGGGCCTACGAAGCTACATTGTGTGATTGCTTAAACGCGCCTAGCTGTTAAATTGAAAGCCCAATGTCAAGGGTCAAAAATAACGTTGGCAAAACCGCACGGAGGTAGCTCGAGAAAATTAAAACAGGCGTTTTTTTAAGTTTTTGTTCTAAGAATAAAAAATAGCTACTCAGTATTCAAAGAAAAAAACATCATTAGTCCAAATCCAGATTAAAAATAGTACAATCACGAGGAAAATAAAAAGGCTTTTTTCCCTACAAAAAAGCTATTAATAGCTATGAATTAGAATAACTTGAAATAGGCGTGGTTCAAGTAAAAAATATGATGAAATCTTGCAATTTAGAAAGGAAAGTCATTAGTGAAATAGTAGAATTGGTTTTAGTCGTAATTTTATTCAAGTTAGACCCTGTGCTGCTTATTACGAAAGGGATGTTATGGTTTTAACCTGTAGAAATTTATTAAGTGACTAAGTAAGGACTTGCTTCTATGCTGGACTGGGAGCGAAAGAAAAACATAGAATGTGCCAGCTGCTTCTCTTCCCGGGCATACTGTAAAAGTCAGTTAAGCGATCGAGGCGTTATGGGAGGCTTTTTTGTGGGCGATAGGCTGACCCCCTGTCACTGCAATAGTTTCTCTCCACTATTATAATGCCTCCAAATTTGTCAAACGTGACATCAGATGATTTTATTACTTCTGTTGTTCTGCCTACCCCATACGCGATACAGGCGTGAAGTTATGTATGTATCAAGTAAGGATTTTTGCAAACGCATTTCAAAAACCATTTTAAAAATGCACGCTCCTTCTCAACTTGACTCGACTGATCGCACGATTAGTTGACTTCCCAGTCCGACGATAAGTACCTGATTGCTGTAAAGGTGCTGCACCTGCACTAGTACTCTAGGTATTTGCTTTCCCACAGTCAGATTGACATCCCAATACTGAAAACTTGGTGGAGGGGCATTTATTTATAAAATGGTTTGTCTCTACAAATATTTTTTGAATTACAGACTAAGCTCGCGTTTGAACTCAAGCTCCTCTGATGATGAGTGAATAAGGTCGAAAATAAAAAGCACACAGCCTTAGGAAGGAACTGTTTCTTCATAAAATATTGCCGGAACATATCACCACCGAAACGGCGATATTTGACGCAGATTTTACATGAAGGGTGGTCGCTAGCCAGTCGGACCCTGACGGGATCCTACCACCAAGCGAGGGTCTCTCGGATTAGTCGCCTTTACGAAACGCTGACCCAGGGGTGGTACGACTATTCTAAGCCGACTCTAAACGTATAAAACCAACATTGGAGGCAAAATTTAAATAAAGAAGAAGTTGCATCGTCCATAGTCTGTTTGTCCTGACCACTACAGTCCTGGATCTTTTAAGTGTCGAGTGAATAGGTTTCTCGTGGATGGACGTGTAATACCATAGTCTTCATGCGCACTTTCCATCAGGTGGCATGGAAGACAAACGTCCTATCCTTACAATATAAAAAAAAAGAAATTTAATTTCAGAATCTCCTCTTTAAACATTATGGCGTAACTAAGTAGTTAGGTTTACGTCGCTGCGCAAGCGTCATCAAATAATAATATTAATTATTATAAGATGGCGATTTATAGGCTACTATTCCTAACAAACGGCGGTGCGTAGCAACATCATTTTATGGTCACTAAGTTCCCTTGCAAGCTCGAAAACAAAGTATTTAAATAAATAAAAAATATTTAAAAAAATCGCCTGAATGAATATTTGGAGCAATTTTAATTTATGTTAGTCAGTAAGGATTAAAACTATATTTATGTTATTTTGTTACCCCAATTTTTAGCTTTTTTTTGAGATACGTCGCTATGCTGTTGGACTTGGGATTAACTAAAATGAATGTTGGTAAGTTAACATAATATGAACTATGCCAACTTGGGATGATTTTGCAACTTCTTCTTTATATATGTAAAAGTTCATATTATGTTAACTTACCAACATTCATTTTAGTTAATAAATTCGTCACTAACTGGATTTATCACAATTAGTTTATAGAACTAACTAGAAGTCAATGCCTCTAAATACCTTTAAACTGATAGATACTGACATGAGTCTCTCGGTAACTCGGTAACTCTCGAATAATCCGTTTAAAAAATCTTTTTTTTATCTGTTCGCCATTTCTCTTCCTGACATTGTAATTTTACCAAACCCGTCTAAAAGAAATTTCTCCCAACAAAATCTAATCTTACAAACTGCATATGATTAGAATTTTAACTACCTCCTTTACAGATAGATAGTTAAATAAATAATAACATGAAGACCTAATTCCCACGTGGCTAATAATAGCTAGACTCACGTTAGTATTTCTAATACCTAGTATTTAACTGAGTCATACTAATAGGAATACGCTATGGATCGACAGTAACTGCTACAATATTCATAATTCAAGTCCCCAGATTGAAAGTCAAAGGGAATCAAGGAATTGATGACTGATTACACAACGTCCGATACGATTTTGTTTTGTAAATTGTTAAATGTTCTATGAATTTATGTGAAACGATGATATTTGATAGGCAGTCGTGAATAAACATAGCTGAAGGAAATAGTGGCTCTGTGCAAAATAAATATATCAATACTTGTTTTAAATTGAAATTAACGACTTTATTTTAAGGACTTGTAGGTAAATATCTTTTTTGAAGACCCTTCCAGTATTTATATATTTTTCGGAAGATTTACAGACACATTACAAAAAAGTGTGAAAATATATTAACATTCCATTACCATTTAGTACTTAATCCTTCTAAAACAAAGTTTCTAGTATTCGGCTCGAAACGAAAGAATGAACAGTACAACTTAAGCAAATTTCCAAGTGAGATTTCAATATAATATATACATATTGAGCAAGTGAACCAGGCGCGAAACCTTGGTGTTCTTTCTGAGATTCGAGGAACATGTATTAGAGGTTGTTCGCACATGTTTCTATAAACTAAAGGTATTGCACATGGTGCGGGAATTTATAAATACTAACTTGAGAATTAAACTGTGTGACAGTCTCATAGTCTCGAAACTAACATACTGTATAAGTGTTTATGGTCCTTGCATCCTGAAAAGAACGCAAATCTAATACAGAGAGTTCACAATGCATGCGCGCGATTCTGCTTTAAAATACCTCAAAAGTACCTCAATCAACCAAGTATTTTAAACATGAAAAATCGCTAGAATTGTCTATATATTTCCATGTTATTTGGTATAATCAACCATAAATCCCCACCTTATTAATACGAGAATTTGTCTTGGAGGACATCTAAAAGTCCATACGGTGTTAGATCCTGCGTTAATCAACTGTTGATACCAGAACACAAAACTGCCGCATTTTGTGGAATCGATACCATGCGACCAAATTTTGGAACAATATTCCACCACCCATCTGGGATATTTGCAGTATTTGAAAAAAAAAAACAGTATAAAAAAAAACTCTAAAAGAACTTTTCATATCCCAAGAAAAAAGTTTCCAACTTAAGGTACATGATGTCTGAACTGTCTATATTACTTATATTATACTATCATTGTGTTTTTGTTTGTAATTTGTAACCTTATTCTGTGTAATCATAATAATATTCTTTTCCTAGTTTTATAATTATTTTTGTTAAATGTTGCTATAGTTTCGTGGTTTCTGATTTGGCGCCACGACGATCAGGAGTAGGAGATAAAAGTTAGGTTAACAAAGTTATCGGCAATTCTAACAAAGCGTTCGAGCCGGAACAAACTGTTAAATCGGTTGGGTGGATGCAAAGTGCCAGTGTACTTTTACCAAAGATGATCGCATCCTTGAGAACTGTATAGTTGCTAAGAATCGTTACCCGATACCGTGTAGACTTAATACCAAACTCAACCAATTGATGGTTGGATATACCGTATAGAAGGCCTGTAAGATCTGGAGACGTATTGAATTTTATCCGGCTATAGGTGATGAGGAATTAAATTATGTGAGTCTTGATCTTTATTACCAAAACTAATTGGTCATTTAGTTTCAATAATGTTTGATGGTCTTCTGAATTAAACCAGGCTATATGGCAGCTTTATGGCTTTCATTTTTGTCCTCATGGTCACTTACAAACTGTTTTATTAATTGCAGTTACAAGCGACTCCAAAGCACTACCTAGTCATGCGTTGGTGCATCCCTCAAGAAGCAAGCAGTGTAGTAAAACAACAAACGCGCACTCGGATCACTATAACTTGAGTTATCAACCATACTGTTTTTAACAGTATTATTTACACCTACTGTTTTTTACTACATTATACTGTTGAACAAAAATACTGTTTTCAGCATATATAAAGTGTTTTTTAACTTAAGACTTTAATTTATTTATTTATTTATGTTTTTGGAGAACCAACAGCTTTGTTACAAAATTATATACTGTTTAATATAAACTATGGAGAGCCAATTAAAGGTTCCCGCGATTATATAACAGGATAAAAAATTAGGTAGCGTAAAAGAGAAGCTTTTACAATCTGACATACAATATTGATATAGTCACACAAAATTCACAGACAAAAGTATATACCTAAAACATAAAAGAGAAACTTCCACAAAGTCTATAATTCTACATAGGTACAATATGATTTAATGATTTAGAGCTGTTGTCTTATTAAGAGCCACATATTTCTTTTTGATTTTAGTCGAAAAATAATCTGCTTATCCGCCGCCTTGCCATAGGAACTGTAGTACAAAAGAGGTCTAGATCTAACTGCTTACATATTTTGTAAAAATTATTGCTTACTCGCGACAAGTATTATATTGATATTGTTTATTTTTCCAAAACAATGTTTGATATTCTTTACAGAACTTAAATATACTTTATTTTTAGAAAAATAAGTTGGCAACCCACACACACCATAAACACACCATAAGTCACCACCGACTTTTGAAATAGTCTTTATAAGGTAAGTTAGTTATAACAGGTAGTAAAAATTATCCAATGCAAATCGTATTATGTAAATATGTTCTTCAAAAACAGTTCATAGACTGCACTGCATTATAAACTGTTTTATTCATTGCAGTTGTCCACCTTGTAATTACGGAGTTCACTGACGGCACATCAAACTTTTGTTGTTTCAGAATATTGGACAATTTTAGGACCATCATCGTCTAGGACCATTTGTTTAAATCATTAAAACCAGGAACCGCGTATATAAGCCCTTCCGTCCCTGATGAACATGTTATTAAAGGCGACTATTTTGATTTCCGGGTGACCCTGACTTGGTGGTAGATCGGGATATAACTACTATAAATTGTACGGACGAATTTTTTAAATTCAAATTCAAATTAATTTATTCATAACAATAGGAAATGTTGTAATACATAGATGGTCAAAGTTTATAAGTAGTACAGCTATGATTCGCCATATTGGCATATGAATTTATACAGCTTAAATTAAATTTAGTGCATGTACAGTCAGAGAATATAAGACAAAATAAAATAAAAAGTAAATTAATAATAAAGAAAACAAAACATTAATATCTAATAATAAATGTCATATCAGTCTTTAATAACAGCAATTTCAATTTTTTCTAAACAATACATTTACAATACAATTAATTTAAAGGTCCTGTCAACATAAAAACTCTTTGATGTCATAATATGCTTTTTCAGCAAGGAAGCCATTGAGCGCAGTTTCAAACCTATTGTCAGTTAATTCTCTAATCGGGCGCGGTATTTTATTATATATAATGGATGCATTGCTATTTACGCTTACCCTTTGTAGAAGTGTTTTGCGTATGACTGTACTTCTGAGTGTGCCCTCACGGCGACTTCAAACAGAACATAATTCAAAGAAATGGGGGTTATTTCTAACAAAATTTGCGATTTCACTAATATACAAAGCCGGTAAAGTGAGAGTTTTGTGGTTACGGAAGTACGGTTTTCAAGAATCTTCCTGCTTAAGACAAAACATTGATCTAATGCATGTTTTTGGGCCTTGAGAAGCGTTTGTTTTTCGGTAGTATTGCCCCAAAACATCAATCCATATCTTAATACCGAGCCAACATATCCATGATATGCTGTGAGTAATGTTTTAGTATTAGCAACATTTCTTAACTTAGACAACGCATATGCGAATTGATAAATTTTTTTAATTAAATTGACAATATGAGGTTTCCAGGATAGCCTGCTATCTATTGTCAAACCTTAACATTTTGTATTATCAACTTCATTCACTCGTTTATTTAAGTGGTTAATATTTAAATTTAGCGTTTATAATGAGGACTTATTTAATTGTAATAACTTGTACTTAATTAAAAATATGCACACCTTTGTAAGGTTGAATATGTAGCACTAAAATAATTTAAGACCTTTATAATTACCATATTCTCCAAATAAATACTTTCTCTCTTTCTTTCTTTAGTTTCTGCTAGCAGACAACACTTCATGTTGTCTGCACGGTCTTTCAATAAAGACAGGTCGACTGTAAGATGGAATTAAAACAGGCTTTTGTGAGATATTATCGAAATTATTCTTTTATTTGAAAGGCCCATTCATGCCAAACAAAATTGTTTTGAATGTAACGTAAATCAAATGTCCGCCGCAGTTTTGCACGAATCCGAGAAGTCCAATTTTCAAGCTCCGCTGCATTAATATTCTACTGAAACTGAGTGGCCTAGGTAATGTCGACTTTCAGGCGTCGTCCTAATTGGCAGCGATCGTTCGATGGCGCGATGCGTTCTCGTCGTGCGATGAGTTCAAACTTACAGATATCTTCAGAGTGTCCTATTTGAACTTCGCAAGTCATTGTGCGAGCATCTGTATGTTTGAACTCATCGCACGACGAGAACGCATCGCGCCATCGTACGATCGCTGCCACTAAGGACGACGCCTCAGGGTATCAGTTTATTGCGGCTTATTGGTCATTTCAATTGGTCTTTGGAGACTTCAAAAACTCCCCCAAGAAAATATCATATCCATATTATGGTTCAATTTAGGCTTAAATAAGTGGATTAAAATGTATCTGCCTGTTGATTGTTGTCTGTGTGTTGTAAATTGAACCTCCAAGTTTTGTGCCACCATTCGAAGACGCGGCGGACAGTTGAATGATGTCATATTCAAAACAAAATGGCATGAATGGATGTTTCAAATAACAGAAAAAAAACATTAATATCTTATACACAGCCTGTTTTATTCCATTTTGAAATCGACCCGTCCTTATTGAACTACCCTATATTATGAAGACCTAATTCTTTTCGTATGTATACATCATCAATTGTCATTATTCATCAGCTAAATGTCGTGTCAAATCGATACAAATCGTATTATGTAAATGATTTTTTTTTAATAATAAGCTTATCCGTGTAAAGTATATATATAGCCTGCACTGCATAAGAAACTGTTTTATTCATGTCAGTTATCCATCAACTGACGGCACATTAAAGTTTTCCGCTGTCACAGAATATTGGGCATTTTATTAGAGAAGTTACTGTAGTAAGTACCAGATTGCAGAATTACTTGAGATTCATTCAAATTCAAATTGATACAAATTTATTCCGTATAACTATTTAATTTTCCCAATAAATAGTAGCTTACGTATGTCGCATTCCAGACTGTAAATAATCTCTATGCAACATTTATAGGATAGAATAAAATTTATTTTCCACATCAACATTATTAACATTTAAATCTAAAAAACAAACATATTGTCCTGGTTGCGGTGTAGAAAAAGGGCATCCCTCTCAGTATAAAGCTGAAGTCCATTTAGCAACGGACTTTAGCGCTGATATTCTGAGGGAACCCATACATAAATTAATAAATACATACAGCCCTAAAATCCCAGTACTGCAGCAATAAGACACACATACCAATAATTCAAGTTAGAGCAGCAAAAACAAAAGAGAACTAAAATAAAAATAAAAAGAATGAAAACACATAATATCTACATTTCATCTTGATCCGTTCAGCTATTAGGTATACTGCAACTGAGGAACTATCATACATACATACATTCATCCATCCATAATTTGTATATTAGAATTATAATATTAAGAGGCTTACAATATACGAAAATCACTTGTCACGACATATCATGACTGCCAATCACGGAGTTCTTCTTCTTACTTCTTCTTAGCGTGTCGATGAATATGAAATTATATTATATTTTGCCCGCCTAGATACTTGCCACCTTTATGGCGTTATCGGTGGCTTGTGCGAGGTCCTCGGTAGTGCAGGTTTCCGGGCACATGGGGCAGGAGAGAAGGTGTAACATTGTTGGTGGAGTCGCGTCGCACAAACAATGCTCATCCATCTCCGTCAACGCTGAAACCCCATTTCACAGTGTTTTCTTTACTACGGCCGACCTGGGTCCGGAGCCTGTTTAGGGACTTCCAAATTGGCCATGGCAAATGTTTTCCGGGCGGAAGGTGTTCAGCAAGGGGGGTTGGCCAAATTTTTCACTCCATAAATTGACTCTCATTTTAGCGGCATCGGAATTGTTTGCGATAAAAATAACCCAATTCAAATCGTATTATGTAAATATGCTCTCTAACTGTACTGCATTAGAATCTGGTTTATTCATTGCAGTTGTCCACCTTGTCATTATAGAATCCACTGATGACACACTAAATTTTTCTTCTGTTTAGATATTGGACATTTTGATTACAGAAGCTAATTTTAGAATTATTAATAAACACTAAACTTTTGTATGATATACCTATTTGTGTATTTTCCATTTGTGTTTTGCGTATTATTGTCCAAGAATGTCTGCTAGTAGAGAGAGGTGCTGAGAAATCATGACCCGAGCTATATCTGCCACAGACCAAAGAGACCACGAAAACTCTTTCAAGAGTGTTGTTCAAATCAGTCTTCTTATATATTACCAATCGGTGAAATAAAGATCAAGAATGAAATTTCGGAGAAGTACCTACCCTACCGACTGCTTAACGTTTTTTTTTTTATAGCATGGAATTGGCCGTGAGAAATGAATGGTTGGCGGTCACCCATCTAAGTACCGACCGTGCCAAACGTTGCTTAACCTGTGATATCGTTCGATACACACACTGCTGTCGCTCAGTTCTTCGGTCGATTGTCGGTAGAAAGACAAAATACCATACAGGGGGAGTTTAGTGAGTAAAAGTCTCACACTGTTGGGTGTCATCTGGCCGGGAATTACCACCCCGGCAAGTGCCCCTTCGTACTATGAGTATTCTCCTACCTACTCTGTGTTCTGAGGAGTGTTCTGAGGAGTAGTCTTCGGTGGCTGGAAAAAAAAACGATACACACAGTTACCACGGCGTCACGACCATTTACTGACTTCTGAAACAGGCATACCAACAGTGCATAAAAAATATTTGGTTTTCTTAATCAAATTTAGGCTATGAGAACTACGGTTTGGATCTATTTTTACTACAAAGTAAAAATGGGGCATATTTTGCAAATGATTATATTCTGCAAACCAGCAAAAGTTTACGTAATGAGACCAAAACTTCTCCTATGACGAATCTGAAGAGAAAATCATTACGGATTTTGTATTTTTTTACTAATTTTATACGCATGCACCACTCGAAAACTTACTAACTCGAAAATTCGAGAATGCCGTGAAAAGCGAGATAACTTCGAGCTTTACAATCGAGCTTCGCGGCGTTCAAGTTTGAGGTATGCGTTTGACACTAAAAGCGCTGGCTTTCGACTCTTTAGAGATGAGATGCTGTTATTTAATAGTTTTATTAAATGAACGTAATAGAGAAGGTAGAATTTTGAATTAACATTCAAAACATGAACCATAAAAAAAAACTATATAAAACAAACATGCATTCTAAACTGTGCGCGAGGTAAAAAACCGAAAAAAAAAACAATAGTTTGCTTTTTTTATGCGTCAATACCGAAACCGTTTGAACTCTACTAATTTCACCTTATGACAATAATATCAATGAGCTTAAAAAGGAAGTGGCTTTTATCAAATATTTCTGGAACACATCCCCACCATGATATTTGGCGGCGGAACTTGGAAAAAAGGAGGATAGTCGCTTGCCAAAGAGATCCTGAGAGGATTTCTTCCAGCAAATGACGTTTGCTCGGATTAGTTAGTTTTACCAAGTTGAACATCGGGGTACTCAAGCAATACAAACTAGAAAGTCCTTTATTTTCTGTTCCCGTGGGAATTTCGGGATTATCTTTCTTAGTCAATCCCTAAACCTCCAAAGGAATGTATGTTCCAAATTTCAGCTCTCTAAGCCCAGTTGCCATGGCTATACCTTGTGTGTCAGTCACTCAGTCAGTAACGGAATTGCGGAAGGAAAATTTTCTGTCTTTTGTTGAGTCAAATAATATGGGCCTATCAACGTAGTGACTTGACTTCTTAACACATAAAAGAATGCTATTTTTTAAACGCGAACCTACGAAACCTTGCGAATGTATAGTATGGAAATGTTTTTTCGAGTAGATACTTTGTATAAATCGCTAAGCAAACTCTCGACGTAATAATTTGCTTCTAAATTACCATAGTTCATAAAGTAGGTCATTTGTGTAAAAAATTAAGCAACTGTAACATTATGTAGTCTCTATGGATTTAGCAAAAACCTCTCTCATGAATTCGATCTATAGCTTGACTTTTACAAGATTTATATTCAAACCACTGAAAATGAAAAATAGAGTGATAATTTATGAAAACTTACAACCGTGTTCTGCGTCTTTAGTTACCAAAATTCTGAACGGACCTAAGCATTGGTTTGTCTCATGTCACTCAGTTATCGTGTTACCACACCAATGGGGAAGAAAACTGCTTTCTTATTCCACTAGAGGCGCTGATAACGCTTGACCCATATTAGAAATGCATCATTGCGTAGTCATAAGTTTTATAGAAAATGGATACCACAGTTTCTCTAAGGATATACATATGCGGAACTTGTGGATGTTACTTGATTTAAACTTTTGTAGAAATGTACATATTGCGGTCCACATTTTTCATATTTTGATACATGTGCTTACATTATTTTATAGGTTTACCTCAAAATGGAACACAGAACAAGCAATTTCGATTACAACTAGTTCATTTGATAGTTTGTTATGTGTCAAGCGTATGAAGCGACATCTATTTAGAGCTTTTCGTTTTCTTACGGAGCCTTATGGAGCCAAGTCTCAGGGGATCACGATAAAGTATTCTTTTCCTTTCGAGTCGACAAAAATCTAGTTTTGTCGCCACTTCAACGTTATTGTTGTCAGCCTCTATCACATTGTGGAGTGTGCAGATATGTGGACATTCTGGGGAAGTGAATAGGTTAATCATTAAATGCTGGAAATATCAGCACTCACACTTCTCATCTGAACTTTAGAAAAACCCCACTTGCACCGATTGTCTTTGCTCTGGCCAACCTGATAGTGTACATACGCACATACATACATACATACATGTCAAAATCATAACCCCCCTTTTTGCTTCGCCGTATTCGGGTAAAAATAATGTCATTATGTCATCATCACAACTCTTTGTAATGAGCCCACTGCAGGGTATGAGTCTCTCCCCTGGGTGATGAGGAGGTTAAGGTCATAATCCACCAAGCTGGCCCAGTGCTGGGTGGTGGATGTCAGAATTTTCAGGGTGCCGAAACGGCTTCTGACAAACCCTAACGACTACTGTTTTTGTATACAGTACCCGGGACCGACAGCTTAACGTGCCCTCCGAAGCACGAAAGTCGCCGTGAGAAATTAATGGTCGGCGGTCACCCATCCAAGTACCGACCGCGCCGAACGTTGCTTAACCTGTGATATCGTATAATACACACAGTAAAAGGGACCCTCGCTTGGTGGTAAGACATACTCAGGGTACAGGGTACAGTACAGGGTACTGAGTAAACTTAAATGAAAGTTAAAGAATTGATTACGAAACGCATGGTTACACTAGCGTTTGCTGCGATCCGCGTGCCAAGTCACGTGTCGTGGTTGACTCAGGCGTAAGTAAAGTAAATAGAAAAAAAAACTTTATTTATTTATAAGGAATTCTAGTGTTTTAACGACCGGCTGGTGTAGCGGTAACATACATTGCCTTCTATGCCAGAGGTCTTGGGTTCGAATCCCGGCGGCACCGGATATTTGTGTGATCAACACAGATATTAGTCGTCACGTCATGGATGTTTATATGTATATTAAAGTTCATTCTAATAAAAAATATGTATTTATTCAATATGTATGTTTATATCGTCGTGGCGCCGTGGTTACTGTGTGTATCTTACGATATCACAGGTTAAGCAACGTTCGGCGCGGTCGGTACTTGGATGGGTGACCGCCGACCATTCGTTTCTCACGGCGACTTCCGTGCTTCGGAGGGCACGTTAAGCTGTCGGTCCCGGGTGCTGTATACTTGTATACAGTAGTCGTAGTGTTAATACTATATATTATGTCAGAAGCCATATCGGCACCCTGATAATTCTGACATCCACCACCCAGCACTGGGCCAGCTCGGTGGATTATGGCCTAAACCTCCTCGTCACCAAGAGGAGAGACTCATGCCCTGCAGTGGGCCCATTACACGGAGTTGTGATGATGATGATGATGATGTTTATATATTTCTTGATTATATCAATTATCTAGTATCCATAACACAAGTTCTTTAAGAACGTAATTTGGGCTAGATAATGTTGTGTGAGTGTCAGAAATATTAATTAACTTATTTAAATTAAGTACCTATTATTATTACATAATTATGATCAGAATCGAGTACAGAGTGCTTTCCTTCAATAGCTAAAATTTGTCACCAGTCACCCTGTATTAAGCCAGACACCAAAAATCACTGCTCCGTCGCTGACGCGTTCCGTGTCATGTCAATTTCGATCTCACCTTCACTTATCATCAGGTGAGATTGAGTCAAACCCAAGTTTTATAACCATTAAAAAAATCTACTAAATTTGTATAGAAAAAACTTATTATTATTGGTTTTGTTAAATGTTTTGCTGACAAATAATTTTTAATGTCATTTTTTAAATTAAAATATAAATAAATAAATAAATATTTCTGACACTCGCACAACATTATCTAGCCCAAATTAAGTTTCTTAAAGAACTTGTGTTATGGATACTAGATAACTGATATAATTAAGAAATATATAAACATACATATTTAATAAATACATATTTTTTATTAGAATAAACTTAAATAAAAATATAAACATCCATGACTTGACGACTAATATCTGTGTTCATCACACAAATATCCGCCGCCGTCGGGATTCGAACCCAGGACCTCTGGCATAGAAGGCAATGTATGTTACCGCTACACCAGCCGGTCGTCAAATATATGTCTCTGTTTCTCTATATGTCTCTATTTTTCGTAGCTGAAGTCTTTACAAGGCTATTAGACGACAATTTTCTGTCATTTGTCGTTCCGGGTCCGATCAATTTTCAGTTTAAATATGAATGAGGATCAATTTACTTGAACGGAATGGTCGGAAACCCCGGCTTTATTTCCTTTAATTATTAAATAAGCAATTTAAATCGTCCGGCGTCCTAAGGAAATGGGTTAAATTTGTAAATTGTCAATAATTCAATTTGTATTTGTCATAAGTTTTTTTTTTAATATAATATGGATGGGACGTTTGTCTACCATGACACCTGATGTTAAGTGAACATTACGGATACTGTTTTTATAATGATAATGAAACTGTATTGATTTCTTTATTTTGAAATTAATGTTTATTAAAGATAGTTTGTTTTATCGGTTAGTAAAAGTCCTTAGATGTTAACTGTCTAGAAAAAATCTTGCCTCCTCTTATCAATTGATTAAACTACTAAAGTAGGTAGTGATAGTTTTATTTTAATATTTTAACGAATACAAGGACATCACCAATTCAACATTACCCGAATAGGGTAGGCTTAAAAAACTTCTACAGTCCTTTTGGTAAGTGTGTTCAAATTTTTTTTCAACCGTCTTCCTTCCAAAAAAGGACGAGTTTCTCAACTTGTTTGTAGGTTTTTTGTGTCTTTGTTACACGATATTTCGGACAATTATGAATTGATTTTGAAAATTCTTGTTTCATATGATAGAAGATACTTCCTAGTTGGTCCCATATAAATTTCATTGAAATCGGATGAGTACTTTATTGAAAATTTCAAATAAAAAAAAATGTATGACTTCAGAGAATGTTTACGTTGATGACATTATAACTCAGCCAAAGTTTTGACGTGAAGTCGGTTTTTTTAATGCTCTGCATTCGTTGATTATAACAGATGGAAGTTTTACTATTGGACAATAGTTAGATATTCTAAAAGTCGAACAAAAAGCTTCTATACTCCTTTTTCGTGGGAATCGCAAAAAGTATGTTCAAGGATGGAATACGGGGTGCCAAGTAATATACGTGTTGTTTACTTCGAAATTAACAGTATTTCAGTTATTAAACAATATACAAGGTGTTCTGCTTGATTTCCCATAACTCTAGGGTATTAATGGGACCATGCAATAGAATCAAATAACATGTGAATATTTTTTTTTCATACAAAATAATTCAATTAAGTCAAAACATCTTATGAAAGACACCTTTATGCGAAGCATGACATGACAACGTGGCATTTTCTATCCATTTTTTATCGCTATACACAGGTACAGTTCGCAACATTCCTCAACGTTTAAAATGTTTTTGTTGTTTATTGTGATCTTCATTGACACACGTCTACAGAATGAATGTTAATAGATTTTACAAGGGTGATAATTTATGAACTAATTTTATTAAGATTGATGATATGTATGCACTTCTGATCCACATTATTCTTTGGCAAAAAGATTTTTTTTTGAGTTAGAAAGAAAACCTCAAAGTTATGGTATATAAAAAAGAACACCTTGTATATGTATAACGAGGACGCGCGTCACACAAACGCCTTCATTATCACATTCCATAACAAGAAAAAAATCTTCGTATTTTCCGTAGCAAACACAAATATTTTCCAAACAGCATTTTAGAGTTGTCATATAATTCTCTTAACTTGACGAAACACAATTTCCGTAGACCCGACAATCGTACAAACTTTGAAGACGCACATTACCTGTCAAATTTCTCCAACCAATTTTAACTTAATGTCGAGGGCATAGAGTTTAGATTCAAGTAAATTTTTTTGACTGATTTGTAACGCTTGGTGTGCTGCCTTCTGTACAAACTTTGTAGACGTTTCATATCTTTCTGTTGACAAAGAGCTCAGTTTCTATTATACATATACCAGTTCATTGTAATAGTAGATTGTTAAACTAGGGTCGGATGACATCAATTCCCATACGAGGTGTTTAGTTGATATAATCCGAGTATGAATTGATGTCATCCACCCGCGGGTAACACTCTACTTTTCATTTCGAATATAAGGAAAGTAAAAAAAACATTTTTCTTAAATATTTATTTAAAATTAATGGAAAAGTTCGAACAATTCGTAAAGTTTAAAGTGACTTTTTTATTCACATATAAATCGGTGACATATTTCTATGTAGGTATAGATATCATTTTTTACATAAAAAAACCCTACGTATTAAAATAATTATATACAATTAAGAAAATTATATATTTATATATTTTTTTAAATGATAGTGACAAAATATAGACAAATATAATTTTTTAAATTTCTTCTTTTAAATTGACTTCTAAAATAAAAAAAAATCATAAAAAAATCCAAATTTTGACAGCTGGCATCATAAAAAATGTATTAGTTCTAGTTTTGAAATGCATTTCGGCCCTTGGTTCGGAATGAATTTGTATGAAACATTCCGACCCGCGGGTCGGATGAAGCATTTTCACACCGATACTTGAATCAAACATAGACTACTTTCCGAGTATGAGAAATGAGGCGTATATTTCCAAAAACCGCCAACTCCTGACGAAACCACTTTTCAGTAAAGTAGAAAATTAACAGTTCTTTATATTACAAAATATAGAGGGAACTCTATTTTTTTCTTGAAACACTAAGGATGAAAAATAAAGAATATTCCATCAATTATATTAACCACAAACTGAAAAAATCTCATGTAAATTTTAAGATAGCGGTTTTTGAATCTCACCGATGGAGTTAGCTTGGATAGGAATGGGCCAGGAATGGATTTGGCGGAATTTGAAAGAAACCTAATCATTATACAGGATGTGTATTTTCTTTATTAATAAAAAACAAGATAATTATAATGCTATGTTTATTCTTACTTATTAAAATAAAAAAATATTAACTTTAAACAAAATTATCATTTTCAGAAAACACACCTTTTCATTTAATGAATAGGTGTGTTTTCTTACTGATTGTATGTATGTTCATTGTACCTGAAGGTACAATCATTTTGGTTAAAAATATTATTAAGGGAATAACTGAATACTGTGCTGAATTGTAAAGCAAAATGTAGCGACACCTCTCGTAAATAAGATACGGGATATTTACATCTACCTTACATTATTTATGACGCTTGCCAAAATAAAGAGAATTCCTATTCTATAACATAATTCAAGTGTTGTCGCCATAGTACTTTAAAAGTAAGTATAAAAATCTTTTTTTCAACCGACTTCCAAAAAAGGAGGAGGTTCTCAATTCGTCTGTATGTTTTTTTGTGTCTTTGTTACACGATATTTCGGACAATTATGAATTGATTTTGAGAATTTTTGTTTCATATGATAGAAGATACTTCATAGTTGGTCCCATTTAAATTTCATCGAAATCGGTTGAGTACATCATTGAAAATTTCAATCTTTTGAAAAAATATGTATGATTTCGGAGAATGTTTACGTTGATGACATTATAACTCAGCCAAAGTTTTGACGTGAAGTCAGTTTGTTTAATGTTTTGCATTCGTTGATTATTTATTATTGCTATATCTAACGCATCACAATAAAATAACTATCTTTTAACAATGACTTGCATTTCTTACATGCTGGACTGGGAGCAAAGGAAAAACATAGAATGTGCCAGCTGCTTCTCTTCCTGGGCGTACTGTAAAAGTTAGTTAAGGGACAGACGTTTGTTTTTATAATATAACGATTCGACGTTTGTCTTCCATGACACCTGATGGTAAGTTAACGTGAAGATTAAGGTGGTATACGTTCATCCACGAGAAACCTATTCGCTGGACGCTTAAAAGTAACAGGACTATGCTAGTCATAGAAAATAGACGCAGGCAGTTCATTCTAAACCTTGGCGACCCGTATCAAAAAGGAACTATCAAAGCGCTTAGTTTTCGAGCGTTTTATTGGAGTTACTCCCTGTCACTGCAATACCACAATTATGCCTTCAAATTTGTCAAATTTGTCAAACGTGCCATTAGATGGTTTTATAACCTCTGGTTTTTTGTCTACAAGGGAACAGCCGTGAAGTTATGTATGTGCAGAAGGCAGCACATCAAGCATTACGAATCTGTCAAATTCCTCCAACCAATTTTTAACTTAATATCGATAGCATGAAGTTTATATTCCATTACATTTTTTGACAGATTTGTAACCCTTAATCTGCTGCCTTCTCTAGTAAAGATTCACGATAAATGCAGTATAAAAATTAAATATATAAAAAACGATACTGAGAAGGAACATAGAAACTCACCTTTACGTACGTACATGAAAAAGTAAACAAAAAAAAACACTCAACAAAAACCAAAACCAGTTCCGCATGCAACTTAATGAAAAATCTTACCCACATAGGTAACATCACTGTATCACCCCAAATTATTTCCAGACCATCCCAAAACACCCAAACTTTAACCCATGCAATTAACCTAATCGATCCCTGGTAAACAACCTTAGATGATCAACTTTACCAGTTAATCACAACGGTTAGCAACGAGGGGTTAAGTTTAATGTGATACCAGCGGAGGCTATTACAAATCATTTTAGGACTTAAGTTTGTATTAAGATTAGTTGTTTCACTCGGCTTAACCCGTGCACTTTGTAATCCCGCGGGAAAATCGGGATGATAAGTACCCTATGTACTATTCCAGACTGTAACCTACCATGCCAAATTTCGTCCAAATCCGTTAATCCATTATCTCGTGATTGAGGAACAAATATCCATGCATCCAAACTATGCTAGACATTAATAAGATATATATATATTTATATATATAAGTAGGATGTTGCTCGGATAAATTTATGTTGACAGTATAGTGGTAACAAATATTGCCTTCTATGCCATAGGTCCTGGGTTTTAATCGTAGTTAGAACCTTAATCCTCCGTTTTGAAGCCTGTCTGTAGCATAAAATTAATCATCACCATAACAACTCATCGTACTGAGCCCACTGCAGGGTTATGATTCTGTCCCCTGGGTGACGAGGAGGTATAAGCCATAATCCACGCAGCTGGCTCAGTGCTGGTCAGAATTGTCAGAATTTTCAGGACGCCGAAATGGCTTCTGACAAACCCTAACGACTACTGTTTACAGTCTACAGCACCCGGGACCGAATGCTTAACGTGCCTTCCGATGCACGGAAGTAGTCGCGAGAAATCAATGGTCAGCGGTCACCCATCCAAATACCGACCGCGCCGAACGTTGCTTAACATGCGATATCGTATGATAAACTCAGTAAGCACGGCGCCACGACGACATCCTACTTTAAAACTCAAGAATAACTGTCCTTTGTTTGTTTCTTTCGTGTAACAGACATATGTAAGTAAATTGGATAATCAGCACTTTTGACAAAAGAGAATCTAGATTTCTTTCCAGCAGATTTTGTCCTCTCTATTTACCTTTAATAGATTTTAAAGCCGATAAAGTTAATTCTGATATAATTTACTGTGAGTATTTTCTGATTTTACCCAACATTATCTAGCCAAACGTAAGTTTCTTATAGAACTTGTGTTATGGATTCCAGATAAAGGATAATAAACTTTAAGAAATAAACCTAAATAAACATGTGAATATCCATGAATTGTCGGCTAATACCTATGTTCACACACAAATATCCACCGTCCCCGGGATCCGAACTTAGGACCTCTGATGTAGAAGGACATGGCCTGTAAAGGTCAGACCTGAAAATCAGCGCTGCCAATATATTTTTGGCAGTTAAAAAAAAAAATGTTTCTGACACTCACACAACATTATCTAGCCCAAATTAAGTTTCTTAAAGAACTTGTGTTATGGATACTAGATATGTAACTGATATACTTAAAAAATATATAAATATACATATTGAATAAATACATATTTTTTATTAGAATAAACTTAAATATATAAACATCTATGACTTGACGACTAATATCTGTGTTCATCACACAAATATCCGCCGCCGCCGCGATTCGAACCCAGAACCTCTGGCATAGAAGGCAATTTATGTTACCGCTACACCAGCCGGTCGTCTTTTTTGTAAATTTGTAATGGGTATTATTATTTTTTTAAGTAATTTTTAATTCGTCCTGTTTTACTGTGTATTTTTTTTTGTGTCTGCATGTTTTTGTGATCATAAATCTTATTTCATTCTTTCTTTCCTTCTTTCTTTCTTTCTTTCTTTCTTTCTTTCTTTCTTTCTTTCTTTCTTTCTTTCTTTCTTTCTTATCACTACACCACACAACACCAGTCAGTCGTCGATGCTCGTAGTTATCAGAGTTACAGTACATACATATACTCTGGCAAATATTTAAATATAGTAAAATTACAGTTTTTGTGGCCGATAGGTTGTTCCCCTGCCACTGCAATAATTTCTATTTTTTATTATAGTACCTCTAAAGTCAAATGTGACATCAGATTGTCTGGCCGTTCTGCCTAACCCATAAGGGATACAGGCGTGAAGTTATGTACCTATGTGTGTTTGTACTTTTACATTTGATAGCTCGGCGCTTTAGGAACCAAAAGTTATGAGGTTCTAGTAATATAGTCAAACGTGACATGAGATGGTCTAGCTGTTCTGCCTAACCCATAAGGGATACAGGCGTGAAGTTATGTACCTATGTGTGTTTGTACTTTTGCATTTGAAAGCTCGGCGCTTTAGGAACCAAAAGTTATGAGGTTCTAGTAATATAGTCAAACGTGACATCAGATGGTCTTTCTGTTCTGCCTAACCCATAAGGGATACAGGCGTGAAGTTATGTACCTATGTGTGTTTGTACTTTTGCATTTGATAGCTCGGCGCTTTAGGAAGCAAAAGTTATGAGGTTCTAGTAATATAGTCAAACGTGACATCAGATGGTCTTTCTGTTCTGCCTAACCCAGAAGGGATACAGGCGTGAAGTTATGTACCTATGTGTGTATGTATTTTTGCATTTGATAGCTGCGCGCTTTAGGAACCAAAAGTTATGAGGTTCTAGTAATATAGTCAAACGTGACATGAGATGGTCTGGCTATTCTGCCTAACCCATAAGGGATACAGGCGTGAAGTTATGTACCTATGTGTGTTTGTACTTTTGCATTTGATAGCTCGGCGCTTTAGGAACCAAAAGTTATGAGGTTCTAGTAATATAGTCAAACGTGACATCAGATGGTCTTTCTGTTCTGCCTAACCCATAAGGGATACAGGCGTGAAGTTATGTACCTATGTGTGTTTGTACTTTTGCATTTGATAGCTCGGCGCTTTAGGAACCAAAAGTTATGAGGTTCTAGTAATATAGTCAAACGTGACATGAGATGGTCTGGCTGTTCTGCCTAACCCATAAGGGATACAGGCGTGAAGTTATGTACCTATGTGTGTTTGTACTTTTGCATTTGATAGCTGCGCGCTTTAGGAACCAAAAGTTATGAGGTTCAAGTAATATAGTCAAACGTGACATCAGATGGTCTGGCTGTTCTGACTAACCTATAAGGGATACAGGCGTGAAGTACCTACCTATGTGTGTATGTACTTTTGCATTTGATAGCTCGGCGCTTTAGGAACCAAAAGTTATGAGGTTCTAGTAATATAATGTCTGTGTATCGACATACCGCCAGGGTATGATATTTGATGGCTTTATATGAAAAGTTTTCGCTAGTCAGCCCTAATGGGGTTCTACTGATTAGTCTACCCGGCAGCAGCTATACTCTGGCAAATAATTCAATGCAGTAAAATGACAGTTCCAGTGTGCGTACATTCGGGAAGAAAAATAGTGACGTGCTCACAAGATATTTCTTTTTTAGAGCAACTATTCTTGAAATTGAATTTTTAACTACAAAACGAGTTTAAAAATAAAGGAGTTATCAAGTCGATTTTACTTCTACTGTAACCGCTTTAAAGCCCTAGGTATGTCTGGTAATTAATTATTTTTATTAAAGTTACTCAAAGTACACACCTTAAATTCAATTATTTATAAATTGCTTTAAAATTTATGCAAAATGAATGACAAAAACTCATTCATTTTCAATCATTCTCATTTAGTACTTACATTACGAAGTTTTTAAATGTTATCATTATTTTTCTATTTACCATTTCGAACTATCAGTTTACTGCATTGAATTAATTGCCAGAGTATAGACGTCTTAGGAGTTCAGACTATAAATCTCAACCTAATAGCTTAAGGTCGCCTTTCCCACTGTAACTCACCCTTGCTTTGAATTAGTATGCTATTTGCATGCCACATATCATAAACATGTCTAAAATATGCTAAAGTCTGTGGTTAAAGCTAAAGAGCACCTCCCTTCCCCCCTAGATGCACCGACGATCGAGCAGTTTGTCATTTAGTATATACTGCGTCTGGTTAAACTATGCAACTAAAGATCTTGAAGACATAATATATTTATCAGAAAAATGGATCAGTTGGTCGATTAGTCCAGCTCTCTATCTGCCACAGCTAGTATTAAAAACTAACTGGTATTATTTGGAAGACATGACAGTGACAGTGTGAGCGAAGTCGTTGTGGCGCTGTGGTTACTGTGCATATCAAACGATATCACAGGTTGAGCGCGCTCGGCACGGACGGTATTAGGATGGGTGACCGCCGACCATTCATTTCTCACGACGACTTCCGTGCTTCAGTGTTCACGTAAAGCAGTCTGTCCCGAGTGCTGTATACTTGTATACAGCATATCGGCTCCTTGAAAATTCTGACATCCATCAACCAGCACTGGGCCAGCTTGGTGGATTACCGCCCAAACCTCCTCATAACCGAGAGGAGAGACTCATAGCCCTGCATTGGGCTCAATATACTGAGTTGTGATGATGATGATGACAGTGGTTTTAATTTTGATAATCCTAATAAGCATCATCACTTAGCCAGGTGACGCTCACTGCTAGACAAAGGCCCCCAAGGTTCTCTACACCGATTGGTCACGCACTGCCTACAGCGTTTACCGGCAACCTATCACAGATCGTCAAAGGTTAGATATAAGACGTATCTGCCATTAGAAACACTTATATGCTATGACAACCAAAACCAGACTGTAATGGGCATTGTTCATTTTTTTACCTATTATTTTTATTGTGTTATATTAATCTTTCACCTATTTTGAGAGACTAATTTGAACAGTTCTATTTTTAAGTGTGTCTATAGATTTATATTGATTTTATTAAATTGGTAAGTAATGATGTCATCAGTGACATTAACTTTATGAACATGTTTCAGTCAGTAAAAAAAACATCAACTGTGTCTGTGCGCTAAAGTTATAATATAATGTCATAAAATGTATTGTAAACAAAAACATTTTAAAAATTGATTCTAATCAACATTTTAAGCGGGTTAATTCCCTTTGTCTTTTTATTAGTAGTTTGTATAAATAATGTATAATCTCTCCCTGATTTTCACGGTCTTTTGCTGACGTTCAATATTAACGATGAGGTTACTTTATAATGTAAACAAAACAACCATAGAGCCTTTGATTATTAACTAATCAAAGCACAGAGCTTTAGGGTTTTTTTTAAGTTGATGTTTTTTAAACAGCTTTAAAGACATAATACTTCGTCGATTTGATGCCATCAAGGTTAAATAAAGGTCCATGTATTTTGTTAAAAATCTATGAAACCCCAATGTTTTGAATCGACTAAATTAATCAGAAACCTTATTCCTCGAAACGATTTTTCATATGAAGTAAAAAAAAATGAACATGATAACTATTATTCAGAATTTCTTTATTGCATATCAAATGCACTTTCTTTTTCATATCACATTTGAAAACTTTATTATTTTAGTATAGAAAAGAAATATCTTGGATTGAATACTTAAATATATATCTACTTGGTAGGTACAGAAGGCAGCACATCAAGCGTTACAAGTCAGTCAAAATATTTTACTTGAATCTGAACTCTATGCCCTCGACATTAAGTTACAATTTTTTGGGGAAATTTGACAGCTAATGTAACGCTTGATCGGCTTCTGTACTTCGGCAATACATAAGTGAGTAAAATTTTGCTTTATCATCATCATGATCAGCCGGGAGGTGTCCACTGCTGGACATAGGCTTCCCACACGATTCTCCAAGTCGCGTCGCTCGAACCTGTGCTGCCCTCAAAGTTACTTGGTTGACAATAATAATAACTCATCAGATCAAAAAAAATATAATTTGATAAAAATACATTTACCAAATAATAGATACCTACCGTAAAAATCGTCAATATAATCCTGCAACAAGCGTTGGTCTACAAAAATATACAAAAAAATCAATTCAAATTTAAGCTAACAAATAACAGAAATTGTATTTCTTTTTAATTTTTATTCTTATTTTTAATTATTTACTTTAATGCCAAATGTTTTTTTGGTACGTACCTACTGTTAACCATCAAAAACAAATTAGTTGTCCCTCTTCATTTAAATACATCATTAATCTCTTCACAAATTTAAAGCTAAACCACATCAATTGAAAAAACTATTAATCAAGGAATGAATTTATTCACAAGTAAACACAATTAACGCTGCAACCCGAGACGACCATGTCGGATCGATGCCATCTTATAAATAACACGCTGGCTGAGAATCTGAGGGGTGGGGGTCGCGGGCAGCTCCCAGTTCAACATCTAATAAATATGTGTTAATATAGACATGTATCGGCATTCATATAAGACACAGGCATAATAAAATCAATATGAAAGTATGGCACACCGCACACATGTTAGTTTAAACGATATTTTTTTATTCAGAAACAGTTCCCAATCTTGTGAGATTTTCAACTCACATTCTACAGAATACAACTGTGCAAACATACAATAACAATTCAACAAACATTTAATATTGACGCCTGTTGTAGCGGTAACATACATTGCCTTCTATGCCAGAGGTCCTGGGTTCGAATCCCGGCGGCGGCGGATATTTGTGTGATGAACACAGATATTAGTCGTCAAGTCATGGATGTTTATATGTGTATTTAAGTTTATTCTAATAAAAATACATACATACATAAGGTCACGCCTGTATCCCTAATGGGGTAGGCAGAACAACAGACTATCTGATGTCACGTTTGACAAAGGGCTATGAGTAATCCTAGTATGAAGGTTGGCGTCTTTTTTTTTTCTGGCAGCCAGAGATGAAATGTGGTTAGTATTTTAGGCCTATTCCTAACATAAATCAAAATGAAAAAATTATCGCCCTGCGGATCAACGTTACGGAGATATTGAATTTTAAAGTTTGGAAAAATTGATTTATTTTTCCTTTGCTATTGGGGTTTTTTTTTCTGGCAGCCAGAGATGAAATGTGGTTAGTATTTTAAGCCTATTCTTAACATAAATCAAAATGCAAAAATTATCGCCCTGCGGATCAACGTTACGGAGATATTGTATTTTAAAGTTTGGAAAAATTGATTTATTTTTCCTTTGCCATTGGCGTCTTATTTTTTTCTGGCAGCCAGAGATGAAATGTAGTTAGTATTTTAGGCCTATTCTTAACATAAATCAAAATGCAAAAATTATCGCCCTGCGGATCAACGTTACGGAGACATTGAATTTTAAAGTTTGGAAAAATTGATTTATTTTTCCTTTGCTATGTTAGCCTATTTAATGCCGTTCAGCAGGTCTATTACGGTTCTTTCATGACATGACATGATAAACAAGATTTCTATGATAAAATGATCAACATTTATGACATAGAGAATAAACGAATTCCCTTTACATTTGCATGCAAGAGGCGTTGCATTACCTTTTGACAGTTTCAACCATCATCTATGACTTAAAAACGTCAATTGAAAACGGTGAGATCGCACCCACCTCTATGATATGTTGGTTTCTTGATTTCATTTATGTTCTTCCATTTCGTTTGCTTTCATAAATAAATACTTTATTATTATATATGGGGGTTATTGTATTCAATTTACATGGTATACCAAATAATGATCGTATGATAAATTTTAAGGCCGCTCCTCATTCTCGCGAGCATCTCGCGAGTCGCTAATATAATTATCTTCATACATAGAATATAAAGCCTTGAGATCAATATGTTTTTATCACAATTTATCTTTATTTGTTAGTAAATAAAACATATTAGATATTAATTTTTATCTTCCTGGACCATTTTCAATACTAACAATATAAAAAAATTAACAAAAACTCTTAAAATCTATTACGAGTTACTTCAAAACTATCTCTCTCTCTCTAAAGGGAGTTAAGCGGGTGAAACAGCGGACACAAGCTGCCTGTCAATGCATTCAGTCATTCAACTAACCATTCGAATGCTTTCTTTCAGGCCATTCGGCCATATTGAGGATAACCATCGTTAGTAATTACGAATATTAGAAGTATCATTCGACTGAGGACGTTTGTATATTACTATCGTTCAAGTCGAATATTCAAGTTAGTATTAGTAGTTTATTTGACTGATATGATAATTCGCAGACGCGCATCGCTGAGATATACTCTGCGATATAACCGTTCAAATCGGCGGCTCGCTCGTTACTGAGAAACATGCGATCGTGGTTCCTACACAAAACTCAAAACTCCCCAAAAACCCCAAAACCCACAAAAAGTAGAGAAAATTGAGAGAAATTGAGTAGAATACGAGAATGTCTTTCTCGCGAGATTCTCGCGAGAATGTTGAGCGGCCTTAACGTCAAAACTATTTCATATCATCGCATGGTTTTGAGAACCGTAATAGGCCTGCAGGTTATATTGTTATATGTATATTATATGTAAAATCGAAAGTATCTATTATAGACATGGTATTGGATATTTTGAGTTGAACATGTGCGTATATTGTTTTTCTTGCTGTATTTCGACGTTTTGGCTTTCGTACTGGACTTAGTTTCTTCTATACCTTTTGTAACCACGGCGTGTATTACGGACTTGAATCTGCATATCGTGATTGTGCTTCATTAAAATGAACTGTTAAAATTAAAATGAAAAATACTGAATGATCCTTTCGATCCCTTAAATTATTATTTTGAAGAGGGTGACGTGTTTATTCTCGATAGAGGATTTCGAGACGTAATTGATGAGTTGAAATCGTTTGGCTACAATCCTTTCATGCCATTAAGTAAAAATGAAAATGAAACACAATTAAATACTTTGCAAGCAAATCAGTCAAGAAAAGTGACGAAATGCAGATGGGTTGTCGAAACCGTCAATAGGCGTATAAAAAACCAATTCCACCAATTGCACCATCAGTACTTCAATAAAGCAGCAAACCACTTAATTGAAGATGTAAAAATAGTAGGAGCTCTTGTAACACCTTTTTTTCTTTACCTTGTGTTTGGTTCGATGGACTGTCACCTTTTGTCAATCAAAACCGAGTGGGTTCGTTGCCTTATCTTTTTTTTGACGTTAACTCTCTAATAGGTGTTGTTACTCTATGCTAAAGGTTATAAAAAGCCGGGTTGACCTAAGAGAGGTCTTTTTATTTCTGCAAATTTTTGAAGAGAGAGGAGTTTCCTCCTGAGCCGGTCAGCTGCCAGATCACCGAGTCAAACATGTAGACTTATTTCACAATTGCTGGTAAGGTTACATCTTCTCGAGCCCGTTGTGGTTTTACATTCTGCACCGTAGCATATTTTCTACAATCCAGATATTATTTTCAGACTAGTGATAACCGGTGAGCTCGGCGCTGCGTTGGCGAATTGTTTCTCTTGCTACCTCAATCCGTACATTGTCAAACCTCCCATTTGGTAAGTAAAATTAAGTTTTCTTAATAGTGTGATCACCATGTGCCACGTGTGGCCACCACCTAGGTTCTGGTAGTCTTGTACTTTACCTCAGTGAATAGTTAAAGTTGTTGTTACTCCTGTAGCATTAAAATAATACCGGATCTTCATGTTGCAGAATTATATTTTTAAAGCAATTTCCTTCCCAAACTTAAATTTGATTGTTTTTCTTATGCCACGTGTATTATACTTGCCTTGTTAACCTTATTTTGATTACCAGCCATGTAAGATCCACCCCCTATGTAAAACATTGTTGTTATTTAACCATAAAGTTCCATATTTTGAAATCACTTAAATTAGCCTTGTCATTCTTTTTATCTTTTCCCTTAAGGAACCCCTACTTTATTAGCAGTGTTTTATTGTTCATTTTACATTTAATCTTACCTTGTTTTTGCAATTACTTCAAAGTATTCACCTTTCAGTTTCATTGTTTGATAGATTTAAATTACCTTTTCCCTTAAGGAATCTTAGTAAAACCCTACTACTTATAGTTTTAGTTTACTAAAACTAACTTATATATGCAATTGCCTCATAAACTTGATGTGCTTTAGTGTGCCTACCTTCTCCCAGTTTAGTTTGTGTTCTTATAGAATAGTGTTAATTTTAAAGTTATTATATCTTAATTTGTAGTGTAAGCTCGGAGAGATTACTTTGTTGTTTGGCCAAGTTTTATACTAGGGTACAGTAAATCTAGGTCTCCCTTGGAAGTGTTAGTTTATTTACCTTTTTACCATTTCATATAATAGAAAGTTTCGAATAGTGTTTAAGCCAACCTGGTGTTGTCAATTCCAGGGAGGTTTCCTGGTGGGAGTACAACCCCAGGCCCTATAAATTCAGCGGACTACAGCTCGGGATCCTGCGGTCATCCTGAACGGGATTGGTCGGCGAGCCGGGTACCCCTTTTGGTTTACTTTACCGCCAACAACCGTCCTAAAGGTGGAATCTTTTATTTTTTTTTACTTACAAATACTCTTTACCTTCGCATCATCTCTTACCTACAACTGACGTTACTAGCCATCCAGTAGTAGTACTGAATATAGTTTTAAATTTGTATTTCAACATTAATTGTAACGGTCTTAGACTGATTTTAGTTTTAAGATTGTACTGTGTACTGGTTCGGGTGGATTAGCCTGGACCAGCCTTCAGCTTATTTATTTAATCAGACCAACACCTGAGATACCACACCCTGTAAACTCATTGAAATCTCTTTATTTTATATCTTGCTTGTTCTACAATCATTTTTTTGTACAATAAACTTTGTAAACAGTAACTCTTAGTATTATTTGATATCCCCCAGTAAAATTAGTTACAATTTGGCGCCCGAACATAGGACTTGGTATCTCAGGATTTAGCTTCTTTTTTTTTTGGTTAAATCCTAAGTATTATCACTGGTCACTTGCTCAGTGATAGTTGGTCTGATTACACCGGTAGTAGGGCCCCGTTCAAGGCTCGCCTGGGTTGGTACTACCATCCTTCCCATTAATAAATCCGAACTTAAACGCCTATGGTGTGAGTTCCGGATTTAGGGAAGGACAGCCAGTGTGTGTTTACCGGGAACAAAAAGGCTTTTCCACCTTAGCCTAGGGAGGCAGCAGTTCATTGCCCCCTCTTAGTTAGTAAGTTTTTTATTTTTTTATTGTTTACTTTGTTTTATTACCTTATACTTTGTTCATGTCATTTGTACATGATACATTCTACCTGTTTTTTTAAGTTTTAATTTTTATTACCAATATACTAGAATTGTAGTGGTCCTGATTGGGATACATTCCGTTTAAGTGACTTTTGTTTACTTATTTAATAACTTTTTATTTATTTATAAACTTAGTCGTTTTGTGTATTCACTTGGACATACATTCGTCCACATTAAGATTTCTTTGAATATTGTTTATACTAGATATCGTGGTCATTTCATTAACTTCAATTAATTTTGCATTCCGTACTAAGGAAACTTTTAGTTAACTTAATTGAATACTGGTCATTTTATATTTAACGATGGAAGAAAGGCCCATTTGCTTCCACCTTTTAAGAAAGGACGAATTAGTTTACGAGGTGGCTATCAGAGATGCGGAGCCTGCTAGTACCGTAGAAAAGTTACGGGCACAGATCAAAAATCTTGCCAAACAGATACCCTCTGATGAGATTGCGGAGTTTGAGGGTGACCCGTCTGCGGAACTGCAGACCATATCGTCCAAGCTAGATGAGATAGAGGAATTGCGTAAACATAAACCTTACCTTAAAAATTTGAAACGTGTTAATGCCCTCGGTAACCATTTATTCCACCGATTAGGCCGCGTCCAGCCCCGTTCAGAGGAGGAAAGAAAAATCCTCGCCGAGTTGGAGACTCGACTCCAACGCGTTCTTCTTTGGTTAGAAAATATGTTCTCGAGTTTTAAGACCAGTCAGCAAGCTTCAGAGGTTCCCACGGTGGAGGAGGTTCCGGTCGCCGAGGTGGCTGTGCCGGTCAGGTGTGATAGGGCAGCGAATGTGCAGTCACTTAATTTAAAATTTAACGGTCAGGACGTACAGGTTTTTATACAGCGGGTCGAGGAGTTGTGTTCGGCTCGAGGTATTTCGGAGGCGCGACTTTTCACGTCCGCCGTCGAGTTGTTTACCGAGGATGCTTTATTCTGGTACCGTGGAGTACGCAACTCCGTAGATAGTTGGCAGGAGCTGAGGTCGCTGATGTTGGAGGAGTACTTGCCGATAGATTACGACCACCGACTCCTGCAGGAGATCCGTGCTCGTACTCAGGGAACCGAGGAGAGTGTTTCCACCTATATAAATATCATGTCGCAATACTTTTCGCGCCTTTCGAAACCTTTAGGTGAGTCGGAGCAGCTGGACATCGTCAGGTTCGGTCTGCGTCCCTTCTACACCAGCGGGCTTGCTTTGGTGGAGGTTAACTCCTTAGCAGAATTAAAGGCACGTTGTAGACAGCTGGAGGCTGTCCGATACCGCTGCGAGACCTTCGTCGAACCTCCACGCAACGTGCAGCATGCGGTGGCGTCGGATTTGACTTATAAGGGCCGGGGCAATCGTGCAGTCAGTGCTGTCAGTGCCAAGAATCCCGACTTACAGAAATTCTGCGTTCAGTGCCGCGTAAACGGTCATACATTAGCCGAGTGTAGGCAACCTCGTATAGTTATCTGCTACCGTTGCGGGCTAAAGGGTGAGATTGCTGCCTCATGTTCTAACTGCCGCGCAAAAGAACTCGCAAAGCTGAATCGGGTTACTAAACCGCCCGGTTCAGCTGAAAACTCAAATTCTAGTCATGGACGTAGGGTGGATTCACCCAGTAGTGTTTGTTTAATTTCAAAGTCATATAGTTTAATTTCCAATGTAGTATTTAAGGAGGCTCACGATACTAGGCCTTACTTAGACGTTTTTATTAACCAGCGCCCTTGTTCGGGTTTGCTGGATTCCGGTTCTGAAATATCTATTATAGGAAACCGTTTTCATGAGCAGTTAGGAACCGGGTTTACTTTTTACCCATGCGACGAAATAAATTCAATCGTGACAGCCGATGGTACACGCTCGTCTGTTACTGGTTTCGTACTATTACCCGTAAAGACAAAGGAAAAGTCAGAAATAATTAAATTTTATGTAGTTCCTCAGGTTACTTCGAAGTTAATTTTTGGATTAAATTTTTGGCGAGCTTTTGGTGTCGCTCCTGACGTCCTCAGATTGCTAGGCGCTGACGATTCCCTACGCCCCCGAAGAGCTTCTTGGGGCGCTGTTTCGGAAGTTCGGCAGTTGCCCCCTCTCGATAATTTAAGCTCAGTCCAGAGACCGGTAGCTGATAGGGCCATTCAACAGTTCCAGGCTACTTCGTTCGAGGATAAGGGTTTGGGTCGCACGGACCCCCTTGAGCACGTGTTCGACCATAAGGGACCAGTTTCAGCACTTCACGAGGTTGACAGTGACCCTTGGTATCGTAACTTGTTTTTGCGTTGCCGGGACCGGCCGCAGTCTTGCCCGAATTTTCAAATTATTGACGGCCGTTTGTTTCGCTACACCAAAAATAAGTTCACCTTAACCAGCGATTTTGATTGGAAAGAGGTTGTACCGGTCGCCGCCCGGGAAAACCTCCTTAGGAACAACCACGATGCGCCGCTCGGCTCGCATCTTGGTTTGAGTAAAACCTATAAGAGACTGCGCCTAAGTTATTACTGGCCCTGCATGTACGATGATGTAGTCAGTTACGTATCCGGATGTAACACATGTAAAGGATATAAGAGTACTAATCGACGTAACCCCGGATTAATAGGATCCCCGAAGAGCTGCCGTAGGCCTTTCCAGGGCGTCAGCATCGATTTGGTTGGTCCCCTGCCGGCGTCTCGTCATCTCAACGCCGTCCGTAAGGAGCTGGATAAGGCTCACGGTCGGAATTCTGTTTACTACAACCAACGCCGGAGGTATGTAGCGTATAACGTAGGAGATGTGGTTTGGCGACGTACGCATTCCCACATTGATGCCGCCAAGAAGTTTGCCAGCAACTTAGCCCCCAAGTATGAACCATGTACCGTAACGGAAAAGCGTTCCCGTTTGGTTTACGTTCTGAGGGATGCAAAAGGCAAACTTAGTGTAAGCCACATAAAAGATATGAAAGGGGCAGGTTAGATTTTCTCTTCTTTTCCTTTAGTTCCCCGGATTGTTAAGATTCCGGAGGGACTAGTTAGCTGGTGGGCCAGCATGAATTTTGTTGCTTCCCAACAAAATTCTGGTGGGCGAGGGAGTGTGTAACACCTTTTTTTCTTTACCTTGTGTTTGGTTCGATGGACTGTCACCTTTTGTCAATCAAAACCGAGTGGGTTCGTTGCCTTATCTTTTTTTTGACGTTAACTCTCTAATAGGTGTTGTTACTCTATGCTAAAGGTTATAAAAAGCCGGGTTGACCTAAGAGAGGTCTTTTTATTTCTGCAAATTTTTGAAGAGAGAGGAGTTTCCTCCTGAGCCGGTCAGCTGCCAGATCACCGAGTCAAACATGTAGACTTATTTCACAATTGCTGGTAAGGTTACATCTTCTCGAGCCCGTTGTGGTTTTACATTCTGCACCGTAGCATATTTTCTACAATCCAGATATTATTTTCAGACTAGTGATAACCGGTGAGCTCGGCGCTGCGTTGGCGAATTGTTTCTCTTGCTACCTCAATCCGTACATTGTCAAACCTCCCATTTGGTAAGTAAAATTAAGTTTTCTTAATAGTGTGATCACCATGTGCCACGTGTGGCCACCACCTAGGTTCTGGTAGTCTTGTACTTTACCTCAGTGAATAGTTAAAGTTGTTGTTACTCCTGTAGCATTAAAATAATACCGGATCTTCATGTTGCAGAATTATATTTTTAAAGCAATTTCCTTCCCAAACTTAAATTTGATTGTTTTTCTTATGCCACGTGTATTATACTTGCCTTGTTAACCTTATTTTGATTACCAGCCATGTAAGATCCACCCCCTATGTAAAACATTGTTGTTATTTAACCATAAAGTTCCATATTTTGAAATCACTTAAATTAGCCTTGTCATTCTTTTTATCTTTTCCCTTAAGGAACCCCTACTTTATTAGCAGTGTTTTATTGTTCATTTTACATTTAATCTTACCTTGTTTTTGCAATTACTTCAAAGTATTCACCTTTCAGTTTCATTGTTTGATAGATTTAAATTACCTTTTCCCTTAAGGAATCTTAGTAAAACCCTACTACTTATAGTTTTAGTTTACTAAAACTAACTTATATATGCAATTGCCTCATAAACTTGATGTGCTTTAGTGTGCCTACCTTCTCCCAGTTTAGTTTGTGTTCTTATAGAATAGTGTTAATTTTAAAGTTATTATATCTTAATTTGTAGTGTAAGCTCGGAGAGATTACTTTGTTGTTTGGCCAAGTTTTATACTAGGGTACAGTAAATCTAGGTCTCCCTTGGAAGTGTTAGTTTATTTACCTTTTTACCATTTCATATAATAGAAAGTTTCGAATAGTGTTTAAGCCAACCTGGTGTTGTCAATTCCAGGGAGGTTTCCTGGTGGGAGTACAACCCCAGGCCCTATAAATTCAGCGGACTACAGCTCGGGATCCTGCGGTCATCCTGAACGGGATTGGTCGGCGAGCCGGGTACCCCTTTTGGTTTACTTTACCGCCAACAACCGTCCTAAAGGTGGAATCTTTTATTTTTTTTTACTTACAAATACTCTTTACCTTCGCATCATCTCTTACCTACAACTGACGTTACTAGCCATCCAGTAGTAGTACTGAATATAGTTTTAAATTTGTATTTCAACATTAATTGTAACGGTCTTAGACTGATTTTAGTTTTAAGATTGTACTGTGTACTGGTTCGGGTGGATTAGCCTGGACCAGCCTTCAGCTTATTTATTTAATCAGACCAACACCTGAGATACCACACCCTGTAAACTCATTGAAATCTCTTTATTTTATATCTTGCTTGTTCTACAATCATTTTTTTGTACAATAAACTTTGTAAACAGTAACTCTTAGTATTATTTGATATCCCCCAGTAAAATTAGTTACACTCTATTGAATGCATTTGGAAAACCTTTACAGGACCATAGACTGGCCCAAGAAATAATTGAAGAAGTTCACAGGAGAGAAAACGAAGAAAACGTATTAGGTAATTACGTAACTTTCAACAACTTAAACCGACATAGAGTTGAGTTCCAGTCCATAGACGCTAACGTACCTGGCCTAGATGAATTCCCCACATTGACACAAGGTGATATCATTCTTTTTTCCCTTGGAACTTACCAATTAAAGCAAGCCAGGAGTTATTACGGGGAGCATGTTAAAAATGGTTCATATATCATAGAAGTGTGTAAAGAAATGAACCTCTTAAATGTGCATGAGAGCAACATGTTTTATAATAATCCTTGGCTTTTACGAGGAAGAATACAATCAAGGCACACAAATAAACGTATTTATTACGTATATATTTTGATAGAAGAAGATGTTGTTGGAAGGGATGCAATAGTAGGCTACTTCTGTACGTGTGTCATAGGAATGAGGACATTGGGTTGTTGTTCTCACACCTTTTTTTGGTTTTTGGGATGGGCCAGGTACCAAGAAAACTTGACGCCTCCAGCAATGTTTTTAGATTCTACTATTTTGCGTCATGATATAGAAAATGAGGAATATGAGGAAACATAGCTATAAATTCCAATAAAAAAGCAATCAAACAATCTTATCATTTATCTTCGTGTTACAAACTAAAAGATTATTTTATTCTGTATTTTTTTATACAAAATAAACGTCTACGTCATTGAAAATAAATATTTATTTATCGTACACCCTGTATATTACTAAAACTAAAGATAAAAATTAAAAAATATACTAAATAACGTTACTTCGTAAAACAATTCGATTTGTACTGCACTCAAAAAGCTAAAATGAAAAAGAAGAAATATTGAAATTTTTTCGAACTTTAAAATTCAATATCTCCGTAACGTTGGTCCGTAGGATAATATTTTTTGCAGTTTAATGTAAGGTAGTAGTAGGCCTACAATACCCATCACATTTCATCACTGGCCGCGAGAAAAAAAAAAGACGCCAAAATTACCCAAACCCCTTTGGGGGCATTATAATGGTGAGAGAGAGACTTGCAGTGATAGGGGGTCAGCCTATCGCCCACAAAAACGTCAAAGAACCTCCGTCCCTTAACTGACTTTACAGTTTGCCCGGGAAGAGAAATATCTGGCACATTCTATGTTTTTCTTTTGCTCCCAGTCCTAATAAAAAATATGTATTTATTCAATATGTATGTGTATATATTTCTTAAGTATATCAGTTATCTTGTATCCATAACACAAGTGGGTACTTTAAGAAACTTAATTTGGGCTAGATAATGTTGTGTGAGTGTTAGAAATATTTATTTATTATTTATTATTATTATTAGGTAATACTTTAATAATTTTACATGCAATCTCAATAATGATAAAAATTCTCATTTACATTTCTATAAGACTATGGACTATTTTTACGAACTTATTGATTACTTACATCAGAAACAAATTGAATTTATTATCCTGACTACCTCAAGCTTTAAGAAATAAGGAACCCAAGAATAAAAAAAATTGATACAACCTTAGATTGAGTGTAAACCGTAAAGGTTTTTAAAAATTAGGAAGATAATTAAAATAGTTTTTGCAGTTTACACAACAAATTAAAATAATGTACGACTTATAAAACGGCTTAATATAATTTTATCACTACACACACGTGTTTCTGTGTGGTGCAGTGGTCTAAACGCTGCTATGTCAATCGTGAGGTCACGGGTTTGATGTCGCACGGAACAAGAAACAAAAATATTCCTTTAAAACACCTAAAAAAATGTAAGATTTGTGTACGGTCTGAACAAAAATACTATTATAAGAAATATTTCGAAGCAGAGCATGTTTTTTTTATGTGATTCTATTAAACTATGGAAACTATTTTGGCTAATGTAATATTTATTGTTGATTCTGTTTATAAGTAATATTTTTAGCTGTTTGTGTCTTTAATAAATAAATAAAATGGTAGAAAATTTGATGATATTATATTTAAATTAAGAATAAAATCGTGCAAAATCTTTTATCACAATATTAATTTTTAAGATGAACTAATATAATTTTATCACTACACACACGTGTTTTTGTGTGGTGCAGTGGTCAAGACGCGGCTACGTCAATCGTGAGGTCGCGGGTTTGATGTCGCACGGAACAAGAAACAAAAATGTTTCGGGTCTGGGCGATTATCTCTAAAATGCATTTATATCCTAGGTTCCCCCCTAGTTCGCTACATGTATCTCATAGCACAAGCTATTAAGGTGCTGATGATTAATTTATTATTTCTCTAAAAAACAGTAACCGTAAAAAAACTATACTACTACTCTAAGAGTAAAAAGGCCACCACACATAAAAACACTAAAGCAATAAATATAAGACAAACTAAAGTAATACTATTCTAAAATCTAAAAGTTTCCCAACCAAAACTAACTTCAATAATCACGACCCAACTTCCGATCCACCCTAATCCTAAACAAAAGTTCAACGACACCGATCTAACTACCCCGTGATTTGCAAAGCTACGAGATGTTTATGGCAATACAGGTTTAGGTCATGCGAATCACTTGGCCATAAAGTCATTAACATTTTCATGAGGGGTCATTTTTGGGATTTAATTAAAACGTGACTTGAAAATAGGGGTGCGGAATTGTTAGAGGTGTGTTTGGGTTGAACTAATTTCAAAAAAAATTAAAGAATAAAATGTCGTGTTTGATTTGAACGATTATTCTGAATTTATGAATTCGTGGTACGACTTTAAATGTCGTACTTTTACTCAATTTACGCGCTTGCCAAGCCTCGGCAAGCTTCCACAAGCACAAGCATGTGAACAGGGTGATTTGGCTCGGCTTGCGAGAGCTTGCCACGATCCTGCAGTGCTAGCACGGATCTTTTGTCGATCGTAAGTTTACGAATGCTCGTATAGTATGGAGTCGGTTGCAAGTTTTTAGTAACAATGTAATTTTTTATTTTACAGTTATTTAAGAGTAGAACCTGTTAACAAACATTCAAAATTAACAAGGAACACATTTATTTAAGCTGACCGTGCGGCAATGGATAGATTTCAATTATTGCTTGCAAAACCGACTCCATACTATACGAGCATTCGTAAACTTACGATCGACAAAAGATCCGTGCTAGCACTGCTGGCTAGTGTCGGTTTTTGAAGACAAATCGAAAGGAGCTTGCGCGAGGGCTTGCGACGTATTTACTCGTTGGGGCATATACCCCGAGAAATATCTAAACAGTGTAATTCCGCATGGTAGTCGTCATCATCATCATCACAACTCTTTGTAATGAGCCCACTGCATGAGTCTATCCCCTGGGTGACGAGAAGGTATAGGCCATAATCCACCAAGCTGGCCCAGTGCTGGGTGGTGGATGCCAGAATTCTAACAAACCCTAACGACTACTGTATACAAGTATACAGCACCCGGGACCAACTGCTTAACGTGCCCTCCGAAGCACGGATGTCGTCGGTAGGCGGTCACCCATCCAAGTACCGACCGCGCCGAACGTTGCTTTACCTGTGATATCGTATGATACACACGGTAACCACGGCGCCACGACGACATCCCGCATGGTAGTAATCAACTAAAATATTGTAATAGGATAAGAAAAAGCAATGAGATGTAGTTTTCGAAAAAAATTAGAATAAAGCTGTAAAAAATAAAGTTTGCCCCTTCGGTTTTACATTTAAATCAGTTGTTTGCTAAGTTTTTTAATACTTCTTGTTATTTTACTCTTTTGTTTTTGAAATAATATCAATATTGAGCCCCTACAAGATGTAGAACTTAAACAGCCGTTGTCTTACAAATTATGGTGAATTTTGCCATCGCAAGCAAAGGGGTCTTTTTGATCAACAATAACTCTTAATCTGTAAAATCGAGAGCAATGATTTTCACATCAATTTGTTAAGTAACTCAATATTTATAAGAAAATAAGAAAAAAAGAAAAAACAGATGAGTTAGTCATGTGGTTTTCGCAAAACATATCAATAAAGTGCCCTGAGGCCCTAAAATACTGTAAAATATAAACTATGTCCCTTCGGCAATTACCTACAATAAAATCAGTTGTTTGCTATTTCGTTTATTTTATTAGTTACTTTACACATTTGTCTTTCGAATAACATAAATATTGAGCCCCTGCAAAAGCCACAACTTAAACAGCCGTTGGTTTACAAATTGAGGTGAATTCTACGAAAGTAAAAATCAAAGTTGCTACAGAATGATAGTGGTTCAGAATCAATCCAACATATTATGGGGTATTTTCGTTGCTTAAATTATGCATAGGACTGTTCTAAAAGTCCTATTACTACATTCGGGGACACACTGTATATCCGAAGGATGTGAACTACAAAGATAAAAAAAATAGCGAACTGAAAAGCAAACATTTCTTTTTTCACAGGAGGAACATTTTTAAGTCTTTATTTTTTTTGTGTTATTCATCAAGATTTGTAAAAAGTCGTAGAAAAATGTTGTTGAGATTGATGAACAGAGGCTGCCTGCAAAGAGGGTAATGCGCTTATTAAAATTGACCCTGTAGATAAACGCCCAGACCCACACACATATATTTCCAAAGATAACGTAAATGTGTGTACTTCGCGTGTCCGAACCCCGACTAAGTGTCGAGGTTGGTCGCGGCTAGCTTCAGTCCGCGCATATGTATGTTAGAAAATTGATATCACAATATCGATATTTTTCTTAATAATCGATTTCATCGGTGCGGGGGCGTCGGGGTCTTTGAATCGGTTTGTATTTCCCAGAACTAACCATAAGCTGTAGGTGTTAAAAATCGGCACGCTTGGTTTCAATACAAATCGCGACACTTGCGTTGTCTATGTAAATGTATGTCTGTGGCCACAGACCCGATTTATTTTTCCTTACGGAAATCGAACCCTCACGAATTGCATAGTAGTGTCCTGAACCACAGCACCACGGAGACCTTTGCTAGTTTTGAAGCTTATAATTCAAAATGTTTGTTCAAAGTTTAGTTTAGCTACTAGAAAATAAATAAAATAAATTAATAAAATACCAAGACAATCATATTACATGGTCCTAAAGTAAGCATAGCTTGTGTTATGGGATGCCATGAAGCGAACTAGGGGGGAACCTAGAATATAAATACATAAATAGATAAACACCCAGACACGGACATTTGGTGATGTGTACTGATAAATATAATAACCAATTGTCATATTTAAGTATTTTTAAGTAAAAGAACTCAAACCTTTCTGATTTTAACAGGTTGCGTGCCGAATTTCTTTGCAACAAAATGCAAATTTTATGATAATTTATTTAATGCAGCGAATGGTGAAAACTGTAGACAATATTAATAATCAACGAATGCAGAGCATTAAAAAACCGACTTCACGTCAACACTTTGGCCGACTAATAGTGTCATCCACGTAAACATTCTCCAAAATCATACATATTGTTTCAAAATTTGAATTTTTCAATGATGTACCAAACCGATTTCTATGAAATTTATAAGGGACCAACTATAGAGTATCTTCTATCATATGAATTAAGAATTTTTAAAATCGATTCATAATTGTCTGAAATATCGTGCAACAAAGATACAAAAAAACATACAGACGAATTGAGCACCTCTACTTTTTTTGGAAGTCGATTGAAAAATACTAACTTACTACATTTATTATCAATAAACTTAGATATAATTTGTTAGTACCACATAACAGAAAGCGTTGTCTCCAAGGTACAGCCAACAAAAAAAGCCTGAACGCCGTACAACTTGAAACAAGTCTTTAACAAAACAGGGGTCACTGAATACACGGTATCAAGATAAGCATCTCAATCATCATGGGAACAACAGACTTGGGACTAAGGGGTCTCACCTAGGGGTTACTTATGTGAGTATATGTCTGGGGATTTAAAGCATTTTTTACCTGAGCTCTGAAACTTGACTAAAAGGTATGTCTAACTATATTTTTAAATAATCAGTTGTTTTTAGATACTTACTAGCTGACCCGGCAAACGTTGTTTTGCCATCTAAATAAAAAAAAAATGGATGTTGGCCGATTCTCATAGATACCGGATAAGCACAAAAAATTTCATCAAAATGGGTCAAGCCGTTTCGGAGGAGTATGGCAACGAAAACTGTGACACGAGAATTTTATATATTAGAAGATAAAATATACAATTGGGCTGTGTAGGGTTGGCAGCGAATATCAAAGTCAAAGTAAAAAAAAAAACTATTCTTTTCTATTTTATTGGAGGTTTTTTTTTGTGGGCGATAGGCTGTTACTGCATTTTTTTTTAAATCCCTAGACAATTACACCAACTACATGGCCTCAAAGTAAGCATAGCTTGTGTTATGGGATACCATGTAGCGAACAAGGGGGGAACCTAGAATATAAATGCATAAATAGATAAACACCCAGACACGGAACATTTTTTTTCTTGTTCCGTGCGGGAATCGAACCCGCAACTACTAGCGTCTGAGGCAGACAGGTTTACCCCATCGCCAATGTCGTCGTCAATAGTCTCTCCCCATCATTACAATGCATCCAAATTTGTCAAACGTGACATTAGATGGTTTTATGGTCCTGCCAGGGTAGGGGTACAGGCGTAAAGTTGTATATGTATTGGGGTGTAGTTGTTAAGATGCAAAATAATAATAAATTTCTTTATCGTGGAAACTTGGCCTACTGATTAGTTTAACAACTTAAAAGTAGATTACTAAAACACAAAATCCTCCAGTAAAGCCTCTATCCCTTAACTGACTTTGACAGTATGCCCGAGGAGAGAAGCAGCCGGCACATTCTATGTTTTTCCTTTGTTCCCAGTCCAGTCCAGCATGACAGCAGTATTTATTGAAAAAGTGTTTTTACTCGGTAGATCAATATTTAAATAAACAAGATTAGTGGCCCAATTTGTTTTTAATGACGTAGGTATTATTTCGACAACTTTTTTACGACACACTGACTTTCTGTGATTTAATTTAATTTCTGTGATAGTAACCATTCGTACATCGTGTAATTCAATTGTTTACTATTCTTTTATTTTATTTTATTAATTTATTGTTATTATGTTTAACGCTAACTTCAGATTTATTTTGGCAATTGGCTGTATTGAGACTTTGACAAAAATTAAATTTCCTTTTTTTCGTATTAGCATTCAATTTGGACATTTTTATATTTTATTGAGATATTTTTATAATAATTTGTTAATTTAGGTTTTATGAATATAAACATTTTAACACAATAATCAATTGTTAAGAAATAAAAATAATTAGGAATTGAACACGCGCCCGACAAGCGCACGCCACGCGTCTCACCCTCTTCTTACACGCGTCTGACACGCATGGTAACATTAGGTTGTAATCTTCTCCAAAAATCATCCATACATAGAGCCATACATACATACAACATTCCGCCTGTAATCTTATGGGGTAGGCAGAACACCAGAGGCTATAAAGGGTTGCCTAATAATAGTGTTGAAATATTATTCAATTTTAATAGCAGATTAAGACTGATGAGTGGGTAATACCTAATTACGAAAAAAAAAATTTTTTTTTTTAAATATTTTTCAGAAATTAAAATTTCAAAATTCTTATAAGTGATCAAAATTTATGTTTGATCTGTAGTTTATGACTACTCAGCACGCAATAAAAACGTGCCCATACAATTGTATGTAGTCATAAAATGTAGACTAACCTTAAATTTAACTCACAGAAAAAAAATTAGAAATTTTAATTAATGAAAAATATTTTTAAAAGAAATTGTTATCGAAATTCAGACCCACTCGACATTCCCAATCTGCTATTAAAATATAATTGACTATTATATCTGGAACCTGTATAACCATCTGATGTCACGTTTGACTTTAGAGGTACTATAATGATGGAGAGAGATTATTGCAGTGACGGGATGTGTTTTACTTTCGCTCCCAGTCCAGCATGGAAGTTAGCATAGAATTTAAGTCATTGTCTATACATATAATAAAATGGTAGGAAAGTCAAAACTGTACATTGAATATTTTTTTAAAAGAATACTTGGGGTATGGTCTACAATCGAAACAGAAACAAAAAATATAGTTTTTAGAATTTTTGTCTGTTTGTCTGTTTGTCTTTCCGGGATAAACTCAAAAAGTACTGCATGGATTTACTTCAAATTTGGCATGAAGATAGTTCAGAAGTCGGGTCAACATATAGGCTACATATTATCACGCTAGCAGTGTTATAATCGTAGGTGCGTTTGGTGCTGCATAGCGTTCACGCAGACGACGTCGCGGGCAGCAGCTAGTATGAAAATAAACATAAAATATTCAATTTTCATCAAAACTGTAATTCTAAGCAAAATAGATAAAATTAGTTCACTTCCCATTCGACACATGCTAAGGGCACGAAGGGGCTGTCAAATTTGAGTACCTCTCGAAGTTGTCGGTGCATTAAAATAATAAGGGTTTAACCTTAAGGGAGCTTTAGGGACGATCCTCTGACTTCCCTTCATAAATGTCGACATTCAAATATCACATTGTCAGTAAAAGAAGTAAATTTAATAAGTATTCGTAAAAAACCTTTATCATGTTAATAAAACAAGAGTACGGTGTGTTTGAACCCAAGTAACTCCAAAATTGCTGCAGGGATTTTAATACTATTTTTACCAATGGATAGAGTAATTCATGAGAATGGTTCCAAAGAATCATTTATAGTTGAATTCTTTTCAAGTGGTTTTTGTGACAGTTTATAATTAACAATCTTTGTGACGTTGCCGTAATGAAATTGTTCGATCTTCCATTCGATGGCTTTGACGTATAGAATCAGTTGGTAATAAAAATGTATACAAACTTCCGATTACAAGATGGCCGCTCATATTCATCGATTCAATGTCGATTCAGTAGTGTCAATCACTATCAACTGAACGTTCCATTTCTTTGAATCTGTCCATTTAAGATGAATATTTTTATGACATTTACTTAATTTATGTAAAGTTAATAACAACAATTACACTTTATTATTAGTTCAATTTATAATTTTAAAATAAACAATTTTATTGACATAGTTTTTATTTTCTTAACGCACAAATTAATATTTTATTAGTTGTAAATAGTTTGCGCGTAATGGAAAATGAGAACTGTCACGAAAATCATACTATAGTATGTGGAAATTGGCTGAAATATAACGATGTTTGTTGAAAAGTGGGAAAATGTGAATCAAATCAATCAAATCATTTTATTGCGTCAAATATGGTTTACATTTTGATGGTCGCCTTATATATTATATTATATTCACTCATATTTCACTGATATACAGCATGCAATAACACATTTATAGAATATAAACATGAAAATAACATTTTAGATATAGGCTTGTACAGAAATAGAAATGTCCTTAGTAAAGCTCTTTATTAGTTTCAATTATTACATTATTATGTTCTAATTCCAATAATTGGCACAGGGGAAGAACATGCAATGTCACATTTTTGTATTTTTTTGACTGGCAATGCCATTGTATAGTACAAATGTGGTAGAACAAAATGCCAAAACATACACTGCAGTAACATGCAAAGTGACGGAGTAATCTTCATTTAAAAATATTGATACAGTGCAATAATAAGCAATGTCCAAGTCGTACAGGAAAAAAACAAGCATTGTCCATGGTTGTCAGCTTGACGTTTTGAGGTTATTTTGAGTGTTTTGAATTGAGGTCTGTTTTGTTTTGCGGCGTGTATTCAATTATTGTTTAAAATGTCGTCAGACGGTGAAGGAGAGCTTAATCTGAAGCAAACTACCAGAAAACGTAAACTTTACGGTCGAATGTCGGACGTTAACAAGAAGATTCGATTACAAAGTCATGAAAGTGGTTCGAGTTGTAATTGCAAGAGATACAAGTGTTTCAAAGTTGTTACTGAGGAAGAAAGGGCTAGGATTCTGAAAGATTTCAACCTATTGCCATCTAGGGATGCACAAAACCTTTATTTATGTGGTCTAATCAGTGTTTTTGAAATTCAAAGAAGACGACCTAGAAAAGAAGAGTCTGAAGCTAAGTTACATACAGCAAACTATTCCTATAGAGTGAGAATTTTAAACGGAACCCAACAGCTTGATGTGCCAGTTTGTGCCTCAGCCTTTATTGCCATACATGGAATAACAAGGCAAAGAGTATGCACAATTAAAAAATCATTACTCACAACAGGTAAAGCCCCAACCGACATGCGAGGAAAACATAGCAACCGTCCTAAAAAACTGAGTCTAGTGCTTAAATGTAAGGTCATGGATCACATAAGGTCATTTCGTGGAAGAAAAAGCCATTATAGCTTACACGACAGCTCAAAAATTTATCTACCGGAGGAGTTGAATGTCAAGAAAATGTATGATATGTTCGAAGACAAAAATCAACTATCCTACGAAACATATCGATCTATATTTGTAAATCATATTAACATAGGATTTGGATATCCAAGAAGTGATACATGTAGTACATGTGATGAATTTTTGGCAAAGACAAAGGCTCTCAAAGTAAATTTGAAGAATGCTTCTGAGCTGGAAAAATGTGACATTGAAAAAGAAATAAAAAACTTAGAAAATGAGAATATGTTGCATAAAATGAAGGCAAATGTTTTCTACAAACGAAAAAGAGAAACTAGGATTCAGTGTCAATCATCTTCTGTAAGGGAGGCTATTGCAATGGACTTTCAAAAAAATTTAAACATGCCGAACATCACCACAAATGATGTATATGGGTGAAAAGCAGAATAGATGTACCGTAACGAAATCGTTATTAAACTGAGATTGTAACTAAACTGATGAATTGTTACGAAACTGATAATGCTAGGGTAAGATCACACGAGTAAAAAAAATATATATTATAACAAAAATCAACTTTATTAATGAACTTATATCTTATGTACTAATTGCACAAATATTGTTTAATATCAATCTTATATTTGAAAAAACTTAACCCAATAAAGATATTTTACTGAGCAACAATTATAGCAAAATTACGTAATTAACGAAAAATATAGTCATGCAAGACTTGTCCTTGGACTTTCATATCTTCACCTATGTAAAATATACCAGATCTTCATCGTGGTATAAAACATACGCTTCAGGTTTTTCCGATATTTGTAGAATTTCGATCAGTTTTACAACTGAATTTGCAGGAACTGTATCTTTATCCTCGAGGAGCGGTTTACGAAATGAAATATTTTTCTTCGGGCCGAGAGTTTTATAGAAAGATATGGTGTACAATTTCTCAAGTTTCACAGAATCTTCATGAATATCTTTGATTAAACCTATGTAATATCTCCACGACTTTCTTATATAATATCGTACAAGAACATTGTCTCCTTTACTGTATATTTCTTGTTTTGTATCAGTTATATTCTTTTGCAAATTCGATTCATGCTCTTTAAAGTCACTTTCCCCATCAATCTTTTGAAATTCTTGTTCATTTTTGCTATTTATTTCTGTTTCTTGTTCTTTCACATCAATATTCTTCACTACTATTTCTTCGGCACTATTTATCTTTTTTATTTTTTCTGTAACACCAATTTCTACTTCTATGTTACCAGTCTGCTTTGATTGACTTTCTTCTATAATATTTACCTTCATATCGATTTTATTAAACACATTAATTGTCTCATCATATTCTTTTAAATTATTTCCTCTAAAATTTTCTTTATTAGATTCTTCGTCTTCTATATCTGTCAGTGCATTTTGTAAATCAGAATCACTATGTATGCTAATTTCAGCGCTTTCAGAAGTAGTGGACGAATTTGAAGATCTTCTTTTTCTTTTGATATTTGTATTTTTTCTATTACCTCTAGAAACGCTGTTCTTGAAGAGCCTCTTTCTTTTGTTTTTATTTATAGACTTACTGGTTTCTATAGTACATTTCGAAACTTCTGTTTGTTCATCACTACTTAAACACCCATATTCATTTATATTGACCTTAGGTAAATTTGATCTGCTATCGCTCTTTTCGCTAATGTTCTTACCTTTGCGATTATGAATTTGAGTGACAGAATTGCCAGACATTAAAGGTGTATCGAGCTTTACTTCTGTAAGAGATAGTGGTAAGTTTTGAATGAATATTTTATTTTGTTCTGTTAGTTTAATATCAGACAACACAGTTACTTTCTTATTTTCATTTGTTTCGCTACATATTTTAGTTTCAGTGATCAGTCTATGATCCTTTATGTCATAACATGCACAAAAGCCCCTTATTTCTCCACAAAGACAGCTTACATCTCTGTATTTAATAACTGATTCATCTTCCGTAGTTAAGATCTGGTGAACAGACATTGTTCCTTTTAAAGGCTTAGTGGTAGTACAAGACAAAAATTCTTGGATTGTATAGATGTCAGACTCTGTTACAAAATGAAGGCATATTTTGGAAGACTTTTTTAATATTTTATAAGCTGTTTCAGCATCCGGAATATCCGTTCCGTATGCCACATGAGAGTCTAGAATACGTTTTATTGCACCTCCTATACCATCCGCGGCATTCTTGCCGTGAGAGGCTTCAAAATAATTCCAGGTACTGTGACTGAAACCAAATTCCTTTGTAAGCTTCGAAAACAGAACAAAATTAAGTTTTTGTCTGTATTGTGTGCTAGGACCATCAGAAAAAAAATGAATTTTATTGATTGTTGGAAATTTCAATTTTAATGCATTGATTACTGGAGTGAGATGGGCCCAAATACTATAAGGATTGTGTTCGTTACATGGTGACAATGTGCAAAATGAAATAGGTTCTTGATCTTTTACATATAAAACTCCAGTATGGAGAGTAATTTGGTTCCGTGATGATCCAAAATGCATTCCTTGTATTTCACTGCTATATCTACAATTGTAATTTTCAGAAAAGTCACATATTATTACTGCCTCATCGCTTCTAATTTTAGTTTTGCTTTCCTTAAATATTTTTTGCTGATGAATAATGTTAAAATAATGTCTTTTAAATTTTTTAACCTCTTCTTGATACTTTAAAACCAATTCCTTCATGCTGTTTTCTATTACTTCTTTTTTATACTTTTTTGTTTCCAAGTTCTGTAGAGTCCCATCTTGTTTCTTTTTTTGATACTGAAATTTTTTAAGCACCCATTGCCAATAAATTACTTTAGTAGTCTCAATATTATCTTTGTTAGCTTCAATTTCGTCAACTTTTTTAGAGCACTCACTGCAATCTCCATACATACAAGCTTTTGAGTTTAGATCACAGGAAAACTCTGTCAAAATTTCTTTTATATATGCAGTTTTAAGAATGCCAATTTTATGCAACTTAGAGACAATGAAAGTAAAATTTTCATGTTTGACACATGCACAAGATTCGCAGTTTGCCAATTTTGGATTTAAGACATAGAACGGACGGTGTCGAAGCAAACTCGAATAAGAGGCTTTTCCTCCTTCTTCTTTATATTTTTTATAGAGATTTTTTATTGAATCAGTCAAGTATTTTCTCTGAGCCTTGCATTTATTTTTTGTTTTTGTTTCTTTTTTTCCAGCTGTACATCTCGTAACGTCGTCTCGATTATAAAATTTATGAATTTCTTGTATTTGCGCTTCTCTCTTCTTTTCAGTAATCCTTACACTTTTTCTGATTCTTCCACTGAGTCCAATAGTTTTTTTTGTGAGCTTTGTTACTACTTTATATCTTTGGGTTATTGGGTTATTAACTATTTTCTTGAAAGTTTGTTTTTCGGTTTTTGTTGCCGATTTGTAGCTTGAATTTAAGGAATTTGACAAAACGTTTAACTCTAAAATCTTTTCTTTAAGTTTTTCCCTATCATCGTTATTGAGAGAGCCTAAACTTTTAATGAAGTTTTCAGTTTTCTTCATAGGAGTCAATTCTTCTTTTGAGAGTGATTGGGGAACATCAACCTCCTGTTTATGTTTGCATCTCTCGGTAAGTAAACAACAAGAATCATCTGGCTGTATGGTTTCCGCTTTTTTCTTCAGTCTCAATATTTGTTTCCGTAGGCTTCTATTTTTTTTAATTTGGATTTGTAGCCTATTAGATAAGTCTGATAATTCTTTTTTCAATTTTCGTGTATTTTTCCTGCATTTCTTTTGCTTCTTTTTAATTTTTATATTTTCTTCTTGTATTTCGTCTTCATTGTTATTGTAATTTTTCTGTTTTTCATAGTATTTTGCAGAATATTCCCTCCACTTTCTTCTTCTCTTTTCTTTTTCACTATCAGTAAGTTCTGAAATCTTCCTTTTATTCTGTTTTACTTTTTCCAAATGGGCTATTCTTTTTTCTTCAAATTTTTCCGGATTATTTTCTTTTAATTTTTGCCTATATTTTTTCTGCCTTTCGGCATTTGTCATCGGTGCCATGCCTAAAAAAATACAAATTTATGTATAAGAAATAGCAATAATTTGATACTGTATTTAGGTTGATTATTTTTTATTATTTAGTTTTAGTAAATTTTATGTTTTCAAGTATAAATATATAAACGTTATTATATTATAATAATAATTATTATTATTATATATAAATATATATATATATATATATATATATATATATAATAACGTGTATTTATATATACCTGAAAACATATATATTAATCCCAAAGTAAGTTCGAGACTAGTGTTATGGGATACTAACTCAACAATAATATACTTTATAACATATACATATATAGACAAACACCTAGGATATATATATATATGTATCTATTATAAAATATAGTAGAGTTAGGATCCCGTGACACAAGTTACATTTACTATCTATATATTTATTTATTTAAATCTAAGAAAAAATTACTCTTGATTTTATTTCCAGTTTTTCAGCGGCAATATTTCGTTTGATCAAGAACTCATTGTGACCGAAACCTTAGTGTAACGAAACTGAGACTTCAGTTTCGTTACGTAACAAAACGTTACGAAACACAACGAAACTGAGAAAATAAAACTGAGAAATCATAACCTCAAAATATCTCCAACCGAAATCGCTATTGATTTAACAATAATTCGTAACCCAGCGGACATCACATCTCTTACACAAGTAAAATCAACAAATAACTTATAAATTACACTTACCGGAAAGAGGAAAATCGCGTTATTAACCCTGATATATTTTTTTAACGAAAATGTATTCCATTCGTCACCAACAAACTGTCACCGAACTGCGAAGCAAATGGCGGCAGTCTTACTGTCATACATTGACATAACCTCAGAAAATGTTGCCATTTTATAAAAATACTATTTATTAGTAGAATTATTGTTAAAATTGTGCTCAACGTGTCGTTACTAACCCTGAGTTACGAAATTAACAAAAATGGAGACAGACATTAAACAAGCATATTCTTATAAACTAGGTAGTTTTTTTAAACCACATATGTTCTATTTTAAAGTTTAGATATTAAGTTGTGGTTTAAACAAAAACAAGAGTAAAATAAAGCACTATATTTTTTTTTCTCATCATGTAAAATTTCCAAGTGATAGTGAGACATTTGAAATTTGTATGAAAGTTATTTTGCACATAATTTATAAACATATATATTTTTTGTCTATTAGCATTCATCAAAGATATAAAAATACGCGAATTTAGAGAGAGAAATACACTACTAATTATTGTAAAAATAAATTTACTTACAAAAAGATTAAATAAGATATCTTGGATAAAACTCGCGAGACAACTTAAATTATAACTGTGTACATCTATTCTGCATTTCACCCATATTATAAAAGACAATTGACCTTAAATCTTTTTAACATCCATGAACTAGCTACATCCAAAGCATATTTCTTCTGCTACCCAGAAACAGTAGCAAAAAAAGGATCTGATGAAGTGTGTTCATTTCTCCATCACTATATATTTAATATCCTTGATAAAAATACTCGGGAGCTGGTGGTATTCTGCGATTCATGCGGTGGACAGAACAAGAATTACACTGTGTTTCGTTTTATGCACTATGTTGTACACAGTGCAAGACGCCTGGATGTGATCAAAATCATATTTCCCATTCGAGGACACTCATACTTAGAGTGCGACAGAAATATGGGTTGCATTAACCAGAAATCACAGTGTGAAACCCCTGATGATTGGGTCAAAGTGATTCGTGATGCTAGACAGAAGCCATGCCCCTTTCATGTGATTGAAGTTGACCAACCACTTGTCAGAAAATGGACAGACTTTTTATCACCAATTTATAAGAAATCATGTCCTTTTTTATCTCGACCCATAAGAGAAATCAGGGTTGAAAAGGATCATCCAAGATTAATTTTTCACAGAGAACATTACAATTCTTCTTGGACGTCAGCTGTTCTCACAGCACCTTATAAAAAGTCAAAGTTGCGCAATGACTCTCGTAGCCTGGGTGACTCTGAGTTTTTACTGCCAGATCAATCATACTATGAGAGCCTTCCAGTTTCAAAGGCAAAATTTATGGATATCCAGGCCCTGTCAAAGTTTTGTGGACCAAAAGCTAAGCAATACTTCTCAGAGATAAAATATAATGATGTTTAAATAATATGGAAATTGCATGTTTTTTGCCTGTATTTCATGCACATTGCATGTTTTTTGCCTGTAATTTCTGACATACTTCTGTTTTTTTCTAATAACCTAATAAGTATAAGAAAGTAAAGGGTTTTCTGTAATACACTACTTAAACAAATATATTTTCTTTATAAATAAATATATTTATCTTTTATTTCAAGTACCTTTGTACCTTTTTTTGAGGATTAAAAGACTAATTTAGCAATTACTCAGTTCATTGTCTCTGTGACATAGCATGTTTTTCCCCTGTGCCCTTCAATTGAAATTCTATTTTATTTATTAAATTTTAATTTAATGCATAATAATGTTCATTTCTAGTAATCACATCTACATCATATTCATTATTTTACCATATTTAAATACACAGTTTTACATTATTATAGATTGAACAATTAATTTATCTTTATATTTATACATTTTTCTCTGAGAAACTAAAGAAAGTGATATAACTGCAGTGGGTTTGTATTGTTGAAAAATATTTTGAAGACGCTGCATTTTCAAGAATATTTTTAACTATCTATGTAGTTAAGAATATTAAAAATCGAAGCAGTCGCCAGCAAAATATTGAGCTTCATTGAGCCCTGGTTAAATCTTACTTATATTATAAATGTGGAAGTTTAGATGTATGGATGTTTGTTCCTCAATCAAGGCAGAACGACTCAACGGATTTCGATGAAATTTGGAGTAGTAATAGTGTATAGTCTGGAATAGCTAATATGCTACTTTTTATCCCGATATTCCCACATTCGAAATTGTGCGGGTAGAACCGCGCGAAATAGCTAGTAGTAAATAAATGATATGTAAATGAAGTCGTCGTGGCGCCGTGGTTACTGTGTGTATCATCATACGATATCACAGGTTAAGCAACGTTCGGCGCGGTCGGTGCTTGGATGGGTGACCGCTGACCATTCTCACGACGATTTCCGTGCTTCGGAGGGCACGTTAAGCAGTCGGTCCCGGGTGCTGTATACTGTGTATACTTGTATACAGTAGTCGTTAGGGTTTGTCAGAAGCCACTTTGGTGCCCTGAAAATTCTGACATCCACCACCCAGCACTGGTCCAGCTTGGTGGATTATGGCCTATACCTACTCGTCACCCAGGGGAGAGACTCATGCCCTGCAGTGGGCTCATTACAAAGAGTTGTGATGTTGATGATAACGATGTTTGTTGAAAAGTGGGAAATGTGAAGACACAGCGTGTAGTTGCTATGTTATAATTGATAGCGATGTACCTGTAGTTGTTTTGTATTGTTGAAAAATACTTTCAAGAATATTTTTAACTAGGTACCTATGTAGCAAAAGATAAAAATCGAAGCAAATATGCAAATAAGCAAAATATTGAGCTTCAATGAGTCCTGGTTAAATCTTACTACCTAATATTATAAATATGAAAGTTTAGATGTATGGATGTTTGTTCCTCAATCAAGGCAGAACGACTTAACGGATTTCGATGAAATTTGGCGTAGTTATAGTGTACAGTCTGGAATAGCACATAGGTTACTTTTTATCGCGATATTCCCACGAAATAGCTAGTAATAAATAAATGATACGTAATAACAGAAAAGGTGTCTATCTTATAAAATACACAATAATTTTTTTACGTCACTGCCAAAAAAAACATATAAGTAGATGCAAAAATAGAAAAAAATAACCAAAATCCTTCACAAAATTTTAATAACTTATCGCTTCAAGTGATTTCTTTCAGATAACCCGTATTGGACCTAGCAATTAGATTTTTCCGTTGAATATTTAGTTTGAGTACATTATCCACACGACTCGTAGTTAGTTATTGTTTTCTAAATTTTTTATTAATGTCAATGTTCCATGTATTTGAAAGACAATGAGACGAAAAAAAACACACGGTATTGATCTTGTAAAATAATCCGTATTTTAACGGTGTAGCGATATAGGCAGCGTGGCCGAGTGGTCTAAGGCGCTGGTTTTAGGCACCAGTCCGAAAGGGCGTGGGTTCGAATCCCACCGCTGTCAAATTATTTTTATTTAAAATTGATCTGTTAACTATTGCAAGAGTTAGAATTTTGTATAAAGAAAAAATATTCTTGTGAGTTGAATTTTCACCCGTTATATTCATTTTAATTTTTTACTTTTTTTTTTATCGGCGACTTAACCCATGTGTAACCTCATTCTCACCTGATGGTGAGTAAAGATGAGGTCGAAGATGACATAACTCAGACTCTTCATAAGATGAAATTGAGTTTAAAGTTTAAACTTTAAACACGGAAATAATCACCGTCAAAAAAAGCTTATTTATTTCATTTAAATCTAATAAATAATCATATGGACTGCAGTCCTACATTATAGCAAAAAAGGGAAATGAGAAAATACTCATGCAGGAGCCTCTAAAAAAGAAGAGGCAAAAATAGTTTTTTTTTTATATAACAAAGAGGTTACGAATCTATAACGACCTACATTGTTTTTTATTAGATCTTTTATTTTTAATAGCTATAGGACAAAGAATTTTGAATTTAAATCCAAGTTATTTTTTTTATTCAAAGGCATATCATTCTCTTTTTTTTTTAAATCATTTGTTTCTAAGGGTTGCTCTCTGCTATATGTATGACAATAGCTTGTAGTTCCTATAATTGAGCAGCAATATTCAAATTTCGAATTTTCACGTGAAAAAATGCTTTGAAACGGAATGCCATATCAATAACGTATAGAGAGACTAATGAACGAATTCCATATACCTACGATCAATACATAATACAAACGTTTTACCTAAAATTAAAACGTAAATTAAATCACTTACCTCAATTTTAAGCCTTAATCTAGATAATAGAAATAAATTTCTATATGTAACGGACAATTTGCTATATAAAACAGACGTTAAATAAAACACTTTTTAACCGGATTTATCGCGTATATTTACATTTTAAAGGCTTTCCGCCATATTTTATATATCTGCCGGCTACCAAGTGTACAGTTAGCTACACCCCTGAAAATAAAGTTGTGGTTATAATGAAATAATGTTATAACCAGCCTATAACATGCTTTTGTACAAAAATAAGTCATGTTGCATGAAAAAGAACATCTGCCTACCACCAAGTAATACCTACCTTATAGAACATTTTTGTATAGGAGCTTTCTTAATACGTAATACTAGGTAATTAATAGGTTTTTTTATACTTAAGATCAAGATTCAAGGGAAAGATCGCGCAAGGTGACACCCACTATATTTAACAAAAACGACACATTATACTCACACACCTTACCTTAATAATATGCCGTATATATCTATGAATGTATAGAGCGACAAGGGTCTATTGGCGTGTGGCAAAAAAAATTACTAACTGCGGTCTTATAAAGTGTCACTTCATGACTTTTTCCGTCTCATATTTATTGTTGTACTTTAAATTCAAAAACAAATGTTAAAAATACACGAAAATATGTAAAATGTGGGCTTACTTATGGTGGTGGTAAAAGTGAAGAAGTTGTTTAAAGAAAGAAAAACAATATAAAGTCCCTATAAATCCATAAAAACAGTAAACAAGAAAGTTGCCTCTGCAATGTTTACATATTATTTATTAATTATAAGTATTATATAAGCTGTTTGTTTTCCATAGAATAAATAAATAAATATTTTCATAATTTGAAAGTTGTATTTTTGAAACGTAATTTTTTTTTCTTATGCTTAAATGAAACTGCGATTCCAGGAGATGAGCCACGGTTTATGAAAAGTGCATTAAACTCAGCAGATGCTTGGTGGTTGGTGGTAGGATCCCTTCAGGGTCCGCCTGGCTAGCGACCACCCTTTATATAAAGTCTGCCGCCAAATGTTACCGCTCCGGCGGTAATGTGTTCCGGCAATATTGTATAAAGAGCCAGTTCCTTCCTAAACCCGTGTGCTTTCATCTTCGACCTCATCGTCACTTACCATCAGGTGAGATTGAGGTCAAACGCGGGTTTAGTCACTTATAAAAAAAAAAAAAAGATATTTAAAGTGTATTATTTTATTCTGAAGAAAGAAGTGGTAACGATGATTAAAAATAATAGATTTTTTTTGATACGGCACTTGATATAGTAGTCAATTATATTTAATTATTGTAATTAGGTAGTCAATTATTTTAAAATATTCTGCCGGTTATATACAATATACATTTTTTATGGAATTAAAAAAACACTAGGAAACACTATTTCTGATGTTTCTCCCGGGTTCTTTGTTTTGCATCTTAGTTTAATTCAGCTAACTTTACAGATATTGTGTTTACCGCCATATCAGTATGATCAAAACATGTTCGAAATGATCAGAGTTTCCATGAAACGAAAAGTAACAGAAGTGAAACTTGAAAAGCAACCCTGTCAAATCCCAATAATGTTTGAAAATGCATTAAATGCCATAGAAGCTATTGAAAGCGCAGTCATTGTTCACATGTGAAGAAATTACATGAAGGATTTCGCAAGAAAGACAGATATTTAGAAAAGCCTTTCATCATTGAACTATTTTCAAAGATCGAAGAAAGTAGTGATGACGAAGTTAACGAAATTAAAAATTGATATTTTTATGTCGTTACCTATGTAAATCATATTTGCCAGACCCAATTACAGTAAAAGATTTAGATACTTTTATTTAATATTTATTAAAACAATATTTTTAATGTTTGATCATCAGTTTTAACTTTTCAGATCTAACTTTTTTCTTGTAATAAATTATTTCTATTTTCAAACATGTTCATGCATTTATGTTTTTCCCTGAGAATATGGTGATTTTACAGAATGGGAACCCTTATTTCACCCTTATGCTAACAACGTCAAGTGCCAAAAATGTCTTGTCGGACATGACGAAACAAATTAAATAAATTCAGTTAAATAGCTTTAATATTCAATATTAAGATTTGTACAAACTTATTTACAGAATAATTTTGATAAAACGAATATTGCTTTTTAGTTTATGTTTTCGGGCCCTCCTATTTTGGACAAAAAAGCATGTAGTTCTATAGAATGGTAGGAATGGTAGCCGTCATTGGCGGGATCTCTTTGACTCGACGTTTCGGTGTCTTTGCAGACCCCGTGGTCACGAGCGACTCAATACTTATTGATGATATGTGATTACTAAGTGCGTCACGGTGGACTATGAAAACTTATCCATATTTGTGAAAGATATGCTAAATCGCATGGACTTATATATAATGCTAAGAAAAGCGACTGTATGGTATTTCGGGCCAGAGGTAGAGTACTTGACTGTGTGCCGAATGTTACGCTTGATGGTACAATTTTAAAACAATTAAACAGTTTAAATATCTAGGACACTTACTCACTGAAGACCTGAAAGACGATGCAATTATGGAAAGAGAACGTAGGGCGCTATCAATTCGTGCCATTATGATCGCACGTAGGTTTGTTGGCTGCTCATAGGAAGTCCAACTACACTGAAAAAATGAGGAGTTAGCAAAGTACCTTTTTGGCTTTGTTAAAAGGATCTTGTTTATTTTTAATCAAGACTCGTGGAAAATCATGGAAGTAAACTTGGTAAATAATATATACGTAAACATGGCTAAATTCACTTGTTTATTAACACCATACTGCTCATTAAATACAAATAACTCAATCTACAAAATTTACAGTTTACAAAATTGTTTAAATTTTAATAAGTTCACTCAATAAGCTTTAACAGAGTAGTTCGTGTAATATTAACCGTTACCACTCACGGTTAAACTTAAATAACCAGTACTTTACTACTAACAACCACTTAGCTTTGCTAATACAAAAGAACACTCATTAGTATTTAACAGAGTATACTTATTTATTGGTAGCAGGGTGGAGTTAGCTATTTTGTTTGCTATTTAGTTAGTTATTTTTAACAGAGTACTTGTTTAAATATTCATAAGTAAATATTCCGGCTGCCGGTGGAGCCGCCCATGCGCAGATATCCCCTCCACGTTTTTGTCAGCGCTAGAGTTATGTGCGTGCCGCAAACTAACCGTCTTTCGTTCGAACGTTTAATAATTTAATTAAGTGAGTGCGACGACGCATAAAGGAGTGTGTTACCTATAAAACGTAGTTGATTGATTAGGTACCTATATGCTATTGCTTTGTGCCTGAACCTACTGTTTATTCCTAAAGACGCTGCCGGCGGGGCGGCCCCGACAGCGTCGTATTTTTTTTATAGTCAGGTGATTTAATGTAAATGGATGAAGCAGTACAAAATCTGCTGAAAGCCTGGAGTCTGGAAGAATATATAGAAGTGTTCAAAGGTAAGTTCGTTTATGTATTTAATTTTTATCTTATATATTTTATTAGACAGAGACCGTACAATCTCACACCAGTGACCAGTGAACGCGTGATCTTGAGCCAAGGTAGCGCCACCGTAGAGGGTTTCAATACCTACTATGTGAGACTAGCTTATACTGGTTTGTTGCCACTGATATGCCGTTGTGTCTTTAATTTACAGCTGACTGGTGGCTTTGCGCGGTTTGACCCCCGTAGCTCTTGATCCCGTGGGAGTTTCTTTGCAAAATATGTTACTTCTGGTTAATGTAGCCATCTAATGGTGAAAGAATCTTTGAATCGTTCTAGTGGTTTTTGAGTTTATTCATTACAAACATACAAAAATACAAATCTTTCCTCTTTATAATATTAGTAAAGACTTCAAAAAAGAGGAGAAAAGTAGTTTTTATTAATATATATTTGAACTGTACATTTTGTTCATTTGATACATTTGATGATCATTTTTCTTAAATCAGTTATTTAATTACAGAAAATGCAATTACATCTCTATCACTTCCACTACTCCAGGAATCTGACCTAAAGGAGCTATTTCCTAAAATTGGCCATCGTGTCATATTCTCAAAAAAATTAGAAATACATAAAAAGACTATGCATCCTATTACCGATGATAAGTAAGTCACTAACAATTCAAAAATTTAATCTGCTTTAATTATCTGTATACTGTTGTCTTAATTAATCCTTCAATTTACAGGCGTGTGATGTTTCAAGCTTTAACTTATCTATGTCTGACTGGCTGACATATCCGGTTGACCCTGATGCACGTCCTCAAGCTTCAAGCCCACCCGCACCCAAGACACCTATCACAATAACCATTCCATCAGAGAACAAAATTAACATTATTGTATGTATTGTAATATTTCTTCAGAGCTATAATTAGGTACTATCTATACATATATCTCTATTTATCATCATTCATACAAGATGTAAAAAGTTAATTAAAAATAAATGAAGGGTATACCTACCACTTTGAATCTACTTTGAATCCTGAAAAAAATCTACTGTTCCATATTTGTTACAAACTTTTCAAACACATTTTTCTCATATACAGGGTGTCCCGTAAGTCATGGATCAACGGATATATTGTACCAAAATAATATAACATATACAACAGTTTACAAGTTAGATGTTACAAAAAGTTGTGTCAAGTTATATAATCTGCAGCCGAACCAGGTTAGATGCCTGTATGTCGGCAGACAGTGCCTCGTATTTAATAGAAAAAATATTATAAATTAGGTAGAATGAGTAGAAATTATAATTTATTTATTTCTGTTTTTCAGGATTTACCGTTACTTTTAAATAGTACCCTTGAAGGAAGAGGATTATTACATTTAGATACACATATTCCGTTGGATAATACGGCAAGAATAAGATTGGTAAAGCTCATCGGAACCTACATTTTGAGCAATCATCCGTCAAATGCAATAAGGAGTACCATTTATGCAAATTAGGTACACGAAATTATTAGAGTATTCTCACAGGAAAAGGCATCGGTGTACTTCCATAGCAAGATTGTGGAATCTTCACGAGGTTTAATCACCAGGTTGGCAGGAAAGTTGCCTTATCAAATCCTGTGTGCCTACTGTGCCTATGCTGCTGTACTGTGCTAATGCTGACTGTGCCTACTTTATAATTTGGGTTTAGTATTGTAAACTTTGAGACTGTTCTTTTGTGATTGACAGATATATGATAATAAATAGTAAGTGAACAATAACAGTATTTTTTTAGTTTTTTTTTTCTGTTACACAACATTTAAATTATATGTGTGATACCGATTGAAAGTAAAAAGAAAAATGATTGCATCTACATAGCAAATCCAGATACCAAATAGGTTTGCCGGCTTCTTTGGTGTAGAGGTATGATCGATTGCCTTCTATGCCCGAGGTTTCAGGTTCAAGTCCTGGCGAGGGTGGATATAAGTGGTTTGGCTGTGGCTACAGAGTTAAATGACCCACATTGCAGAGAAAGTCTGCTATGGCTACAGAGTTAAATGACTCGCATTGCAGAGAAAGTCGGTTGTGGCTACCTAGCAAAACGATTGCAGATACCAAGTAGGTTGGCTGTGGCTACAGAGTTAAATGAATCGCATTGCAGAGAAAGTCTGTTGTGGCTACCTAGCAAAACAATTGCAGATACAGAGTAGGTTGGCTGTGGCTACAGAGTTAAATGACTAACATTGCAGAGAAAGTTTGTTGTGGCTACCTAGCAAAACGATTGCAGATACCAAGTCGGTTGGCTGTGGCTACAGAGTTAAATGACTCACATTGCAGAGAAAGTCTGTTGTGGCTACCTAGCAAAACGGTTACAAATACCAAGGAGGTTGGCTATAACTATCCAAGAAAGTTTGTCAATATAAACAGTAAAGTTGGCTATGTTTGCAAACATTTTGTTTGCAATAATAATCAAGCTTACTTTGCTATTTCTAAGCAAACAATTTCTAACCGATTTACTCGGTTGATTCTGATCAAGTAAGAATAGCAAACTTGACTTATTTATTTTTAGCAACAAACTTTGCAGGTTGTATATTGACAAACACGCTTTGTTTAAATCAACCGAAACTTAGTTATTTTTACATGCAAAATTTTTTCAGTGTAACTTTATTTAAGTCGTTCTGTACCTCGTTTTACACAAGTAGCTTGTGGGTGCAGTACACGAAAAGGCAGTATAATGCTCTTCGCGTTCAGTTCAACAACGCGTTCAGGGTGCTGCTGCGGCTGCCTCGCTTCTGCAGTGCGTCGGGGATGTTCGCCTCGGCGAATGGACTGCTTTTATACAACTATGCGTAAGCGGTGCACATCCCTGGTGCGGCGGGTGCGGGCCAGCCCTAGCAGCATCCTGAGGGCCTTCGCGGACAGATATGACTGTCATTACCTGAATCATTGCCATATGATTCATGTACTGTCTAATACATAACAATTATTATCTAGACTATTTACAAAGACTTATGTTATAATTATAATTGTATTGCGCTTGTTTGTAGCTTGAATTATTTAATTTTATAAATCATATTTGAGAATAATCCTAAATAATATTATTGTGACGTTGAAGTTGTAAATTTAGTTTAAATATAGTAATTAATGCTTTTTCCCAACTTTGACATTCCAAAACATTATTATTCAATTTTTTTTGTATTCTGAATGATTTAATATTGACATTTTTCATACTAACATTCAATTTGTAATTTGATTGATAATTCTTATGTTCTCATTATTACTAATATTTTTTATTGTACCTGTCCTGATAATAACCTGTATGTACCAATGATCTGTTGATTGATTGAAATAAATGATTTGAATTTGAATTATATTCCATATATTATCCTGCTATCGGGGCGGACAATGTATGAAGCAAAGGCAAAGTCCTTTCATCCAAATCCGTTGTACCGTTCCGCCGTGATTAAGTAACAAACATGCATCAATCCAAACTTTTGCATTTATAATATTAGTAAGATTAGTCTGATAACTTTATCTTAAGCTCTGCATAGTGTGAGAGCTAGATCCGTCCGAAAACAATGTCCACTTTTGTATATTTATACATCCCCTCTGAAGTTGTTTCGAGACGTTTCACGCAAGTTTTTTGGAAGGAAACGCGAAACGCCTTGCAGCAACTTCAGATGGGACTAGATGTTCAAGACATCAGTTTACGAAATGGTTTTCCATATCACAAGCTTTGCTTAGTTTGGAGACATATTTGCTTAGTTTGACGACCATTTTGGCGATGGGGTAAACCTATCTGCCTCAGACGCTAGTGGTTGCGGGTTCGATTCCCGCACTCAACAAGAAAAAAATATGTTCCGGATCTGGGCGGTTATCTATATGTGTATTTTATATTCTAGGTTCCCCCCTAGTTCGCTATATGGTATCTCATAACACAAGCTTTGCTTACTTTGAGGCCATGTATTTGGTGTGATCGTCTGAGGATTTCAAAATAATGATAAAAAATAAAAACATGAAATGAAAAAATCATGTTCAAGGCAACTTATGATTACGAATCATTTGCTGACGTTATCATTGCACAGTAACCACAAATAAAAATAATTTGACAGCGGTGGGATTCGAACCCACGCCCTTTCGGACTGGTGCCTAAAACCAGCGCCTTAGACCACTCGGCCACGCTGCCTATATTCATTTATCCCCAAATTACAGTTTGTTTTAGATACAAATATAGGTACCTACAAACAAAATGTTATTTGTATTCTAAATGAGTACCTATTATCTTATCATTAAAAAATAATAAATTACTTACTTAAACCACGGTAATATTATATACAGTACAAGGGATGGGATTTTTTCATACAAACTAAAACATCATATATTTCCCGTTCCCGTGGGAATTTCGGGAATTACTTTCATAACATGGTCACACAGTCACACATTGAAAAACCTTAACACCAAAACGTTTCACATCGGTGCACTCAAGGAATAAGATTTTTCATACAAACTAAAAAGTCCTATATTTCCCGTTCCCGTGGGAATTTCGGGAATTCCTTCCTTAGTGCACCCCTACATACCCTAAAGAATGTATGTTCTAAATTTCAGCTCTCTACTCCCAGTAGTTACGGCTGTACGTTGTCTGTCAGTCACTCAGTACCTCAGTCACTCAGTCAGTAACGGAACAGTTTTATATACTTAATATTTTTTGAAAAATTTAAAAGTGTCTTTTTGTAAAAACAAATAAAATACCTACTTTGTGAATTGAATAGGAAGGTGTTCAACAAAAATGCGTATAATGTCAAAAATCCATGTTTACGTTTGAATAACAAATCGGTCTTATAAATTAGCGACCGAAAAATACTTGCAGCTAGTCCCGACGCCATGCCATGCGCATGCCGAGATTGACCCGCGTAGGTAGGTATAACTCGCGTTTCGTACGTTTGTATGAAGTTGAAATACTGTATAGATAGTATTACCGTGCTAAACTAATATACTAATTGTATAGCTTGTGCAAAAACGCATTCAGAATTCAGACCACGAAATCAGCGACGAACGTTGGTGTCGTGCTATGATATATGTGAATACCAATTATGTCACTCGTCACTGATGCATCGACGTACCCGACGCTGATGTTTAAAAGAATGGCCCTGCTGAACAGAACACACCCACCCTGCGCCCGCGCATCAGCCGCCACGCACCTGCCACGCGTACCCGCGATTTGAGTCCTATTGATGTGTTCAATAAGGATCTATTGGTGTGTCAATAAGACTTAATTATATACACAATAAATTGCAACGCATGTTATACGCGTTTTGAAGGCGGGTGAGGCGAGCGCTGAGTGGGCGTGTGTGGTTAGAAAACGGCCTCATGGAAACTTCATAGCGAAACTACAATTGTTGATAATTCCAGTACCTCCGCGGCGCAATGGTCTTAGTCGCTGCTTCGAAAATGGTGAGCACGTTCTACTCCCGCACGGAACAAGAAAAAAATCCGATTCTGGGTGTTTATCTCTAAATGTATTTATATTCTAGGTTCGCTACATGGTATAGGCACCATATTACAAACTTTGCTAAGTTTCCAGCCATGTAGTCGGTGTGATTGTCTAGGGATTTTTACTTTTTTGTTTATTTTTTGTACTCCCAGACTCAAGCCACTTTATAAATGCTCGTTTCGAAAATTTGAACCCAGGACCTTTCAATTAAAAGTTAGGTAATTAAAAAGAAACTTAAAGTGATGCACTCTAATATATTCAAGATTATTCAAGCGATTTTGTTTTCAGTTTTTTTTTACCCTATCTTACGGTTATGTTTTCAGCGCGTATGTATGTATGTATGTCTGTCTGTTTCTTGTTCCCTGATTTCTACTGAACTGCCCCGGACGGAGTTAAACAAATGAGGTATCAAAAGATTCGTATTAACTGCGCGAGTAATAGGTATTGGATTCATGAAATTTCAAGATGGCGTCTTAAAATAAACATTTGGGGGGCATAAAATCAAATAATTTATTATTTTAACAATATAGGTATCAAATGAAAGCTAAAGGTCAGCCTATTCTTAATATATATTCTAAAATTATATCATAGGCTGAATATTATTTCTAATATTCAGCCTATTCTAATAATAAGGCCTTTACAATAAGTTTTATGACATTTAATTCTCATTACACGCAGTTTTAGTCGATTTGTGCACTATTTTTGTAAACATAACTCTGTTAGGTATAACGTAGATAATCGGAAACGGGATTTTTAATATCCGTTATAGACAACTTTAAAAAATACTGACAGTATTTTATATAACTCATAATCAAGAAGGATTATTTAGCAGGAATAGGAAACAATATTTAACGACTATTATTTATGAAACTTCACATGTCTGAGACTTTTTCACCATACACAGTCTTATTACCAAGTTGGGTTTCATCATTTCTATGGTTGGTTTCACCATGGTTTCTGGTCACATAAATATAACGGTTTTATATTCCAACACAGCACCGGTACTTGAATATGACATTGTGATAGGGATGAATTTAACTGTCTATGTGTAAAAGCATTATCATTATCTTCAATGAGCGGACGAAAAATAAAAAATAAAATAAAAAAAATAAACTATTTTTTTATATATTTGTAAGTAACTATTAAAGACTCCCAATATCTGGTTAGGTCTTAATTGTACAATGCATAGATACATACATACATACACAACGTCACGCCTGTATACCTTATGGGGTAGGCAGAACACCAGATGTTACAATACCATCTGATGTCACGTTTGACAAATTTGGAGGTATTATAAAGATGGAAAGAGACTATTGTAGTGACAGGGGGTCAGCCTATCGCCCACAAAAACGCCTTTAAAACCTCTGTCCCTTAACTGACTTTTACAGTATGCCCGGGAAGAGAAGCAGCTGGCACATTCTACGTTTTTCTTTCCCTCCCAGTCCCGCATGTACAATGCATCAAAATAAAAAGCGGAAAATAAAAAAGGACTTGATTAAAAAAACTAAAAACCCGACTGCGGAATACAGTAAGTTCAAACTAAAAAGCGCGAAACAAGCACATAAGACTATAAAAAGCTTTTAAATTGTATTTGTAATAAAAAATAGTAGCAGCAGGTGGGGACAAGCTTCAATCACTATCCACATCGATAAACAGTTTGAACTTACTATATTCCGCAGGCGGGTTTTTAGTTTTTGTAATTATTTTTTTATTTTACACATTATCATGATTAATGTACAACAAAGCTGAATATTTTTTGATCTTTTGAAAGATAGCGTTCACTTTAATCAAACAGGTCTCTGCAAGTCGAATCCGAAAATATTTTTGGAGAGGCCAAATGTCAAAGAAGGCTAAAAGGTATGGTTTTATTTTATCAAGAAATCCCGAAGGGGTCAAAGTTTATGCGAATAAATCCGGGCGAAACTGCGAGTATTAAATCTTAAAGATGTTGTTTGTGATATTATACCTCCTGGGATAGCATAGATATAGGCTTTTTTGTCTTGATATTCTCGCGGGATTCGAAATTACTCGAGTAAAAACACGCGAAGCATCTAGTAAAATATAGATTCAACCTAATCTATTGTGTAATATGTTACAAAAGATCCCATTTATTAACAGTATTAGGCTTATCTAAATATACAGGAATGTCACATTAAACAACCACAAAACAGTAGCTGTAGGTACTGTAACACGGCCCGGGCTCGAACCGAACTGTTTTATGCTCGGGTAACCACTGAGCTATCGGGTGTCGGTACCTGACGCGGGATCAGTTCTTGTGTGGGTTAAGTTTGAAGATGGCGCGGATTGCCCACATTTATTCAATGTTTAATGTTTTTTTATTGCCTGTATTAATTTTCGAGACTTGTTTTATAACCCGTTTACTAAAATATCTGTATATCGCTGAGTCCGGACACATTTTTAACCCTTATCAAACTTAGCGGTTCCCTTATCAAAAATAACACTGCATACCTACCTTATTTTGCTAACATTTAAGTTACAAAATATTCCTAAAAATGATGTTCTATGCACAACGCATACACGGACTCAACGCCAGTCCCAAACTTATAGTAGGTAAGTGGGTTAGGTATATGTAAGATATATGCTTTTTTAATCCCAAATAATGAAACCAATTACATGGCCTCAGACTAAGCAAAGCTTGTGATTTTGTATAACATGTAGCGAACTAGCGTAGAATAGAGTTTTTCCTGTTAGGCTCCAAACCTATTAAAGAAAATTAATAACATCATTAAAAAACAAAATCGTTGAATTAAGGTAAGCGCGAAGCTGTTAAGTATCTATGGGTTGCCGTTTTTATTTATAGGTACCCCTATAGAATTCACATTATAGAGTACACCAGTACAAATATTAATATTATTTTTTTATATTGTAAGGATAGGACGTTTGTCTTCCATGCCACCTGATGGAAAGTGCGCATGAAGACTATGGTGTTACACGTCCATCCATGAGAAACCTATTCACTCGACACTTAAAAGTTCCAGGACTGTAGTGGTCAGGAAAAACAGACGCAGGCAGATTGTTCCACTCCAATTATAAATAAATCATCAAAGAGAATTCTCAGGCATTTTATAATAGTAAATTCGTCAAACCAGAACAATCTTGGTTGCCTCGGTAAACACCGCGTGATATCAATAATACAGCATTATTTGTAGGTACTATATATTTTTGTCATGTTTTAGTTTGAATGATTAAGTGTCATCAATCAATATATATAAAACTGTTCCGTTACTGACTGAGTGACTGAGTGACTGACAGACAACGTACAGCCGTAACTACTGGGCGTAGAGACCTGAAATTTGGAACATACATTCTTTAGGGGATGTAGGGGTGCACTAAGGAAGTAATTCCCGAAATTCCCACGGAAACGGGAAATAAAGGACTTTTTAGTTTGTATGAAAAATCTTATTCCTTGAGTGCACCGATGTGAAACTTGGTATAAAGAATTTTCAATATGTGTCTGGTTGTGTTATAAAAGGAATTCCCGAAATTCCCACGGAAACGGGAATTATATGATGTTTTAGTTTGTATGAAAAAATGCCATTCCTTGAGTGCACGGATGTGATACTTGATATAAAGGTTCCTCAATAAGTTTCTGTTTGTATTATGGAAGGAATTCCCAAAATTCCCACGGGAAGGGGTTGGACTTTTTAGTTTGTATAAAAAATCTTATTCCTTGAGTGTACGGATGTGATACTTGGCATGAAGGTTCTTCAAAGAGTGACTGGTTGTGTTACGAAAAAAATTCCCAAAATTCTCACGGGCACGGGAAATGTATGATTTTTAGTTTGTGTGAGAAAAAACTTATTCCTTGAGTGCATGGGTGTGATACTTGGTATAAAGGTTCTTTGCAGTGGGGGTCTGGTTGTATAGTTTCTGAAATTTTCACTAGAAGGGTAGTTAAGCGCATACGAAGTTGCGGGATAAAGCTAGTATTAATATAAAAACATAAATTGTTTAAAGGAAAAATAAAACAAAAATACTGCTTCCACTAAAGTCAAATCCAAACCAGATGATTAATCTTCTTTGACTTGGACCACACACAGTAGCGTGATTTGTTGTCGCAACTTCAACCCATTGACTTAACTCGTTAAGGCTTTTTGACTTCAGTTTTTTTGATGAAAATAATCTTAGTAGACTACAAAAATTATCATTAAATTGTTGACGCGTTATAAAAAAGTTTTGCGTGGATTTTGTGGCGCCAAAGTTGAAAGCTTTTTTCCATGTCCTGTAGTCACCGTAAATGCAAAAGTTAGGGAAATTTTAAGGTGATTAAAGAAGAAACTTATATTTTTTTATTAATTACTTGGAAGTAGGATGCCGCCATGCTGTACCTACGCTTTTTAAGGTATATTGAATCGCAAATACTTGTTAAAAAGCGAGTAAAACCTCGCGATTCTTCTCGAAGGTATTTAAAGTTACTTAAAGTTTTGTTAAACATTTAATGTACTATCAACCAATACAACAAATAAAACTGCAAATCAAATCAAATCAGTTTATTGCACTTAAAGGTCATACATGTGGTACCTACCTATACAAAATAAATCAGTAGGTACAATTTAAAAATGACAATTAAGGACCCTGTTGCATGGGCGCTGCAAAAATTAGAAGAAAGGAGCACTACTTTATTTTATGATTTAAGCATTCTTTTACAGTGTAGTAACACATAGATAGCGAAAAGATTTTAGTTAATTTCGAGTTATTGATCGATATTATTGAAGTTTATTTGGATGTCTTAATTCATATTTTGATATAATTTGTTTTCTAGTTTTATGTTGTTCTGGATTTTTAAGCACTGCTCTGCACACTTCCAAGATATACAGGCAGGGTAATGGCAAAATTTTATATTTTTTTAAATATGATTTGAAACTGTCTTGATTTTTTATATTAGCTATTATTCTTGTAATCTTTTTTTGTGAAATAAATAAAGTATCAAAATCTGTGCTATTTCCCTTCAAATTATTCGATCCTTTTAAAGGTCGATGCTGTTAAAAGGTCACACTCCTTTAAATGAATAGATTTTCTTATGGAATAAATAAAAACAGATATTTCGTAGTCAAATGGGGAAGATAAGCCCTATCTGAGATATTTTTCTCCAAAGTACTTTTTTTAACACCCTGTATTCAACGATAAAAAGTCTATAAGCACTTATACACAATTTATATGAAGATTAGTCGCTACCCAGCCATATCCTGATGGGATCCTACCGACAAACAGAGGCAGAGATTAATCACATTTTACGACACACTTTTCCAGGGGCGGTGGGGCTAAGCCGACCCAAGGCGGATTGCTATTTCTAAAGATGCCCGTTTCTTCAAAAACATCTTGTGGCAAATCTTGGCTTACCACCACAAATTCAAAACGGCCAAATAAGTTTATCATCATCATCATCATCATCATCACAACTCTTTGTAATGAGCCCACTGCAGTGCATGAGTCTCTCACCTAGGTGACGAGGAGGTATAGGCCATAATCCACCAAGCTGGCCCTGTGCTGAGTGGTGGATGTCAGAATTTTCAGGCCGCCAAAATGGCTTCTGACAAATTCTAACGACTACTGTATACAAGTATACAGCACCCGGGATCGTTTGCTTAACGTGCCCTCCGAAGCACGGAAGTCGTCGTGAGAAATTAATGGTCGGCGGTCACCCATCCAAGTACCGACCGCACCGAACATTGCTTAACCTATGATATCGTATGATACACACAGTAATCACGGCGCCACGACGACATCATATCATCATATTTAATAGGTTTATCGCTTGGTAATTTAACCTATTATGTTATTACTCTGGAATATTTAAAATTTTATGTCCCAAAAATTTTTATCTTCTTAATTATTTTTCTGCATAATTTTAGCTTCAATTTTACAAATTATTGTATTTAATAAACTTTTAAACTGGAATTTTTTCGTGTTAAGTAAATGGAGATAATAATATTACCTGTAACTATCATTATTTTGCGGGTGAAAGGCTGACCCCTGTCACTGTAATAGTCTCTCTGCATCATTATAAACGTGACATCAGATGGTTTTATAGCCTCTGGTGTTCTGCCTACCCCGTAAGTGATACAGGCGTGAAGTTATGTATAAATCTATGTATATAAGGGTAGGAAAATGAAATAAAAATTGAAAAATAAACATAATTGACTCGTGGCCGATACTTTTCCAAGCACCCTACGATCCTGGCAAAAGCTCCAGGTTTTTGGAGACTTCATTATAATAAGAACAACATAACGTTACTCTTACAACGAATTTATTTGAAAAAACTCAGTTTTCTTGCCAGAAAAAATAAATATATGTTTATTTACTGTGCCGTTTAGTTACGTTTCCTTCCATTTCGGTCTCGTTTGAAGTTATAGATAACTAGTTAGCTGTTTCCCGTGGTTCTACCTGTGTTTTAATATTGGGATAAAAAGCTTATGTGCTAATCCAGACTGTACACTATACAGACCTAACCTAACCTAACCACTATGCCATCGAAATCCGTTGAGCCATTCTGCCGTGATTAAGGACCAAACATCCATCTATTCAAACTTTCATATTTACACAATAAGAGCCGATAGTTTGGAGCCAACTGGTCTTTTCTACCTAACATTGTTAAGAACTTGCTTCCATGCTGGACTGGGAGCGAAAGAAAATCATAGAATGTGCCAGCTGCTTCTCTTCCCGGGCAAACTGTAAAAGTCAGTTAAGGGACGGAGGTTTTATAGGCGTTTTTGCGGGCGATAGGCTGACTCCCTGTCACTGCAATAGTCTCTCACCATCATTATAATACCTCCAAATTTGTCAAATGTGACATCAGATGGTTTTACAGCCTTTGGTGTTCTGCCTACCCCGTAAGGGATATAGGCGTGAAGTTATGTATGTATGTATGTTAAGAACATGCCAAGATACATGTCCCGCAAATATAAAAACCGTACACAAATTAGTTCGTCACCATGAGAGCTAAACTGAAACAAACAACCATTGAGAACATGTACGATTTATAATAGGTACCGCTCTGTTTCATCATGGCTTATAGATTAAATAGATAGATTATAGATTAAAATAGACTTAATAGATTAAAACAAGAAAAATTGGAAAAAAAAACCGGCAAATAAAACTAGCTATTTGAATATTTGTAAGAAAATCTCCAGACCCTCCATGTGTACAAAACAGTAGCTCTAATTACTAGATGAAACACTATTAAATTACTAACGCAAATAAATTGTAAATATCACGTCACACGTGTGACGAGATATAAAGTGACATAGCTATTTAGGAGGTATGCTTGAAGAGACAAACATGCAATCGAAATCGTTCATCTGTTAAGAATTGTGTATACATAGTAAGAAAGGTGATTAGCATAGGTAATTTTATGCGTATATTTTTCATCCATAAGTCGGCTTGGAATGAACAAATGACGGATTTGTCGCTTTTATATTTACTAGTATTATAAAGCTGAAAAGTTCGTTTGTTTGTATGTTTATTTGTAGTTTGTATGTTTGGTTGAACGAGCTTATCGAGGAAGGCTATAGGCTATTAAACATCACGTGACTAATAGGAGTGAAGTAACAAAGGAAAATGTTGTATAAACGGGGGAAATCATTTAGTTTTGAGAGCTTCCATTGCGGAACCTCCGAAAACGGTATAAGTTAGGAAAAAACAATGTATGACGGAATTGTTCCTCTTTAAAAGTTCTAGATAAAAAACTGCAACAGCATATACCTATCTTTTAAGATTGACTAACAATTTGTATGGTTATAAATCGCGTTCGAAATTAATGTATTAATTTGCGATCGAGCTTTATCAATATAGTATAATCCATATCAAATTTAATACGTTATTAATCATAAGTATTTAATTGTGAACAAAATTGTCTTCGACATTACTTGATTTCAATGAACATCGAGAAGATGTCGTAATTTGAAAATTACTCCGCAATAAAATAAATAGGTATGTTCGGGTAAACGCGGGTGATTCGCTGGCATGGCTTGACCAGCCACTCGCGCTTTTAATTCTTCGAGATACCTACCGAACTCTTGGTGTCTATATTCTATGTGCCATATTCCCTGAACTTTTATTATTTCATTTTGAAATAAGATTATTTTGAATGAACCACCAAATTAGTTTAACGGTTCGGACATATGTTTAATTTCTGCGCAATGACAATCTTTTCCCAAAAATTAACATTCTAGTACCTAAGTACTACTTTTTTTTTTCAAGTCGGTGACTAACCTCGAGTTTGGCCTCATTCTCACCTGATGATAAGTGTCAATGAGGTCGAAGAACATTGTTTCATTGTTTGCAAACGGGCTTATGATAGCACTGGCTCTTCATTTAATGTTTTCGGGACGCATCACCGCTGCAGTGGTGTTATTTGGCGGCAAATTTCACTCAGGCGAGACAGTCAGGCTACCACCAAGCGGGATTTACTCGGATTAGTCGCTTTTTCAACACGCTTAGCCAGGGGCGATAGGGTTATTTAAGGGATAAATTAGGGGTAGTAACTAAATTGTAGTCAAAATCAATGAATGCTTGTTTTCAATATCTTACATGATAGAAACATGTAAAAGCTACGACAAACGAATGGTAGATGGGTATTAGAATAATAAGTAGTAATTTCAATGACAAGACAATGAATATTTTTACGCTTTAAAGGTAGCTAATTCTACTGTTCGTAGACTAAACGAACATACATAATGTTGGAGAAGTTTCCTATAAAAGCAAGAGATGGCACTGGGAGTCTATTAAATCGCGCAAGTATTTTTCGTTATCAATAACATATAATGTAAAATAAAACTTTATTTGTCAGTTCTAAATACAGCACATAAATCTCATCTAAATGTGTTTTAATATACGGTCGGTAACGGAATCTTAGTGAACAAGTTCACGACTTTATCGCTTATGGGGTAGGCAGAACACCAGAGGCTATAAAACCATGATAGATCATGATGGAGAAAGAATATTGCAGTGACAGGGGGTCAGCCTATCGTCCACAATAACGCCAATAAAACCTCTGTCCCAAATGACTATTACAGTATGCCCGGGAAAGGAAGCAGATTCTATGAGTTTCTGTTGCCCCCAGTCCAGCATGGAAAGTGAAACTGCGGACCACAGCTTTGTTGTAACAGTTTCTGAAGTAACTCTGTCTGTTTATCTATCAGTAACGCTTCCACAGCTTAACTACTTAATCGATTATGACGAAATTTAAAATAGTATGAGTTTGAACTTCAAGGAGGAACTGTAATGTTATTTTATCCAACTCCGAAGACCGGTATTCACGCGGACGAAGTCGCGGGCAACAGCTAGTATACAATAACACTTTATTTAACTTCGCAACTTCGGCGGTCTCATCACTAAGGAGGGATTTATACCAGGCAACTAGTTTCCGAATTTTGTAAAATTTTGTCGCTAAAGACCCGAAGTTCTATTTACCTAACTATTTTTCATGTTAATATAACCTATTATTGTAGTTATAATCTAAAAATAAAAATTGCAAGAATACAGAGATGATCTTTAATAAACTATTTCCTTTTTTTTAATAATTTATGCAGGTACACACACACAAGTATAGATAATAAAGAAATAGATTAAATAAAAATAAGTACAAAGGAAAGTAATACTGCTTAACTATCTTTTATCTGACAAAAATAGCTCACGTATCGTGATAAAAGATCTGCTTATCGTAGCGCCGACGCGAACATATTGTCGGTAACTTTATACTTTATTTTTAAAACAATCTCTTTTAATTAAGGGATCTCCCGAGTGATGGATTGATCAAAGAGATATTAAATATCAGGACGCTTTGGAAGTACTTTGCACGCAATTTTAAAATGCAAGTGTATTGAGTTACAGTGTTAATTGGTTGAGAACGTATATCTTAATTTAGGTTAAGTTTTTTAAAAGGATGTTTCAGGTATAATAATAATACCTAAGTTTTGCAATATTATTATGGAAATCGTCGTGGTGTGGTTCCTCCTGTGTATACTTATCAATAGATATCGCAGGTCAGCATCGCTTGGAGCGGTAGGTGCTATAGGATAGGTGACGGACGACCATTCATTTCTCACAGCGTCTTGGAGTATTTTATATTAGTTTATAATGTTTTTGTCAAATTGATTTAAAATCTTTAACTGCTTATTCTTCTGTGGATCATATAAGTTTAGTTATTGGAGGAATTATAACAATAAATTATTGAGGAATATCTTTTTTTTAATAATTGGTCATGATTTATGTTCTTCTGGAATATTTTGTTGAGCTAATATTAATAATGAATGTTTAAAAAGACGAAGTTATTTTATCAATAAAGGCTTAATAAATTTAATACCTTCTATAAGATTATGATGATTTTTGTTAATATCTTCAAATATATCGGCTCCTCCTTCTTTAAATTTAGTGCGAGACATTTGTTTATTAAATAGTTTATTAAGGTGATCTTGAATTTCAATATTTATAATGATATTAATTTCTTTTATGGTGAAGGTTATAGATTATATTTATTTTCTTTTACTCAACATGGAAAATTTTATTCTGGAGTTTATAGTTTTATGCAAGAACTTTTTCTTCCATGCATCGGAAGATACGTTAAGCAATCGGTCCCTGCTGCTGTATACTTGTATACAGTAGTCGTTCAGTTATGTTATGTTATGTTTTTTTTTCTAGAATACATACATACCTACATAACTTCACACCTGTATCCCTAATGGGGTAGGCAGAACACCGGATGCTATAAAACCATCTGATGTCACATTTGACAAATTTGGAGGTATTATTATGATGGACAGAGACTATTGTAGTGACAGGGGGTCAGCCTATCGCCCGCTGAAACATCAATAAAACCTCCGTCCCTTAACTGACTTTTACAGTTTGCCCGGGAAGAGAAGCAACTGGCACATTCTATGGCTATGTTTTTTTTTCGCTCCCAGTCCAGCAGAAATAAAGTATATTTGTGTCTGAAAAGAATATCAAACAGTGTTTTGGAAAAATAAACAGTATACAATTAATTTAATGATGTAACCTCATATTTTAAGAATTTCTAGCACAAATTATTAATTAAAATCTAGCATATAAGGTGTTTAGCTTTTTATGCTGAAAACAGTATTTTGTATACTTTATTTTTGTTCAACAGTATAGTGTAGAGAAAAGCAGTATAATACTGTTAAAAAGAGTATGATTGGCAACCCTAGCCCGGGTGGCTTAGAAAAGCTGTGTCAGAGAAGTCCTACCGTCCCTGGACAAGCTTGTCGTAAAAGGTGACAAATCGGAGGTGACAAAACTCCCGCTTGATACTGAGACCTATTCATATGGCTAGCGACCACCCTTAATATAAAATATGCCGCCAAATATTACCGCTCTTGCGGTGATGTGTTCAGCCAATACATATTTTATGAAGGGCCAGGTCCTTCCTGAACCCTTGTGCTGGTATCTTCACTTACCATCAGGTGAGATTGAGTTCAAACGCGGACTTAGTCAAAAAAAAACCTACACGTTTATTTATAATACATTCGATTTAAAACATACACCTACATCATCATCATCATCACAACTCCGTGTAATGAGCCCACTGCCGGTCTATGAGTCTTTCCTCTGGGTGACGAGGAGGTTTAGGCCGTAATCCACCAAGCTGGCCCGATGCTGGTTGGTGGATGTCAGATATTTCAGGGTGGCGAAATGGCTTCTGACAAACCCTAACGACTACTGTATACAAGTACACAGCACCCGGGACCGACTGCTTAACGTACCTTCCGAAGCACGGAAGACGTCGTGAGAAATGAATGGTCGGCGGTCACCCATCCTATAAATACAGGGCGCACCGAGCGCGCTTAACCTGCGATATCGTTTGATATGCATAGTAACCACGACGCCACGACTTCACCTATACACCTACAGTATGTCTATTAATACGTTAGACCCAATACCGGATATTATTAGACCACGCTTTACAAACGGCATATCCAAATCTATAGATATTCCAAGCACTGCCCACCTGACCAAACTTACCAAATCTCGAACCTAGTTGAATATTCTAGAAATCCGAATCGAAATTCAGTTCGGAATATTTTTAGCCCTCGCAGCTTATGAAACGTAGGTTCTGACGTGCAAAGTTACCCTGCAGTGCGCCTTCGTATTATAATAGAAACTGCTAATTTAGGAAAGTTTCGATATGGACCTTTGATAATTCGAAATAATATGAAATAAATTTACTAAAATGAGTGCTAATTGTGTGGAATGAACTGCCTGTATTGGTTTTTTCTGAACACGTTAGCCTGAATACTTTTAAGGAACGTGTGAATAGATTTCTCGTGGATGGATGTGTTTCACCTTAGTTTTCATGATTGCTTTTATTTAACTTATTGGGGACAAATGGCCCATATATATAATACCAAACATAGTTAAGCATAACTTAATTAAATACTTCACTCAACCCTTAAATATGATATTACGAACTATATTTGACCTACGTACATGGTCAACGTTATAGTACAATATTGAATGACAAATTTTGGTGCATAATTACTAAAATAGGTGAAAATGTTTTTTTTATTACTTTTTCAAAACAGTTGAACATAAGTAATTTTTAAATACATTCGAAATTCAACATACACCTGCAGTAAGTCTATTAATACGTTAGACCCAATACCAGATATTATTAGACCACGTTTTAAAAATAACGACATATCCAAAACTATAGATATTCCAAGCACTGCCCACCTGACCAAACTTACCAAATCTCGAACCTAGTTGAATATTCTAGAAATCCGAATCGAAATTCAGTTCGGAATATTTTTAGCCCTCGCAGCGTATGAAACGTAGGTTCTGACGTGCAAAGTTACCCTGCAGTGCGCCTTCGTATTATAATAGAAACTGCTAATTTAGGACTGTTCCGATACTGACCTTTGTATTTTATAAATCCATACGATTTTGTTAATAAGAATCAGATTCTCGGGTCGTATCCGCACAAAACCACCACTTCGGAAAGTCGATCTGTTGAGAAGAAGTGGCAAGTAAGTCAGTAGAAATCATCTTTTAAATATACACAATAACAGTTTACAGCCAGGGAATGATATCTTTTTGCATACAGAAATCTTCTAGTAGTCCTTTTCACACAGCACTTTTTATATAAATCTACTTATAACCTACCATATCCTTAAATCTATCGAAGGGTAAATCTTAAATATTTTTGGAATTTTATTATAGAAGCGTACACAGTGACCTATGAACGGGTAATTGACTTTGTGGAGTACACTATTATTGATAATCGTATTCTTCGATGCCATGTTGATAACTATATGGCATGCCATGACCGTAATATTATCCAATTAGCTATATGCGACAATCCCCTGTTGAGAAATCTCTTAATTTGTAGATAATTTGGTTTAAAATTAAAAAAGTTACTTATTTTTCGAGTTCTGAATCGGAATCGCCCTATTTTATTCCTAGACTTGCCTAGTGCTTTAGGTTACAAATCGTAGACCTAGACTAACAACAGACTAGCTATTATCAAAGGGGTGTAGAGAAAGGAGTGTATACGACTTACCTATTATGGGGAAATAGAGTCGGTCCTTATAGTGGTGTTCCGTAGAACATTTATAACTAGTAAAGTTTTGTACGTTATAAATGTTTTCGAATACAAACGCTAGGAATGAAAGTTCTGCCCACATCTAGAAGTCCAATGGTAACATGGTGTAAGTTCAATTGTTTAAAAAAAAAAACGTTACAAAAAAACCGTTTTACAAAACCTTTGTTTTACAATATCTCCGAATTCTCCGAATGTATGTTACCACTACACTGGCTGGTATAGTGGTAACATACATTGCCTTATATGCCAGACGTCCTGTGACGTTTGTGTGATGAACACAGATATTAGCCGTCAAGTCATGGATGTTTATATGCTTATTTAAGTTTATTCTAATAAAAAATATGTATTTATTCAATATGTATGTTTATATATTTCTTAAGTATATCAGTTATCTAGTTTCCATAACACAAGTTCTTTAAGAAACTTAATTTGGGCTAGATAATGTTGTGTGTCAGAAATATTTATTTATTATTTATTACCTTGTATTAGTTACTTGGGAACTCTATATGTATACATTTTATAAAGTCATCTGTTTATACTATTTCTCATACCATGTAAGAGAATTTTTCATGATCATTGTTTTAGTAATCAATGAATGCGGAGCATTTAAATAACCGACTACACGTTAAAACTTCAGCTGAAGTATAAGGTCGTCAATGTGTACATACCTACGCTCCGATTCATACATAATTTTTCAAAAAATAAAAACTATTCGAGACTGTAAGCGTTACTTAAATAAATAGTATACATTTATTTAAGTAACGCTTACAGCCAATTATGGAATTACATTTTTTTAACATAACAGTAAGCAGAATAGAAGTTCTGAATAAGAAATACATTAAAAAATTAAATTAAAAGTTAAGTAAAATATATTATTATGATAACTGTTTTTTTTTTGTAAACATGATAAATTAAGGATATTTAAGTTAAATTAAGTGAGTAACTACTCAATCGATTTCGATGAAATTTATATGGGGCTTTCTATGAAGTATCTTATATCATATGAATATTCAACATTAATTCATAATTGTCCAAAAAACACGCGAATTGAGGCCCTCCTCCTTTTGGAAGTCGGAACTATATCTCGTAACGCTAAGTACCCTACCGCCCCTGGAAAAGGACGTCGTAAAAGGCGACAAATTCGTGTGGCTTGCTGTTAGGTTCCCTTCAGGATCCGCCTAGCCAGCGACCACTCTTCATATAAAATCTGCCGCCAAATACCACCGCTTTTACAGTGATATGTTGCAATATCTTATGAAGGGCCAGGAAAGATCCTAAGCTCATTCGAACTCATATTCACTAATATTATATAGGGTCGCCTTATAATAGTCAATCATATTTTAATAGCAGACTAGGACTGATAAGTGGGTCATAATTACGAAAAAAAAAAAAAATTTTTCATAAATTAAAATTTCAAAATTCTTCTAAGTGATCAAAATTTAAGTTTGATCTGTAGTTTATGACTACACAGCAAGTAATAAAAGCGTTTCCATCTAATTGTATGTAGTCATAACATGTAGATGAATCTTAAATTTTACTCACAGAGAAGAATTTTGCAATTATAATTTATGAAAAATATTAAAAATGAAAAGAAAATCGAAATTGAGACCCACTCATCATTCCCAATCTGCTATTAAAATATAATTGACTATTATAAGCGGACCCTATATTATAGAGTTAATAATATCATATTAACTCATATTAGGTGACATTTTGGTAAAAAAGTCACCGATAAAAAATATCCAACCGCAGATCCCTAAAAAAATGTTCATACTAATAATTGCGAAATATTACTTTCGCATTTTCTGCTCATGACTAATAGTTAGCGGGGAGGCGCGGCTACCACGTACAACAATTAGTTTAAGATTGGTTTCTTTGATGACAACAGCGATTAGTACGAAATATTGTGCATTATAATAAACAAGTGTAAATAAAAGATGGATTTCTATATATTTCAAAGCTCACTATCAAAGATTAAGTATCTAAGTGTACCGAATAAGTAGTAAGGTTGCTATTATTACGAAAATTCAGATTTTAAAATAATCTAAGATCAAAAATTGAATTTAAGATTTAAAAAAAGCCAAGATCAAGGCATGCACTAGCGAAATATTGATATTATGCGAAGCGAATAAAAACAATCATACTTTAAGGCTGAAAACTGGACGGCTGCAACAGCAAGAGCGACAGCGGCGCGGGCAGCGACACGGGGAATCTGGCTGGATTTGTCGCGGTTTCATACAAACTCATACTTTTTATCGTGTCGCGGTAATCGCTACCCACGCCGCTGTCACTCTCGCTGTTGCTATCGCTGCCGTCCAGTTTGCAGCCTTATTAAGCATCGATGGACGACGTTAGGTTGCTTGTGTGTCAGTATAGGTATTATGGGCAGCGACGCGGGGAATCTGGCCGGATTTGTCGTGGTTTCATACAAACTCGATACTTTCTATCGTGTCGCGGAAATCGCTGCCCGCGCCCCTGTCGCTCTCGCTGTCGATGTCGCTGTCGCTGCTGTCCAGTTTGCAGCGTTAAGCATCGACGACGTAAGGTTGCTTAGGTATATGGATACATTTTGGTAAGTGCGCGAGTGTTTGGAGTTACAAACTGAACCCATTCACTAATTTTTACCACCGGACTACCAGATGCTTTAACTTCCATCCATATAGGGAGTGGGTGTTTTTTTTCTAAGGGTGCCTAAATTTTTACAGGGGGCTTCGTTTTTTTGAAGACCTATTCGTGAATGTAATGATATTTTGCGGCAGATTTTGTTTACAGGTTGTTTTATAGCTAGGCGGACACTTAAGAGGTTCTACCTAAGTAGGTACTATCGAACTAAGTGAATCATGACCCACTAGGAGCTCATTTTGGCCAAACCGTCTAAATGCTAGTAGGTCAAAATTCACTTGAAGATAGGTTTCCTTGGTAACGAACTTGTTATCATTACATTCGACACTGACATTTACTGAGTATATAATTCGTACAGTATCTAAAATGTCTTTAGTGCATAATACGCGTTAGACCTTGACAAGTTTGACAGTTTCAAATGAATTATAAGCAAAGTGGGTCATAGTTCAGTTTGTTTGATAGCGAAAGCGGGGGTCACTCAGAAACGCATATGCATGAGCTTTGAGGCTATTGGTAGGCTTGGTTACCGACCCTAAGCATAAAATTATTACGATTTCAAATAAATTGATTTACTAAAAACTCACAAACAAACTATGACATCATCATCAGTCATCTCATCACACATCACACACAACTCCGTGTAATGAGCCCACTGCAGGGCTATGAGTCTCTCTTCTGGGTGACGAGGAGGTTTAGGCCGTAATCCACCAAGCTGGCCCAGTGGTGGTTAGTGGATTTCCGACTGCTTTACGTACCCTCCGAAGCCCAAAAGCCGCCGTGAGAAATAAATGATCGGCGATCACTCATCCTAATACCGGCTACTAAGTAAATATGGCTTAGTCATTTATAACTCTTCTTGCGCGATTTAATCGACGTACAGCGACATCTATCGAATAAAAGCAATAAAATTTTGTAAGTAGGTATATTATAAATGTTAAAGTTTGGATATGTATGCATGTCTGGATGTTTGTTCTTCTATCACGGCAAAACGGCTAAATGGATTTGGATGAAATTTGGCATGGTAATAGTTTACAGTCTGGAATAGCAAATAGACTACTTTTTATCTCGATATTTCCGCGGGATTTGAAATGGCGCGGGTAAACCGCGCGAAACAGCTAGTACTTATATAATGAAGCTGAAAAGTTTGTATGTTTGTTTAAAAATAAGTTGATATTGATTTCAAACATAATTTCAAAAGATTCTCAATTTCACGTACAAGAGAAAAACGTCTTGATAAATAATAACGATTATTATTTGTTGTACACCAACAGCATTAGTAACATTTTAAATATTTGCACAAAGGCGGCCTTATCGCTCAAAGCGATCTCTGCCGGGCAACCCAGTAAGGACAGGACATGAATAGGGGAAATTGGGGTGGGCGGTGGTACAGATTTCATAAAATAGACTGCATACAAATAATGAATCTGTTCCTCCTTTTTACTACATCAGACAAGAACATACCTACAATCTCCTACTGAGCTATCTCTGTTCCTTATATTTCCACTATTTTACAACAAAATTTAAAAAAAGTAACTTAGAACACCAAACATGATATTGTAAATTATGTGTACATAGCATCAACAGGTGGTCTAAGTATTGTAGATAGAAACCCAGTAAGTATTCTTATATAATATACAAATTCGTTTCTAACCCATGTTTAAACCTTTATTAACTGTTCTGTGTATGTAGGTATATCAGATGACACGCAAATTTTGTAAAATTAATTAGGTACGTTTTCACGATTCAGTATATGTATAAAATAAAACACTTTATGTTCTGATCTGTTTTTTGTCAGCATAAAGTCTATTCAGATACCAATACTATGAGTTAAAATATAAAACACAAATATACAGGATAATAGCGTGTCAAAAATGTATGTAATTTAATTAAGTTTAAGAGGCAATGTCATATCCACAACTTGTGTTCACAAAATGAAAACAAAATATAGTATAATAAAAATGCAGGCGATTCCATTATCACTCACAGTGCAATATTTTTCCGTGGAGGCTGTATGCAATATATTTTTAACCCCCGCCTTATCTGATGTATTCCCTATTTGACCAAAATCAGATATCAAATACAGGGTTAGGTAATTTTAATCAGCGCATCACCTCTTGCCTCTCCACAACATAATATTAAACACATACATACATAAAACAATTAAATACTAGTCTTGGGATCCACTTCTCTCTCAAAACATACTAAAATAAAATAAAATATAAACAGGACAACTTTTATGTCCCAGCAGTTCAACTTTCGAGAGGATTGTATAAAGTTGAACTACTGGGAATTAGCAGTTAAAAGTCTCTCATATCACAAGCTTTGCTTGCCGTGTAGTGTATGTAATTATCTGCGGATTTTATTTTATTTTATTATCACTCTAGCAACTTTGAACGCAGTTTTGAAGTGAATTTGAATTAAATTTGATAAAACATTTAAACCATAGTAAAATAAGTATCTGTCTTGGGTAAACGAAGACAGTCAAAAATTCGAAAAAAGTCTGAATAGTGTTCAATTTAATTGAATGTTGCTGACTTTGCTGTCTTTTTGTTAAATGACTAATTAAAAAGACTAATTTTGCTGTTGCACTTAATTGAATTATAAAAATTTAAATTATCATTTGATGATCGTCTTAACCTACAAGTATCGTTCAGGCAATTACTACAGTATTGTTCCGGTTAGTTTTAATCTGTATTTGTTAATACTGCATACACTCATAGATTAAATTAATTGAACCATTGGGTTGTGGATAATAAGTTGGTACTACTATTTTTAATGCTTTTGTTTGTAACACTACCTATTCTCTGAAAGTCCCGAAAGGAATATCAGAATAATAATAAACTTATTTGTTATTCTTGTAGACTATAAAGAGTTAATTTTATTTATTTATTTATTTATTTACTCTTTATTGCATGCAAATTACAAAATGGATTACAAATAAGAAGAATTATATGTATCTTATTGTATAACAATTGGCGGTCTTGTCGCTATCAAGCGATTTCTTCCAGACAACCCGGGTTATAGAACTGGTGAAATACGAGTTGGGATAAGGCATGCATAATTTAACTATAAATACACTAAATAAGAATATACACAAATAATGTGTCATGGTAGACATACATACATAAATATATAAACGCTACATATATATATATATATGAAGTTATAGGTTAAATGACTTCATATGCTGACTGAACATGCAGTTTTAAATCATTAGCACATCACCTCTTGCGGGCAGATTTGTAAAAAATTGAAAATTCGTAGAACAAAGCAAGAGGTGATGCGTTAATTAAAATTAAACCTGAATAGAATATGTACAAATTATTAAATTTTTGGATGATGTCATCAAAAATGTTTCTTGAGTGAGATCATCTTTTGGTGATAAGGCCGACATTATTTACATTTAGGGATTGCAATCCGGAAAAACGGATCCGGTAATCCGGCGGATCCGGCATCATTTAATGGTTACCGGATCCGGTACCAATATACCGGATCCGAAGACCGGATCCGGTGCTAGCAGTTTGTAGGAATATAATATAGCTGTTGCATGAATAGCTACTTTAAATGCGATGTGGGTAGTGTTCATGCGTGCGAGTCGTTCGTCGGCTATATTTGCAGCTCTATTAGAAGTCGTTTAGCTGATGACACAATTAACAATATTTATTTTCTACGATCTTATTTTCAAAATCAATATTGATTTTCTTTTAATACTTATATTTTTTACAATTATGACTTAGAATAATTATTTATCGTAAGTTGATTAAACTAAAGAGTTCTAAACTCATTATTGTGATAATTTTTGCCATCAATTCGTTCGACAGATTCATCAAATCATGATGGTATCTGTCATAATCCTAAATACCTATAAGACTTCTTTGTTAGTATTCTCAAATACTTTAATAATGATTTTGATCTCATTTCAGTTAATTGTATCTATTAGATATTATAGTTACTTGATATTTAATATTGTTACTTATAAATTGATCTATCTGTGAAAGTGAAATCTAAAAAGACTGAGCTACTCGTTACGTCGTAAAATTATTACTAGTTACCTACACTACTAAATTTTAATTGTTTTCTTGTTGTCTATTTGTCTTAACATTGGTTAGGAAATAAAGTCGATTTTATATATTTATGATTTATTTTTTATAAACTACCTACATATAAGTGCAGTGACACTTGATTAACTCACTTATTTTGTACTAAAAAGCGAAAATCATCTTGATTTAATCAATCCGGTCGGATCCGGTCGGATCCGGCCGGATTGATGGGAATCCGGTCGTATCCGGCCGGACTGAAAATGACGCCGGATTGCAATCCCTATTTACATTCTATAAAGACTATTTTCAGTATTATGCCTACAGTAAAAGGACCTTTAAATATTTACTGAAAAATTAACACCATAAGAAGTGACTTTTACCATTGAGCAACTAAACCAAATTGAGTCGGTAGGAAATGCATTTTTCCGCATTTCAAAATTAACTTTAATAATACTTAGTTTAAATAGGATCCAGTCGAAAGAAAAACATAGAATGTGCCAGCTGCTTCTTTTCCCGGGCCTACTGTAATAGTCAGTTAAGGGACAGAGGTTTTATAGGCGTTTTTGTGGGCGATAGGCTGCCCCCTGTCACTACAATAGTCTCTCTCGATCTTTATAACACCTCCAAATTTGTCAAACGTGACATCAGATGGTCTTGAAACCTCTGGTGTTCTGCCTACCCCATAAGGGATACAGGCGTGACGTTATATATGTATGTATGTATTTAAATAGGATTACTCTTCATTGGTAAGTTTTATTTAAAAAAGGGTCAAAGTGGAAAGCACTTTATTTTAATCCATGAAATTATATTACCCGGCATTGAGTGAGATATTAATTCAATACTGTTTCCGAAGCCTACCGTTTAATTCAAAAATCAAATATGATGGCGAATAAAAATACCAGAGAATAAAAAGTATAGATTTTATTTTTCATTTTCGCTGAATTGGGGTTCGAATTTAATTAATTTAAAGTTCATATTCAAGATAACTTTATTAGGTAATGAAGAACGTGATTATCATCGCCCATCAAACTCTGTAATGAGCCAACTATAAGGCTATGAGTCTCTTCCCTGGTCTCTTCCCTGGGTAACGAGGAAGTTAAGGCCGTAAACCTCCAGGCAGGTCCAGAGCTGTCTGGTCTCATCATCATCGTCATCACGACTCTTTCTAAAGAGCCCACTGCAGGGCTATGCGTTTCTCCGCGTTGACTAAAAACATTAAGATACAGTACAGAAGGCAGCAGATTAAGCGTTATAAATCTGTCTAATTTCCCCAACCAATTTCAAACCCTATATCGAAGGTATAGAGTTCAGATTCAATTAAAAATTTGTGACAGGTTTGGAACGCTTCGGAACCTGCATCTGATGATGATGTCTTCTGCCCCTAGGCCGCGCCAAGTAGTCAGTTCAGCATCTCGAAGCTGTTGAGGGTGCAATGCTATCTTGATTGTTTTTTTTAGCTCATTCCCAAGGCCGGGCTTGAAACATAAAAGTCTCAAAGTTCTTCATTTACAAAACTAGCGCGTACTTACGTGCATTATCGTGCATAAAACAAAACGCTCATCTCCAATTTACCGTCTATTGAGTAAATTATGTTCTTGAAGGATCTTTTAGAAGTTGCAGTTAAAGTGTTATTGATGTTAACTACTGCTGTAGGAGTCTCAGAACTCACGACACAAAATTTCAGTGGCCAGCTTACAGTTCGGGCTTAAACTCAATAGAACTCGGAACTTTTAGTATTTTTATTGGAAAAAATAAAAATACTAAAAGCTAAAAAATACTATCAAGATAACATCAAACCCTCCGCAAACCCCTCACCAGATTCGAGATGCTGAACTGATTGCTTGACGCGGCTTATGGGCAGAATACATCAAAAATATCTTCCAAAGCAGGCCAGACCAGATGCAGGTGGTTATTAAGGCTAGAGGAGGAAACACGCCATATTAAGAAGTACAGAAAATCAACAAAACAGTTTTTGAATTTCAGTGCCTCAAACTCGAGTGTAAAATTTTGTGTAAATGTGACTTTTTGCATTATCTTCATTATTAACTTGTGATGTCCTAGAACTTATGAAAGAACTGATTTAAAACACAAAATGGACGATATCTAATAGGAATGAACGAAGACATGTAAGGTTTAATAAATAAAATTTAAGTTACCAAGAATTCTATATAGGTGGCCAAGTTTCCGTGCCGGTGAGTATATTTGCTTGGAGAATTGCATTTTATCATCATCACAACTCTTTGTAATGAGCCCACTGCAGGGTATGAATCTCTCCCCTGGGTGATGAGGAGGTTTAGGCCATAATCCACCAAGCTGGCCCAGTGCTGGTTGGTGGATGTCAGAATTTTCAGAGTGCCGATACGGCTTCTGACAAACCCTGACGACTACTGTATACAAGTATACAGCACCCGGGACCGACTGCTTAACGGGCCCTCCGAAGCACGGAAGTCGCCGTGAGAAATGAATGGTCGGCGGTCACCCATCCAAGTACCGACCGCGCCGAACGTTGTTTAACCTGTGATATCGTACGATGCACACAGTAACCACGGCGCCTTGCCACGGCGCCACGAAGACTTCAAAAAGAAAATTCCTACCATTAAAAATATTACTAAATAACTGTGAAACTGACAGTTTTTCATTTTGTTGTTTATTTATTTCCTTCTGTTGATTGTTTTCCATTGCGCTCACTCTAAAACTGAATTGAATTGACCCGTTGATTGTTGAAAATGAATAAGAAGCACCCCAAAACGCAGAAACGAACAGAATAACAAGATTATTTGAATGACTAACGGAGTTATGCCATCCTGTGATTATTGACATTTGCTAAAAATAATAATCTTATTTTCCGAAACCGCTACAGTTTCTCGGTTTATGCCCTACAATTGATACATGAAGATAACATCTTGTCCTTTATTTTACACCCTGCGTAATTATTATAGAAAGAAATCAGCCAGATTCATGATTGTAGATCATTCTTCATAGATTGGAGATAAAAAGTCTACAAAAAGTTCTTAAGGAAAATTCTGAGCTTCATAAATAGAAAGCTATAAAAAACAAATTGGTACGCATCAATCAATATTGCCTAAAGTAGGTATCAGTGATACCGAAGACAGGATATTGATTTTAGTAAAATAACATTATCATATTTCTTTCTCATTTAGACCCAATATTTTGTTCAATAATATATTTTTTTTTCAATAAGGGAAATAACAACATATTTATGGAATAAGTGCTGAGAAAGAGTTGTTGTAAATTCGTCATAATTGTAAGTTGATGTCATTTTGTAAACTCCATACATTGAAAGTAAATTTGTCATAGGTAGGGGATGCTTATTGTAAATTCGTCATACGTTTTTATTTTTTTGCCTATAATGGGCAGGGTAACCAAGATTTATATGTTTTATTAAATCTTTTTTAATCTTATTTGGTAGGTACGTTTATTCATGACATTGAGGTTTATTGTTAACATTATCTTGTACATCCCTTGGTTTCAGCATTTTTTTTAAATTACGTTGGACGTCGCAATTTGAACACTACATTTCGGTTATTTTAAGTTTTTTGGATATTTAAATTACATATTGTTTTATTTTTATACAACATATCCTTACTCTAGTGATCATGATTTATGTTGACCAGCACAGGGGTAGACCATAATTGGGTGTCCATTATTAGATTTTTGATTGACCATTTTTGGTGCATTTAAATGAATTATAAGGTTAAATTATTATGATTTTAAATTAGATGCAAAAATATTTAAAAAAGACTGTGATTTTATTTTTAACTTAGTATTGGTATTTATTATTATAATTATAATATAACGGACAATTAGTCCAATAAATCAGTGATTTTTATATGGATATACAGCTGAATTATAAATATTGCTGTGATTAAGTAAAATTAATAAATATCTTATGCTATAATTTATTTGTTATTTGATTTTTCTGCTCTCTATACAGAAAAAATCATCGTGACGAATTTGCATTAAAAAACCAACACTGTGACGAACTAACACATACTTTTTTTTTTTTGACAAATTTACATTACGACGAATTTACAACAGCCCTCAAAAACAACTTGAGAAAGTAATATCAAAGCAGAATGAAATTAGAGAACTTTTTAAAAGTAACTTTTAAAATTTAAGAAAAATAAAGATGAGATGTCTTTGTGGAGAAGCTGATAGAATATCGATAATCTGAGTAAGACAACAAAGTGGATTGATAAAAATCATAATTCTTGGTTTTATTTCCTTTATCAATCAATATATATAAAACTGTTCCGTTACTGACTGAGTTACTGAGTGACTGAGTGACTGACAGACAACGTACAGCCGTAACTACTGGGCGTAGAGAGCTGACATTTGGAACATACATTCTTTAAGGGATGTAGGGGTGCACTATGGAAGGAATTCCCAAAATTCCGACGGGAACCGGAATTATTGGACATTTTAGTTTGTATGAAAAATCTTATTCCTGGAGTGCACGGATGTGATACTTGGTATAAAGGTTCCTTAATAAGTGTCTGTTTGTATTATGGAAGAAATTTCCGAAATTCCCACGGGAACGGAAAATATAGGACTTTTGAGTTTATGCGTGTACGAAGTCGCGGGCAAACGCTCGTCTAGTATATATAAAACAAGTATTTTAAGAAACTTAATGCTGCTGCGTTAATCTTAGAAATATTTATTATAGAAATGTGTGATATGTCTGTGAGTTTCTGGTATCAATAAAATTTCCATTTATTATTACTAAAGCCCCGGCTCGACTGTTCAAAACAAGGTTTCAAGCACAATGCACTAAGGAAGGAATTCCCGAAATTCCCATGGGAACGGGAATTATTGGACTTTTTAGTTTGTATGAAAAATCGTATTCCTTGAGTGCACGGATATGATACTTGGCATAAAAGTTTTTCAAAAAGAGACTGGTTGTTTTATGAAAGGAATTCCTGAAATTCCCACGGGAACGGGAAATATATGATGTTTTAGTTTGTATGATAAAATCTTATTCTTTGAGTGCACGGATGTGATACTTGGTATAAAGGTTCCTCAATAAGTGTCTGTTTGTATAATGGAAAGAATTACCGGAATTCCCACGGGAACGGAAAATAGGACTTTTGAGTTTATGCGTGTACGAAGTCGCGGGCAAACGCTCGTGTTAAATATAGTGTCTAAAAAATCGATTGTATTAATGACTTTAAATGCGTAGTTTGACTAGAAAATGAATGACTATGAGGTAGACTTAATATTATTATTGTCTTAAGGTTTGCTAAAACCGGATCTAGTTTTCGGTTTTGGTCCCAAAAAAAACGATGTTCAAAACCGGTTTTGATGACCTTCCGGTTTTGCATGCCCTACCAGGGACTCTACAGCTATTCCCGACCGATCCTAAGCTATTTATTGTCAGTTTACTTAAACGACAATAACAAGTATTTAAACTACTTGACACAATGAGGTTATCCCATTATCCTATCGTTTACCCACGTTATTTATTCCTCCATACCATTTAAGCCATATAGGAAATAGTTCAAGGGTCATAAGCCCTTATTCCGTTTTGGTTTTACGCATCGATCCATTTCCATGTTCGTTCTACGCCTGTCATGTGATAGCCGAAGTGTGAAACCCCTTATTCATTCTAAAGATATAAAGATTACGTACCTTTAAACAATTTATTCTGAAACGGCGGTCGGCATCGCTTTATACAAGACTGTTTGTGATAAATGGATAGATAATTGGCCTTATTTTCACACACTATTTTCACTATTTCTATCTGTACATATACATATTATCATCTATAGACGACCGGCTGGTGTAGCGGTAACATACATTGCCTTCTTTGCCTGAGGTCCTGGATTCGAATCCCGGCGGCGGCGGATATTTGTGTGATAAACACAGATATTAGTCGTCAAGTTATGGATGTTTATATGTTTATTTAAGTTTATTCTTATAAAAAATATGTATTTATTCAATATGTATGTTTATATATTTCTCAAGTATATCAGTTATCTAGCATCCATAACACAAGTTCTTTAATTTGGGCTAGATAATGTTGTGTGAGTGTCAGAAATATTTATTTATTTATACATTGAGCACAATGCTCGTGTAATATAAAATACAGCGGAAAAATTTTCTTAATACATTTAAATCATAGGTACTCAAGACACCCATATCTATGAAAAACTATGATGCCATACATAAACTTCATATGGGATTGAATTTAGTCTTAAAACATTTTACAATAGTCGTCATTGCTAACGATAAAATGCGTATTTATATTAGGTAGAAAAATACACTAGGAAAATATATTTACCTATATATTTTCAACCGTCTACGCGTCTTCCAAAAAAGGAGGAGTTTCTCAATTCGTCTGTATGTCTTTTGTTGTTTTTTTTTGTGTCTTTGTTACAGAATATTTCGGACAGTTATGAATTGATTTTGAAAATTGTTGTTTCATATGTTCTTCATTGAAAATTTCAAACTTTTGAAAAAATATGTATGATTTCCGAGAATGTTTACGTTGATGACATTCTCAACTCAGCCAAAGCTTGACATGAAGTCTGTTTTTTGAATGCTCTGCATTCGTTGATTATTATTTATTGTACACATTATTTTGACATGGTAACAATATAAAGTAGGTACATAACATGATACAGGTTACGGAGCACAAATGGCAGCCGTATCATCAAATTTGATACGTAAATTTTTTTTTCTTCTTCCGTGCGGGGATCGAACCCGCATCCACTGGCGTCTGAGGCAGATAGGTTTACCCCAACGCAACGCCAAAGTTGTCGTCATTTTAGTATTTGTCTTAAACATAGCTTCCCCTTAATCATGGACGTGTACAAATAATGAAATTATTACTCAAATGACAACTGCTACAACCTGGCATGTCTTGCCAGTATCGCAGTGATGTCATTGGAAGTCATGTTCTTAACTTGACCCCTGCTGATTATTCCTACCTGAATTGAAACATAACGTTTAATTGACATATCGGAAACTAGCTTTCTTGGTATAGAAATCTACTAGTACATAGGGTGCTTTTTTATAAAAATCAAAATATTTTAGGAGAAGATTAAGAATGATGGGTGGATTCAATTTATGAAGACAAACATTTTTTTTGTTAGGTAATATATTTTTTAATTCTCATAAGTTAAGAACATTTTTGTTTGATCTGTTATGTACGACTAAATAACAAGAAATAAAAACGTTTTTCCAAAAGAAAGACGTTAAGCATCGATTTTTCAATAATCAGAAAAAAAATTACACTTAAATAATTCTAAAATATCAATTAAAAAAAAAATATGTTCAATTTTTTATGTCATAAATTTAATCCACACATCATTCATAACCTTTTCCTAAAATTTTTATATTTTCACAAAAATTACCCTGTATTTATATTAATACAATGAAGCTGAAAAGTTACTTTGCTTACGTGCTAATCATAGTCTGAAATAAATAATAATAATATTATATAAAGTAAATAAATTACCGAAGCTCACACAACATCTATATAGCCCCAAAAAAGCTTTTTTATACAGGGTGACTGGTGACAAATTTTAGATACTGAAGGAGAGCACTCTGAACTCGATACTGATCATAACTATGTAATAAAAGTAGGTATTTCATTTTTCACCAGAAATCCCTATGAATAAATAAACAGACCTTACTACACTAGCTGCCTCAGTCAACACGCACATAGCAGTATTCCCGACACACGCACACCACCACCCGCTAAGTATCTATTGCATTTCGCTTATAGGTATAACCATGCGTTGCGTAATGAATTCTTTAACTTTTGGTTAAGCTTTCTCAGTCAATAATGAATACTTATTTTTTATTTAATGGTCTCAAACTATCACGTCCTGGAATTTCGCAAATGACCCACCAGTCACCCTGTATAAGCTTGTATTTTGGAGACCACACAACGGTAATAAGGGGAATCCTAGTAGGTATACCTACACGAAAACCCGAGCCTATTTAGAAAAGTCTTAACTCCAGACCCAGTAAAAGGAAAAAGGAACTCATACCCAGGATGGAGTAGAAAACTGTTTCGTCAAGTATTTAGTTATTTGCTACCGCCATCTGGCGAAAAACTATACCTAAAGATTTGTTTCAGCGCGCTTATCTTTGACACAAGACAAACAGCCGGTTTAGATGTGTTTGGATGTTTTTGCAGCATAACTCAAGATTATATAGGTATTCATTTAATGTTTTTATTTTGTAAATGTTATTGTTTTTGAGGTTTGATGTTAGTTTATTAAGTTAGATGATAAGTTTTATTTTCGTTCCTCATAATATCAGCGGAAGGGCGTATGTTCTTTATAGCATACACTTTGCCAAATGCTGAGAGATAAACCATTTCTTTAACATCTCTTCTAATTTGTCCTTTTTTCTACTAAATATATTTTTCTCTTTCTTAAATGCTAATGATGATGTTATAAAATAAATTATTTTTCTTTCTTTCTCTTTTTTTATCCTCCAAGGATAAAAATGACCGCGGTAAAACCGCGCAATGCAACTAGTATTCCATGAAGCAGCCGGCCATCCACCAACCATCACTGGGCCAGCATGGTGATTTACGGCCTCAACCTCCTCGTCACCCAGTGGAGAGACTCATAGCCCTGCAGTGGGCTCGTTGTAAAGAGTTGTAATGACTCAATCCATAGGAAATATACTCCAGCCAAGTCTGTCTTTATAAGTATTTGAACTAAATAACCTCATAGCTTTTGTGTGAATTATGTTATTAAAGCTAGTTATGTTAATTCAAATACGACAAAATTAAGGTTTCTATTAATATATATGTTATTAAGTTTTAAATTTAAGAAAAGTCGCGTATTTGTTATCGTTTAGGTATCGTATTTGTATTTATAATTCGCTTCATATCGGTGAGGACCTATAATTAGCCCACTATTACTACTGTATTTTTATTATTGTTATAATGACTGTTGTTCTTCCTAAAAATAAATAAATAAACTTTAACAAACATACAACTTCCATGAATTGACCTTTAACATCTATGATATATCTATAAATAACCAAAATTTGTAATGCTGGACTGGGAGTGAAAGAAAAACATAGAATGTGCCAGCTGCTTCAATTCCCGGGCATACTGTAAAAGTCGGTTAAGGGACAGAGGTTTTATTGGCATTTTTGTGGGCAATAGGCTGACCCCCTGTTACTGCAATAGCCTCTCGCAATCATTATAATACCTCATTAGTAAAACGTGACATCAGTTGGTCTTATAACCTCTGATGTTCTGCCTACCCCATAAGGGATACAGGCGTGAAGTTATGTATGTATGTATGTATTGTAAAATTATTAATCGTCATCATCTTCATCAACTTGGTGATGCCCACAGCTGGACAAAGGCCTCGCCCAAGGTTTTCCACATCGTCGCTCGGTTCCGCGCCCAGTTTTTTTTTTTAAATAAAATGCCTAGACAATCACACCAACTACATGGCCCCAAATGTCTTATGTTATGGGATACTATGTAGCAAACTAGGGGGGAACCTAGAATATAAATAGATAAACACCCAGACACGGAACATTTTTTTCCAGTTCCGTGCGGGAATCGAACCCGCAACCACTGGCGTCTGAAGCAGACAGGTTTACCACATATCGCCAAAGTGGTTCAATATAACAAAAACATAATTATTATTGATATTCGATTTTACTGATCTGAAAATACTATGAAAATACATACATACATAACTTCACGCCTGTGTCCCTTATGGGGTAGGCAGAACACCAGAAGATATAAGACCATCTGATGTCACGTTTGACTTTGGAGGTATTATTATGATGGATAGAGAAGTGACAAGGGGTCAGCCTATCGCCCATAAAAACGCTAATAAAACCTCTGTCCCTTAACTGGCTTTTACAGTATGCCCGGGAAGAGAAGCAGCTGGCACTTTCTATGTTTTTCTTTCGCTCCTAGTCCAGCATGGAAGCAATGAAAATAGTCGTATCGAATTGCACCTACACCTTATCATCATAAAGTAAACTCTTCCAGGCCACCTTTTTATTTCGACTTCGCCTAATAATCCCTAAAACGATATCCGAGCGAAAGCTGAACCAAATTGGATTAAATTCAAATTTCGCGTAATTACGTTCTAGAGGCGGCTAATTAGGCAAAAGTGCATCAAGATGGAAGGCGGGAAGGTCTAATTTTAGTTAACCTAGACCAGGCTGAGGTTGTTAGACGCCTCGGTTTTTGAAAGAGGGACTTTCGTATTTATACGAGTAGGAACACACATACGCAATGAAGAAACTGATAAACATTTTATACATTTATTAAAACAATTTTTACTGACAAAGTGCTACTACACGGTGAATGAATATTTAAATGATAAATTTAAATAAGAAAATATTAATCATTAATATTTTCACTGACGAATCCTCTCTTGCATTGCAGTACCTATACTAGGTCCATAATTTTACGTATTATCTTAAAACCACAACAGTGTATATCTACCACCTGTAGAATTTGGAAAGCAATAAAGAATTGATTGATTGAACTAGTTATCTACGGTAATTATAAAAGTAATGTTTGTGAGGATTGATCGATGAATAGATGTATGTAAGTCACATGTTTTCACCAAGCACACAAAAATATATGGGTGCTAATTAAACAAACTTCTTTTAAATAGCATTATTCCCCTCTAAAAATCTTAGTTGCCTTCTAAATTACTATGTCAGCCACAATCCGTGCCACAAACCACGTCGGGGTTATTTAAAAAAGCTCTATGGTTTATGGCGCTTCGCCGACCGCTGCCGCGGCACCGCTCGCTTCGCTCGCTCGGCTCGCGCACGTATATTACTATATGCAACCTAACTGCTCCTCCTCGCTGCGCTCGTCGTCGCACCTAACCGTACCGACTACGTCTTCCGGAACGGGAGCCCTTCTTGTCGCATAATATTTTTCATCGCAATGTTAATGAATATATTACTTAGTATAAATTATTATAGCATAATTATGGCATAAATTGCTTCAAGACACATTTTTCGCTATTAGAAGTTATTCGTGGCTAAGTTATGAAAATAGAAGCTTGATCACGTAGCCAAAAAAATTATTCTGTAGCTGGACTTATTATTTCTCAAAATATATTCCGTTTTATTAAAGTTGAATTCTTTTCAAATGATTTTCGTGACAGGTAAAAATCGTCAATCATAGTAAAGTTGCCCTAATGAAATTGTTCGATTTTAAAATCGATTGTTTCAAAATACCGGTTCAGTAAAACAAAGAAATGTGATAAAAGATTATAGAATTTAGTCTTTTTCTTATAAAACGGTTACCAATAATTGTAATAAACTATAGAATACAGACCATTATTGGTATCAAATCATTAATTTCATTCGTCACTGTTTGTCGGATGGACGTGTATCACCTTAGTCTTCATATTATCCACTTAACATCAGGTATCATGGAAGACAAATGTCCCATGCATCTATACTTACTAATATATAAAGCTGAAGAGTTTGTTTTTTTTGTTTGTTTGTTTGAACGCGCTAATCTCAGAAACAACAAGTGGGATTTGAAAAATTCTTTTTGCATTTGATAGCCCAACTCTTGAGGAATGTTATATGCTTTATCCCGAAATTCCCACGGGATCAAAAGTTACGAGGGTAAAACCGCGCGCGGTGGCTAATATATTATAAAAAAACTCGTTCACAGGTGAAAAATTAAAAACAGAATAATTTTAACCTATCTTTGTATCACCGGTGATAAAATGATGATAATGATGTGTTCTTTAAAAATTTTTTGAAGATCCAGTTTCTGCCATATCCTTGTGCTGTCACTGTCATCTTTGACCTCATCTTCACTTACCATTAATTGAGATTGAGGTCAAACACGGGCTTTGTATCTAATAAATAAATTGAAACCTCTGTATTCGGGTTGCTGTAGCATTGACATCTTTCATCTTTAATTCAATAACCGCCTACCTACTAAATATGTGAACCGTTTGCTTGTTCGTTTCATAATCTGTGAAAAACTTGCTGGATCTGAAATTAATATGTTGGATCTGTAATAAATTAAATTCTAGAGTAAAGTTTTCTTTATCTAAACAATCGCACGGGATTAAGAGCTACGCGAAACAAACCTGCGCGAGAAAAAGACGCAATTCCTAAAAATCTGTTGCCATGCGAATAAGACTCTCAGGTCAATATTAATAAAAGCTCAGTTCAGCTGAGCGAAACAAAAACATAGAATGTGCCAGCTGCTTCCCGGGCATACTGTAATAGTCAGTTAAGGGACAGAGGTTTTATCAGCGTTTTTGCGGGCGATAAGCTGACCCTTTGTCACTGCAATAGTCTCTCTCCATCATAATAATACCACTAAATCTGTCAAACGGGACATCAAACGGTTTTATAGCCTCTGGTGTGGTGAGGTGTGTTCTGCCTACCCTACAAGGGATGCAGGCGTGAAGTTATGTATGTACAGTCCGTCTTTAAAGAGTAGAAATTAATGTTTGTGTGGAACTAAATATATTCTGTGGCTGGTAACACTTCATTAAAAGCCATGATTAAAAGTCAATCTTGTCACTTGCAAGTCATTGTAATGTAAACATTGATTGATTTCATTTGAATTCTTGCTTAAATTCTAGTTTTTATCCAGTAACTTAATACAAAGATTTCAAAAATGAAAAAAGCAATCCGCAGTGGCACTCGTGAAGTGATATACAAAGTTTTAATATGATGTTTAGCCGAATTCCAAGCCGGCAGATTGCTCACGCAGATGGAAGACGTTTATAATTGAACAGCGGATCTGACTAGTAAGTTATGAATCGATGTGGTAATTTTATGTCACGTAGCACTCCTTTAAATATTAACGTCTTATCCAAGAGTGATCATATCATGAAATATTTACTTTGATATTTACAGTTGAGGTTGTCAAAATAGAACACATATTTATAGTGCGTGTGACTGGTTTTGATACTTAATCTTGCAATTATTATTTTCAGGTAAATCCGAGTATTACAGTGCAACATAGTTTCAGAAGGATCCAAAACTAAAGGAAAATTCAGTACTCCTGCAAAAAACAAAAAGGAACGACCAAGAAAAGAATTAGACGATTTTGACCATGTCACAAAAATTAAAATGGATAACATTGAAAGAGACCCCAGGCTGTATCAAAATATAGGAAAAATAATTATAAGAGTCGGTGAGGATAGCAGCAGCAGCAGTGAGTCTGAATCAGAATTAGAAGATTCCTGTCTGTCTAGTACCTACTTCTCGGCAAGATTCTCCTGTGGCAATAGATGACAATATGTTAACATACATGCATACATAACATCACGCCTGTCTCCCTTTGTTGTAGGCAGAGACTAAGGAGCGCCAACTGCTCCGATCCAGACATACCTCTTTCGCTTCCTCCACGTTCAATAATCGTTTCATACATGTTCGCCGGTTTGATGTCTAATATTTAGATTTTGATACTAATTTTAAAAATAAATATTTTATTATTAACACTTATCTCTTGTTTCATTATTTTACTAGCTGTGCCCACTAGTTTCACAAGCGTAGTTCCCGTTTATGCGTGAATACAGAGAGGAAATTAACGTAGCCTATAAATTGTCTCAGGTTATAATCTATTCCTGTGTCAAGTTTAATCCAAATCCGTTTCAAAGTTTTTGCGTGAAAGGGTAATAAACATTACGTCCGTCCATCCTCACAATCTTCCGTATTTATTATTAATTAATAAATACGGAATAAATACGTATATTTAATTTATATGTATATGTCACCGGAAAAAACTAAATTCCGTAAATTTATAAATTTACTATCAAAAGAGACAAGTTTTTGTGGTCTCAGAGCACTAACTGACCTACTAGTACTATACATATAAAAATAATAAAAATATAGTTCTAATAGTATATTATGTAACAAGTGAGCGAAGTTGCTAATTACAGTCGAGGCTGTGATAATGAGCCGAGACTGTAATTAGCAACGCTCACGAGTTACATACGACGTTTTTCAACACACTTGTGAGTAAAAGACAGACATACGTGATCATAAAATAACAAACACACTTGATAACAAAGCTGTGAATTGTGATTGAAAAATGGCGCCGAACCTCGCGCATGCGCGTAGGTTTTTTTTTCCGTCCAATGTGTCAATGTCTGTATAGCATATACAGCCTATTTTAAGTGAAAATGTTTAATTTGGAGTGGTAAATGCAAATATTTTAATATTTTATGACAAATGATTGTAAATTGTGAATAATTTGTTTAATATACAAATTTATTTTACTAATATAAGGCGCAAACATTTAAAAATGTATATGGATTTGAAGTGGTATAAAACCTCTTTGTTGTTTCTGAAAATATTTAGTGTATAACCCGGACCAATAAAATATGCTCTGTTTTCTCGCATGTTATTTGCACAAAGGTACAATTCAACTTTGTAGGATTCATTATATTATGCACTAGTGACTTGTACTGCGTGACTTATAGCCCAGTTTATAGTTCTAAACTCAATAGAATAACGATCACTTTACGAGCAAGTGTGTTGAAAATCTTATTTATTAGGAATTTATTTCACCCCTGATAAAAAGATACGAAAATAAAAAAAAATGTGGGAAAAATATTCATTTAATCAGATTTCGCCGTTTTTAGATGACAATTTCAAGCCAAATGTGACAATGACATAACTTAGATTATTATTTCAAATAAGATTATTGAAAAAAATGTTTTTAAATAATGGTTTGACGAAAATAATCAATTAATACGACAACTAGTTTTTATTTGTTCATAAATACTTACTATGTGTTTATAAACAACCTACTTTGACATTGAACACCAAAATCTGATGATTGAAACCTTGTCACTGTAAAATGCTACGGTGAATTTGAAATTGTCAAACGTCATCAAATGGACTGTCAAACGTTAAGTTCAGTATTGCTGATAATCAACTTATTAGATTGAACATAAAAAATAAAACTGTTGTGATATAAAATTTTTGGTTAAGCCTGCCCAAAGATAAAAGTCTTAACATTGATTTGGTGCACAAACCATGTTGGTTAGAATCTCAGTTCCAGAATGTAGGCAAAAAAAACCGTCTCTTTTATAAACATCCATAGGATTCTAAACGGGAGACAGATTGTATTATTTTACGCCCATATTTTCAGAAATTGATAAACTTACCGAACTCACGCGTAAAATAATAAGTAAGCTCTGATTGGTTGCATAGGTCACGTGTTCAAATTTCAAAAAACAAATGCACCAAAAGACCTTGTCGGAACGGTTCGGTGTGACGACGAGCGCAGCGAGGAGGGGCAGTTAGGTTGCAAATAAGCTACACGTAAACCATTAGTGTTGACAAGCTAAATTTTGTGAATGGTTATCTTCTTGACCAATCAATTTAAAAACAGCGAAAAATTAAAAGCTCTGCTGTGATTGGTCGAACCGCTTAGAATCGTACGAATAGATATCCGTAAATTCCCTAGCAAATTTATAAACTTACGGTTCTTGTTATTCTCCGGTAAAATTTATATTTATAAGTAGGATTTAACCACAAGTTGTGATGTAAAGTGGTTATGTGTAGATATTAAGACATTAATGCCAATAATGCAATTGATAATTATTAAGTATCAAAACCAATTATCATATAGTATGGGGATACCAGTTAAACAACAGTGGCGCCCTTATTTTTTATCTACTCGTTTTAGACCAGGGACTGCATACCGGTATGAATTTCTGTACATTTTTTCTCTGTATGACGTCATACCGCTAAATTGGAAACATCTACAGAAATTAATCCGGTACACATTATTTGGGTATTGATATAATTAAGTAACATTTTAATAACTTGTACAGGTGTTGTGTTTGATGAAGCTATATATTAATAAGGGTACTGAAATTTTACTATTACTATTTAAAATAATTATACCGATATGCAGTCCCTGTTTTAGATGGACTATATGCATGTAATAAAAGCTGTATGATGATCTATATGTTAAAATAATTGCCTTAAAACGCTAAACAACATGTTTTATAGAAATAATATTCTATTCTCGTGTAGCCCTAAGTCCTAATCAGACTGCTTCTGCCAGCAATCTCTGCCAATAAAAAAAAAACACATTACAGCAAAAAGTTTACACTTGCTGACAATCTTCTTTCCCACGTGCCAAATCTGAAAGTTCACCTACCGTTTACCCAACTCAAACACAAAACAGAAATAAACAAAAATGGAAAATGTATAGATAATAGCTGAGATAACACTGCCCATCACCCACATCTCAACTGCAATAGTTATGAATAAGAAATACCGATATGGAAAAATCTTTGCGATGCCAAATTGTAGTTTATACCAAGGTTCAGACAACCTGAGAACATCACCATAATATCATCATTATAGTAGAAAGAAAGAGACCTTAACAGTTCACCATGTTTCGCGACGATGACGGTGTGTATACTTCAATAAACTTTATTTAAAGTGATAGTTTTAAAGCCCCGACTAGATTGTTCAAAACAAGGTTTCAAACCAAGGTATCTTTGCTAGTTTACAACAGTGTTTGCGACCAAATTTCGCTTGGGGCGTGGTGAAGCGCGACCTTGGTTGGCGTCCTTGGTTGGAAGCTTGTTTGAAACGCTGCTTACAACAGTGTGGATGACACTCGGCGTTGTGTTGGTTGTAAACAAAAGTCACCTTGTTTTGAACAGTCGAGCCGGGGCTTTAGTAATAATAAATGGAAATTTTATTGATACCAGAAACTCACAGACATATCTGAAATACCGCAAATGGTTGCTTCGATACAGGCTATGGCCTAGTGAAGCAACCACTAGATATTAAGTATTTCTTGTAAATTGTGTTCCTGGTTAATAAATATTTTTTAATTTTTTAATTTTCATTTTCATATCACACATATCAGACTTCATACTACTATATCAATATTTCTATAATAAATATTTCTAAGATTCACGCAGCATTAGGTTTCTTAAAATACTTGTATTACATAAAATAAATAAATAAATAAATATTTCTGACACTCACACAACATTATCTAGCCCAAATTAAGTTTCTTAAAGAACTTGTGTTATGGATACTAGATAGCTGATATACTTAAGAAATATATAAACATACATATTGAATAAATACATATTCTTTATTAGAATAATCTTAAATAAACATATAAACATCCATGACTTGACGGCTAATATCTGTGTTCGTAACACCGATATCCACCGCCGCCGCCGGGATTCGAACTCAGGACCTCTGGCATAGAAGGCAATGTATATTACCACTACACCAGCCGGTCGTCATATATACTAGGCGAGCGTTTGCCCGCGACTTCGTACACGCATAAACTCAAAAGTCCTATATTTTCCGTTCCCGTGGGAATTTCGGAAATTTCTTCCATAATACAAACAGACACTTATTAAGGAACCGTTATACCAAGTATCACATCCGTGCACTCCAGGAATAAGATTTTTCATACAAACTAAAATGTGAAATAATTCCCGTTCCCATGGGAATTTTGGGAATTCCTTCCTTAGTGCACCCCTACATCCCCTAAAGAATGTATGTTCCAAACAGCTCTCTAGGCCCAGTAGTTACGGCTGTACGTTGTCTGCCAGTCACTCAGTCAGTAACGGAACAGTTTTATATATATTGATAACGAATAAACTTAAGAAATATATAAACATTATGTTTTTATTAGTAGATATACTAAAAAATATATAAAATTTCTAAACAATCACACCAACTACATAGCCTCGAAGTAGGCAAAGCTTGTGTTAGGAGATACCATGTTGCGAACTAGGCGGGAACCTAGAATATAAAATACATAGATAATAATAATAATTTAATTTATTGACACAAAAAAACACTTTACAAGAGAAATTATTAACTAGTTATTAAATAGTCAGTTTATGTGTCAAAAGGGCACTTTCAGCAGGATGTTGCCTCAGTGTGAGGCAACGCTGGTTTTCAAAGCACCCCTTGACTAAAAATCCAGATTTAAAGCGGTGGGTTACATAATTACATTCTATTCAATACATTTAATTTAATACAATACAATTCAATAAAAAGCAGAAAAATAAATTTAACAAACATCAAAAAAAAATACAATGAATTTAAATGCCAAACTATGAATCACAAATTCTCAAAAATAAAAGAAAACACACTTATATACTATATATTATATATCTATACACCCAGACCCGGAATATTTTTTTTTTCTTGTTCCGTGGGGTTATCGAACCCAATACCACTCGCGTCTGAGGCAGATAGGTTTACCCCATTGCCAAAGGTGTATTTTGCCACTACACCAGCCGCTCGTCAACTTTATTGTTTACATACATACATACATAACTTCACGCCTGTATCCCTTATGGGGTAGGCAGAACACCAGAGGTAATAAAAACCATCTGATGTTACGTTTGACAAATTTGGAGGCATTATAATAGTGGAAAGAGACTATTGCAGTGACAGGGGGTCAGCCTATCGCCCACAAAAAAGCCTCCCATAACACCTCGGTCCCTTAACTGACTTTTACAGTATGCCCGGGAAGAGAAGCAGCTGGCACATTCTATGTTTTTCTTTCGCTCCCAGTCCAGCATGGTAGCAGTTTGTGATGGAATATCTCAGAAACTGCAGTCGTCGTCACTGTACGCACACAAAGTCACTGTATGCGTACAAGGTTTACCCACACATAGGGCCGCGCGCACAACTGAGTTGAAATATCTATAGTAGATTTTTTTTTTAATTAACTTTTTCTTTAAATTTCGCGTGAAAACATAACTGGTGGATAAAACAGATCATCATATTTTCACCGTCACTATTCATTTTCAGGGTCCTTAAATACTGTGTTATTTTTCGTGAGCTGTAGTTGCTCATATCTTAATGGTATCATCATCACAATTTATTGTAATAAGCCCACTACAGGACTATGAGTCTCTCCCCTGGGTGACGAGGAGGTTTAGACTATAATCCACCAAGCTGGCCCAGTGCTGGTTGGTGGATGTCAGAATTTTCAGGCCGAGAAAAGACTTCTGACAAACATTATCGAGTAATTAATACAAGTATATAGCACCCAGGAAAAAGAAAAGGTCCTCGTGGGAGACACGCTATATGGCGTCATGCTGTCGCTCATGGTGCCATTGAGAATGTTATCAATAAAATATCAGTATAAGTCAACTAATGTATATTTATCCGGCTTCAAAAAGGGTTCTCAATTCGTCTTTGAAATTTCATCAAATACGCGAAAACAGTTTTTGGTTGAATGGCGATTTTCGAAAAAAATAATGGTGACCAAAAGCTTATACATAGGTATGTTCCCTGGTTGCAAGGATTTGTTGTAAGGTCGTTTTATTATGCATTTCTATCCTTGATTTCCTGCGACCTCCGTGGCGTAGTAGTGTTAGATGCTTCTATGTATTCGTTACGGCTTCAACGTCGCGGCTTGTCCCGCACAGAACAAGATAAAAGAATGTTCTGGGTCTGAGTGTTCTATACTTATTTATATTCTTTTCTCCCCTTATTTCGCTACAGGGTATACCATATCAAAAGCTTTACTTCTTTCGGGGCCTTGTAGTTAAGTTGATTGTTTAGGGATTTTATGTACTTATTTCTCTTACTAACACCCTCTCTATCCCCCCCCCTGCAGACGAAGATGAGGTCCTCATGGGCGTCACGCGCTACGGCGTCATGCCGTCGCTCATGGCGCTGCAGCAAATGAGAAACCGGCACCAGCTGGCCACGCTGGGGAAAAAGCTGATGAAATGGACCATGATGGCCGCTGGCAAGGAGCTCAGGAGACTGGCCTTTGAACTATGCAGGTACTGTGCTTTTTTATGTATTCAACATTCACCATATCATCACCAGAGACGACCATTGATGCCCCATCATCCATTCGTTCATCATCATTATCATTCAGACGCCCTTAGCTGGAAATTAAACTGTCTAATTTTATGTCTCTTAAAACTCACTTCAAACTCAATAGTTGCTAACAATAATCAACTTAATATGCAGAGCATTAAAAAAACCGACATCACGACAAACCTTTGGCTGAAGTATAAAGTCGTCAAGGTAAATTTTTTCACACATATTTATTTATTTATTTACACTTCAGTTTATACAGGTACAGTAAAAGAAAAAAGAACACGTACATTAAACTTGGAGGTCTTATCGCTGAGTAGCGATTTCTACCAGACACATTTTTTTTCAACAAATTAAAAAGTTCCATTAAGTACTCAATTGATTTCAATAAAATTTATAAGGGATCGCCTCCTAAAGTATTTTCTATGACATGCATGAAAAAAGAAATGGATTGAAATGGAAAAAAAAGGAAATAAAAACATACACACGAATGGAGCCTTCTTTTGGATGTCGATTGAAAAATGATATTGAAGCCTCTAAAGACGTTACGGAGACTTGAAATCAGAGTCAAAAGGTTCTAATAACTTAATAATTTTGTTTACGTAGGTACCTACATAACACCTATTCAAATGACGATTATAGTGGTATATAGGTACCAAAATTTAACCTCATTCTTACCTAATGGTTTTTGAAGATAAGGTCAAAGAAACCGGCTGTAGTCTGCATATCTGCCGTCCTAATAAAGAGTGCAATAAGTCGAGTTTTTAGGCTAAATGACTTAAGACCATATCCGTAATCAGGAAAATGAGCTCTATATTCTCGCCTTAGACGACTTTTTTGTATCTTCAGTAGTTTCGGTTTTTTTGGTTATCCTAACTGCAATATCTAATATTACGATTTATTAATAGCTAATCATAAGTGAAACATATTGAGTTATGACTTGGATAGCTTTGATATTTTGTAATTTTACAAAAAATAATCGCAATAAGTGTAGTTGTTGCACTTATGATTACAAGTACGTTAAATATTTTTTGCTACATTTAGTAGTCGTAAGCGCAACAACAAGAGTTATTGCAGTTATCATAAGGAAACTTATTACTTAAAATGTCTAACTTACTAAATGTATTATATTTAAGTACAATTATTGCACTTATGTTAAGGAAAAACAGACGATTCGAAATTGTTTTTACAAATAAAATCGCAATATATCTTCGAGTTATTGCGGTTACTACTGGTAAAGAAACAGAACAGATAGAAGAGCAATGTGTCAATGACAGACGTGAAAAAGAAAATACGGAAACCGGAGAACAGGAAAACGGGGAAGTAGAATCACCATCTATAATATAACCTGTAAATGAAAAAGGATTAACCAAATCAGGCCAAGCAAGAAAAAGACGTGCATATGATATTAAACTAGAAGAACGAATGAAACAAAAAAAAAGAAAGCGCTGATACAAAATTAGCATTAAAACCACCTTGTGATGCTGATTAATGTAAGAAGAAGTGTACAACAAAGTCAACAAAAGAAACACGAGCAAATATCAACGAACGCTACAAAAATTCGAATTGGGAGTCAATAGGGTTATTTATCAAAGACATGGTTGAACGGTAAAATCCCGAACAAAAATGGATTTTATTGGTTTGGCACCGACTTCAAAAACTATGTAAATACCTACCCAGATAAATTGTTAATGTTCTTATTACATTCAATAATATTAATTATTTTTTGGCAAAAATTTACTATACGGGGTAGTAATATGGATGGAATAGAAACAGGAATAGGATGGCGTTTATAAAAATTATTTAAACACTTTTAGTGGGTTGGTTTTTTGAAAGCGGTTCACTTTTTCATAAAGAGAAATAATTAGTTTGCTTTCATTTTGGTTTTGGTTTTATGACTTTTTTTATTTATTTTTTATTTCATACCTTTTTGTTTTGGGTTAGTTATTAGTTTTTTCATAGTTAGGTTCTACAGTTATAGATATTAGTGATAGTTTTTTAGTGATAAGTTTTGGGCTAGTTCTGGTATCAGTAACTACCTACTTCTTCTGGTAATGTGATGTTTTGGTACTGTAAAATCATGACTTTGACCTACCTACTATTGTTATATACGTTTTACCTGTAGGCCTAGGTAGAAACTTATGGAGAAGGCCGCTTTAAGGAAGAAGAGGAATTATATCCCAACGAAAAATAACGACGACTTGATGCAGCACCAGATGGTGTTGTCTAGGTATCGCCAGCATGCTCGTGCTGCAGAAACTGACAAAGGAAAAGAGGTTCGCTTAAAACAATCTTCATGCGAACAGTCAGCTAAGAACTTATCCAAAACTTATCACTAAAAAATCTATCACGTAGGTATATCTACAAATATGGAAACTAACTAACTATGAAAAAACTAAAAGCTAGCCCTACATTGAAAGTAAGTAAAGGTAAAAGGTTCTCCTAAATGGGACAAATATCCTTTTAAAAACTGCATCAACATCGGTTCAGCCAAACGCAAGGTAATCGATGACAAACATAATTAACATACAGGTTAAACTCCTCTTTGTAAGTTGGCTATTTTTAATCAGAAGTATTGCAGATAAATCTGCGGGAAACTGCTAGTATTCGGTAATTATTCGGCAAATCAATCAAACATTCGGCTGAATACAAATGTTGTACGAAATACGAATATTCGGCCGAATATTTGGCTCATCTCTGATACAAAATGAACAGATAAATTGAGAATCTTATTTTTAAAGTTGGTTAATATACTAAAACCTTCTCCTAAACATGACAAATCTTTTTCTAAAAACCGGATCCAAATCGATTCAGCCAAACGTGAGAAAATCGCGGACAAACATACATAAATACATACTTACAGGTAAAACTGAGAACCTCCTTTTTTTGAATTCGGTTAATAAGAAATATCCTGATTCAAAAAATAAAATTGTACCCAGAGGTGTAACAAAAGATCGGATAGAATGAATAATTTCAGAATTGTTGCCTCTGATGCTTTTGACGAGAAGGAGTTTTTGGTTAAACTTACCTGAATCTTCGCAAGTGTCAAACATAGCTTGAATTAAGATCACACACTGCTTTTTAAATTGCGATATAGGTAACTTTTATTTAATTAAGCCTGATTTAAAGATTGATCTCATAATGTGCCTTATTACATTAAGTGTTCATGTTTTTGTAATAAGCATAAATAAAATATTCTTAAAGATTGTTTAGTTTGATATTACTAATAAGTAATATGCGTAAATACAAATATTCTAAGCTGCTGTGATTTGTTTAAGTAACTGTTGAAATTATTAGGTAAGAAAACACTTTTAATGATTTTATTTACAAGAGGTGAGTTTTAGGTTTTAATATTATCTGCAATAAGTAAATATCTTTTATCTTCTGCAATTATTTTAACTTAGGTTAAGAAAGTACGTTAGTAAGTACTTTAATTGAATTAAGACTGATTTAAAAATTGGTCTTATAATGTGCCTTTTTAGATAATACTTTACTTGCTTGTTACATTCTTCGCTACTTCGCTTGGTGGTAGGATCCCTTCTGGGTCCGCCTGGCTAGCGACCACCCTTTATATAAAGTCTGCCGCCAAATGTTACCGCTCCGGCGGTAATGTGTTCCGGCAATATTGTATAAAGAGCCAGTTCCTTCCTAAACCCGTGTGCTTTCATCTTCGACCTCATCGTCACTTACCATCAGCTGAGATTGAGGTCAAACGCGGGTTTAGTTACTTATAAAAAAAAAAAAAAAAAAAACATTTCTTAATGTAAAAAATTGTAAAAGAGAATGTTGTTGATTTTTTAAGGTGTTTTTTCTATTAATATGTGAAACTACAGCGTTTCTACGTTGTGATGAAAATAGTAAGAAAATGCTAGTGATTTCATATTATTATTACTAGCCCTGGGTGTCCCAAAATTGGGCAAAGGCTTCCCTTTTCTCTTTCCATTTTAGGCGATCAGCTGTTTCCGTGGGCCAGTTTGGGCTAAAGCGTCCAGATCATCCTTCCACCGACGGCGTGGTCGTCCGCGACGTCATTTGGTGTCAGGATGCCACGCGGTTGTTGTTTTAGCCCAAAGACTTTTTAAATTTCATATACTTAATTAAACTTTATAAATAAATATTTTCATACCAAAATATAACTTTGTTTTAATATATTTTTATAAAAAAAATATTGCGTTCTTGCAATCAATCAACCATGCTTTATTTCTAGTTAAGATATTTAACTAAGGAAAAGCGCAATAACTGTGACAGTTATTGCACATATTGTTGGAAGAAACTATAGGGCATCATATGGCTATTGCTACATAAAAGAGCAATATGTCGGTTAACTAACAAAAACTGCAATAAGTAGTGTAGTTATTGCAGTTATGATTAGGAATGCTATATGAAAATGATTCATATGTCCTAATGATAAATACGTTATTGCAGTTTTTACTGTGTATATAACCTTATGTACAAATATAATATACTCCATGACATTAAGTATTATTTTATCTGTTGTTTAGTAAAAGTTTCAAACTAATAGCTTTTTTAATTACGAAGATACACCTAAAACAAAAATTTAATCTTTAACCGCGAATATCTCGAAAGTAGTCAGGTTCTAGTTATTGCACTCTTCGTTAAGACGGCAGATATGACCTCCAAGTAATAAATAAATAAATTAATAAAATAAATATTTCTGACACTCACACAACATTATATAGCCCAAATTAAGTTTCTTAAAGAACTTGTGCTATGGATACTAGATAACTGATATAATTAAGAAATATATAAACATACATAATTATTGAATAAATACATATTTTTTATTAGAATTAACTTAAATAAACATATAAACATCCATGACTTGACGACTAATATCTGTGTTCATCACACCGATATCCGCCGCCGCGCCGCCGGGATTCGAACCCAGGAACTCTGGTATAGAAGGCAATGTATGTTACCACTACACCAGCAGGCCGTCAAATCGCCATTGACGTCACACTTTTCCAGGAGCGTTAGGGCCATTCTAAGCCAACCCTACGTATATTCTATTCTAACTTTGTTTTCTTACTAGGTCCTACGCAACATACGGAGAGGATGTAAGAACAGCATACATCAAGCTGGCCAGAGCTCGTTTCTTCGTTCCATTCCTCAACGACATCGTCAGGGAAAACCACCCCCACAAGGTACCACCTATACATATTAATAAACCACCATAATAGACATGACATCTGTAGTCATAGCCTCAAGCCTTGAGGCTCAAGGTAAGCTTTACTTTTGATAAGCGGCCATTTTGCGTTGTGTTATTCGGCTTATTCCTGCATATGGCATCGAGCCAGTCTATGTATTAATTAGCTTGTATTTTGGAGAACGCAGAGGAAACTCGGAGATATTCTTGTAGACAAGAATCAGTTTAAAAAAAGTCTTGTTCTTAATTCGAACTCAGAACTTCTCGTTTGTCTAGCGAACACTCGACCATTGCACAACGGACATCGTCAATTTAAATAATAATATTGCTGGCGCGTTCACAGTACTCACACATATGCAATTTCACTATACAGTATGTTCTAAAATAAATTATTTTGATTCAAAATGCGACTCTGGTTTAAGAATAGACTAGGGTTAGGTTTTAGTAAGATGGGTGCTTTGTAAATACATAAATACAATTATACAATGTGTTACTTCTTATACTAATATTATAAAGAGGAAACCTTTGTATTTTTTGTCGGAGCTAACGATAAGTTGGCGATATTAAGATGTTAGTATGACTTCATGGTAACGGAAGTATGTTGGTAGCACTGTTAAAGAGGGCGCTAAATGCAATGAATGACTGTTTGATATTCGATTGCAGCACCAGCGGGGATATCTTGAAGTAGGATGATGGCAAGTGACACAGATACGGTTAGGACGGCTAGGTGCGCAGACGTATCTCGGACTGACGGTCGATAGTAGCTCGGTATTAATTGAGTTGGCATTGTAACTGACGGAACGGACTCGCGAATAAAGATTTTGTTGTGACTAAGCCAGGGTAATACCCAAGCCCACAGACTCGGTACTAAGTAACTGTCCAGTGATTAATTCTATCGTGTTTAATAACCTTCATCTCCTTACATCAGAAGTGGGATAAGCCTAAATCCTAATATTAATTAGTGTGTCGAATTATTTTTGCGAATAGTCTTCTCGGATCTGCCCAAGCTTAACTTTCGTTTGTGATTGATTAGAGTGAGTTGTGGTAACCTCCGACATACAATCATAGATCTGTTGAAATAAGGCAGTATATTTCCTAAGAATAAAGGTGTATAACTGAAACTTATCGGATGCTGCCTAAGTCTAAAGGAGCTATGGGACGGAAGGATCTGTGGTTGTGTGATTATCATACAATCATAGATCTGTTGAAATAAGGCAGTATATTTCCTAAGAATAAAGGTGTATAACTGAAACTTATCGGATGCTGCCTAAGTCTAAAGGAGCTATGTGACGGAAGGATCTGTGGTTGTGTGATTATCATACAATCATAGATCTGTTGAAATAAGGCAGTATATTTCCTAAGAATAAAGGTGTATAACTGAAACTTATCGGATGCTGCCTAAGTCTAAAGGAGCCATATGACGGAAGGATCTGTGGTTGTGTGATTATGGAGAGAACTATAATTAATCCCTGTCTAAGTCTAAAGAAGTGATTAATTATGGAAACAGTTTTAGAGTGAGAGATTCAGTGATTAGAGTAAATTCACGTGCCTAAGATAGTTCATCATTTTTGTTAGTTTTGTATAGCTTGCACAGATGTGACAAGGTAAAATTGTTTTGAAATAACGTACGGTTTGTCGAGACGTATCAAATGGTTTTTCGTAACTTTAATTGATATAGATGAAGTTCAATTTAAGGCGAAACATAATATTCAAAAACTTTGATATTGCGTTTTAAGTACTTAATGATGATGAAAGTAAATTTAACGTTGAAGTTGTAGATTTTCTTTCTAATTATCGTGTATCCGTGACTCGGTAGAAATCGCTTTGTATCTTGCCAATCTTAGATTATTTTGCTGCGATTCTTAGGAGACACGTTTTCTTATGTTTTAGTAACAGTAAACTTGTTATTATTTTGGCAATTGAAACGTAATATTACGATAGTGTGTGTTTAATGAATCACGGAGATAGGTAATAACGTCGAGATTGAAAAGATTGAAAATTGAAAATGCGTTGAACTTGTTGCGATTGACAAAAGAGCTGGATTTTACTGTCGAACTGTTTGCAGTTGTCGAACAATTTTAGTACTTTGTTGTTGTGAATTATGAAGTACAATGCAATGCTCTTATTGGTTTGATATACGCCATAACCGGATGGAGGTTATGAGTGTGAGTTGATATAACCGGATAGAGGTTATCAGTGTGAGGTGATGTAACCTAGTGGAGGTTACATTACGTTTTGTGACGGGATGGACGTCACTGCAGAAGAGCTTTGCATTGTTTGCTAATTAATTGAGTTATTCTAGCAGCTTATGCTTGCTTTGTTTATTGTTCGACCGCTGTCAGATTGTTTGATGTTACATTCAAAGTAAATTTCATTGTTTAATGTGCGGTTTTCTTATCGAAAGTATTGTAGTTCGTACAATGCGTTGACGTTAGCCGATTCGTACTGAGTTTCTTGCTGGTTCTTCTCAGTAGATGGATCTTCCGAACCAGTGGTAGCTTTACGTAAATTGTTAAATCGTGGATTTAGAATTTTGATGGAAATGTTAAATTGAAGTAAAATTAAAAAAAATACTGTAGCGGTTAAAGTTTTGAAGTTGCCAAAAGTACAATCATCCATTGCAGTTGTAAAGAAAGATGTTATTTTTGGTGTTTGGAAGAGATTTAATGTGTTGTGGATACAGGTTCTCGTTCGTTGGTTTTGTGACTACGCCAGAATGATTCTGGGTAGTGTGTTGAAGGAGTCATTGGTTGACTCAGGTTTCCCGTGGGGAAATGATGTAATTGCTGTTAACCACGAACGATATACCTTGTTGTTAATAATGAAATTAATGGATTTCAATGTTTGATTTGGAAATAATTGTTACTCAATGGTGCTTGGAACTTGGTTAACTGAAACGGTATTTTCAGTTATTAAAAAGTCAAACTTGTGTGTTTTCTTTTGAGAATTTGCCTGACTTCATTGTCAGGAGTGGCCGAGCCGCCACTTTGGTATGATTGTTTCAGATTATCACACGAGGACGTGTGTCATTGCAGGATGGCCGTGTCGGAGCTAACGATAAGTTGGCGATATTAAGATGTTAGTATGACTTCATGGTAACGGAAGTATGTTGGTAGCACTGTTAAAGAGGGCGCTAAATGCAATGAATGACTGTTTGATATTCGATTGCAGCACCAGCGGGGATATCTTGAAGTAGGATGATGGCAAGTGACACAGATACGGTTAGGACGGCTAGGTGCGCAGACGTATCTCGGACTGACGGTCGATAGTAGCTCGGTATTAATTGAGTTGGCATTGTAACTGACGGAACGGACTCGCGAATAAAGATTTTGTTGTGACTAAGCCAGGGTAATACCCAAGCCCACAGACTCGGTACTAAGTAACTGTCCAGTGATTAATTCTATCGTGTTTAATAACCTTCATCTCCTGACATTTTGTATGTTTGTATTGAATAGGCTCAAAAACTAATGGATCGATTTTAAAATTTCTTTTACCATTACTTAGAGGGATTCTTTCGAATCCGTATAGGCTACTTTTTATTCCGAAAATCCCGCGGGAATCGAAATTGCGCGGGTAAAATCGCGCGCAACAGCTAGTAATTTACTATAATTATTACATTATTGCTTTATATTATGCAGGTGCAATCGATTTACAAATTATTTTATAGCGCAATAAGGCATTGTTTATATTTTTATTATGGACAAATACGGTCGATGACATATGCTGCCAACTACGAAATAAACACGAAACTTAGTTATGCTTCTATGATTTTTGTGGCAAATAAATAATCACACGCGATCACAAGATCAAGCTGTATTTATAAACAGTAGAAAAGTAAAACAATAAATGTCCCCTTCACATTCACGAGCTAAACCACGCGCGAGAGAGACGGGCAGACTTTTCATGATATTCATACAGTACAACGTCACGCCACGCGCTTATTCACAGACAGCACACAAGAGCAATATGTAGATGTGTTGAACGCGCCAGCTTTAGTTAATTTAGGTATACTGCCCGAAGTGTTCGCCGGTTTCTTTCTCTCTTCCCCTGATACCCGATCGACTAGTCAGAATGCCGGGTCCTTTCCGCCGAAAGGCGTGTAGTTGTAATTATGCAAAATAATAATAAATTCGTTAGTCATTGAGGCGGCGTAGGTAGTCGTTGTGGCGACGTGATTACTGTACATATCAAGCGATATCGCAGTTTGAGCGCGCCCGGCATTAGGATAGGTGACCGCCGATCATTTATTTCTCACGACGACTTCCATGCTTCTGAGGGCACGTTAAGCAGTCAGTTCCGGGTGCTGTATTCTTGTATATAGTTGTCGTTAGGGTTTGTCAGTAACCATTTAGGCACCCTGACAATTCTGATAGTCGCCAACCAGCAATGGGCCAGCTTGGTGGATTATGGCCTAAACCTCCTATTAAATATAATCGTGAGTCTATTATAGGAGGTTAATTACAGATCAGATCGGTCAACGCTAGGATGAGTGAATGCCAATCATTAACTCACCATGATGAGTTAATTCGCAAAGCTCATCACCACGTCAATCGTGGGATTTCCAAAAGGAAGATTCCTCCATCATAGTTAATTTTTGGAAAGCTCTATTGTATCTATTAAAACACTATATTAATCTATTTTATTCAGTATTCAACACTTCATTACTTACTTGTCTACTGAAGTCAATAGCAGTTCCTTGCTTTGTGTGTTGTATTTTTTTAGATAGCATATTTTTATTATACCTACTTAGTAGGATTTGTAACTTTTCTCTGATAATTGGATCTAGTGTAATTAATTATGAATTAGAATTACATAGAAGTCGTCGTGGCGCCGTGGTTACTGTGTGTATCTTACGATATCACAGGTTAAGCAACGTTCGGCGCGGTCGGTACTTGGATGGGTGACCGCCGACCGTTCGTTTCTCACGGCGACTTCCGTGCTTCGGAGGGCACGTTAAGCTGTCGATCCCGGGTGCTGTATACTTGTATACAGTAGTCGTTAGGGTTTGTCAGAAGCCATATCGGCACCCTGAAAATTCTGACATCCACCACCCAGCACTGGGCCAGCTCGGTGGATTATGGCCTAAACCTCCTCGTCACCCAGAGGACAGACTCATGCCCTGCAGTGGGCCCATTACACGGAGTTGTGATGATGATGATGATAATGAATTATGAATTTTAAAAAAATATAATGATTTGATTTCATTACATGCTAACGTTGTAACATAAAAACCGTAAATGTTTAGGTATAGATACATAAATATCATAGATAATTATTTTTTACTATCATATTATGAATATTTTAACCTTATCTGTACAGTATGAGAATTTGGTCGAACCTATCGAACAGTGGGACTAAAACTAGTCGAATAATCTACGATTAAGATTTTACTCTACATTGATTCGTATTAAATTGACATCTTGAAAATATCTCAGAACAAATATATTTCTTCTTTATTATACTTTTGCCATTCTTCTTCGTTTTAAACAAAAAACTCTTTGAAACTTGTGAGTAAGTCTTACATAACATGTTTTCGCAGATGCCGAAACTAAATTTAAATTAGTTTTTTGTTGAATATTAGCAAGAATCCTATAATTTCTTGAAAAAAAGACGTGTGGCACTCGGAGATTGCCGCGATAAAGCTATTGCATAGCATTTTTTATCAACTTATGCAATTATAATTATTTATTTATTTTATTAATGCAGTAATGTTTGATCTAATATGAAATTCCACAGGTTCCTAGTAGATGGCGCTGATTGTTTAAAAGCCTGCATGTAAAGTTATGAAAATAAAGTATCACCGCTGTGCCGGTCGGAGTGGGGGGTGTTAGGTTTTTTTCGTTACGGAATTTCTGGATTCGGTCCCCACGCTCAAGGCCCGCGATAGAAGCTATGCAATAGCTTAAAAAACATAAATTTTCTCAACAGTCTAAGCTATCAAGCTTTTCCGTCTGGTACAAAAATTTAAATATTATCATGTTTTTTTTAAGTTATATAAAGGTTGTAGAAAATACAACACTTAAATGGTACACAATATATTAAAAAAAAAAAAACAAAAGTAGCTATTTTTTAAAGACTGTTATTATGAAAAAAATTAAAGTAAGTACCTTTTTAAACGCCGATTAAAACATTTATTTATTTGTTGAGGCTTACCAACATATAAAATCATAAAATTCACAATGCTTGCTAGATTGCATTTGAGTATATTTTCAAATCATAGGTTTAGCACAAAAGTACAAGAAAAACATAAAATCTTCATATTAATACCTTATATGAAGATTTTAAAAGTTAAACATAAGAACAAAAAAAGAAAATTTATGTACCTACACAGTTTGTAAATTAAATAATTAATCAGTTTTGTTCTTTATATTAATTAAGGAACAAAAAAAGAAAATTTATGTACCTACACAGTTTGTAAATCAAATAATTAATCAGTTATGTTTAAAGTTTAATTCAATTCAATCAAAAGTTGAAAACAATTTATGTTTGCAATTCAGATTAAAGATTAAATTATATTTTTTTCTGGAATGTGATTCTGATAACAAATTTAATCCAAATTTTATCACGTTCTGAAAATGTTTAAATATAATAATATTATAAAATTCTAATAATAGTCTCTCTCCATCATTTTAATACCTCCAAATATGTCAAATGTGACATCAGATGGTTTTACAGCCTCTGGTGTTCTGCCTACTCTACAATGGATACAGGCGTGACGTTATGTAGGTATGTATTTATGTATAAAATTCTAAAAGTCTTTCTTTGTCTTTGCTTGTTATAGGAATATAATATGTTTAAATACTTTGAAATAGTATATTATGTAACAAGTGAGCGAAGTTGCTAATTACAGTCGAGGCTGTGATTTGAGCTTAATAATGAGCCGAGACTGCCATCAATATTTTAAATTTCAATATAAAACTACAAAACGAATTCATTCAATGGCAGCCCCAGACGGATTTTCTTGCTCTTCTTATAAAGTTCATAGGGAGTTGAATACCTATGTTATTGCGACATCTACATCTTCGAGAACCGAATAGGTAAGCGTAGGGAAGTGCTATGAAAACGAATAGTATGTTGTTCATAATATGACCGACTTTGTGTGAGATTAAGTGAACTTTTAAAAAAGCTTTTCACGTTAATTATCTCTCGTCACATAAATCATTTCAGTCGGGGAATTTTAAATTATTTTGTTCTTTTTCAATTACATTTTAACCGTCGCGTCGTGGGTTTTTCAAAATTTTTATTTTGTTTTTTATTTCAAACTTTTTAAAGAGCATAATATAGGTACCATACATTACATTACACAATACCTCGTTCCTCATCAGCCCTCTTCTAATGTCCCCACCACCGCTGGAAAACCCATGTTGTTTATTTAAATACATAGTGAAGTATTATAATAAGTGTTTACAACTCAACTTTGCTGGTGGCTCAACTTTGCTGGGGCTTTGTTGTAATGTAACTCGATATCATATTACGTAGAATGGTTTGTGCAAACCAATATTACCATTCTTCAAAACCACTGGTCCGATTTTAATGCGGTTTTCAGTGATGGCTTTATGTTTACTGCAGCGCCCCCTGATGAGTTGTTACCCGCATTAAAATAGGACCAGCGGTTTTAAAGATTAATGGTAACATGCAGCGCCCCCTGGCGAGTTGTTACAGTAACACCTATCTAAGAACATGCACCAATCAAACCCAAAGCGATCACTGAAAGCCACATTTAAATCGGACCAATGGTTTTGCAGAATTAATGGTTGTTATTACAAACAAATGTTTACTGCAGCGCCCCCTGATGAGTTGTTACCGTTAAACCTATTTAAGAACATTATACCAATCAAATCCAAAGCGATAATTGAAAACGGCATTCAAATCGGACCAATAGTTTGCAAACAAATATTTACTGCAGCGCCCCCTGGTGAGTTGTTACCGTAACACCTATCTCAGAACATGCGCTAATCAAATCCAAAGCGATCACTGAAAACAGCATTTAAATCGGACCAATGGTTTTGCAGATAAACGGTAACATTGGCTTTTACAAACAAATGTTTACTGCAGCGCCCCCCGGTGAGTTGTTACCGCGACACCTATCTAAGAACATGCACCAATCAAATCCAAAGCGATTACTGAAAACCGCATTAAAATCGGACCAGTGGTTCCGGAGATAAATGGTAACATTGGCTTTTACAAACAAATGTTTACTGCAGCGCCCCCTGGTGAGTTGTTACCGCTACACCTATCTAAGAACATGCACCAAGCAAATCCAAAGCGATTACTGAAAACCGCATTAAAATCGGACCAGTGGTTCTGGAGATAAATGGTAACATTGGTTTGCACAAACACCCTCTCACCCCAAACGCATATACCGTCTCCGTTCCGTCGTGGGTAAAAAAATTTGGCTGGTGACTACAAATCAACTCCCCAACACTGTGTTAACAATTTTATGATTTATTTAAATATAAAGTAATTTATGTATGTTTTCTATGTCTATATGTGTTAATTTATAAATACTTATTCTGAAGTATTAAACTTATTTACACTAGTTTATTGAATAATTAGTATACACTTTTATTTCATTTTAATTTCTTTAGAGTTTGTACACGCTCTTGACCAATATTTTTTTCAATTATACCTTAACTTGTACGTACACACATTATTAAATACAATATACAAATCGTATTAAACGATAGCAATCTTTAACTGAGATTATTAATGAACATCTCTACAGAAAGCGGTGAAGGACACAGAATTACGTCACAATGATACACAAAGAATTTTATACAATTCAATTTATAAATAAATCGATAGCAGACGCCATATTGTAAACTTTTTTGTGGTTTTATAAAATAATCTCTACGTAAATAGTCTGTTCAAGTAAAAATGTAAATTGTTCCACACATTAATGGAGATAATGAAATTCAAAGCGGTAAATTTTGCGACGAATACCTATTAATATGCAAAAATGCTGTCAGTCTGCCATCGTAAATACAGTATTTTTTATTGATATTACTCTGATAGAATAAATAATGTTGATTCATTTTCGACGGGCTCATAAAAGATAAGGCTAGGTCAAGAGTTCAACGAATATAAAATAAGTTGTCAAAAATCCTTATATTCTTCGCATTTTTAACATAAAAAAATAAATAAAGTTTTTCTTTGTGTAACAAAAGAATTGAAAACATAATCGACATTTATTTTTTAATATTTGGTATTATAGAAAAAAAAACTAAAAACAAACGCCCCCGGGTGGGCTCGAACCACCAACCTTTCGGTTAACAGCCGAACGCGCTAGCCAATTGCGCCACGGAGGCGATGCCAGGGAGCGCGAAATAACGTATCACACACTTTACGCATAGACTAATTACCTACGTAGATATAGCAGCTGCTATCTTTGATGGTGATAAAACGGTAAAATGATATTATCACGATTTGATAAACGTGACCTTTTTATCTACAAGGTCAAGTATTAAAACAAAATAATGTGAAGATTTATACATATAAACATTAAAGAGTTGGTTGATTTGGGGATCTCTCCATTTTAATGTATTTACTTAATTGTATCCTACTAATTTATGTTATAAATAATAATTTATGTTATAATGAATATTTGTTAGTTTTTGATGAGTTTTTCCATTATGTGAAACTTGGTATCTAAGTAGATACCTACTTACTATTCTGGATAAACTAAGTCCCGAAAATATGTTCTCTCTTGTTACCTTATTACCTTGTTATTATTAATTTATTAATATTGAACCCGTGGAAATTTATAGATAAGATATAACCTATTACCTCGCTCAAGTGTAAATCTATCAAACGCAAAGAGTATTTTCAAATTTGACCGGTAAATACAGACCTTAGCGGGTTCGGCCAAACAAACAAGCAAACTCTTAAGCTTTTTTTTAATAGCTGACATGAGTTTATGTAGTGAATGTTTTTAAATAAAAACAATGTGCCTACTATAGTGATAACCACTTTAGCGATGGGGTAAACCTGTCTGCCTCAGACACCAGTGTTTGCTCTATTACCGCACGGAACAATAAAAAAAAATGTGCCTGGGTGTTTATCTATTTATCCTACTAATATAATAACTACTAATATAATAATTGTGAAAGTGAGGACGAATAAAGGTAGCTTACAAAGTAAATATAGCTAAGTCATTTATAACTCTTCTTGCGCGATTTAATCGGTGTACAGCGACATCTATCGAATAAAAGCAAACAAAAATTTTGTATATTATAAATGTGACAGTTTGGATGGATGGATGTATGCATGTCTGGATGTTTGTTTCTCTATCACGGCAAAACGGCTAAATGGATTTGGATGAAATTTGGTATAGTGATAGTTTACAGTCTGGAATAGCGAATAGGCTGCGGAAATATCGTTTTATCTCGATATTTCCGCGGGATTTGAAATGGAGCGGGTAAAACCGCGCAAAACAGCTAGTGTATTTATATTCTAGGTTCCCCCTAGTTCGCTACAAGGTATCCCATAACTTGCTATGCTAACTTTGAGGCCGTGTAGTTGGTGTCATTGTCTGGGGTTTTATTTTTTTATTTTTATTTTTAGATAATACAGAAACAGCTACTTACTGAATATCCTTTTTTTACTTTTTATACCAATGAACTATCGAACCAACTGAATCATGACCCACCTTAAACTCATTTTGGCAAACCGTCTAAATGCTAGTAGGTCGAAATTCGCTTGAAGTTAGGTTTCCTTGGTGACAAATCTAATATATAAAATTCTCGTGTCACAGTTTTCGTTGCCATACTCCTCCGAAACGGCTTGACCGATTTTGATGAAATTTTTTGTGCTTATCCGGTATCTATGAGAATCGCCCAACATCTATTTTTTTTTCTTGCATTTACTGAATAAAGAATTCGTGCTGTATCTAAAATGTCCTAAGCGCAATTTACGAGATATACCTTACAAGTTTGACAGTTTCAAACGAAATATCAGCAAAAAAATTCATACACTTGGTTAGTGTCTTTCTTCCATGCTGGACTGGGAGTGAAAGAAAAGCATCGAATGTACCAGCTGCGTCTCTTCTCGAGCATACTGTGAAAGTCAGTTAAGAGACAGAGGTTTTATTGATGCTTTTATGGGCGATAGGCTGACCCCCTGTCTCTGCAATAGGCTCTCTCCGCCATTATAATGCATCCAAATTTGTCAAACGTGACATCAGATGGTTTTATAGCCTGTGGTGTTCTGTCTACACCATGAGGATACCCCACAGGCGTAAAGTTATGTACGTATGTTGGTGTCTTTCCCGTAAGACCTTAAAGCAGGATAAATTTATGTTTTATACAAACCTGGACTGAATTATTCAAAAATATTATTTTTAATTTTCAACACCTGCTGTTACTGAATTATTAGTTCATTTAGTAATAAAAACCGACGACCACAAGTGGTCGCGGGTTCGATTCCCGCACGGAACAAGAAAAAAAAATGTTGCGTGTCGTGTGTTTATCTATTTATGTATTTATATTCTAGGTTCCTCCCTAGTTTGCTACATGGTATCCCATATCACAAGTTCTGCTTAGTTTGGGGCCATGTAATTGGTGTGATTGTCTGGGGATTTTATTTATTTATTATTTATTACATACATTACATGGTCTCAAATATTGCCTTTTAAATTCGTGTTTTTGGATCTCTAAATTAATACATTGTAAATAAATGCAGTTAGTTTATAAGATACCAATACTGCATGCTGTAATACAGTAAAGTATGCGCTCATACTATAATGTGTACCATGAAATGTTACCATACTTTCCGCAATAAATTGATTTAGATTTTTTGATTTTCTGTTTTCTAACTAAACTATCCGGCTATAATAGGAGACTCCAGAAAGTCACTAACTCGTTCATGTACGTACGCTTATGTACGTACGCAATTCCAAATATATTTGATATTAAATTTACTCTTTGATAGATTTAAGGACACGGTATAACAAGTGTGATGTGAAAATGACTACTATAAGATATCCAGATGCAAGAAGATGGGATTCCCTGGCTGTAAACTGTTATTGTGTATTTTTAAAAGATGATTGCTGTTGAGTTTCTTGCCACTTCTTCTCAACAAATCGACTTAACGAAGTGGTGGTAGATTCAGTTCAATTTGTAAATAGTGTGACTTATTTGTTGAAGTCGTCGTGGCGCCGTGGTTACTGTGGGTATCATACGATATCGCAGGTTAAGCAACGTTCGGCGCGGTCGGTACTTGGATGGGTGACCGCCGACCGTTCATTTCTCACGACGACTTCCGTGCTTCGGAGGGCACGTTAAGCAGTCGGTCCCGGGTGCTTTATAATTGTATACAGTAGTCGTTAGGGTTTGTCAGAAGCCATCTTAGCGCCCTGAAAATTCTGGCATCCACCACCCAGCACTGGGCCAGCTTGGTAGATTATGGCCTACACCTCCTCTTCACCCAGGGGAGAGACGCATGCCCTGCAGATTTTACAAAAGATTTTACAAAAGACGCCTATTTCTAACTAGTTTTAGTAAGAAATAAAAGTTATTATCATCCGATGTTAATACGGTTACATAAATGATAAATGAGTAGATAAATCCGTTTAAAAAGTGTTTTATTTGATAAATGAGTAGGTACCTACCTTAGTACATAATATGAAACATAAAATCATGAAATAACTTCAAAGGAACGCATGTTAATGTTGAAATAGTAAAAAATATAGTTTCCTGTTGTAAAATCCTAAAAAGTGCATTAACGCAGAAACGGTTATTTTTGGTAAGGCGGTTCCATACTGATAATTAATTATTTTGACTAACTCTACAGCCTATCATCGGATGTGGTTCCAATAGGCAGGCCACCTTATGTATCTTATCTTACTAATTACCACTTTGGCGATGGGGCAAACCTGTCTGCCTCAGACGCTAGTGGCCGCGGGTTCGATTCCCGCACGGAACAAGAAAAAAAATGTTCCGTGTCTGGGCGTTTATCTACAGGATGACTGGTGACAAATTTTAGATACTGAAGGATTGCACTCTGTACTAGTTTCTGATCATCAATATGTAATAAAAGTAGGCACTAAATTTTTCACTAGAATTCCCAATATACTTTACTTAGGCCTTACTCAATCGCGGCACGTGACCTGGCGCGCGGATTGCTGCCAACGATAGCGTGAGCATGCGTAATTAATTCTTTAAGCTACAAAACTCAAAAAATTAAAAAAAAATGTTCACATCCTTGAATTTCAAAAGTGACCCACCAGTCACCCTGTATATATGTATTTATATTCTAGGTTCCTCCCTAGTTCGCTACATGGTATGTCATAACACAAGTTTCGCTTAGTTTGAGGCCATGTAGTTGGTGTGATTGTCCGGGGATTTTATTTAGGTATTTAATCTTATTAATATTATAAATATGAAAAATTGGATGGATAGATGTTTGTTCCTCAATTACATCAGAATTGCTAAACAGCAGGCCTATTACGGTTCTTTCATGACATGACATGATAAACAAGATTTCTATGATACAATGATCAACAGTTATTGCACAAAGAATAAACGAATTCCCTATACATTTGCATGCAAGAGGCGTTGCATTACCTTTTGAAATGACAGTTTCAATCATCATCTATGACTTAAAAACGTCAATTGAAAAAGGTGAGATCGCACCCACCTCTATGATGTGTTGGTTTCTTAATTTCATTTGTGTTCTTCCATTTCGTTTGCTTTCATAAATAAATACTTAATTATTATATATGGGGGTTATTGTATTAAATTTACATGATATACCAAATAATGATCGTACTGATAAGTTTTAAGGCCGCTCCACATTCTCGCGAGAATCTCGCAAGTCGTTAACATAATTATCTTCATACATAGAATATAAAGCCTTGAGATCAATATGTTTTTATCACAATTTATCTTTATTTGTTAGTAAATAAAACATGTAAGATATTAATTTTTATCTTCCTGGAAAATTTTCAATACTAACAATATAAAAAAAATTACAAAATCTCTTAAAATCTATTACGAGTTACTTCAAAAGTCTCTCTCTCTAAAGGGAGTTATGCGGGTGAAACAGCGGACACAAGCTGCCTGTCAATGCATTCAGTCATTCAACTAACCATTCGAATGCTTTCTTTCAAGGTCATTCAGCCATATTGAGGTTAACCATTGTTAGTAATTACGAATATTAGAAGTATCATTCGACTCAGGACGTTTGTATATTACTATCGTTCAAGTCGAATATTCAAGTTAGTATTAGTAGTTTATTCGTTTGATATGATAATTCGCAGACACGCATCGCTGAGATATACTCTGTGATATAACCGTTCAAATCGGTGGCTCGCTCATTACTGAGAAACCAGCGATCGTGACTCCTACACAAAACTCCAAACTCCCCACAAACCCCAAAACCCACAAAAAGTAGAGAAAAATGAGAGAAATTGAGTAGAATACGAGAATGGCTTTCTCGCGACATTCTCGCGAGAATGTTGAGCGGCCTTAACGTCAAAACTATTTCATATCATCGCATGGTTTTGAGATCCATAATAGGCCTGCAGATTTGGATCAAATTTGGCATAATGATAGTGTATACTAGGCTACTTTGTATCCCAACATTCCTGCGGGGTTCGTATTCTGTTTTTTTTTATAATGTAAGGATAGGCGTTTGTCTTCCATGCCACCTCATGGAAAGTGCGCATGAAGACTATGATGTTTTTTTTTTTATAAATTATGGATGGGACGTTTGTCTTCCATGACACCTGATGTTAAGTGAACATGAAGACTAAGGTGGTACACGTCCATCCACGAGAATCCTATTCACTTAAAAGTACTAGGACTATACTGGTCAGGGAAAATAGACGCAGGCAGTTCATTCCAAACCTTGGCAATCCGTACCAAAAAGGAACTATCGAAGCGTCTTGTTCGACTTCTTGGTAAATCCACTATATAGAGATGGAAGTTTTGTCTGCGTCTGGTAGTCCGGTGGTAAACAGGAGTGGGTTCAATTTGGTCAAAAAGAGCACTCGCACACTGACCAAAATGTAACCGATAAAATACTATCAATTAAGCAACCTTACGACGATGCTCCAGTATAGTATCCATCCGTATTTTTCTTATCTGTGACTTCGGAATTCAATGGTGTGAAATCGCGTCTCATAACTGGCATTGTTTTTAAACATGTTGTATAATTGAAGACTGGTTTGGTCATTTATTCTTAAATTTTATTTACATTGAACTGTAGGTACAGAAGGCAGCAGATCAAGCGTTGCATTACCTGTCAAATTTCCCCAACCAATTTAGGGGCGATTTCACCGATTTCCTTTTGATCCGGGATTGACAAATCTCAGATCTGATCAAACCAAGATCAGAAGCTAGTTTTGATCGCGATTGACATGTCACGGATTTCATGGGCTTCGTTTTCATCACGTTTCATAAAACTTAGTTTAGCTATGATACTTATGACTAGGAATGAACGAAATAATGGTGCGTTCAAAATGTTGCAATAATAAAATGTTTCTTTCTCAAATGACGAAATAAGAAAGTCAGTTCATGTTAATTTTTAAACTTTAGTTCTCAATGTAAATAATCAACTGTTAATAATAAATAACTGTTTCGCTTATTACGATATTTATTAAAAAAACTGAAATATATGTAAATCTTCGCCAAAACCTAGTGCCAAGGCTCTTTTCATTTTAGTTTTAACTTTATAAATAAATTACAAAAATATAATCCCTTCCCTTTTAACCCATAAACAAATACGGGTAAATATAAATATAACATAATATAATCCCACTTCGAAAAATGCCTTTTTATAAACAAATACTAGTTACATATGACACATTGACAATGACAGCAGGCAGCTCTTAAACTCGTTTTAACACGCTAAACGGCAAAAATCGGACGTTTAGGCGCTAATCCAGATTTAAGCTAATCTAAGATTTATTTATATCGATGAAAAAGAAACTTGAAGGCGGAACTCGTTTTAACATATATATAATCTGAGTTAAAACCGCGCAAAGTATTTCCTTTTGGCATTTCCACACAAATGTTCGTAGGTACTGTAACCCTTTTTAGAAACTTGGTATTGGGCTATCTTGGGAAGCTGGTCTCACAAGATGACCCGAAAAATATTAATGAAAATAAGTATATGCATTATAAACACTTTAACACTTTTGACGTAAAATATCAAAATAAAATCACAGCCTTCTAATAAAATTCTAATTAAAAAAAAGGTCAAAAAAATATATGTCTAAAAATGTATATCTTTTAAGCCTATCAAAATAAAAATCAGCTAAGATTTAATAAAAAAAGTATTAAATAAAATAAAATTTGAATACGTATTGACAGAGACGTGGCGCGTCGGGAAAAGTGTAGTGATGTCTCTTTTTTTATCTATAGGGTATTCTGGTGAAAAATTAAGTACTTTTATTAAATAACTAGCTGTTGCGCGCGGTTTTACCCGCGCAATTTCGATTCCCGCGGGATTTTCGTGATAAAAAGTAGCCTATACGGATTCGGAAGAATCCCTTTAAGTAATGGTAAAAGAAATTTTGAAATCGGTCCCGTAGTTTTTGAGCCAATTCAATACAAACATACAAAAATGCAAAGGTTTCCTCTTTATAATATTTGTATAGATTATGATCAGAATTGAGTACAGAGTGCTCTCCTTCAATATTTGAAATTTGTCACAAAATTCCTGTATAAGCTTGTGTCATAGAAACAACACAGCAGATTTATATTATAGGGCATATTCAAGAATGAAAAAAGTCATAAGTTATTTCGTAGATTAGCGCGTTCGAACTGCAAAAGGCTGAAAAATTATGAGCTAAATATTTCAATATAAATCGAATAAACTTAAGATATTTTTTATGTCCGTAAAGTTTCCTTAAACTTTTCAAATGCAAACCACCGACCTGCTCGAACCAACAACGACAACAACGGCAACGGCAACGAATGCGCCACGGAAACACGGTAATATTATCCATACAGTATTTCAACTCTATACAAACGGATGGAGCGCGAGCTGCTCGTATATCTGCGTGACTGTATGCGCGCCGAAACAGTTTTTGATTGAACTTCATATTTAAATGGAGACTTTCTTTACTTTAAAATTTAATAATAAATATTTCGTACGTCTAAGTCGAGGAATTATCTTTCGGTCGCTAATTTTTACTAACGATTTGTTGTTCAAACATAAACATGGATATTTGACATAAAACGCATTTTTATGAAATACAAGTCCTATTTAATTCACCAAGTATTTTTTTATATTAAAAAGTATATTTACAATCAATAAACTAAATAAAAGTAAACTCAAAGTAGGTAAATGTAATTAAAATACTGGAAGCGGGCAGCCCTTTCGCATATAATCGTACCGCGCGGGCGTAGGAATTTATTTCAAGACTAGCCACCGCACGCGGTTTCGCCCGCGCAACTTTTGATCCCGTGGGAATTTCGGGATAAAATATAACCTTTCTCAAGAGATGGGCTATCAAATGCAAAAATTTTTTTTTTTTCACTTGTAGTTTCTGAGATTAGCGCGTTCAAACAAACAAACTCTTCAGCTTTATATATTAGTATATAGATGTGGCCAAATTTAAATACTGTAAATATTACCGTGGTAATAGGCTACATTTTAACCCAAAATTCGCACGGGATCAGAAGTTACGCGGGTAGAACCGAACGAAGCTAATAGCTTTTTTATACCTGAAGGACTACAATAAAAACACAAAACAAAGATTATGACAATTGGTGAATAATAAGTTCTCCAACATTATGAAATAAATAGATAATAAATGAACCACTATTTTATTAATTTTGCAATTTTGATCACACTTTATCTAAAACTCCTTGTTTATTTGGTCTCAAAATGTATACAATTTATTCCAAAAGCTGGCTGATATAAAATTTATTTTTAATTCTGACAAGTTGTTAAGAAATTTTACAAAAATGAACGCCCCCGGGTGGGCTCGAACCACCAACCTTTCGGTTAACAGCCGAACGCGCTAGCCAATTGCGCCACGGAGGCGATGATGAGCAATGTGAAATAACGTATCTAACACTTTTTGCATAGACTAATTACGTAAGATGAGACTTAATATTTGTTTATAATGAATGATACATGTTTCAAGGATACAATGGGCCAAATAAGATATTGCATTTTCTAATTTTCAGGCTCTCTAATGTGAAACTTAGAATCTTCATAATCAGTTTTTAATGCCTGATATCTGGGATTAGTTCAATAAAATATTTTCAACATTGAGAAAGAGGTCAATCGTGAAATATTGGGTAGTTGAAACCAGTTCAATAATACTTTTGAAACGCCCTTATACTGACTATTACCAAAAATGCTTCCCAGGGTTCTTCTTCTATTCTATTATTCTTTTTTTATATAGTATGGATAGGACTGTCTTCCATGCCACCTGATGGAAAGTGCGCATGAAGACTATGGTGTTACACGTCCCTCCACGAGAAACCTATTCACTCGACACATTCTTTCTATTCTATTTTTACTCGTTATTCAGGGTGACTGGTGCCAAATTTTAGATATTATTATTTTTTTATTCTTTATTGTACACCACAGAAAAAAAATACAAAGTAAAACAAAAACAGAAACATGGTACAAAAGGTGGTCTTATCACTAATAAGCAATTTCTTCCAGACAATCTTTGGAGAGCACTCTGTACTCGGTTCTAGTCATCATTATATTATAAAAGTAGGTACTTAATTTTTCTCTAGGATTCCCTATAAATAAATAAAGTTGTGTTACTATTTACTTTACTTACGCTTGAGTCAATCGCGTCACGTGACCTGGCACGCAGATCGTTGCCAATGCTAGTGTAACCATGCGTTGCGTAATCAATTCTTTAACTTTCGGTTAAGTTTACTTGGTAAATAATTAATATTTCTTTTTTATTATATTTATTTCTCTTCATTTGTGACCCCAAACTATCACGTCCTCGAATTTCAAAAGTGACCCACCTGGTCACCCTGTATATACTTTGAGTCTAGGCACTTCTTTGACATCGCTCCTTGCAAACCACTGTTACTTTAATCTTTCATTTTCATACCAATCTTTATGCACCTATAGAATATGCATACCCGTCGTTGGTCTAATCGTCGGTGGTTCGCTTTCAGCATGCATACGAAAGCGGTTTTGCTCAACACTACCCGAATCATTTATGGATTTCTATAGACCCTGATGATTTTAGTGTCCTGGAAAATATCCAAACAACACTGAAATGATTAACACAACTGTTAATACAATATGTGAGAATACGGACACTTTTCTTAGCCCGTCTCATCCATCTAAATTTTTCCATTTTTGTTCACCATGGTCAAGGAATTCGAACAACGTGAATACAAAAATTCAAGATTCTTTCATATTGAATATCTAGCTGAGAAGTAGGTAAAGCATTGTATATTTCAACAAAAATAAACGCCCCCGGGTGGGCTCGAACCACCAACCTTTCGGTTAACAGCCGAACGCGCTAGCCAATTGCGCCACGGAGGCGATGATCAGAGACGCGAAATAGCAATTTGCAAACTTATTAGCAAAGAATAATTACCTACATCAGATGTGGCTTATTTTATCTGCTTATGGATATGTGTTTTTTCAATACACATACAATCAGTCGTTACGTCTAAAGGAAAATACTGCGATACGAGGGCAAGGTTTCACGCATGTACCCACTCCGGGCCTCGCGGCTGCATGATGCAGCGTTGGCCCTTTATTTGCAAAATATAAATATGCTCGATTGGCACGTTGTGCGCCTTACATGGGCACATTAGATCAATATGGCTTTCACCACGCTAGGAAACGAGAGGTTCTTCCCGATGACAGATGTCTACTCATGTCGCTGTTGGCTTCACGTCGGACACACTGCTATGTATGTTCCGCTGACGTGCCAAAATGGGGACACACTGTCGTATTTCCTCTAGCGTGATACCTTACCTACCGATAGCTATCAGCCAAAAGAAGCTCACTGCTGGACAAAGGCCTCCCCCGAGTTTCTCCATACCTATCAGTCCTCCATACTTTTGCCCGATCGTCGGTCCACTTTTCAAAGCGCCTGCTTACACTGCGTTTCCTGCGTACGTGGTTGCCACTTCTGTTAATTTTGGATTGCCTGCGTACGTCCTTCTTTCTGATGTGATCCCGCAGGTAAATTCTGAGCATATCCTTTTTCATTGTTTATAAGGGCAATTGATATTGTGAAGCTTTACAAAATAATAGCTTTATACTTAGCTATTGGATCTTCACAGCAGCACATCCATTATGAGCAAGTACAATGCAATGTCCTTAGTCGGACCTTCACTATCTCGAGTTTCTAGCATTTTTCTTTATTTTTATTCCATAGACTACAGATTTATTTTAAGTTCATAACATTTTTCCTCAAAGGAAAAAAATAGAAAAAATAAACATCTCTCATAAAGCGTTGCTTAACCTGCTACATCGTGTGATATAACAAGGGGAAAACCGCAGCGCTTCAACTATAAACAACAATAAAAAAACCGCCCCCGGGTGGGCTCGAACCACCAACCTTTCGGTTAACAGCCGAACGCGCTAGCCAATTGCGCCACGGAGGCGATGATGAGTGACGTGAAATAACAATTTTCAAACTAATTAGCAAATACTTACTAAATCAGATGACTTTATTTGCTTATGAACGTGTGTTAAAGGTACAATGAAATTTCTAGTCTGATATTCTTGGACAGATTAAATAAACAAATCTGCCGATAGTCCGGTACATTTATCAACTTTACTTTCACACGACTGAAAAGCGAGAGGTTCCTTCCAACGAAAGATGCCGCTGGACACATTGCTATTACGTGCTCCGCTATGGTCGTCCCAAAATGGGGACACACTATCGTCTTAACTCTCCGGGGAGAATTCCGATACCATAACCACTGATTGTTATCATTCATCATCATTAAGCAGGAAGACGCCCAGTAATGGACAAACGCCTCCCGGGCTTTTCACACCACAGCACAGTGTCTAGTGTCTAGTACAAGCTAGCCGGACAAAATAATTTATCGATGTTGTTTTTTTAATGTTTATTGTTTATGTTTATACAGGGTAATTGGTAATAAGTGGCGGAGCCATCAAGGACTGATAGTGTAGGCTAATTCCAGTTGAAAATATTATACGATACTAAAGTTCATGTTTTCCAAGATATCGTCTTAACTTAAAGATTTTTAAGTAGACAAAAAAAACCTACTGAAAATCTTTAACTATTAATAAATCTTAAAGATCAGTATTTCTTTTCAATTTTTAGTTAATTCAATTTGTTCAGGCAGAAAGATTTGATATATAAATAATATTGATAGTCAAATATTCATAATTGTTATTATCTTTTCGAAAATCTTTAAAGAAAAACATAAAATGAAAAAAAAGTTACGGTAACAGCCTCTAAAACGTCGATTTACTCAAAAGAGTCACTTAAAATTATTTTGTTCAAAATAATTTAAAAATATCTATGTTTCATTACCTTTCGAATGAGATATTAAAATCTAAAATCGGTTGAGAAACCACGAAGTCATAACCAATGGAAAAAGCCAAGGCAGAGCCTGAAAACAAATTACTTCCGAAAACAAAGGACTTGGTCGCAGGAGTCAAGGCCTTGCTTGCCCCTTACTCAGTAGAGCACGGACCCATGTCTACGGTGCAGCGCCGTTTGCCGTGTAACGACATGTTTACGGTGCAGCGCCGTTTGCCGTGTAACGACATGTCTAAAGGTCCTATAATATAATATACGTATACTATCACTAGTCATCGACTCCGCCACTAATTACCAATCACCTTGTATATGTTAGTTGTTTGCAGAGAAAAAAATAAAAGAAAAAAAAATAAACACCAAAATTAGAATTAAAAAAAAAACATAATTTCTTATCAACGGGTACACAAAAAATTAAGATAAATTATTAAAAAGGAAACAATAAATAAACCAACTCATCATCACTCAGTTATTCTTCGGAAGAATCTTTTTCTGTGTAGTCATTATGAGATACAACTTAACGTATCAACTGGATTTCTTTATAAACTAGTTGTTGGCTCTAAAATTAAATCTATAACCTCAGAATAAAGAGACTTTTCTTGGGACTTTTCTGAGACAGTTAATTACAGGATCAGACGTGATAAGTAACATGTTAAGGATGTCTGTATTCGTGGCAGTACATGACAGCAGAAGAGACGATTGTATAACATGAGCAGAAGAGACGATTGTATAACATAGACAAAAGGTAACGGTTGTCTTGAAAGCGGCATCTTGCAAGTCTACTATTCGTTCTTCCAGGGCCAGCCAAGGGCTGTTGAGAAAATGTGGATGGCTCTGCAGTGTTGTATTACGTATGAAACGTTATATCAACCTCTAATCACGACTTAGAAGTCAGAAAGGGATCCCAAATTCTAAAAGATTTTTTATTTTTTTCGATAGTTTTTCAGAAAATCTCGAAATACCTGCCTTGGTATCCTATAACGACTGTTTCAATATGCTGTCCAGATCATGTTTCGTCACAATAAAACTGAAAAGCGAAGTATTTCTCTCATCTCTGGAAATTTTCGCCCATTCTTTAAAAAACTCCATATCCCATCTAGCAAGACAGCCTATAAAAAAAAAACGAGCAAATTCGAGCAAAAAAATACATGCATTTAGTATTAAATGCATGTCTTAGATGAATTATGAATCTTTCGCATAATAAAAAATACAGCCATGGGAAATGAGGGGATTTTTACTCATCGTCTTTTAAATTAAAAATTTAAGATTTTATTAGTAATATTTTTAAATCACGATTTTTGGGGTCCTTTTTTACAAGAGATAGGAAGTATGAATAAGGGAATGTGATATTGAAAGGAGAGTAAAAGCAGGACATTGTGTTATTGGTGCCTTGTACTCCATAATGGCAAGCAAAATTATACCGAATAAGGCACGTCTGGCCGTACTCGAGGGAGTTTTGGCTCCAACACTTATGTATGGTAGTGATTCTTGGGTGTGGCAGAAGAGACATGAAAGCAGGATTAATGCCGTGGAGATGAGAGTTTTTATGCGGATTTAAAGAAGATGGAGTGACTAAGACTGAAAAAGGTATGCTACGGTGGTTTGGGCATTTAGAAAGGATGAGTGAAAGTAGATTTACGAAAGAGGTGTACAGAGCAAGAATGGCTGGTGTTGTCGGATGGTGCCGGCCTAGGCGATCGTATGCCGATGAAATTGGCGACATTTTGAAAAAGGGCCTAGTCAAAAGTACTCGTAACCAGAGATCATGTATGAAAAGATTGATAAACGTGGAGGAAGCGAAAGAGGGTATGTCTGGATCGTAGCAGTTGGTGTTCCCTTGTCTCTGCCTACCCCAAACGGAGACATAGGCGTGTATGTTATGTATGTATGTAACACTTTTCTTAATAACGCGTTAAACAATATTGTAAGTAATAATATTACAAAAACTACGTACCTTTGGTTATTGAATCCATCACTACAACTCAACAACTAATGAGAACTCTTAAAATGTTTTTGTGTTAGAAGCTTAAACGCAACTAATTTAATGAATTTTACTCCAGTATCTTATGTACTGACCCTCATTGCGAAAGTTTTGACAGATATATTTAAAAACAATAACTGTTATTGTTGATGACTAAAAATGACTAAATGGTTAAACGATAAGTGTTTTTATAGCCTGAAAGAATATTTTGAACATAAAAAATATTAATCGATACTGTAATTGTTATAAATAACCCATGTTAATGATATAGTGATAATTCTTAATTTATGTTTAGTTTATTCCTCATAGTAACAATTATATAAACGATGAATTTAATCTTAGAAATGTTATGTAGACTTATTATGTCAATGATGTTTAACCTATATGTGTGACACATCCTTCAAATTAATTATTTTTAAGCTAAACAAAATAGCCTTATACTGAGCTGTTGGTTCTTCACAGTAGCACTTCCCTAGCACTTCCCTAAAATAAAAATAAAACAATTAAAATACAATACCCTCGTAGTCGCATTTTTACCGTCTTGAGTTTCTAAAATGAGCTTTTTACAGTATTTTTCATTTTCGTTAACCTTACCTACATTGAATTTATAGCATATTTCCTTAAAAGGAAAATAGAGAAGAAATAATCATCTCACATAAGACTTTGGCGCAAATAAAAAATAATCCGCCCCCGGGTGGGCTCGAACCACCAACCTTTCGGTTAACAGCCGAACGCGCTAGCCAATTGCGCCACGGAGGCGATGGCAGGGAGCGCGAAATAACGTATCACACACTTTTTGCAAAGACTAATGACATCAGATGAGACTTCGTTTGTTTATAAATATGTGTGAAAGATACAATCAATTGTTAATGATAAACTCATTAACAATTGATTGTATCGTGACAATCAATTGTTAATCGTGACAAATTATGTTAATCATATAATTGATTCAAATAACTTATATTAAAAGAAAAAAAATAAAACATCAAACAATAGATTTGTATATACATATATCATATCTTTAAAGTCATGTTTATTTATTTTAGAAGCAAAAGTTACTTAGTTTGATATGTAGGAAAAGTCTAATAGATAAATTTCAGCTTACTGCTTAGTAGTAATGATATCGTGTTAGACTTTTAAGAAAAGTCCCCTCGCGCTTGTATAAGCAGGCTAGAGTCGGCTTACCAACCTCGGAAAAGCGTGTCTTCAAAGACGACTAATCCGAGCGACCCTTGGTGTCAGGAACAGTTTTCATCAAAGTAGGTAAATTTGCTCGATGGACGCTTTGAGTCCAAAGGAGGTCTGACATGCTTCATACATTTTTGGACAAAAAGCAAAGTACCACGCCTAAAAAATTACGTTTAAATTATGATAGTACACAAATATTCAAACATTTTTGAATAAGACGTCATTCCTCTAGGTCTGATATCTGCGTCACAAAATACCTCATTTTGATATGTTCAATCTTAGTAAGAATTTAGGCATCAAGATATTAGATAATAGGACCCCGAGTCCACCGCCGACAAAGCTTGCGTGCTGTGTGACCAAAGTGGTCACCCAGCAAACCACCGCTGCTATCCCAGGGCTCCACATCCCAATTTAGCAACGGTGCCTGCACCTAAAAATCAGCCCTTTGTCTTCAACTCGTCTCGAGCGACCTCTCGTCGTCTCACAAGCCATTCAGGCCACAGCACCCTTAAGCCACCAATGATGGCCTTGGGCAAGCTTGCTTTGCTGTCAAAGCAAGCTCCCCCACGTTTCGCACAATCCCAGTTGAAGTCATCTCTCAACTTGGCGGCTCTATTATCTTATGCACACTTCAGCAACTACATGGTTCCAAACGGCCAAAAACACCGTCGAAGTCCTAAGCATTCTAAGAAAACACGTGGCTATCATAATAAAAATAGAAAGCTATCTCATTAACGGTCAAAAGAATTCTACGTGTTGTGTAGTCATGACTGATTATACAAAGACCAAACCCCACAACTTAATCCTCGGCTCCTTTAATGCATGCTATCTCCGACCCAGCTTCCCAAAATCAAATACTTTTCTAAAAAAAACATTTTGACCTCTTTCTTTTCCACGATACCAGCCTCGACTCCTAGCGAGACGGCAGTGTGTAGGTTGGCCATGACAGTTCACCCGACCATCACCATGGCTTCCATCTATCTTTCTAGTGCCAAGCCTCCCCTCACAGCGACTTTGAGGTCCTAATTATTATGTTTAAATATTATAACAACAAGCATACCGACTGTACGTGCCACTCTACCACGGCAAAGGAATTAAAATCAATGCAATCCTTGAGTCAATGAACATAGATATCGATATTTTATGTACACACTTTCCCACCTATTTGCGGCTAACCCGAATCTATCTCCTGACGTCCTAGACTTCACCTTGATCAAGAGTGTATCTTTACACTTACGCCCAATAGATTGGCTTGAAGACCTAGGCTCCGATCGTTGTCCTGTACGCCTAACTCAGGAGTTAATTGGTATTGATTAACCAACTCCTTCCTTGGATATCTTTACTAACTGGAAAGGAAATCCCTCACCTCCTAATCTAGTGCTCCCGACTCTCCGCTAGTCTTCTCACCGAATTATCAACCCGGATAGGATAGACAGTGCAGCCGACGTAATCACTGATGTCAACAAATCTGATTAAGTACCTAGAACATCAAACAGAATGCAAAATAAATTTTGTATTGACCGATACTGAATATTTTAAACTTATTTAGTGGCTCAGGTGTCAGACCTAGAGCTTTTTAATGACGTCATATTAAAAAAATGTATTGTGCACTTTTATAATAAATGAATAATTTTCTTTGGCCGGCTACTTTGGTTTTTGGTCCAATATGTCAGGGGTCTTTTACTAGGACCACCTTGCATAATAATACCTCATTTATAATAAGCATAATCGAGGCAGCGTTATGTTTATTTATTTATTACAGGAAAACATAGGTGTTTCACATAGTTAAAACAATAAGTAAAAGGTCATTTTTCATCAGGCAACCTTTCGACCTTTTTGTCACTTACCACGAAATGAGATAATGATAACACTTGATTAGATCCTGAAAGCAAAAAAAATAAGGGATTTTGTGATAGTAATATTTAAATTAAAATTATCATGTACTAGCTGTTTCATTTTTCACTTTTTAACCCGTGTAATATCTAATCCCACGGGAATATCGAGATGAAAAGAATCCTTAATTTTATTCCAGACAATAATCTTTATCCGTATCAAATTTTATCCAGATTCGGCGACACGTTTTTTCATGAAAAATAAGAGACATACATACAAACAAACAATACTTCCGAGATGAACGGTCTTGTACAGTATTTCCAAATATAGAGAAAGGTAAATTTTGAAATATCGTAACAATTAATAAAAAGAAACGCCCCCGGGTGGGCTCGAACCACCAACCTTTCGGTTAACAGCCGAACGCGCTAGCCAATTGCGCCACGGAGGCGATGCTTATCACTCTAAAATTATAATCCATATACGAAGTAATTAAGCAAAAACGAAGAAATTGCCGCTGATAAATTGTCTCCATTGTTTTTTTTATGTCCATATTGACGTCTGTAGCATTATTTGCGTTACATTTCATAGTACAGATGTTCGGCTGACGATTTCAATGGTTACAGACATTTGGTAACTGTGAGCTTATGTTTATAATTAAGCTAAAGAATATGTATAAATTGCAATTCAAGGAAAAAATCTATCTTGGCTCTCAAATACCTGCCATTTAAAATAAAAAGTTTAAAATTATATTGATCATGTAAAATGTAAATGTTATGCTACGTAATTAAAAGATCCTGTGATGTTTCAATCAATACATATAATACTAAAATTGTTAGTCACTCTGAAAATTCGGACATCCACCAACCAGCACTAGGCCAGCTTGGTGGATTACGACCTAAGCCTCCTCGTCACCCAGAGGAGAGACTTATAGCCCTGCAGTGGGCTTATTACACGGAGTTGTGATGTTAGTATCCCTCCTGAAGCATGTTGCGTTTTGTTTCTATTCACGAAATACCGGTTCATTTTCAACCGACTCCCAAAATGAGGAGGTTCTCAATTCGTGTGTATGTTTTTTGTGTCTTTATTACACGACAGTTATGAACCAATTTTAAATAATCTTATTTCATATGATGAAGAATACTTCAGAAGTGGTCCCATATAAATTTCATCTAAATGAAATGAGTAAGTACCTACTTCATAAAAAAATAAAATTCGGAAAAATACATGAGTATGAGTACGGAGAATATTTTCATTGACGACCTTATACTTCAAAAAAAGTTTTTAATGCTCTGCATTTGTTGATTATAGTATACAAGCCGTTGCGCGCGGTTTTACCTGCGCAGTTCCGAATCCCGTAGGAATTTCGGGATAAAAAGTGCTATTCCAGACTGTATACTGTCACTATGCCAAATTTCATACAAATCCGTTGAGCCGTTCTCCCATGATTGAGAAACAAACATCCATACATCCAGACATACAAACTTTCACATTTATAATATTAGCAAGATTTAAATCGTCAAAACGGTAGCCGGAAAGTTTCGATTCAACCTCTATTCGTTATTTTTTTTTTTTTTTATAAGTGACTAAACCCGCGTTTGACCTCAATCTCACCTGATGGTAAGTGACGATGAGGTCGAAGATGAAAGCACACGGGTTTAGGAAGGAACTGGCTCTTTATACAATATTGCCGGAACACATTACCGCCGGAGCGGTAACATTTGGCGGCAGACTTTATATAAAGGGTGGTCGCTAGCCAGGCGGACCCAGAAGGGATCCTACCACCAAGCAAAAACTCGTTAGAGTTTAAAACCCTCATTGCGGTATTTGCCGATACCGTTACATCACTGCCCCTACAGAATAGGCGTAGCTAACGATTTCTATTAATTAAAAATAGGTATCATTACATTGCTAGTAAATATTCGGATTGATTTATAACGAACTAGCGGTTTTACCCTCGTAACTTTTGATCCCGTGAGAATTTCGGGATAAAATATAGCCTATAACCTTCCTCAAGAGTTGGGCTATCAAATGCAAAAAGAATTTTTCAAATCCCACTTGTAGTTTCTGAGATTAGCGCGTTCAAACAAACAAACAAACAAACTCTTCAGCTTTATATATTAGTTTATACCTAGATTAAATAATAAAATAATCAATGAATGCAGGGCATTAAAAAAGCCGACTTCACGTCAAAACTTTGGTTGAATTATAATGTCATCAATGTAAACATTCTCCGAAATCATACATATTTTTTCAAAAATTTGAAACTATCCATGAAGTACTCAATCGATTTCGATGAAATTTATATGGAATCAACTCTGAAGTATCTTCTATCATATGAAATAAATATTTTCAAAATCGATTCATAATTGTTTGAAATATCGTGTAACAATGACACAAAAAAAAAATACAATCGAATTGAGAACCCCCTCCTTTTTTGGAATTGGGTTGAAAAGAGGTATCTAAACTGACACCTCATCTGGTAAGTAAGCTTAGGTAAAGCATGTTATGGGGACTACACAGCAGCGGTACATATACCCTGGCAAATAATTCATACATACATAACGTCACGCCTGTATCCCTTATGGGGTAGGCAGAACACCAGAGGTTACAAGACCATCTGATGTCACGTTTGACAAATTCGGAGGTAGTGTAAAGATGGAGAGAGACTATTGTAGTTACAGAGGGTCCGCCTATCGCCCACAAAAACGCCTTTAAAACCTCTGTCCCTTAACTGACTTTTACAGTAAGCCCGACTTCAAAAACTATGTAAATACCTACCCAGATAAATTGTTAATGTTCTTATTACATTCATTAATATTAATTTATTTTTGGCAGAGATTTATACGAGGTAGTAATATGGATGGAATAGAAACAGGAATAGGATGGCGTTTATAAAAATTATTTAAACTTTTTTAGTGAGTTGGTTTTTTCAATGCGGTTCACTTTTTCTTAAGTTTGCTTTCATTTTGGTTTTGGTTTTATGACTTTTTTTATTTTTGTTTTATTTCATTGATTTATTAATATTAATGTTATTATGTTGTTATGTATTGTATATTAATTTTAACTAGAAGTTTTGGTACAACCATGTCCCGATTTAGTATCAAAACAAACAATCATATTACGAAACAGCTAGAAAGGCAACAGTTTTAATCTACCTCTAATGCTCGTATTACAGAACGAGACTTAATACTCGTTTCACGTAAGCGTTGTTCACCAGCTGATTCTTGACTTGAGCTTTAGTCTTATTACAAAACAATTATCAAAACCAAATTACCTGAAACTAGTTTCAAATATCTGACTCAGTTGATACTGGGTTTTCTTTGAAAAAACATTGTTTCCCATTACATTTAAAAACAAAAGCTAATGGTCTGTTACGTTATACGCAACGTTTAGATTATAATATCTTATAAATTGCGTTAAATTCTATAAGATTTTGACAAAATTGCCAATGTTTTGAATTATTTACCTATCTGTTTTTCGATAGAAGCAGTACCGTCACGGCTGGTAATCTCCATAGTGTATATTAGCATCAGTCTATGGATATTGTCCATGGGCTCACATAATGATATTGACACTTGACTGCTTGAATTGGTTGAATAGTTTGATTGAATTGAAAGTTTCAATTCGAATTGAACAATCTTTGTAGAGATTGACACAATAACAATCTTTGTGAATTGATGTGTAAATGAATTTAATTATAAATAAATTATAAAAATATTGTATAAGTTGTGAAAATTGTGTTACCCTTATGTGAATTTCCAAGAAAATATACCAAAGGGAGTACCTAACTATAACTCAACAATACCTGAAATATACTGACAGCGAGGACTGAAATTATATACATATATTGGATTTGTAATTGGATTGTCAGAAAAAAATATTTAATCACACCACATTGTCTAGCCTAAATTAAGTCTCATTAAGAACTTGTGCTATGGATACTAGATAACGGATAAATAAACTTAAGAAATATATAAACACATATATATTTTTTATATAGAAAAATATCCAGACTTATATTTATTTATTTGTAAATTTTATTATTTGGCAAAGGAATTACCTATAGGCATAACATACTAAGAAAGTTCTTTGCCATGTCCGTAGAAAAAAAACTGCTACACCTCATTGTGTAGAATAACATTTAAAAAAAAACAAGCTGTCAAAATCAATATGTGAGCCTCGTATAGACCGACATCTATGACAAGGGAGTTGTCCGTCTGAACTTGTTCTCCTTATTAGTCTGTGAGTACCGTTAAATTATAACTGTCGCTTCTTTTTACTATGAAAATATATTTATATTTATCACTCAAAAATAATACGAAACGTAAAAGCTAAATGTAATGTTGCCAACTACTAAGTAAAGTCACTTAAAATTATAAATTCCAATATAGTTTTTATTTACGAAAAGCAAGTTCGAACTTGTTTTAAAAAGTTCAAAGTTGTTATAAAAATATTATCGTAATGGTCAATATCACTGAAAGGATCTATTGTAGTTAATACAGATCACTATTAAAGAAGGCACGAATCGCGTACCTATCTAGTTTTTCTCTAAGCCACAGTTCACAACATCAAAAACTTATTTTGAAGTACGCTCAAGTATGGTAGACAGCACACTCAAGTGAATACAGTTGTGAAACTAGTTTCAATCATTGGCATATGCATAAGTAAAGTTCTATAATAAGCGTGAACACAGTTCAAATCATTTAGTACTCAAGTGATATCTGATCATTGAATCTAGTATTAGGCAACGTTTTGTAATAAAGAAAGTCGTTGATACTATTTTCAAAACTAGTATCAATACATGAGTACTGTTCTGTAATACGACCATAAGAGTGCCTCTCCAAGTAGTGAAGGTCAGCAATTATCTTGGTACAGTCTTCTCTATTGTTTGCTCGACGGAACTGCTCAGCCGCTTTATTTATCCTGGTCCACTCTCTAATATTTCGCAAACACTACTTCTTTCTAGAGGTGTTATATTAGGATCGAATTTTCATATGCCTGTTAACTAATATAACGCTTTATTAATATCATGGTATTCTAACTGCTACTGGGTAACAGTCAAGTAACAGTGAGAGTTTCTGATCTAGTTTGTAAAATGTACTTTATTATAAATGTACTATAACAGAATGAATATCATACCTAAAACTATTGCACTTTTTTACAATTTTTAATTAATCAATAGATATTGCTTGCTGTCGTTCTGTTAATCCACGAACCTTCCATACAAAACACGAAGTGTATACATTATCGCCAAGCGCTGCAAGATTCACAAAATGATTGGCAAGAATGGCAACGTCACGTTTTGCTAAAACATCTCGTCGCATCAAACAAAATGAGACGCGCGGGCGGGGCCGCTCGTCATAAGAACACGATGACTGCATGCAACGTCACTGTTACTTGACTGCTGTTGAGTAACGTGATAAAGAAATGTTCGTATTCCCTAATATAACATTTCTGAATGGTAACTGCTACGTATAACTGATATGAATGTATTAGTCACCCTTTCTACGCCCTAGTTTTCGTTATCCAGCGACTTTACCCATCATTATCTGCTGGAGGAGGTAATACGGTATACAGTTCATGTCGGAGCACATGACCAAGATTGGGGTGAGCATAACGTTGCGTTTCTTATGCTCACGGATAAAACAGTTTTACAGTCAGTTTTAATTTGACCGTTTTTAAAATAATAATAGTACCTACTTATGTATATTTTATACCTATGAAGGTGCAGTCCCTCGTACACAGTGTTCATTAAACCTTATCTTTACTTACCATCAAGTGGGACGGTGTTCAAATGTGGGCATGGTAACCGAAAGCCTACTATAGCCCACTCCAATATTGTAAATTTACAATATAATAAATTAAGTGGTTTGATAAATAAACAACATGATAGTGTATTTATTCCAAAAAAAATCTTCTAAACCAGTGTAAATCATTCAGTTATTGGGCTAACACATGTATACATATTAGTAGAAATCATATTACAAAAGTGACAGTTTTTGCAACTAAGTCAGAACTTACTCAAAATTATTTAAAAAAGTTTGAGCCGCACCCAAATCAATCTGTCTAGGTAATAAGATTAAAAATAGTGCTAATAAGACTAAAACTACTTGGAACATAATTAATAAGGAAACTGGGAAAGTTAAGAACCGCAATAGTGAGTTTAAGCTTGTTATTGACAATACAACAATTAAAGCAGATGAAAATGTTGCGACAGCATTTGAGAGTTGTTTTGCTGACATTCCGTTTTCAACTACTAAATTATTAAACTCATCCCCTTTGGCGGCTGAATCAATGCTCAAAAATCATGTGAGTGAGTGCAAGGTGTCTTTCAAATTCCAACCCAAAGAAAGAAAGAATTCCAAAAGCCACCGGGGATATTATTAAAACATTTAAGACAATTGATAATAAAAAGACAACTGATCTGTGGAGCATATCTGTTGAAATATTAAATTCTATTATAGCTCCTTGCCTTTTTCTAATATTTAACAACTGTATTATTAGTGGGGAATTCCCTGATTTTATTTTATTTTATTTATTTATTTGGGACAATAAACAATCTTACAATTAAAACATTACAATTTGTAAACACTTACTTAATAAGTTAAGACTTAATGTAGATCAACGACATTATCCACGGATAAATACAGGTTATTATTTTATAAATCAATGTGGAGTAGTGAGTGATAATTAGTGCAAAATTACAATTATGTTCGTAGTACAATAAGTAAATATATTTGTTACTATTCTAACAAACAGGATATTATTTGACTTCTAAAAGAAGATGGTGAAAGATTAATTAAGTCTACAGTTTCAAAAAGCTTATTATAGGTATAAGAAGGTATAAGACGATGCAAAGGCGCGCGCGCGCCAGCGTTGGTGCGACACGGAGCTGTGGCAAACAGCTGCCACGCGCGCGCCCTGCGACGATGGTGATTGCGGGGCACAACATAGCAAATTTTATTTATTAGCGTTCTACAATCGATTTGGGCTCGGCAGATTTTAAATAACATTACTGCTTCTAGCAATATTCGGCGTTTTTGTAAAGATAATAATTTAAATTTGAGCATTACTTGCGAATAGGAAAGCTCATTTCTATTACACCGATAATTCATGGCGCGTAAATACTTATTTTGTACTCTTTCTATCATATCATTATATTTGTTGTAATAGGGATTCCAAATTTGGGTTGCGTATTCAACCTGAGGTCTTAAAAGTGAACAGTATAGAGCGAGATACTATTTGAAGTAATCACTGGTGCCTGAGAGGGGTCACAGGATGCTCTAGGTGTATTTTGTGACCTATCTAGGGCATTTGACTATGTTCAGCATGACATCAGGAAACTCCATCACTACGGCATCAAAGGCACTGACCTCAAACTTTTGAATCCATATCTAAGTGATAGAATTCAGAAGGATGAGGTTAACTGGAAAAGGTCGGCAAAATAATCACGAGATTGTATTTTTTGCTGACTTAATGACATTAATTTTTAAAATAATTACACAGAAAATCAACTACGACGATGTAAACAATGCTCTCGCAAATGTTGTTCAGTGGTTCAAGATAAATAATCTAGATTTCAATGATAAAAAACTAAATGTATAAAATTCTCTGCACCAAATGTAAAACAAGTTGAGTCTGATCTGCGGCTTATTGAAAACAAGTTGAAGAGATTACTCTGTTTTTCTCGGAATTACCTTAGATTCTAAATTACAATGGGGCACCCATATCTCACAACCTAGCGTAGACTTAGTTCTGCAGCGTTTGCGGTAAAGAAAATTCGCTTATTGACTGATGTTAATTCGGCGAAACTTTATATTTTAGTTATTTTCATAGTATAATGTCCTATGGCATCCTACTTTGGGGCAATGCCGCAGATATTGACACTGCAGAAAGGGCTATTCGTGGAATGTATAAACTTGCATAATATAGAGAATCTCTTCGAGAAAAGTTTAAAGAGATTGGTATCTTGACCTTCGCATCACAATATATTTATGGAAACATTATGTATATTTATAAGAATAGTAATAAATTTAAAACTAGGAAAGATAATCATGATACAAATTACTCTGTAAGGACTAGGAACGACCATAAGTTAGCGTTTCCTAAGTTAAGGCTGGATAAAAGCAGCAAATCATTTATTGGAATGTTAATACGTATATACTTATAACAAAATTCCGAAGTCAATTCAATCCCAGCCGTTCAATAAATTAAAATTAATCGTTAAAGACATTTAATCATGAAAAGCTTTTTTTTTTTAAATAAAATATGGATGGGATGTTTGTCTTCCATGACACCTGATGTTAAGTGAACATGAAGACTAAGGTGGTACACGTCCATCCACGAGAAACCTATTCACTCGACGCTTAAAAGTACGAGGACTATACTGGTCAGGGAATATAGACGCAGGCAGTTCATTCCATTCATTCCAAACCTTGGCGACCCGTATCAAAAAGGAACTGTCAAAGCGCTTAGTTCGACTTTTCGGAATATCAACCACATACGGATGGAAGTTCTGTCTGCGTCTAGTAGTCCGATGGTAAAAGGGTGAGAGTTAAATTTGTTCAAACAGAGCACTCGCGCACTCACCAAAATGTATCCTGTAGTACACGGTTAAACAAGCAACCTTACGACGATGCTCTAGGGTCTGCAGTTTTTTGGTCGTAAGGTCGACGTTGTTAATTAGTTTACGGGCTCTTCGGTCAACGGAGTCCAGCGCTTCTAGTTGTTATCCAAAACTCAGACACGCCTGAGTTTAAGACGCGTTGAATTTGACCAAATTCAACTCACCCCATTCGGATACTTTCTGTAAGGTCAAATCAACGCGCTCAATCATTGACTTTCTTAAACTCTGGATTTCACGAAGGCTTGTTCGCGGTAAATTATATAAAAGTAAAGATTATTTAGACGATAAAAAGGCATGGGATTAAGCATAACAGGATTTTTCAAAAAGTTTCCATTTACTTATTAATTTTGTTTACGGCATGGCTGTGCAGTTATGACATTTGGCATACTGGTGACTGTTTCACTCACTTATTTTCTTCTCAAGACATCAGCAAGAACGTCATGCTCCCTCAGGCGGCATGGCTAGTGGTAGCGTCGGGTATCGGGTCACCCTCTTCCCTAAAATTTGGTTGAGGAGGGTGATGGCTGGTGCTTGCGTTATACTCGTGACTGGGTGCTGCTAGCGGTGCCAGGTCGTTTTGCTGATGATACTATTACTATTTTATTCCATTCTTGTTCAAATACTCTGGTCCCAGTTTGTAATTTATTTATTTATTTTTAGGAAGACCAACAGCCATTATAACAATAATAAAAATACAGTAGTAATAGTGGGCCAATTATAGGTTATGTTCGTATTGTGCATCCATAGCTCATTGCACCTACTATGTAAGCAATTTTGTTGTGGCATAACATTGGCTCTCACAATTAGCTGTCTTGTTTTTGTTGTTTTTTCATGTTAGATCAATTTGTACTGTACCTATGTACCTATTTATTAATTCGAATAAGTTTTTTTTCCGCCGGCTCTTTTTATCTCTTGGTCTACTGAGGCAAAACAATCTTACTAATATTATAAATGTGAAAGTTTGGATGTATGTATATATGGATGTTTGTACCTTAATCACGGCAGAACGGTTCAACGGATTTGAATGAAATTTGGTATAGTGATAGTGGACCGTCTGAAATAGCACATAGGCTACTTTTTATCCCGATATTCTTGCGGGATTTGAAATGCGCAGGTAAAACCGCGCGAAACAACTAGTACCTAATAAATTATAATCAACGAATATAAACTCCGACTTCAACCAAATTTTCAAGTCCTTGCTTGTTCGTCTGAAGAGAAACGTCATCTAATATTGTCTTAAGTTTTCGCGATTCATACTATTAAATAAAACACTTTTTAACCGGATTTATCGCGTATATTTACATTTTAAATTTTGACTCGACGTTTCGGTGTCTTTTCAGACCCCGTGGTCACGAGCGACTGAGGTGTCAAGCGTCGGATTGATAGATTGAAAAAAGTCTTTCAAGTCTTTCAAGTCTTTTTTCAACTTTTTTCTATCTCCATGGAGATGATGATGTATAACTTTTTTCAATCTATCAATCCGACGCTTGACACCTCAGTCGCTCGTGACCACGGGGTCTGAAAAGACACCGAAACGTCGAGTCAAAATTTAAAATGTAAATATACGCGATAAATCCGGTTAAAAAGTGTTTTATTTAAGAAACGTCATCTACTTAAATACCAAAATACAATTTTCTATTTTCATAGTTGTTTTTATTGTTTTGATGAAATTGATATGGAACCACCTCTGAAACAAAAATCCTGTATCTACATACATACATGAGTTCACGCTGTATCCCGTATGGGGTAGGCAGAACACCAGAGGTAATAAAACCATCTGATGTCACGTTTGACAAATTCGGAGGCATTATAATAGTGGAGAGAGACTATTGCAGTGACAGGGGGTCAGCCTATCGCCCTCAAAGAAGCCTCCCATAACACCTCGGTCCCTTAACTGACTTTTACAGTATGCCCGGGAAGAGAAGCAGCTGGCACATTCTATGTTTTTCTTTCGCTCCCAGTCCAGCATAGAAGCAATCCTGTATCTAATGAACCCAAAATATTGAATATAATTTTATTAATAATTTAATAGAAGGAAACGGGATTACAATTTTTATTTTATTCAAGCTACGAAATATGCGCGGAATAAAAATCGAAAATCGTGGTAAAAATATCGTAAATTCACTAATTTTAGTGAAAACTACCGCGATAGTTGAACAGCTAAAATATTGAAAATTGATTCATAATTACCGCAATTATCACGTAGGTAACAAACATGTAAAAAAAATCGTCTAGTTGAGCACGTCCTCCTTTTGGCAGTCAGTAGAAAAGCAATATTTAAATGAATATTATTTAAGAAAATGCGGTATTAAACGTAATATTTTCAATTATTACAAGATAACATTCAATTAATAATAATTTAAGTTCACAATATTATGTGTGTCTCAGTGTCTAGACACGTGGCAGCGTGTCAAGCCAAGGTAAAGTCGAGTGTACATGTAGGTAGGTAGGTACAGATATTTAGAGGCGGAAAATGAAATGAAATGAAAAACATTTATTCGGCAAACAAAACAAGGATACAAAAATATTACTAGGGAATATACAAAAATACAGTTTTTACACCTTAAATACTAATTTGCCGAAAAGGCCACAGCTCAGCATTATGTCACAGTCTAGACTGAGACGCTGATTTTCAGCTGTTACCATCACAGAGTGCCGGAGGGCGAGCAAACTATGCTATGACATATTCAGTTACACAAAAATTTATATGTTAATAGAATATAATATGTATCATACAGAACATCCGAAAAAAGAAAATAAATTTAAAAATTGTTTATTCTATATAAAAAATCACATAGGTATTCCATTGTTTGTCAAACGACTTGATTTATATGTTTATGTATATTACGCAATTATTTGGTCAATAATAAGCGATTCTGGTTGTTTTTGTTTCATTTGATAGAACATACTTTAGAGGAGGTCCCATATTCGTTTCATCAAAATCGATAAACCTTCCCGAAAGCAGCAGGGCTACCCAACGACCATCGATAAATAGTCGAATCGACAAGATAAATATTATTTTGTTATTTTATCCTATCATGTAAGCTAATATGCGCACCATAATAGATAGAATTACTCGATTTAAAACCATGATAAAGACTACAGAACCAAATATGTCATAATCTTAATAAATTACATTAAATACCATATTCTAAGAAAATATCGATAAAAGGCCCGATTTATCGTTGTCGACGATAGTATGCTAGCCCCGCTCAAAGCAGCAGGGCTACCCAATGACCATCGATAAAGAGTCGAAACGACAAGATAAATATTACCGGGGTATTTAAAAAAATCTTCAGCTCTATTATACCTACTAGCCACCGCGATAGCCCAAGAGTTGGGCTATCAAATGCAGAAAAGAATTTTTCAAATCCCACTTGTAGTTTCTGAGATTAGCGCGTTCAAACAAACAAACAAAAAAACAAACTTCAGCTTTATATATTACTATAGATTAATAGGTACCTATATTTTTATAATAATAAAAGACTATGTAGAATGAAATACCTGCGAGACAAAACGCGAACAAAAGGACCGCTTCCGAATGTATGCAAATAATGTATTTCGAACCATAAAATATTTGACGACCGGCTGGTGTAGTGGTAACATACATTGCCTTCTATACCAGAGGTCCTGGGTTCGAATCCCGGCAGCGGCGGATATCGGTGTGATGAACACAGATATTATTTATTTATTATTTATTTATTTACACTTCAGTTTTTACAGGTAAAGTAAAAGAAAAAAGAACACTTACACTAAAAATAAAAACTTGGCGGTCTTATCGCTGAGGAGCGATTTCTACCAGACAACCATGTTTGTGGAAGAGACAAAAAAAAAATAACTTAAACTAAAAATCACACAAATAATAAAAAAAAAGAAAACTTAACAAACTAAATAAAAAACGAAACAAAAAAAAATGACAATTTTGTTCATTATTTCGTTATAAATAGATGTAATACATGCGTAAAATTATAATACATACATACTAATATTGTAAATAGAATGCATAAATACTATTATAATAAACATAATATATATATAATATATATATATCGATGGCCCCAACGAATAAACGTGCAAGAGCTCTTACCCAAATTTATTTTTTTCGTTTTTTACGTTTTGATGGCCTATCATACACCTATGTAATTTTTTTTGAATATTTTAGACTTAAAATGAGGCTTTTATAGCGCAATATTTGTTTATTGTAGGAAAAAAAATATCTATTTACCACAAGAATAACAAAACATGCGCCTATTGCATATTATTTGTTTCTTTGTATACACCAGAATAAATGTGTTATATCAATCTGCCGCTCGAACCTAACCTCTTTTTTTGGCAATTGCTCATACACGATTATTCGCGTAAAAATGAAAGCAACTTTTATTAGTAATGCATCATTGCAGACTTTACATAATATTACAATTATTGCATTATCATTTACTTATTTCTCTCCTATTTTCTACTTTTGTAAAGGTTCAAGCACTTTTATTCTTCGCTAATGAATTTCAAGTTAGTGTTAGTAACCGCTTAATAAACGGATTATTTTCCGATCGTGTCTATTGCAATAGTGCGTTAGTATAGACAAGGGGTGAGCGGGGGCGGGGTAAGTGAGATGCGCGTGACATCGCTACACCTCGGAAGGTCATTGCGGAAGTGAACTTACTAGACGCATTACGTAATTACGTTTGTTTAATTAGTACACGCATTGTCGTTTATATTCATATTAAATCGTTAATGAGTGATAAGTATAAATATGAATAGACACAAAAGTGCTTCAAGTCGTTGCAGAAAGATATTAGAATTAGCGAACTTTAAAAGATACGAAGGTAAGTACCTACAAACGGATTAACCACTTATTTAAGTAAGGGTATCCACACATTAGTGAATGGAAATTTACAAGACAAGACACAAGAACTTCGCGGCGGTTGCCTACTATTTCATTTATAAGATACAATTTACCTACCTAATACCTAATTTGTATATTTGTATTCATCTTTATCATAAAAGACATGTAGGTTTTTAGAAATCTATTTTTAGAAATATTATTGTTTTTACAGACTTAGTTGATGTTGTATGGAGTACACATTTTTTAAATTATTTTCTGTAATATGATAAAACAGGGGGCATAAGTAACATGTGACACAATTTAATTTTTCAGACAATAATAATGAACATTACAGTAGTATCGTATGTGAAGAACAACATGAAATTGAAATTGAAAAGCAGACTGATTCTTCCTCATCAGGTAAGAATTAAATATTTTATTGTTAAAAAAGTATTTTCTTCAATTACAAAGGCATTTATTTAACAAGGCGACAAACTCTTCTGATTTAAGGTATTAAAAGTAACTAAAATGGGTAAGAAAATGTTGGTTGGCACCTGTAGGAAGTAGCATTTTAACTACAAAGTTAAAATGCTACTTCAGTGTTATATTGGGTACTAAGTTGGTTAATTTTTTAATTGGCAGCGATTTCTTGCTAAAGCAATTGAATTTGAATCATCGTTATCTTGCTTTACATTTTGACCATTTCGGGATTGTCCAGGGTTGACTTTGATACCTAAACAGTTAAATAGCGCTCGCTCGGCTCGTGCACCTATGGCCTGTATGCAACCTAACTGATCCTGCCGACTAGTTTTCATGTTAATATTAGCTGCTACATCATCATTTTTAATACCTTGCCTATTATTTTTGTAACCAAGTAGTTAGTCGCCTAAAAAGTTGTTGATTGCCTCAAAAATAATAACCCAATGAAAAATAATTGCCTATAAAGTATGCACATATTTTAAAGTAAATAACTATCATCGGTTTTTTAAAATATATATGAAATTCGGAGAAGAGGTTTGTGTTAATTCATAATCTCCTTAGATGTAATTGAATTGTTTTGAAATCATAGTAACTCACTATAATAAATAATAATTTGTTTCAGGAATTTTCACATGTCTTTCACGAAGTTCTTTCCCTATCGATGGCATATCAGATCTTAATAAAATCAACTCAGAATCTGATGATTTTATTTCGCCGGCTCCATTAAGAGCTGCAAGTGTATGGCCACACGATAATAATACATCACCACCGAACGGACCAACAAGTGATATTTTGGATATTTCTCACAATGTTATTGAACCATTACTACCTGAGATGGATTGCTCTGCGCAATTGGAAACTACGAATAAAAATGATATACAGGCTACTAATAGTTTGATGATAATGACTCCATCAACTCTACAAAAAATAGATTTTATAGCCTCGCCGACTGTTTTATATATTCATAAGGATTACGATCTAAGAAGTATTTCCGATTTAGATGGTGTTTTACATAGTATTGAAACCCAAAATATACCGCAGGATATTGTTACTACAGAATCGGAAGAAAGACCCGAAACTCCCATTGAACAGCTAGTGAAAAAGAGGAAAATTGATCCTAGTTTATGGAAAGATAAGAAAAACAAAATTCTAAAAAATTCTGGCAAAAGTTATGAAAGTGTTAGAACTAATAAAAAAAACGCAGAAAAATCCATTAGACCTCCATGCAACTGCAAATTGAAATGCTACGAAAAGATACATCAAAATGTGAGAAGTAAAATTTTTCAAAGTTTTTGGGCTATCGGGGACCATGAGAGACAGTGGGATTTTATTAACCGACATGTTAAGAAAGATAACGTCAAAAAGATAACAGTTGAACGTAAAAACAATCGTACTCAAACATTAACATATAAACTTCTCGATGATACTAATTCTATGATTAAAGTATGTAAAATTATGTTTTTGAATACATTGTCCATTACACAGCAAGTAGTATACACAGCTATCGATAAATTGGGAGATGACAACTATTTAAAAGACTACAGAGGAACTCATAAGAACAGGCCAAGAAGAATGTCAGAAGAGACTGAGAAAAGTATAATCGACCACATTAATTTATTTGAAAGAGTTGAATCCCACTATACTCGCAAAGATAGCCAAAAGCAATATCTGTGTGAAACTCTGAATATTTCTAAATGTATCGACTATATTTGGAATGGATAGATACAAACAATCAGTACAGTCAATCATGCAAAGCAACTAAACGCCAATATGAAATAATCTTTAATACAAAGTTTAACCTATCCTTCCACAAACCTAAAAAAGATTTATTTGAGATATGTTCACTTTACCAAACTTCAGATGATGTTAGAAAAGAACAATTAAAAGCTGATTATGAAAAGCACTTGAAAGAAAAGCAATTAGTGAGGCAATTAAAGGATCAAGAGAAAGAAACTTTTTGTCCAGATGACAGTGTTGTAGCATGTTTTGATCTGGAAAAAGTGTTGAGTATCCCTCAAAGTGAAGTAGGCATATTTCATTATAAACGGAAGTATCCTGTATACAATTTCACTATCTATAATATCATAGAGAAAAAAGGTTACTGCTACGTCTGGCACTGCCAGATTGCGAAAAGGGGTGCTATAGAAATAGCAAGTTGTCTTTGGTCATTTATCCAGGTACAGGTCGAATTAGGAATAAAAAAAATATCTTTTTATTCTGATTCTTGTGCAGGGCAAAATCGTAAATCGTAATCGTTTCGTATTTGTTTTCTTTAGCGGTGAAGAAATTTTCCATACAAATATGTCATAGGTTTTTGGAGAAAGGGCATAGCCAATCGGAGGGTGATTCTATGCACGCTGCTATTGAGCGTTCTAAGAAAAAGCATACTATATACACACCTGACCAAATGTATTCCTTAATAGAGAATGCCAAAGTTACCGGACACAAGTACCAGGTAAAACAAATGACGCAAGCTGATTTCATAGATTTTAAAGAATTAATAAAAGGGAAGAATTGGTTGAAAGACACAAATGGCGATAAAATTTATTGGAGCAAAATAAAAGAAATAGTTTTTTCCTATAATTATCCTGATAAAATATACTATAGATACAGTTTTGAAAACGCATTACAAGAGATACAAACTATCACGAGGACTAATTCAAGACGGCGACGAGGGGAACCTATAGAAGATGCTGAAAACTTAAGACTCGCATACACTGGAATGTTACCGATACCACTCCCTTTGTATAAGGATTTAATAAGTCTATGTGACTCAGGAGCCATACCAAACCATTACCAGTGTTTTTATAGAAATTTGGTGCCATTAGAGTCCAACTCGGTTACCAACGATAGTGGCGAGGAGAATTAGTACCTTCTTATTACCTGTTTTCTGTTTTATTTTTCTTGTTTTTCTTTTTTTAAGTAATATACCTAATAAGTACCTAATTTGTTCGTAATTTAATAAATAAAAAAATAATTATTATCAATAACTTTTTTTCATTATTTTTACCTAATTTACATATTTATACCGTGAACAAATAAAGATGTATTACATAAATAATAAATTAATCTTGATAACGCTAATATACGGGCTTATATCTATACAAACATGAAAAAGCAACAAAGTATACAAGAATAAGCCTATAAACGGCCAGAGCACGGCTCAAATAAAAAAAATATTTACGTAGAATAACCGTGCAACATTTCACTATACTTGTTTATGCTTCATTTATGACCCGAATAAACGTGCAGTGATACAATACAGTTAAAAAGTCACATATTATTCACTAGAATAATAAAGTAACATGTTATTTCTTGAACATTGAGAAAACTGATATTATTTTTTTTATAAAACGTATTTAAGCTGAAAGATATTTTTTTTACCTTTAATTTGATTATACATTATATATATTTATTTATTATGTAATTAAAGTAATGTGTTTCCAAACGTTTTTATTGTTTCCTGAACAGTCGTTGTTTTTCGATTGCACGTTTATTCGATGGGGCCATCGATATAATAATAATATATATATAATCAACATATTGCATAGATATTACAATAGCATACTTCTTTATGACTGTATTTGACTCAAGTATTGATTTTTTAATTTAATTTTAAAAGAGTGTAGAGATGAAGCAGATTTTACGGCAGTGGGAAGCTGATTCCATAGTGACACAGCCCGAACCGCAAAGGATTGGTGGTAACAGTGCGTTAAATGTAAAGGGGTGGAGAGCATTAGGTTGTTAGTAGAGCGCAGGTGTCTCTCGTGATTCTCGTGTCGGAACGTGAAGTGATGACTAAGATAGCTCGGAACTACAGGATTAAACAGCAACCGATACAGTAAAGAAAGAACATGAGTATCCCGGCGAAGACGAATAGGAAGCCACTTGAGTTTAGCACGGAATTCGGAGATATGATCATATTTACGTAAACCAAATATGAAACGTATACATAGATTTTGAAGCCGTTCAAGTTTATTTAAAAGTTCTTCTGTAAGGTCAAGATAGCTAGCATCGGCGTAATCGAGAATGGAGAGTAAGAGAGTGTGTGCTAATGAAATTTTGGTAGGTATTGGCAAAAGATTGCGCAAACGTTTAAGGGAGTTATTGACAGCAAACATCTTCCTACTCACTATGTCAACTTGTGGTTTCCAGGACAAGGTCTTGTCAAATGTTATTCCCAAATTTTTGACAGTGTCGCTGTAAGGAATTTTTACACCATTAAATATAATAGAAGGAATAGCTTCGTAATTCATCTTGTTAACTATGCCAGTGCTACCGATTATGATGGCTTGTGATTTTTCTGGGTTGACTTTAATCCCATGAGACGTACTCCATTGAGAAATTCGTGCAAGATCGTCATTGATTTGCTGTATTGCAACATTAATTCCATCGAGAGAACTGTGAGTAAATATCTGCAAATCGTCTGCATACATGTGGTAGGAAGAAGTTAAATTCTGTGATATTGAGTTTATAAAAATTGAAAAGAGTAGAGGAGACAACACGCCACCCTGCGGGACACCGGTTTCGAGTCGGACCCAAGATGAGGATGCATCGTCCAAGTTGATACGTTGCCGGCGTCCACGCAGGTAAGTATGAAACCACTCAATTCCTGACGGAGATATGTTAAGAGAGCGCAAGATTACCAGTAAAATATCAAAGTCGACGTTATTAAATGCATTGCTAAAGTCTAGTAAGGTTAATAACGTAACTTGTTTGAGCTCTTTAGCCTTGCGAATATCTTCTGATATTCTTACCAGAGCTGTAACATTGCTGTGACCCGGTCGAAAACCAGATTGAAAGGAATCAAGAATATTATTTTTATTTACAAACAAAAATAACTGCTGATGAATAAGACGCTCAAGTACTTTGGAGAGAAAAGGTAATATGGAAATGGGTCGGAAATCACTACAGGTCTGGGGAGAGGCTTTTTTAGGAAGAGGAATTACATGAGCGTCTTTCCATAATTTTGGGAAAGTATTGGAGGTGACAGATTTGTTCAAAATTAAAGTGATTAAGGGAAGCAGGAAGTCAAGAAGAAGGACAATCATTTTTCGACTTATACCGTCACAGCCAACTGCATTTGAATTTATGGAAATTATTGCTTTCCTAACATCACATTCAGAGAATTGTGATAAAGTAAAAGGAGTATAATTAGGTGTAGGCAAAGATGAAATGTGATTTAATGTAGAAGACTTAATATGGGCATTCATAAGACCAGCAGAAGAGAAATGACTATTTAAAAGGTTAATATCAATCTGTTTTGGGACTTCGTTATTTTTAGCCTTTCCTACACCCAAAGTCTTTAAGAATCTCCAGACTTTAGCTGGGTTGTCATTTGTGACCGATTCGTGAATATAGCGTCGTTGTGCGTTCCTACACATAGTATTACAGCGATTACGCAGTTCTCGATATTTGTCACAATTAATTTGATTCGGATCCTTTTTATAGCGCAAACGTGCTCGGTTACGTTTCCTCATGAGCAATTTAATTTCATCGGAAAGCCAAGGAGCAGGAAGATGTTTGATTTTCACAGGCCTTATGGGGGCATGGCGGTCATAGAGTTGAGTCAGTAAGGAATTAAAAATTTCTACCATTGAATCAACAGTCTCAGCATTTACAACGTTGTGCCAGTCCATTTTGTGAGCATCCTCTAACAAATTATTTAAATCAATACTACCAAAATTTCGTTGCAGAAGGATTCTCGGTTTGACTTTAGGAGGGCGAATCTTGTAAGATAGGAAAAGTAGATCATGATAAGAAAAGGCGTCAGCATCAAGTTGTCCATATTTTTGAACATGGTCCTTGGAAGAGACTACTATAAGGTCAAGAAGGGATGGGACAGAGTTAGGAAAATGGTGTGTTGCATTCAAAGGCAAAATATTTAAATTACACGAATTTATAACAGAACGTAATTGTACCGTGTAAATACAAAACACTGTAACTTGAGATACAGTGTTTTGATTTAACAACGCCCATTCGCTTTAGTTTAGTCTATTCTACCATATGACATTCACAGATTTTATAGTTTGTATGAAAAATTCAGAAATACGACAATGTGAAATACACTGTATTTACTTTAAATACAGTTTTATTTTATCAAAACACTGCAACTTGAGATACCGTGTTCTGCCTAAACAATCTTCGCGCGAAGACAGATACAGTGTTTGGTTAAAAATTTACGAGCTGCGGGCCCGCCAATCAGGAGCAAGAACCGGCGTCGGTCTGCGACCGTGATTGGTTGTTAGTGTCCGAGAACGAATCAGCTCGACTGACAGCGAGTATTACAATGTATTTAAATATTTGAGAGACTCGCGCAGTTTATTTTTGGCCAAACAGATCATAATGAAATTTTGCACAGAAGTAGCTAAGATTCTAAAATAACACATAGCCTAGATTAAAAAACAACAAAGCGAGACAGAGGTAGATAATCATTTGGATCTGATATTTTTTTTTTTACTATTTTGCAGTTTAAGACATCTGGAACATTTATTTTAACCAAAAGGGGACCAGTTGTAATCCCAAGTGAGTAAGTAAGTAAGGCCTTGCATTACAAAAATAGATTTTTCTAAAATTTGGTTTGGAAAAGGGGCTACTATAACACTATTTCGAAAAGGGCATTAATTAAGCATATTTTTTTAAGATTATGTGCACTTTTAATACCGTACCTTCTTTATTCACAGTATCCAGTTAGTAATGGCCCTAGAAACTTACAAAATTATTACTGGATTTTCTCAAATGACTAATAAAGATGGACTGAGTAAAAATGAAACGCGCGTTAACAAATATTTATTGCAATCAGAGAACTTTTACTAAACCTAAACATGTTATCTGATAGACCTTAGGTCCATCTACCTCCAGTGTCACTGAATCATGTCGTTTCTGGGACAACCGGTATGATTTGGGTATGATAGTTCATAAGGTTTTTTTTTTACTTTATCTGTTATATCATCAGGACTGATTGATACTCATAATTTTAATTATTTTATTCACTCAGAAGTTTTAAATAAATATATTTTAAGTTCCTGCATAACACTGTAAGACTGATAGAGTTGCCATGTTTAAATATTTTAAAATATGTAATTGCTTACTTACTTTTTTATTTTTAATATATCCAACTAATATTATGAATACAAAATTTTGTTAGGAATGAGAGTGTGTGTGTGTGTGTGTGTTTGTGTGTTTGTAACCTCTGTCACGCAAAAACTACGGTACTGATTTTAGGGAAATCAAGCTCAAGGAAAGATAGGGATAGAAAGATAGTCTGGAATAATATAATATTAATTTTATTAATCCCGAAATTCCCACGGGTACGAATGCAGCGGGTAACACCGCGGGGCGCTAGTAATATAATAAATATATATGACTTTAATTTCCTATCAGATAATTAAAAGCCATGTTTTATCAAGCTAATACACGGTAACTCTAAGATACAGTGTATTGCTGTAACAATGTCGTCATTCGCCGTTCACAATTATGGAAGCAATACAAGTTTTTGAAGATATTTCACTTTATTTATTATATTTTTATGAAAAATATGTCGGGCTAGATGACATATTAAATTACCTTGAAATTGATACCAAACAATAAATACTTTCCTAAGTAAATTTTAGAGTAATCGGCAAAAAACTAATAAAAACTTGTTTGATCAATTTCTCAAATTTAAGAATATGAAGTTACAGTGTTTTGTATTTACACGGTACAATTTATCTGCCCGGTTATTGTTTTTGAATAAGCAGGTATTAAAATCACCCATGATTATTGTGTGCGCATATTATTAGCCGTCAAGTCATGGATGTTTATATGTTTATTTAAGTTTATTCTAATAAAAAATATGTATTTATTCAATACGTATGTTTATATATCATTTCTTAAGTATATCAATTATCTAGTATCCATAACACAAGTTCTTTAAGAAACTTAATTTGGGCTAGATAATGCTGTGTGACTATCAGAATTATTTATTTATTTTATTTAATACTAGCTGCTGCCCGCGACGTCGTCTGCGTGAACGCTATGCAGCACCAAACGCACCTACGATTATAACACTGCTAGCGTGATAATATGTAGCCTATATGTTGACCCGACTTCTTAACTATCTTCATGCCAAATTTGAAGTAAATCCATGCAGTACTTTTTGAGTTTATCCCGGAAAGACAAACAGACAAACAGACAAAAATTCTAAAAACTATATTTTTTGTTTCTGTTTCGATTGTAGATCATACCCCAAGTATTCTTTTAAAAAAATATTCAATGTACAGTTTTGACTTTCCTACCATTTTATTATATGTATAGACAATATCAGACACTAATTAGTTAAGGCTTTATCTAGTACGGTAGGAAACTGTCCCAGTACGTTCTAGGTGTCTTGTATGGTAGACCGTTAAATATCTATTTTGTTCTGCTTTTTTTTGCACATTAGTTTTGCTTGCATCCCTAAACACTATGTTATAACACAATTCACTACATTGTAATATAAAAGAAAAAAAGTTAAGCAACTTTGGATTTCTTTGAGATAACCAAGAATGAAACAATTTTATGAAACTTAAATTTTATAAAACGAAATTTATCACTAAAAAGTTTTTCCAAAGTCTAATAACTAGCTTTTTAGTTTTTATGGCTATTCTAGGCTTTACACTATCACTATGTCAAATTTCACACAAATCTGTTGAGCCGTTCTTCCGTGGTTGAGGAACAAACATTCTTACATCCTAACTTTCACCATTAAGATAAGTTGATTAAACGTTCAACGTACAAACAAAGTATATCACTGACAAGTTTTCGAAACAAATATTAATAATACCTAGTTCTTGTTTGTAATGTTATATATCTCCGCTTAAAAAAATGTCGAATATTTTCAGAAACAATTTCATATTTTTGGTTTTTACAGTTTTATATTTTTTTATTTGTTATCATTTTATCATTAATTAGGTACTTCTCATTTAAATTAAAAAACAAAACTTGCGACTTGGAAAATATCAGTTTAATCTGCAAAAATTATTTAATAAACAGCTTAGTATAAAATAATCGCACAATTTAATTAGCAAATTAAGCAATAATTCGTTAAAAAAATTTTTGGTACGTAGGAAGTACTTGGTACTTTTTTAATGAATATGATTTAAACAAAAATTTCCTTTAGACTTTTCAAAAAATAATTATGAAATTATTATGCGAAGAAATGGATTTTTCTTCCTAAATGTTCTTTTTATTATAAATGTGGTTAAAAAAAACATAAAAAATACTATATTAACTAATAAACCATAAAATAAGGAAAAAATTAAAAGCAGAAATTACAAAAAAGGAACGCCCCCGGGTGGGCTCGAACCACCAACCTTTCGGTTAACAGCCGAACGCGCTAGCCAATTGCGCCACGGAGGCGATGAAGAGTAGTTCGAAATAGCGCATCAGTTACCTTGACCTAATTTTTATCATAGATTGAGTATATTATAGAACATTACTAAAATGAGAGATTGCTATTGTATAAAAAAAAAGTGTATGACACTTGTATGAGATTGTATGAGATTAAATGTTCTTTAAAAACAAAAATGGTTGTTTTTGTGAGTTTTTCTACGTTTTTTTCAATCTCATTGAATTTTCAGCGACATATCAAATAACATTTTCGCTCATTACGTTATGTAAGTCTATAGAGCTATGTTAGAATGTATAGCTCGATATATCATTAAATTGTTTCGATAACGTTATCTTATTTCAAAGTTATTGTGAAAAACACATATCTACCCACGCAATCTCTATTAGTTTATTTAGGAAATCAAAACTTGAAACTGTATGTAATTGAAGTGTTTTAAATCTAAGATCAAAGGATGAAATTCAATAGGTACCGAAATGTACTGTTAGATAGTAGCTCTAACTATTTTTTAGTAAAATTTCTCACACATACATAACTTCACGCCTCTCTCCGTTTGGAGTAGGCAGAGACAAGGGAACACCAATAGCTACGATCCAGACGTAACTCTTTCGCTTCCTCCACGTTCATCAATCCTTTTATACAGGATCGCCGGTTACGGGTACTTTTAAGTAGGCCTTTCTTCAGTATGTGGCCAATTCGGTCGGCATAGCAGGTGTTTCACAGTGTCTCTTAAATTGATTTTTGTACCAGGACTTACTTATTTCTTTTCTTTTTTCAATCGAAAGAGTGTAAAATGAAGAAATACATGCTTGTTCGTCTTATTTATACATTAACTAGCTGTATCACGTGGGAATGTCTGGATAAAAGTAGCCTATGTGCTATTCCAGAGTATACACTATCACTATGCCGAATTTCATCCAAATCCGTTGAGCCGTTCTGCCGTGATTGAGGAACAAACATCCATCAATCTGAACTTTTATATTTATAGTATTAGTTACTTCTTTTTCTTAAGATTCGATAGTTTATCTACCATTTAAAAAAATCAGGCTAAGGTAGGTATTAGTTAAATAATTATTACTTGGAGAGTTTAGCTTAACTTACCTATAATAATAATAAATTTCATTTATTTCGCATAACTTACGCTAGTTACAAGTTGATGGGGCATCCTTTTAAGTATAAATTACCTGTGCCGCAGGATACCCGCTATTCCTTAAAACACATACCTATTACATAATAAATAAATAATAAAATCCCCACACAATCACACCCACTTCGTGTCCCCAAAGTAAGCATAGCTTGTGTTATGGGATACCATGTTGCGAACTCGGGGGAACCTAGAATATTAATACATAAATAGATAGACACCCAGACACGGAACATTTTTTTTTCTTGTTCCGTGCGGGAATCGAACCCGCATCCACTGGCGTCTGAGGCAGACAGGTTTACCTCATCGCCAAAAGTGGTCATCGAAAACATACCTAGTTAGCGACAATTTCGAATAATTACAGTAATTTTATTTCAATTTAATAAATTTAATAATTTAAACACCTTACTATCTAAAGGTGAGTAACATTGTTTTAAGTTTTCACGATTCTTTAATATTAAATTAGTTTAATAGTAGAGCGTAAAATTATATTTTAAATTTTGACTCCGGTTTCTAGAAATGTATAGGTACTGGACGGCAGCGACAGCGGCACCGGCAGCGACGCGGGCAATCAGAGTCGTTCTCGACGCCAGCGGGCAGCGGAGCGATTTGTCGCGGTTTCATATAAACTCAATACTTTCTATCGTGTCGCGGAAATCGCTGCCCGCGCCGCTGTCGCTCTCGCTGTCGCTGCCGTCCAGTTTGCAGACTTTCAGTTCCCGTCAATCAAATAATAAACAATACCCAAATTTAACTAGACTTCTACAGTCACGTCTTATAAGATGTACACATTTATGAGACGTAACTGTACATAGATAGTATTTACGACTATATTACATAATACAATTTTTGTTTTTTTTTTTCAGTCAAGACTTACGATTGCTTCCACCACCAAAGTCGTATCAGGTTTCAAGTTGATAAGATATATGGTTCTTGACGTGAGTATATACCTGATATAATACTATTATTAATATTTAGCATACATTAACTATAATTAAAGATATTGCATTTTATATAGGTATGATAATTATATCGGAATATAGCCAATATAGTAAATAATTTCGTTGGCATCAGCCAAGTCCTGATAGTTCAGTTGATTAGGTAATAGGCACCCGCCTGGCAAGCGGGAGACCCGTGGTTTGAGTCCAGCAGGGCTATTTGCGTAACTAAAATAACAGCGCTGTACTCGACGACGAGTTCGTCGACGTGATCGCAAAGAATTTGTCGTCAAGCTCACATATGTTACATTTAGCAGAATACCATAACCTAAAGAAAATTGTCAAACGAGCTGATATAAGTAGTGTCATATTATGATATAAGCGAGTCATTCGTTGCTGTTGCATCGATGAACTCGACGCTCTTGCATAGGAAAATAGCCCAACTGGTTGGAACGATTTTATTTAATATTTAGTTTCCATCTTCAAAATGAACGATCTTGAAAATACACAACAAGAAGAAAGTAATTTAAATAAAATCCCCAGACAATCACACTAACTACATGGCCCAAAACTAAGCAAAGCTTGTGATATGGGATACCATGTAGCAAACTAGGGGGGAACCTAGAATATAAATACATAAATAGATAAACACCCAGACACGGAACATTTTTTTTCTTGTTCCGTGCGGGCGAACACGCGACCACTGGCGTCTGCGTCAGGCAGTGTTACCCCATCGCCAAAGCGGTCGTCATTTAAATCTTAATTTAAAACTGGGGTTTTAATATACAATTAAGATGTCCATCTCACAATTTTATTTACCCCTTACTACTTTTGCATGGTGGTGGGCCACTTCAGAGTCCGCTGGCTGCCACCATTTATTTATACAGGGTGACTGGTGGGTCACTTTCGAAATTCAAGGACGTGATAGTTCGAGATCATAAATGAAGAGAAAAATAAAATAAAAATAATTGCTTCTATGCTGGACTGGGAGCGAAAGAAAAACATAGAATGTGCCAGCTGCTTCTTTTCCCGGGCATACTGTAAAAGTCAGTTAAGGGACCGAGGTGTTATGGGAGTTTTTTTTGTGGGCGATAGGCTGACCCCTGTCACTGCAATAGTCTCTCTCCACTATTATAATGCCTCCAAATTTGTCAAACGTGACATCCGATGTTTTTATTACCTCTGGTGTTCTGCCTACCCCATACGGGATACAGGCGTGAAGTTATGTATGTATGTAATAAAATAATAAATAAATATTGCGTTATACTGGTAAACTTAACCGAAAATTAAAGAATTAATTACGCAACGCATAGTTACACAAGCGTTATGCAATAGACAGTTAGCGGGTGGTGGTGTGCGTGTGGCGGGAACACTACTGTGTTCGTGTTGACTGAGGCGGCGCGTCGGGAAAAGTGTAAATGTCTCTTTATTTATTTATAGGGAACTCTGTTGAAAAATTAAGTAATTTGTGACATAATTATGATCAGAATCGAGTACAGAGTGCTCTCCTTCAATTTCTAAAAGGGGGATGCACGACAGATTCCCCCCCCCCCCCCCCGCGTCCAGAACTGAAATTTATGTTAATCGATAGACCTTAGCTCTATCATTATTTTTTACTATGGCGAGATTCTTCGCAGACATTGGGTTCCTTCTGTAGAGAAGGATCTTTAAGTGATTTTTAGTGAAAAAAATATTTTAGATAAAAATGATTTTGAACATAAAGTCGTAACATGTGCATTAAAAAAATATAATGAATAGGTAGTTATTGTTCTCCTGCTACCCCCGACAGCTACCTGGCAGTAAACCAATCAGACTTTGCAATAAAATGAAGTTTCTCGCATTTTTCTATGAAGTAATGTAAAAAAAAACCCATGGATTTTGGAGCTGAAAAATATTGTAGTCCTCTTCATAAGACTTCCTCGACATATTAATGCTATTGCCATACCTGGCTGAGGGGGGGGGGACAGTGCCCATACAAATATGTGCATCCCCCTTTGTCACCAGTCACCCTGAATTAGCTGAGTCTGCCGCCAAACATCTCCACACTGCGGTGATATGTTCCGACAATGTTTTCTGAAGAGCCAGGTCCTTGCACATTATGATAAGTGACAATATCAGTTAAGATCGGGGTCGAACGCGGGTAGAACTTCGACCTCAACTTATTTAATCAATAAGTTATTTAATCGTTAATTATTTGTCCGGCTTAGAATAACCCTGGGTAAGCGTGTCGTACAAGGCGACTAATCCGAGTGACCACCGCTTGGTGGTAGGATCCCGTCAGGGTTCATCTGGCTAGTGACCAGTTCTTACCTAAGCCCGTGTGTTGTCATCTTCGACCTCATCTTCACTTATCATCAGGTGATATTGAAGTCAAACGCAGGCTTAATCTTTCAATATATTCTTTTAAAATAATCAACGAATGCAGAGCATTAAAAAACCGACTTCACGTCAAAGTCGAAAACGATCTCCGAATTCATACATATTTGAAATTTCTCTCAACGTACTCAATCGATTTTGATGATATGCGACCAAATGGAAAGAATCATCAAAATCGGTTCAACCAGTCAAAAGTTATGAGGATAGAAACTTTAAAAAAAACATGCAGACGAATTGAGTACCTCCTCCTTTTTTTAAGTCGATTGAAAAGTTAATACATACATACTAACTTCACGCCTGTATCCCTTATGGGGTAGGCAGAACTCCAGAGGTTATAAGACCATCTGATGTCACGTTTGACTTTGGAGGTATTATAATAATGGATAGAGACTATTGCAGTGACAGGGGGTCAGCCTATTGCCCACAAAACACACATATAAAACCTCTTTCCCTTAACTGACTTTTACAGTATGCCCGGGAAGAGAAGCAGTTGGTACATTCTATGTTTTTCTTTCGCTCCCAGTCCAGCATGGAAGCAAAGTTAATATTGTCTTAAATTTTTACGATTATGATTAATATGATTATGATTATGATTAAATAAAAAATAAAAAAAAGATCTAAAATAAATTAATCCCGTATAGTTATTTAACATTTGGACACTTCATTATTTTTCTTAATTCCGCAGTCGAATGAAGATCCTTATCCGTTCCTCGGAATATCCCAAGGAGGGAATTCTGTACAGGATGCAAAAGATTTCTGGTTGAAGCTCATAAAACGCATCATTGAGGTCATAGAAATAAGGACTAGTTTCGAACACGTAGCTATGACTCATCTCAGCGCCACCAAGTAAGTTGGTATTGTCAAAACAGTACCTAGTCTTAAGACAATTGCAGAAATGTCCAAGCGAGACATTAAAAGTCGTTAGTGATATCACGGTGTGCGGATAACCAAAGCGTTGTTTTGCTCGCTTTTTCACTCGCAATTCTCTTATATGCATTAGTTATATGTATAATTAGGTCAGTAATGATTTTGTGATAAATAAAAATGGGATATATGACAAATAAGATATAAAAGTATCACAGTATGCATAACACCCGGCAGGAATTATAGCACATAGAGCGTCATTTATGCCAAGGATCGTAATTTTTAGAAACTGTTGTCCATTTTGATAATTATCTTTAATTTCGTTATTATCGTACATTATGAGCTCAATTTAACACTGTCTAACTTTAGGTTTCTTTAATGTATATTTCAACGCAAGTGCATGTACTTCGCGAGACCGAACCCCGACCAAGCGTCAAGGTTGGTCGCCGCTAGATTCAGTCCCCGCGTAGTATGTCTATTAGAAAATCGATTTCACAATTGCGATAGTGTTCTTATTAATTGATTTCAATCGGTTTGCATTTCCCAGCAATAAATATCACCTGTGATTCCACAAAAGGTGTTAAAAAGTCGGCACGCTTGGTTTCAAAACAAATCGTGACACTTGCGTTGTCTATTTAGATGTAAGTCTGGGACAAAATGGGATCTTGAAGAATTTAATTTTGAAATTAGAGAGTGCAATGTTGGATACGGCCCATTAAAATTATGTCAGATTTTAGTGTGTTTTGGCCCAGTACTTGGCTGTAATAAGAACATTCCCGTTTGCTTCAAAAACTTCATTGTAGGTGCTCTATATTGTGACAAATAGTTGCTACCGGGTGATATTATGTGCACTGGCCCTTACTCCATATGTAAACTATGGAACGCCTATGCAAGGTGTTCGTGTTGATTTCTCATAACTCTAGGGTATTAATGGAACCATGTAATAGAACGAAATAACATGTGAATTATTCTTCAAATCTTTTTTTGTTTTTATTTTTCATATAAAATAATTCAATTAAGTCAAAACATCTAATGTAAAACAACGCCTTTAAGAGAAGTATGGCAACGTGCATTTTCGATCCCATTTTTATCGCTATGCACAGGCACAGTTCGTAAATTTTTGCGTTGTATATTGTATGCAACGTTTCTTCAACGTTTAAAATGTTATTGTTGTTTATTGTATTGCTTTACTGACACGCCGCGTGTATTGAATGAATGTTAAAGAGATTTTACAAGGGTGGTAATTTATGAACTGATTATATCAAGATTGATGATATCTTGGAAAGTATGCACTTTTGAATCAAATATTCTTTGGCAAAAAGTATTTTGTTGTAGTAAGGAACAAAACCTTAAACTTAAGGGATATCAAAAAGAACACCTTGTATAGGTAGTCAGACCAACGAAGCAGTCCGGGATAAAAAGAGGGAATTTCAAAAACTCAAGGACAGGCATCCCTGCCTTTACCCTGCTTAAACGAAGTTGATACTGTTAATTTATCGACTATAAAAAAGAAGGAGGTTATTTTTGCTTGGACAGCAGTCGTTGGTCAGACTCTAGTTACAGATCGCGCAGAACACCTAGTCCCCTCTAAAGTTATTATGAGACATGCTACAACTTCAGATGAATCTAGATATTTGGCGGGATCTGAATCAAATGAATTAGAGCGAGACAAAAACATTTCAATACTATACGGCTGCAAACTGGAAGAAAGACATCGGCGCGGGCAGCTATTTCCCGACACGATAGATAGTATTGAGTTTGTATGAAACCGTGACAAACGAGAACGGCTGCCTGCGCCGCTGTCGCTGCCTTCTAGTTTACAGCCTTCCGATAGTTACATCACTTTTATTAGAGAAGATAACTGAACAAAAGATTTAAATTGAAAAGCGGTTTAATTGAATTGAATTAACAGTAATTAAATATACTCGAATCACTTTTACTATTAATTTATCATTAATCCTTTTTTCCTTTAACATACGCCTTAGCTTCCACTAGAGATGTAAGACAGTGTGTTCAGAGGGACATGTCTGCGTTCCTTTGCGAAAATTCATCTCATTATGAGTGCTGAATTCAAGACTGTTGCTCACCTCAAAATAGAGCACCTTTCTGCATGTTGTTCATAGGTTGTACTCCTAGTGATATTTTATTGGTAGAATACTTACAAAATGTCACATGTGAACATAATGCACTTTTTATGCACATTTTTTAACATGTGGTAATTACAGAATCGGGGTCCAGGAAAAAAGGTGTAGCATTATGGAGTCGCTTTTTACAAGCAACAGTCTCTTCCGTCAACGCTGAACCTTCGTTGGACTTTGCTTCATACGACCTGGGTTCGGAGTTTGTTTTTCCTTCTTCTTCGGATACCTCACCACCACTGAAGGTTGACCGACAGCTCAATCCGTCACTTATTCCTATCTTGTTCTTGGCAAAATAGTTGGAGTCTGTTTAAAGACTTCCAAATTGACCATGGAAAATCTTGCCCTGCGTACCTAACTTCACAAGTTAGACTTGATATATAGAGTAGCTGAAACACTAATGAATATATCTAGCTCATCAAATGTCATGTCCTGATGAAAGCTATGTCGCCATTAGTTGAGATTTCCGTTTTAACATTTTAGCGGTACGTTATCTTCTTTGATAAAAGTTTTGTCCGATGTATTCTTTGATTCAAAGTTGATAGAACTTGTTGACAGTGAAAAAAGCCTTTAAACCTCGAGCAATAAGTGTGTATTTAATACACAAAAGTATATATTTGATTAATAACTAAACATAAGTTCTACCGACTTGGATTTCAACAGAATTTCATAGTAAAATATCTAACAAATTATACTCTGCTTGCCTTAACAGAGTAAAATATGTTAATTTTTTTAAAATCATGAAACCATGCTGTTTGAAATTTGCTTTTGATCTATTTTGTTTTACCGATACTAACTATTATGAATCGAAATACGGCTAGAGAGAATATTTCAAATAGCATGTCGTATAACAGAGCCCATTATTGGGTTCAGTTCAAACTATCGTCAACTCTAAGGGCCAACGAAGCGTTATACGGGCGCGCGGGCGCAGTTCTCACTTTTGTACGAAATCGCATCCCACGTCCGCGTAATGCAGCGTTAGCCCTAGAAAATATATCTGCGGAGTAATTTTCATGTTGATCTACCTTCGTTGGAAAATTTTAAATATAATGACACTGCAGACAACATGAATATTAATCCGCTAATTAAAGTTTTACCCAAAATATAAGTTCAAGTCAAAATTTTCTTGGTAAGGAAGTTGGTTCTTTTCGATATGCGATAACTATTCAAAGTCAAGAAGAAAAATATAACTGCTTTTGCTTGTCAAAAACTGTTGTCTATAACCTATAGAATTCTATACAGCCTATCAACGACTTATCTGTGCACCCCGTGCGTACAACGCACAACGTGTACAGTGGTAACAAAGATGCTATCGGTACACACAAGGCATTTCAGCGAGTTTAATTGATCAGTCGCGCACGAGATGCACAAATGAGTACGGGCTATGTATGGAATTTTGTGGTAGTTCTATTTTTACACTTATGAGATCAAAATTTATCACCTCGTCTTATACTTTGGGTAGAACAGTTGTTTTATTACAACATAGAAGAACCAAACAGTTGTCAATGTATATAGTAAATACATGATCTTAAACATGTAGTTACTTTGGTATATTGTAATCTTGTGACAGACTACACCCTGTATATTATAAGACACATCAAACAACACTGGGAAACTTGGTCGTTTACGATTCAAAACGCAAATATAAGACTGCACGGGGCTCATTTTTCATTTTGCGTCAGAGTTATAAAATGTGTACAGAAGATAAAAGTTTTTGGTCACCAAACAGATCTGCGTTGACATTGTGCATTAAGTCAAGAAAGTACCGGTAATCGATCATGTAAAAAGCTCGATTCAAAGATTTGTTTCAATAATCTTAAATTTAATTTTTGTCGGTAAGTTGGCTCACTGTCCTCTTTAAACGCAAGAAATTGTGTCGTCATCTGTTTTACGTTAATTTTGTCAGTGCCGAATCTTTTGCAAAAACTCATTCGCAGAAGCTTTGCTGAGGACATCTATCTATTCTATTTCTAGGACATCTATCTATTCTATATCTAATCTATTTTCCTTTTTATTTTATGACGGAAGCGTATTTCATAGGTTTACTTAAACTTCAGAATTTTACAACATTGGCTAAAAAATAAGAGGAAAAAGCAAACGGCACTACTATTTTAAAAGTGCTCACTGTGCAAATTGGCAGAGTAACAGAAATAAAAGTCAAAGAACAAACAAAAGAGAGTTGACACAGGCAAACTGACTGCACGGTAATCTTCATTTAATCTTTCGAAAGAACCTATGAAAAGATCAATCTGACATGATCAGACAGGAGTTCACGTGTTTGACGTGCATGTGATAATCCAACAAACTTCGGACACCTTTCAACTGAGTTTAAGCCGAGAAAAAGTCGTCAAGTACACACAAAGTTTAAGTTGACATTGACAGATTTTTTAATTACTGCAGTGTCGCGAATTCCAAATTTATAACGGAAGGTAAGACTCCATAGAATATAACTATTGGAACTAAATTCAGCGTTTGAGAGAGCCGATTCGTCGAAAAGGGTAATATTAGTGGGAAGAAAATGCATGGATTCTTATAAGGATATGATCAAATTTCTGACCAAAAACTTCTTTCCTGTTCTCAAACAACAATTTTATGACCTGATATGGCACTATGTGACTTTTACCTTTTTCGCATTGTCGAATTCATCTGTTCAACACTTTCTTCAATCAAAAGATGTTTGAAAAGAAAATTCGCCGCAAGTATATTTCGAAAATTTTATGAAAAATTCATCTTTCTGAAGCCTGTATGCTTTTATCTTCGATTACACTTGCCATCAAGTGAGACTTACGTTAAGTGCGTCAAAAATAATACATTACTATAGTGGCCGGCAACAGAGGCATTGATAGACGAACGTGTGAATGTGGGCCGAGGCGTAAGTCCATCAATGCCCAGTTGCGGCCAAGGCTTGAGTATTACTTTTCTCAGATGATGCGCGGAAATTAAAAGTATTTAAAACCAATGAGGAAGTTCACGAAAAACTATTAACAATAGTTTTTTACGCGCCAAAGTATTTTTTTCTATGTGCAAATCAGTTTGAAATTTAAATTAAACTTTTGATAAGTTACCTGTTTGATGGCCATGTTGCGCAGTATAAGATCGTTCCATTTTTAACTTACACGACAAATATGATTTTACATACAACTATTGCCGGCCGCTGCTTGACCAGTACAGTGACGTGTAATAAGAAGTACACAATTCGGAACTTATCCGGTTGTGATAAGGTAAAAATTCCAATGAAAACGTATACATCTTATTACACGTGACTGTACAGCAAGTTCGATTTATCTCGAAGAAGGTTGTCAAAATAATGCTCAAATTTCCAAGCGTGTTTGAGAAAAAGCATTTTTTTTATATTGTTGGTAAATGTTTATTTTCGAAGAAGTGAAGGTGATACAATAAATTTGGATAACTAAAGTATATTTTGTTTTATTGACAGTGCCTGGTACTTTCTTGACAAGTTTTAAGCTTCAGTAATGTTTAATTTGTTGAATCAGAACCGTTTTTGAATTTCTTAAGCACTTACAACTGTTTGGTTTTTTAAGTTTAGTTTAGCTGCCTAGGATTTGCGGATGTCTTTTTATTTAATACAGTGTAACCTGCTTAAATTGAATGTTAAAGTATTTTGTATAAATTAACTATTTGGGAAATGAGATAAATAGAACATTGAATTATTGTTACTATGTATAGAGAAGCTGTTCAAATAAAACATGTGTTGCAAATTTGACGACGTGATTGTTGTGAAAAGCGCCCGTCACAGACAAATTTGTACGAGTAGTTAAGGACAGCAGGCTCTAAAACGGATTGGACGGAATCTATTTGATATGTCCTCTCTATATGTATTAATAATAACACAATGAACTAGAAAGCTTCTTTGAGTAAATAATTCATAGGTCGATTTATATTGCAGTTATACAGGTTACTCTGTACGTTATAAATACACATCTGCAAACATATTATTTATTTTAATGCCAAGAAATTGGGCTGCGCTGCCGATGAACTCACCCTTTTGACTATCTAAGGACTGAACGGATTATTTATTTCAAGTTTAAATTAACTAGGGCATACTTATGACCATTTTTTTTATTTATTTATTCTTGATTAAATTAACCTTATTAACTATCAAAAGGCTTATTCTTGGAAGTGTTCTTTGTTTAAAAATCCATTGTGAAGCTTCATTCAAAACAATACTTAGAGTTCATCGCCAGTGGGGCTATTTGATTATTGATGAGAAGATGCTGAAGGAGTAAATCTTCGTGTATTTTGAAGAGCTTAAGACATAAGATCGTAAATACCGTGCAGTCCTTGATACAAAAATGAGTCATCGGTAGTTAAATGAGTGGAGAAATCTCACTGAAGATTGAAAAATTTCAACAGGAAAATGACTATAATGAAGCAAGTAGTCATACCAAAAACAGCAGTAAGTGTGAGATTCATCGAAGAAGAATTGGAAGAAATGTGGCGACAAGATCACTACAGACTCAAAAGGATCTGGGCAAAAAAAAGAACTGCAGGCGAAATAGACTTGGAATCACACAACCCATTAATTTGTGCAAAAACACATACAAGACCTTGCTTGCACTGTTTAAGAAAATCAAAAGCACTTGACAGCTGTGATTGCGTAAAGGCAGAATGCGTGGTTTGTGAAATAATTTTAGATTTGTTGCGAACTTGTTATGCAAGTGCAAAAGTAATAGAGGCACCGAAAATCAAATCGATTGAGTTAATGGAAGACTTAAACGAGACAAAAACAGAAACCTTGGATGAGCTTGTGGAGGGTTTAGACAATTTACTTGAACAATTTGAACCAGAACATAAAGCATCTCTTCTAGCAATTACAGAACCAGAGCCACAGCCAGTACCAGGACCAGAAGAACCAGAGCCAACGCCAGTTACAAAACCAGAACTGGAACCAGAGCCAGTACCAGAACCAGAACCAGAAATTGAACAAAATGTAGCTCCATACACTAAGGAAATTCAAGATAACTCAACAAAAACTGAGGAAGAAATACCTGCTAAACGAAGCATTAGTTTACTTTCAGACTACAAATATACTGAAACTGAAATAAAAGAGATTGCAAGAACCATACGAAGAATAAACGAAAGCGGTACTATTACTGAAGAAAAAAGATATATGATTTATAAAAGACAATTTGTTGCTCTACCATACTCTGTCAGTAAAGAAAAGCATTTTCACGAGCCTCCTACTGCAAAATCCTCAAGCTCCGAAGTATATGCAAAATATAACATTGTCAAAGACAAAGAAAAAGAATTGCTCAAAACTAAGGCACAAAAAACTTTATCGGTTGAATTAGTCAATTCTCCACCAATGGCGGAACAGACTGCCAAATGTAGTATTTCTTATAATGCTATAGCTTCCACGAGCCCTGAGTTTGAGATGTTCTTGGATAAGCTTCTTGAATCAGCAGGAAAAATGAAAACCAATGAAAAGGGAAAGGTGCAGCTTAAAATTGTTGAGCTTACTGACTCAGATTCTGATGATACAGATCATTTAAACTCATAAACTTCACCATTTCGAATACTTTAACAGTACGTTCAGAATGCGCTTGATACATTAAAATGAGTTAAACTGATGTATCTCGACTTAAATCCAATCATTCTTTTAAATTTAATAATTTATTAGTTTTATAAGGAAAACTATAAATGTCGAAAAATGCTCGGGTTTCAATAAAAAATGAAGTCCTTAGAACTTACAAAAGGGTGAGTTCAGGGCAATCGCTTTAAATCAAATCAATCAAAATCAAAATAAGTGTTCAATTTTTAACAGACGCTATAATATATTCTCAAAGAAATATATGCCAATGATAAAAATGACAGTGAAATATATAAAACAAGAATTAGAAGAACTTAATCGCGAAGAATATTTTCGTTTAAAATTGACAAAAAAAAAGAAATTGACTTCAAAATCATTTAAGTTGGAAACAGTTCATAAAGAAGTTAGTGGCATTTTATATAAAGAAGTTAGTGACGATTTACACGAAGAAGTTAGTGGCAAATTACTTGAAAAAGATATTAAGAACAGCGATATCACTTTTAAAATTATAAAAAAAGAGAAATCAGTACATGAGAAAATGGTAAATCCCTCTATGTTCTTAGATTTCAATGAACCAAAGAATCATTTTAAGGATGAAATGATGATAAAACTGCACTTTGCATTTGAGGAAATTAAAAGATTAACGGAAATAGCAAAAACAAAATCTCTCATATCTAACAGCTTGGAACAAATATTAAATTCCATAGGAAAAGATGATAAACCAAAATTTTATTTAGAACATACATTGGCAGAATACAACTCTTTGAAATATAATATTGAAAATGTTATAAGTATATATAACAAGTTGAAACGGCACGGATTTAACACTGAAAATATCGAAAATAACTTACAAAATTGTTACACAGTTAAAAAGAAGCTTGAATTATTTGACCAACATTTAGTTATCCCTTCAAGTAACCGAAACCTAAATTCACATTCGACAATTTTAAAAGAAACATCCCACAAGTCTAGTAAAACTAACACATTGGAGTCATATTGTAGCTCCTACGAACTCAAAACTTCTTCATCTAATAAACATGTTGTTGTAAAAGATAAAGATCTCAAATGCTCTGAGAGTTATCAACGTGAATTATTAGACAACCTTCATTTACCTCATGACTCCAATGTAAAACCAGCTTCTAGTTTCTTGTCAAAAGGAAAATCACCTAGCTATAAGCAAGAAATAAAAAAGAATGATTCCAATATAAAAGCATCTTCTACTATCTTATCAAAAGAAAAATCCCCTGGCTATAAGCAAGAAACAGATAGGAATTATTCCAATATAAAACCATCTTCTAGTATCTTGATAAAAGAAAAATCAACTAGTGATAAGCAAGAAATAAACAGGAATTGTTGCAATATAAAACCACCGTCTAGTTTCTTGTCGAAAGAAATAATAATTAGTGATAAGCAAGAAATACACAGGAATGAAAAACAGCTACAAGGTAATTTTACAACAAGTTCCACACCCTGTGCGTCAAGAGATATAATATTTGAAGAAAAAAAATTAACTGCTGCAGTTGATAGACCTGTAAAAAAAACAAGCCAAGGTGACCAATTTTTTTCTGAGGAAGTCTCTAGTGTTACATATAGCACACAGTCAGAAGGTTTTTCGGATGGAAACACCCGAGATATACAACTTAATGAAGAAGGTATTCGAGACGTTGGTTTCAAGAAAAACGTAACCACAATTAAAAAGATTCAGCGAGTCTGGAATGGTAACAGAATAACAAGGGAAGGAATAATAGCAGCTATAAATAGACAATTTGAGTCAGATAGTTTACTAGAAGATGATGATAGTACAGAAGACTATGAAAATAGCACAGATGACAATTTAAAAGAGGATGATAACAAATATGTTAATTTCTGTGCTATTCCTCATCAGTTCGGTCTTTGGAAAGTCTATTCTGATACATTTCTGGAACATACTTCAAATACCTTATTACTGTTTAGACAATGTGTTTCAGATAATAGCTTATGTCAAGTCGATTAACATCTTCGTATTTTTTCGAGATTTTATTGTAATGCTAGATTAACTTGATTATTTTTGGGTAATCATATATGTAATTGTCAAAATTCACACTCAAGTAACCTGTTTATGTTACAAAACATCATTCCAAAAAGAAACTTCCGTGAGCAGAGCTCCTTTAATGTCAAACCTTTTCTTGTCAATACTTTTTTTTTGTTATTAGTTTTGTATTTTGGATTGAAATAGGATCCTCTATTTCGGAATATGCCATGACAGTATCAAAAATAATCATAACTAAGTAAAATTGTGCAATTAATTACCTTTTGATTAAAGATGTTTCCATAACGCTAGAATATGGAAGATCCCAAAATTTAACAGGCTGTTATGTTTTTTTTCACATATTTTTATATCACAATGAGTTCGTTCTGCAATTTAAATGGTTTGATTTTCTAAAAAAGTAAGCATTCATATTTTAGCATTGTCGAATAATTTATGGCACTTTGATATTATCATTAGCTTTATAATGTCCCTAGTAGTTGTTAAAACGTTGAATAAAGATATATAATACTTTTTATGGATGATCAGAATTTTATTTAACTTTTACGGGTTCTAAATTTCTTATATGTTGCTTGTTTCTACTATTGAACTCATGACAAATGCGTCAAAATGCAGACTTTATATCCTGTCTGTCGAATTTCGTCAAAACCAGCCGAGCATTTTTGCTTAACTAAATAACAAGCGTCCAACGTTATATTTTAAGATTAACAATGATGTTTTAGTTAGGTAATAATAATAATAATAACCAGCCTAGAGCTGAGAAGACAAAACGTCCCCAAAAATAATAATAATAATAAATTGTTTATTTCGGATAAGAGGAATACAGATATCAGTAAAAACAATATCAAATTTAATATCAGGTAGTATGATGGATAGACATAAAAGGTTCTGGAGGCAATTAAAGTTTAACATTTTGAAAACACGACTTTTTAGCCAAAATATTAAGCATACTCATAGCATTTTTATTCATAATAAGATGTGATAAAAGAGCCACTTTGTTCGACTGATAAAATTCTATTACCAGAATAATTTATTCCTTTATTCATTAATATTAAAATAACACTTAGCCAGCTTTATTACTGAAGCTGTACTCAACTCAACTCAATTTAGATTTTTCTTTTTGAGGTATTTTATTGGAAGTAAAATTTCAAGTAAATTAAAGGTGAAATATCAAAATGATTATAAATGCATTGTGAAATTTTTATCTGCGTTTTGGAATGCGTAAGTTATATAGGGTCTTTTTTATCAAATAATTTAGGAGATGGTTAAGAATGATGTGTGGAATCAATTTTTTTTGTTCGGTACATTGATATTTTATAATTCTCATAAGTTAACATTTTAGTTTAATCTGTTATTTACGATTAAATATCAAGAAAAAGAAGCGTTTATCCAACTATTTCTATTAAGAAATACGTTAAGCCCCGATTTTTCAATAGTCACAAAAATTTGATCACTTAAAAGAATTGTAAAATTTCAATTTAAAAAAAATACCTTTATAATTTTTTCTGTCATAAATTGAATCCACACATCATTCTTAACCTTCTTCTAAAATATTTTGATTTTCATAAAAAAGACCCTGTATTTTTACACATTTTTCAAATTGTTAGCAAACAAGTATAACAAATACAATGCTAATTATAGTGGAAAAAAATACGACGACTTGAAAAAAATAATAAGTAATTATTATTATTATCTTCGTGTAAATAATTGAAGTTACAAAGGGTTTGTTCATCACTATTATAGACTTTTAAATAACATTAATTACTCCTTTTTCTAATCCTTTTATTAATTTACTAACGATCTTCTTAGGAAATATCACGGAATGACTAAACTCCTTATCCCAAAAATAACAGTCACTTTAAACTATATCGTCTCGGAATTAGAAGAAGATGAACGACAAGAAACATTTAGGTTGAAACGATTCAAGCAACTCAAGACAGAAACTATAAGAAGGGAAACAAGAGAATGTCGGCACTGCCACAGAATATTACCAAAATCGGGAACTGTCAAACATCTTTGTATCAAATGTGCAGGTAATTTTAATCACCTTTAATGTTTACCACTCTTTCCACAGATACCATCCGTCTTGTAAGAGCAGACAGAACTTCCATCCGTATGTGGAGCATATTCCAAAAAATCAAACTTATTCTTGATAACTTTTGTACAGGTCGCCGAGGCGTTGAACGAATAGTGAACGTCTGGTTTTCCTGACCACGAAAGTACTGAGTACTTTTGAGTATCGAGTGAACAGGTTACTCTTGGAAATTTGTCTTGATTTTCACCAGATGGCATTCAAGACAAACATCACTTCCTTATCGTAATATAGTGTGTCGCGTATTTAGTAATAGGCTTTAGGAGCAGTAACTATTTATTTATTTATTTATTTATTTATAACAAAATCCACAGCTCTTAATTATAAAAAATATACATTTAAACGATGCTGACAGCCAATTATGGATTTACAATTTTTAGGTTTGACATCAGGCACACAAAATAAAAAGTAAAAACAAGAATATACAAAACAAAATATCATGAAAGTGCAAAACAAGAATATACTTAATTAATTAATAAAAACACAAAGGATAAAAAAAAAATTAAACAAAGCAATAAAAATAAATAAGACTCCCTAGTTTGTGTTGGGTATAGGTATGTTTTATGTCAAAATTAGTGTTTGAGTTGTATGCTGGAATGAGTTTTGACCATAATATAAAATTTAAGAATAAAAAATTAAAAAATGATGATAAGGCGATAATACTTAAACTAATTGTTATAGATTTTTTTTTTGAGTCTCCCTTATTTATGATGAGTGTTTGGATATGTTATATGTTTAAGTGAGTGTATGTTTGTGTTGTATGTTTGTATTAGTGTTTGTGTCTGTTTTTTAATGCTTATCATTTTTAAATAATATATTTAATATATCATGCCGAAACTTTACCTTGCTGTCTATGCACAATTTTACTAACGAAAATCTTACATCAATTGCTTAACAACAACTCAAATATTGAAAAAAAAGAAGAAAATAGCTAACTGTATAGTTTTTGCAAAATTTTAAATAAAGTGCCATGCAAAACGATTACTTACATAAAACTATAGTCGGCGCGGCGAACCTTGATCCCTATGACACTGACAATAATTTCCACAACATAACCTTGTAGTGCCGTCACCGTTACATTAGAATCGTATTGGATGCTTCTAAAAATGGCATTTATTTATTTTACGTAGCAATATTCCAATAAAATGATATTCCGTTGGAATTATAACAATTCATAACATTGGCAAGAAATTATCTCAATCACACTTTACGTTTACGTTCTGAAAAAGTTACTTCGTAGGGTATTTATTAAATCATACCTTACGAAGTAACTTTTTAGGAATCATTTGAAAAAAATTCAACTATAGTTGCTCGCAAGCTTTTTTATGTTGTTAGTTACTTTACGCCTTTGTCTTTAAAATAACACCAATATTTTGCCCCTACAAGACTGAGAACTTAAATAGCCGTTATTTTTCAAATTAAGGTGAAATTTGCTAAAGTAAAGTAAAATCACTGCAATATGGCAGGATTTTGGATTGGTGTGACATTTTTGAGGATGAAATTGTGCGTGGCTACTCAAATTCAAGTTAATTTGTTTGGGAACAAATGTGTTCAAATAGTTCTTAATAATGCTTATAGTTCTACATTTTTTACTATTATACAGGGTGCAAATATTTATTACAAGTTGGTTTAAAAGAATTTACTTAATGTCTTAAAAAGTCCATTCTTATGAACATTAAGAAATTATTGAAAATACGAATATTCAAACGATTAAAAAATATTACATTTTGATTCGATAATAAGTTATACGTAGGTATAAAGAAAAAAAAAGTCAATTATAATATATACACGGTGTGTAGTAATGAATAGATAACCAGCCACCAAAGGGTAGAGGGCAGTACGCCAGTTCAGAAAAATAAATTTTATGTTTTGTAAAAGTCCTTCCGCTTCCGAGATATACGACATTTTCCAAATAAAAAAAATATTCCACTCTGCCATTATTTTTGGAATTTTGTATATAAAAAAAACAGTTACAAAAACATGAGGATTTTTTTTATATCTGCTTTTTGTTGATACTCCTGAATAGCTATCGAATGTAAACTATTACTTTTATATAAGTTTACATGCATAATATTACATAATAATTTGTTGAACGTTTTAAACAAAGTTCACATTTTTTTATGTCATTCCTGACCTTTACTCTGCCGTGGTTTGAAAAAAAAATGTATGGTGGTTTGAATGACAAATTTGAGAAAAACTAGCTTATTTCATCTATATTTCGAAAAGTACCTTTGGATTTCGAATAATTTCTTTTAAAATGAGATAGACCTATTGCAATTTAACTCCAAAATTTACTTTTTTAGCTAGCTCAGCATTAAAACCACCTAAATCCAATTGACTGTCCATTATTTTCCAAAATAGGTATGTACCACTAGACTAAAAAGAGCAAAAACCAAGAGATTTGAGCTTAAATTGCCTTATATACTTCTCAAAAACATTTATTTTTTAAATAATTTCAATTTATATCATATATTACATATCTTAGTATTTTTCATAATAAGTATTCAAAATGGCCGCCACCCGTTCTTATGCATACTCTGCACCTTTTGAGGGAAGATCTTTCAATACTTGCAAATGAATGAGTTTGGCAGATTGTACCTTAAAAAATTTAAATATGTCTCTGCAGTCACTGTTCCAGACAACTCAAATGGTTTACTTTAGTATTTTTTTAAAGGACAAATTTTCTTTAAAATCGGCAAATTATAAAAAAAAACATATTTTAACAAATAGTCTTATTTCTAGAAAAGTTGGGGCAATTGTGTCATTATTTTTGACTAAGGTTCTAGAAATGTTATCTAGGAATAAGGTTCCAAAGTTTAAATGAACAAAAATAATAAAAAATAACCACAATAACCGAAAAATTATTACAGTTTGGCCATTTTCCTTAAATACCCATAATTTTCAAATTGAATGGGATAGATTTTTTTTCCTGATTTTTCTCATGATGGTTGCAATAAATCCTGTCACCCAGTTTCAGTTTGACGTTGAGTTCTCGGGCACCCTGTATATATTGACAGCCATACAACAAACATTTCCACTAAATAATGGTAATTTTCTAGGTGGGCATTTACAATTTTTACTCAAAGTATCTTTATTTCTGGTTCATAAATTGACGATAGTGCCTAGTTCCTTAAAATAGACCTTATGTTTTATTATTTTAAATATGTATAAAATCGGCAAAGTGAAACAACAAAAAGAGGCCTACACGGATCCTTGAAATCTGATCTACGAATTGCTCTAACACATTTTTTTCGACACAAAAATACTTGCTGAATATTTATAGAATTGCTCCATAAAATTAAACCACATCGTAAGAAGGATGAAACGTAACCATGATCAGCTAATTTTGCTGCTTGTTGACTTATAGTTCTTGATAATCTATCTATGACGAAAACAAAACTATTTAGTTTTTCACATCGATTCCATATTTCTAAATTTGGATCACAATTCTTATCTTGTGTTATTCCTAAAAATTTGGTACCATATACTTGCTCTATTTCCGTGCATTGAGATACCAAACGAATTTTGTCAGCTCTACATCTGCATGTCGGGTATTACATAAAGTTTGTTTTATTCATATTAATGACTAGCTTATTTCCATTAAAATAATAATTAATAGAAGTTATAATTAATAGTAATTCATTCGATTCATGTTCTAAGGATGTCATGTTTATTATTATGTCGTCAGCGAAAAGTATAAAGGCTTGTTTGATGAATACAATAAACAAAAATGGCCTTAACACATGACCTTGGGGAACACCAAATGGATTTTGTTTTAAAAAACGATGACTTAAAACTCCTGTACCATATTCCCACACATTTGTGACACTTCTACGCATTGGTACGTACACTACCTACTGCTCCTAAAGCTCTATTACTACATGCCCGGACACACTGTATAATTTATTCCTTGTTATGTGTAATTACATTTAGTTTAAAACGACAATGTCTGATCATCCAAAGGATAGTCACTATTTCAAGTTCTTTCGTTGATATCGACACATGGTCTAGTTTGTGTGGATGTATAAGATATTTTTACCCATATGATTTAACTGCTTGATTAGTCTGGTTGTTCGTTATTTTAAAGAACCATATTTAATAAACCTTATTCCTTATATTATTTTTGATCTTTATTGATCTAGGAAAGTGAAATTTTTTTAGTGTTAGGGAATACGTACCATTTGAACCAAAAAGTGTCTTATGATGGAGAGAAACAATTTATATGACAAATAGCAATATATAAATAAATAGCAAGAAATACAAAACAGCTCAATTAACTATTGAAGTACTTGGGAAACCCCCATTTTTCACATATTAACATGCTTTATTCATTTTCATTAAAAATAATTTCTGCCTCATCTTCTTTCCTTCAATTTTTATTCAATCGTTTTCTAATACAAATAATAATAATAATATAATAATAAAATCCCCAGACAATCACACCAACTACATGGCCCCAAACTAAGCAGAGCTTGTGATATGGGATACCATGAAGCGATCTAGGGGGGAACCTAGAATACAAATACATATATATATATATATATATATATATATATATAGAAACGCCCAGACCCGGAACATTTTTTTTTTCTTGTTCCGTACGGGAATCGAACCCGCGACCACTGGCGTTTGAGGCAGACAGTGTTACCCCATCGCCAAAGTGGTCGTTGCAACAAAATCGAAACAAAAATTAAAAAAAAACTACTAAAATACATGTACACAATACATGTATAAACAAACTATAAACTTGTTGTTACTATGGATAGGCAAATGTTTGATTTAATCTTTACATAGAAGCCTTCAGTAAAAAAATATCAGCAATCGTGTGGCCTAAAATAAACAAAAGAAATCATAATTTCGAATTTCAGACATAAATCCTTCGTTTCATTCTATTATGAGTAATAGGTACTATGTTCGAATTAAATACTATTAAAAATATTTTTCTGGTGCAGCAGACTTAACCTTATTGGTATAAGTAGGTACTATTAGTCTTCTCTGTCCATCGCAGGCATTTCCAGGATATTTCATTTTACTTGAATATTTACTTTTGCGTTCGGAGTGAAGGTCGTCATACATGTAATTTATTCAATTCAATTCAAATACTTTATTGCCATTTGCATAGAATGGGTAAATGGTCCCAAACTAAGCAGTAATATAAATTTATTAATTAACTAAAATAAATGTATATTTATTTTATTTCCAGAACTATTCAAACATTTACTTTTGGGAGAAATTGGTGAAAAGGCCCTCATTGAATCAGTACTAGATAACTTTGACAAACTGGAAAGTCGCACCCCCGCGACTGGCAATTCGAGGCTTGATCTTGCGGATGGGTCTCTTGACTCATTTGAAGAAAATAAAACGCAAATCGTAAAATCGTGTATATGTCAAATAGAAATTATAGAAATGATAGATAAAGATGATGAAAAATATAAGGACATAGATCAAGTTCAATTACAAATCGCAGAACCGTTTTTAAGAGCTAGTAGAAGGTGTTTAATAAGTGGCCCAACTTTTTCCATGCAACATTTGAATTTAAAAAGACTAAGTGATGTCAAAGATAATGAAAATCTAGATGGTACAAAAGATACTGAATGTTATTGTCCACCAAACAAAGTTAATTTTGTACCAAAAAGTATGGCCAGTTCGAGAGTGTCTATTTTTGGTTCTAGGGCAAATTTTTTAAGCTCTAGAGCAAACTTTTTTAGTTCAAGGGCTAATATTGCCCAAAAAGAGGATGCATGTATTTGTCATCCAATATGCAACTGTGTCAATGAGGCCATGGCATCCAAAAAAGCCAGAAGGATGTCACTTTTTCCACAAAATGAACGTACTCTTATGGCAGACCATAATGAACCGAAATGTTCATGTCCGTTAAGTAGGCCTAAATACGCAACGTTTGCGAACACCCCTGTAAGTATGAGTGTACATGATTCTAAAGAAAATGTTCTCGAAACTTCCGATTCAAAAACTTCCGATTGCAAGTGTCCCTCGAAAATAGTAGATGGAGAGGTAATATCTGACCAGTGCATATGTGATCCTGATCCTGACAGTGGACCAAAATTCGAAAGTGATCCAATCCAAAACTTACACACAAGTAGTACGGTTGTAATAAAAAAAGAAAGTAAACTAAAAGTTAAATACTCGGATGTTGTTCCACTCAATACTCTTGACAAACAAGATTTGGATGACGACATTGACTCAAAAGAAGATCTTACTAACACCACAGCTATGGAATGTTACCCTTCGAAGTCAACGCCCAAGAAAAAAATTCGAGAATCAAAGTATCCAGCACCGTTATTTATACCAAAACCTTCCTTTTTATCCTCTAAGCGTTGTCCTTTAGAAGGAGCATTCAAACCTGAACCAATATTAACGTGTAACGGCAATGAAACAGCAATCAAATCTGAACCACTTGTTACATGTAAGAACAATAGAGCAGCATTCAAATCAGAACCAATTTTCACATGCAAGGGCAATGAAGCAGACTACCAATCTGAACCAAGTTTTTCGTGTCAAGACAATGAAGCAAAACACCAATCTGAAGAACCTTGTACATGTGAGGGCAATGAAGTAGCAGCAATCACAACTAAGTTAGAAAATATCTCCAAAACAAGAAAAGAATGCCAATCTGAAGCACCTTGTACATGTGAGGGCAATGAAGTAGCAGCAATCACAAATAAGTTAGAAAATATCTCCAAAACAAGAACAGAATGCCAATCTGAAGCACCTTGTGTTTGTGAAGGCAATGAAGCAGCAGCAACGTCAACTAATATAGGAAATTTCTTAAAATCAGTTGAACATCATTCTATTTTGGAAAAAAAATATAAAGAAGTAATTAAAGTTACGCGAAAAAGAAATCCAGATGGAACAATAAGTGAACAGAGAAAAATTATAACCGTAGAAATACAAATTAAAACATTAGCACCAGAGTGTGGTGGTCTATGCACAGCAAATACAGAATTTACGGAAGAAAAAGCCAGTAATGGTAGCGAATCAACAGATGAATATCTAAGCATTGATGAAGGCAGTGAAAATGTAGAAGAAAATGTTGAACCTGAGACATCTTCGGAACCTGAAGAATACAGTACACCGGAAGCAAATAATGAATTTGATAATGTACCTGAAGAACAACCAAAAACCTTCTGTGATGCAGCTGTTGGAAGCGATATTATAGTTTCTCAAGAATTGAAGGTTGAAGGTGGTGCTGTAAAACCTAGTGCGATTGCTACAATATGTTGTGATGCTTGTAAACAGTCAATAGTAAATGAAAGTACTTCACCTGATTTGAAAAACAATCTTAACAATGTTACTTCAGTAGCAACGCCGACTCTACAAAGTGATGCCTGTACGGATACAGATGGCTTAAAAAAATACGTAGAACAACATTCATGCAAAAAAGGCGTGAGTATAACGACAAGTACTACGACTTTAACGACGACGATTGTAAAAATACCATTGACTAAACTCAGCTCAGAAGAAGGTAATGCAGAAACGTGTTCTTCAAACATCTGCGGCTCAGAAGTAAGTAAAGCAAAAACGAATGATTCAAAAAGCTGCAGTTCAGAAGTGTGTAAAGCAAAAACGTCTCCTACAAAGAGCTTCAGCTCAGAAGTGTGTAAAGCAAAAACGCCTCCTCCAAAGAGCTTCAGCTCAGAAGTTTGTAAAGCAAAAACGCCTCCTGCAAGGAGCTTCAGCTCGGAAGTGTGTAATGCAAAAGGGTGTCCGTCAAAAAATTTGCAGGATATTACATCGCGCACCGAGAAACCGAAACCGAACAGAAAACCAGTATTAGATCGTCAACCAGTAAAACTAAGTATAGAACAACAAAAATCATTAGAACAAATCGTTGGATTTGATATTGCAGCTTACATTAAAGACACACTTCAGGCACTTATGCCACGTGAACAAAGTATAGCAAAACCAATCTGTAGAAAGTGTTCGATTGAGAGAATGAATACCTGTTTGAAGAAACCTCATATGAAAGAAGCGCCTTATAAACCGGTTCCATCAAGGCCGTGTCCTGGGAAATACAGCACTGAACAGTCTTGTATCGATACCGTGTATCCGCCAAAAGCGTATATTTGTAAAAATAAAACTGAAACATACCATCAAAAACCAAGCAATGGTCCACAACAAAAAAAAACGAACAATGTTTGTTCTATTAAAATTATTACTAAGACGAAAACACATGTAGTTAATACAACTACTGATGCAGTTGTAAAAAAACCGAAGGAAACTGTTGAAGCAGTTGTAGAAGAGATGAATAAAATTATAGATGTAGAAAAGGAGCCCTCATTTTCGTACAATAAGTGCCCCTATCAAATAAAATGTGAGAAAAGAGAAATTCGCAAACACCAGAATACTACATCAAACGATACTTATTCAGATGTAATATACCAGGAAAGTCCGCCACTAAATAAGCCAACAGATACAGCAATACCTGATCAACCGCCAATAGAGGCTGCCTTTGCTCCATCTGCATTACCTAGGTTTCAAGTCCAAAACCCATGCTCACAATCTAGATGGTGTAGTCCAGAAAGTTTATATGATGCTATTAAAAAATCATATGTACCTACAACACAATCTTTTTATACCGATAGCTCGACTTGCTGTTCGCAATCCGATTCATATATTAGATCTACTGATTCTTCTTTGATACTAGAAGAGTCAGGAAAAAGTGACACCAAATATTCTATCGACAGCGATGTTTTGTTGGTAAGTGAATTATCAAAATCTAAACAATACACCAATGAAAGTCCACTACCAATTCCAGTCAACGAAACCATTGACAAAAACATTGATTTACCCTTAGAACCCAAAGAAGAAAAAGTAGATAGTGATAGTAGAAACGTTAAAAACACGCCTAAAAATCATCCCGAAATTCAAAACAAAGAAGAAGAATGCAGAATTTCTCAAGATACGTTATGTTGTACTTATTACGAACACAGTATTGCTGTCGGCTCTGATTATGCTTCTACCTCCGCTTCTTCCAGTAGAAACCCAAGTGGGTTCTATGTACATAGATCTAATAACAACTCAGATACTGCACATAAGCCAGACCCACTTTCCGAAAGTGTTATATACAAAATTGATCCAAGTTCATCTGTAAAAGAAACTACCAGCATCGAACCAAACTCATCTAGATCGAATGAAGAATCAAAAGATGACAACTGTAAAAAGTGTTGTGAGAACCCAACAAATGTTCATTTATGTCTTATTGTTCCGGGTAAAGGTGAAAAATATGCAAATGAAATATTGGCACCTGGGGATGACTTGCAAACATTGCCATTAGTCGATAAAGTTACTGTGAAAGCAAGACTATCTGCGAGTTGTCCTTGTTGTTTAGGAAATCAAGACGCAGAATGCCCAAAATCATTAAAAGTTTCTATCGGCACTAACACAAAAGCCAAAAACCGTTACGATACAAGATCGATGTTTGACTTTGCCTGTTTAAAAAAGCCATCCAAGCCCTTGATGTCCAGTAAGTCTTACCCTCTGATTTATAAGAATTGTCACCATTACTCAGTCGGTAAATATACATATACTCCATTTCAAAATGATTTCAATTAAAATGACATTTCGTTTTATTACTATAATGGCATCATGAAATGTATTTGATTATAAAAGAAATATTTATCTCCTACTTGATTTCAAGCCTAGTACGGGTCGAAATCAAAGTGCAGTGTTTTCAGAATGATTTATGTATTGTCGATAATGGTTTTTATTACACGCAGAGTATTAAATTAAGTTGCCTGTTTTATTTTGTACTCTCCTTTGCTTTTTGTATTACTTATTATTTTAGAACTTATGAAAATATAATTAATTTTTCATACAAACTTGAGAGCTCAGGCCAAATACCAAAAAGTGAGTATGATATCTATTTGTCATCAGCAGCCAAATTTAAATGTTAGTTTCTTTGATACGATATAACCTGCATATTTATTTTAGCGTCGCTCAGTACAAAAAAGTAGAAATATGGAACCACAAACTTTAAAAAAAATAGTCGCTGTTGATGAACATAGCTACTACGACTCGGCATTTCTTTGATAATATTACGACGTAGTACTACAAGAAGTTTTGTAGTAGCGCGTGGTTGCCATTTTAATGGTAATTTAAAGTGACCATGGTTTGCTTAATATGTTAGCGCATATATTTATTTCTGTGAAAAAAAATGCTTGTTTTTGCAAAAATCGTTTCTATAAATGATACTTATAGTGTAAAAAATTTTTACCGGTGACTATAAATCAACCCTGTATATGTCGTATAAGTATCTAAATATAAATCTTATATACCTTTTTTCAGGATCACTGTTGTATGAAAGATTAAACGCTAAACTAAACATTTGACCTACAGCTAAACTAAACGAATAATACGAGTATCACTCTTAAATATGTCTTACGATAAAACAGAAATAGGAATAACTCTAACATCACTTTTAAAAGTTTTAAGTTTACTTTTAGTTGTACATATAGATTAATAACTATTGTATGTTGTGTATCCAATTATGTATTTAGTATTGTATTTCTTTATTTTGAACATTATTTAACTGTGATTTCCTTACTTACTTTATAAATTTCAGCTTATATAGTAGTTCTACACTTTTGCACATCAAAGGTAAGTGCTCAAAAAAAATCCATCTAATCCCAGGTCCGGGGAAAACGAGATGTACCTCAAAAAAACAATAATAATAAGTAATAAAATAATAATCTGTTATGATCGTGATCCTTACTTGTAGACATGTAAAAATTGCAAGATTTATTCTTCAGTCGTGAAGTAAAAAAATTATAGTTTAATTATTTATTTTAAACCCCGACGCAAAAATATGGGTGTTATAAGTATGACGTGTCTGTGTGTGTGTGTGTCTGTTGCATCATAGCTCCCAAACGGGTGAACCAATTTAGAATATTATTTTTTTGTTAGAAAGGTGACTTAATCGAGAGTGTTCCTAGCTTTGTTTGTATGAAAATCTGTGCAGCCACTTGAAGGTCATCAGCTCTCCTTCAACATGATGTAGAGGTAATCATTCATTTAATGGACTCTTAGTACACTTCTACTGGACTGATTGAGTTGAAACTGGATACATATAGCAAATCACATAACACGATAATAATTTGGCGACCTTAACTTGATTCTACAGCCAAGAAAGTCTGCAGAGTACCTAACTCCTCCACAACTAACATAATACATATCTTATTTAGGGCTCATTGAAAAGGGCTTGATGAGTGGATAAACTTACTGTTAGTGACAAATACCGAGATACATAGAGACCTGAACCTGCAGCAAGGATAGTTCGCATTATCCTGTCGTCACAGGTATCAAGCTGTGTTGTACAAACTACAGTATGCCTGCTTGCTTGAAAACCTTGTTATTGGTGAATAACAAGGCTTTCGTAGCGTCGACCGGCTGGTGTAGCGGTAACATAAATTGCCTTCTATGCCAGAGGTCCTGGGTTCGAATCCCGGCGGCGGCGGATATTTGTGTGATGAACAGAGATATTAGCAGTCAAGTCATGAATGTTTATATGTTTATTTAAGTTTATTCTAATAAAAAATATGTAAGTATTTATTCAATATGTATGTTTATATATTTCTTAAGTATATCAGTTATCTAATATACATAACACAAGTTCTTTAAGAAACTTAATTTGGGCTAGATAATGTTGTGTGAGTGTCAGAAATATTTAATATTATATTTAACAAAGAGTTTTTAACTGCAAACCAACCTTATAGCAGATGTAAGGATTACGTTTATAATATTTAAAAAAAAGTTGAAAAAAATTACACGACTTGGCTTGTTTTTATTTTTTTATCGAACTTTTGTTTTATCTGTGCGTTTTGTTTCTGTTACAACTACAATACTGTCTAAGTGCAAGTCGGAATGGGAAAGAGTTTTTCTTAATTGCCTTCTTAAGTAGGTAGGTACCGTTATACGACCGTTTGTATAAAATAAATTACCATATATGTATATGGCAATAGGATTCAGAACAAAATATTTAATTCACGTAATAAGACACACTTATTAAATAAATACTTGGTCGAGTTAGTACGCAAACTGCGCGAATGCGATAAGATATTGCAAAAAATCATGACAGTTGTATTATGTGTAAATATTAATTTTGTTCTGTATTTATTTATATGGTTTTCAAATGATTCCTATGACACTGACAGTAATTTCCACAATATAACCTTGCAGTGCCGTCACCGTTACATTAGAATCGTATTGGTGGCTTCTAAAAATGGCATTTATTTATTTTACGTAGCTATATTCCAATTAAATGATATTCCGTTGGAATTACAACAATTCATAACATTTGCAAGAAATTATCCCAATCACAATTTACGTTTACGTTCTGTAAAAGTTACTTCGTAGGGTATTTATTAAATCATACCAGTGTTATAGGGATCAAGGTTTGCCGCGCAGACTATAGCATTAGTTGTTGTAGAGGCACCTGAAAAACAAATTACTGCCTAGCAACCGAACCGACTTAAATATGAACAAAAAAACCACCCCCATTTTTATAGTGTCAATCTAAAGAATGGACAAAAAATACTTAATAACTAACATATTATTTTAAAAGAAAGTAACAACATGAAATTAATCATTTAAATCAAATTAAATGCATACATGAAACTGCTGAAGTCAATAAAATGGAACATACATACATAACGTCACGCCTGTATCCCTTATGGGGTAGGCAGAACGCCAGAGGACCATCTGATGTCACGTTTGACAAATTTGGACGTATTATAAAGATAGAGAGAGACTATTGTAGTGACAGGGGGTCAGCCTATCGCCCACAAAAACGCCTTTAAAACCTCTGTCCCTTAACTGACTTTCACAGTATGCCCGGGAAGATAAGCAGCTGGCACATTCTATGTTTTTCTTTCGCTCCCAGTCCAGCATGGAAGCATAAAATGGAAATACAAATAAAATCTTTAAATGCATCTTTTAATGCAATTTTATTTCAGCAAAATACCCTATCTAAGATATTTAAGGTCTTTGATGTTCCATAGCCTAGGGACGCCCTGTATATAACACGCCCACACCCGGAACTTTTTTGTCTTGTTCCGTGCGGGAATCGAACCCGCAATCTTACGATTGGTGTAGTAGCGTCTAGTTAGCACTCCACCACGGAGGCCGTCGAATACGAGTCAGCAGTGCGAACACAGAACTATATCGATTCGTATGTTTACGAATTTTGTCCCCAGTGCGAAAGTTATAAGCAACAGTCCGGTTAAAATTTAAATCTACCCTCTGATCATCATCATCATCATCACAACTCCGTGTAATGAGCCCACTGCAGGGCTATGAGGCTCTCCTCTGTGACGATGACGACGGAGGGCGACGGAGTCGTAGGCCGTAATCCACCAAGCTGGCCCAGTGCTGGTTGGTGAATGACACAATTTTCAGGGTGCCGAAATGGCTTCTGACAAACCTTAACGACTACTGTATACAAGTATACAGCACCCGGGACCGACTGCTTAACCTGTCGTTTGATATACACAGTAATCACGGCGCCACAACGAGTGTACGACTTCAACGACTTCGTAAACATACGACGCGGTAAAGTTCTGAGATCGCAGAGAGGACTCATGCAAGTTACTGGAGAGAAAATAAGAGCAAATTCCGAGGTTTTGTCCGTACGACAAAACAGCTTGGTAGCCAGTGCTTTAGTTTTTTCGAAAAACTGGTTAGTTTTTAAAAAAACTGGCTTTTCGAGCCAGTGTCTTAGTCGTAATGTACAAGGTGACTGGTGGGTCTCTTTAGTTTGAGGAGGTGATAGCTTGAGATCATACATGAAAAGAAAAAAAAATAATAAAAAGCAAGTAAATATTCAATTAACCACTTTTTAACCGGATTTATCGCGCATTTTAACTCGACGTTTCGGTGTCTTTGCAGACCCTGTGGTCAGTCGCTCGTTAATTGCTTTATTTAATAGTATGAATCGCGAAAACTTAAGACAATTTGTTTATTTCCTTAGTATTTACAACTGAGAACTTAACCGAAAGTTAAAGAATTCATTAGGTATCGCATTTAGTTGGGCAGCTTCACGTCGCGCCGTAAAGCTGCCGTGAACTCTTTATTTATTTAAAGACAATTCTGGTGAAAAATTAAGTACTTAATTTTATTACATAATTATGATTAGAATCGAGTGAAGAGTGCTCTCCTTCAATATCTAAAAGTCACCAGTCCACCTGTATACAATTCATGCCTAAGATCGTTCAAGGTTTGTATTTGATGATGCGTTCCGTTGGCCCTAAGGCCTTACCAATATTAATATATTTATTTCTGATAAAAACATATACTAAGAATAACATCAATTGTGAAATTAATACTAGTTTAAACAAAATAATTGATATTAATTAAATTACAAAAATAAGCAAAAACTACTATACGATAAAACGTCATTTCATCTGTTAATCATGATTCTAACACAGGCATGATTCCAAAACGGAGTAATTATGATTACTTGTTTCTTAGGTACAAAATGTTCAATAGAATGGAATGTGCTAAGTCAAAATTAATTTTAGAGAGGAGAATACTCAATTGCCATATAAAAAAACTCAGCTCCGGGGAAAAAGACACGTGCCTCAAAAAATCAATAATAATCGGTAATAATCGAAATTGACAGTTTCATTCTTCAGGCGTAATAAATTAATTATTTCTAACCACCGTTTTAAGTTTGAAGTGTCTGTATATGTGTGTTACTTTGTCTGTGGCATCATAGCTTCCAAACGGATGAACCGATTTGGATTATTCTTTTTTTATTAGAAAGTGACTTAATGACTTAACTTAGCTATGATTAATTAATTATTTTTAATACATGATTGTTTTTCGTTTTAAATAAGCTTGGTAAGCTTCACTATACACAAAAAAAATGGTTTAAAATGCTAGTCATAAAATACTATGTATAGTATTTTAGTTGTAACAGAAACAAAACGCACAAGTACTTGCGGTAAACAAGGGCCACCTTAATTGAAAACAAAATATCGGTGATAAAATAATAATATAAAATGAAACAATTCATCAATTGTATAACATTTAATCTTTTCGGTACTTGACAAGTGTTTATTTTACCTTTACCATTACAATTTCGAATCCAAATCATAGTTTTTTAAAACCCCCTCAGTGGCTCTTATTAAACACATGTAGTTTAATAGAGGCCATATCTTAATTTTACTTCTGGAAAGTTAATGACTAAGAAAATAACGATGTTTAGTTTCATGTAACTCAAATTATCATTCAACATAAAATTTTACCTTGGGTTGACATTCATTTTCCTAAAAAAATTATATGGGCCTTATTAAACCTAACGCAACAAAAAGTTATGAAAACACATATTTTTCTATATCATATTTACATATTAATTATAGCTTTCATTATACTTTCCTTTGAACTAAATAATCTCTTAAAACCAAGAAAAAATACGTCATTAAAAATATTTATTAAATTAAGTGGACCTAATTAAACATATAGGAAAAAATAATAATTATCATTTGCTAAACCTGCGTATCGTTTTCTTGGATTAATACTATAATCAACAATCAACAAAAATAAATCTTTGTATAAAAAAAATATGCTCATAAACTACAATAAACATTTAAAAAAAGAATACGATATTAATCTAAAACATAAAACAGCCTTTAAGTAGGAACATAACAACATAGCACGTCGACTTAGATACCTATACTACGTAATTTACTTTTTAGTCAACAACCTGTGACCTGTGTTTGTATAGATGATTAAATAAGTATTTAGTATTGCAAATATTTAGTTGATCATCTATTCGCAAAATGGACATGCAAAATTTATATCATTTTCCGTGAGATCCAAGCAGTCTTCATGGAACCATCGTTTGCACATAGAGCACATTCTCATATCTTCAAAACGCTCCTCGTTACACGCGTGGAAAAACCATTTATCATCAGCGTTTAAGCCCAACTCCTTTTTATTATCTGAAGATTCAGAGAGTTTCTTCGTTTCTTGTTTCTTCTTGGTACCACTTGTAGATTGACTTTGCTTTCTTTGGCGCGATTTCGATAGATTTTTTCCCTTAATCACTTTTATACTTTCTTTGTATATTGACTTCTTTTGAGCTTCCTTTTTTTTCTCTCTGTCTGCAAATATGTTCTTAGTAATGATTCGACCTTTGTAGTTGATGGCTTTGCGCCTAGGTTTTTGTTTTATCACAGCAAAATTTGGTGTTGGTATCAGTTTTTGAAAAGGAGATCTAAAATCCTCTTTACGTTTCAGTCTTATTAATGGAATTTCGTCTTCTGAATCGTAGTCACTTGTTTCAGAAAGCTGCACTTGCCTTAATGTATGAACAGTTTCCACTTTTTTTGTAGGAGTGCATTGTTCCTGTTGTAGGTATGTTAATGGATCTCTGTTTTCGTCTTCGGACGAGCTATATAAATTTGAATGCACTTGAAAGCGAGCCCTTTCATTCATAATAAATGCTTCATCAGTAAAAGAAACATCTGACTCCGAACTGTAAATTATTGGTCGTCTAATAGGTACATTAAGTGTACTTGGTTCAGCCCATACTTTTTCGTTTTCGGAATCAGAATCTGTTGAACTATAGTTAACTAATTGGGGTTTACAATTGCTCTTCAATTCTGAATTCCTAGTGGGACGAGGTGAAATAATGTTTCGATCCAGCAAAGAAGGAGAACTTGCATCGTGCTCATCAATAAATGTGATGTCGGAATCAGAATTATTAGCGCCGCAAATTGGTGATGTGGAGCGTATATTTATTCCAGAAGGACCAGGAGTTGGTGACTTATACCCTATAGAAACATTATCTTGTGGTCTTTCAGTTAGCACAGATGGCGCATATGCTTCAGCTGGGATTGCATCCGGATTGTACGGATAGAGTTCCGTAGCCCTGAATCCATTAACTATGTTTTCGTGACTCATGCATTTCGACCAGACTTTGGTAAAAATGGTATTAAAACGTGCTTTTGTCAATTTTTTATCGGGAAATTGATATAAGAATGATAAAGTTTGCTCATCCCAATGGTGCTCAAAAGACTTATTCACACTTTTGTCTAGTGGCTGAAGCTCGTGCGTGGTATTTGATGGTAAACAGTATAAGACAATGTCTTCTTCATCCGCTGCATCAACAATGCTATAATCAAGGTGACAAGAAGCACCATCAAATACTAGCAAACACTTGCCTCTAGTTTTGTGTTTTCATAAATGATGGATAAAATCCACAAACAGTGACGAAGTCATGCTTCCTTTAGGTGCCATTCTCACAATTGACCCAGCTGGCAAATTGTCACATAACTCGGGTTTTAATCTTTTCCCCTTAAAGATAATCATTGGAGGGATTGGAACCCCTAATACATTAACACATGCTGCAACTGTCACGTTCTCTGCGTGTTCTGGTGCCACCATGTGTACCCTCTTAGTTCCCTTGCTTGCTAAAATTATGGGTTGATTGTGTAACGTCAGCCTGCAACCTTTCTCGTCCATATTAAATAACCGCTCGGGGTTGTTAGTGATATCTAGCTCTTCGTATATTTTTTTATATTCGAGGAAGTGCTGCGTGACAATATTCCTATTGAGTTTTTGCGCCCTACCGGGGTTCAAAATCTGGACTTTGCGTTTCGATATGTCGGGGTGCCTTTTTAAAAAGAGTTTAAGCCAATCTTTTCCTGCTCTCCGTGTAGATTTGTTAAAACTATTAGAAATATTATTATTTTCACAAAAAACATATGCTTGATGTCGTATCACTTTTGGTGTCAACGGAAATCCCACCATTGCAAGCCTTTTTATCCTTGAAGCTAGATCATTTTCTTGCTCTTTAGTCAAAATTGTGCGACGCCCTATTTGTTTTTCTATTTTTCCGGATTTAAGGTGGTTCACCAAAGTTCTTCTGGGAATAGAATAATACTCAGCTGCTGCCCGTTGAGACATTACTTTGCCATTAACAGCTGCCATTGCAGCTTCTAACTGTTGCAGTGTCCAGAGTCCTCGAGACTTTTTCGCGGAGGGCTCCATAATTGTAACCTAACAACAACGTAAAATAAAGCATATTATTATTTCTCAATATATATTTCTTAAAATATTTAATATTAGATACTAGCATTAGAATAAATAAATTTCACAAAACATAACTTTAAATGAAATAGGTACCTACATTTTTCTTATATAGTACCTAAAAATACTAAAACAAAATATTACCATTAGCATTTTTCATCAAAACATTGAGATAAAACATTACTTATATTAATTAAACTCGAAAATACCCGGCAAAATCAGAATTTTATTTAATGATTTTATTTTGGTAATTAAAATTACACTTTTGAATGTTTAATAAGGGCCGGCCCATTTACCCGCCCTTCATATGGCCCTTATTAGGCTTCGTCATACATTTAACTAAAGCTGTTGTGAAATACACTTCAACTATTAAATTACTTTAAACTTACCTTCAAGTAGCCTTAAGATACTGTATATTTTGCTTCGATGAAGTTAGTTTTGAAAAATAACATTAAATATCGCGCACAGTTTTATAGTTTTTACGACAAAAATTGCTATAGAGTGACGTAGACTAACTCTCGGGACGGAATTTCGACTACTGACTAGACGGCTCAACGCACGAGCTCGCGGCCACGAAAATTAGCTTTCCTATTGGTCCTTTCTATGTGTGTGTCAGTGAGGAATAAATAAAACGGTTGAAAATACGTTAAAAAAGTAGTGGCCCTTGATATACACTGGCTCTTGTTACCCGCAGGTACCTCAGGTAAAACAAAGTCCGATAAAAAAATAAAAACAAGCCAAGTCGTGTCATTTTTTTCTACTTTCTTTTAAATATTTCAAACGTAATCCTTACATCTGCTATAAGGTTGGTTTGCAGTTAAAAACTCTTTATTCACCAATAACAAGGTTTTCGTAAGGTTTGTGCGCGCCAGCAAGCAGGCATACTGTAGTTTGTACAACACAGCTTGATACCTGTGACGACAGGATAATGCGAACTATCCTTGCTGCAGGTTCAGGTCTCTATGTATCTCGGTATTTGTCACTAACAGTAAGTTTATCCACTCATCGAGCCCTTTTCAATGAGCCTAAATAAGATATGTATTATGTTAGTTATGGAGGAGTTAGGTACTCTGGAGACTATCTTGGCTGAAGAATCAAGTTAAGGTCGCCAAATTATTATCGTGTTATATGATTTGCTTGGTGGTAGGATCCCTTCTGGGTCCGCCTGGCTAGCGACCACCCTTTGTATAAAGTCTGCCGCCAAATGTCTCCGCTCCGGCGGTAATGTGTTCCGGCAATATTGTATAAAGAGCCAGTTCCTTCCTAAACCCGTGTGCTTTCATCTTCGACCTCATCGTCACTTACCATCGGGTGAGATTGAGGTCAAACGCGGGTTTAGTCACTTATAAAAAAAAAAATGTATCCAGTTTCAACTCAATCAGTGCAGTAGAAGTGTACTAGGAGTCCATTAAATGAATGATTACCTCTACATCATGTTGGAGGAGAGCTGATCCAGTTTGACTTATTTTTTTAGGCTGCGAACTGGATCGGGCAGCAGGCAGCGACGCGGGCAATCAGGGCCGTTCTCGACGCCAGCGGGCAGCGGAGCTATTTGTCGCGGTTTCATACACACTCAATACTTTCTATCGTGTCGCGCAAATCGCTACCCGCGCCGCTGTCGCTCTTGCTGTCGCTGTCGCTGCCGTCCAGTTTGCAGCCTTATGATTAAAGCTCCTAAACCGAGAAAGTAATTATCCCTTAATTTGTTATCATCAAAGGTCATTCGAGTACTAAATGTCTAGACGAATATTATTAAACCACCCAGATTAGACATAGATAAAGAAGTATACACATTAGCATTTTGATTAACTGAGAACGCTTCAATGCCTGCAATATTATTCAACGCTAAATTTGGTGATTATGTTACTAGCGAGGAACTTTTGCAGGAGTTGGCAACAAGCCGTTTACATATATTTCAATGGGTATTTATTTCATAGATGAACTTTAAATAAGTCAAATTGTTAACAAATTGTACCTCCACTTCTGTTAAGTCAATTCAATGCCAAGCCATATCGATCTGTTGAATAAGTGCCAAGAAATCTGCAGCGATCATCTTCAAAAACAGTTTTAAAGTAAGGACTTGTATCGTATCAGGTTGACTGGATTTGTGTCCAATTTCTAAGACTCTGTGACTAAGACTCTGGACCTGACGCCTACGAAGCGCCGCCTGGTGCCAGAAAAATTATCGAAAACGCTAATTCAAATAATGAAAAGACTCATCAACTTAATATATTATTACACATTCGTAGTGTGTCTAATCCCTAACATACCGTTCCGTTGGAGTGCATTCGCAGGCAGATAATTAGTGTTGGGAAAAACAACGTGCGCAGGTATTCGATCGACTACTCTTTATTTTCGTCTACGTTACTACGCCCGGCAGTTTGCTGTGTTATTTTAATATAGGGTTGCCAGCTTTGAAAATTATTTTTATTTCCAAAGTTTAAAATGTTTTATTTAGGCAATTTATCTTATAATTGTGATCCAATTACGTCAATTACCTATTACAGTATACCAAAAATGAGGTTTTTATTCAAATTTATTTATTTATAGGCATAACATTGTATTGGATGTCTTAAAATAAAATTTGATTACTAATTTTATAAGCACTAAGTATAATATTGTGTTATTTATACGGGCCGTGACCCGTCCACACACCGCTTTCATCCACCAGTGGGTGTAGGGGTAATTCAAATTTACCCGTAGGTACACGTTGGCATTAAGTTATTATTTTATCGATACATTTTATAGATAATTTTTAAATGAAACTTATAAGATAAGTAATTGTTTATTGAAACAAAATTTATACTATTACCCTAACTCTTTAGTTTCCTTACTCGACAATGCCAACAAAAGCTTTATTTCGAAAAATACTTTGATATTACCAGGAACACATAACATCACAGGAGATCGTTGTATTTTAGATTTACTTAACCGTTCCCAATAGTAAAACCATTCCCAATTTATCAACTAAAAATCGTCAATCGTTAAACATTTTTTCAATACTCTTAACTGTCACAAATGTATTTAGTGAAATACAGAAAATCAGGGAAGGAACTTTAGCAAACTTTTTTGATACCACCACTTCAATTCGTTTACAAAATACTGTATAGGCATAAAAACACAGTTACCTTACAATTAAGAAATCATGTATGTACCTAGACAAATAAAGCTGCTATTATTTAGACGAATGAAGTACTATCCCACTGCCCCGAGGAGAAAAAGTCATATTTATAAAACAATTTCTTAAAAAATACAGGGTGACTGGTGACAAATTTTAGATACTCGTACTAAAGGAGAGCACTCTGTGTTCGATTCTGATCATGATTATTTAATAAAAGTAGGCACCTACTTAATTTTTCACTAGAATTCCCATATTTATTTATTTATTAAAGAAACAAACAGCTTAAAATATTACTTATAAACAGACTTAACAATAAATACTACTCCATAATATATTACTATTTAAATACAACTGAGTTAATCGGGGCACGTGACCTGGCACGCGGATCGCTGCAAACGCTAGCGTAACCATGCGTTGTGTAATCAATTCTTTAGCTTTAGTTTACTCAGTAAATAATTCATATTTTTTTTTTTCTCTTTACGTGTGATCTTAAACTATAACGTCCTTGAATTTCAAAAGTGACCCCACCCATCAGTTACCCTATATATACAAATAAGCCCAAAGTACCATGATTGAATAGTACAGTATATATTTTATAATAAACTAGCTTTATCCCGCAACTTCGTATGCGCTTACCTACCCTTCTCGTGGAAATTTCAAAAAACTATACAACCAAACACCCACTGAAAGAACCTTTATACCAAGTATCATACCCATGCACTCAAGGAATAAGTTTTTTTCATACAAACTAAAACATCATATATTTCCCATTCCCCTGGGAATTTCGGGAATTCCTTTCATAACACAACCAGACACACATTGAAAAACCTTTACACCAAGTTTCACATCGGTGTACTCAAGGAATAAGATTTTTCATACAAACTAAAAAGTCCTATATTTCCCGTTCCCGTGGGAATTTTGGGAACCTTAGTGCACTGTGCACCCTTACATCCCCTAAAGAATGTATGTTCCAAATTTCAGCTCTCTACGCCCAGTAGTTACGGCTGTACGTTGTCTGTCAGTCACTTAGTCACTCAGTACCTCAGTCACTCTGTCACTCAGTCAGTAACGGAACAGTTTTACATATATTGATTGTTCTTTATTAACGCGGCTTTTAAAACTATAATATGACTTTTTCACGAGTTTCTATTTTGTTTTTAAATGTCTAATTTCCGATATTTTAGCTCAATCACAAGCATTGCGGTGTAAACCCGTTTAATCATTTAATTACCTAATTGTTTTTGTTTAGCTTATACGTTGAATTATCGTAGACTTATTTGAATAAAGATCATGGGCCCGTATTATAAAGCTTATCACAAAAGATTTGCTGTTAAGTCTCCATAGAGGACTGCCAAAAAAAAACTAAATAACAACGAACATAAAGCGTTAATGTTTTGTGAAGACCAATTTAAAAAAAATGTATGATGTATATTAAGAAATATTTTTTATTCTCATTAAAAATAAAAAGTGGCAGCCCTAGACTGAGGTGTAAATTCCTCCGTCTGGAAGTTGACGCGTAGTACGCAGACGTGACGTCACAGTCACGCGAAATGTACAGTCGGGGACAGAAGCTATAAATAAATAAATAATTATGGATTATTTTTACTCAGCGTCATCAAACCCAAAACGAAGCAGAGCTTTTGATGTCAGTATTTCCCTGATTTTATTAAATAAAAAACGCTAATAATCGTATTATAAAATATTTATTTATTTATTTACACTTTATTGTTAACGTTATATTATAAAAATTACAATACATTCAAAGTGACTGAGATTACACAATTGGCGGTCTTATCGCTGGGCAGCGATTTCTACCAGACAACCATACGTAAAATTCAAGAGCAAAAAAAGTATAATTATGTAAGACTAGCGTCATGCGGTTTATCCCGCGTGAAAATTTACGGGATAAAAAGTAGACTATGTGTTATGCCTGTTATAAGCCTGAGCTACTTAGTAACTAAATTGCATCGTAGGTACATCCATCCATGCAAACGTTCGCATTTTATTAAGATATTTACTTATACGCGTTAAAAATCGCACGCGGCTCGCCGTACCTGCCCCGCAGTGGGCCACACTCACGCGTATATTTAACGCCGCGCCGGCCGGTACGCAAACACTGCGTAATATGTGGTCTTTTATATCTACTACCAATACACGTGGTTGTTGATATTATAGTTAAAGGGATGCTGTGCCGTATCCACGCCACCAGAATTCAAACCCAGGACCTCTGAAATAGACAAGACATTGACTGAAAACATTGACTGAGGAAAACCAAAAACTAAAACATCAATAAGAAAGAATAAAAGAAAAACATTTATTTTAACAATAAAAAAAATACAATAAATAAAAGAGGTTACTTAAAACTACTATTGCTAAAAAGGGTTACCGACTCAGTATAAAATGTCGCTTGCACAACGCTGATTTTTAGTCGGCACCGTCAACCAAGTAGATGTCAAGGGTGAAAAACGTGGCATTGTGGTGACAATAAAAAATACAATGTAACAACCAATTAAGTAATTAGTAGATTTAAAGGAAATTATATTTAAAAAAATCAAATAAAAGCCTAACTACAATACAATTTGAATAAGTATAACATGATTTTCGTTACTGCTGAGCTTTTTGTTAGGACAATAGAAATTCTTTAAGTGTATTTCTTAAAGAAGTCGTCGTGAAATTCTTTAAGAAGTCGTCGTAGCGCCGTGGTTACTTGAAGTCGTCGTGGCGCCGTGGTTACTGTGTGTATCATACGATATCACAGGTTAAGCAACGTTCGGCGCGGTCGGTACTTGGATGGGTGACCGCCGACCATTCATATCTCACGACGACTTCCGTGCTTCGGAGGGCACGTTAAGCAGTCGGTCCCGGGTGCTGTATACTTGTATACAGTAGTCGTTAGGGTTTCAGAAGCAAAATTCTGGCATCCACCACCCAGCACTGGGCCAGCTTGGTGGATTATGGCCTATACCTCCTCTTCGCCCAGGGGAGGGACTCATGCCCTGCAGTGGGATCATTACAAAGCGTTGTGATGATGAAGTGTATTTCTTAATACATTTTTAGACTTGGAATTTAAGGAGACGTATTTTTGATACTTACCTAATCCAGTTTTATTCCTAAAAATAAATTGTAAGAAAACTAATGGCCAGATTTTAATTTTACTATCAATTTCGGATGGGTGTTTGCACAATAATTGTTTGATTGTGATTATAAAATAAGTCACAGGACGTTTTTTTGGATAAACCTTTGCAAAAACAGCATTTTTCTTGAAAATAGTGCTAATGAAGTGCAGTTTTTTCAAAAAACAGCTGCAACTCTCTGGGGATCCAACGACGTAAAACAATTAGCATTTGTCGCGAAGCGCCGATTCCCTGAAGGGGGTCCGTCGCTCGCAGTTCAATAGGGTGCTGAAGTGGAAGAAAACTATTAACTAACACTTAAAAAACTTTAATTTTAATTTACAAAACGAGAAAGGCACTTAAAGTCACTATAGCACTGTAGGGAAAATGTTAAATTTTAGACGTTTGGAGCTAGCGGCCCTCGGCCGCATTTGACGCCGTAGGAGACCGCGGCTCACAGCCGCGGTAGTGGTGGAGGCAGCCACCAACAACCGCTAAGTTAGCGGCAGGGAGGCCGCTCACAGCGGTAGGAACCACCGCGAGGGTTGTAGCGCACGGCCGCAGCCGTGAAGAGCGCCGAGCAGAGCAGGGCGCCTCAGGTAGAGCCAGGACGTCGTCGCCGGGGAGGGCCGGCGGCTTTTCCCGGATCGGTCAGCCGTCGGTCATCCGGATTATATAACACTCTACCTTAAGACTATAAATAGCCCTTGTCTTTTCTCAACACTTATTTATTTTTATTATATACACTTACACTAATATAATCCTATACCTACATTATAGGCACTCAAGCTTGTAACTTAATATTTAACTATACTAAAACTACTTAATACTACTACTACTCTATCATGGATAAACAATTTGATTTTACCTTGCTTAATAAACCAGAACTCGAATATGAAATCAAAATTCGTCTTGAAGAGCCAGCTTCAACTGTGCTCAGCCAAAAAAACCAGCTACGTAGATTAATGAGAGATGAACCTGTAATATTTTCTTCACCTTTACCCATTGATCAAGATATTTTAGAAGCGGAAGTCACTATTGACTACTTACACAATAAAATGGTGGCATTCTCTGAAACCAATTTAAAATATGCACCAAAAATCGAAGCCTATTTTTCACATCTACACCTACGGTTAGAACGAATGGAAATAGATATCGCCCCGGACGAATTTCAAAACAGATATACTACCATACAAGAAAAGCTTCAATCATTCTTAAAAAAATTTGAAGACACTATTTTTGTGAACGCTGACACTTTAGAGAACATCCCGGCTTCGAACATTATTACACAAAATTCTAATCCTTCTCCAACATCACCTCAACTATCACCAACTATACCTCAAATAACACCTCCACTACCCCCACCACTCTACCCCCAACCTCAGTCTTACAATAATATTAAAGAAATTAAGAAATTTACCTTTGACGGCACTTCATGCCCTCGCTCTTTTCTCTTGAAGATTGAAGACTTCTGTACGGCAAGACACATTGACAAAGAAACTGTACTTAACTTTTCACTCGAACTTTTTACCGGTAATGCTCTCCATTGGTTCCGCTATCAAAGAGCACGCCACCCAGACCTCACTTGGGATAACTTAAGTACATTCCTGATAAGAGACTTCGACACACCTGACTACGAAGCTAAACTACTTGCAGCAATCCATCACCGCACGCAAGGTGAAACGGAATCCATGGCTGTTTATGTTGCGATAATGTGTGGAATGTTTGCTCGACTTAACAAAAAAATTTGCGAACAAGAACAATTACAGATCATAATGAAAAATATTAGACCTTCTTACTCTAACTTTATCGCTGTACATGAATTTACAACTTTGGATAGCTTAATAATCTCTTGTCAACGATATGAAAAAATATTAGACAAGGATAAAAATTTTAGAGAACCTAAACCGGACACTACTAATGTAGCAGCTGAATTTAATTACAAATCACTGCCTTCATCTTCTAAACAACTTCACCACACTACACCACACAAATCTAACAACTTTATACCTAACAGAAATTTCCACCCTTTTAAACAAGTAAACGCGTCCACAAGTGAACAATTATTCTGCGTTCGTTGTAGAATCCACGGACATAACTTAACTTCGTGTACTAAACCTAGATATTTAATTTGTTTTAAATGTGGCCTTAAAGACTACAAAACTATTAATTGCCCTAAGTGTTCAAAAAACTAATAAGCGACCTGAACTCTACTAAACCACCACCAGATAACCAAGACTGGCAAGCATGGCTTGATACTATTCGTAACTTTTTCCTCTTTTATAAGACTACAGCTACACTTTACCTTACTAAAGCAGACTCTGAACGTCCTTTTATAAAAATCTTTATTAATAATATGCCCTTCGCTGGTCTTCTTGACAGCGGAAGTTCCGTCACTATATTAGGTAACAATTCTCATCTAGAACTTATAAAATTAGGCTATACATTATACAAATCAAACGCTATAACTATTGAACTGCAAGCGACGGACCCCCTTCAGGGAATCGGCGCTTCGCGACAGTTTGAAATATAATGTTATACTTACTTACTGTAATTACTTTTTAGCAGATTCGTTTTATATTTTTCCTTAAGTTATATATTTAGTTTGTAAATATAGAAATATATATAATAATATAATAGAATATATAATATATTGGAACTCCTTACTGCAATACTCAATTTACTCAATACTGGCCGATGTGTCATAAAAAAAAAGAAATGACATGTCAAGCATTTTGACAACGTCAGTGAAGTGAAAGAAGAAAAAGGTCCGCTGAGGAGAGATGTGAGGATTCTGAAGAGAAAAAAAAGATCGGGAGAGAACGCTGGAGGACGGCTGACCGATCCGGGAAAAGCCGCCGGCCCTCCCCGGCGACGACATCCTGGCTCTACCTGAGGCGCCCTGCTCTGCTCGGCGCTCTTCACGGCTGCGGCCGTGCGCTATAACCCTCGCGGTGGTTCCTACCGCTGTGAGCGGCCTCCCTGCCGCTAACTTAGCGGTTGTTGGTGGCTGCCTCCACCACTACCGCGGCTGTGAGCCGCGGTCTCCTACGGCGTCAACTGCGGCCGAGGGCCGCTAGCTCCAAACGTCTAAAATTTAACATTTTCCCTACAGTGCTATAGTGACTTTAAGTTCCTTTCTCGTTTTGTAAATTAAAATTAAAGTTTTTTAAGTGTTAGTTAATAGTTTTCTTCCACTTCAGCACCCTATTGAACTGCGAGCGACGGACCCCCTTCAGGGAATCGGCGCTTCGCGACACATTTGATATTTACATTATAATTAAGGGATTATCGTAGTTATGGAGCGTACACATTGCTTGTAATGGAACCTGTAATGTAATCTGCAAAAAAAGTTCCCATGATTTGTACGCCTCTCGAGCGCGAACTGAGCCGCACTAAAGCGCGCTCGTGGCCTGCTCTAAGCTATCCGTACATTTTCTGTTTTTTGAATAACATCAAAAAATGCTCGATGCTCAATGTGGACGGGCGTTCGCGCGCCCGTTCACATTGCGCGAGCACCGGTCGCGAACAGGAATTGCGCCTGTGTGCGTGAGACTTGCTCCTGTGTAGTGACGCTCGAAGCGCGCTCTACGCTATCCGTGAATTGTCGGTTTTTTGGACAACATCAAAGGGACGCGGATTGCAATTCATATTGAATTATTTTTTATTGTTTTGCATTTCATAAATATTGGATAATTACGAGAGCAACTTCAAAGTGTGATATTTTGTTTGTTAAGTTATCTTAATGATTATGGTGTCAAATGAAAGCTCTAGGCATAAAACCAATTTATCCATTTGAATGATGTTAATCAGTTTAATCGTTTAGGAGATAAATTAGAATTAATTTTTATGGTAAAGATGTAAACAAACCAGAACTTGTAAAGTTTTTGTTTTATCAACTGTAAGCAATTCTCTGCCTTTTCTCCTTTTATAAAATGTGGTGCGCCGCAACCAACGTCTAGATCTTCAGCACTTTTTTTATGAATTGATGATTTATCATTATATATTGATGTATTTAAAAAACCGACTTCAATAACATTTTTAAATCCCCGTGTAAACTTTAGCTGTGGTGAAACTTCATATATGTAGGGTAACTGGTAGATCACTTTCCAAATGCGAGGACGTGATAGTTCAATATCATACTTACACCACTGTACAGATATCTACAGTAATTCAACTCGGCCGCATCATTGAAATAAATGCCTACAGCGCTGCAGCGCCGCGGTCCGTTCACATGTGATAGGGCTGCCCGCCTTCAGCGTTTAAATTACATTTGCCTACTTTGTGTTTACTTCCATTTAATTTTATGACTGCAAATATACTTTTTTATATAAACAAATAAAAAACTTTGTAAATTGAATAGGAAGTGTTCAACAAAAATACGTTTTGTGTCAAAAAATCATGTTTACGTTTGAATAACAAATTGGTCTTATAAATTAGCGACCGAAAAATACTTGCGCCTCGACTGAGACGCACGAAAAGATGTATTGTTACATTTTAAAGTATAAAAAATCCGCATATTAATGTAAAGCTCAATGAACAATTGTTTCGGAAATTTGAGATACCTAGTAGAAATTTCGAGAAGCCAATGTTGTATGAACCTATATTTTTAGTTATAATGTGGTAGCTGTAAAGCTGTAAACTGAGTTCTTTTTAATATTGTTTGATATATCTAGAATATTCTTGTTAAATCTTATGGCCGACGCGGTAAAATCTTATTACTTACCTACGTTGTTCTTGGAACAATTACCGATGTATATAGATGGTTATATGTCTTATTTTGATTGAAGGTATGTAGGTACCTACTTGATATTGTTTTATCGTGTCGAGTTGTTATGCAGGTTATTACGATAGAAAGGTATTTCATATGTATAATATTCCAATAGTGTATCTCTAAATAAAGGAGAGAGTTATACCTACCTATTGAGAGAAAATGAATAAGTAGGTATCTTGTTTTACGTTTGGATTTAAATCGATTGAATTGTTTCATTTGACAAGAATTATGATTTGTTATAAATCTGTATTTCGAATATGTTTGTTATTAAGTAATAGAAATTCATCTATTAGCGCAAACTTTAGGTAGGTATTAAGTATTTAGAAGTTTATGTTCTTTGTGTTTTTTTTTAGAAATTTGCGTATATTTGGACTAGGTACTTACTACAACTTATAAAAGGTTTTTTGTAAGTAAAACACCCGCGCGAAAATCGCCGCAACAACTTCAGAGGGCAATGTTTGGCGCGATCTCTACCTACTAACTGGTCTTCGCAATCCATGTCTCGTGTGATCTATTAATTTTCTGAAGTCTGGCGGACAGAAAAAAACGCGTGTCGACGGACCGTGCTCGCGACGAAATACGGAAACATTTTTTCTCAGGATGCTCGCAGTGTATGTTCAGTTCGTGCGAAATACACGTACAAATACACCGAGCGCAGCATCGAGCGCTGGTTATTACATTACAGGTTCGATTACAAGCAATCTGTACGCACCATTACGTTGCATTGTCTTTAGTTCTAACAATCAGCAATTTTTTTTTTAAAACATACTTTGAAATTTGAGCATTATTTTGACAACCTTCTTCGAGATAATTCAAACTTGCAGTACTGGTCGAGCAGCGGACAGCAATACTTGTATGAAAACCCATAGCTGTGGTGTTTAGCGGCCAAATAAATTATATGTAAAATCATATTTGTCGTGTAATTTAAAAATGGAACGATCTTCTACTCCGTAACATGGCGACCAAAGAGGTAAGTTATCAAAGGTTTAATTTAAATTTCGAACTGGCTTGCACGTAGAAAAAAGAATAGAAAAGAAAATTACTTTGGCTCGTAAAAAACTATTGTTATTAGGTTGTTCGTCAACTTCGTCATTGGTTTTATGTACTACTAGCTGCTGCCCGCGACGTCGTCTGCGTGAACGCTATGCAGCACCAAACGCACCTACGATTATAACACTGCTAGCGTGATAATATGTAGCCTATATGTTGAGCCGATTTCTTAACTATCTTCATGCCAAATTTGAAGTAAATCCATGCAGTACTTTTTGAGTTTATCCCGGAAAGACAAACAGGCAAACAGACAAACAGACAAAAATTCTAAAAACTATATTTTTTGTTTCTGTTTCGATTGTAGATCATACCCCAAGTATTCTTTTAAAAAAATATTCAATGTACAGTTTTGACTTTCCTACCATATTATTATATGTATAGATTTCATATAGGTATTGTAAATATTCTGAATTGTATTACTTAGTTTAACTTCCGCGCATTATTTGAGACAAGTACTTTGGCCGCAACTAGGCATTGATGGACTTACGTATGTGTGCCTCGGTTTCGCCTCGACCCATATTCACACGTTCGTCCATCAATGCCTCTCTTGCCGGCCGCTGCAGTAATGTATTTTCATAATGACTAAAAATACTTAGTCATAATATCCAAAACATACAAAATCAAAAATACACAAAAAGATTTTAATGTTAAAACCTCCTAGGTCCTTTATATCGAATTCACGTCAGCTGGAAAGCGGGAACTATTTGTTTAGGTTGGCCAACATGGTAAAACAAAATGGTGGACGCAGTTCTATTTTTCCGCGAAATCTAGGCTTTATGACAAAAAATTATAATTTGCATATAAAAAATTCTCATTTTTTTTACGAAACTTGAAAGTTCAAATTTTTTGAACTGTATGTGAGTGAGTAATGGTAAACCAAAGCACAATAAGCTTTGAAAAAAGAAATACTAGAACTAGATACCCTCCGCAGTTTCTACATCTACCCTCTCTATCATCTCAACATCATACAGATCCCATTTTTTATCTCCATTACAGACACCTAACTATTATTTCTCAAAACGTATTCACACTTCTTTCTTACACTACTCCATAAAAAAACTCAACACCACTCGAAAACAAGAGTTAACAAGAAAAATAATAAATAACAAACGGGTGATGAGCGAGTAAGACTTAAAACTGCGGGTTCCGTGCAAATATGTTTCATCTATATTTTTATTTATTTATTTTACTTTATTCAGGAAACAGTCATTATAGGTACTTATATATGGTTAAGTATTTGGAATACGTGGGTTGATCAAAGATCCCGTAGATTGTAAATATACGGGATAATTGAAAAAATAACCAAAATAACTGCAGGTACAAGACATATGGTCACTAACTATGGGCCTTATAAACAAGCTTAAAGTCTCTCAGCGGGCAATGGAAAGGGCTATGCTAGGAGTTTCCCTGCGGGATCGAATCAGAAATGAGGAGATTGGCAGGCGAATCAAATTCACCGGCATAGTGAGTAGGAATGGCAGTGGCTATGGGCAAAGCTGAAGTGGCAATGGGCAGAGCACATAGCTTGTAGGACAGATGGCGGCTACGTACTGGGAGACGTAGCGTAGGTGGGCCCCTCGCAAGATGGACCGACGATGTGGTCAAAGTCGTAGTTAAATGCTGGATGAGGGTGGCGCGGGACCGAGAGACGTGGAGAACCTTGGATGAGGCCTATGTCACCAGGCTGACGACGGCAATGACAAGACATATAATTAATATAATTTAGAACATCCTATCTCGGTATTTCAAATGAATTAATGGTGGACAGAACAGAGAATAAAACGTGCTCAATCAATAAATTAAATAAAACAAGTAATAAACAGACACGCACGTGCGTGGTAATATTTTTTCACGGCTAATACCTTTATCAACCGACTTCCAAAAAAGGAGGAGGTTCTCAATTCGTCTGTATGTTTTTTTTTTCTCTTTGTTACACGACATTTCAGACAATTATGAATCAATTTTAAAAATTCTTAATTCATATGATAGAAAATACTTCATAGTTGGTCCCATATAAATTTCATCGCAATCGGTTGGGTACTCATTGAAAATTTCAAAGTTTTGAAACAATATGTATGATTTCGGACAATGTTTACGTGGATGACACTATTAGTCGGCCAAAGTGTTGACGTGAAGTTGGTTTTTTTATGCTCTGCATTCGTTGATTATTTTTTATATTTATTTTTACAAATAAGCTGTAGAGACATCAATCCCACGCTCTTTTATGCTGGTACGTAGAATATCCTTTGGGTTATATCACCGGCGGATCCCTGAATTTTCATTTGTCTCTAGCAAGGACACTTCGAGCAATTTACGCCGTTCCCTTTACGTACGTGTCCTTCAGCCATAATGAAAAAAAAATAGGTAAAAACTCTTATCAAACATCGCTTATCACTAAAAGAATTACTTTTGAAATCGTCTGCCGCTCACGCACATTTTTTTTTTTTTTTTTTTTTATATTGTAAGGATAGGACGTTTGTCAAACGGAACCCTAATAAAAACTGTAGTAATACGAAATATTGCGATCTCAACAATTGTACGTAGATCCCTATTCTAGGTTATTTATCTTTAGTTGTATATAGATGATCAGATGTCAGGTTACAGTGGTTTTATGAGTGCGTGCGTGTCATAGAACAGAAATGAGTGAACAATGTGTAAGACCCCTCTTTTCACACCTTTGATTCTTTGTCACCCGGTTTTTTTATGTATGAGCACGTAAGAATTTAATTCAAAACTTGAATGTGATTTAATTTGTATGTAATTTGAGATATGCGTGAAATTATTCGCCTTTTCTCGGTTTTTTCTTTTGTTTATTTTTGCGGTTTTATAGATTGAAATATTAATTATAAGTTCCATATTAATGTAGTTCAGTTGACTGTGATGCTGTTTGGGTTCCATTCTTGTTTGATGACGAATGGTGACGGATCTTCTCATGTGACTTTCTCCATGAATAAACATACAGTGGTTTCAAATCGGTCAATTACTTTTTGAGTTTATTTATTAAACACTAAAAAACTCAAATAATTCCTCTTTTTATATGAATACTAGCTGTTTTGTGCGGTTTTACCCGTGTTATTTCGAATCCCGCGGGAATATCGTGATCAAAAGTAGCCTCTATGCTACTGCAGACTGTACACTATCACTATGCCAAATTACATCCAAATCCGTTAAGCCGAACACCGTAATTGAGGAACAAACATCCGTACATCCTTACATCCATCAAAACTTTCACATTTATTATATCAATAAGATTAGTAAGAAGTAAGATATATAAGATTATTTTTCAAATTTTAATTAAAAATACACATCTCCTGCGGTAGAAGCGGTTGTATAATCTGGCTTATGACAGTAGGCTGAAAAAATGCGGCAAATTTAAAAAATACCACCATAGCAATCCCGACAATAGTACGAAGTACATAGATTAAACAAACTTGGTACTTGATTATTTTATTTATCGTAAAAATTAACAAAATTGGTACCTACTGTCCTACTTTTTGATGAGAAAAGTATTATTAAAACTATAGGCAACTAGTATCAATGAGGTTTAAAAATAAAACAACAAAATATAATAATTATTTTTATTCATTTTCATCAATATCTGAATCCTATAATTCTATCTATATGGAATTAATAGTCAGAGTCACTGGTATCGCTGTTTTCGACATTGATTATGAAAGACCAGTGAACATTAAAAAAATGTTCCATGTCTGGGTGTTCATCTATCTATTTATGTATTTATATTCTAGGTTCCCCTCGCTACATGGTATCCCATAACACAAGCTATGCTAACATTGGGGCCATGTAGTTGGTGTGATTGTCTGGGGATTTTATTTTATTTATTTATCTAAATTTGCATTTTTTTATTCATTTTTAAATACGAAATTGCAAAACTCAAGTACCTACGAAAACCACCAACAACTGTTCGATTGACAACAGTGACACCAGAAAAACGACTTTGACATTTTATGCTAGTACTGCCATATAAAAAGTTTGCAAGAAAATCCAGAGTCTAGTTTCATTAGCCAGACTCTAACCAAATTGTTAGAATATTCACAATATCGTGGAGAAAAAAAAAACATTTTTATAATTTAAGAAGTGCATACTGGGTATATGTACTTAAATATATATATGTATGGATGTATATATGTATGTATATTTATTGACATATTTATTATATCTATGTGTATATTTTTTATGTATATATATCCCTAATGTAAGTATGTTTTTATTTAGTGTATATTCTATATAGTAGGTATGCCTTTAACCCCAAGCTACATATACTTATTTTCTATATCCATGGTTGTCTGGTAGAGATCGCTTTCCAGCGATAAGACCGCCAATTGTATCTCAAAATTGTTATCATGTATTTTCTTTTTTTTTTGTACTTATTAATGGCATACAATAAAGTGTAAATAAATAAATAAATAAATATATGGAAGAATCTTTATATCCCACAAATTAGAAAGATAGTTAATTCTGAAATCCACATTCCTGACTTCAACCAAACAAATCCCTATCATGTTAGCTAACATGCGTACCATAATAGATAGAATTTTTCGATTTGATATCATGATTAAACCCACATAACCAAAAATGTCAACTCCAACCAAAAAAAATATATACTCGTGCCAAATTCTAATAAAATATCGATAAAAGGCCGATTTATCGTTGTCGATCGTCGCATGCTAGCCCCGCAGGATGCGGTGCCTTATAAAAAAATAAAAAAAGTTTATACATACATACATAACCTCACGCCTGTATCCCGTATGGGGTAGGCAGAACACCAGAAGCAATAAAACCATCTGATATCACGTTTGACATTATAATAGTGAAGAGAGACTATTCCAGTGACAGGGGGTCAGCCTATCGCTCACAAAAAAGCCTCCCATAACACCTCGGTCCCTTACCTGACTTTTACAGTATGCCCGGGAAGAGAAGCAGCTGGCACATTCTAGGTATGTTTTTCTTTCGCTCCCAGTCCAGAATAGAAGCAAATAATTATTTCAGTAAATTATTTACAAATCAGTTGTCGGGGCTTACCAGAAAATAATCTTAAGATATTTGTGTTGGGAATGCCTCGCTCTTCCTATGCATTATTAACACTGTCAATATGTCAGGGAGTTATGAAAGGACGCAAGTTATCGTAACTTAATTATTGTAAAATTATAAACTAAAATATGCAGAGTGTATTATGTTATGAACAGTCCTGTTTATAAAGATGTATGAATGTAGCTCCTGCATATTCTGATTTTATTTGTGACTAGCTGTGCCCGCGACTTCGTTCGCGTGGACGATGAAATTTATCAATGAATTTTTTTGTGTAAAGTGCTATTTGTGTAGAACGTAATTTATCGAGTAAAAGTATCCAGTGTGGTGCCCAGGATATTACAGAATAATTATAACAAGTTTCATCGTAATCGAACAGGTAGTTTTTGCGTGATGCCTGAACAAACAGAGAGACAAAAAAAAAATTATAACTTTTTTGGGCTCAGTGTCGGTATAGTAACACCCCCTGCCATTTGTTTTTTTGATATTTTCAATTTACAAAATTTTTACTTCTACAGATTTATTATAAGTTTAGATAATGTTATTGACGTTGCATTTAATTCATGCCTATAAACGTGATTAGACACAAATCATGAAGTAAATGGTTAATTTCCGACCCAGACCTCAATAACTAAAGGTACTCGTATGTATTTATATTCAAAAACATACATCACATTTTATGTGCTCGCGACATTTTTTGTGTGTTTTTTTGGTTTTTCACTATAACTGGAAAAAGGAACTGGCGCGACACAACCAATTCTTCATTACTAATGACTTGTAGTGTAAATTCGTCTGCCAACATCACAACTAGGGATTAAATGGTTTTATACTCACTTATATTTTTTTTAAATGGCAGCCAGCCAGTGTTTGCAAAATATTAACTTTATTTTCGTTATAGTACGTGTATCTAAAGTAAACTTCATTTCAATTTATTAATCTACTAGCTGCTGCCCGCGACGTCGTCTGCGTGAACGCTATGCAGCACCAAACGCACCTACGATTATAACACTGCTAGCGTGATAATATGTAGCCTATATGTTGACCCGACTTCTTAACTATCTTCATGCCAAATTTGAAGTAAATCCATGCAGTACTTTTTGAGTTTATCCCGGAAAGACAAACAGACAAACAGACAAAAATTCTAAAAACTATATTTTTTGTTTCTGTTTCGAATGTAGATCATACCCCAAGTATTCTTTTAAAAAAATATTCAATGTACAGTTTTGACTTTCCTACCATTTTATTATATGTATAGATGGTTGCTTTCGGTGATAAATCCAAACTTCTGACCCCCGCTTAGTGGTAGGATGTGTCTGTGAATGTATAGGCTGACAAGGGACTTTTGCGTTTGGCAAAAAAATTAACTAACCGCGATCTTATAAAGCGTTACTTCATGACTTTGGCCGTCTCATATTTATTGTTGTACGTAAAATGAAAAAAGATGTTAAAAAACGCCAAAATGTATAAAATGTGGGCTTACTTATGGTGTTGGTAAAAGTAAAGAAGTTGTTTTAAGAAAGAACAACAATTTGAAGTCCACCAAACTGGCCCAGTGCTGGGTGGTGGATGTCAGAATTTTCAGAGCGCCGAAATGGCTTCTGACAAAATGTAACGAATACTGTATACAAGTATACAGCACCCGGGTCCGACTGCTAAACATGCCCTCCGAAGCACGGAAGTCGTCGTGAGAAATGAATGGTCGGCGGTCACCCATTCAAGTACCGACCGCGCCGAACGTTGCTTAACATGTGATATCGTATGATACACACATTAACCATGGCGCCACGGCGACTTACCACTCCACTTATTCATAACCAACGTAACATTTTTAAATCCTAGTCAAAGGTCATCAACGTACAATTCACCGTATCGATGCATATTTTTTTCGTAGGTTTCAAATTCTTCAAAAAGTACTAATCGATTTCAATGAAATTTGTACGGTGATCCCTCTAAATTATCCTCTATCATATGAAAAATATTCTGTAAAATTGTCTGTAAAATCGTTTAACAAAGACACAAAAAAACATACACATGAATTCAGTACCGTGTTGCGTGTTTAACCGTGTACTACAGGATACATTTTGGTGAGTGCGCCAGTGCTCTGTTTGAACAAATTGAACCCTCACCCTTTTACCATCGGACTACAAGACGCAGACAGAACTTCCATCCGTATGTGGTTGATATTCCGAAAAGTCGAACTAAGCGCTTTGACAGTTCCTTTTTGATACGGGTCGCCAAGGTTTGGAATGAACTGCCTGCGTCTATTTTCCCTGACCAGTATAGTCCAAGTACTTTTAAGCATCGAGCGAATAGGTTTCTCGTGGATGGACGTGTACCACCTTAGTCTTCATGTTCACTTAACATCAGGTGGCATGGAAGACAAACGTCCCATCCATAATTCATAAAAAAAAGAACCTCCTTCTTTTGTAATTCGGTTAAAAAATAATCAAACACGAGATAGCCTTTTGTGCATGCCAATGAGCTCAATTAGACATTATACTCTCAAAATAAATAGGTGTATATCGTACGATATCGTAGGTTAAGCAATGTTCGGCGCGGTCGGTAGTTGGATGGGTGACCGCCGAACATTCATTGTCTCATGGGTGCTGTATACTTGTGTACAGTAGTCGTAAGGGTTTGTCAGAAGCCATTTCGGCACGCTGAAAATTCTGACATCCACCAACCAGCAGTGGGCCAGCTTGGTGGATTATGGCTTAAACCTCCTCGTCACCCAGGGGAGAGAGACTCATGCCTGTCATACAAAGAGTTGTGATGATGATGATGATGACCCTTTAGTAAAAGTTCTCAAACAACAGTAAATTCAACCACTAGTTTGTAAAAGTCTGAACTCAAAAGTTACATTCGGTTAAAGGTGGACACTCAATCGGGAATGGCAGGTATAATACAATTGTTTGAGATCTACTACTAAAGGCTGACATATAGAGAAGTACAAACTTCCAATGTAGACCCTCAATGACCCCCCCCCCCCCCCAAATCATGAAAAGATCACTTAAAAGAAAGGAAGCTAGAAAAAGATACATTTGGGGAGGTCATACCCTGAGATTTATAGAATATTTTGTTATATTCTACAGTTTTATATCGTACTCAATTATAATTTGTTAGGAGAGTAATTTTTAAAGAACCACCCAATTGTATTTTATTATGCATGATGTGTTTACCTTAATATGAATGTACATTTAAATTTTATGTTTTTAAGATTGTTTCGTTTTGTATGTATTGATGTAACATTCTCTGGTAAACCAATAAAAGAAAAAAAAATGAAATAATCTGTTGAGTCGTCAATCCTACGGGCTAAATAATCTTTGATCTCATAGTAGGTAAGCTTTTGCCATAATGTTTCTTTGAAGGGCATGGATTAAATTGACTTTGAAATTTTATTTTAAGACATTCTGATAAAAGCTTTTAGGAGGCTTCATTTTTAGAAATGGCAATTTTTGATATTTCCTAGTCCGAAAAATTATTATTACTCAATTCACTGTATTTATGAAATATATTTTCGATGGATTTCCAGATATTATTGGTACGAGGAAAGTGAACCGCTTTAATGACTTTAGATTTTGATGCCGTAAGAATTCTTTAATAAAATAACTTATATTTTTTTAAGGTATTTTAGTTATAATAGAATAAATCGCGCATGAGTTATGTGATAATCATTTACAAGTCTGTACGTGTAGAAAATGTACCTAACAAACAAAATTCATCATTAAATCTTAGTTATAAAATACCTAATGTAATTTGACATAACAGAGAATTACTAGTGAATTATAGTCTAAATTCTAAATCAACACCTGATTATAATCGCTGGGTTTGTGATTATTTTTATTTAATAGGTTGGGAAAAAGTCTTTTCGCATTATAGTATGTATGAACTTGTAATAAAATCTCTTGGGTATAGTATGTGTATCTAGCTGGTTTTGGTATCATTGAAAGTTAAAATTTTAAAGAACATAATTCCAAATTCAAATTAGGAAAATGTGTGATTTTCGTTTGTTTTTCGTATTGTCAAGATGAGTGAATCTAATGAAGAAATTCGATACATTTTAAAATTTTACTACAGAAAAGGTAAAAATGCAACGCAAGCCGCGAAAATTTGCGATGTTTATGGACCTAGTGCAGTGTCTGTGAGAGTAGCACAAATTTGGTTTAAGCGTTTTCAATCCGGAAATTTTGATGTCAAAGATGCACCTCGCTCTGGTCGCCCTATTACGGAAAAAATAGATGCCATTTTTGAAAAGCCAGTAGTTACGACGTAGCTGAAGAACTGGGCATTGACCACAAAACAGTTTTGGCGCATTTAAAAAAAGCTGGGTACACAAAAAAGCTCGATATTTGGGTACCTCACGAGCTCACTGAAAGAAACCTGATGAACCGTGTACTCATTTGTGATTCTTTATTACGACGTAACGAAACCGAATCATTTTTGAAGAAGCTGATAACTGGTGATGAAAAGTGGATCACGTACGACAAGAACGTGCGTAAAAGGTCGTGGTCAAAAGCCGGTCAGGCTTCACAGACTGTGGCGAAACCCGGGTTAACTCGCAATAAGGTGATGTTGTGTGTGTGGTGGGATTGGAAGGGCATTATTCATTATGAGCTGTAACCAGGCAGGACTATCGATTCATTGTGATTCGTTCTGTATTCTGAGATTGAATAATATACTATTCAGTAAACATCTCAAGACCAGAAGGGCTAGCAAGCGACCATCGATAGACTCGAATCGACAATTATATTATCCTATCATGCTCACATGCACACCATAATATACAGGGTTATTGGTAATTAGACCGGAATATTTTTAGATGATGTAGGAGAGGTCATTTCCAATCATTTGAGCCAGAATCATGTAATTCCAAAGTGTACCGTTTTTTAAATATTTGGAGTTATTCCTTTTTTTCTGAAAATTCAGTTTTACTCCTTCAAACATCGATTGATAACTAATGGTCCGATTTCAATGTTCTTTTCAGTTTTAGGTAGGTGTTTAGTAAATCGTTATTAAACCATAATAAAATTGTTTTAATGTGTTTCTAAACAGAAACTACAGAAAGTTTTATAAAATACAAATGGGAGTACATTATGTGGGATTTGAGGATTCAGATTTTGATTACAATGAATAAAAATAATTATTGTATTTTATTTTTCTATTTTTAAGCCTGATTAATACTAGTTTCCTATCATTTTAAATATATACTTCTCATCAAAAGTAGAACAGTACCAAAATTATTATTTTTTAAGGATAATTTTATAAAAAAAAAATCAAGTAGGTATGTATCATGTTTGTTTAATCCACAGGTGTCGTACTATACTCGGGGTTACCACGATGTGATTTTTAAAAATTCGCCAGATGTTTTCATTCTCTACTTTCATTAGCCAGACTACACCAATTGTGTCACTCGGAGCTGATGCACCAATGAAATCGACGCTGTTGTTTAGGAGAAAAGCCCAGCCCATTTTAATCTTTATTATATTAACTAGCGACCGCGCGCGGTTTTACCCGCGTAACTTTTAATCCCGTGGGAATTTCGGGATAAAATAACCTGCCTATAACCTGCCTCAAGAGTTGGGCTATCAAATACAAAAAGAATTTTTCAAATCCCACTTGTAGTTTCTGAGATTAGCGCGTTCAAACAAACAAACTCTTCAGCTTTATATATTAGTATAGATATAGATTAAAATGTATTACCTTCTATGCTGGACTGGGAGCGAAAGAAGAACATAGAATGAGCCAGCTGCTTCTCTTCCCGGGCATACTGTAAAAGTAAGTTAAGGGATGGAGGTTTTTTTTGACGTTTTTGTGGGCGATAGGCTGACCCTCTATCACTAAAAGTCTTTCTCCATCATTATAATGCCCCCAAATTTGTCAAACGTGACATCAGATGGTTTCATAGCCTCTGGTGTTCTGCCTACCCCATTAGGGATACAGGCGTGATGTTATGTATCTATGTAAAATGTATTATTTTGGGTAATTAATAAAATAGTAGCAGTTATAATTACGTCTGCGTAATTAATGGAATACGGCTTCATATGCCTACGTTCCTATCCCATGAGAATAACTCAGCATGATAACTTATTGTTACTTCAGGCATTTTATTTTTCAGATAAAAAATCAAAATGTAGTGGTTGCTATACTAGCAGCTCCTCGCAGTTTCACCCATATAACTTAACAATAAAGGAAAAAAACTCTGGATAAAATTTTCAAGAGGTAGGCTAAAACTACAAAAAATATATTTTCAGCTCTGGCTTGCACTTACATAAATTAGCCCTTTAAATCAAAGAAACCTATTATTATAAACCTATGAGTACCTATAGGTATTAATTTAATTATTACAGTGGAAATTATATCAATGAAGCAAATTTTAATCGTACAGTTAGTTCAAAAATGTAGCGAAGGGAAGGCGAACTGTTAGTCAGATTCAACAATATTTTTTTGAACACTAAAGATTAAAAATTATTTGCTCCTAATAAACCAGCTTATTAAACTTCAAACTACCAACAGATAAAATTATTAATTTAAAAAAAAAAACATTAATATTTTTTTAAATCAAGTCAAGATACACAAAATATCTCCAGCCAGTATTCAAAAAGTATATACGCATAGCTTTAAGTCATTAGGCATACACAATGGTATTTTTTATCTGTACGCAACCCTGCAAGATGGCTGCCGCATCTATGCACGCACTCTTGACATATTTCTATTCAGTTAGATCAAAGGGAGATATTCTTTACATAGGGGCTAGACTCCCCTTGGCTAGATGAAACCTAGGTAATGCGGAATAAAGGGTTGTTTACAATGACCGTGGAAAACTTGTGGAATAAGGTTGCTTTTCATGTTTAAAAAAAATCTACTTTTAAATGGGAATTGAAATGTCTGAAAATCAATTTTGGAATAATTGGTCACTTTTGTAATACGTTTTGCAGAAAGTAGTAGCAGCGAAATGTTTTTAGTTGTATATTAATTGTATTTCTATAGACTACAAAAATAACCGACTACAATAATACCACATAAGGTATGGTTTTTGATGATGGAAGAACGAGTTGTTTCTTTCCCAATGACCGTAAGAATTTACAGCCAATTGACTCAAGTTTAGTGTCTATTTAATGGAAGACTTAAGACATGGCTAGATCAGAATAGTTACAAAATGATTGTTAGATGTAATAATTGAAAATTAATTTAAACAAAAATGCTATGATCACGAAGGCGCTTGCAAGAGTGACGAAATATCGAGGACTCAAAACAAATAAAAAAACATGGTAAATATCCCGTTTCTAAAGTTAATTTAAATATTGATGACCAGTTTAAAAAAGGTCGGTTTAAAAAGTAACAAAAATATTGTTTGTAAATAAAAAAACAATTTTAACCAGATTTTGTCACCTACATATGGGTTACTGGTTAAATCGACGTAGATCCGTTAAGGACGTATAGTGCCCATTTTTTCCAACTTATTTTACTATGAAACAACCTACCACAAACCTAACCGTTTTCGAGAAAACGTCTTTTAATTTTTTTGTCAAAATTGCCGATTTTTCACCATTAAATGTCGTATTTTGAAATTGGTGCGCTTTTTATTATTATTTATTTCTTACATGCAGATTTAAATGCTCTATGTATGATTTAAGTTACTAAATACATGGTTCTGAGCGATTTTAAGTTACAATAATATTTTTTTTTACACTTTACTTTTCTTTTAAGAATATCTAAAAAATAGTCCATCATTATAATACCTCAAAAGTCAAACGTGACATCAGATGGTTTTATGGCCTCTGTTGTTCTGCCTAACCCATAAGAGATACAGGCGTGAAGTTATGTATGTATGTATCTCCTATAATATTGTGTCACCTGCGCCGTGTCGTTGTATTACCAGTCCCAGCCAGACAGACAGGTCTAGTTAAACGGTAAAATATTAAACCTCGTAAAGAAAGTCTGTCATTAAACGTAATAGAACGTAAAAACTTAACACAATACTAATTTATTAACCGATTTCCAAAAGGAAAAGGTTCTCAATTGTGTATGCTTTTTTTTGTATCTTTGTTACGCGATTTTTGAAAAATATTTCAAGGCGGTCCCATGCAAAGTTCATCAAAATCGAATGAGTGCATTTTAAAAAAAAAAAAATTTCCAAAAAATGTTTTATTAAAACGGACGTTGTTGTCCTTAAACCTACGTCAGTCAAACTTTCGACAAAGATTTAAAAATGTTAGTAAAGTCGGTTTTCTTAACTCTGCGTTCGTTGATTCTGCATCTTTCAACTTTGTATTCTAAATTATTTTTCAACACACTTGCTCGTAAAGTGAGCGTTATTCTATTGAATTTAGAACTATAAACTGGGCTATAAGTCACGCGTGCATAATATATTATACCCTAGTGCATAATATAATGAATCCTACAAAGTTGAATTGTACCTTTGTGCAAATAATATGCGAGAAAACAGAGCATATTTTATTGGTCCGGGTTATACACTAAACATTTTCAGAAACAACAAAGAGGTTTTATACCACTTCAAATCCATATACATTTTTAAATGTTTGCGCCTTATATTAGTAAAATAAATGTGTATATTAAACAAATTATTCACAATTTACAATCATTTGTCATAAAATATTAAAATATTTGCATTTACCACTCCAAATTAAACATTTTCACTTAAAATAGGCTGTATTGCGGCTCGGGCTCAAATCACAGCCTCGACTGTAATTAGCAACTTCGCTCACTTGTTACATAATATACTATTAACATCAAAGCTGTAGTCCTAGTGTAAAAGCTTCTTAACAATGCGAGACATATTAAGTAAGACGGTTATTTACAATTGTACAGCACATAATATACCTTGTAAACAAATAGGGGGCGCTCGTGGACGCATTTATTACTTGCAAAAGTAATTTATACTGAGTCTTTTGAGATATTTCTTGAAATTCCTTTATTCTATGACGTTTTTAAAATGGACTATGATTTCACGAATTGGGTTATCACTGGTAATTTTCCCTAATTCGTCAGTTTCCTTATTCGTCAAAGTCAACAAAATCTTTAATTCGCCATTTTCCATAACTCGTCATTTTGTGGAATATACAGTCGAAATGAAAATTAATGGTTGATTAATGAGATAAGTAAGTGAATAAAATGAACTCTCGAATTAAACAATCTGTATCATGAAAACCTACCGAAAATAGTGTTGTGTGTTCGGTGCTAAATTTGACTTAAAATCTGTCTATATAACTAGATATAAATAGGTATTAACTCTCCCATCTCCCCTCTCATCTTTTATTTAGTAGATATTTAAGTTTTTAAAACATTTTCGAAGCATTATAAATATTTATTTAACTACATAACTAACTATTCTTTTCTCAAGTAATCTGTAAATCGTTAGATACTTAGTTTAATTTTGGACTAAAAATGAAACTGAAAGTAAGAATACATTTTCTGACAGACATCACACAAAAACATGTGCAAAGGTTATTTATAAATTGACATAAAAAGAAAAACATAGTGAGGGTTTGAAATTTGACATGTAATAAAAACAAATAGAAAACAACAAAAAATTACCGGTGACAGGTGTCACTCGGCTTAAAGTTTTAAAAGAAAATCTATATTTTATTAATTCACTTTGTTGATTACTATAAAGTTTAATAACGACAAAATGGTCTTAAAATACTCAATCGGTTTTAAGGAAATTTAAAAGCGATATGTAAAGAGCATATTCTAGAAGTAGGTACATAGGCTAACTTTTATATCAAAAGAAAGGCAATTAAGGTTAAGGAATTTATGGGAAAATTTACACCCGGCAACTTACTTACAAATTACTTTTTATCCCGAAAACCCCACAGAATTAGGATAAATATGGGTAAAACCGCGCAAAACATCTAATTTTTTACAAATCGAAATATAATAAACATTAACTCCTTGAAAACTACAATAACCCCTGAATTTTTAAAATACCCAAGAACACAACTCAGCATTTTGCTCGGTATTTTCGAATGGAGCCAAGTCCACGTTACTAGGCCAGCATGAGGGCTAGGAGTTCCAGATAGTTCCACATTATGCCCGCAAGCGCCGCTAAACACCTATTACACCTCACGCAGACTCTTGCTAGGACGTAGACCTCGCTTTCTGATGGCGTAGACTTAGGAATTTTATAGAAAGAGCATTTAAGAAAAAATATGTTTTCAAGAGTGTAATAGTTACCTTTTCTGTTAAAAGTCCTCTTAATAATAGAAATACTTTTATTCCTTTACTTATTGTATATTTTTACATTATTAGGTAACATTACCAAGAGGCAATAGTTGGCGAACTCAAAATGCTATGTTACAACAAAACTTATGGGTAACAATTGATTTCAACTGAAATTTATGGGTTTCAGAGGTAAATAAAAGACGTCTGTACAGATTCCAAGGATGTTAGGTAGAGTAAAATAATACACGTCCGGTTTCGTTCACAGTTGACTCTCTATTAATCAAATAGATGAAACATAACGAGGAGGTGCGTCACACACTACAGAACTGGTGAAATAAAGAGTTGGCGGACAACAACATGAAAAACTTCTCATTAAATGGTTTTTACTCACATACTTAAAACTTCACGCCTATTTCTCTTTGGGGTAGGCAGAGACAAGGGAACGCCAATTAACTACGATCCAGAGATACCTCTTCCTACACGTTCATTAATCTTTTCATACACGATCGTAAATCGTTTTTATCACTATTATGTAATAAATAAATAAATTATCATTTATTTGCCAGAATGTGTGTACAATATAATGTTACGTTAACAAAAAAAAGTTAGTAAAATAACATAGTAAAAAAGTAAATCGGAATATTGATCATAGTTACTTATCACTTCAAACGTCACCGACTAGATACAATAGAGAAGACCATATACATCGACAGCACATTTATTAACTAAAATATTCTCCGCCACTTCTACAATATCTTAACTCTACCCTCTTTGATCACGTCGGGGTTGGGGCTAGAACACTTTTATAGTAAAATTAGACCACACGGGTGCATTAATGCGATATGCAGCATCGTTAGCTCGTATTGCGTTCCTTTTTACGCATATATCATATAGCTCTAGCTTATAGTTAAGCTTACGTTCCGTTCTATGCAGTTTTATTAAACTTGGTACCTAACCACTTTGTGCTTTGGAAAAAATATATTCTTAGTTTTACGTCTGTATGAGAAAAGCAAGGATACATTGTTTTTTTATTTTTGAATGCGTTTTTTGTATAAGTATTCATATTATAAAGAAGGATTTGATATTTTGTTTGTATTGAATATATTAGAAAGTACTGGACCGATTTCTTAAATTCTTTTACAATGAGAAAGCTTGGTACATTTTCCCAGCAGTCACACACATGGACTATACTTCATAAAGATATTCTATGAAATTAGGAGCTGCTTAAGTAAAACCGCTTAAAACTGCTAGTTTTGTTATTAAAAGATTTACTGCACTGCAAAAGCCAAATACAGGCTGTTATTTTTTGACTTTCATGCTGGACTGGGAGTAAAAGAAAAACATGGGATGTACCAGCTTCCTGGGCAAACTGTAAAACTCAGTTAAGGGACAGATATTTTATTGGCTTTTTTGTGGGCGATAGCCTGGCCCCCTGTCACTGCATTAGTCTCTTTCTATCATTATAATACCTCCGAATTTGCCAAACGTGATATGATATTTTACGGAATCTGGTGTTCTGCCTATCCCGTAAGGGATACAGGCGTGAAGTCGTGTATGTATGTACAATATATGTGTATATTTTTTTTATATTTAAAAAGTGGAAATCGGTTAGGTACGGAGATTATCGAGATCTAAATACCCTGACCTATGTTCTATAGAGCATTCACCTTGAAAATTAATAGATCAAGAGACTTACAAAATCCCTGCTAACTTCAACCCTGCTTCGTCATACAAATTGCTGAAGAGCTACATGCATATTTAAAACTTTATCAACACACAGTACAAGTAAGTCAGAAAACATGGTAGGCACATTTTAATTGCGTACAGCGTTGTTCGAAAAGGCTTTTGAAAAGCTACGCACTTTTTTAAAAATAGAAAAGGTATTTTTTTTTTCATTGAAGCACCATCCAGTGCGTAAGGTTTGTTTCGCATCGATAGTTCTGCTTGAAAATTGCATTTTTGTTGTGTGTTGCCAATTTAGATAAAAGGCTTGATAGAAATTCATCACGGGTGTTGTGGTAGAAATTATTTGATTTTGAAAATGGAAGTAGAAATGGGTGCGATTGGCGTGGTGAACTAATTAAAAAATATGTGGTTCTGCGGTGAATGAGGTCACCGTGTTCACACTTTTTTGTTATTTAGTATGATGTAGATCAGCGACGAGTTACAAAATTGGTATTGACTTATATCATAACATGACACCAGCGCTCGTTGCTGATGACGGCGTGAGTAAGGACTGTTATTTGTTTTGATAAGAAATTGTTTTTTATTCCGCTCAGTAAGATCCTTTATAAGGCTAATTCTTTTGCTAAGCGCGCGTGCAAAATTTTTAATGAAAGTAAAAAATTAAGTAATGTTGACATATTTTTCGATAAATTATATAATATAAAGAATTTTTTTAGGATAAATGATTGAATTAAACACTATATACACTAATTGTTCTATAACTTTATTTAACGTTACGTTTCATGTATTGTATATTGTGTAAATCTGTAAGTACCTACATGTATGCTGTGAATATTAACGTAAGTAAACTACCAAAACTGTAAAATAAAATTTTCCTTGCTTGTTAGATAGTAAGCGTTTAGAATTACTTTGTATTTTTAAGGAAACTGTAGGTCAATTCTATGAAAATGTTTGATATTAATTACTGTGAAGACGGTTTGTTTCTATTATAAATAAATAAACTCAAAAGCCAAAGTCAAAAATATATTAATTTCGTAAGTAGGTACCCTAACATATGCTTGAGCGCGCCTTATATTGAGAAATTTATTTATTTATTTTATTTATTATCATTTCACAAAAACAATTTTAAAATGAACATGTTCATAGTGCATAAATAAACCACGAAGGTTTGTGAATATGCAAATAGTCTACTTCAGTACAAAACTTTCTTATAACTACTTTACATATAAAATATTTTTATCTTTTTATGTAAGTACATTTATCAATTTTCAAGTGGTACACCGGCAAAATTTATTTTATACAATCACAACACTAAAGACGGCTATGGCGCGAACTAACAGTATGTCATGTTTTTAATTTGATTTGAATATTTTCGTTCTGACAAAAAACGCTTTGGTTTTGTTAGAAGATTCTCAGCCCAACCTTCAGAAAGGGCTGATCAATGTTTATTTCGGAGAAAAATCTCTGAATTCTATAATCCGCGAATCGTACCGCTCCACCATATTTAAATAATAAGTGTTCCCAGTGCTAACCTTTGTATTATTTGTGTATAAAAAGTGCTATCTCTCATAATAAATATATTTACTGATAATTAAATCTTTAACTTCTCACGATCCCACGTTCTAGTACCTACTTAAATAAATGTATATTCCCACGGGACCATGGTTTAGGCACCAGCCGGATCCAAGGAAAATTTTAAAACTTCATACAAATAGTTTCACGGGTCCAAGAAAACGTTAAAAAGTAGGTACAGTCGGCAGTAGATTAAAAATAGGCACTTACCTTTATATGAACTTAAGTTTCGTTCATACGCCTTATGGTATCATCATCATAATTACAAGCCATCATAAGACTTGGCATAGAAACCTCAGTAAAGAATCAAAAAAGAAACCTCGGTTATAAGAGTGCTTAGATGTTTTGAAAATTCAAGCTGACTGTTTTGAAAAATATCATCTTTGTAAAGAAAACCGAAGCAGAAATTCAATTATTAAAGATTTAAAAATTTCTGAAAAATATAGAACCAAGATCAGCAGTAACTTAGAAGCTCTTAACCAATTTACACGGCTTAGCGTTGTTTTACTTAATTTGTAGTTATTTTATATAGAACTTAATAATGAAGTCGTCGTGGCGCCGTGGTTACTGTGTGTATCATACGATATCACAGGTTAAGCAACGTTCGGCGTGGTCGGTACTTGGATGGGTGACCGCCGACCATTCATATCTCACGACGACTTCCCTGCTTCGGAGGGTACGTTAAGCAGTCGGTCCCGGGTGCTTACTTGTATACAGTAGTCGTTAGGGTTTGTCAGAAGCCATCTAGGCGCCCTAAAAATTCTGGCATCCACCACCCAGCACGAGGCCAGCTTGGTGGATTATGGCCTAAACCTCCTCTTCACCCAGGGGAGAGACTCATGCCCTGCAGTGGGCTCATTACAAAGAGTTGTGGTGATGATGATGAATAATAATAGGTAAATTTATATTCCAACCCGAGGCTAGGTAGTAGGTAATCAGAGAAAATCATACCTCTATTTGTATGAAAAATCACTGTACCTAATTATTTATTTAAAAAAGTTAATTGTTTATATTATTTCATATTTTCTCTATTTCAAAGACTGCCTTATATTGTTATAAGTATTTGAGTCATAAGATTGATTAACTGTGATATCATGTTTTAAAAAGTCATAATTTATATATTTTTTTGTTATTTTTACTAAATTATGATAGTTAATTTAAATTATTACACTTTGTTTTATATCCCAATCTAAGGCTAAGTCATCAGCGAAAGAGATGCGGATTGAAAGAGGATGTAGTGACTAAGATTGAAAAGAGTATGCTACGGTGGTTTGGGCATTTGGAAAGGACGAGTGAAAGTAGATTTACGAAAGAGGTGTACAGAACAAGAATGGATGGTGTTGTTGGAAGGGGCCGGCCTAGGCGAACGTATGCCGATCAAATTGGCGACATTTTGAAAGAGGGCCTACTCAAAAGTACCCGTAACCGGCGGTCATGTATGAAAAAGTTGATTAACGTGGAAGAAGCGAAAGAGGTATGTCTGAATGGCAGCAATTGGTATTCCCTTGTCTCTGTTATGTATGTATGTATGTAGAAAATCCTTCCTCTATTTGTATGAAAAATCATTGTAATTATTTATTTAGAAAAGTTAATTATTTATGTGCTTTCGTATTTTATCTATTTCAAAGACTTCCTTATATTATTATATTTGAGTCGTAAGATTGATTACCTGTGATAATATCTATAAAATGAACATAATATATACACTTTGCCTTTTTAATACTGGATAGTTATTTTCATTAACTCTTAGATATAAATAATTAAAAAAACTACTTATTTTCTATGCACTTATTGTGTTTTATTAATAAATAATAATAGTAACAAATAAATATTTTTGACACTCACACAACATTATCTAGCCCAAATTAAGTTTTCTAAAGAACTTGTGTTATGGATACTAGATAACTGATATACTTAAGGAATATATAAACATACATATTGAATAAATACATATTTTTTTATTAGAATAAACTTAAATAAACATATCAACATCCATGACCTGACGACCAATATCTGTGTTCATCACACAAATATCCGCCGCCGCCGGGATTCGAACCCAGGACCTTTGGCATAGAAAGCAATGTAACCGCTACACCAGCCGGTCGCCTATTTGAAATCCTATACTGAAATCCTATAGAAGTAAAGAATCCATTTATATTAATAAAAACGCATACAAACAAGTGTAGCTGAGTGTACTCTAAAAGCTGAAAATGATTTTAAATTGCTACAGACCCGCTTGGGCGGCATTTTTTGAGAACAAAGGATCTGTGGACCCCTCGGAACTTGCCAAATAAATAAATACACTTAAAATAGGTCAAATTATTTATGAATTGAACTGAATCTACCACCAGTTGGGAAAGTCGATTTGTTGAGAATAAGTGGCAAGTAAAACATGGTGATTACTTGCTCAGTGGTGGATACTCAACAGCCATCTTAATCCTACAGCATATATGCCTGCGTGAGTAGTTTTATTTTGATTAGGTACTTTCACAGATTAATGACATAAGTAATTTAGTATTCCCTAAGGGGGAAATTCCGCCGATATCTATACTATTTTAGGACTGCAAAAACCGGGCCATTCGCGCTATCTATACTCTGGCAAATAATTCGATGCAGTCAATTGACAGTTCCAGTGTGCCCACTCTGGGGAAGAAAAAGAACAGTGATGTGGTTTAAGTGAATGAATGTAATTATTTATTTAACAATAATATCGTAAAGTATAAAAAAAAAAAAATTTTGACTGACAAGATATTTATTTTTTTATGGTGCTGTTAGCAAAGGGAAACTATTCTTGAAATTTAATTTTTTTACGACAAAACGAGTTTAAAAATATAGTAGTTATCAAGTTGATTCTACTTTAACCGTTTTAAAGCACTAGGTATGTTTGGTGATTAATTATTTTCATTAAAGTTACTTAAAAGATTAAGTACACACCACAAATCAATTATTTATTAATTTCTTTGAAATTTAAGCAAAACGAATGACAAAAATTCGTTCGTTCTTCAATACCTTCTTCAGTATTCTCATTCAGTACTTACACTAAGAAGTTTTTAACTGGTATCTATAATTTTGTATTTGATATTTCGAACTGTCAGTTAGAAATAGGAAGTTTAAAGAATAATAAAAATAATATAATGTAAAACATGTTCTGTAGACTTCATAAAGTCACTTACTCATATGTATACCTACGCTTTTATAACAAGGCTCAAACTAAATTTCAAAATTTACCACTTGATAAATTTAATAATACTAATAAACAAAACATAGTAGGTATGTACCAGCTGCTTCTCTTTCCGGGCATACTGTAAAAGTGAGTTAAGGGGCAGAGGTTTTAAAGGCGTTTTTGTGGGCGATAGGCTGACCCCCTGTCACTACAATAGTCTCTCTCCATCTTTCTCATACCTCCAAATTTGTCAAACGTGACATCAAATGGTCTTGTTACCTCTGGTGTTCTGTCTACCCCATAAGGGATATAGGCGTGACGTTATGTATGTATGTAAACAAAACTTGGATATACCTATAAAGGTTATTGTAAAATATTTGAATATACACTATAAAAGTACACTGTTAATTATTTTTGAAAAGAAAATTGCTATTGAGTTTCTTGCCGCTTCCTCTCAATTTGTAAAGAATTAGACTTATTTCAAGTGTAGGTATGTACCTATAATTTACCTACGAAATATATTTGACGACCACTTTGGCGATGACACAAGATATTGGCGGTAGCGTTACAAGAAAGAACGCATGACTTGTATCGCATATTCAAAGTTTCGTAGTAGGAGTAAAATTAAATAAATTCTGTCTCTAAATATCATCGTCAAGTTACCACTTTCCTAAAGCCTTGAGCTTCATTAGTATTAACTTACCATTAGTTTGGATTAAGCGATAACGGTGCTTAGCACAGACATACATCTATATAGACAACGCAAATGCATGTAGGTGCTTCGCGTGTCCAAAACCCGACCAAGCGTTGTCGTTGGTCGCGGCTAGATTCAGTCCCCGCGTACGTAGGTATGTCTGTTAGAAAATCAATTATACAATATCGATGTCGTTCTTAATAATTGATTTCATCGGCGGCATTGGTGTCTTTGAATCGGTTTGCATTTCCCAGCAATAAATATCAGCTATGACGTCACAAAAGGTGTTATAAAGTCGGCAGATTTGGTTTCAATACAAATCGTGACACGTTGTATATGCCTGTGGTGTTTAGTCCAATATAAAAAAAAATGATATTTGATATAAATATTTCGATTGAATTATATTCTTACTATCGGATATCGATACTCATGCTTAATTTATGTACAAAAATTACTAGACTTAATAAAACCTTATTGCTACAAGAGCAAAGCATAAAGCCCTAATTTTAAACTTTCCAATTACCTTTGTTCAAAGAGTAAAACAACATCCTACCACAAACTCCAACTTTAGTTTTTATTTCATAAAAACAAGCCGACTCCCTGGCAAAAGAAGCGTAAAATGTGTTTTTTTTTATTATTATTATACGCAAGCTTATGCTTAACTTTCAGCCTACCCTCGCATCAAATACCATGTAAAAATAATATGGAAAAACCGTTTCAAAACTCGAGAACACTTCTGGATAAAGTCATTCAGGGAAAGGCAAAGAAAAAAACTTGTGTGCCGCTTAGAAATGCGTAAAAGCATTTTCTGCCTGGAGGATGTCTATGAAAATTTATAAAAGAGGTTGCCAGCTCGAAGAATGCCCTAATGGAGTGATGCGGGATCCTGTATGATGTAATATACCGTGTTTGTTACTTCCCGGTATAAAATAACAGCGTTAAGTAGCGCGCGTCTTTTCGAGCGGAATGTATGTAAACCTTTTTCCGAGAATCTTCTTTTGAAAATGTAAGCCAGTTTTAATCTGTAAACATACTGGCCACTTACAATTGTATTATGAACTCTTTAGTATTCTATTCTATTTTTTGACGTGAATGTTTTAAAAATAAATTATTATCTTTCTAAAATAGTTTTTATTTGATTTGTATGAATTCATAATTTGAAAAGGCCTTAAAAAACGGCCTTATTGATATTTTGTATCATGTCATTCCTGTTGGTAATTTTTACATACATACATAACTTCACGCCTGTATCCCTTACGGGGTAGGCAGAACGCCAGAGGTTATAAATCATCTGATGTCACGTTTGACAATGTTGGAGGCAGAGAAACTTTTGCAGTGACAGAGGGTCAGCATATCGCCCACAAAAAAAATCTTCAGTAAAACCTCTGTCCCTTAACTGACCATTAGAGTATGCCCGGGAAGAGAAGCAGCGTGCACATTCTATGTTTTTCCTTCGTTTTTCTCTGTCCAGCATGGAAGTCCAGATTCTCATTTTATAACGTTCATTTGTATAGCATAGATACATAAGAAATACATTTTCTAAAGTTTATTCATACCTTTTATTTTCCATAACCCAAATACTTGATGAAGTCGTCGTGGCGTTGTTCCTTCTGTGTATATCTATACTAATATTATAAAGAGGAAACCTTTGTATTTTTGTATGTTTGTATTGAATAGGCTCAAAAACTACTGGACCGATTTCAAAATTTATTTTACCATTACTTAAAGGGATTCTTCCGAATCCGTATAGGCTACTTTTTATCCCGAAAATCCCGCGGGAATCGAAATTGCGCGGGTAAAACCGCGTGCAACAGCTAGTCGTTTGATAAAACAGGTCATCAAGAGCTGGTCCGGTAAAAGGATGGGTGACTGCCGATCGTTTTTTTATCACGATGACTTCTTGCTTATGGGAACAATAAGCAGTTAATCCAAGGTTACAGTGGGCGTAAGGGTTTGTCAGAAGCTATTTTTGGCACCCTGAAAATTGTGACATCGACCAACCAGCACTGTCATATAACTATTCGTCACCTCTTGGTGTCAGGCCCTTCACGTTGTCCTTTTTGGCTTTAAATCAAGGGTTATTATGAAGAAGTGTTCATACTAGAATAAAGCAAAGTAGTTACTGCTTCTAAAAAAATCATGGCTGCACTAGCTATCACCGGAAAATAATAAATTCCGTAAATTTATTAATTTACGCGGAAATTTATAAACTGCCGTAGGATTCTAAATGGGAGACAAAATGTAATATTTTACGCCCATATTTCCGCAAATTGACTTACCGAACTCACTCGTAAAATAATAAGTAAGCTTTGATTGGTTGAATAAGTCATGTGTTCTAATTTCAAAAACAAATGCACTGGGAGGCCTTGTCGGCACGGTTAGGCGCAACGAGGAGGAGCAGTTAGATTGCATATAGTACCTACTACAACCATTAGTGTAGATAAACCAAATTTTGTTATCGTTTGTCTTCTTGGCCAATCAGCGAGGAGTGTATTATTTTCCGTATTTTAAAAAAGCGTAAATTTAAAAGCTTCTGTTATTGGGCAAACCGTTTAGAATCATACAAATGAATATCCGTAAGTTTATAAATTTACTACAATACGTCGTAAATTGATAAATTTACGAAAATGTGAGCGTAAAATAATAAAATTTATTACTGGCTGGAATCTTACGAGGAAATTTATAAACTTACGGTTCTTATTATTTTCCGGTTATACACCAGAAAAGTTGAAAATCGAGTTTGTTTACAAAAATAAAATTTGACCATAACTAAAATAATAAATAATAAAATAAAAAGTTGACAAACGCTTGCTTTAATATTTTGGAATCCTTATTATATACCCCAATATCTAAAGTTCTTGCATTTACTGTCAGTACAAAGAGTCAAAATAGGTATGGCGTACCTATTGTTTCATTTATTTTCATTGCCGTTTAGGGTCAGTTTCGAATAGCCCTACCACACCGCCCCGGGATAATGATCCCCAGTTGTTGGTAGGATCCCGTCAGGGTCCGACTGGCTAGCTACCACTCTTCATATAAAAGCCGCCATAAATATTACCTACTAGCTGTTGCGTGCGGTTTTACCCGCGCAATTTCGATTCCCGCGGGATTTTCGGATTCGGAAGAATCCCTCTAAGTAATGGTAAAAGAAATTTTAAAATCGGTCCAGTAGTTTTTGAGCCTTTTCAATACAAACATTAAAAAATACAAAGGTTTCCTCTTTATAATATTAGTATAGAAGTATAGATATGTATATTTTATGAAGAACTAGTTCTTTCCTAAGCCCGTGTGCTTTTTTTTTACTTTAATTATTTTTAAATATATTTATTTAATTTACAATCACAAAATAAAAAATACATACATATTTACATATTAATGTATAAGTGAGATATTTTTACTTTTTTAAATCTTGATGTTTTTTCTCAACAATTATTTATGTTTAAATTTGGATTTGTTATTTTTTTTTGTCTATTATTTTGATATGTGATATTGGATATGTGTATTTTTTTTTCTTTTAATATTTTGATATGTGATATTGTTCTATGCTTAGAAATTTTCGATATGACTGTTAAAGTTGTCTGCGTTTTCATCTAAAAACAATTTGTTGACACAAAAACAATGAGCTCTCCTTTGCAGCAGAGATGTCCTCACTGCCCTCACTCGCAACGACTATTTGGGCCTCGTGGCCTAAAGATCCATACAACACGGATGCACAAGGTGGTTCCCCGCCCACTACTTCCACAGTTTCCTTCTCCGAGTGAAGCCACTTCCCCCAGGCAACAACAACGAAACTGCATGTTAGAGGAATTAGCAGCCTATAGAAACACAATACCTGTACTTCGTCATATCCCTAAAGGCGCAAGAGCTATGGCGGCGGCAAAATTTTGTTATTTAATTAATAAGTGCCTTGAAAGTAATGAGTGCGAGGACTGGGCTGCGCTTTTAAGTTTTTCATATACTGGCCTTAAAATACCAGATAAAACGGGTCCTGGTACCTTAACCACAAAGGTTAAACGCAATGTTTCCTCTTTAGCTTCTGATGATTTCTCGCACACAGATTGGCTCTCTGCAAGTTGTGGAAAGACCTTTTCGACATCGAGATCAATAGAATCTAAAGTATTTGAAGGAGATATTCGGGGTGCAGTTAGATTGCTGGTGTCTGAAGATACAATAGCCCCGTCGTGTCCTGAAACATTGGTATCTTTGATCGCTAAGCACCCGAGTCCTTCTCGGCCAATCCGTTTCCCATCAGCTCCAGACCAATCTATACTTCCACTTGCCGTGAATATGCAGGAAGTAGCTGAAGCGCTCAGCTCTTTTCACGTAGGGTCAGCCGGAGGACTGGATGGGATTCGCCCATGCCACTTGCGCGAGCTTACTTCCCGTTCAGCTGGTGACAGTGGCCAGCGTCTTCTCGAATGTGTGACAAAGTTGTGTACTTTCCTATTAAGCGGACAACTTAACCCAGAAGTGTGTCCATATATGTATGGTGCATCACTCTGCGCCTTAATGAAAAAAACCGGTGATGTAAGGCCCATTGCCGTAGGTAGTGTTTTTCGTCGGTTAACAGCTAAACTTGGTTGCCGTGCGGTAAAAGAAAAAATGTCAGCTTATCTGAAACCACACCAATTGGGATTTGGTACCCGACTTGGTTGTGAGGCAGCTATCCATGCTACTCGAGCATTCGTTACAGAGTCAGCAAACGCAGATACCATCCTTATAAAGCTGGATATTAGTAATGCCTTCAACTCTCTCGAAAGAGATGTTTTGTTGAGCGAGGCTAAGGAACGAGTTCCAATGCTCTATCCTTTTCTGTACCAAGTTTACCAGGCCCCTACAAAACTAGCCTACAATAAAAACTGGATCCCTTCTCAAGTAGGAGCACAGCAGGGAGATCCTCTTGGGCCTCTCGTTTTCAGCTTGGCAATCCAAAACGTCATAATGGATATGCAGTCTCCATTAAATATCTGGTACCTCGATGATGGGACTCTGGGAGGGAAGCCAGACATCGTTCAGAGAGATCTAGATATACTTATCCCACGTTTAAAGGAATTAGGGTTACAGGTCAATACAAGTAAATGTGAGTTTTTCCCTTGCAGTTTTGAATCAAGTGCTTATTTCCCAACCATCGAATCCGTCCTACCTGGCTTAAAAGAACTCACGCCTAAGTCGCTAAGCAAACTTGGATCTCCAATCTTTCCTGAAGGCATCCCTGAAGCATTCGAAACCAGGAAACGCATGCTGCATATCGCATGCGAACGCCTCCAGCTAATTTCAGCCCATACTGCACTGGTTCTTCTTAAATGTGCTTTGCAGTCCCGAAGATAACATACCTGTTGCGGACCGCTCCAACGTGGATTTGTCAGGATCAAGTAGAATCCTTCGACAAAAAAGTACTGCAGGTCTTTGAGTCTATTCTTAATGTGTCCCTGAATTCCAGCCAATGGGATCAAGCGGCTTTACCAATTCGTTACGGAGGCGTGGGGGTGCGGCGAGTGCAGGATATCGGTTTGCCAGCCTTCTTGGCTTCAGCGCACGGGGTGGTAGACCTAGTCACTCAAATAATATCAACTAACGGTGACAAGGTCTGCATTCCCTTCGCGGCTGGTGCTATGGAAGAATGGCAGCTTCGAAATCCAAGTGCTGCAATCTCTGAGTTTCCTCACATCCAGCGCTCGTGGGATGAAATTAGTGCCAAAAATTTGTATAGTAGCCTTCTGAGAAATTCGGTGAGCGCAGAGTGTGCTCGATTGAAGGCAGTAGCGCAAATAGAATCAGGCGCTTGATTGCACGCACTTCCATCCCCACAAATGGGCACCTTCCTTGATAATGATTCTTTAAGGGTAGCTGTAGCACTCCGCTTGGGATGCAAAGTATGCGAGGAACACACCTGCATATGCGGTTCAAGCGTAGATAACACAGGCCGCCACTCGCTGAGTTGTCGGCGATGTTCGGGTAGGTTTTCTCGCCACCATGCACTCAACGATATAATTCGCAGAGCATTGGTGTCTGCAGGTGTTCCTTGTGTCCTGGAGCCCCCAGGCCTTAGTAGGACCGATGGCAAAAGGCCTGATGGTTTGACCATGGTACCGTGGGAGAGGGGAAGGTGTCTGTTGTGGGACGTTACTTGCGTCGACACCTTTGCGGCCAGTCACATCGCAAGTACTATGAAAGTGTCTGGAGCCGCGGCAGAGTTGGCGGCCGACAGAAAACGTTTAAAATACTTAGCCCTCGCAGATAGTTACTCATTTATTCCTCTAGCAGTGGAAACTATGGGGTGCTGGGGCGAGGACACTAAAAAATTTATTAATGCTATCGGCCGTCGACTAAGGGAAAAAGAATGCGATCCTAGGGCCGGGACATTTCTGGGGCAAAGAATTGCCATAGCAATCCAGCGTGGTAATGCAGCGAGCGTCATGGGCACCTTTGCCCCGGATATTGCCAAGGGCCTTTTTGATTAGTTGCCTCCGCCACTAATGTTTGTTAGTTAGTCATAAGTTCATTCTAGTAATATTATTTTTTTGTAAATTTTAAAATTTTATGTTGTATTTTTTAAATTATTTTCTTTTTGCTTTGTTATTTTAAAATTTTTACACTGAAATTTTGTTTGACTTATATTTTTGTTGTTGTTTGTTTTTTGATATTTTTATTTATAGGGATTACGTAGCGATTCTTTAAATGTACAAATATCTATTTGAATTGTATATATTCACTTTGAGGACATGCTGAAAACCAGCGCAGTTACCTTTATGCAACTGCACAAGCTGAGCATTGTCCTATTGCCCAGACAATACAGGAAGTAGTTTTAAGTAATATTTTGATTTTATGTTTATGTTTTGTATTTTTGTTTTTTTTTCTTCTTTTTATGTTTTGTATTTTTTTTCTTCTTTGTTGTTTGGCAATAAACATTTTTCTTTCTTTTTTTCTTCTTCTTTCTTTCATCTTCAACCTCGTTTTTACTTACCATTAGGTGACACGCGGGCTTAACTTGTACATAGAGCTGGGCGGGGTTGGTTCTAACGGGGGTAAAAATTAACAAGCGTATTCCCGCCAAACCTGAATTGATAAAAATATGATACTCGGTTTAGGCAAACTAAATACGAAGCCGGATGTATCCTGAGAAGTCTTTAGCCAGCCGGTCGTAATATGTAATAGTTATGCGTTGTGATCTTGGATTGACAGGTACCTAAGTGGACTTTTTGTGCTTCACAATAAATTGATTCGATACAAATTTTCGCATTAAATTCAATTATCGTTTCCACTAATTTGAACTCTATTTAATTGGCAATAACACCATGTAATTTGTTTGTTCTTAATTTAATAAGTTTATTTTTTATACTTTTTTAAGTAAAAAAGGTGACCTTGGGGCTAAAGTTAACAAATGGAGATGGGTAAATATTAACATGTTAACACTTACCCCATTTGGATGTGGTATTTAACATCTGTTTTTCTAGTATTGTCTTAAGTTTTCACGATTCATAATTTAAATAAAACTACTTTTTAACCGGATTAATCGCGTATAATTTATATTTTACATATCATATCTGTTTTTCTATGGAATGTTGATAGGAAGACGAGCATGTGGGTTATCTAATTTTAAGGAACTACCACCGTCAGTGGACATCAATAGCAACGTAACATGCGTGAGTGATATTGATGTGCTGCCAATCCTCAACAAATGGATACAGAGAAAGTAGAGGCATGGAAAAAGGATTAAAATAGGAAAAGGAAGAGAATAGAATTGATGTCCAGTATGCACGAAATGCAACGAAAAGTATTATAGAATCAGAATCTTCAAAAAACGAAGTAAAGGCTGGCTTGATTTGCAGGGTTCATGAAGCGCAACGTAAAATAGACAATTATTTCTGTGGCGACCAGCTTGAGAAAGTGGTATCTCAATGAGGTTCTAAGCAGAAAGGAGCATTTCTGCAGAATGGATAGCCTTTTCACTATTGCAGCAACAGAGACAAATACTATTGTTGATTTTATACCAAGTCTGTTCATATTTCGGCATGTGTTATGTAGCAGTTTCTTTGTTCAAAATGGTCCCCTCGAGTGTAAAAAAAAGAATCGAAAAAGATTTTTTTATGATCATGACCCCTTTACGAAAGATATAAAGCCATCAGAGAGTGATCCAGTGTTACTGCTCTAAGATAATCATCAACGCAGGGCAGAAGAAGACCACATCATACTTTTGTCTTTCCCTCTAGCCTCTTGATGTTTTTGTGTATAGAATATTTGATCTCCCTGTAAGTGTGAAAGATACATTTCCTCTGGCATTTACTTAAAGCAACATTATAAACACATTAAACATTTAACTACGTTTAAGGCTTTGTTACTTCTTGCTTCATACTTTAATACTTGCCCCTGCTTTGTTAATAATTATCCCACATACAGGGTACGCATATTATTAACAACTGGCATTTTTGGTCTTGAGGGCTCTGCTTTTAAAACTACTTTCGAAACTAATGGTTTTTGTTACTGATATAATAGGTGAATAACCCAAGAATGCATTTAAAGAAAAATAACACAAAAATGTTCGTTAATATTGAAGATCTCTCCGCTCTCCCCTACATACACAACGTCACGCGTTTATCCCTTATGGGGTAGGCGGAACACCAGCGGTTATAAGACCATCTGATGTCACGTCTGACAAATTTGGAGGTATTATAAAGATAGAGACAGACTATTGTAGTGACATAACAGAGTATCGCCGACAAAAATGCCTTTAAAACCTCTGTCCCTTAACTGACTTTTACAGTATGCCCGAGAAGAGAAGCAGCTGGCACATTCTATGTTTTTCTTTCGCTCCCAGTCCGGCTTGGAAGTTCCCATCATAGCTTAACCTGTAATAAATGAAAAAAAATAGTTAAACTTAAGTATAAGTAACTTAAGTATCAGTTGCTTCAAAACATGATAAAATAGGAAGTATTAAATAATATTACAAAGTTCAATAAGACAACCCCATTCAGTTCACTGGAAATTAAAAATAAAAAAGTATTTAAAAAAAGGGCCCGGCCACCAATTTGTTTTCCTCATAAAATTGCCGTACGCAAAAACATTTCCCCGTAACTGCAAATGGAATAATAAACTCCCACGATTTTAACCGGTAGAATAAAAATCGGTCGAATATAGCAGCACTGAATACGGCAATCAACTGTTTGTTGTTGTCTGGTGTATTGTTACTAGTGTTATTTGGAAAAGTCTATTAAATACAATACTGGATTTTGATTGTTTTTAGCCGACTAGTATAAAGAGGATGGATTGGTGATTCCCTTGCGGGCTGTTATAGCTAGATAGTACTCTCTCTCTCTCTCTAAATTTCTAAATTGTTTTATTATATGATACATGATATAACTTAACAGTAACTCTATAATATAGATACCTACATACATACATAACTTCACGCCTGTATCCCTAATGGGGTAGGCGGAACACCAGAGGGTATAAAACCATCTGATGTCACGTTTTACAAATTTGGAGGGTATTATTATTTATTTATTTATTTATTTATTCTTGATAGGAAAACTTACAGCTAGCATACATAAATAATAAAATTTTAGAATTAAAACAGCCAATAAAAAGTTTTCACATGTAGACATAAACGTAACATAAAGCAGTCACAAAGAAAAGAATACAAATATTATATACTTACTTGAATTAAAATAGATATAAAAGAAATAAAGCCACACTTACGGAAGACAGCTAATTTACAACCATAGTATAGTTATAGCATAGGTACTTACAAAGCTACTAATTATTTAAAAAGAAAGATCTAGCCATAGCCGCCCTAACAGTTTGGACGCTGGTGTGAAATATATCAAAATATTTTAAGCTACGATTGGCGTTGTTCACTAGATTGCAGGATCGCGGGATGAATGCGTTCTGTCTGTAGTTGGTACATGCATAAGGGACGTCGAGCAAGGTAGGGTTTCGATATAACTTAGTGTGCGCACAAACTCCAACTACCTCCAGAAGCTCAGGTACGTCGATCTTATTGTTTAAAATTTTTATGATATTGCAGATATCTGCTATCTCTCTGCGTAAACTCAATGGCAGAATATGGTGACGTCTACAGCGGGACAAGTAGTCGGTGTCATATGTTCTACCTTTATATTGCAAAAACTTCAAGAACCTCCTTTGAATCCTTTCAATTCGCGTAGTGTAAAGATCGTATGAGGGGTTCCAGACAGAGGACGCGTATTCTAGGTGGCTTCGGACAAAAGCACAATACAGTATCTTGAGGGTTTTAATATTGTTGAATTCAGCTGCAAGTCTTAATACAAACCCTAAGGCCTTAGAAGCCTTTTTTACTACTCGGTCAATATGCATGTCAAAAAGAAGCTTTGAGTCAAACATGACCCCCAGATCTACCATTGACTTTACTCTCGTGAGTGGAGTCTGATTAATCTCATAGTCGTAAGATATTAAGGTTTTCCTTCGAGTAAATGAACAAACACAACATTTTGATATATTTAAATCTAGTTTATTTTTAAGGCAATAGTTATAAAAGTTAACTAATTCGTATTGAAGTTTCAACGTGTCATGATGGTCATTAATTGTGCATAGAATTTTCATGTCATCGGCATATAGTAATATTTTTGAGTAAGTGAAGCATTCATGAATGTCATTAATAAAAATAGAAAATAATAACGGAGATAATAGAGATCCTTGTGGCAGGCCAGATGGCGCCACTCTCGACTGCGATGTGTAACCATTAAGCGCAACTATTTGACTCCTATTATTAATGTACGAGGCAAACCAACGATATAAATTGCCCCTTATACCGATTTGTAGAAGTTTACGTAAAAGGATCTCATGGTCTATGCGATCGAAACATTTGGCGTAGTCTGTATACACAATATCAACCTGGGCGGGCTTCGACATTTGTTTAGTTAGATACTCGGTACAGACTAAAAGGTTTGTTTCTGTAGATCGGCCTTTCAAAAAGCCGTGCTGCTCATTTATAAGAGAATGTTTTAGTGCGGGGTAAAGTTGTGTATGAATTATTTTTTCAAAAACTTTTGAAAAAATACATAACTTAGAGATTGGGCGGTAATTTATTATGTCATTTTTGACGCCTTTTTTGTGTATAGGTGTGATGAATGCCGTTTTCCAGACACCAGGAACGTAGCCCTCATCAAGTGATCTCCTGTATATTAAAGACAACGGCAAAGCAAGACTCTTAGCACATTTTAGAATGAAGATGGGTGATATGTCGTCAGGTCCCGCGGTTTTGCTTACGTCAATAGAGTTTAATAATTTAAAAACGAGGTCAGGTGTAATTTCTATATCATGTATATCAGTAGTGGTCATGCAGTCAAGAGATTGAGGGTCTTGGGGCGCCGAGGATGGTGTAGCAGAGGGTTGAGAGAAAGTAGAATAGAAATAGTCGCTGAACATATTGCATATGTCCTCACCCGTGTTGGATGATGTACCATTATAGCTCATGATAGAGGGAATTGCATTTGATTTTTTCTTACGTTTGACATAACCCCAAAACTCCTGTGGATTAGATTCTATTTTGTTCTCGATGCATTTTAAATAATCCACATACATTTCAGTTTCTACTAATTTTGCCCGAGCGCGCAACATAGTAAAACTGTAATAGTCCGAAAGGTTTTTATATTTTATATATTTCTTGTGATATTTGTTTTTTTCTTTTATGATTTTTATCAACGGACTTTTGAACCAAGGTGGATATTTATTTTTAGAGCGAACTATTTTACGAGGTACATACCTATCCCTAAGATTATACAAATAATTATAAAAAAATGACACAGATTCGTCAATTGTCTTGCTATTAAAATCATTAGACCAGTCCTTTTCGTCCAGTTTATTTGTAATAGAACAATAATCCGCGTGTTGGTACAGGTAGACGGTGTGGGGGTTTGAGGGAAGTTCGGATAGCTTAGTGAGAGGAACGCGCACCACGAGCGCCCGGTGGTGCGGGTCAGGTGGAACCAGCGGGGAGTCGCAATCAGTAACAAATACGTCGTCATTCGATAGTACCAAGTCTAAAATGCGGTCATTCATATTTAATAAATAATTATGTTGATTCATATTACAGAGTAATAAATTGTCAATAAAATAATTTTGATGGTCTCCTTGGATATTAGTCGGCGTGAGAGATGATGAGTCAGATTTTACCCAGTTAATATTTGGTAGATTAAAGTCTCCAAGGACTAAAAATTTGTCATTTGGAGACTTTAGAACAATATCCGACAATGAGTCCGTGAAATTTGTTAATTGCGCATTTTGTGAAAATCCCAAATGTTGATTGCATAGATAAACGACTCCTATATGGATATTAAAACGTGACTTGACAGTCACCCATACGTCCTCCGCGGAGGAGCCCCAGTCGGGACGTGAACTCGCGGCCAGCTCGCGCCGTGTCGCTATCAACACTCCACCGCCGCGCCTCTGGCCCGTGTGCGCATAGTCCCTGTCCCTTCGCCAAACCACATAACGCCCATCAAACAATTCGTTATCGTCAATATCATTTAACAACCAAGTCTCTGTTAGACAAATAATGTCATAATTACTCAACAATATGGCCCTCAAAAATACCGACGTCTTAGTCCGAAGTCCCCTAACATTCTGGTAGTATATATTAATCATTGGTGAAGGTTACAGATAATTCGCGAATATATACGAGCATATTGGTTAATAAAAATATAATATATAGTAAAATTAAATAAATGACGAACCCTTTATTATAGTAATAACATACAATACATATATAAATAAACGGAAATATTATTAAAAGAGATTCATGAAGGTTACTTGCAATCATACAAAAATAATAATAGCTTATAATGATTAGACCTGGTTCTGGCCAACTAAATGTGGAAACGTAGCTATTTATTTTCGCTATTAATGCTGAATAAATGTAAACCAATATAACAATACAAGTTAATTCCATATGTATAAATATCATCAGCAATAGAGAAACTTTAAAACATATGAATATATAAAGAACGTGTTTATAATACAAGCTTAGATCCTGCTTATAGATCAAAACCCGACTGTTTATAAAGTAACTGTCAATTAATAAGCCTAAGTGTTTTAATTTCGTACTTAAGGTAGTAATTAACAAATAATTAATAATAATATAAAAAAACTCATATTGGTTTAAAAAATAACAATATATAACAAAGCCGCGTAAACAGCAACAAAATATTAAAATATCATAAACAATAATTTGCTTTAAAGCGCGCTCAAATAGCGGTAAATTTGAGGATCGGCGTAGCGGCGCAGTGCGCTGACCTCTAGAAAGAGGCGGCGATAGGTGCGCGTGAGTGCGCGCGAGAGAGATAGACAGCAGCGTGCGTAGCAGGTCCAGCGAACAAAGCAAAGTAACGGTATAGATAAACTTACCAGGGGTCCTCAACATGTTAGAGCGGCAATTCATTATTATATACAAGTGAGTGGCTGAGAAGATGGTTGTGCAATTTTTTGGTTGGAAAATACTTTGCGAAGGTCTGATTCCGATTTTATCACGTGAATAGGAGAGGTGGGATTTTTCCGAACCAGTATCTTGCAATTTTTTATCCAGACGTAAAGAAACCCCTTTTCATGTGCTAATGCCTTAGTCTTATTGAGAAGCATTTTATTTTGTATAGTTAAGTGGTCGTTTATATAAACCCGGGATTCCTTCTTTAGTCCTATGTCCGTTGTTTTAAGAGTCTTCTTAATACGAGCAGCAGTGACGAATTCTTCCTTTAGATATCGATTATTAAAGCTAACGATTATATTTTTAGCTTCTTTATCATTCCGTGTAGGCACTCTGGCAATGTAGTTAAGGTCCTCTTTTCGGGTATTGCAACCTATAGCATTTCCTATGTCGATGGCGATTTTATAAAGGTTTTCATTATTTGAGTTAGGGATGCCTTTGATTTCTATGTTGTTTAATCTAGACCTCTGTTCATTTTCGTTAATTGATGTTTCCAGTTTCATAATTCTCTCTTCAAGTTTGTGGACTTCAGTTCTGGTCTCCTCAAAAGATTGAATCTTCGATTCAAGGTCTCCAAGTCTGCTATTGATGGCTTGTATTGAATCATGCGCGAAATCAACAGACTTTTTCAGTTCAACCAATTCGTCTTTTATGCTTTTGATGTCTTCACACAGGGATGGTAAAACAGCTGTTTGCAAGGAAAGACTCTTTAATTCCACCATAATGCTTTCAAAGTCAGTAGGCTTCGGACTGCAGGCAGGGCTAGACGATTTCTTAGCTTTACAAGAAGTGCAGCGCCATGTCGACTTCCTGTCACCCAATTTCCGAAAACCAGCTTCCGTAATACCGGCACACGGAAAGTCGAAAAACAGCTTACAGGAGCTGCAGTGAACACCATCACTGACCTCGGAGTTGCAATGTGCGCAATGCTTCATGATTGAGAAAATAAAGAAAAGGTTGCGAACCACTGGCAGACTTAGCGAAGCGTAGTGGGGACGTGCGAATGTAGTGAGGTCTTGCGACTGACTGATTATGATAAAGAGAGACTATTGCAGTGACAGGGGGTCAGCCTATCGCCCGCAAAAACGCCAATAAAACCTACGTTTCTTAACTGACTGAGTTTTCCCGGGAAGAGAAGCAGCTGGCACATTCTATGTTTTTCTTTCGCTCCCAGTCCAGCAGTCCATTCTATAAAATAGCCTTAAGTTTTCACGTTTCATAACTAAAATCAAGATACAGTCATACGTGACCAGGGGGTCTGCAAAGACACTGATACGTCTAGTTAAAATGCAAAATATAAGTACGCGATAAATCGGGTTAAAAAGTGTTCATTCATTCATATTATTGATTCCTTTAAAGCACATAATTTACACCACAGATTTTGTGGTAACAAATCGACGACATAAATAATAATTTATATTTAAGCAATGTGTGTCGTTTATCTGTAACCAAACCCGCATTTGACTTTAACCTTATTATGTAATCGTAATTAAAGGTTACTTCCATTTTATAGATAAAAATACTGAATACAATCGATCCCGGCGAGTCGCAACTCGAACACAGATCTTTCGCATTCCGGGCGGGCATTTTCATCTATGATATAGTATTCAAAATTTCAAATAACCTAAATTAACTATAACTGTTTATAACTGCTTGATTCGCAGCATTCTTGAATACAGTAGTCAGGTTTGGAGTCCTAGCTACCAAGTACATTCGAACGCTATTGAACGCATTCAAAAAAAGTTTTTATATCATCTTACATATAACGATAATAATAAATGCAGAGTATTGCGGTCCTACGAAGAGAGATGCCACTATTATAATGTTATCCCTTTATCCAAGCGTCGAAAAACGTTAGATATAATATTTTTGCATAAAATTATTCACGGTGCTATTAGTTCGGAAAAATTATTGTCTAAAGTTAACATATCAACACCTCGTCCAGGTAGCAGATTGGTGAATCGAAAAGTTTTTGAAGTATCTAAGGTTAAAACTAATATAGGTAGACATGCTCCACTTCAACGGATGTTCCATTTAGCCAATGTATTCAGGAATGATTTTGACATTTTCGGTGATTCTTCAGCCTCGGTTAAAAAACACATACTGCAATAAGTTTTATAGCATTAATTTTATTTTTAAACCAGATTATTGTATAATAATATTTTTTTTTATAGTCTCAAATTGCAATAACTGATGAGTTTTAATGTTACTTTTAAGTTGTAAGAAAGTTGTATTCACTTCTAGTAGGTAATAGTTATGTTCTTTTTCCAATCTAAGATTCATGTATTTTTTTTAATTATTACCAGTTTTGTGAATTAAATTTAAAAAAAATCATTTTTGTTAGTAAAGATGAGTTCGGAAATGACAGCAAACAGGCTTAGAAAAGAACTGGCTCATCAAAAAACTCTGCCGGAACACATCACCGCCGGGCGGCGTATTTACAAAAGGCTGTGAAAGTGCAAACTGAACTGTCTTAGCTTTTGTATGACTAAAACTTGCCGAAACCCTAATCTATTCTAGTACAGAAATTGACCGAAGTCGCGTAGACTTTGTGAAATAACTTCCTTGTAACATTGCAGCAACAAAAGCTATCCCATTTGATATCGATATTTACCGATCGTTAGCTTCAATTTGAAACTTAAATGGCAATTGTACTGATTTTCAAAGACAGGAATAAAATGTGCATGGATTATGAACATCGTTATTTTGATGAGTTAACGTTTGACTTTTGATCATGTTGGGATTGTCCAGGGTTGACTATAATGGCTGACCAGGCTTATGGCGCTTCGCCGGCCGCTGCCGCGGCACCGCTCGCTTCGCTCACTCGGCTCGCGTACGTGTATAACTATATGCAACCTAACATGCTCCTCCTCGCTGCGCTCGTCGTCGCACCTAACCGTACCGGCTCCGCTTTCCGGTGCGGGAGCCCTTCTCGTAGCTTATCTCTTTCATCGCAATGTATATCAAAATAAGACATACCTACTTTTCATCTTGACAAAAGCTCATCTATTTGAGTGAATATGTATTATACAGTACTAGGTTTTGTCTTTGCATTTCTTTGAAAATTACAAGAGCAAAAGCTAATCCATTTCAGTCAACTTTTTTCTGAGTTAGATTAGGTATTGTCTAGTAATATGCATAAACAATTCCTCCTCTATTAGAGTCTGACTCGTGACTCAAATAGCCTTTGTATATTCGCCGCCATTCGCAGTGATATTTGGCGGCTTATTTGATTAGAAGGTTGGTCGGTGGTGAAGGTTACGCAGACGGAAAAGTTTTTCAAATCTCATATACTTAGCTAGATAGTTATCCATCAAGTATTGACAATATGGATGATTTATTTAAGGCGTCTCCGAACCGTTTAGCAACAGTAGCAGATATACTTCATCAATATTAATATAATAGGTACATAAAACTGTGCCGTTAATGATTTAGTGACTGACAGACAACATGCAGGGCGTATAACTACTTTCATTAAGAGTTTTCTATGTTTTGAGTTAAATTAAACAAAGTGTGTGTGGGATATCATAGAAATTTCAAATTCATTTGAAAGATCTATCGTTGCGATTATGCATGGGGCATTATGTCATTCAAACGTCCGCCATGACTTCTCTGGGTAAAGCGCATTCAAAATCTCCAATTTTCCATGAGTGTGGCGCATAAATCATTCTAAATTTGACCAATGGCATGTGTTATTATCGACCTTATAGCGCTCGCTGTTGACAGTGATGGCCTGAACAAGGTCTTTCTCAAAGTAAGATGAACTGACTACGGTAGCCCACAGTCCACCAAACAGTAACATTTTCGAAATGCATTGGACGGTTTTGGACTTCAGGTTGATTGGTATTATCCATACGTCAATTTTGTATGTTCACGTACCCATTCATCCGGAAGTTAGACTCATCGCTGAAGATGATTTTTCGATAAAAAATAGTGCCATATGTACGAAGTGATAATTTTTTTAAATATTTAATTTATATTCTATTTTAAAGCTTTCCCAGGTCATAGATTTTCAAGGATCTCAAAGTAAGTATACCGCCTTAGTAAGTATTACCTTTCTGACCATAATGTGATTCAGCAATATAATTCCAATACTAACTAACTTCATACTAAAGCTAATAAAAATATTACAATAATATTTTAACAATGACCTTATAAAAAAAATGTATCCGACCGACAATTAAAAATAAAAACATCAAATTAATATTTGACCGACCGACCGGACTTTAGACAAAAGAAGGGAGTGCACACACAAACATACAGTCTTAAATTATTAAAGGCCCTATTCACTACACGACTCTGTGGTTAAGAGTACTTGTCCATTCACCGGACGGCAGCTGCATAGGTTAGTCCTGCAAAGCTATCCCTTTGTCTATAAAATTATGAATAAAAAATATGTTGGACTGCGATACGGTGGGGATAGTATGCTAGGAACGACTTTTATTTGTTTTTTAACTGTGGTTTTAGGGTTGTGCCACGATACAGTATAGAAGGAACCCTAATTATAGGAATTTGGCTTCTGATTTCTTTGTTTGCCATTCTTTCTGTTAACCACAATTCAGGGCTGAATTAAATCTTGTATCACCTAATTCATGTAAATTATGTACATTTTAAAATGATAAATACCGATGTTGCCTTCACAGGGTATCCTAGGGCATTACAGTTTTTGAAAAAATCCAAATTCATATAATTGCAAAACCGGAAGCGAAGATCTACAGTTGATTTCAGTAGGTATTTAATCTCAATCGTCGATCGTACATTTAAAACACAAAAATGTATGGCCCATTAGAATCAAAATCCAGTTTTCTACATACATACATAACTTCACGCCTGTATCGCTTATGGGGTAGGTAGAACACCAGAGGTTATAAAACTATGTGATGTCACGTTTGACACATTTGGGGGCATTTTAATGGTGGAGAGAGACTATTGCAATGACAAGGGGTCAGCCGATCGCACACAAAAAACCTCAAACAAAACCTCTGTCAATTTACTGACTTTTACAGTTTCCTTTGCCTTCAGTCCATTTCTATATTTGCATAAATTGGTATTATTTGGTCTATTGCCATGTCTCCCGTTTATGTGGAGTTTCATGTATAGATATCATTTACAGAACTTATTCTAAGAGTTTATTTAAATATGACATGTAAAATTTAAAGATGCTATCTAGCACAGCCTTTTTGTAGTTCAGCAAAAATCTTTGAAAGTCTTGTAGTGTATGACGCGCCTCCTCGCCATGTATCATTTGACTACGACAATATACTGTGTACTTTCATCTGAACAACACGTGTTTGATTAGCTCCCGTCGTCCATCCTTGCATGGCGACCCTGCCAGTGCTGCCTTGCGGCAGTGCTGCGCAGATGGGACAATTATAATGTAACAAATTTACAAAGGGATTATACGATATACGATTTTTCATAAATAATAAGAAAAAACATAAACGTTAATTAATTTTATATTTCTACTGCAATGATTCCCAACAAGTCAGCCTTAGAAAAATAAAGTATAACTATAGAAAAAATATCTACTGCTGAATAATAATATGTTGGAGTTGGAGTTGGTTAATAATGTTGGAGAAGGAACACCACTCTATTGGACTGCGCTATTGTAGAGAGAAGGAATGGAGCAAATAGTTATGATGAGGAGATTATGATGAACCTTGGGCGCCGGGAGCTGGACAAGTCAACTAATCGAGTCTGGATGCAACTGGGTGAGAGTCGATCTGGATAGTGAAAATACCGGTAATGAGCTGGATGTGTCTGGATCGTACTGGAGATCCGGATCGGTGCTGAGCTGCTGGAAGTAAAAAAAAATAGTGATGTGGAAATCAAAGTGTATAAAAAGTGCTTCAAGTGTTAAAAAAATAAAGGGGTTAATTGCAGGAATCTTGGGTCTATTTTTAAATATGTAATCGTGTATCTTTAGAAAATAAGTCTAGTAGCGCATTGACAAAACCAGTAAATAATCATCTAAATCAATTAATTTTAAATACAGTCTTGTGAGCAGTCTTGATTCATATCTTTATTAGTTTTTACTTTTCAACAAAGCATTAAGTAATAGAGTTTTGGTAATAGTAAGGAACAACGTATGTACTTGTAGCTACCTATAATTTTTGCGTAAAACAAGTTAATTTCAAACTGGTAGTATTTTAATCATTTCGATTTTTTTTTTAATAATCATTTTGCAACAGATTGTTTTTAATGGTTATAAATACGTAGATCAACGTCTTCATATTTGTTATCGAAGGTTTGTTTCTGAGAACATAAAATTTGCAGCGTAAGGGAGTTCAGTTTCGTGCGCAGAGTACAGAGAACAACTCCAGTACCTACTGAAAAAGATACTAATTACTTTCGATTCAAATTAAAACGTAATATTTAATTTAGTTACCTATAAGGATGATATTTTGGTTTATTAAGTTTACTTTTATAACTTAATCTTCAAATCTTAACGAATATTTTTTATAAGCAGGCTAAGTAGTATTTTTTTTTAATAGTATGACAAAAAGCTCAATAGGCTCAATTTTCTTTCTAGTTGTTTCACTTTAATATAGTTTGGATCATTTTATCGAATTTGAAGTTATGGTATTAATTATGAAAATTAATTCTCAAACCGATTTCTGAAATGTAGCGTTGTGTACTTATAAAATAAACATATAGTCGAATTGATAATCTCCTCCCTTTTTGTAAGTTGGTTGAACAAAATATTCTTTTCATTGAATAAGAATATAATGAAATATTAGATCACCGTCATCATTTTACAGCCCTGTTAGTAACATGTATTATTGTTAAAGCTATCCGATACCGAGAGTTTTTAGAATCAAGACTGCACAACGTGACCGTAACTGAGTATGCTTTTTTTTTTTAGGTCAACAATTTGATGTTGTCGTCGAATATGGCTTACGAACATGTGTAACATGAATTAATTTAGTAACTTTTCAAATTTTATTTTAATATTTAGAGATGATATATTTTAACGAAATAGGCATGTGAAAGCTTCTCAATATATAAAATACCTATGTATTAACTATTAAAAGTTGAATAAAATTATTTTACGAGTTAGCCGGTAGGTACATACCAAAGTAGTATCAATACAGAAGCGATGATTTGGTAAATTTAATTAAGAAAACTTAAAAGTACGAATGAATGAAAACGTGTAAGTTAGAAAAATAAGATGTTTTCAGAGTAGAGACGGCATATTTTAAAGAAGGTTTTGGACTTTGTGCAAGTATTAAAATTCTTTTCGTCATCATAAGAATGCGATTAGTTACTTGATACATAGATTTGTATGTTAGGATTTATGAATAGGTTTATACTGGTATAGGAAGGTAATAGAATGTGCTAATTAGATGCTTGGATTTGTTAGATTTAGGATTTAGTAAGTTTTAAAAGTTGTCGGAAATCTTCCATAATATTGAAAATTAAAAATTATTGGACTGATCACCCAAGAAGTTTTTTCTAATTTCATATTATTGGAACGATTTATCTAGTTAGAGTCTTAAATAATTGGTTTTTGAATGGTTGATAATTATATATAGTGAATAGCATTATGGAAGATAAATAAGTATTTGGCACACAATTAGGGTACAAAGCGATCCTTCAGTTTGATCATGGTGCAAACGAGATTTCTCTGTGAAAACTATAGGAGACAAAATGTCTTAAAACGGTGACCCTAATTATTATGAAATGATATAATAAAAGTTGAGAGTCGCGACTCAATAAAATGAAGTACCTTAAATATGATACGATAAAAATGTATAAATAAAAAATACGGTGGCAACCGATAAAAATAAAATATCTCAGAGTAGGATAAAAAGTGTAGCCAATACTGTAAGATAGATAAATGATTGTAGAACTTATAGAGAGATATGACAAAGTAAATGATTGAATAAAATGAAGTGTAAGAAAAGTAAAGGTACGAAGCAATAGGCAGAATATAATATAAAAAAGCAGAAAGTAATTTTTTTAATAGGAATATTTTTTTATGACGGTTAATAAATATTTTTTCTGATCTGTTAAATATATTGTACTGTCAATATGAGTTATTTTTTGTTTTGTTAAATAATACCATGACTAGGTATTTGATATTATGGAATTTTCGTAGGTACTTTTATCAATACCGTTTTGTCAATGCTGCTGACTATTTTAGTAAATAAGTAAGAAATAATATGTTAATAATAAGTTATAAATGAAAGTATATAGAAATGAAAAACTTTTACTTGTATGTATAAAACTTTTATGTAAGTAACAAATGTATGTTTCTTTTTGAAAACTAAGTTGACCATAGGTACATACATATGTACCAGTGGTACCACCATTTGTATGTTTAAAGGTAATATAAAATTTATCAATACTCATTAATATCCAGAAAGTCAGATGTTACTAATGAGACAATAAGTTTTAAAATTTATTTTAAAGGTCATGTCATACTTCCCTTTTAATTTACTTTATATATTATTGTAAAAAAAAATATGAATAAATATAAATCAAGGTTAATAGGTATTATTAATATTTTAAAATGATGAATAAAACTTGTTCCACAAAATATTTTTTTATATTATAAAGTTTTCATATATATTTTGTTTATGATTATATTATCTTTAACGAGATTAGCAATGTATGATTACAATTTATTTTGGTCTTGTAAAAAAAAATAATGCTGTTTATATTTTTTTTTTTATTAAAATTGCCGGGGAGGTGTAGTGTATGACGCGCCTCCTCGCCATGTATCATTTGACTACGACAATATACTGTGTACTTTCATCTGAACAACACGTGTTTGATTAGCTCCCGTCGTCCATCCTTGCAGTCTAAATCCAAAGCAGTTCACTAAATACTTATATCAGTCGGTACTAGGTGATTAAGGTGATTGGTATTACACTCACACAACATTATCTAGCCCAAATTAAGTTTCTTAAAGTACTTGTGTTATGGATACTAGATAACTGATATACTTAAGAAATATATAAACATACATATTGAATAAATACATATTTTTTATTAGAATAAACTTAAATAAACATATAAACATCCATGACTTGACGTCTAATATCTGTGTTCATCACACAAATATCCGCCGCCGCCGGGATTCGAACCCAGGACCTCTGGCATAGAAGGCAATTTATGTTACCGCTACATCTATCTACTTCTATCTTTACCTCTATATCTATGTCTACGTTTCTGTCTAGTACTTGATTGCCTAATGTATAAATATAATAGTAGACTCCAGAAGATCACCAACTCGTTCATGGGTCAATGTGTACGCTTTTATAATAAAATTCCAAAATATTTAAGATTAACCCTTCGATAGATTTAAGGATAAGGTATAAAGTTTTATTATAAGATATCCGGATGCAAGAAGATTGTAAATTGTTATTGTTATTGTGTATTTTTAAAAGATGATTGCTGTTGAGTTTCTTGCCACTTCTTCTCAACAGATCGACTTTCCGAAGTGGTGGTAGATTCAGTTCAATTTGTAAATTGTGACTTATTTCAAATGTATTTAAATACTTACGAAATAAAGATTCTTTTGACTTTGACTTTGAATTTGACCGCTACACCAGCCGGTCGTCAATCGTACTGTATATACTGTATATCGTACTGTATATTGCCTGTAGGTAAGTATTATACTTTTAAATAAACTCGATAATAACTTTATAATAGACTCGCTCGTGACCACGGGGTCTGCAAAGACACCGAAACGTCGAGTCAAAATTTAAAATGTAAATATACGCGATAAATCCGGTTACAAAGTGTTTTAATTAATAGTATGAATCGCGAAAACTTAAGACAATATTAAGTATTATACTTTACGCGACCATAAATTAGCATTTCCCAAATTAAGGCTGACGAAAAGCAGCAAATCATTTCCAAGAATCTCAATACGTATTGATAATTTTAATAAATTAAAAAAAAATCCTCAGACAACCACACCTACTACATGTCAAAAATGAAATGAAATGAAAAATAAATAAGTATTATCCCCAACCTAGAATATAAATACATAAATATATAAAATAACTATTAAAGCAACATTAATAAATAATATGGAGCATAATAAGTCTAATATGAAGGATGGGTGCTAGTCAGGTAGTTTACTCAATTTAAAGCCTAATCGATCTTTTGATACTACTATCAAATAAAGATTATTGAAAAAAGATGACTTTGCAAAGCATTTGAACACATATTGACGTAACTTGCCAGACTTGCTTTGCAAACTTTTTTCTCCGCAGTATGCTGGTAGACAACAAACAAGATGGACGACAGCATTTTTTAATAAGTGCCTATGGAACATTTTTCATATAATTATTTTTACTCTGAGCTTCCATGAAAAAAATGCTTGAAGAAATGATGCCAAGACTAGTGGGTTACCTACTTTAGTATTTTTTGTAGAATTTCCTATCAAGACTTCGAGATATTATTACAAAAAGTGTCCCCTTTTATTTCAAAATCAGATACAAAATTCAGAATGGCTGTGTCTTCGAAAGTGAGATTAGCATTGACATTAAGCAACTGAACACTAAACAAGTGTGACAAGCTACGCAAACATTTGAAGACACTCAATTTTGAACGCTTTGATGTGTCGAAAATGACCGACACCGCATAGCAATGTGCAAATCTTAGTTCAAACTTTGAATACATATCCAACTTTGAATACATATCCAAAGTCCAGTGCCACACATAGCAATCAAACATGTGTTCAAACATGTGAAGCTAAGCCTGGCGCCGGCTTAAATCTATCTCACGAAGACACAACATAAAGGGTTAGAAAACAACAAATTTTTCGTCTATTACAGGATGTTATAACAAACAACTCTGATTTCAAACCAACAATAACGAACTATTACCAGTAACTACCATTAGTAACCGTCAGAGAGAACTAAGTGCTGAAAGCGCTAAACAGCTACTGTTTTAAACAGCATATTTTTACTACATTGGCCACTCAGCGGCCATTTTGTTCACATCACCGAGGCTGTGTGGGTAATTAATTAGCCGACCACTTCCGAACTGAAAGCGCGATAAAAACTTCGGCTTGAGTGATAAGAGAAAGAGGTTTCGCTTAATTAGCTTTATTAAGCGCAAATTTTGTGAATATATGACCTATATAAAACCAGACAACAAAATTACTTTACTCGTCATCATCAGTACCTTCAACTCCTTGTAATGAGCCCACTGCAAGGAATGAGTCTCTCCCCGAAGGTTTAGGCCGTAATCCACCAGTGCTTGTTGGTGGATGTCACAATTTTCAGGTCGCCGAAATGGCTTCTGACAAACCTTAACGACTACTGTATTCAAGTTTACTGCTTAACGTGCCCTCCGAACATGCCTCCAAATCACGGAGTTGGCTATACTGGTAACTGGTAATACGTCAAACATAAGTGATAGGTTCAGGGTTCAAGTACCGGCTAGGTCAGTTTGTTCACGAATGCTTCACGGCTTGACGACCGTTCTTAAAGTCGTCTATACCTACCTACCTATTTTGTGTCGATAGCACCACGGTAATAGATAGTACACGTGCGTACGTCCGTACCAGTGTAACCATGCGTTGCCTTGTTCTCCTTATTAGTCTGTGGCGTTGCGTAATGAATTCTTTAATTTTCGGGTAAGTAAAGAAACTTTTCAAGACGCGTGTTTGAGTACCTTTATACCTACTAAGATACTTTCTATTTTCCATCACTAGTTTCCATCACTCAACACTTTATGACTTAACCTTTGACACTATCAATCTTACGCCTGATGTCTCAATTGGTCATGACCATGGCGTCTACGAAGACAGCAAAACGTCGAGTTATAATTATACAAGGCGTTTTTTTTTATATCCCATAATTTTGAGGTTTTGTTCCTTACTAAAAAATAGTACTTTTTGCCAAAGAATATGTGGTTCAAAAGTGCATATTTTCCAAGATATCATCAATCATAATATACTGAGTTAATAAATTATTACCATTGTAAAATTCATTCAGTAGACGCGTGTCACTGAAGCCATACAATAAACGACCAAAACATTTTAAATGTTGAGGAACGTTGCATACAATGTACAACGCAAAACGTTGCGAACTGTACCTGTGCATAGCGATAAAAAAGGGATAGAAAATGCCACGTTGTCATATTTACATAAGATGATTTGATTTATTTGAATTATTTTGTATGAAAAATAAAAACAAAAAATATTAAAATTGAAAAATTATTCTTATGTTATTTGATTCTATTACAAGGTATCATTAATATACTAGAGTTATGGGAAATCAAGCGGAAGACCTTGTAAAGAATAAACCGTGTTAAAAAGAGTTTTATTTAAAATTATGTACTTAGTGATTTTTGACTTTATAATTAACCAGAATTTCCTCAAAAGAAAAACCTTTAATACCCGCTACAGCTTGTACCTTATTCCTCTCTCGATATCAGACTGCCAATACTCATATATTAACCCCACTAGTGTGAGTTAAATGCCGGAGCTAATTCTTTTTTCTCTATCTCTACGTGAAATATCCACAAAATTATCTCTGTATGGGATCGACGGGAAAGTATGGAAAAGTTTATTAAACAGCTATTTTACTGCTTGATTTTTTCCCTTTTGGATACCATGGAAGTTTTCTGGTATTTCATCTGCGGGTATATGTTTGAGTATTGAATATTTACTGCAGTCGAATCAAGATCCATGACTTATACCACAGACAAATATTTTGGTTTTTATAGTAGAGTTTCGCAACTTATAAAAACGTAATTCTAATTGATTATAAATGTAGGAATTTCAATGAGAATCTGATTAGGTACTTAGATGTAGTATTACTTAAACAAAAGAAGGTTGCATTAAAATTGCAATAAAATTCGGAACAATTGGGTTCTTGACAGCCTTATTCTTAGTTGACTCGCATAGTATTAATAATAATATTCGTTTATTTCGGGCCATATTTCCAATGAGATGTTTACAATTGAAAACAAAGGCCCGTAGAATACTTTACAGGTAGGTACAGGTAATTTACATAGGTACATGTTATAAGATAAACAATATTGTTAATAAAGGAAACTTAAATTTATATTAGTATTGGATGCACTGCAATCACTATTTCACAAATAGGGTGATAGTGATAGCACCATGAGAATATGAGGTTTACAAAATTATTAATTTAATAATTTTGTAAACCTCAAAACCTGTAATTATAATGTTTTCTAAGTAACATAGTCTTACAGAAATCTTCAAAACAACGTCAATCATAAAAATTCGCTCTTCAAAATCTGTCCTCAACCGTTTTCTTCCATCTCAGCGCCTCCAAACAAGACTAATTCGTTTTCTATATTCAAACAATTGATTTTAAAACTCTATTGATTGAGCTGGCTGAAAACAATTGTTTTTATCGTAAACTCGAACGCCGTTTCTGAATAGGGGCGCTAGGTGCGATAGAGACTGCATTCATTAGTGTTAATTATACTACTTAGAAGCTCTGTTGTCTATGGCAAAACAATTAAGTAGTTTCTGTTCATCAAAATGTTAAAGTTTCTGTACATTTAGAATTTACTAGACGAGGTCAGGATACAAGGCTTAGGGTTCTATTTTTAATTCTTTTGTTAATGATGGCGTTTTTGTGGTAGAAATTTTGCGTTATATAGCTTGTTAATCGAATTCTACAAATTTATATTTTTAATTAGGTACTTATAGCTATAAACGAATTTTATAACGCTTACCTATAAAAATATATAAGCGCACTCAATCGCGTATCTTTTTTGTCGCGTATCAATCAGTTTTACTTGGGCTTTTATTATGGACTTGTAGTATATCCATTATCTATTCTTCTATTAAAATTTGCTGACTTTAATACTAAAAAATCGTTTCTATCATTGTTTTTGCTAGATTCAATCAACTTAATCGGCACATATTTAACCCCATTAATTACTATGCTATAATCCTGTGGCTTCGGCTACGGCAGTTCCAATCAACCACAGATGCTACAAAATGAATATTTTATGAAATAGTTAACTAAAATAAACATTTAAGAGTGTTGATAATACTCATATATTTTATCAACAATCAAAAAAGAAAAGTTCCTAACAAGAATTATTTTTATTTTGAAAAAAGTTTACTCATTCGAATCATAAACATAATGTTCAAATTTGAATATTCTGCCAGTTACATTCGAAACATCCTTAAGAAAAAAAGCTAAAAGTAGGTTAACCAATTAAAAAGATACTGATGTTCAGTTCATTTTCATAAAAAAAAAAACTTGTCCTGCCAAAACTCAAGAGGAAATGACAGCCATCACAGACTAAATAAAGAGCGTAACAAGATATTTCATTAGAAAAAATATACTCTTCTTTGGAATTTATCACCGGGAGGAGATTTCTACTCGAACGGTTAAGATGGCGGGAGGAGGGAATTTCAGACGTAAAGAGTTCTTGAAAGAAATATTCCATTTGACATTTGAGAGATAGAAATGATGGATATGGCATTTTTTTCATTAAAGAACATAATTTTAAAAGACAAATCTGTACTAAATTTATACAGAGTTATTTTAATTGGACTCGCATCTGTTGACGTCAAATTACCCGTAAAAAAATTACCGTTTTTGAGTTATTTCACTTTTTACGATTGTACTGTAAACACCCATATTTCTCTAGTTTTTGTGAGTAATAAAAAAAATCTTCGCTACCTAACTGTATTTTTTAAGTTCTCATATAAATGATTAATGAGTTCATTATATAAAGCAAAAAAACCCCAAAATAACATCAAAAGAGCGCATGTTATGATCATTCAACTACTAATTCTTCTCAAGTTAAACCAAAACATCGCACTTAAAATGCTTCCCCTGTAAAAATTTCCTAGTAACTTATTGTGCAAATTACATGATAGTAAAATAACTCAAAAACGGTTTAGGAGGGGTGGTTCCATAGTGAAAAGGATTCGTTTTGACCTACTCTACAACCAATGTACAGATGCGGGTCCAATAAATAATAACCTTGTATTTAATATCGCCATAAGTCAGTAAGTAATTATGCCTAATTAAAAAGGATCCTTCATCTAGAATTTGAGACCTAGATAGAGCATTAGAAGAAGACGTTCAATCTTCAAAATTTAGTAGTAGTGTAAGTTAAAACCTAAATCTACGTACCTAAAAATAACTTAGTAGGTACTGAATAATTAAGCAGCGACCCGACCGACATATTAAGCTTACTCTAAGTACATTTCATAAAACTCACTGGCACAACCATAATCATCACATCATCATCACAACTCTTTGTAATGAGCCCACTGCAGGGCATGAGTCTCTCCCCTGGGTGAAGAGGAGGTATAGGCCATAATCCACCAAGCTGGCCCAGTGCTGGGTGGTGGATGCCAGAATTATTAGGGTGCCTAGATGGCTTCTGACAAACCCTCACGACTACTGTATACAAGTATACAGCACCCGGGACCGACTGCTTAACGTGCCCTCCGAAGCACGGAAGTCGTCGTGAGATATGAAAGGTCGGCGGTCACCCATCCAAGTACCGACTGCGCCGAACGTTGCTTAGCCTGTGATATCGTATGATACATACAGTAACCACGGCGCCACGACGAATTCGTGACAACTATAATATCCATCAATAATTACAAAATGCCCGAATTGATATTAAAAAATCTATTCTCTATAATTTATTCTTAATGTGAATTTATTGTCACACGCACCGCAACCCAAATGAAAAGTACGAAATAAACAACACCACAAAGTACAATAGATAAAGTATATTATAATAAATTTTATGCACTTTCATTCTTAGCCAACAAAAAAAAAAATTAAGATTTAAATGTCCGCTTGAAAGGTATGTATTTCCATTTGCCGAACTAATTATTGAATTTATTCCATAGGCCAATGCCCAATGTGGATTATCACATCATACATGTCTGATGTTAAAATGAAATTATCGGAGCACCATTAACATTGGGAATAAGCTCTAAGCTTTATTGACTTTGTGTTCGGCGCCAATAATTGTCATTCCCTTTTATATACGATGCATAGACCCAGTAAATGGTGGTCTAAATCTAAAATATTTCGAATATTAGCAAGGTTGAGGGAATTTTTATAATTTATAAATTCACTATGGAAAAAGATTTAGATTCAGAAAAAACAGAATACACAAAACATATATTAGACTGTTCTTTCCGCGGGAATTTTCGGGATAAAAAGTAGCCTATACGGATTCGGAAGAATCCCTCTAAGTAATGATAAAAGAAATTTTGAAATCGGTCCAGTAGTTTTTGAGCCTATTTAATACAAAAATACAAAGGTTTCCTCTTTATAATATTAGTATCATAGATTGCGTATTTAGTGTAAGTAAGTATTTTCTATGTGAAAGAAAAGCAATAAAGCATTGTTTAGTTTTCACTTTAAATCGCTTTATTTTCAAATTAATCGTTTTTTTATTGTATTTAGTCTAAGCCCGTGTTTTCTAAGACCGTAATCTTACCTAATGGTGAAAATGAGCGAGAAGATGACAGCATACAGGCTTAGGAAGAAATTGGCTCTTTATAAGATATTGCCGGAACACATCACCGCCGGAGCGGTAGTATTTGGCAGCAGATTTTATATGAAAGGTCAGTCACTAGCCAGTCGAACCCTGACAGGACCCTACCACCAATCAAAGCAACTACTTCTTCGTACAAGATACTGTGATACTTATAAAGAAAATAGCAAGATAAAGGGGTCTAATTTCACCGTGTAATAAAACGCGATCAATTCGAGTTGAACGCGGCTTACGCGTTAAAGCGAGTTCCGCCTTCAATTTTTGTTCAGTCAAATCCGAGATTTGTTAATCTAGGATCAGAAGGAAATCGGCAAAATCGGGGCTTAGTCTCTTTTTTATCATTAAAATCGACACTTTTTGCTCAAATTCGCTATTGTAACCCATTGTTGTGCAGGGCCGTAGGTCTCTCCCCTGGTCGTCGAGGTTATCGGGTCGTAAACCGCCAATCTGACTTAGTATAGGTTGATGTTAGTTAGCGTTGCTTCCATGCTGGGCTGGGAACAAAAGAAAAACATAGAATGTACCAGCTGCTTCTCTTCCCGGGCATACTGTAAAAGTCAGTTAAGGAACAGAGGTGTTATGGGAGGTTTTTTTTGTGGGCAACAGGCTGACCCCCTGTTTCTGCAATAGTCTTTTTCCATCATTATAATGGCTCCGAATTTGTCGAAGGTGACATCAGGTGGTTTTATATACCTCTGGTTTTTTCCATACCACATAAGGAATACAGGCGTGGAGCTATGTATATACAGGGCTCATTTGTAGTCACCGGCCAATTTTTTTTTACAAAATAAGTATAATTTATAGAAACGATTTTTGCAAAAAAAAAGTATTTTTTTTTATACAAAGAAATAAATATATCCACTATAATTTACTAACATTTACTAACATATAATTAACACTATAATTTACTAACATATTAAGCAAATTATGGTCACTCTAAATTACTATTAAAATAAAGGCAACTACGCGCTACTACAAAACATCTTGTAGTATTACGTCGTAGTATTATCAATGAAATGCCACTTCGTAGTAGGTATGTTCCAAAAATATCAAATTTAAAAGAAAATCATATTTAATTTTAATTCAAAATTATCTTAAGTGAATAACGAGACTCGTTTTCCATATGATTTATTGTACAAAGTAAAGGTTCTATTATGTAAAGGTTAGGAAACAGGCTTCAAATGTTTTGTCTTTTTTACGCTAAGGTCAACCCTTTTTTAACTTGAGGAAAACGTGCTATCACGTCCCTGACCGCCCAAGGGGGAGCGACGAGGGATGTGGGGATGATCCGGTAGAAGACCAGACCTACCCACTAAAAACCTCAAGGTGTACCTCATCCACCACAGATGGAGCTCACGGTACCGCCATTGGCATTACCCGCGAGTCCTGGCAGATTGCGCTCAGCCTTAGCCTTAGCCTGGACCAAATGGTCCAGCACACGAGATCATTTCCCCACACATAGCCCTAATAGCCGCAGCAGGTCCCCTCACTCGCTACGGCTGGCTATCGGGAGGGAGAAGATGAGCGTATCTCCGTCCCCCCCTCTGCCTACGGCGAATCGGTGCCGAAGAGGCGTCATCCTCCCGGCACCGCTCCGCCGCCTCCTTCTGCGACATTACGTCCTCGCAGAAGGAGGCCATGGCCGCCCAAGCCTCTCGACTCCCTAACATGGCTTTTACCACGCTAGGAAGCGAGAGGTCAGACGTCAACTCGTGCCGCGGCCGACCCCACGCCGGACACACCACTAAGGTGTGCTCCGCCGTGTCGTCGGCCGCCCCACAATGAAACGCTAAGGTCAACCCTAAGCCAACCTTCTAGAACTATTCATTTTGGAATATTAGGATTCATGGTGTTGTTTTAATAAAAACTTTAATTAGTCTTAGTTGACCTCTAATTTTATTAGTCTTATTTGACCCTAAAATCGCCGCCGCTTAATGTAAGACGCGTAGGTACCTACTTACTACCGACATACCACATCTATAGCATTCTTGCATCCTTGTAAATTCCCAAGGACGGAAATATTTTGGAGCCTATTGCATATTTTTGTAAGGAATAAAGCACTCATTTGGCTGAAGTTGTTTTCCCAGGAAATCGCCATCTTGTTTTCTGTTCAATGGCGATGTGATTTTTTTCTCGAGTTTAGATTAAAATTGTTGCTTTTAAAAGGTTCACAGTTTAAGAATTTTATTTTTAGCACTGTTTGTATTGGATTTATTTATTCAAAAAAAATGTACACGCAAGTTAATGTTCAATTTAAACAACACATTGAATTATCTACGAACGCAGAGCATTAAAAATAACCGACTTCACGTCTTAGCTTTGGCTAAGTTATAATGTCATCAACGTAAACATTCTCCGAAATCATACATACTTTTTTCAAAAATTTTAAATTTTCAATGAAGTACTCAACCGATTTCGATGAAATTTATATGCGACCAACTATGAAGCATCCTCTACAATATAAAATAAGACTTTTTATAATCGATTGAATTGAGAACCTCCTCCTTTTTTAGAAGTCGGTTGACAAAATAAGCGACAGAAGTCGTCGTGGCGCAGGCTCCTGTGTGTATCAATCGATATCGCAGGTGAAGCAACGCTCGGCGCGGTCGGTACAAGGATGGGTGACCGCCGACCTTTCATTTCTCAATTCCGTGCTCCGGAAGGCGCGTTTAGCAGTCGGTCCCGGCTGCTGTATACTTGTATACAGTAGTCGTTAGGGTTTAGAAGAAGCCATTTCGGCGCCCTGAAAATTCTGACATCCATGAACCAGCTTATTGGATTACAGTCACCTCCTCGTCACCCAGGGTAGAGACTCATAGCCCTGCAGTGGGCTCATTACAATGAGTAATGATAATGATGCAGAATATAATGAACCTGATAGGTTAGTTTGTTAGTTTAAAAAGGCTTCGCTTCGTTTTATTTCGTTTTTGTATTCGATAGCCTAACTTGTAGGTTAAAAAGACTTAATTTTATCTAGAAATTATAGCGGACAAAACTGCTCCAGGTGCTAGTGTATAAAATCCAACAGAAGATCCAGACAGGTTCTATATCAGGTATTTGACGAGAACTCAGATTTAATGACGGTTTATGTTCAAAACGATAAAAATAAAATAAAAAAATAAATATTTCTGACACACACACAACATTATCTAGCCCAAATTAAGTTTCTTAAAGAACTTGTGTTATGGATACTAGATAACTGATATATGTACTTTAAGAAATATATAAACATACATATTGAATAAATACATATTTTTTATTAGAATAAACTTAAATAAATATATAAACATCCATGACTTGACGACTAATATCTGTGTTTATCACACAAATATCCGCCGCCGCCGGGATTCGAACCCAGGACCTCTGGCATAGAAGGCAATGTTGTTACCGCTACACCAGCCGGTCGTCAGATGCTGTACTTATTTTAGTTTTAATCTTAAAATAAACATAAATTGTTGCTTTCTCAAAGTTCGTTGCGTGATCGTTGCAGGATTCATTCACAAAATTATTTAAAGAGCTTCTTCCGTTTAATCCTTGCGTTTAGTTTCAGTTTAAAGATTGTCAATTTGACATTTGGTTTTAACAAGTTTTTTCGACTGAAAAACTGTGTAGGGCGGGCGTAGAAAAAGTCCAAGTGATCGTTTTCGCTTTCATGTGCCCATGAAAGCCCCAAAAGTAAAGTAGGTTAAAGAAGCTTGTGTTATGGAGACTACACAGCACAGTGGAACTAAACACTCAAACGCTAACTAAGCCCCGGATTCACCGATTTCCTTCTGAGCCTAGATTAACAAATCTCGGCTCTGACTGAAGAAAAATTGAGCGCGGAACTCCTTTTAACGCGTACGCTGAGTTCAACTCGACTTGCACGCGTTTTATTACACGGTGAAATTGGGGCTAAGTAGTCTAAAAAAGTTCATAAAATTTCTTAAACTAGCTCAACACGAACCCGAGACTCACACCGCAAAAACACTTACTGTATCCACCGCGGAGGCCGTAAAAACTCTTTTTTTAATTATAAGCTAATCTCGCCTTTGACATCAAACTTACCTAAGGGTAAGTGAAGAAGAGATTGAAGATGAAGCACACAGGTTCAAAAAATAACTGGCTCTTCAATATTGCCGGAACACATCACCGCAGGAGCGGTCATATTTGGCGGCAGATTTTATATAAAGGGTGTTTCCTAGTTAGTCAGACTCTGACGGGGTCCTACAACAATGTGGGGATCACCCTTTTATGGTCACCTTAGTAAGGCTATTCTAAGCCGATCCCACACGGCCGCTCTGTGCAGCACAGCCGTCCTCAAAAACCATTTGCATACAAACTCATTAGTGTCACAACTTTTTCAATTAAAAAATATGGATGCGGATTTCACTCAAATGTCATCTAATTTATTTGAAACAGCAAGTTAAAAAATGCGAAGCGTATTTACTTTGATTGTGCCACGTAGGTAGTTATTCTATATTACCGTGGTAGTAGGACTGCAGCTTTGACGGACCCTAGTTCGATAGCGCGTCTAGGGTTGCCACCTTTGGAAAAATATTCAGTAAATTAGTAAACAATGTAAAGATAAAAAATGCATTGAGTATGTGCCAACGCTGCGTCACGCGTTCGAACGCGCGTTTCATACAAAACTGCAACGTCCGTACCATACGCGCGTTCGATACGGACGTTCGGAATGCGCCAAGCGCCGCGTATGATACGTGCATACGGTACGGAAAATGTCATGAAAGTTTGTATATTTGAATCTCTCTTAGTAGGTGTTATATAAATCTATGGGTAGACGTGCCTATTTGAAGATACGGACGTACGGTACACGTGTTCGAACGCTTAAAGAACCGTTGGCACTATAATATGATTTACTTTTCAATGCATGTAATGAATAATGATAACTCATTTTTTATTTAATTAATGAAATAGTAGTAAGAACTAAGACAATTTTTCAAGCAATCGAGACAATTTCATAGGTAAGTATATCTCTTTCCTTAAAGCTATTAATATTTTTAATGGTTTAATTTTTTTATTCACCTAGAGTCGGCTAAAAACAGCCCTACTCGGTAGGATCTCTTTAGGTCAAAAAGCTGACCACCCTTTATATAATTAACTTATACCATATTTTCAGTTTTCACCCCTTCAAAAATGATTTAGCAACTCCCTTCCTAAATACTTTTGCATATATCTGTAGATTTATCATTACTCACCATGCAGGGCGATTGTGGCTAATAGCGGGTTTAGTCACCAAAAATAAAGAAAAACTCCCTGAGCATATATTCTTTTAATATTTATAATATCCTGGAAACTTCATTCAGAAATGCCTACAGATGTATGTATGTATTTACGTACTTTGGAGGGCACGTTAAGTCGAGATCAGGAGCTGTATAGGTGCCTACTTACTTACATACAGTAGTCGTTAGGGTCTGTCTGAAGCCATTTCTGCACCCTGAAAATTCTTACATCCACCAACCAGCACTGGGTCAGCTTGGTGGATTACGGCCTAAACCTCCTCGTCGACCAGAGGAGAGACTCATAGCCCTGCAGTGGGCTCATAACATGAAGTTGTGATGATGATGCATGTATTATATGGTGATATGTTGCACTCAAAAATATACAGGTTCATTGGAAGCTGGGTGCAAAGCTTTAAGGCGAACTAAATATAGACAATTTAGAACCATTCAAGCCATGGTTGTCAATGCCCAGCTTCAAACCTTGTATAATAAAACAGTATTTTTTTCCATTCCTGCGCAAAAGACAAGCGACTAACGAATGGACGTACCTACAACATAAAAAGACGAAGTTTAAATAAAACTACTTTTTAACCGGAGTAATCGCGTATAATTTATATTTTACATTTTAACTCGACGTTTCGGTGTCTTTGCAGACCTCGTGGTTTATTAAGAATTGTAAAAACTTAAGACAATATTAAAGACGAATTTGTCTGGTAGATGTCGCTATACAGCGATAAGGCCGCCTGGTGTGCCTACCTGTATGTTTTTTTTATTGTATATATTTTTTTTCCTTTTGTAATTGTGTGCAATAAAGTATAAATAAATAAGTGAAAGTTATACGTAATACCACGGAAACAATTATTAAGATACCTACCGCTGAATATCACCACTCCGGCTGTGATTTGTTACAGCAATGTTTTATAAAGAGCCATACATACGTACATACATAACTTCACGCCTGTATCCCTTATGGGGTTGGCAGAACACCAGAGGTTATAATATCATCTGATGTCATGTTTGACCAATTTGGAGGTATTGTAATGTTGGAGAGAGACTATTGCAGTGACAGGGGGTCAGCCTATCGCCCACAAAAGCGTCAATAGAGCCAGTTTATTCCTAAGCCCGTGTAATGTCATCTTCGACCTCATCTTCACTTACCATCAGGTGAGATTGAGGTCAAACGCGGGGTTTTTTCAAGGTCAAGACAATTCAAAAACATTAAATATTTAGTTATTGAAAGTTTTAATAAAAGTGTTGGTTTTCAATAACTATCAATTATTATGAAAGTTGCAATTGCAATTTCGTTTTAATAATTATAGATCCCAGTGCTACGGCAAATGATTTTATTTTCAATCTGAGTTTATTTTCATATATTTCATATCCCTCGGTATTGTTTTATAATTTCACAAAAAGGAACACACACGGACTGCTGCCAAAAGTGTGCCTCACATTATCTGACCTACTGATTTGAATTAAATATTATTTTGGTATTTTAAACGAACCTTCATTCTATTTGGAACTGATATATTCTACTGTTTACTTAAAAAATATATGTTATACTTAAATAAAATAAAAATAAAATAAATATTTCTGACACCCACACAACCTTATCTAGCCCAAATTAGGTTTCTTAAAGAACTTGTGTTATGGATACTAGATAACTGATATACTAAAGAAATATATAAACATACATATTGAATAAATACATATTTTTTATTAGAAAATAAACTTAAATAAACATATAAACATCCATGACTTGACGACTAATATCAGTGTTCTTCACACAAATATCCGTCGCCGCCGGGATTCGAACCCAGGACCTCTGGCATCGAAGGCAATGTACGTTACCCCTACACCAGCCGGTCGTCACTTCTTCTAATTTTCTGCTATTAGAAAGTTATAAGTAACTCTTGAAACTGCAAAGACACCGAAAATTTAAGAAAATATTCCGCGATAAATCCGTATCCGAAAAAAAAAACATTTTATTTCTAATCACTAATTGACAGCCCTAAAGCTAGTCACTACAACTAGGGTGTACCTACAACAATGGCTCAGTAGGGTTGTAATTAAAAAAACGTGAAAACCCCGAGGTAGGGCGTGAATTTTCACGCTCACCACTCAATGCCTGCGTCACTACATATAAAAATATCTATAAATATACGGAAAAGTATGATTTTTTCTTTCACACCCCTACTATGAGATGGAAGTTACATTAAATTTTGTATTGAATTTTATTGGGTACATTTCATTCCGTGTAGGGTCACCTAAGAATAGATCTGCACGCTAGTGAATTATATATTGCCCAAATGGAAACACCAACTACTTATACATATAATACTATTCACTATTAATAATTTATGAGCAAATTGAGTATACGTAGGTCTGAAATACAGCAATTAGAAAGCTGTGTAAAATTATAGCTTAAATTGACTTTAGAAAAATAATAATAAAATAAAATCCCCAGACAATCACACCAACTACATGGCCCCAAAGTAAGCATAGCTTGTGTTATGGGATACCATATAGCGAACTAGCGGGGAACCTAGAATATAAATACATAAATAGATAAACACCCAGACACGGAACATTTTTTTTTTCTGGTTCCGTGCGGGGATCGAACCCGCAACCACTGGCGTCTGAGGCAGATAGGTTTACCCCAACGCCATAGTGGTCGTCAAAATGGTTTATTTTCCATGTTTTTGCCAAAATTTCGGCACTTTTGTTAAAGCAATGGACATGACTGTAATAACTGGTAAATATCTCGTTCCTGAAGTTAATCCCAGTTACGGATTGTGCAATTGTTGATAATTGGCCTGAGGTATAAGGGGTTGTGGGCCCGAGACCCAGTAAGGCCATTTTCGGTAATGAACTTTTTGAAACAGCTTCAAGTTCCGATGTATACTTGGAGATCCTTTATTTCGCTGTTCGGTCTCTATCTCCCTCTCAACACAAGCTTGTAATAAGATAACATACTGGGTGCGTCACAAGACCACTTTGGCGATGGGGTAAACCTGTCTGCCTCAGACGCCAGCGGTTACGGGTTCGATTCCCGCATGGAACATGAAAAATAAATGTTCCGTATCTGGGTGATTATCTATTTATATTCTAGATTCCCTCTAGTTCGCTACATGGTATCTCATAACACTAGCTATGATTACTTTGGGGCCATGTAGTTGGTGTGATTGTCTGGGGATTTTATTTATTTATCAATACAAGGTTTGTTTTTTTTGTAAGGTTGGAAGGTTTTCGCCAGGGACTGCATATCGGTATAAAATTTTTAAATAGTACTAGTAAAATTTCAGTACCCTCATTAGTGTACTGCTTCATCAAACACAATAAATGTACAAATTATTAAAATCTAAATTAATTATATCAGTACCCAAATAATGTATACCGGATTAATTTCTGTAGATGTTTTAAGTACAGAAATATTTTAACTTATTTAATTTCTGTACCGAAATGTATAGGTCAGCATATGTACCTACGCTTCATAGGCTTCAACTAAACTATCGAACATTCTACAGTTATTTAAAAATAAAATTTTAATATCAATATTAATATTAATACCGGAAAATTTCAGTAAACTGAAAAAAGTCAGTTATGCTACAATAATAAAAAAGGTACAAGAATTATTTCAGTATGAATTCCTGTACTGTTGTTTTTAAATACACCTAATTTAACGGTATGACGTCATACAGAAAAAAAATGTGCAGAAATTCATACAGTCCTTGGTTTTCGCTATCTCCGAGAATACCATTTGCGTAAATCCTCTGGCACTACATAATAATATGCATCTCACATTTTTCTACTGTATTTAACTTGAACTAGGTACCTAGGCTGAGGAACTCCTGCCTCCAACTATGTTACTTTTATGCAAGCACCCACCAAACACTTTTTTCATACGCTCAGTCGTTATTCCGAGTCCTAGACACGCTTTTCAGGGCTTGTGGAATTAATTGAGAAACTCCCATACTATTTTGAACTCAAGTGACAAGTATAGAAAATTCTATCTTTAATTTTGAAATTTTTGGTAAGTTATTGAAACCGGCAAGAAAACCATTTTTTTTAACCTCACGTTTGAAGTCAAGTTAACTACAATAGTTTAGATTCCGACAAACCAATAGTAACTCCAGCCAGCACTCGTGTAATAATTTGTCCGTCTGTCTGTTGCGTAGGTGTTAAAGTGCGAAGTTTTAATAGAAAACACCCTCTTATTAGTGCGTAAGTCTAACTGGGGAAGTGGGTAGTTAGGCGGGGTAGATAGACGCTAGACACAATATGAAGGAAATACAGGAGTAATACAAGGATTTAATCAGATTTTTTTAATGGTTTGGTTGACATTGATGACCACGTACATATTTATGTAGATAAATTAATATATATTGTTATGTTTTATTTTAATATTTAGTAAGGCTTCAAACAAGCACGAGATTCATCAGTAAATATAAATTTAAAAAAAGTTTCTCGCTTCGATAATTAAAAGTGACTAAAGCTGAGCAAAAAAAATTATGTGACTATGTGAAAATAATGTTATTTTTAACTACTTTTGACGAAAAGTGACGAAGATAAATCTACATCTAAAATAAAACACTATTAAACGTTGCCGTGTTTCTTCAGACCCCGTGGTCAGTCTCTCGTGATTGTGGTTTCATACATACATACATAACCTCACGCCTGTCTCCCATGTACATGATCGCCGGTTACGCGTACTTTTAACTAGGCCCTTTTTAAGAACGTCGCCAATTTGATCGGCATACGTTCGCCTATGACGGCCCCTTCCGACAACACCATCCATTCTTGCTCTGTACACCTCTTTCGTATTTTTTTTTAAAGATAATAGTGAACATTTAAAGCAAACAAAAAGTTAGTTAAAACAAAAACACTGATCAGTATGTAAATTTACAGATACGTAAACATAAGACTTTGTATAACTTTTTAGCACATTACACATTAAAGCACATTACGCGTGCCGAGAAGTGTGAGCTACGAGCTCGTGTTTCCTAATTACAGTTCATATAGACAAGGAGTGCTGAAAGCAAAAAAATATGTACAATATGAGCAGCCACGCGTAACTCTTGATTCTTTTAGTATTTTTTTCATGAAGTTACCATAAAACTTGCGTTGAGAGGTGGGCTATAGAATACATATAAATATATTTACAAATCCAACTGCTAGATTCTGATTTTAGCGTTCTAACAAACAAAAACTGCAGTATTATTATTTAAAAGCGAAGTGGAAGTAGAGAATAAGAAATACAGACCCAGAAGCGGAAATCAGATGAGGAATAACAATTGCCATGGAGAGAGAGCGATGGATGTGTACCACTTTAGTCTTCATGACCACAAACCATCAGGTGTTATGGAACACAAATTTCCCAAACTTAATACCTTCTATCGTGTCGCGGAACGCGCCTTTGTCGCTGTCGCTGTCGCTGCGTCCCAATTTGCAGCCTTAAGGGCCTTTTGTAGCGCGGTGCGTGCGTACTTCCATACTTCCCGTCTAGATATTACGTACTAGCGAATTTCGTCGATGTGAGCAAGCAAAAATACGTTTAACGAGTTTATTTTCAAACGTAATAACTATTTTAAAAAATTGCTTTACACGTCGGTTAAGAAAAGTCACATTTTTTATTTATTTAAGAAAAGTCTAGTTTATCTTTTTATGTGACTTCTATATAAATCTATTCATTTAATTCCGTAGCAATCCGTTTGAATTGGTAAATTTGTGTTATTTTTGCGACTTTTTTTTATCTTTTTTATATTTTTTTATTTTTTTATCGTGCCCATTTTAATAAATCATGTTTCTATCTTTACACAGCGGTTGGTTATATGGTTAATTTTTGTGAATATTTTTTTCAGACACAACATGTTCACATTACTTGGTATATTACAGTTCCAAAACGCTGCAACCTCGCCTTAAGAACACAGCAATAAGTAGGTACTGTTTGTCGGTTGAAATAATCAGAACGGTGGTGGTGGAACCTACGCCGATGGCCACGCTTCATAAAATGGTTTTTGAGTGTATCAATAAGCATACAGGTCCATAAAAATACAACATTCTTGTTATTTTTGTAAAGCAATACGACTAGGGTTACTGTGCATATCAAACGATATCGCAGGTTAAGCGCGCTCGGTGCGGCCGGTATTAGGATGGGTGACCGCCGACCATTCATTTCTCACGACGACTTCCGTGCTTCGGAGGGCACGTTAAGCAGTCGGTCCCGGGTGCTGTATACTTGTATACAGTAGTCGTTAGGGTTTGTCAGAAGCCATTTCGCCACCCTGAAATATCTGACATCCACAAACCAGCACCGGACCACCACTTGGTGTATTACGGCCTAAACCTCCTCGTCACCCAGAGGAGAGGTTCATAGCCCTGCAGTGGACTCATTACACGGAGTTGTGATGATGATGATGATACGACTAGATTGCATATTTTGACTATAAATAGCAATAACAAACTTCACTATACTTGTATAGCAATTAAATAACATTATAAGCATGACTGCTTCTGCTTTTCTTGTTCTAGTTGTGAAACAATTGCGATCTTAATATCAAATTTAATAAATACTTAGTTTGAAATACTTACTTCAAGTCTCTTCACAGGTCATGGCGGACCATGCTCGTTGGCAGATATCAAAATTTTTGCGGCAATGAAATGGCTTCTGACAAACCTTAAGCCAGCAGCTATTCTAAGCCTTCGTTTTTTTATTGGTGATTGAGTGATTGATGTTTGAAGATATACAATTGGCGGCCTTATCGCTGTGAAACGATCTCTGCCAGACAACCATGTCTGGTAGAGATGGTTGTCTGGTAGCGAAAAAGACCCGACAATTTAACCGTCTGGTTAAATTGTCGGGTCTTTTCCGCCGAAAGGCTTGTTGATTTTGAAATGCCGAATAATAATAATTACTTATAATACTTTATTTACTTACAAAAAAAATAATAAAAGGACATAATAAGAACAAGTTTAACAAACATTGTATGTAAGTAAAACGGCTGTACTTAATAAAAATGATGTTATTCTGTCAGAGACAAAATTGGAAGATATTTCCGCCTCACAAATGTTAAACTCATATAACTTGAAATTAAAAATAACAAACAAAACATGCAGAACAAAAAACGAAACGAAGATGAAATACAGGTAAAATAAGTTCACAGCCATGCAATAATACAAACGAGTTAGAAAACTAAACATATAATCAACATCAAATAAACATTCAAACAAATCATATTACTAAACACCAAGAGAAAGAGTCGCAATAGCTCAGATACCATGCCATTTGTCGGAGGAAAGTTTTTGTCCCTGCAATAAAATATCTTTGAATATTTTCTTAAAACCATATAAATTGCAATAAAAAATAATAAAGATGTTTTCAACACACTTGCTCGTAAAGTGAGCCTTATTCTATTGAATTTAGAACTATAAACTGGGCTATAAGTCACGCGTGCATAATATATTATACCCTAGTGCATAATATAATGAATCCTACAAAATTGAATTGTACCTTAGTGCAAATTACATGCGAGTAAACAGAGCATATTTTATTGATCCGGGTTATGCATTAAATATATGAGCGCGCGCGTCCAGGCGGCGCGGCGCGGCGTGCGGACAGGCGGCGCGCGTGCAGCAGCAGCGGCTGCACGGCGCCTCCAAGCAACAATAGCGTGTGTACGTGTAATGGGACAGGGCTACTGACGCGCAGCAGCTAACAGCTGCTTCAAATACATTTTATGACCACGTATGTCTGTCTTTTACTCACAAGTGTGTTGAAAAACGTCGTATGGTACCATTTTGTTGCTCTCATAGAAATAGCTAAACAAGTGAATAAACCCCTGTTTTTTGGAGATCACTGACACTTGCACAAGCAAATATCTACGAAATAAGGATTCTTTCAATTTTCGACAGTGCATTTTATTTCACTACAGGAGGCGCTTTTGTCGCTTATTTTAGGTGTGTTACTATTGAAGCAGATTTTTATATGGTCCTTTTTTTCAACAATTCGAGAGCTTAGCGATTTTTTTACTAGTAAGAAAAGATGAATCAAGCAAGTTACATAGGTAAGAAAAATGTTTACGTATAATTAATGAAGAATAAAGCATGTGAAACATCTCTCGCGTTGTAGCCGCCTGTTCACTTGGTCGGTACGCTACGAAGATAACACAATCTATAGTTTATGGATCCGTTACGTTCTTGGACCTTAAATTAACATGATTGCCTATTCCAATCATTTTACCTACCTGCCGTTTTCTTTTTTTTAAGAACAACAACTCTGGTTGTCTTTAAGAAATTGCTCGTCAGCGATAAGCGATAAGACCGCCTAGTAGTACTTACTCAACACACTGTTTTTCTTTTCTCATTTACTGTCTGTACTGTATACTGAAGTGTAAATAAAAAAAAAATCTTACCTTTATTCAAAGTGATTCTGAAAATCAGTCAAAACCGAAAATCTTTTGATAGTAAAGTACCAGACGAATCCTCAGACGAGTGAAGTACCCAAAAGATCAATCAACAAAAATATTACCAAATCTAGCCAGTTGGTAAGACACCCTGCCTGCCATAATGTATTTCGATTTACTTGGGGCTGCAGTGCAATCATAAATTTTGACAGGTCTGCTCTTGTCACTACACAATGATGTTTATAACGCTGTTCACAACTCACAATTGCATTGTTCGAATAGCTTGTTTAAACAGTGTTTGTCAAGTGCCGAAACGTATAGGTTTGAAGGACTGGAATACCCAAAGGTACTGAACTCTGATAATATTAGCATAATAATATACAGGTTTGAGATCATGCATGTAGAGAAAAAGTAAAATAATAAAATATTATTAATTCGATGTTTGTGCTTTTCCGGACTGTACATTATCACCATGCCTAATTTCATCCAAATCTGTTGAGCCTTTCTGCCGCGATTGAGGACCATCCAAACTTTCACATTTATATTATTAGTAAGATAAGATAAGACGCCATAAAATCCACTTCAAAAAGTCTTTATTTCAGAAACAAATCAGATAACATAATACAAATTGAACCAAGCAGACTATAGTATCAACCGAATGCTTTTTAAAAACTACATGGAATATTGTGAACGTGAAAATGTCAATTCACTTCGTACTTCGCCACAGAAGGCGGTATGGTTATGCCATCACTTACTGCACCCGCGTTGTAGTGAATCATCTAAGGGCTGGCTGTCACACCGTACAGAGCAAAACCAACCAGTTTTATTGAAAATGAAAATGAGGAAAATTGAAGAAACCGTGGCCTGCAGGGCTAGCATGCAACCATCGATAAATAGTCGAATCGATAAGATAAATATTATTTTGTTATTTTATCCTATTATGTAAGCTAATATGCGCAACATAATAGATAGAATTACTCATGATTAAGACCACAGAACCAAATATGTCATAATCTTAATAAATTACATACACTAAATACCATATTCTAAGAAAATATCGATAAAAGGCCCGATTTATTGTTGTCGACGGTATCATGCTAGCCTCGCTGAAATAGCTCAGAAAATTTAATTATGTTAATTTGAAATCGCTTAACAAATGAATACCGCGATCCAATGGGTGTTGAAACGATGTAATTTACTTATTTATAAGTTTATGCGCCCGTATATTAATAAAATGAATAGGTTGATTTTTAACTTATTGTCTAGGGCACAGAGTTCAGATTCAATTACATTTTCTTGACAGAGGTTAAAGGTTAGCGAACTTTTCTTAACTGGCTTGGTTCTGGGTAACTCCCTAGTTGGCCTGTGTATGAACACAAGCTTATGTATAAGAGTATTTGGAGCCACATAGTTGATGTGTCAGTTTGGGTAATTTATTTATTTTTTATTAGTATTTTATCGGTGACTAATCCCGCGCTTAACCTTCATCTGGTCTTTGGGGGTTGCTCTAGTCCTCTCCTAAATTGGCAACTGTAAGGCAACTTACCTAAGTCTTCTTTTATACTGTTGTGTATTAATTAATAAAATTACATACATAACATAACTTCACGCTTATATCCTTTATGGGGTAGGCAAAACACCAGAGGCAATAAAACCATCTGATGTCACGTTTGAAAAAATTTGGAGGTGTTATAATAATAAAGAGAGACTATTGCAGTGACAGGGGGTCAGCCTACAAAAACGTCAATAAAACCTGTCTGTCCCATAGCTGTATGCTCGGGAGGAGAAGCAGCTGGTACATTTTATGTTTTTCTTTTGCTCCCAGTCCAGCATAGAAGGTGAATAAAATTAACAAAGAAGTATTATGTCGTAGATCTGACGAGCAAAGAAAGCGGTCGGTGTGACAGGAGGTTGCGTCAACTAAGTGCATCGAAAAGCATCGCACCCTTGTGTTGTTTTTGTGTCGATCACTTTGATAGCAAAACACGGAGTACGGTTGGCAAAGGCAACGGATCGGTGACGCATTAAAGAAATACTTTATATGTAATATTATAAAGGGATGAGTTTGTTTATTAAGCTATTGCATAGCTTCTATCGCGGGCCTTGGGGACCGAATCCAGAAATTCCGTAACGAAAAAAACCTAATACCCCCCACTCCGACCGGCACAACGGTGATACTTTGATTATTTTCATAACTTTACATGCGGGCTTTAATAGACAATCAGCGCCATCTACTAGGAACTTGTGGAACTTCATATTAGATTAAACATTACTGCATTAATAAAATAAATATATAATTATAATTGCATAAGTTGATAAAAAATGCTATGCAATAGCTTTACCGCGGCAGTCTCCGAGTGCCACACGTCTCTTTTTTGTATTAAAAAACTCAAATATATCTTTTCATAATTTTACTTCGGCATATCCAGTAATTCCTGTTCGCCGGTTTTTGTCTCTTCTACCTAAATCCCCGGCCGACTAGTCATATTGTCGGGGCTTCCCGTTGAAAAAAGCGTGGGGTTTTTTTTTATACACAATAATAATTACACATTTACACCACTAGATAAAAAGACTCAGGTAAGCGCTTACAGTTGCAATGAAGGTGGGAACTAAGGCAACCCCAATAGACCAAGGTCTGTGCTAGGGCTAGCCAGGTTTTAAGGAACAACCAGAGCAGAATAAGGGCGCGGACCCATGTCTGCGGTGCGGCGCCGCTCGCCGCGCGGCAGTGCGGCGCCGCACCGCAACGCGACGCGGCGGCGGCGCAGTTCCGCGGTGCCGCAGACGGCGGCGCCGCGGACAGTGCGCGGTGAGGTGAGAAATGAAACTAGCCTGAATGGATTAGGATATGTTTGTTTATTATTTGTAGAATATTTTTTTAATTCTGTGACAGATGCCTGACGAAATTTTAATTGAACATAGTAGTGAATAAATTCCGACACAAACATTTTTCAGTACCGAGGAGCATTGGGATTGCCTTTTTTTGTGGCACACACACATTTTTGTGGCTCCTTTTTGTAAATTAGAGTCTTATAAAAGTTTCACTGTACCTAGTGTACCTAGTTTGCCATGTTTGCATTGCACATATATAGTTGTTCTCCACAGGCTGTTTCTTTAAAATTGAGTGTATATTTTTTTATGTGATGATATTAGCTGTCTTGGGTTTTTTTCTTTTATGCACTTATTAATGTAAAAATTAGAAATTAAGTTGAAAAAAACGATTGCCGTTGAGTTTCTTACCACTTCTTCTCAACAGATCGACTTTCCGAAGTGGTGGTAGATTCACTTTAATTTGGAAACATTCTGACGCGATTTAAGCGTATGTACACATACCTATAAATAATAGTTATTTTTACAGTTAGTTTACCAGAAAGTGATCAAACGCACATTTATTCACTACTATGTTCAATTTTCGTCAGGCATCTGTCACAGAATTAAAAAAAATATTCTACAAATAATAAACAAACATATCCTAATCCATTCAGGCTAGTTTCATTTCTCACCTCACCGCGCACTGTCCGCGGCGCCGTCTGCGGCACCGCGGAACCGCGCCGCCGCCGCGTCGCGTTGCGGTGCGGCGCCGCACCGCAGACATGGGTCCGCGCCCTAAGGTGTATATTGCTAAAATCTTTTAGTATGTAAAAATAAAATAACAGTTATTTAAAATTTAATAAGTCATAGATAGAATTGTTATATTGCTATAGTTAATACATACAACATATACGTATATCAAATATAGTGTTAATTTTAAATAGATACAAATTAGTACACCTATTTATATAAGTTTATTATATAATATGGAGAATTCTGAATAACTTAGTTCCTGTAGAAATGCTTTTACTTTAGATTTTACAGCGTTTGTTATACATTTAATTTGCGTTTGAACAAAATAGTTCTTAATGAAAATTACAAAAAAATATACAAAGTAATAAAAAGTGTAAAAATAAACACATGACTTAAGGTCCGCTTTCTTTGGAAGTCAGTTGTACATAGATACATAACGTCACGCCTGAATCCCTTATGGGGTAGGCAGAACACCAGAGGTTACAAAACCATCTGATGTCACGTTTGACAAATTTGGAGGTATTATAAAGATAGAAAGAGACTATTTTAGTGACAGGGAGTCAGCCTATCGCCCACAAAAACGCCTTTAAAGCCTCTGTCCCTTAACTGACTTTTACAGTATGCCCAGGAAGAGAAGCAGCTGGCACATTCTACGTTTTTCTTTCGCTCTCAGTCCAGCATGGAAGCAAGTCAGTTGTAATTCAGAATTATGGCAAGAAAGTTAAATTATAACCACGATAAATCGGTACCTACACCTAATTTCAAAGCTAAATTAAATTTATCATTTTTGCTACCCTATGTAATAACCTATCTGTTTAATAATAAAGATACGGTCAGCACATGAAAGCACATAGAAACAAGAGTATCAAAGCACATGGGAATCTCAAAGACAGGACGTTCAAGATGTTGCGACAAATTAGGTACATTTTTGTTTTGTACTGTGTTAATTTTAACTGTGCAATGCAGGAGTACTAGAGATTATTATATAGAAGTCTATTGTACAGGTTGTTGCGTAATGAATGGATAATCCGGTACCTATGGGTAGAGGGCGCTATAAAAATTCATAAAAGCTAATGTTATGTTCAGTAAAAGTCCTTCCGTTTCAGAGATATTCAACATTTTCGAAATTTAAAAAAAAATCCACCCTTCGTCATTCTTTTTGGCGCCAAGACTACATAAGAAGAATTTTGTTGTATCTAATTTTCGGGTAGTACTCTGCATAGATGTGCTATCGAATGAGAACTAACTAGCACAGCTCGTTTCTAAAATGAGTTTTTGCACTAACTAAATGTATTTTTTATATCCATTTAAACTTTTACTCTGCCTGGGTTTAAAAAAGCATGGGAGCATGAATGCCAATTTTATAAAAAAACTAGGTAGTTTATTTTATTATATTTTACGACCTTCAAAAGTTAATTTCACAAATTACAAGGATAGTTATAACTTTGATCCTATTTGTTTTGAAAGTATTCCAAGATATTGTTACCATCTCTGACAACTTTATGCCATCCTGTTAGGTACTTTTTGATCAAACGTGATATTTAAGGCTAATTTGCTTTGCTTTGATATCTCTTAAGTATTCCTTAAAAGCCAGCATGACGTCCCGACCTTAATTAATCCCATTGAGTATCTACAGGACTTTCTAAAACGACGTAAAAGAGCTGAACACCCAGCCCCACAGAACATACGAGAAGTTACTTTACGACCGAATATTCAATCAAATATTCGAGTATATTCCCTAAAAAATCATAAGAACCTCATTCGAAGCAGGCAACGAAGAATTGCATCAGTTATTTCAGCGAGAGGAGGTCGCTCTTGATTTCTTATTTTTTATTACCTACTACTATTATATTTGTAACTGTCAATGCCTAATTAGGGAGAAAGATAATTAAAGTTACCTATTTTTTGCCAGAATAAATAATTTGTTCGCTTCCAGCACGCATGCAGAAAGCGGTATTGCTCGATACTGCCCGAATCGTTCGCCGGTTTCTTTCTCTCTTGCCCTTATACCCGACCGACTGGTCTTATTGTCGGGTCTTTTCCGCCGAAAGCGTGTTGATTTTGAAATGTCGAATAATAATAATAAACTCTATAATGTGTGGGTTTTGGGTACTGTAGTGAAAACAATCAATATTCAAATCAAGTTTATTCTTGCGTTAAAAACACAAATTTACATTAAAAATCACAATAACAGAATCTAAATACTAAAACAGCACAAACATGTCAAACATGACATACAGCGAACAACAGACGCTCTTATTATTTAAATATAGAATCTGAGCAATGTTGCTATAACTAACGCTATAAACGCTATAACTCTTTATGTACACCAATATGGTTACACAGGAAAAATTACATTAAATGATGACAATAATTACCTATGTGTATATAATAAATCTTTGTGTGTATGGGTACATCAGTGATCTTAAATCAGTAAGTATCTATATACTTATAATAAATCTGTAGAGAGGTCAATTCTGTACATGAAATATTTTTTCAAAATAACTATCAGGGGGTGATTAGTTATCGATACTGATGCTAAAAATGCAATCAGTAAAATTTTTGTCTGTCTGTCTGTATGTTCCTTATAGAAACAAAAACTACTCGACGGATTTTAACGAAACTTGGTAAAATTATTCTTCATACTCCTGGGCAGGTTATAGTATACTTATTATCACGCTACAATCAATAAGAGCAGAGCAGTGAAGGGAAATGTTGAAAATACGGGAGAAGTTACTTCATTTTTTAAGCTTCCGTCGCGTGTGCAGCCTTAATGGTTAAAGCTTCATAGAAATCATGTATGACAGAAATATTCTTCATAAAATTATATAAAAAATATCCCACAACAGTATAGATATCTATATTTTATGGTTGACTCACAATAACACGTGTAAATCCCGATAACTTAGCAGTTCGGAGCTTTCTGATTATATTTGTTTACTCTTACGTTTATAATACTCTCACTCATCCCTAATTTAAAAAAAAAACATTATTACCTATTCAATAAAAAAAGAATCATAGAAATCGGTATAGAAACACCAAACTTATACATGAAATACGCTAATAACCCATCGCGCGTGAATACTGAATGATATAGGGATAATTTTTCGGTAGGGTATAAAAAGGGGGGAGGCGAGCGCAAGCTTTTGCGCGATTTAATATAGGTAGGTACAGAAGGAACAAGCGTTACATTACCTGTCAAATTTCCCCAACCAATTTTAACTTATTATCGAGGGCATAGTTCAAATTCAAGTAAAAAATTTTGACAGATTTGTAACGCTTGATGTACTGCCTTCTGTACATACAGAGATAAAATGGAAATCAAGGTTTTGTTTATTTCATGATCGTTTCTGCCTCTTGGAAGTCAGAAACCGTAGATTTCTTCGGAATAAAAAGTAACGTATGTGTTAACTACTATACCAAATTACATTAATATTGGCTTAGCCGTTTGGCAGTGAAAAGCAGCCATACATAACTATAGGTAGTATTGTATGTACACTGATAATGGCTGGATGGATGGATTTTTGCTATTCTTTCACGCAAAAACTACTCAGCTTTACCTAGAATAACAATAAGCTAAGTATAATTAATGAAGATATTGCATGAATTAAGTAAAATTGAAGGCATTACATAAAACACTTTTTAACCGGATTAATGGCGTATAATTTATATTTTACATTTTAACTCGATGTTTCGGTGTCTTTGCAGACCCCGTGGTCACGAGCGACTGTTAAAATTTAAAATGTAAATATACGCGATAAATCCGGTTAAAAAGTGTTTTATTTAATAGTCATACATAATAGTTATCGCGAAAACTTAAGACAATATTAAAATTTAAGGCACTTTGGCACCCGATTTGTTTATAACGCTATGTGCCGTTGTAATGTACCTAATAGATAGACCTATGTTAGTGGTTAGGAGTTATACATACCTATTACATGGGCGAAGATTCTTCATTTTTATTTTTGTTATTAAAGATAGTACTTAGGACCTTGGAGAAGAAAATAACCTACTCGGAATACTAATTCAATGCAGACGAAGTCGCAGGCATCATCTATGTAATATACTTACCTACCTATACTTTTTCACAAAAAACCTACGTGAAACTGCGGATCACAGCTTTGTTGTAACAGTTTTTAAAGTAACTCTGTCTGTTTATCTATCAGTAACGCTTTCACAGCTTAACTACTGAATCGATTTAGACGAAATTTTGAATAAGGTAAGTTTAAACTTCAAGGAGGATATAATAATAGTATTTATCCAACTCCAACAACCGGTATCCACGCGGACGAAGTCGCGGGTCACACCTAGTTATTTAAATATAGAATCTGAGCAATGTTGCTATAACTAACGATATAAACGCTTTAACTCTTTATGTACACCAATATGGTTACACAGGAAAAATTACATTAAATGATGACAATAATTACCTATGTGTATATAAATCTTTGTATGTATAGGTACATCAGTGATCTTAAATCAGTAAGTAAAGGTAATATTTATTTAATTGTTTCATCAAATCCCTTTTACAACTGTTACTACTAAAAGTAAATTAATAGCATTTATTGAAAACTTCAAAGCTACGGATCTCTACAAATAGACAAGAAATCGACCTCCGCTCCAATGCGCAGTGGTCGAGGGTTATGCTACACATGCTCATTTCAAGCACGAAATCATGCTTCAATTGAGCATTTGAATCGGAATGTTGCCCAAAATAATCATGGTCATTTCGAGCATGCTCGGGAATTAACAGGTTTGCGATTTTCGAGCATTAAAAAAGGTTGCATACGTCATAAATGCAGCGTAAATATTAGGTCTGAAATTGATATGAAATTGGTGTTTTGTGGTACTGGCCACTTGAATCTCAAATATCTCTTTGGTTAAGAATTCCAAATTCAAATTTATACAGCTATTTACTCATCAATTTGTGTCTCGTATTTCTTTTGTTTTTTTTTGTTTTTTTTTCTCTGCGTCATTGAGTTCACAAAATGGAAAACTTAAAATATCGCGTTATTTACGAATATGAGTTCCGGTGTGGCACCAGTGCTGCAGAAACGGCTCGAAAAATTAATTATGTGTATGGCAGTGGTGTTGCTAGAGAAAGCACAGTGCGTTTTTGGTTCCAACGTTTTCGTTCTGGAAATTTCAACCTACAGAACAATCCCCGTGGATGGCCGGAGACCAAAGTCGACAATGAAGAATTGAAGGCTATTGTGGAAGTGGATCCATCACAAACTACGTCCGAGTAAGCTGCAGGCTGCGGTGTTAGTGATAAAACTGTTTTAATCCACTTGAAACCAATTGGGAAGATAAGAAAGCTCGAAAGATGGGTACCTCATGAATTGAGTGAAGCAAACCGACAAACGCACGTCGACTGCTGCGTTACATTACTGAACCAGCACAATAATGAAGGGATTTTAAATCGAATCATTACCTGTGATGAAAAGTGGACACTCTACGACAGTAGGAAGCGCAGATTGCAATAGCTGAACTCCTGTGAACCATCGAAATTCTGCCTCAAGAGAAAATGAACTAGAAAAAAGTTATTGGTCAACGTTTGGTGGACTAGTGCCGGTGTGTTGCACTAGGTACAGCTTTCTTAAATCTGGCCAGACGATTAGTGCAGATATATACTGTAGTCAGCTCCAAATAATGATGGATAAACTAGGCGATAAGCAACCGAAACTACTCAATCACACAAGGCTGCTGCTTCAGGACAACGCAAGACCACACACTGCAGAACAGACTGCTACCAAATTAAAGGAGCTTCAATTGGAATGTTTAAGACATCCACCGTACTCCCCGGACCTTGCTCCAAAAGACTACTATTTTTTTTAAGAATTTGGATAACTTTTTGCAGGAGAAAAAATTTAACTCCGATGAGGCAGTCCACACCGCCTACAAAGATTTTATTGATTCCCGTCCTAATGTTTTTTTTAGAAAAGGCATAAATGAACTACCTATGAGATGGCAGAAGTGCATAGATAGCAATGGATCATACTTTGATTAAATAAATATATTATATTTAAAAAAATAAACGACTTTTATTCCTCCTATAAAAAACGCCAATTTCATATGTAAGGACCTAATAGTATTTGTGTTGTATTCGTAACTTAAATGTCTTACGTACGACTAAAGACAGTCATTCTGTAAGTCTATTTATGAACGCATGCATGTATGTGTTTATGAAAATTTTATAGTACCTCATTAATATATTTGAGTCACACTCACCATCTTCTAATTTATTTATTTATTTAATATGGCAAACACACAGATTACAATCAAATAAAAGAAAGAATAAAACAAATAAACAGTTTTGAGCAAGATTGCAATCCTAGACGTGCTTACAGCAGCACAAGCAGTTATAAAACAAAGATGTTAGTGATATACAGCTTAAAATTAGAGTTAGTTAATTAGTTACTATTATGTTTAAGTGCACAATATGTTTATGTTAGTTAATATTATAATAATAAAATAAAATCCCCAGATAATCACACCAACTACATGGCCCCAAACTAAGCAAAGCTTGTAATATGTGATACCATGTAGCGAACTAGGGGGGAGAACCTAGAGTATAAATACATACATAGATAAACGCCCAGACCTGCGCCGCCCTGGATCCCACGGGGTGGTAGCTCATTACACGATCTAGGAATAGCTCTTGAGTTAGGGATCGGAGAAGGGGGTGTTTAGTAAGTAGAAGTCTCACACTGGCTGGGTATACGGTGGCATTCCGTCGGCGAGCGGTTGCCACTGTCGGCGGGGATTTATTCCCGTGCAGGGCCCAGTGCGTACTAGTAGTATTCACCCTCTCCCTATCTGTGGACGCCCTTTGGAGCGCCACAGTAGGGTGTCATTCTTTGGCAGGAAATAAAACAAAAAAAAATAACAAAAAAAAGCCCACACCCGGAAAATTCTTTTTTCTTGTTCCGTGCGGGAATCGAACCCGCGACCACTGGTGTCTGAGGCAGACAGAGTTACCCCATCGCCAAAGTTGTCGTGGAAGCTAAATCGAAATTAGTAAGGTGAATATTTCTCTTTCATTTATTATTAGTGATATTTAATTATATTAAGAAGGGCTTTTTATAGAAAAACACCAATTCCAGCTTTATTTATTAATTAATACACAAAAAATATTTAAAAAAAACTGACATGACAAGACCAATAATCCAATTTAATTGGAAAATTCATCTTGGGAGTTCTATCAAAGGCGACTCATTTCCGTACCCCGCAAATCTCCTCACAGGACTCTAGGGAATCGAACTGATTATTATTGCCCATACAACCACCATACACGAAGTTAACGCATTTGTTATTTGTAGGATCAAAGGCAGCTCTGGAAAAAAAAACTTAATATAAGAAAGTAGTAATCATATAAAAGCTACAAATAAATAAATGATTAATAAAACATCGTCAAAATTTATACAGGGTGACTGGTGACAAATTTTAGATATTGCATGAGCGCACTCTGTACTAGATTCTTATCAGAATTATGTAATGAAAGTAGGTACCTACTTAATTTTTGAGCAGGAATTCCCAATAAATAAATAAAGAGTTTTACCAGGTCCACGACCGTTCGTGAAGCCGTCTATACCTGCCTACCTATTCTGTGTTGATAGCGCCGTGCGTACGTCGGATAGTTTTATATTGAATTCAAAATCCTTTTTTGTTAACACATAAATGTATGACTGTTGCCATGACAAACGAAATCCATTTTTTTTAAGGAAATACCAAATTAAATCTGGATTTTGGTTGTCATGGCAACGCTCTGAAAAGAATTTACAAACAAGGATTTTGGATTGAAATTCAATATAAAAGTCCACTGATTAACAATTGAAAATGTGTGTTCAGTTTCTATTAAACACATAAATAACAATTAACTACTAGTTTTGGGATCCATTTCTCTTTCAAAACATACTAAAATAAAAATAATATAGACAGTACAACTTTTATGTCCCAGTAGTTCAACTTTCGGGAGGATTGTACAAAGTTGAACTGCAGGGACATAAAAAATGAACTTTTCAACTGGTTGAACTGAGCAGTTGAACTACTGGGAACTAGCCCGTACGTCCGTACCTGTGTAACCATGCGTTGCGTAATGAATTATTTTACTTTCGGTTAAGTTTACTCAGTAATTAATAATTATATTTTATTTAAATTTTGCTCTTCATGTATGATCTCAAACTATCACGTCCTCAAATTTCGGAAATGACCCACCAGTCACCCTGTATATTGTAAATAAAATTAGTGTGATTGTTAAATATCTTTTAGCCACGTAAAGGCTGTTTACGTTAATCTTGTCATAAAAGACGAATTATCCGCGTGACCCACGCTTAGTGGTAGGATATCATCGGGGTCGGCTTCCTCTACAACCTCTATAACCTCTTCATATAAAAATGCAACCAAATATCACCACTCCGTCGGTGATGTGTTACGGCAATATTTTTAACGGCCAGATCTTTCCTAAAAAAAAAGTACCCGTAACCTGCGATCATGTATGAAAAGATTAATGAAAATTAAAATGAAAATCAAATTTCTTTTATTCATCATAAGACCATCGAATGGCCGCTTAATGACGTCACAATTTTGTACTTCGGCTTTAAAAAGGTGTTGAAAGTTATTGAATAAGATAAGTATACCAAGTAGACCAAGAGACAAAAAAAGCCGGCGGAAAAAAACTCTTGGCACTCTTTTTCAGTCAGGATTATACGAATTAATACAAATAGGTACATACAGTACAAATTGATCATGACATGACATGAAAAAAAAACAAGACAGCTAATTGTGAGAGCCAATGTCATGCCACAACCAAACTGCTTACATAGTAGGTGCATTGAGCTATGGATGACAACTCGAACACGACAAAGTGGGACCAGAGTATTTAAACAAGAATGGAATAAAATAGTCATTGTATCATCAGCAATGAACGTAGAGGAAGCGAAAGAGTCCACCTACCCCAAGGGGAGATAGGCGTGAGGTTATGTTTTTTTTTTTTTTTATAAGTGTCTAAACCCGCGTTTGACCTCAATCTCACCTGATGGTAAGTGACGATGAGGTCGAAGATGAAAGCACACGGGTTTAGGAAGGAACTGGCTCTTTATACAATATTGCCGGAACACATTACCGCCGGAGCGGTAACATTTGGCGGCAGACTTTATATAAAGGGCGGTCGCTAGCCAGGCGGACCCAGAAGGGATCCTACCACCAAGCAAAAATGTATGTATGTTTTTTCCTTGGTCGTCTTTCTCTGGATCATCTTCAGGTCATCTTGACTTAAGTGAGATTCTTATAAAAAAGGTACCTACCTGTTTATGTGACCGTAGCAGGGCCCGGCGGTAATTGGTTCAAGACATTTGCTATCTGAAACATAGAAACTAAAGTTATTAAGGCGCAGCTCCACTGACTCTTTTTATTAGTGTATTTTAGTAGGGATTAATTTTAATTAAAGAGTCATTCTACGATTTTAAACAACTGATCACGATTAGCGTCCTGCAAAACACATTAAACCTTTAAATATTATATGTTTAGTGAACTGTAAAACTGGTCATACTGTAAAAGTCAGTTTAGGGACAGAGGTTTTATTGGCATTTTTGTGAGCGATAGGTTGACCTCCTGTCACGGCAATAGCCTCTCTCCATCTACCTCAGTTTTCAAACGTGACATCAGATGGTCTTATAACCTCTGGTGTTCTGCCTACCCCATAAGGGATACAGACGTGAAGTTATGTATGTATGTACAGAATATTTACCATGTTTTTATTTATTTTGAGTTCTCGACATTTCGGCACTGTAACAAGCGCCATGATCACGACGGTACTCATCATGGCGCTTGCACTCAGAACTCAAAATAAATGAAAAACATCATAAAAATACCGTTTCTAAAGTTAATTAAAATGTCTACTTAAATAACCTATTTCGAGTTTAGGACTTATATAGGGTTACTTTTTACATACATACATACATAACGTCTCGCCTGTATCCCTTATGGGGTAGGCAGAACACCAGAGGTTACAAGACCATCTGATGTCACTTTTGACAAATTTGGAGGTATTATAAAGATGGAGAGAGACTATTGTAGTGACAGGAGGTCAGCCTATCGCCCACAAAAACGCCTTTAAAACCTCTGTCCCTTAACTGACATTTACAGTATGCCCGGAAAGAGAAGCAGCTGGCACATTCTATGTTTTTCTTTCGCTCCCAGTCCAGCATGGTTGCTTTTTAGTCATCAGCCTTTAAATATTATTTTCTTTGATACGACATAAATGTACGTGCATATTTATTTTAGTAGTTATCTATCAGTAGAAGAAATAAAATTATGGCACTACAAACTTTTTTACAAATAGCTGTTCATTTCAACACACTTGCTCGTAAAGTGAGCGTTATTCTATTGAATTTAGAACTATAAACTGGGCTATAAGTCACGCGTGCATAATATATTATACCCTAGTGCATAATATAATGAATCCTACAAAGTTGAATTGTACCATTGTGCAAATTACATGCGAGTAAACAGAGCATATTTTATTGGTCCGGGTTATACATTAAATATTTTCAGAAACAACAAAGAGATTTTATACCACTTCAAATCCATATACATTTTTAAATGTTTGCGCATTATATTAGTAAAACAAATTTGTATATCAAACAAATTATTCACAATTTACAATAATTTGTTATAAAATATTAAAATATTTGCATTTACCACTCCAAATTAAACATTTTCACTTAAAATAGGCTGTATATGCTATACAGACATTGACACATTTGGCGGAAAAAAAAAACCTACGCGCATGCGCGAGGTTCGGCGCCATTTTTCAATCACAATTCACAGCTTTGTTATCAAATGTGTTTGTTATTTTATGACCACGTATGTCAGTCTTTTACTCACAAGTGTGTTGAAAAATGTCGTATGTAACTCGTGAGCGTTGCTAATTACAGTCTCGGCTCATTATTAAGCCCTCGCCTGCGGCTCGGGCTCAAATCACAGCCTCGACTGTTATTAGCAACTTAGCTCACTTGTTACTTAATATACTATTATTAATAGACTTATGCCTGACTCTAATCCATTCCTGTTTGTGCACCCAGGTGATATCACCCAGATGATTAAAGTGGAATAAACTGCACTAAACTCTACTAAGCAGAAGCTTAGTTATGACATGCCTAAATTTTTTGATCCTAAGTTGATACGTATTATGACGTGCAACGAGAATTGATTGACTTATATTGTCATTTGGCCTGTCTGACGGTTCATTTCACATGATCGAAAAGTAATGAGAACACTATAAATAATGTATTGTGGGAATTTGTGTAGCTCAGGTGTCGTCAATATACCAAGGAATTTTCGTTTTTGAGACGATGTTTTATGTTTTTTTTTTTAAATAGACTTGGTAAAATATTAATAAAATAAACTTTTCAAACGCCGTCGTAAGTGTCTTGCCTAAAGTTAAGACACCGATTTCCCATGTCATAACTATAAGCAAGAACTGAAGCTTATCATGTCAAATAAGCCGTCAGACAGGAAGAACGACAATAAAAATCAGAGTATAGTGCGTTCACAGTTGGTTTAACTCCAGCTGTTTGATTGGCTGCCATGAGTCTTGGGTTGCCGTATTAAATTTCGATTACAAAATACCGTTTTTATTACTAATAATGAAAGCACCTATATTTTTGAACGTCTAGTCTACTATGATCATTTCATATTGCGTAATATTTCGTTCTTTTTTACAAATTCGGAAAATTTACAGCAATTTAGTTTACCTTGTTGTAATAGAATAAAGAAGGCTATTTAAAATTTTTATGCAAACTTTCAGGGAAACTATACAGTCAGAGGTAAACAAACTGCGAACGGACTGTACAGACTTGAGCATTGACTTAGGATCGGGATTAGGAGGAAGTTTAGTGCAGACGGGCATTAGAGTGACCATGATTTGCTAAACATGTAAGCGAATATATTAATTCTCTTGTAAAAAAATACAAACCTTTTTTTTGGCAAAAATCGTTACTATTCAAAAATTCAAAATTCAAAAAGTTTGATTCATCTTAGGAATTTCACAAAACACTTGATGAAGTCAGTCATCACATACTTCGACTTTAACTAGTTGTTGATAGTTGTTAAATAAGATATTACAGTAGACCAAGAGACAAAAAAAGCCGGCGGAAAAAAACTCTTGGCACTCTTTTTCAGTCAGAATTATCAAATTAATACAAATAGGTACAGTACAAATTGACCGTGACATGAAAAAAAACAAACACAAGACAGCTGATTGTGAGAGCCAATGTCATGCCACAACCAAATTGCTTACATAGCAGATGCAATGAGCTATGGATGCACAATACGAACATGACAAACTGGGACCAGAGTATTTGAAGACTATAGTCTGGCTAATGAAAGTAGAGACTGGAGAAATCTGGCGAATTTACAAAAATAGCATCATGGTAACCCCGACAATAGTACGAAATACATGGATTAAAGAAATTTTATGCATGCTGTCTGACAGTAAAATATGTGATCACAACCAAAAACCCAACAACCTAAATGTACCATTTTATGCAATAAAGGAATTTTGAATTTCAATTTGATCATTTTTTTTTATAAAAGCATCGTAAAAAATAACAAAATTGGTACTGTCCTACTATTAGATGAGAAGTATATTATTAAAATCATAGGCACCTAGTTTTAATCAGGTTTAAATATAGAACAACAACATACAATAAATATTTTTATTCATTGTATTCAAAACCTGAAAGCCATTCTACATAAAATTAATCGTCAAGGTCACTGGTTATCGCTGTTTCCTAAATTGATTATGAAACTATTTAAATTTTCATTTTTTAAATTCATTTTCAAATAAGAAAATTCCAAAATCGCAATTACCACAACCACCAACAACCGTTCGATTGCCACCAGAAAAATGAATTTGAAATTCATGCTAGTACTGCCATTTAAAACTTTGCAAAAATCCCCAGTGTCTATTTTTGTTAGCTACTCTATAAATTATACTTACTGCTAAAAAAAAATTGGCAGGTGACTAAAAAGAAATCCTGTACATTGAATTTAAAATTTAATTCAAGATCATATATCATATATCATTATACAACACAGAAATCTGGATTTTGGTTATGGCAACACAAGATTTTGCATTGAGATTTTATATTGCGTATGCTGTTTTATGAAGAGTTAGTGCCTTCCTAGGCCCGTGTGCTGTCATCTTGGACCTCGTCTTCACTTACATCAGGTTAGGTGGTGGCCTAAACGCGGGTTTATTCATCAATAAACAAAAATCGTTGTGTTGCGATGGGGTAAAAGTACAATAGAATCCGTTTATTATGACTCCGCTTCGTGACGTGTTAACACTGACACTGTGAAGTTTGGTTCTCATATAAATTATATAGCTAAGTTGGAGATGATGACTTCGCCTATAGCGACATATGGCTTATTATGACCCTTTTTTATAAAATTTTGTCCGCTTATAGTGACTGACCGTATGATTTCTAACACCTTTGGCAGTGTTCGGGAGAGTCACGTTATACCCAAAGACTTCTGGCGCGTGAAAGGCTTTTTTGATTTGAGTCTCAGAGCGTAGATTTACTTATTAAGTCTACTCATTAATATCCAATTTGATTTATCTCTATTTTATTCCTCTCTATTAAAATAAATCACATACTCACTTAAACAGTTTATTTATTCTTGTTTATTTGAGTATGTTCCGTTTGGTATGACTTGTTTCTTATTTTCCTTCGATGTCATTATAAACGGATTCCACTGTATCTGCCTAAAAACTCCTAACTGGTCTCGGATTCAAATTTGGTTGCCAACAAATTTGAACTCGAGACCAGTAGGTAGGTACTATAGTGGGTGTATTATGTAGTTAGGTACTATATGTATGTCCTAGCCGCTTCGCGCGGTTTTATTTGCGCAGTTTCTAATTCAAATATCGGGATAAAAAGTAGTCCATGTACTATTCCAGACTGTACGCTATGACTATTTCATTCAAATCCGTTGAGCCGTTCAGCCGTGATTGACGAACAAACATCCATCCATGCATCCAAACTTTCTTATTTATAATATAAGTAAGATTTACGGAAAAAAAATAAGTATGGGTTGCCAAATTTACTAAAGTATTATAAAACAATCAAGAAGGTTGCACCAAAAGGTGCGCTTTGTAGACGGCACCATATACTACCACTGAGCATACGCAGAGAAATAGCAGATATATGCAATGTAATAAAAATTATGAACAATAAGATCGATGTGCCTGAGCTTCTGGCTATGGTTGGTATTTGCGCGCACACCAAATTATACAGAAATCCTACCTTACTCCACGTTCCTACCGCAAGTACCAACTATAGACAGAACTCATTCATCATACGATCCAGCAATCTTGTGAACAAAGCAAATCGTAAATTACAGAATTTTGATATATTTTACACCGGTGTCCCAAGTGTTAGGGCGGCCATAGCTAGATTATTTTTTGTGCACACTTAAAAATATCTTAGCATGTTAACTTGCATGAGATTTTTTTCTTTTATTAATAAACACCATGTAATAAGTGAGTTAAAATCAAAACTTTAAGATAATGTTATTAATTTTTTGTCTTTTTGCGATTATTTCTTCTTTGTATTTTTATGTAATATGCAATATCTATATGTGAAAACTTTTTTTGGCTTTCGCTTGTTAATCATGTCTTTTTATAATCCTTAGTCCTAGCTGTAAGTTTTCCTGTGAATCAAAAATAAATAAATAAATAAATCAATAAAATATCACTATGATATTAAAACAATTTATAAATAGAGGATCTCACTAACCCTGTAACACTTTTTTTTAAGCATCCTTCATTCCTTTTTGATTGATACTTTAAAATGGGCTTTAGGCCTTAGTTTAGTTCTCTCATTCGTTCAGAGTGAGATTAGCTGTCAGTCAGCCGGAGGCTATAAATAGCTGTGATTGTTGGATAGTGTCCTTTTTTGATTTGCGTCTGCGTGATGGAGATTTTCTAATAAGGAGGAGACCTAGTCGTGACTCCAGAGGCTGTAGTCCTCATGGAAGGTAACTACACCGCCACAATGGGATAATCCCTAGTTTTCCCAAGAATCTTAGAAATTCCACAAGGACAAACCCGCGTTGTTGGGTTTCTCCCACTGGTATAGTTTCTGGTATAACCCAACAGTAAAGGTTTATTTATTTATTTACTCTTTATTGTTTATTAAAAAAAATACAGATAAACATAAATAGATAACAATGTACAAAAGGCGGTCTTATCGCTCTAGAGCGATCTCTACCAGACAACCTAAACAATACATAACAAAAACTTATAATAATTACAAACAAAAGAAAGTAGGGACATTTTATCATGAGTCAGTATGTGGGCTCAATAAAATATATAAATAAAAATAATATACAATAAAATACAATAACTCGATATTCTTAATACATAATTTACAATATAACATATATAATAAACATAATACATTAATAACGAATACGTCTATTAATCTTGCGCTAAAGTTAAATAATGTTTTTTCAGTTTTAATTTAAATGAGTTCAGCGAAGAGGCAGATTTTATTTCATAAGGAAGCTTATTCCACCGGACCACGGCTCTTATCATCAACCATTACCAAATTGCATGTTTAGCCTCAAAATGCGGATTTAAATATAAACAATGAAACGATAATCAGAGTGATAAGTCATTTATTAAAATTAAAAAAAAAGAAACACATTGTGAAATATGATTTCTGTTCCTTAAAATAATGCACATATTAGGGTTCCCTAACGGTCTCACGGGGACCGAGGTTACCCTGTCCCAATTTTGGCGGTATGAAATTTAAATCTGCAATTCAGTTTTGTACTTTAAATAAATAAATAAATTGTCTATAGGACAAAGCTTATCTCCTGAGCTTTGTCTTTGAAGCCAATACGAAGTACTTATGATTTTTATATTTTTCAAATTAATTTATATTCTACTAGCTTTATCCCGCAACTTCGTATGCGCTTAACTACTCGTGGAAATTTCAGAAACTATACAACTAGACACCCACTGAAAGAACCTTTATACCAAGTATCACACCCATGCACTCAAAGAATAAGGAATAAGTTTTTTTTCGTAGCACAACCAGTCACTCTTTGAAGGACCTTCATGCCAAGTATCACATCCGTACACTCAAGGAATAAGATTTTTCATACAAATTAAAAAGTCCAACCCCTTCTCGTACAGACACTTATTGAGGAACCTTTATATCAAGTATCACATCCGTGCACTCAAGGGATTGGATTTTTTCATACAAACTAAAACATCATATATTTCCCGTTCCCGTGGGAATTTGAGGAATTCCTTTCATACACAACCAGACACACATTGAAAAACTTTTACACCAAGTTTCACATCGGTGCACTGAAGGAATAAGATTTTTCATACAAACTAAAAAGTCCTATATTTCCCGTTCCCGTGGGAATTTCGGGAATTCCTTCCTTAGTGCACCCCTACATCCCGTAAAGAATGTATGTTCCAAATTTCTCTACGCTCAGTAGTTATGGCTGTACGTTGTCTGTCGGTCACTCAGTACCTCAGTCACTCAGTCAGTAACGGAACAGTTTTATATATATTGATTATTTATAACTTTAACTGTCGTAAACGTTTGACACATTCACACAAAAACCATATGAATAAACTTTTATACGATTATACTTTTCGGCTATACCAAATGATGATCGGGCCCTCGTCTATTTTAATTTTATATTATACTAGCTTTATCCCGCAACTTCGTATGCGCTTAACTACCCTTCTCGTGGAAATTTCAGAAACTATACAACCAGACACCCACTGAAAGAACCTTTATACCAAGTATCACACCCATGCACTCAAGGAATAAGTTTTTTTCATACAAACTAATAATCATATATTTTCCGTGCCCGTGGGAATTTCGGGAATTTTTTTCGTAGCACAACCAGTCACTCTTTGAAGAACCTTCATGCCAAGATTCACATCCGTACACTCAAGGAATAAGATTTTTCATACAAACTAAAAATTCCAACCTCTTCCCGTGGGAATTTCGGGAATTCCTTCCATAATACAAACATACACTTATTGAAGAACCTTTATATCAAGTATCACATCCGTGCACTCAAGGAATGGGATTTTTTCATACAAACTAAAACATCATATATTTCCCGTTCCCCTGGGAATTTCGGGAATTTCTTTCATAACACAACCAGACACACATTGAAAAACCTTTACACCAATTTTCACATCGTTGCACTCAAGGAATAAGATTTTTCATACAAACTAAAAAGTCCTATATTTCCCGTTCCCGTGGGAATTTCAGGAATTCCTTCCTTAGTGCACCCCTCCATCCCCTAAAGAATGTATGTTCCAAATTTCAGCTCTCTACGTCCAGTAGTTACGGCTGTACGTTGTCTGTCAGTCACTCAGTCACTCAGTACCTCAGTCACTCAGTCAGTAACGGAACAGTTTTATATATATTGATTGATGATTGATTGATTAATGTGACTGTACTTGGCCCACCACTCTTTTTGATTTTTACTATATCCTTAGGTACAGCTCGACAAGGGCTGTACCTAACTATTTTCGAACGTACCTAGCAACTTAAATACTGTTAAGAGCCCATACTACTCCAGCTAGAATCTGAATTTCGCCCCCACCTCACCGCCCGGCCGTGAAGCACCCCGCAACGCGCGTCGGAGCTATTTTACTCACTCGCGTTTTGTTTTCTCCAACTCTGCCTTTTCCGTATCTTATTTCTTTCATTTCCTATTTTGAAATAAAACACACCACAAATTTATTTATGGGAAACACGATATTTACGTGATGTTGTAGCGGCGGCGGCAAGCGTGAAAGCGACACAGGTTCCTCGTACGAATGCCGGAGCGCAACTGAATCCTTGAGCGGGCGCAGGTCACCCGGTCGTGCCAAACACATTATTTTAGATTTAAGATTTATAATAAAAAAAATAATAAAATTATTTTAAAATCAGATCATATAGTACACGTATTGTCATACCTTGAAACTAAATACCAAGTTCCATTAGTGTAGGTTAAGTACTAATTAAGTAATAAGGTTTCTTTGTTAATTTTAGAGGTAAGTTTGTGATTTTTTTCTATCGAGATTTTTTTCATTAATCGTGTTTTCAAAACATATGGTTCTTAGTTCATACTCTTAACTTTGCTATATGTTTTTTCTAAAATTATTAGTTCAGTACTCTGATAGATATTTGAGATCAAAATTTGGATTCAGAGCGTGTTTGAGGTAGTGTAGGCCCTTAAGTAAAAAAAAACAAATATGACATACGTCATGTGAAGTTGTCCACAAGAGCGATCCTACTCTTATTAAACTCGCATAGCATACACCATTTTAGTTACAAGTTCAATCATGAATTATTTTTAATTAATTAAATAGACACAAATTTTCAATATTTTTGGGAATGGTATTAAATACAACCTACCTCTAGGACTCCTGCACTGCACAGTTAAAATAAACACAGCAAAAAACAAAAATAAAATCTGTCGCAACATCTTGTTTACACGTCCACACTCAGAATGCCGTCTGCTTTGATTCTAGAATTTGCATATCCTTATGGCTGCAAACTAAACGGCAGAAACAGCGAGAGCGACAGCCGCGGGCAGCGAGCGACGACGCGGGAAATCTGGGCCGTTCTCGACGCCAGTCGCCAGCGGGCAGCGGAGCGATTTCTTGCGGATTCACACAAACTCAATAATTTCTATAGTATCGAGGAAATCGCTGCCCGTGCCGCTATCGCATTCGCTGTCGCTGCCGTCCACTTTGCAGCCTAAGTTTAACGACCGTATCTTTATTATTAAAAGAGAAAGGTTATCAAAGTCGTATAAATATAGATAAATAAAATATGGCTTTGAAATTAGGTGCTTTCCGATATTTTGAGGTTAATAAGCTATCAATAAGTCGTGGGTTTTGCAACAGTTTTGATTTTTATATCCGAGTTTTTTTTTTTTATAAGTGACTAAATTCGCGTTTGACCTCAATTTCACCTGATGGTAAGTGACGATGAGGTCGAAGATGAAAGCACACGGGTTTAGGAAGGAACTGGCTCTTTATACAATATTACCGGAACACATTACCGCCGGAGCGGTAACATTTGGCGGCAGACTTTATATAAAGGGTGGTCGCTAGCCAGGCGGACCCAGAAGGGATCCTACCACCAAGCAGAAATCCAATCCTTCGGATATTTTCGGATATTTTGGAGCTGGTATAAACACGTTTCTTGTGGTATAATTAAAGTTTTATTAAGGAAGAGTCGCCGAAGATGGCCCGGCTCCTAAGATAGCTCACTTAAACAAAATGCAGTTATGATTATCCGAAACATTTGAAATTTCGCGGGTATGTGCTACTGGTACTATAGAAAAGCGTGCAAGTGTGTTTCATTATCGGCGCATCGCCATTTTGAACACACATAACGATAATTTGTTTGGTTATGTCAAGACGATACACATTTAAAAACTCCTCTGTCCCAAACCTTTTGAATATGAACAAATTAAAAGCATTATTTTTGCTCTAAACTGTGAGCATTCATATTTAATCTATTTATTAGCGAATCTTTGTATTTTTACGAGATTATACCTAACCCGGGTGTAAGTTACTTTCATGGCCCATACTATAATTCTCTATAAATGACCTTAAATATTTTAGAAAAAAGAACTGATTTATTTACATCTTCGATAAGTAGCGTTCAAAATTTATTTGTAAGTAAAATTTTATTTTATTCAGTAATTTTAACCGTTAGGGATGATTCTCATTATAACGTGCAGTGTCCGGGACGTGCCATATACGTGGCGGGGACGGGCCGAGGCCTCTCCGTGAAATACAATTTATATTACACCGAGTGTTAAACGGGCTTTAAGCCACCGCGGTTGCATAGTGATGTGAATATTCCTAATTATTTAATATAATAAAAATGGATTTTTCCACTCTGGAGCAGGCTGCTATTGAAGAGGAAGCAGAAACAAGTAGAAGGCAGAGAAGGGTTGAACGAAAATGGGGTGTGCATCCTCTTTGGAAAACACGAAATTTGTACGGAGAATTTAACTCTCTGTGCAGATATTTTCCAGACGATGAAGAAAAATTCTTGTCCAAAGAAAACTTTGACATTTTACTAAATGAGCTACAGCGCGTCCTTAGAAGACAACAGACGAGGTTTAAGACACCGATAGAAGCTTAACAACGGTTAGCAGTTTTTCTCAGGTACTACCCGGTTAAGTTAAATGTGCACCTGGCGCTGTGACGTAACTGTCTACGGGTAAGCAAAAAAAATCTGGGGTAATTTCGTAAAAATATTAAAGAACCTAATAATATCTTTAATATTTTTACGAAATTGCCTAAGAATTTATTTTGAAAAGGACGAATGACGCAAGAGCGCGATGACGTGCGTGGTACCTCACTAAAGATTCGTGTAAAGTGTTCGTTTCCCCCTAGTTCGCTACATGGTATCCCATAACACAAGCTATGCTTACTTTGGGGCCATGTAGTTGGTGTGATTGTCTGGGGATTTCATTTCATTTCATTTATTTTCATTAGCATTTTTCGGGCTATCTTGGGCGACCAGTTTCTCAAGATACTAAAAAGTTTCTAAAAAGTGTTGAAATTTGTGTGAAACCAGTGTAGGGCCGCCAGACTGTTGAAAACACGTTGAAAACCAATGCTTCCAACCAAGGTTAAGGAAGGTTAAGTTGTTGTCAACCAATTCCGAGTCATCCACACTGTTACAAACGGTGGTTTCCAACAAGGAGACAAACAAGAACACAAGCCAAGGTCACGCCAGGCCACGCCCCTTAATCGTCAGTGTGCTCTGATCTCTCGCGTTGGCAACATCTTCGCGATCTCAGTTTTGTATGCAATTGAGGATACAAAGAAGGAAAGGTTGAAACGCAGGATAAAAAGCTACAAAACTCGAGTCATTTCTAGTTATAGTTACATAGTAAAATATACAATAACAAGCGTACACACTGTCTTAAAAACAGACATACATCTACATAGATAACGCAAATGCATATCCTTTGCGTGTCCGAACCCCGACCAAGCGTCAAGGTTGGTCGCCTCTAGATTTAATATGTATTATATTGTAATATGCGTGTATGTACCTATGTCTGTTAGAAAATCGAGTCCACAATATCAATATCGTTCTTAATAATCGATTTCATCGGCGGTATCGGTGTCTCTGAATCTTTTTGTATTTTTCAGTAATAAATATCGGCTGTGACGTCACAATAGGTCTTAAAAAGTCGGCACCACAGTCGGCACGCTTGGTTCGAATACAAATCGTGGCACTTGCGTTGTCTATGTAGATGTATGTCTGTGATTCTAAACACCGCCGTTTCCAACCCGCCAAGGTCATGTAATTTGGTTGTCAACAGCCGTCTTCACTGTTGGAAACACGTTGTAAACTAGCTAGGTCACCTTGGTTTGATGTTTTGTTTCCAACAGTGTAATTGGGCTTAAGGTATCTTGTCTCTCAAATAAAATATACTTATTACAATTCCATTATGTTTTTTCTTTACTTTACTCAACGGTTAGAATTTACAAGATTTTGAAATTAAGTGGGCCTCAATTGGCGCCCGTACTATCTTACTAATATTATAAATGTGAAAGTTTAAATGTATGGATATTTGTTCCTCAATCACAGGAGAATGGCTCAACGGATTTCGATGAAATTTTTCTCCGACAATAAAACCTGCCTTTAACCTCAATCTCACCTGAGGGTAAGTAAAAATGAGGTTGAAGATGACAGCTCACGGACTTAGGAAGGAATTGGCTCTTCATAAAATATAGCCGGAGTGGAGGTTATAAAGAGTGGATGCTAGCCCTGAAGGAGTCCTACCGCGAAACGGGGGCCACTCCGATTAGTCGCTTTTTACAAAACGCTTCTCCAGTGCCGGTAGGCCTATTCTAACCTGTATGCTTTAAATAATATTTGAGTTTAAGAACTTCCATTTAGGACAATTGCTACATTTCTGTAGAAAATTCTGTACTGTGGTAATGTCTGTCTAACACATCATCATCATCACAACTCCGTGTAATGAGCACACTGCAGGGCTTTGAGTCTCTCCTCTGGGTGACGAGGAGTTTTAGGCCGTAATCCACCAAGCTGGCCCGGTGCTGGTTGGTGGATGTCAGATATTTCATTGTGCCGAAATGTCTTCTGATAAACCCTAACGACTACCGTATACAAGTATACAGCACCCGGGGCCGACTACTTAACGTGCCCTCCGAAGCACGGAAGTCGTCGTGAGAAATGAATGGTCGGCGGTCACCCATCCTAATACCGGCCGCACCGAGCGCGCTTAACCTGCGATATCGTTTGATATGCACAGTAACCACGGCGCCACTTCGGTAATGTCTGTCTGACACCAACACATTTTATTTAAATTACGAGCTAGACTTTTTAATTACCTAAATGAAGAGATATTCAAACTTCTAGTTATTTGGTGGGTGAAATCACTTTAATCCCCAAGGTGGTTGCCTGGGGTTCCTATACCTAAACAGGGTGCAGCGTAAGTCATTAACAGAAATAAGTATTTCTTACTGGTTTAACTTTGACTATATATACTCTGGCAAATAATTCAATGAAATTATAAATAATTGAATTAATGGCGTATAGGTACTAAGTATATCTTTAAAGTAACTTTAATGAAAATAATTAATTACCAAAAAACAGACAAAAATATATTAAATTTTTGGACCCATATAATTTTTACTAAGATTTCATTTAACCTCAGGCCACATAAAGCTGGTGTTTTTTTCTATTTAAATGTTTAATCAATAAATTGTTTGCTTCTAGAGTTAATGCAATGAACCTTAAGATGAACCCAATGAACCTTTAACCTTAAGATGCTGCTATAGAAAATGTATATGACCTATTTATCACCCTGTATAAAGGGCTGATCAGAGGGACAAGATTGATTCATTCCGTATTGGAACGACGTACAGTGTAAACAATGTATCTGTATGTATCTGTCTCTAGTGACTTGAAACAAATCAATTTTGTAACAAAGCGAGAATGAGGACTATTGAATGTAAATTCAGTTCATGAGACCTATGCAAATTTATTTAGCAAATTTCGCGATGTTCTTTATAGTTTTTATAGCATGTGGCATATTATTCGAAAGAAGAAAGACTTGAGAAGTTTTTGAGAAAATGGAAGAAGAAAGACTAGAGAAGTTTTTGAGAAATTGGAAGAACAAGGTTATTAAAAAAAATTATACGCATTTAAAACCAAATGCTGTACCTATTTATTTTTCTTCGATTACGAAACTTCGTGGGAAAATAAAACAAAAACTTAATTAACTAATGATATTTTAATATTAAATTTTATCTGTTTGAAGGGAATTGGTGTGAATTTTGATAATAGAAATTGACTTACTTTGACATTGATTTTTAATTGTATAATTAATTTATTTAACTAAATTTTAACTTGTTTAAATTAATTCAAATTTTAATTGTTTAATTTAATTGTTTAACGTAATTTAATTTTATTGTTTAATTTTCAAATGATTTTATATACTTAATTTATTTTTAGTAATTCTAATCTAATTTAAATTTTTAATCAAATTTATTTTATTTTGTAAAATTGTGGAAGAGCGGGGTCCTCAAACACAGGCATTGAATGTCTAACTGAAGACCCCAGACGACTATCTGTATTAGATTAAGAAGAAGGAAGTAAATAAATTATTATTAAATTATTAATTATATTGTTTTGGATAAAGATAATACACATTGAAACGAGATCAAAATCAGCCGCCAAAACTCAGTACCTTTTTTTATTTTTACATTTTTATGATGATTTCGGGGTGATAAACAAAAAAAGTTTAAAAATGTTATTAAAATAAAACCACACGGTTTTTGAATTATTAGTGGCCACTAGGGCATAGCAGAAAACCTATTCTACAGGCCATATCAATTCGGCCGGCGGAGGACCAAACACCCTGTATAATGCAAGTGGCAATCAACCTTAGGGGGGTACTCATTTCACTGTGCCTACTCATTTTTGACCAACTCCTTTACATACATACATACATAACGTCACGCCTGTATCCCTTTTATGGGGTAGGCAGAACACCAGAGGTTATAAGACCATACAATAATATAGTATTTATTTATGAGAGCATTCGAAACGGAAAACACAAATGAAATCAAGAAACAAACATATCATAGAGGTGGGTGCGATCTCACCTTTTTCAATTGAAGTTTTTAAGTCATAGATGATATCATTGAAACTGTGATTGCAAAAGGAAATGCCTCTTGCATGCAATGAATTGCAATGTATGTATGTATATGTATTCGTTCATTCATTATATCATCTTATGGTGCGTACACATTGCTAGTAATGCAACTAGTAATGTAATCTGCAAAAAAAAGTTCCCATGATTTGTACGCCTCTCGAGCGCGAACTGAGCCGCAGTAGAGCGCGCTCGTGGCCTGCTCTAAGCTATCCGTACATTTTCTGTTTTTTGAATAACATCAAAAAATGCTCGATGCTCGATGTGGACGGGCGTTCGCGCGCCCGTTCACATTGCGCGAGCACCGGTTGCGAACAGGAATTGCGCCTGAGTGCGTGAGACTTGCTCCTGCGTAGTGACGCTCGAAGCGTGCTCTACGCTATCCGTGAATTGTCGGTTTTTTGGACAACATCAAAGGGACGCGGATTGCAATTCATTATTTAATTATTTTTTATTGTTTTTCATTTCATAAATATTGGGTAATTACGAGAGCAACTTCAAAGTGTGATATTTTGTTTGTTAAGTTATATTAATTATTATGATGTCAAATGAAAGCTCTAGGCATAAAACCAATTTATCCATTTGAATGATGTTAATCAGTTTAATCATTTAGGAGATAAATTAGAATTAATTTTAATGGTAAAGATGTAAACAAACCAGAACTTGTAAAGTTTTTGTTTTATCAACTGTAAGCAATTCTCTGCCTTTTCTCCTTTTATAAAATGAAGTGCGCCGCAAGCCGCAACCAACGTCTAGGTCTTCAGCATTTTTTTATGAATTGATGTATTATCATTATATATTGATGTATTTAAAAAACCGACTTCAATAACATTTTTAAATCCTCGTGTAAAGTTTAGCTGTGGTGAAACTTCATATATGTAGGGTGACTGGTAGATCACTTTCCAAATGCGAGGACATGATAGTTCAATATCATACTTACACCACAGTACAGATATCTACAGTAATTCAACTCGGCCGCATCATTGAAATAAATGCCTACAGAGCGCCGCGGTCCGTTCACATGTGATAGGGCTGCCCGCCTTCAGCGTTTAAATGACATTTGCCTACTTTGTGTTTACTTCCATTTAATTTTGTGACTGCGATATACTTTTTTTTATATAAACATATAAAATACTTTGTAAATTGAATAGGAAGAGACGCACGAAAAGATGTTACATTTTAAAGTATAAACAATCCGCATATTAATGTAAAGCTCAATCAACAATTGTTTAGGTATGCAGACATTCGCGATTGGGCGCATGCCAAGCGCATGCCGAGATCGAGCCGAGTAGGTATAGCTCGCGTTTCGTCCGTTTGTATGAGGTTGAATTACTGTTATAGATAACTGTGCTTACACGAAGAGAAAAATATAATAAAAATATATGTTAGTTATTTACTGACTAAACTTATCCGAAAGTTAAAGAATGAATTCACAACGACTGCTTACCTCATTAGCACGGACGTACCTACGCGCTGCACAGAATAGGTTATAGGCGGAAACAACTTTGTTCGCGTGTCGACGGACCGTGCTCGCGACGAAATACGGAAACATTTTGTCTCAGGATGCTCGCAGTGTATGTTCAGTTCGTGCGAAATACACGTACAAATACACCGAGCGCAGCATTGAGCGCTGGATATTACATTACAGGTTCTATTACAAGCAATATGTACGCTCCATTAGTATCAAAGAAATCTTAGAGAAAGAATAAAGAATAATTATTTTTCTAAGATAGAAATCTTGTTTATCATGTCATGTCATGAAAGAACCGTAATAGGCCCGCAGATGTCACATTTGACAAATTTGGAGGTATTATAAAGATGGAGACAGACTATTGTAATGACAGGGGGTCAGCTTATCGCCCACAAAAACGCTTTTAAAAACTATGTCCCTTAACTGACTTTTACAGTATACCCGGGAAGAGATGCAGCTGGTACATTGTATGTTTTTTCTTTCGCTCCCAGTCCAGCATGGAAAACTCCTTAAGATCATGAATGAAAGGTTGCATTGAATTTGTATCTTTTTTATACCTAACTGTATTGTGAGTGACTATATTTCTGTAGACGCGCAGGGTCGGCTTAGAATCGCTCCGTCACCCCTGAATAAGCGTGTCCTTAAAGGCTACTAAACTTAATAATTCGAGTGTCACACTTCAGGGTTGACCTGGGAACCACCCTTTAAATCCACTCCACTGTTCCGGCATAAATTTTTTTAAATTATGTTTTATAAAGAATGTTATGCTATTAAGTATCGAGTGAAGTATTGAGATCAAGGGCGGGATTAAAAATGAAATAAATATTTGTTCTGTTTTCCGTGTTTTTATTTTCGTTTTAAAATAAACGAACAGGTAGTATCTTGATAAACAAGTTATTTTTATATCTATATATTGTAGAAGAACACTTAAGGCCAAAACGGCGTTAGGCGGGCGCGGGCCGTGGACAAAAATGTACCGTAGTGTGAGCCCACGCGTGCGTTTTTGTATGAAACAGCGCGCGTTCCCGTGTAACACAATTGTGGCCCTAAGACGCCATTTTGTGCCATTTTTCTTTCAAACTTTCTCACAGGCTTCTTGGCATGCCTCGATCGTTTGGAATCTGTTCTCGTTTCCTTCACACCCTCCATACACGAACTTCACACATTTGTTCTGCTCACTGTCAAACGCGTATCTGAAAAAAGAACATTTGGTTAGTTCTAAATGTTGTTCACCAGATTAGAATATAAAGTAATCGTTGTGTAGTCGCTCCTGTACACACGATAAACACAACCAGCTTCCATCTTATATCGAAATAGTTGATAGCCTCGAGTACTAATATAAGGGCCTTCGCTGCGTTAAGCGGGCGCACAGAGCGGACACCCGACGGGTGTCCGGAGTATCCGCTGGTTTAGAGTAAGGCCGGCCTTCGCTGCGTTAAGCGGGCGCACAGAGCGGACACCCGACGGGTGTCCGGAGTGTCCACTCTTTTAGAGTAAGGCCGGTGATGTAACGAAAAAGCGCGAAGCCCCGTGTGACACGCGTGTGCTTAAACGTGCCCTTAGACTGTTGAACAGTAGCCCAAAATCTGGTCAGAATTTCCGAATATTACCCGAAAATAGAGATGTATTGTAGTATGTGATGCGCCTCCTCACTCTACAAGTTCTTACTTTGATATGAAATAGACTTAATTTTAACTTACAAATAAAACAGACCACGGCAAGGACCTGTGACCTTTGGTGATAAACATATCGGATCTGAAAGAGCAAAAAAAAATTCTCATAGGTCATTTGGCACACTATTTCCTTAACATTTATAACATGAAATAGCTATTTATTGATCTGTCAAGGTCGCTAATTAATATTTCAATAAGTAGGGATTTTGCCATGTTTAAGTTTTAGGTGCTAAAGAAGATGATAGACTTTTGCTTCCCTAATAGCGGCCATACACGTTACGGTTTAACGGAGAGGTCGACCTGTGCAGGCGAGCCTGCGTAGGTCGACCGGAGCGTGATTGCCTACCGACCTGTGCAGTTTTTTTGCTTACTACCAATGTTTAGAACACTTTTTCGCTTCCTTTTCACTGTCTTTGTTTTTCAAGACCTAGCAATGCTATTGCTTCCTCGTCCTCACTTGATGACATCAGAACATATGCTACTTGTTATTAAAGGCTTTTAAGACCAAAAATGCGAAAAAGCTCAGTAATGAATTTGCTAATGAATTTCAAAATAATGTTCAAAAAATATGTACTTCATGTGACAAACCTTTGTTAGAAAAAAACTTGTATATCAAACATTCTGACGTGTCGTTACGACTAAAGCAATGTAATGAACAAATTATAGTAGAAATAATAAAAAAAATTAATGAGAAAAAAGCCCCGGATTCGATGGTATTAGAGCAAAAGATATTAAATTGTGCTATTCTAAACTAGCCCCCGTCTTAACCCACTTAATAAATAAAATAATAGCTTCAAAAGTATACCCGAATAAACTTAAAATTGGTGTCATAAGACCCATTCATAAAAAAGGATCGTATAAAGAAATTAATAATTATCGACCGATAACTATACTTTCAATAATCGATAAAATAATCGAAAGGTTTTTTGGAGATCAAATAACAAGTTTTTTAAATGCAAATAATATAATCAACGCTGATCAATATGGATTTCAAAAAAATAAAAATACCAACCAATTATTATCAAAATTTACGAACGACATAAATAAATTACTTGACGAAAAAAAACATATAATTGCAGTATTTATTGATTTTAGCATTTGAAACTTTACATTTACAAACACTATACTCCAAACTTTATGAAAACGGAATACAAGGTCCAGTATTAGAATGGTTCAAAAACTATCATAATAATAGATTTACGGCGGTAAAAATCGATAATCAACTGAGCGACCTAATCCCCAGTAGCATAGGAACAGCCCAAGGATCGATTTTAGCGCCGACAGAATACCTACTTTACGTAAACGATATGCCAAACGTTTTAAAAAACGGTCAAGTATACCAGTTTGCCGATGATACTTGCATTATTACGTCACACAGAAATATCACACATGCAATCGAAGAGATGCAGTTATGCTTCAATAATCTATGTGCATGGGCGCATGACCTTGGTTTAGTAATTAACTATGAAAAGACTAAAATGATGCATATTCATTCGGCACATAACATAGCGCCTATAGAACCGGTAATTTTAGCCCACGAACATAGATGCCATCATAACAAGTTTCTAGACTGCAGCTGTAAGTGTTTAGAGAAAGTACATACACATACTTATCTCGGTCTTATAATAGACAGTAGGTTCTCCTGGAAAGAGCATATTTTACACATTTGTGACAAACTAAGAGCTATAATATGCAAAATGTCAATTATAACATTTAAGCTTCCCTACGCTGTAAGAAGAACTTTATATACAGCATTAGCAGACTCCGTTATTAGTTACGGTATAAGTAGTTATGGCAGGTCATATAAAACATATCTAGAAAATATTTATAAATTACAACTTAAATTATTGAAAATAATAGTACCTAAAAAAATTAAAAATGAACATAGACATAATGAGTACACAACATTATTTGAGCACTGTAAAGTTATAGATATATACAATAAAGTAAAATTCCAAATTCTAAAAGAAAACAAAAATATGATAAACAATTTACATATAAAAATTAAGACCCAAAAAATTAAGAATCTTGTCTGAGGACATAAAATATACTTTACCGAAAACCAATAATATATACGGTCAAAGAATGTTAGAGTTCATGCTTCCAAACCTTCTAAATAAATTGCCAAGTCAGGTATTCAAAGTATATATTTCAAACACAAAAGTAATGCAAAAATTTAAAGAATACTTCTACCAATCAAAAATGTAAGCGGTGTGCCTACAGTAAGAATAATCTTGTTTAATTTAATTATTTTTAATATTAAGTATTACAATGTATAAATGTGCGGCCCGCTGTCACACATAAGCGACAAGCTTACGTGACAGCTACATAGTTTTCTTTATATTAATGTAAAATTGTTATCTTGGATAAATAAATAAAAAAAAAAAAAACACACACACACACAACACACAAAAAAGCCTCCCATAACACCTCGGTGTTATGGGAGGCTTTTTTGTGGGCGATAGGCTGACCCCCTGTCACTGCAATAGTCTCTCTTCACTATTATAATGCCTCCTAATTTGTCAAACGTGACATCAGATGGTTATATTACCTCTGGTGTTCTGCCTACCCCATACGGGATACAGGCGTGAAGTTGTGTGTGTAAAGAAAAAAAAAAGTCGCAGTTCAGCCTGCCCAGCCCAGCTTCACAGCACTGAAGGGCCGATCTATGAAGAACCAGGGAGATGGCGAGGGCTTCACTAAGGTGGAGTGGAAGAAGAAGAAGCCCTCCTGTAAGAACAAGTGTCCTACCGCACCAAATAAAGACGTCTTTTGCTGCGTGCCGAGCTCCTTCCGACGCAGCTGTACGTACGTGTCTCGCGTGCATCGCGCCTTCACCGCGAAGTATGTAGTGGAGTATCTGCACGCAAAGACAGGACTCAACATGAGGGTCGAGCTGTTGGTGTCCCACCACAGAGTGAACTTCAAGTCTTTTGTGGTGAGAATGCCCACCGCACACCTGTCGACCTATTTTTGGACGCAGGGTGTCGTATCCCGTCGCTTCCGAGGACGGATACTTGACACAAGGATGTTGCGTCCCACGTTGCAGCCATACGTGTGAATTAGTGTAGTTTTAATATATTTTAATATATTTTTCAACACACTTGCTCGTAAAGTGAGCCTTATTCTATTAAATTTAGAACTATAAACTGGGCTATAAGTCACGCGTGCATAATATATTATACCCTAGTGCATAATATAATGAATCCTACAAAGTTGAATTGTACCTTAGTGCAAATTACATGCGAGTAAACAGAGCATATTTTATTGATCCGGGTTATACATTAAATAAAAATGTATAAGCTGTGCGGGCCTAGACGCGCGCGCCTGCAGCAGCAGCAGCGGCACTGCGCCTCCAAGCAACAATAGCGTGTGTACGTGTAATGGGACAGGGCTACTGACGCGCAGCAGCTAACAGCTGCTTCAAATAAATTTTATGACCACGTATGTCTGTCTTTTACTCACAAGTGTGTTGAAAAACGTCGTATGTAACTCGTGAGCGTTGCTAATTACATAATATACTATTAGGTTAAGGTATATATTTACTATGGGTCTTAGATACAGTTTAAACATCTTTTACTATTCTTAAGTTACCTAAATTAAATGAATTATTAGTTCGGTGTTGTTAAAAATTAAATAATTAATATTTGCGGCACGCAAAGGAGGGTTATGGTTTCAGCGCGTATGTATGTATGTAAGTATGGTATGTATGTCTGTTTCTTGTTACTTGATTTCTACTGAACTGCCAGACGGATTTAAACTAATGAGGTATCAAAAGATTCGTATTAACTACGCGAGTAACATTGAATTCAAGAAATTTCAATATGGCGTCTTAACAATCAAATAATTTCTGATTTCAACAATGTAGGTATCAAATGAAAGCTAATGGTCAGCCTACTCTAAATACATTTATATTATACTGCTTCAAATTGACCATATTCACAGAGTCACTAAAAAAATTAAAGTATTTTTAACATTAATGGTTTTTGTTGAAGGTAGGTACTATACAACTGTTCATTTTTATTAGTCATCGGTCTGAAAGGCATTTACAATAAGTTTTATAACATTTAATTCTCATTATAAGTACGCAGTTTTAGTCGATTCGCTTACATTTTGTGCACTATTTTTGTAGGCATAACTTTGTTATAACGTTATAGACAACATTGAAAAATACTGAAAGTATTTTATATAACTCATAATCTAGAAGGATTAGTATTCAGGATAGTATACAGCAGGGATCAAATCTTGTTTGGGGAAACAATAATTAACGTCTCTATTTGAAACTTCACATGTCTAAGACTACCATACATAGCATAGGTACTTGAATATGACATTGTGATAGGGACTGGGGATGAATTTAACTTTGACGACCGGCTGGTGTAGCGGTAACATAAATTGCCTTCTATGCCAGAGGTCCTGGGTTCGAATCCCGGCGGCGACGGATATTTGTGTGATGAACACAGATATTAGTCGTCAAGTCATGGATGTTTATATATTTATTTAAGCTTATTCTAATAAAAAATATGTATTTATTCAATATGTATGTTTATATATTTCTTAAGTATATCAGTTATCTAGTATCCATAACACAAGTTCTTTAAGAAACTTAATTTGGGCTAGATAATGTCGTGTGAGTGTCAGAAATATTTATTTATTTATTTATTTATTTATGTGTAAAAGCATTATCATTATTATCAATGAACGGACTACAAAAATTGAAAGAAAAGTATTTTTGTATTTATTTGTAAGTATATAAAGACTGCCAATAGTGCCAATATCTGCTCAGGTGTTAATTGTGCAATACATCAAACTAAAAAGCGGGAAATAAAAAAGTAATTACAAAACTAAAAACCCGACTGCGGAATACAGTAGGTTCAAGGTAAAAAGCGCGAAACAAGCACATAAGAGTAAAAGAGCTTTTAAATTGTATTTGTAATGAAAAATAGTAGTAATACAATGCTTACTTAAGGCGACATATTATTGAAAAAATATGTCGCCATATTTTTTTCAATAATAGCATTAACTTTCATCGCAAACTATGAGAATATGGCAAGGCGAGCGGATCTAAAATTTTGGTATGTGTAAAATCATATCTTTACCTAAACTTTGTTTGCTCAAAAACATCATTTAATGATTTTGACTGGATAGTTTTTTTTTCGGAATAAAGTCTAAAAAAATACCTTTGCTTAAATTATGTAGTTATGAAATCAACACAATCTCCACATTATTGCTCGAACTTTGGTCGCTTAAAATTTACATAGCATTTACCATAATTTTTTTTATCGATTTTTGAAACGATTTTAGTATCTGAGCAGAGTCGATGGTGGCGATTTCTATCCAATACGCGACTATATGTCGCGTATTACCAACCGCCGCACAAGCGCAGTCCCCGAAGCCGCCCCCGGGTGAAGCGCCCCACGAACTAAGCGAGCGCGTGCGCAGGGCGGCGGCGGCGGCCCGCAGTGCGAGCCGAGGCCAAAGAACATATTTACTCGGGGAGGACGAGGCGCAGCCTACCTATGATGAAGAACTCCATAAGAGTTCGAAACTAGTCGGACACCTCCGACACTAAATGTGACTAAAGCCGCATTATAAACACTAGTATAATGATTCAATAGTATATCAAGTATGTCTTTTACTCACACTTGTGAGTAAAAGACAGACATACGTGATCATAAAATAACAAACACACTTGATAACAAAGCTGTGAATTGTGATTGAAAAATGGCGCCGAACCTCGCGCATGCGCGTAGGTTTTTTTTTCCGTCAAATGTGTCAATGTCTGTATAGCATATACAGCCTATTTTAAGTGAAAATGTTTAATTTGGAGTGGTAAATGCAAATATTTTAATATTTTATGACAAATGATTGTAAATTGTGAATAATTTGTTTAATATACAAATTTATTTATTTATTTCACAATTTATGTACATACTTGTTATGATAATATAGGTATATAAACTTAGTATAGAAAAATAGGTACAAAGGTACAGCTTATTTCTAAAGAAATTTCTACCAGCAGACCTGATGAATGGAGAATTCGATAAAAAATACAATTTAAGTATGTACACTAAAAATAACAGATATAAAAATAAAAATACATATAAACAACATAATATATATAAATTTATATACATATATATATAATATTTATACATAAATATAAATACATATATAAAATAAAAATGAAAACAATCAAATATATAAATATATGCGTTAATATATAACCATATGAAAATTGAACAGTGGTAATCTTATATTAAATTATTGTTGAGAAAAAAAGTGTTCTCGAACCTTTTTCTTGAAAACAGCTGGGGATTTTGACTCACGAATACCGTAAGGTAGTGCATTCCACAATCTGACTGCATGGACAGAAAAAGAGTAGGAATAATAATTAGTTTTATGTATTGGCATTTTTAGAAGCGTACGTTTATGTGCTCTGCATAACGTATTCGGAGAATGAGCAAAGGAAAATCTCTCACGAAGGTAGATAGGGGCTGATGGGTTATAGAGGATATTATAAAGGAGACATAGAATTCTAGCATCACGGCGTTGCCGAATCGGAAGCCATCGGAGTTGCTTACGATAATCGGAAACATGATCGTACTTTTTGAGTCCGAAGATGTAGCGTATGGATAAATTTTGTAAGCGCTCCAATTTATCTAGAAGTTCCTCCGTGGCATCCAAGTAGCATGCGTCTCCATAATCCAGAACGGGTTGAATCAGTGTCTGAGTAAGGGAAATTTTGGTCTGTAGTGGTAAAAAGTTTTGTAGGGATTTTAATGAATGGAATGTAAAGTGGACTTTCCGACTGACTTCACTGACGTTCGCGTTCCAAGTAAGGAAAGAATCTATAATTACACCCAAGTTCTTAGCTGTATCAGTAAAGGCAATCGGAACATTATCCATGGAAACAGGAGGTAGAGAGGATAAGTCGAGTCCACCACGAATATAGCGACTACCTATAATCATGGCTTGTGACTTTTTAGGATTTACTAGGAAACCGAAGGATTTAGCCCAGTCACTGATTCGACCCAGATCTAAGTTCATAGAAGCAATGGCAGATTCTATGTCAGGAACAGTGCAGTGGCGGTATAATTGCAAATCGTCTGCATAAAGATGGTATTTGGAAGAAATTACTTTGGTTACGGAATTTATGATAATGGAGAATAGGAGAGGGGATAGGACACCGCCCTGAGGCACACCAGCAACGAGGTCGCACCAGTCAGAGTAAGACTCATCAAGGCGGACCCGCTGCGAGCGGCCCCGGAGGTAGGAGTTGAACCAGGATATAGCAGAAGGTGAGACGTTGATGGATTTAAGAATGCCAATAAGGATGTCAAAATCAACAGCATTAAAGGCACTGCTGAAATCTAACAAGATGAGTAGGGTAAGGGATTTCTTTTCCATAGCACAGCGAATGTCATCAGTGACTTGTAATAGTGCAGATACAGTGCTGTGGCCTGGGCGGAAACCGGACTGGAATTGGGAAATGATGTTATTAGAAGACAGGAATGCGGAAAGTTGCTTATGCACAATTTGCTCAAGAGCTTTGGAGAGGAAGGGAAGGATGGATATAGGCCGGACATGGGTAATGGAAGTGGGATTGGAAATTTTTGGCAGAGGTATGATATATGCACGTTTCCAGGATGTAGGGAAGGTAGAGGATGCTAGAGAACAGTTAAATATATGGGTAAGAGTGGGTAATAGGATAGGTAAAATGGGAGTTATCATTCTTGAACAAAGGTCATCGTCACCAACTGCTGCAGAGGAGATGGAAAGGATGGACTTTTTGACATCATCTGGCGATACAGCGGCAAAAGAAAAAGATGGATGCGTTATCGGAAGTTTCGCCAAATGATTCAAGGTGCTGGCTTTGATTTGCGGTTGTAAAAGTAAAGGAGGTTGGGAAAAATGGCAATTTAGGGCACTTAAATCAAAGTCTTTAAGGGAGGAATTGTGGGATTTGCCAATGCCAACGGATTTAAGGAACCTCCAGACTTCTGCACTACCACGATTTACTAGAGACTCATAGAAATAGTTTCTTTTTGCATCACGACACAGTCGACTGCATTGATTGCGTAAACTTTTATAAGATGCAAGGTTTAGGTCCGAAGGGCAACGCTTATATCGTCGGATAGCTCTGTCTCTCCGTGCCATAGCTTCTTTGATTGAGGTAGTAAGCCAAGGTGCTGGGTTATGTTTTAGCTTAACACGCTTGAGAGGAGCATGGCGGTTGTATAGCTCAACAAGTGTTTTGCTAAAGCAGTTGACCTTTTCATCAATTGATGGTTTCAGAGCTACAGCCGACCAATCAATGGTCTCAGCATCATGCTGCAAAGCCACTAAATCTATGGTTCTGTAGTTACGTAGGAGTAGGGTGCGAGGTCTACGTCTGGGAACACGGATATGGTAGGATAGGAAGACGAGGTCATGGTAGGAGAAAGATGCTGCAAGTTGCCCATGTGTTGCAACCTTGCTAGGGGATGAAACAATCATAAGATCCAATAAGGAAGGGACACAATTTGGAAAATGATGGGTTGGAGAAAGAGGTAGGATGTGTAGGTCAAAGGACGAGAGTATGGATTTAAGTTTATGGGAGCGGGAATTGTTTTTCAACATGCAGGTGTTGAAGTCACCCATTAGGATTACGTGATTGTAAGACAGGCAATGATTGTGGAGAAGGCCATCTAACAGGTCAAAGTAGTCAATAGTCAGATTAGGGCTATAGAATACTGCAAGCAATACCTTAGTGTGACGTGAAATTATTTCTACAGCCAGGTATTCTGCTGACTCCGAATATTGGCAGGGCGAAGTACTTACAACTTTGTAAGGTAAGTCAGCTCGGAGATAGATGGCTACTCCTCCACCACCCTTACCAGTCCTGTCATTGCGAATCAAAACGTAACCTGGTAATGCATAATGAGTAGATGGAAGGGAAGGCTTAAGGAAAGATTCAGAGATTAATATTGCATCAATATTAGAAGTGCCAAAGGTTGCAAGTAGGTCGGAATAGTGAGACGGAACACTTTGGGAGTTTATGTGGACAATGTTTAAATTGGATGGATGTGCATTGGTAAAAGAAGTGAGATGATCATGCAGAGTCAGAGGGAACGAAGAAGAACTGTCAGCACTAGTGAAACTACAAGAAGAGGATGAGCAAGAAAAGAAATTGTTATCAAAATCATCAAAGCTATCTGTCATCTACCTATATAAATTCACCACAAAATATAAAAATAATATATGTTAATAATAATATTAAAAGTATAAATAAAATATGTAGGTATATCTTTAAATACTATAAAAAAAAATACTTTAAAAAAAATACTATAAAAAATACTAGATAGAATAAATTACCAATCTAAATAATATCAAAATAAACTAAAATTACGTAAAACTCACCAAACAATTGTATGCTGGTAAAAAAAACACAATATAGGATACTCGGAAAGATTAACAACGAGAAGAATCACTAATAACTACATATTTTATTCTATTAAAATGAAATAATTTAAAAAAAAGATAATATTGACAATCAGTATTGACAGCAACAAACAAAACAAAACAAAAGCCGGCAACATATGTCAATGTCAGACGTCAGATTTTACCTGTAAATTTTTATACAAACAAACAGTTGTTGAAAACAGGGTTCAGACACAACCCTTGCCCGCCTGCGATCCAACTGTGACCGCATATTTGCAATTCTATATCTTAACTGATTGAAATAAGGTTTTATTTTGAATAGGTTATTCTGATATTCGGGATGAAGCCTTTAAACTTTGTAAACGTATAGCGGATGATTCTGCTATAAGGTTGGCACCCGGAAGTCGTGCTAGAATCGCAATGTGTATCGAAAGGCCTATAAAGACGTTTGACAGTAAAAAAAAACAGTTTTGTCTAGTCTATTAGATATTTGAAATTGTCAAAATGAGACGATGACAATTTGTCAATTGATGTCTAAATGAATTTAATTAAAAATAAATTATTTTAAAAATAAATTGTTTTAAAAATAACAAAATTTTAGCTGGTTGCCATTAAACCAAAAGAAGAAGAACTAAAATTTTTCAATTCATCAAAGAAAAAAAAGATGTAAGAACCCATGCAAGAAGATTGTTTTTAGTTACAGGTAATTTTTATGTACTAAGTACCATCGCGAACCTTTCCGCAGGTCGTAGACGATATATTTCTGCCTGGAACACATCGATCATCATCGAAGCGATCATTTTTCGTGACAAATTGTATGTGAAGGGGAGGCTAGCCAAGTGAACTCAGAACTGGTCCTTCAGAGGTGGAAATTATACTGATCCAAACCTACACAGCTAGTTCATCAAATCTACGTTAAACGTCTTTAAAATAGGAAAAACTAACTAATTTAATGTATGGTGAGTATTTTTTTTAAGTCAAACTGAAACATCAACCGTAGCATCAAAGTGAACCTTTATTATTATCAAAGTAAGCTTCTGTTATGGAGACTATACAGCGGAAGTAAGGTGGGTATCCACTAAGATTTAAGAAAAGTTCGTTTCCTAAACTGTCCCGGCTGGGACTCGAACCCAGGAACTCTCAGGCCACAGAAGAACACTGCGGAACAGAGTCTTTAAGTTTAAAATTTTGGTAGTAGGTATTCATTTTATTATAAACTAGCTGCTGCCCGCGACGTCGTCTGCGTGAACGCTATGCAGCACCAAACGCACCTACGATTATAACACTGCTAGCGTGATAATATGTAGCCTATATGTTGACCCGACTTCTTAACTATCTTCATGCCAAATTTGAAGTAAATCCATGCAGTACTTTTTGAGTTTATCCCGGAAAGACAAACAGACAAACAGACAAAAATTCTAAAAACTATATTTTTTGTTTCTGTTTCGATTGTAGATCATACCCCAAGTATTCTTTTAAAAAAATATTCAATGTACAGTTTTGACTTTCCTACCATTTTATTATATGTATAGATCTTAGTAATTTCTCTCACTAATTTTCAACCGACTTCTAAAAGGAGAATGTTCTTAATTCGTGTGTTTGTTTTTTTAGTGTCTTTGTAACATGATTTTTTGGACAATAATTGTGAATCGATATTAAATATTCTGTTACAGGATACTTCAGCGGTGGTCCCATATAAATTTCATCGAACTCGATTGAGTACGTCATGAAAAAAATATTTTTTTGAAAGACATATGTTGGTATAGGTACGGAGAACATTTACCTTGCCAAAGCTTTGACGTGAAGTTGGTTTTTTGATGCTCTGCATTCGTTGATTATTATATGTTATACAACACAATAAAATTTACAGCTACATTGAAAATAACTGATATCATGAATCGTGTTCCTAGGACCGACATATCTCATGGATTTTGGAGATGCGAAATCTGTAAAGTTCAAAAGAAGCCTGGCTCTGGTGTATTATAACCCACGTTTCCAGCGGATGCTAAGTGGTATGTAAATAAGGCCATTTCATTATCATAAAGATATTTTGGTCAAAGGCCACCACTGACAAAATTAAACATACAAAATTAACTTCTCTTCTAGACGCTATATTCATAATTTTGTTCCTATTTAGGTATGAGTAATATGAGCTCTTTATTGGTGATTGACACCGCGTTTGACCTCATCTCACCTGATGGAAAATGAAGATGATTTTAAAGATGAAAGCACACGGGTTTGATAGGACCTAACACTTCATAAAATATTTCCGGAACACATCACCGAAGGAGCGATGATATTTAGCGGCAGAAGAGTGGTCGCTAGCCAGAAACGCCTTTTACTACACCCTTTCAAGACAAATTCTATTAACATCTCAAATTATATTATCAAATGTGTGGGAAGAGTTGTGTGGAGTTATTAAAACACAGTTTATGTAGGTATTTATCTAATTCTTAGATGATAGCTGTTAAGTAATCTATTATGTCTGTTCATGTTTTATTTTATGTTACGGAAGAGCGGTGTCTCCCAACAAAAACATTCAGTATTCAAAGGGGTTCACTTGCCACTTATTTTATATGGATTTTAGTAAAAAGTAAATAAAAACCTTTTTAATTTTTTTCATTTCAATCTTCTCAAGGGTATATGTTTTCTTTTGAAGTAAAACACTCAAATGAACTTTTTTAATGATTTAACAATAAGAATATTTATTTCTGATTGCAGTTGCCTTAGTGAATAAAAGCAATTCGTGAGGAAGATCTATGTTTATAAGAAGCATATTACAGTGGAGCAACTACATAAAATGATTGCATTTGGAAACTATTTTTCGGAAAAAACAACAACGCCCCACAGCCTTTCAACATAAGCCACATTTTCGTCGGGAAAGCAATCAGCCACAAATCCTGCCCACAAATAATTAATTTTGTAGGTTTAAAAATAAAAAAGCTAGTAGTCATTTTCAAATCGTGTATAAAGCTAGTAGTCATTTTCAAATCTCCAGAAACCGAGGATTTAGGTTAGCTGGCAAGCTAAAGCATTTTGAATAATGATTTTTTTATACCTACACCAAATTAAAATCGTCAAATGCATTGTCATGTCATTCGTTGGTCAATTTGTAAGCTTTTATAATAAAGCGCCTAAAAATATTAATTATTTAAGCTTAGTTAAAAGATAGTCTAAAACAAATGTTATGTAAAAATGGTTTCTATGAAATGTCTGGGCCATTTTGTGGCTATAAGCTGTTATTTTTATTTTAAAGAAGATTGTTGTTTCGAGCCACTTCTTCTGAACAGATCGTATTTTCAATAATTGGTGGTAGATTCATTTCACTTTGAAAAAAATATTACTTATTGCACGTGTCTGTTGAAATACATACGAAAAAAATCTTTAATTTTCGCATTGCCAAAGTATTGGTTGAATACAGATCGACTCAATAAAAAAAAAATGAAAGATTTCATTATTGAGCGATCGCAAATATTTCACCATTTTCAAAATAGTAATAACTTACGTAAGATAAGCTTCACTAGCAAGTCATTAAGAAGAGACTAGGTATAGAGGCATTCTCTTAGTAATAAGATTTTAACCTCTTTACTCAGAAGTATTTTATATATAGGTATAATTATTTTTATTCCTGAGAACTTAAAATACGTAAAATTGTACTGTTTCGGAAAGCTTTTTTTTATTGTTTGATATTGTATAATTGATAATATAGCTTATATTCTTTATTCATTATTTTTCTACATTTTATTTAAACATAAAGATATAAAGATTGTATGTTGACTTAATAAAGGTAAAATATTTATAATTAATTACTCGACTGGTGTTAGCCTTTCTAAAACACAATGCTGTTCAAGTAGCAAAATTGTAACAAAAGATTTTATGATATACTTTGTTTAACCCTATATAAATAACAGCAATACGTAACAGTTTGACTAGTCTTTATGAATCTTCAATATCTTTTTTCTTTAAATATTGTATATTGTTGTTATAAATATTATGCATTTACTTTTTGTTAAAGTATAGTACACAATAACTCTAACTAGGTTACTGTAATATTTTTTTATTATATTTTTTTATAAACTTTACCGCAAGAATAATGAATATGAATTAAACAAGGTGGATAATATAACAACATATTTAATTACAATTATGCTTTTAAAATAACTTATTGCTGTAATTAATAATTTAGGAATGTCACAATTTTTTCATCGCATCACTTTTCTTATCACTTTTATTGTTTCTTAAATAGGTTTAAGTAAAAATACCATGTGCTTCAATAAAATGTTTATAATTATTGTTTTTTTTTTGTGTAGTTCTTTTATCTATTTTTCCCTGTACCTGCTATTTATCGAATCTTTTATCGACCGTGAACATCACTAACTATCGATAATGAACACCACATCCCTAGTATTTTCCTAAAGTTGGCCATACTATTTTATTAAAATATTGGCAGTAGAATTGGTAGCCTCCTGTTCTTAGCTCATTCATTCGTTCAGTGGGGTCTCTTAGAACGTAGTGATTGTATGCTTTTTGGTTGAAAATACGAAACCAGTTTCGGAAATACCGGCTAATGTAAAATATTATTAAAAAAAAAGCAGATTAAACTATAGGCCGTCTAAATTACGAAGTCAAGGATACATATTATAGAAAGATAAATCAGACTTGCTAAGGAATCCTAACGGCGACGTCGCGTTTTCCTTGGAGAAATGGCAGTTTTATTTTCCAAGGCTGGATCTGACGTAGTGATATCACAGCTAGCAGGATATTGTGAGATGAGCTCGTCGAGTTCCTTCTTAGTCTCAATCTTACGTCGTGATTTATCTGGGAGCTTGACAATGATTTTTCCATCAGATGACCAGCAGTTTCTAACTCCAAAATGTTTCCGGCAAGTGGCAAATATCAGTTGTCTAGGTTTAGTCAGAAACTCAGATATGGTAACTCCAGAACCTTTTAGTGAAGTTTTATTGTCCCAGACCTGATGACGATGCTCTAGATGAAAGAATCTAACTAATATTGGTCTGGTTTTATTCTGAGAAGGTCCACCCAAACGATGGCATACCTGTAAGTGATTCTTTTGTATATCGGTCAACTTCATTTGGTCGGTTAGCACTTTGTGAGTAATATCTTGAACATTTTCATTGTCATTTTCAGGCAGACCATGGATGAGCAACACTTTACGACGCATGATTGTCTCTTGCCTATCAAATCCAAGTGAAAGATGATCGATTTCTTGCTTCATTGCATTAAAAAGCTGCCATATCATGGTTTTAAACTCAGAAAAATCTCGGGACAATGAAACTAAATCTGGATGCATTGTAGAATCAGCACTTGTTTTCTTCAATCTACTCTCATACTCTTGCATACGGGACTCAAACATCTTACCCAGAGCTTCCAGACTGCTATGTTCCATTGAGTTGATGTGTGAATAAATAACTTAGTTTCTATGTAAATATGTGCTATCAGGGTTGAAAAATTTGTGTTAAAGTGATTGCTGGTAAGTTTTACACTTAATTAGTACATTAGATTATATGGATTACTATTGTTTATATTTTTAATCAAATAAATACTGTGCACACACTAAAATTGCTTGTTATCACTTTGGGACTACCCTCTTATTTTACTAATATAAGGCGCAAACATTTAAAAATGTATATGGATTTGAAGTGGTATAAAACCTCTTTGTTGTTTCTGAAAATATTTAGTGTATAACCCGGACCAATAAAATATGCTCTGTTTTCTCGCATGTTATTTGCACAAAGTTACAATTCAACTTTGTAGGATTCATTATATTATGCACTAGGGTATAATATATTAATGCACGCGTGACTTACCTATAGCCCAGTTTATAGTTCTAAACTCAATAGAATAACGCTCACTTTACGAGCAAGTGTGTTGAAAAAATCATTTATAAATTCAGTTGTTTTACTGTTTTAACTTTTATTTGATTTATTAGAAATAAAGTTTCTATTATTTATTATTATTATGTACCCTTACAGCTACACGTGTTTCTGCGGAAAAGACCCGACAATTGGACCAGTCGGCCGGGGATCAGGGCAAGAGAGATTATTATTATTATAGATTATTATATATATTTAAAGCTACACCTCTTTCGGCGGAAAGACCCGACAATTTGACCAGTCGGTCGGGGATCAGGTCAAGAGGGACAGAAACCGGCGAACTATTCGGGCAGTATCCAGCAAAACCGCTTTTTGCATGCGTGCTGGAAGCGAACCACCGCCGAATCCCAGCCTTTCACGGTTTCTGCCCAAAGTGGCTGGGGTCAAACCGTTTGCGGATATTACAACCGGGAAGATTTCGGTGGACATAACTTCCCACATTTCGGTCACCTCGTGTGCAAGTTCCAAGTACTTGCGTTGCTTTTTGGTCTCGGCCTTCACGAGGTTCTTTTCATGTGGTATAGTTATGTCCACCAAAAACACCTTGGACGACGGTCGGTCCATTAACACGATATCAGGTTTATTCGGTAGAATAGTCCTGTCCGTGACATTGGGCCGATCCCAGTATTATTATTAACTACCTATAGAGGGCCGTATTCGACATTACATTACAATCTGTTATTTTAACTCCCAGCCTCTGCATTGTCAAATTTTGAGGTTTAAAATCACTTTTTGTTAGCAACTGTTGAGCTCACTGAAATACCAACTAAGTTGTTATGTATAATTTTTTTTAACTATTACATTCATTAACATTTAAATTAACTTTGGAAACTAGATATTAAATGAGATATTGCAATAAACGTACCTCTAGCCTCGCTATGGTGCACAGCAAAGATGATAACAGTAAACAAGAAAATTAATGAAATTCGCGACATTTTGCGAGAGTTTTGTGAAGTAAATACTCCGAAGCAAGTTCTCAAATCGTTTATAAACGTTCGTGAAATCATTATTTTTATTCCAAGGTAATCAGATTCACAGAGAAAGTAATTACTTATTTACTCAGCTGATAACGTTATAATGCATAATACTCACAGACTACATAGAAAGAAGTAAACTCAACAAGTCGGACGACGTGAGTGAATGACGTAAAGTATTGTAAAGTCTGGCGCAGCCTAATCTATACATATAATAAAATTGGAGTGTCTGTATGTAATATTGAAATAACCGTTTTTTACTAAATGCATATGAATACACCAAAATAACATTTTTTATAAATTTTGTCTGGCTGTCTGTTTGTTCCGGGTAGCTGATGTCATATGTAGTAACTTAGGCTAAGTTTATTGTAGAAAAAAATAATAGGAGCGAAGTTACAGATGAAAATGTTGCAAAAACGGGTAAAATTATTCAATTTTGAGAGCTTCCATTGCGTACGCTGTGCAAACGGTTTAAGTAACGTAAAAATAATCTAAAACGAAATTGTCTCCTTCCATGCTGGACTGGGAGTGAAAGAAAAACTTAGAATGTGCCAGCTGCTTCTCTTCCCGGGCATACTGTAAAAGTCAGTTAAGGGACTGAGGTTTTATTGGAGGCTTTTTGTGGGCGATAGGCTGACCCCCTGTCACTGCAATAGTCTCTATGCATCATTAAAATACCTCAAAATTTGTCAAACGTGACATCACGTTTTATAACCTCTGTTGTTCTGCCTACCCCAAAAGGGATACAGGCGTGAAGTTATGTAGGTATGTACGTAACGAAATTGTTTGTCTTTAAAAATTCTATAAAAAAGTCCGGAACAGCATATATCTATCTTTTAAAGTTGACTCACAATAACCATTTTGTGATTATAAAACGCGTTCGAAATTAATGTATTTATTAATTTGCGATCGAGTTTTATGAATATAGTATTCATCCTTATCCAATTTAATACGTGAATTGTCTTTGACACCACTTGATTTCAATCAAAATCTTAGGAGATACCGTAATTTTAAAATAACTCAGCAATAAAATAGATCGGTAGGTATGTAAAATGACTTTTAGGGTATGCCCGGGAGCGAATATACAAAGGCTAACAAAAGCTCCTCTATTGAGTCACGAGTCAGACTCTAATAGAGGAGCTTTTGTTTATGCATATTACTTGACAATACCTAATCGAACTCAGTAAAAAAATTGACTGAAATGGATTAGCTTTTGCTCTTGTAATTTTCAAAGAAATGCAATGACAAAACCTAGTACTGTATAATACATATTCACCCAAATAGATAAGCTTTTGTCAAGATGAAAAGTAGGTATATCTTTGTTTGATATACATTACGATGAAAGAGGTAAGCTACGAGAAGGGCTCCCGCACCGGAAGGCGGAATCAGTACGGTTAGGTGCGACGACGAGCGCAGCGATTGAAGTTATCTCACAAAGTCTACACGACTTCGGTCAATTTCTGTACTAGAATAGATTAGGGTTTCGGCAAGTTTTTGTCATACAAAAGCTAAGCCAGTTCAGTTTGCACTTTCACTCTTATGGTACACTCTTTGTAAATACACTGCCCGGGAAGAGAAGCAACTGGTACATTCTATGATTTTGTGTCGCTCCTAGTCCAGCATGGAAGTGACGAACGAACAGTGTATCTGATATTGAAACGTAGCATTAGTAGATTAGATGTGAAAGCGTTCAGATAGCCAGAAAAAAAACTGAACTACACTAAAAATAATCATGGGAATAAGAATTCTTAGGAAATGCTGGTAAAAGTATTGGGGGCTTATAAATAATAAATCTAAAAGATTGTTGGTATGTAGTAGAACAGTTTGCTATGTTGATATGGCTAAATCATTAATAAAGCTTCTTCCGCGATAGTGTAGGTAGGTACCTAAAAGAAAAATTTTACAAGAAACTTCTTCAGAGAGTGAAGATGAAGACGATCTTTGCGATGATGATAGCGACGATGAAATGAATGTGGATGATGATAATTATAATGAGTGTATTATATGTAAAGAATTCGGTAAAAATAAGGAATTATGGTACCGCTGCATTCTCTGTGGACTGTGGTCTCATGCTATATGTTCAGGGTGGGATTCACCAAAAGGATACACTTGTGGTTTATGTGAACAAAAATAACATATTAACATTTATAATTTGTCTAATCGCCAATAATTACTAAAGTTGTTTATCATAATTTAAGTTGATTTGACATTGTTGACTGAAAGTAAATTGAAAAGGCTGATCTTACGTACAAAATAGATAATTATGCTAATTTAGGATTGTAGACTTTGCATTTATTATATATGGTTTATCTCATTAAAATTTTATTTAATTATGATGTACCTTAGTTGATATATTCCAAGAAACACGTTTGAGCGTCATAACCCCGGACCCCGAGCGGCATTATCCAATGTCAGGGGTAATGCCGCTCAAACGTGTTTTTATGAAAATGTTTTTTTATTAGAAATGGGACAAAGATATAAGCTTCTGTTGTTAAATTGTTGATTAATCGATAATTAAAGACTATATTACGTTTCATAGTTTTGATTTATAATAAATAATTTAAAAAATACACGATGTTTCCCTTAAGTGAACGCCATTCCCCCTTCTTACCCTACAGAAGGCAGCAGATCAAGCGTTACATTACCTGTCAAATTTCCCCAACCAATTTTAATATCGAGGGCTTAGATTTCAGATTCAAGTGAAAAAAATTACAGATTTGTAACGCTTGATTGATGTCCTGCTTTCTGTACATACAGAGATATATTTAAAGAAAGTTAAACTTAAAATAATGGAACTCAAGGTTTTGTTTATTTCGTTGCCTCTTGGAAGTTAGAAACCGTAGATTTCTTCGGAATAAAAAGTAACGTATGTGTTATATACCATACCAAATTACCTAGATTAATATTGGCTTAGCCGTTTGACCGTGAAAAGCAGCCAAACATAACTATAGGTAAATACACATTTTTTTTTTAATAAATAAATAATTCTGACACTCACACAGCATTATCTAGCCCAAATTAAGTTTCTTAAAGAACTTGTGTTATGGATACTAGATAATTGATATAGTTAAGAAATATATAAACATACGTATTGAATAAATACATATTTTTTATTGGAATAAACTTAAATAAACATATAAACATCCATGACTTGACGGCTAATATCTGTGTTCATCGCACCGATATCCGCCGCCGCCGGGATTCGAACCCAGGACCTCTGGTAATGTATGTTACCACTACACCATTGACGACCGGCTGGTGTAGTGGTAACATACATTGCCTTCTATACACTGATAATGGCTGGATGGATGGATTTTTGCTACTCTTTCACGCAAAAACTACCGAATGTATTCTTCTGAAACTTAACAGTGATACAGCTTTACCTAGAATAACAATAAGCTATAATTAATGAAGATATTACATGAATTAGGTAAAATTTTAGGGACTTTGGCACCCGATTTGTTTATAACGCAATGTGCCTTTGTAATGAACCTAATAAATAGTTACCTACCTATGTTTGTGGTTAGGAGTTATACATAAGTATTAGGTCTTCGTGGGCGAAGATTCTTCATTTTTATTTTTCTTATTAAAGATAATAGGACCTTGGAGAAGAAAATAACCTACTCGAAATACTAACTCAACACAGACGAAGTGGCGGGCATCATCTATTTAATATACATACCTACGTACCTACCTATACTTATTCACAAAACCTAGGTGAAACTGCGGATCACAGCTTTGTTGTAACAATTTTTGAAGTAACTCTGTCTGTTTATCTATCAGTAACGCTTTCACAGCTTTCATCGATTTTGACGAAATTTAGAATAAGATAAATTTGAACTTTAAGGATGATATAATAATAGTATTTATCCAATTCCAATAACCGGTATCCATGCGGACGAGGTCGCAGGTCACAGCTGGTATAAAATACAAGGAAGTTTGAAATGCATGGAATCTTTAACGGAAACAAAATCCGTCAAAGTAGGGAACTATAAGTGTCAATTCAAATGGTTGCTATGACGCCTATGACATCTCTGACTCTCTTATTTTAGCTGAATAATACGTCACAGCGGCCATCTTTGGCGTTCATGTTTGAAAGATTGCAATCCGTCAATGTCAGTTTACTTCGCGGTTTGTTGATTTGTTTTGAATTACTGATAATTAAAATTACAGCTAAATTGTAGTTATTTGCGTAGTTTTCATGTATCTGTAAACCTGTGCAGTGATATGTGTTTGATAAAGATGCCAATTGTAAGGTGCAAGATGTGTGGACTGAGAACAAGTCGGGTGGAGGACAAAAAGCGAAAATTTACGGCTCAATTTCCACTGGATGAAGATCGGTTATTTCATTTACGAATTTAAATAAGTACATCTTATACATAATTCGTTGAATTTCAGGACATATTTTAAATAAAAATCTATTAATATGTTTTACGTTAGCACTAGTGAAGTGCAATTTTTTATCGACTATCGATTAATTATTTTATCTATCAGTGCTATTTATAATAAAAGTTTATTTAGCCTAAAATAATAAAAAACAAAATATTTATTTAAACTCCATTCTTTTAAGCAAGTTCCTTTTTTAAACTTCCTCCACAATTTTGTTAAATTCAGTTCAGCGACTAAGCTATCACAAATAAAAAAGGTATTTGCATTAACGGTATCGATGTGTTTTAATCGTTATACTTTATAGGTGCAAATAATCTATACTAATAATAAATCTGTAGAGAGGTCAATTCTGTACATGAAATATATTTTCAAAATAACTATCAGGGGGTGATTAGTGATCGATACTGATGCCAAAAATGCAATCAGTAAATTTTTTGTCTGTCTGTATGTTCCTTATAGAAACAAAAACTACTCGACGGGTTTTAACGAAACTTGATAAAATTATTTTTCATACTCCTGGGCAGGTTATAGTATACTTATTATCACGCTACAATCAATAGGAGCAGAGCAGTGAAGGGAAATGTTGGAAAAACGGGAGAAGTTACTTCATTTTTTAAGCTTCCGTCGCGTGTGCAGCCTTAATGGTTAAAGCTACATAGAAATCATGTATGACAGAAATATTCTTCATAAAATTATATAAAAAATATCCCAGGACAGTATATGTCTATATTTTATGGTTGACTCACAATAACACGTGTAAATCCCAATAGCTTAGCAGTTCGAAACTTTCTGATTATATTTGTTTACTCTTACGTTTATAATACTCTCACTCATCCCTTATTAAAAAAAAATAACATTATTACCTATTCAATAAAAAAAGAATCATAGAAATCGGTATAGAAGCACCAAACTTATACATGAAATACGCTAATAACCCATCGCGCGTGAATACTGAATGATATAGGGATTATTTTTGCGTAACGGTTACCGCGCTCGACGCGGCTCGCGGCGGTAGGGTATAAAAAGGTGGGAGGCGAGCGCAAGCTTTTGCACGATTAAATATAGGTAGGTACAGAAGGAACAAGCGTTACGTTACCTGTCAAATTTCCCCAACCAATTTTAACTTATGTTCGAGGGCATAGAGTTCAAATTGAAGTAAAAAAATTTGACTGATTTGTAACGCTTGATGTACTGCCTTCTGTACATACAGGATAAAATGGAAATCAAGGTTATGTTTATTTCATTATCGTTTCTGCCTCTTGGAAGTCAGAACCCGTAGATTTCTTCTGAATAAAAAGTAACGTATGTGTTAACTACTATACCAAATTACATTAATATTGGCTTAGCCGTTTGGCAGTGAAGAGCAGCCATTATCAGTATGTACACTGATAATGGCTGGATGGATGGATTTTTGCTATTCTTTCACGCAAAAACTACTTAGCTTCACCTAGAATAACAATAAGCTAAGTATAATTAATGAAGATATTGCATGAATTAAGTAAAATTGAAGGCATTAAATAAAACACTTTTTAACCGGATTAATGGCGTATAATTTATATTTTACATTTTAACTCGACGTTTCGGTGTCTTTGCAGACCCCGTGGTCACGAGCGACTGTTAAAATTTAAAATGTAAATATACGCGATAAATCCGGTTAAAAAGTGTTTTATTAATGGCGGGTTTCAATATTATGAAAACTGTTCGTTTTGCCTACGAACAATAGAATTCACTACCAAAATGCCTTTCTATATTCAAAATCTTGACATCTAAACCACTGCTTACGAACTGTTTGACTGTAATGGGTTGCTAGGTTACATTTGACCATTTACAAAATAAGTCATTATATCTAGCCAACGACGACGTAACAAGTTATTAATTTAAACCAATGAGGTAAAGGTAGCATGGCAGTCTGCTGCGGCCAATAAGGAGTTATGTTTTCATTACGTATGACCAATTAAAGAATAGGTCATTTTATCTAGCCAACGACGTAACAATTTATTCATTTAACGAAATGTCCTATCAAATATCTGTCAACATATCAATAATCCAGTTTTCTCTTTCTAACTTATCTATAACTGTTTTTGAAAAAAAGGACGAATATTATTGAATTACATAATTTTTCTTTTAAATATTTACTTTGACTTCATAAAAATGTGATTCAACCAATGGCAAAATTAGTCGAAGGATTGGCGTTTCGTTTTACGTAAGCAGTTAAACGCAATTATTAATAAATAGCTCTAAAAACATACTATAATATATTTATCGAATATTAAAACATAGCAAACATAAATTGAATAAGTTTGTATATTTATTTAGTTCAAATATCATACAAATAAATTGCGAATGCGTGATATTCTATAAATCACATATCACCTATTTTCTTGGAAGAACGTCACGCAAGGAGGGCCCATGCCAAATTTGAGAACTTACAGCCCGTAGCTGGTAGATATTGTGAAACGCTACTTTTTTCCTACCAGTTTTGTACCTGTACCGGTTACGCATAGCAGTCAGTTGAATATTGAAACCCGCCATTAATAGTCATACATAATAGTCATCGCGAAAACTTAAGACAATATTAAAATTTAAGGCACTTTGGCACCCGATTTATTTATAACGCTATATGCGTTTGTAATGTACCTAATAGATAGTTACCTACTTATGTTTGTGGTTAGGAGTTATACATATTATATGGGCGAAGATTCTTCATTTTTGTTTTTGTTATTAAAGATAGTTAGGACCTTGGAGAAGAAAATAACCTACTCGAAATACTAATTCAATACAGACGAAGTCGCGGGCATCATCTATGTAATATACCTACCTACCTATACTTTTTCACAAAACCTAGGTGAAACTGCGGATCACTGCTTTGTTGTAACAGTTTTTGAAGTAATTCTGTCTGTTTATCTATCAGTACCGCTTTCACAGCTAAACTACTGAGTCGATTTTGACGAAATTTGGAATAAGGTAAGTTTTAACTTCAAGGAGGATATAATAATAGTATTTATCCAACTCTAATAAACGGTATCCACGCGGACGAAGTTGCGGGTCACAGCTAGTGAGTAAATATAACTGGTTAAGAGGACTTGGCCTATGTGCCTACAGTGAAATTACACCGCTTAAAACATCGTTATGGAAATCATTTTTGATCTAAGGATTTCAAAAAGAAAAAGACACAACTTAGAAGAAATGCTGTCGGGATAAGGGCTGAGCCCCTGAGCGATCAAATATTGAGTGACTTCACTCTGCATTTACCTAAAAAAGCTCTAGAAGACCAACACCTACAGTTTGATCTCACCGATCTTTCAATATGTTCAAAGGGTTTGTTGCAGTTTATTTTATGTTATATTACTTATGATGGATGCTAGCTAGACGAAAGTTACACATCATATCATTATGAATGCGACAATATTATTTAGATTTTTTAAATAAAGAATCTCATTGAAAAATAACGCCTCAGGCAACCTGCAACTGAATTAAAAGTTAGAACAACTTGCTTTTTATTGTAAATTACTGGATTTGATAATTATTTGAGTACCTGAGCATGACTCTAATAACACAAAACGCGATATCACTTTGGTAGGCAGATTAACGCATGCCTTCTATGCCCGACATTTTGACTTGGTTGCAGCTTTGGTCGCAGGCAGACTGAAATACCACCGTGATGTTGCCTATTCGATAGGCGGAATGATGTGGTCGTACCCACTTATTGTCAAAGAATTATTAATATAATACATATGGCACACAATGCTAACAGTACCAGTAAACCGATCCGAAGTTAGAACGCGATTTGAGTATATCTATTACGGGATTCTATGTTGGAGATAGCTTCAATCCATGTTCACGATTGAAATTATCAGGAAAATTTAAATTTCTATCACCTGTCGCATCATTCTAAGATAGTAATGGTGTGTCGTCGTAAAGAACTTTCGGATCATGAAGCTCAATCCAAGTAGCTGTTATTAGGTGTTCTGGAACCGCTGATTTTTGAGTTTGGTAGATTTTCCCTCTTCTGGACAAAGTATGTTCAACCAAGTCGAAACGTCGGGATATAGTGACTCAGTATTAATATGCCTACAAAAAAGATATTATCGTATTTCGACCCATTAAAATATTTGTGAATAAGACATAACCCATTCCACATTTGTTCCAGAACCTTCGGAATCATTACACCCGACCGAAGTCCAAATCCTTCAGCGGCGGCGGAAGTTGTTAATTTAGCGTTAAATGTAATTTATTAGTTACTATATTATATATATATATTTAAAAGAAAGGGAAACCATTGTCCCGGTATGGGCGTCTCCAGCCTGATGATAATAATGATCGAGCTCATTTTATCGATAATACTAGCCATCCCTAGGTTCATGTTGGCGATATTGATTTGTTGACGTTTTAGTTAGGTTCGTTAGTTTGGCACGGAACAGATCCATGTGTATCATAGATTGGCATTGTTTTTTTATTCACTATGGAAGTCCCGTCTTTTAAAACGTAGTGATTACTTGCTCAGTGGATGTACACAGAAGAGGAGGCAAGTATGAAGATATAAGTCGTTCAATCGAATGTTAAACGAATCAGAAACCTCGAAATATTCAAATGACCTGAGTTGTAGCACCTACCTACTCTAAAATAACCAACTCCATTAATTAAGATCACGAATCGAAGGTTGCATTGCATTGAATTTGTATCTTTTCAACCGACTTCCAAAAAAGGAGGAGGTTCTCAATTCACCTATATGTTTATTTTTGTGTCTTTGTTACACGATATTTCGAACTATTATGAATCCATTTTGAAAATTCTTGTTTCATACGATAGGGTAGATAGTAGGTAAGATAGGATAGATGATACTAAGCATATAAATTTCATTGAAATCGGTTGAGTACTTCATTGAAAATTTCTAACTAAAAATTTTTAACTGACATTGTTGTGCTGACCTTTAATTTAAAATCATTTTAATAAGTGTTTAATTGTGCAATTACATTGAAAATGTTTGTAAGATGTGTTTTAGTTGATAAGCCATAAATAAATTAATTAATATGTTCCGGTTATGTTTCATATAGATCCAGTTCCTTCCTGAACCCTTATGGTGCGTACATATTGCTGTCCGGGTAATGGTAACTAGTAATGTAACATTCTGCGCACTACACCACGTAGTGATTACTAGCTCAGTGCACTACACGTCCAAATACGCAACGTTTCATTCCAGCAATCTGTACGCACCATTACCACAGAATAAGTAATAGTACCGTTGGTACAGAAGAATTACTCCGCAAGAAGATCTAAATAAATTCGAGTCTTGCTACGACGCGATACGGTGGAATTCAGCTCGCACAGCATTACGTACCTGCAAATTTATATAAGTACCTAGAAGTTTTGTCTCTTTCTATCGCATGCCTCTTATCTTTTCTTACGCTGTTAGGGTTGCTGCCTAGAGAAGAATAATTAATCTCCTTATTTGTAATTAAGTATCTACCAATGTAGGTATTACTGTTATTCTACCTTTGTAAAAAATATTGTTTCAACTTACCTAAAGTACAAAACGAAAAAAAAGTTACGACGAATAATTAGTAATACTACCTATGTTTTGTTTGCTACATTGAACATAATCAAATCTAAACATAATCTAATTGAATATTTGTTTCTTTTTATGTCCATTTTTAAATACTATTTGCGACCTCGATCATAGAATTACTGTGAGTGCTATTAGGTAGGTAGGTATCCGACGACGGGCGCGCGCGTGACACACGACCCATTCGAAATGCGCCGGCGCGGAGCGCTTCGCTATTGGTAAATAACGGATGTACCGCGCGGAGTAAGCCAGGCCTGCCATTACGCTGTTGAGTATCAAGTGACGTAGGTCAAGGACAGGTTTAATAAAAAAAAAAAATATTGATCTGTTTTGTGTTTTCATTTTCGTTTTAAAATGTGCGAACTGGTTGTAAGGATATTTTCATATCGATCTAATATAAAAATAACCTGTTTATTAACATACTACCTTTATTTTATACGTATATTATATATTAGATCGTTCGCACATTTTGCACAGCTCACACATTTTATTTATTTTTTATGTTACTTTATTCAGGAAACAAACAGTCATTATAGGTACTTATAGTTAAAATATATAATTTATACAGAGACCAGTGAAGTTTCCATACCAAAAATTATAAATTTAAACGAAAAACACGGTCACACAATACATTAGTAGGTACAATAATGAAATTAAAATAAATAACTATACATGGAGATGCAAAAAGATGTTATGTAAAATAACGCATGTTTACACTAGCGTTGGCAGCGATCTGCGTGCCAGGTAACGTGCCGCGATTGACTCAAGCAAAAGTAAAGTAAATAGTTACAAAACTTTATTTATTTATAAGGAATTCTAGTGAAAAATTAAGTACCTACTTTTATTTTAGTACTACTTTTAATTATGATCAGATGCGAGTACAGAGTACTCTCCTTCAGTATTTAATATTTGTCACCAGTCACCCTGTAGAACAGCGTGTGTTCCCGTGTAACACAATTTTGACCCTAATGGTGCATACAGATTGCTGTAATGGAACTTATAATGTAACATTCTGCGCACTACACATCCAAATACGGAACGTGCGCAGAATGTTACATTACAAGTTGCATTACTAGCAATATTTACGCACCATAAGACGCCATTTTGTACAATTATTTTATCAAACTTTCTCACAGGCCTCTTGACATGCCTCCATCGTTTGGAATCTGTTATCGTTTCCTTTACACCCTCCATACACGAACTTCACACATTTATTCTGCTCACTGCTAAACGAGTATCTGAAAATAAAAGATTTGGTTAGTTCTAAATGTTATTTACCATATGATAAAGTCTTCGTTGTGTGGTGGCTTCAGTACACAGATAAACACAACCTTCTTACATCTTATTCTTATATCGAAATATTTGATAGCCTCGAGTAGTACTCTTAGACTGTTGAACAGTAGCCCAAAATCTATTCAGAATTTTTGAATATTACTCGGAAATACAGATGTAGTATGTGATGCGCCTCATATACGAGTATTCACAAATTGGATATACTTTGATTATTTTTTATGATGATTTCCGTGTGACTAACAAAAAAGTTTGAAAATCCTATTAAAAGAAAACCACATGGCTTATGAAGTTTTAATGGCCAGTTAGGCATGGCAGATAACCTACTCTACAGGCCACATCAATTTAGCCGGCGATGGACCAAACACCCTGTATAATAGACTTAATTTTAACTTACAAAGGATAGTCAGCACGGCAAGGACCCATGACCGCTGATGGCAGTAAACATTTCGGATCTGAAAGAGCAAAAAAGATTTTACGTAGGTGCATTTACTTAACATTTAAAACCTGAAATAACTAGGTATTTATTGATCTGTCAAGGTCGCTAATCTATATATCGTCGCCTCAGGACAACACGGTTCTATCTAGCATTTTCAAGAATTTTTAACTATTAATGTCATTTGATACGTTTTTTCATGACGGTTCTATCTGCATTAAAAACACAATGAAATACTGGGTAAAAGTCCCTTTATCGATAGGTAAACATAGTTCCATCTACATTTTCAGTATAATTTTGCGGGCAACACTATTCTATCTGCTTTATCTATGGTAGTTAGAACCTTGTTGTCATAGCTGTCAAAAATGGCGGTCGATCTTGTTGAATTGGTTGAAAGTATTTTGTGCGAAGAAACAGGAGTATTGACAGAGATAATTGGGAGAAATGACGCTAGGTGTATAACTTCGTTTTTATTATTTTTGTAATAGATTTATAAATAAATAAAGCCATTTTTCCATACAATAGTTTAATTTTCGTAACCTATTTGTGAGTTACAAAGTTCCATTTGCACATTCTAAATCTGCAACAAAGTTCTATGATATGATAGAACCTTGTTGCTTCTTGTTTTCAAAATTTTATGGAGCATCAGAGTTCTATATGATTTCAAAAAATGAAAAATATACATCATTTAAAATTGTGCTCTTTACAATAAGGTATTTCTACTGTAAATGAGATTAAATGTAAGTATAGTTATCACCAATAAAGATAAATAAATGAAATATGAAACATTAAAGTTTCAATTGGCTCTACTGAAAACTAAAGGCTCTGACACATAGAACCGTGTTGCCCTGAGGCGACGATATATGTATAACGCTGAAGAGTTTGTTTTTTTGTTTGTTTGAACGCGCTAATTTCAGAAACTACATGTGGGATTTGAAAAATTCTTTTTGCATTTGATAGCCCTACTCTTGAGGAAGGTTTTAGGCTATATTTTATTCCGTAAATCCCACGGGGTCTAAAGTTACGCGGGTAAACCGTGCGCGGTGGCTAGTATTTCAATAAGTGGCGATTTCGCCATGTTTAAGTTTTAGGTACCAAAGAAGGTGATAGAGTTTGGCTTGCCTGAGGGCGTGGATCTCTACGGCGCCGCGCTGTGCCACGGCAACGGCAGCGTGCTGTTTCACGGCACTTCATATTTGCTTTTAAAATTATCTCCATCATGGTTCATTATAGAAAAGCATTGATTTGCACCGTACGGCACTGCTCCGCGCCGTTTCAGTGCCGTACGGTGCAAATCAATGCAAACATCGTCGTGCCGTTACACGGCATATGGCACCGTACAGCGTTGCCAAAATAACGAATTTCCCGTCATATCTAGCGGATTAAGGTATGAAGAAACGGAATAAATCGTATTTTAACGGCTAACGGATTTTTTAGCGGGATTTAGTTAGCAAAAGAAACTTATTAATAAGCTTAGCCAACTTTATTTTTATAATTTCTTTCAATATTTTTTTCAGAAAAAAAAAAACAAACAGAACAAAATTTCTAATATACCTACTTTTCGTAAACTAATTAAAGCCGAAATACACTGTTGGAAACAAAACATCAAACCAAGGTGACCTTGCTAGTTTACAACGTGTTTCCAACAGTGAAGACGGCTGTTGACAACCAAATTACATGACCTTGGCGGGTTGGAAACGGCGGTGTTTAGAATCACAGACATACATCTATATAGACAACGCAAGTGCCATGATTTGTATTCGAACCAAGCGTGCCGACTTTTTAAGACCTATTGTGACGTCACAGCTGATATTTATTACTGGAAAATACAAAAAGATTCAGAGACACCGATACCGCCGATGAAATCGATTATTAAGAACGATATTGATATTGTGGACTCGATTTTCTAACAGACATACATAAACGCATATTACAATACATATTAAATCTAGAGGCAACCAACCTTGACGCTTGGTCGGGGTTCGGACACGCAAAGGATATGCATTTGCGTTATCTATGTAGATGTATGTCTGTTTTTAGGACAGTGTGTACGCTTGTTATTGTATATTTTACTATGTAAATAACTAGAAATGACTCGAGTTTTGAAGCTTTTTATCCTGCGTTTCAACCTTTCCTTCTTTGTATCCTCAATTGCATACAAAACTGCCATCGCGAAGATGTTGCCAGCGCGAGAGATCAGAGCACACTGACGATTAAGGGGCGTGGCCTGGCGTGACCTTGGCTTGTGTTCTTGTTTGTCTCCTTGTTGGAAACCACCGTTTGTAACAGTGTGGATGACTCGGAATTGGTTGTCAACAACTTAACCTTCCTTAACCTTGGTTGGAAGCATTGGTTTTCAACGTGTTTTCAACAGTCTGGCGGCCCTCTTAACGCAGAGACTAACTAAACGTGTAGTACGGGAATTTTTTTTAGTCATAGACAAGATAGAGATTTTTGTATTGTTCTTTCATCCTTTCGCTTATTTGATATTTTTGATAGGTACGTACATAAATTAGTTCAGAGAGATCAGACATTGCGAATTTTCTGTTCTTGCGTTTTTTTTGTCAGTTGGTGAAAATGCCGAAACCGACCTAAGTATAAACAAAAGTTTCGTAGTGGCTTATGGATTTTACCGTACCCGTACCGTAGAGATTGTTCCACGCCCTCAGTGCTGGTAACCAACAACCGTAGTTCAGTGTTGTTAAAAATTTAGAACCTTAGAAATAGAGGACCGTATTGGACATTACATTACACTCTGTAATTTTAGCTCTCAGTTTCTGTGTTGCCAAACATACATAGATACATAACTTCACGCCTGTATCCCTTAGAGAACACCAGAGGCTATCAAACCATCTGATGTCACGTTTGACGAATTTGGAGGTATGATAATGATGGATAGAGACTATTACAGTGACATGGGGTCGGCCTATCGCCTGTAAATACGCTTACAAAACCTCTGTCCCTTAACTGACTTTTACAGTATGCCCGGGAAGTGAAGCAGCTGGAACATTCTATGTTTTGCTTTCGCTCCCAGTCCAGGATGAAAAAAAAATTGTTGCCAAACATGATACTTTAAAACTTATACATATTTCCAGTCCAGGATGAAAAAAAAATTGTTGCCAAACATGATACATTAAAACTTATACATAACTACTTAGTTGGTATCTATACTAATATTATAAAGAGGAAACCTTTGTATTTTTGTATGTTTGTATTGAATAGGCTCAAAAACTACTGGGCTGATTTAAAAATTTCATTTACCATTACTTAGAGGGATTCTTCCGAATCCATATAGGCTACTTTTTATCCCGAAAATCCAGCGGGAATTGAAATTTCGCGGGTAATACCGTGCACAACAGCTAGTGTTAAATAAGTGGACATTTATTTAACTCAACAGTTGCTAACAAAAAGTGATTTTGAAGCCTCAATCAAAGTCAAAGTCAAAAAAGTCTTTATTTCGTAGGTATTTAAATACACTTGAAATAGTCAAACTATTTACAAATTGAACTGAATCTACCACCACTTCGGAAAGTCAATCTGTTGAGAAGAAGTGGCAAGAAACTCAACAGAAATCATCTTTTAAAATACACAATAACAATTTACAGCCAGGGAATCCCATCTTCTTGCACCCGGATATCTTATAGTAGACCTTTTTACACAACACTTATCCTTAAATCTATGAAAGGGTTCATTTTAAATATTTTTGGAATTTTATTATAAAAGTGTGAGCGTACGTACATTGATCCACGAACGAGTTAGTTTTTTTTTGGATAGATAGACGTAGCGAGAGAGGTGAAACAGAATAATCATGTTCATTAACATTTAAATTAACTTGAGAAACTAGATATTAAATGAGATATTACAAAAAAAAACTTACCTATAGCCTCGCTACGGTGCACTGCAACGAAGATAATAGCAAACAAGAAACATAATGAAAGTCGCGACATTTTGCGAGAGTTCTGTGAAGTAAATACTCCGAAGCAAGTTCTCAAATCGCTTATAAACTGCCGTGATTTGTTTATTTTTATTCCAAGGTTATCAGGTTCAAAAACAAAACTATTGACTCATCTGAGAACTTTAATAGGTTGGTGCATAATACTCACAGACTTCTAAGAAGTAGACTCATCAAGTCGGGCGACCTGTCAATCCCCAGACAATCACACCAACTACATGGCCCCAAAGTAAGCATAGCTTGTGTTATGGGATACCACGTAGCGAACTAGGGGGGAACCTAGAATATAAATACATAAATAGATAAACACCCAAACATGGAAAAATTTTTTTTCTTGTTCCGTGCGGGAATCGAACTCGCAACCACTGGCGTCTGAGGCAGACAGGTTTACCCCTTCGCCAAAGTTGTCGTCGATTAATGAGGTTAGGCACCTACTTTAAATAAAACACTGTCACCCCTAAATAGATTTAAAACTTCTTATGTTTTTAATCCTTAAATGTTGACATATGTCGGCAGCCCGTTGTCAGGCTCAGTTTGTATTACGCTTAAAAATTGCCATTTTAGATATGTAGGTACCGATTTTAGAAAAGTATAATATTCGTACCCGAAACCTAAGCCAAAGCAATCGATTAAAATTGTAATTTCTCTGTATTAAAAATTGTCCGATTAAAATTGTAATTTCTCTGGGCTGAATGTTTTGCCCATCTCTACTTTTGGCTTCGTCACCGCATGTAAGTACATAAAAATCGACACGCTTGATTTTGAGATGGACGTCTACTTAAATATAGGTCTGAGCTATCAAATAATTTATTTTTGCACGGAACTCACAATGTGTTGCTTTTGACATGATCATCACACAACTCTTTTTTTTGTTATGAGCATACTACAAGGTCTTAGTCTCTCCTCTGGGTGACGAGTAGGTATAGGTCGTAATCCACCAAGCTGGCCAATTGCTGCTTGGTGGATGTCTGAATTTTCAGGGTGCCGAAATGACTTCTGGCAAACCCTAATGACTGCTGTATACAAGTATACATCACCCGGGCCCGACTGCTTAACGTACCCTTCAAAGCACGGAAGTGGTATGGAAGGATGATTGCTCCTCAATCTCGATAGAACGGCTAAACGGATTTAGATGAAATTTGACATTGTGATAGTGTACAGTCACGTCGCAATTCAAGCTATAAAATAAAATAATATAATCCCCAGACAATCACACCGACTACATGGCCCCAAAGTAAGCATAGCTTGTTGTAGAATTAGAATTAAAATACATAAATAGATAAATACCCAGACACGGAACATTTTTATTTCTTGTTCCGTGCGGGAATCGAACCCGCAACCACTGGCAGAGGCAGACAGGTTAACCCCACCGCCAAAGCGGTCGTTGAAATGTCCTTACTACCGATATTATTATGTATTAATGACTGGAGCCTGGTCAATCACGTGAAGAGGACACCATTACATGAAACTTGTATCTAATCCTCATTCACCATCAGGTGAGGTTGGCAGGTTTATTAAATAAAACATTTTTGTTCTAATTCCTTTGTTTTTATTTTTATTTTCAAATATCCACATCGATTCTTTACATATAATTTATTTATTTATTTATTAGACACAAACAAAAATGGATTCTAATGGCTCTAATGGCTTATATAACTACTTTTTTAAATCCTATTGTTATAAATCTTATTATTATTTTTTTTTGAAAATTTTTGATACTTATTATAATTAGAAAATTGAATCTAAAATGCTTATTCAACAATTGTAAATTCACCCACTAAAAAATCTGTTATCTATCCATCTAATGTAGAATGCACTGCGGCCATAAATACAGATTATTTCATAATCTAGTTAGGGCAACAGTAAAATAACTTGTAATCATATCGAATTAAGCCTAAATTGTTTAGGCATGAAATGTAATATACATTGTATTCTCAACTTGGCATGAATAAAGAATTTATATTATGTATATAATACCTCTACATATAATCAAGTTATCTCTCTATCTACCTCATTATGTTGTTTCAAGGTTTCTTTCAAGCTGCCTCGCAGGCCTCTTGGCATGCCTCCATCGTTTGGAATCTGTTCTCGTTTCCATTACACCCTCCATACACAAACATTACACATTTATTTTGCTCGGTGTTAAACGAGTACCTGAAAAATAACATTTAATTATTGTTTATTCATCATCACCACTGCAGGGCATGAGTCTCTCCCCTGGATAAAGAGTAGGTATAGGCCATAATCCACCAAGCTGGCCCAGTGCTGGGTGGTGGATGCCAGAAACTTCAGGGCGCGGAAATGGCTTCTGACAAACCCTAACGACCACTGTATATAAGTATACAGCACCCGGGACCGACTGCTTAACGTGCCCTCCGAAGCACGCAAGTCGTCGTGAGAAATGAATGGTCAGCGGTCACTCAAATATTGTTTATTATATTTTTAAAAATAAACATTTCTAAATATACAGCGTTGTTTTTTAGTCACTGGCCATTTTTTTACGCAATAAGTATCATTTATAGAAACGATTTTAGTAGGTAAAAAGAAAAAAAAACAATAAATATAATTTATAGGCACGTTTTTTGCTAAATTTACAAGGAATTTAAAATATATGCCAACATATACAGCAAAGCATGGGCACTTTGAATTATGAACGAATACCATTAAAATAAAAACGACTATGCGATGCAACAAAACATCCTCTAGTACCTACTTCTTCGCTCGTAGTATTATCAATGAAATGCCGTGTCATAGTAGTTAGTTCATCAACAGCGACTATTTGTAAAAAAGTTTGTGCCATATTTAAATTTTTTATACAGCAGCAGGGCTAGCATGCAACCATCGATAAATATTCGAATCAACAAGATAAATATTATTTTGTTATTTTATCCTATTATGTAAGCTAATGTGCGCAGCATAATAGATAGAATTACTCAATTTGATGCCATGATTAAGTCCACAGAACCAAATATGTCATAATCTTAATAAATTACATACACTAAATACCATATTCTAAGAAAATATCGATAAAAGGCCCTATTTACCGTTGTCGACGGTAGTAGCTAGCCCCGCTGGGCGCAACTAAAATAAATATGCAGGTTATATTGTATGAAAGAAATAACATTTAAAGGCTGTTGACTAAAAGCCAACCCTGTATATCTTTTAGTATATTTTAAGGTCTTCATAGTGTGTTGGCTTTTCTACGCACGATAAACACAACCTTCTTACATATTACATCGATAAGTTTGATATCCCCGAGAAGTGGGTACTTAATAAATAAAACCCCCAGATTATCACATCTACATGGCCGCAAAGTAAACAAAGCTTGTGTTATGAGATACCATTTAGCGGACTAGGGGGAACCTAGAATATAAACATATTATACAGGGTGTCCCATAACTAGCACGACAAACTGAAATGAAAGAAAGGTTGAGGTGTGCTCTACCAGATAAAAAAAAATGACCTCAGTAAAAGTGTCACCGCTTTCGAGATATTCCCGACTTTAATTTTTTTCAACCTTTCTTTCATTTCAGTTTGTCGTGCAAGTTATGGGACACCCTGTATATAGTCTTGCCATAAATATTGTTAACAAAGAAGAATTTTTTTTTTCTATTGCAAATAACATTTGTTACTTTTACAGTGTGTAAGTTAAAACCAAGCGTATGGAGAGTTTAAAAAATTGCATTTGGCTCCATACCTACTTTGTGTAACGAAATCACAGCGATTCGGTTCTCTTTATCACCCCACTCCATTTTATTATCGCAAAATATTCTACAATGGCCAAAATGCGAAAACACAATTAAAAATCATATAAAATGACAGATTCCAAATTCAAAGGAATGTTTTGATAATTTAATACCTGGTAAATACATATAGTTACACGTCCAGACACGGAATTTTTTTTATTAGTTTCTTTTTTACCACCAAATTATTTTTGGCGCTAGTATCGTAGCAATAAATGCATTCTGCGATCAACGAACGATTGAACAGCTATCGCTTACATAATACGCTGTAAAGCAATGGAACGCGCGTCCATGGCGTGATGACTGCGCCATTATAGCTGATCGCTCGACCGTCGATCGACGTCGATCTATTGGTGTGATAACACCCTTATTTGACTCCCGATCGTCCATCCTTGCACAGAAGGACAGACGTTCCCAGCTTTAAGATGTACAGATTTTGATTTAATAGACTTAAATTTAACTTACGAAGGATAATCACCACGGCAAGGACCCGTGTCCGTTGGCAGCGAACATTTTGGATCTGAAAGAGCAAAACAATTTTTACGTAATCTTGCACTCTATTAAAAAATCAACTTTGCGCCTTCAAATATCATTTGAAAAACTTCTATCTCTCACACTTATCATATATTATATAGAATAAGTGTTTATGTATAGTATATTTTTGTCTATCTATTTAAATTATTGTATTTATCCCTACTTTTATGTATCCAAGTATATTATTTTAAATTATATTATTATTTACCTATACCTATAACATATTGACGCCATATGCTATGTTTCTTTTTAAATTTTAAGATTAATCTTAAGGTTGCCTGGAAGAGATCACTTTGAAGTGATAAGGCCGCCCATATTGCACCATTTCATGTTACTATATTACTGTATGTTTTTAAATATTTCACCATTCTATGCAAATGGCAATAAAAGTGTTTGAATTGAATTGAATTTGCGCTTCTCCCTTTGGGGTAGGCAGAGACTAGGAAACGTCCTCCACGTTAACCTTATACTTATATAGCGCCGGTTACGGATACTTTTAACTAGGCCCTTTGTAAGTATGTCACCATTATGGTTGGCTGGCATACGTTTGACTCTTCTTAATTAACATGTATAACATGAAACAACTATTTATTGATCTCTAACAGTCAGTAATGGTCACTTAAATAACTTTACAGTTGGTATTTAAGCGAGTTTGAGTTGAAAGTGACCCTCTTTGTGTCAGGCTCCCGTAAATGTTGGTTCTCATTAACCTAGGTTAGGTTAAAAATTTAACCACCCATAATAGGCCGTATACGACCTTATAATACATACATACATACATAACTTCACGCCTGTATCCCGTATAGGGTAGGCAGAACACCAGAGGTAATAAAACCATCTGATGTCACGTTTGACAAATTTGGAGGCATTATAATAGTGGAGTGGAAAAATAATGTATATCTAAATATAATAAAATCCCCAGAAAATCACATGAACAGCATGGTTCCAAACTAAGCAGAGCTTGTGATATGGGATACTAGTAGCGAACTAGTTCGGAACCTAGAATATAAATACATATTTAGATAAACGCCCAGATCCGGAACATGTTTTTTTTCTTGTTCTGTGCGGAAATCGAACCTGCGACCACTGGCGTCTGAGGCAGACAGTGTAACCCCATAGCCAAAGTGGTCGTCGAAATTAAACTTTCCAATATCAATCTTGCACGCTTTAAAATCAGATTTTGTTAGTTCATAATTTAAATAAAACTACTTTTTATCCGGATTAATTGCGTATAATTTATATTTGTCTGGCCCAGTCGCTCGTGACCAAGGGGTCTGCAAAGATACCGAAACGTCGAGTTAAAATGTAAAATATAAATTATACGCGATTAATCCGGTGAAAAAAATGGTTTTATTTAGGATATAAAATGATATATAAATTTAATTACAGAAAACTCACCTATAGCCTGGCTATGATGCACTGCAACGAAGATAACAGCAAACAAGAAAAATAATGAAATTCGCGCCATTTCGCGAGAGTTCTGGAAAGTAAATACTTCGAAGCAAGTTCTCAAATCGTTTATAAATAGCTGTGAATTCTTTATTTTTATACCAAGGTTATCAAGTTCAAAGAAAAACTTTAATGGGTTGATGCATAACACGCACAGACTTCTCAGAAGTAGACTCAACAAGTCGGACTACCTTGCGAGTGAGTGAATAATACTTATACATAGAAGAGGAGGCAAGTATGAAGATGTAAGTCACGAATGTATGGTTGAATTTAACCACTAGTAAATATAAATATGTAAATTCAAAAACAAAACGACTTTGCAGGAGTTCTTCAACAGTTGTATGCCAGTCCATTTGTTGCCGCGGTGCGGTCAAAATAATTGTGCGTACATTTTCTATTATTACACTGTGCGATTCGATTGATTTGATCTTAAAAAAATGGCGACGCATACTCACATTAACGAATTCATTACGATATACAGGGCGATGGTGGGTCATCGGTGCGAGCACAGAACTTTATCGACTCGTTTGTTTACGAATGTTCGTATAGTATGGAGTCAGTTACAAGTTTTTAGTATCATTGTAATTTTTTATTTTACAGTTCTTTAGGAGTACAACATGTTTACAAAAATTCAAAATTAACAAGGCACACATTTATTGAAGCTGGCCGTGCAGCAATGGATAGATTTCAATTATTGCTAACAAACCGTCTCCATACTATACAAACATTCGTATAGATACGAGTCGACAAAGTTCTGTGCTCGCACTGCATCAGTTTTCACATTTTCGACATTCCAGGACGTGAAGGTTTGAGATCATACATGAAGAGAAAAAATTAAATAAAAATAAATATTAATTACTTACTGAGTAAACGTAACCGAATGTTAGAGAATTCATTATGCAACACATGGTTACATAAGCGTAGTGCAATAGATACTTAGTGGGTAGTGTTGTACATGTGACGGGAACACTGCTGTGTGCGTGTTGACTGATATCCATTCGGATATCGATGGATTGGATTCATGATGTAGTTACCTAATATCTTACTTTTAAAAAATATTAATCCCAAAATATTCTTAAAACTACTTATTGTTAGGTTAGTTTGAAAAGTTATTAGAAAAGTAAAATATTTTTAACAATAACTGGAGTTCGAAATCGCAGCCAAAAATATCTTTTAAAATTGTTATTTCTCTGTCTTTCTAGGGATCCTATATCGCATGGGCTGCATGTTTTGATCACCTGTAAGTTTGGCTTCTGACGTCATTCCTCACACATAAGGCATTAATAGTCATCGAAAGCAGAGCATTAAATAAACCGAATTCACGTCAAAACTTTGGCCGACTTAGAACGTCATCCACGTTAACATTCTCCGAAATAATACATATTTCCAATGAAGTACTCAACCGATTTCTATGTAATTTGTATAGGGCAAACTATGAAGTATCTTCTATCATATAAAACAAGAATTTTCTAAACTAGAAAATAAACTATTTGAGCATATACAGTTGTTTTTTGATGAAATGCCGGCGCTAAGAGCGAATAGTAGCCTAAAGAACCTATATAAAATTGCAGTAACTTTTTTTTATCTTTATTAAATTTTGGGGATATTTTCTATTTAGACATGCCAAGATTATGATGGTACATTGGCACTTTGTATCTGCGACCCAAAAACCGTCGTAATATGCTCGTCTTTTAATATGCGGTGGACTTTACTGGCGGATCAGAATTCTGCCATCTTTACCCAGACGTATTTCCAGCCATGCTGTGATATTTATTCCTTAGCTCTCCGGAGGATTTTCTTATGATACGCTTAATGAATCTATCGCAAGTTTTAGGTACAGTAGTAGCATTTTTATCCTAACTGATTTTAACATAGACATGTTACAATCAGCAACGTCACATTAATTAAAGAATTAAACCCGTTTTTAAATCATCACAGTCTTGTTCAGATGGTAAAAGAGCCAACTCGGGTAACAGAAACAACCGTATATAAATAAATAAATAATAATAAATATAGAGCGTTACATAAAATAAATGAAACCGATTTCAATAATGAATTAATGTCATTTGATTGGGATTCGATTTATAAGGCACACAATGTAAACGATTTGGTGAACATTTTTTCAACATTTTTGCTAGATTTATTCAATAGACATGCACTCGTTCGGCAGTATCGAGTCAGAGAAGCACCAAGACCATGGCTAACAGACACAATAAAAAAATTATATCTTTAAGAAAGCTCATAAACTAGCGAGAGCCACTGCAGGAATCGCATGTAGAATATTATAAAAGCCTACGAAATGCGGTTAATGCCTATATCGTAAGGGAAAAAACTGCGTATTATCTCTTACGTTAATAATAATATCCGGCAGCCTAAAAAAATGTGGACGAATCTTTTTTTTTTTTTATAAAACTATGGATGTGACGTTTGTCTTCCATGCCACCTGATGTTAAGTGAACATGAAGACTAAGGTGGTACACGTCCATCCACGAGAAACCTATTCACTCGACGCTTAAAAGTACTAGGACTATACTGGTCAGGGAAAATAGACGCAGGCAGTTCATTCCAAACCTTGGCGACCCGTATCAAAAAGGAACTGTCAAAGCGCTTAGTTCGACTTTTCGGAATATCTACCACATACGGATGGAAGTATGTGGTAGATATTCCGTAAATACTAGAGATATTCTAAAATCTACTTCTTTGGTAGTGGCTGGTAAAACGTACGAATTACCGCAACACCTTAGAAATCCTTCCTGCAATAAGTCTATCATACAATAGTACGAATCAGCCAAATTTAACCAGTCTAAGTTTGATGAAGTCGTCGTGGCGCTGTGGTTACTGTGCATATCAAACGATATCGCAGGTTAAGCGCGCTCGGTGCGGCCGGTAGTAATAAGAGAAGCTACTTTTTTTTTATATTGTAAGGATAGGACGTTTGTCTTCCATGCCACCTGATGGAAAGTGCGCATGAAGACTATGGTGTTACACGTCCATCCACGAGAAACCTATTCACTCGACACTTAAAAGTTCCAGGACTGTAGTGGTCAGGAAAAACAGACGCAGGCAGATTGTTCCATTCCTTGGAAATCCGTACCAAAAAGGAACTATCGAAGCGTTTTGTTCGACTTCTTGGTAAATCCACTATATAGGGATGGAAGTTCTGTCTGCGTCTGGTAGTCCAGTGGTAAAAAGAGGTGGGTTCTATTTGGTCAAAAAGAGCACTCGCACACTCACCAAAATGTAGCCGATAAAATACTGTCAAACAAGCAACCTTACGACGATGCTCCAGCGTCTGCAATTTTTTATTTGTAAGGTTGTTGTTATTTATGATTTTACGGGCTCTTCGGTCAACAGAGTCTAGCGCTTCGAGCTGGTATTTGGCAGAACCATCCCAAAGGTGACTACAGTACTCCATGCACAACCTCACTTGGGCTGTGTATAGGTTGAGCAGCCGTTCAGGGCTGAAGTACCGCCGGACCTTCGAGATGATACCCAATTTTTTTGAAGCCGTTTTTGCCATAGACTCAATTTGTTGACCGAAGTTTAATTTGGACGTTATAGTGACGACCAAAAGCTCTTGTTGGTCGGTGATGGGAACAGATACATTCTAGGAAGGTGGGCGTAAAAGTAAAGGTGCTCTTTTTTGCGGAGAATAGACACGCTTGTGTTTTGGAGGCGTTGAATTTGACCAGGTTAGATTCGCCCCAATCGGACACATTCCGCAAGGTCGAATCAACGCGCTCAATCATAGACCTTTTCAAAACCTGGATTTCATGGGCGCTCGTTCGCGCATTGGATATATATCTCTCAACAACAGTGCTATCATCAGCATATCCAATAATGCCTGGTGTTAGGAGGTCATTAATGTGCAGCAAGAATAAAGTTGCAGAGAGAATAGATCCCTGAGGTACCCCGGCATTAATCGCCATTAGGTCAGAGGAGTAGCCGTCTAAGACTACTCGAATCGACTGTTCCCTCAGAAAATCAGATATTCAGTCGCAGAGCCCGGTCGGTATGCCATATGCTGGAAGCTTGCTTAAGAGACCATCATGCCAGACCCTGTCAAAGGCCTTGGATATGTCTAAGGAAACAGCTATTGCTTCACCATGACCCTCCAAGGCCTCACTCCATAAGTGTGTGGCATACACGAGAAGATCGCTGGTCGAGCGTCCACTGCGGAAACCATATTGGCTATCGCTTAGGAGCTCGTTGGTCTCGAGGTATGCCAGGAGTCGATTGTTCAATACACGTTCCATGACTTTGCAAAGTATGGAAGTGATTGAGATTGGTCGATAGTTGACAGGATCAGCACGGCTTCCCTTCTTCGGTACGTTAGCCAGCTTCCAGGATTTGGGGACTTTACCAGATTCCAAAGAAAGTCTATAGGGACGCGTCAAAACGGGAGACAACGCAGCTGCGCAGCGTTTCAACACCACTGCAGGAATACCATCTGGACCGCTAGCCTTATTCTCGTCTAGGTGCAGCAAGCATTTAAGAACCTCCTTTTGGCGAATATGAACGGTACCCATTGTAGGACCGAACTGAGGTAATTGGGGTGGGATTTTTCCTTGGCTATCTAGATGAGAATTTTCCGCAAAGATACTGGCCAATAAATCCGCCTTTTCCTTAGCGGTGTGGGCCAGAGAACCGTCAGGTTTTCGCAGTGGTGGCAACGATGGGCGACAAAAGTTCGTTTCGACCGACTTGGCGAGGGACCAGAAAGCTTTGCTTCCCGAGGGGTATGACGCTATTCTGTCTCCAATACAGCCTATGTGGGCGAAACGAGCTCTTTTGATCACCTTCTTGCAGGACTTGGCGGCAGCATTGTACCTCTTCATGTGTTCATGCGAATCCACGGCTTTGCTTCTGCGAGCGGTTGCCCAGGCTTTGTACGCTTCTCGCTTACGCTTTTCAGCGGAAAAGCATTCAGCACTAAACCATGGGCGAGCTTTGGTCTCAAGGGATATATCAGCGTAGGGAATGAAGAACTCCATTGCTTGACCTATCACACTTGAGACTGCATCAGCGCAGCACGATGGATCGGTTGATGTAAAACAAGCTTGCCGCCACGGATAAGATGCGAAGAAATGTCGCATTTCATCCCAATCTGCCGACTTGTAACGCCATACTCGCCTAGAACCACTTGGTCGGGTGTCACGTGGCGAGTACTGCGATACAGATTTCACCAGATAGTGATCGGATGTCCCTAAGGGTGCAGTGACGGACACCGAATATCTGTCGGGATCGGTTGTCAGCAGAAGGTCCAGGCAGTAAGCAGTGTGGCCAGCAACGTCTGGGATGCGCGTAGGCTCGTCAACAAGCTGAGAGAGGCCATGAGTGAGCGAAAACTTAAAAGCCTCTCTACCAGCATGGTCAGTGTCCTGAAACGGGTATAACCACTGTCCGTGGTGTGCGTTAAAATACCCCAGGAACACCAACTGCGCTGTGGGAAAACGTTACTGAACCTTGTCCGCTGTACTGCTGAGATAGTCCATAAGCCTTGTTGTCTCCCGATCTCCGCTGTGTGGCCGATAAATACCAGCGTATACCATTTGGTCTAGACCGGTATCTATGTGAACCCACATAACTGAAAGGTCCGGCACTTCTAAGTAACGGAGACGCTGACAACAGATCGTGTCACTGGCATACATGCACACCCCGGCGTGCGGGTGAAATTTGGACTCCAGGATGTAACCTGGGTAACAAAGGTATGCCGAGTCTGACGGATCACAGATCTGCGTCTCCGTTAGGAAGAGTAGGTGGGGTCTCTCCGTCTCGAGGTGGTGGTGGACATCATTGAGATTGGAGTGCACTCCTCGGATGTTACAGAAGTGCACTTTAAACGAGAGGAAGTGCAACCGCTGTGTTACCTTACTCTTCTTTGGACCTTTCATTAGTTTTGGAGTGGAGTGAATAGGGAGGAGAACAGAAGTTGAGTGAAGTGCTGCAAATGGAACCAAGCAACTCGATAGGGGTAACGCACCTTTGGGAAACTTGCTTGGAGACTGCGAGGACGCCCGAACCCCCCGAGTTAGCCATCGGGTCCTCTCCAACCGGTCGCCAGCCGGCACGATGGAGCCTCCCGGGATTTTTCGCGAGGTGGCGGGGCAGCCTTTTGCATGTGGCTGGCATGCTACTTGGGCCCCCTACTACCTGCGGTTGGCCAGCGGTGCACCGTGCTTCGGATCCCGCTACCCTCCAAAACGAGTCACCCGGTGAGTTATTATCCTACGAGTTGAAAACAGTTCTCCGATGCAGCACGATTACTCAGACCTATCCTCCTCAATGGCTACACTAGACATCATGCCGGAACGCAACTAGGTTACTTGGCGGCATGATTTTGTCTAGTGGGTGGTGACAAGCCACGGCTGAAGCCTACCACCAGATTTTACTGCTCGTTTAGCACCACCCAGAGACCACGTACAAGGCATCGAGGGCTAAACCTTGCGGACGCGAGCAGTTTTCAGTCCCCAAAAATCTCTCTCTACCTACCTCTACCTCTATCATCTGATACCTCATTGCCTAGTGTATAAACTAGCCGGCTATGATAGTAGACTTCACAAAGCCACTAACTCGTTCATGGGTCAATGTATACGCTTTTATAATAAATTTCCAAAATATGTTCAATATTTACCCTTAGATAGATTTAAGTAATTAAAGAACAAAAGAGATTAGAGAATGGAACTCCCTGGCTGTTCTGTTTTTGTTTATTTTAAAAGATCATTGCAGGTAAGTTTCTTGCCACTTGTTTTCAACGGATCGACTTTTCGAAGTGGTGGTGGTAGATTCAGTTCCATTTGTAAATAATTTGAGTTATTTCAAGTGTATTAATACAGATTTTTTAAAATTGTATTAAGGTAATAAAATGATGATAAATTTGTAGTGTTAAAAATTATGTCGATAAATATTATATAGAATATTAAAATTAGTAAAAAATGAAAAATATAATTTCATTATTTACACCCCAGCATATGCAACGCATCGTATCTGTGAAATATTATTTTATTTCGTATTTTTTTTATATCTTCTTCTGCGCTGCTCCGCATTGCTTGTTTGTGTGACTAATGACTATGGCTGCGCCAGTTTTCACATATTTTGTTAACCATTTTTATTTCTGTATATCAGATTTTTTATCGATTCTATTCTGTACAACAACCCATCACTAGCGGTCTAGAGTAAATATTTTGACGCGAAAATTAGACAATCGCATAAATGTATCTACTTTACTTGGTAATCGATTTTTAGTCTAATGCAAATGAAATAAGATACCATTTCTAACGTTCTGGACTAAAATAAAAACGAGGAATCTGATTGGCTGTTCTGATGTAGTGTCGTGTATGGACAAACGGCTTCTTTGTGTGCGTTTGGCGACATCGGTTCCCATACATTTTTCTTTGCATACCATTTCCAGGTTTTCCTTATTTCGTGCGCTTGAAGGTAGGTTGAGTAAAATAAAACATTTTTGTTCTGTTTCATTTGTTTTTATTTTTATTTTCAAATGTTGGTCTATGTTATACCTCTATAAACAATCTATCGATTTATCTATCTATATAGTAGAACTTTAAGTCGTCATGGTGCCATCAAGTTTCTTTCAAACATTCATGCAAGCTCTTTTGCATGCGTTGAGCGATGGGAATCTGTTATAATTTCCTCTACAACCACCGTACACAAACTTTTCACATCTATTTCTCGCGTTGTTAAAAGTGTACCTGAAATAAAATACATTTAAATAAAATAATAAATAATAAATAAATAAATATTTCTGACATTCACACAACATTATCTAGCCCAAATTAAGTTTCTTAAAGAACTTGTGTTATAGATACTATATAACTGATATACTTAAGAAATATATAAACATACGTATTGAATAAATACATATTTTTTTATTACAATAAACTTAAATAAATATATAAACATCCATGACTTGATGGCTAATATCTGTGTTCATCACACCAATATCCGCCGCCGCCGGGATTCGAACCCAGGACCTCTGGCATAGAAGGCAATGTATGTTGCCACTACACCAGCCGGTCGTCTTAGTTTTTTAGTTCTTAACATTGTTTACCATATTGTCATCGCGTAGTAGTGGCATGTTATAAATACGCTTCTCTAAGATATATCTTTGGTAATAATCAACGACTGCAGAGCATTCCAGAAACTAAATGTTCTCCGTACTCATACATATTTAAAAAAATGTCATGAAGTACTCAATCAATTTGATGATATTTATATAGGAATACCTCCGAAGTATCCTTTATCATAGGAAACAAGAATATTTGAAATCGATTTATAACTGTCCAAAAAATAACAAAAAAATACATAAGTACACATTAATTGAGAACCTCCTCCTTAGGTTCAACTCAGGTTGAAAATAGGTTATGTTTAAAAACAATGCCTAGAGGACTATTGTCATAGATCATAAACCAGTTCTACCTGAATCTGTTCCGCAGTTCCGACGATCACCCGAACATACAGTTAGACATATATTTTTATATGATGTAGAGATTTTGATGAAATATACTTCATTTTAACTTACGAAATAAAATATGGATAAGCAAGGCAAGAGCCAACGTGCGTTCGCAGTAAACACCTCGGATCTGTAAAAGCCAAGAAAGGATTTTTCATAATCTATTCAAATATAAAACGGTGATAAAAGCGAGAGGCATTAAATGAATCCACATATTTTGAGTAGAAACGTCAAAATGTCAGTCCAAATCTTTACAAAGGATGTTTAGGGACATAATAACTTAATTATTAAGCTATTTCTTTGAGAAAAGTTTTTTCGTATACTTCTCGTATACTTTTTTAAATAGTTTCGGACTAACAATAGGCACTTATAGTATAAGTGCTTTCATTTCATGCCTCTCGCTTTTATCAACGTTGCATATGTATGTATATTATTCAATAAACTGGATGGCAGCGACAGCGACGCGGGTAATCTGGGCCGTTCGCGACGCCAGCGGGCAGCAGCGGAGCGATTTGTAGCGGTTTCATACAAACTCAATACCTTCTATTGTGTCGCGGAAATCGCTGCCCGCGCCGCTGTCGCTGTCGCTGCCGTCCAGTTTGCAGTCTTATGCACGGGCTACATTAGCGGACGAAGATTCGTGTCGCGTTGGCGCGCTAAAAACGTCGTGTACGGGTATACGCGATGTTCTTGTCTACATTAGCGGGCGAAGATTTGTGTCGCGGTGACGCGATACATCGAGCCGGATTGTGTTGTAGTGTGCTGTGCGGCCGAGACTTTATTCAAAATGGAGGAATCAGTAGCGTTGCATTGTATGTCGGTTAACTATTATTTATTACAATTGTACGAATATCATTTGCAAAATAATATGAAAAAGAGAAGAAAGAGGAGATGGTGGATGACTAGAGTAGTATGTTATTGGGCATTCTAACTCACTTCATTCGGTCGCGGACACGCGACCTCACTCGTAAGTTAGCATGCCCAATAACATAAAACAAATATATTAAAGAAACAAGAAACATTAACCAGCAGCGCATGATTTCACGTCAGTAATTTATTAAAATACGAATGACACAAATACATCCGAAATTATTTTCCGATCAGACCTATTATTAATTTACGCATGATACATTACGTTAAACAAGAATAAATAAAATATAACACTCACCGAAACCGCGCAGTTCGCCGAGCTCCTTACATAACTAATTAACTTTACAATCACTTCAATTAGCTTCATGGTAACTTGTCAGCAGTCCGTAATCATGGGCCAGTTTGACGAATGCCCTTAGACAGCGTTAGCACTATAGGTAAACCTTAAAACCGTGCGGGTGAGCAGTGTGCCTTGAGAAAACGCTCAGATTTAAGTGGAATATTGCAAACAATGTTGGCTGATGACCGTCCATCGAACACAGTTCATTTCATTAGAACTTGTAGGTGAGCAGCTTGCCTCGAGAGATCACACAGAACTAACTCAGTGGAATATTCTGTACCAGCTTGGCTCATGACCCTCCATCCGATATAGTTCACTCGCCAGAACTTAATGGATGAGCAGCTTGCCTCGAGATGTCACACAGAAAATCCACTTCGTAATGTCTGTACCTTTGTACGGCTAATGATCCTCCACCCATCATAGTTCACGAGATAGAATAATGTATGCGCACAGCTCGCCTTGATTGTTATACAAAATTCTACCTACTATCTGAACCATCTTGACTCGTGCCTCTCCACATAGTTAAAATGTAAAACCGATAGCACATACTGTTAGGTTACAACCACAATTACGAACACCGAAAGTAATTATCATGAATTACTTGAACTAGGCTCAACAACTACTGTGATCGACAATGACTGAACAAATAATACGAGTAATTAGGTGGATTAAATTAACAGCCTAAACACATGACTAGGGATGTACCGCTACTGGGAATATTGCCCAAGATTTATATGTATATTTAAGTACTAGCTGTTGCGCGCGGTTTTACCCGCGCAATTTCGATTCCCGCGGGATTTTCGGGATAAAAAGTAGCCTATACGGATTCGGAAGAATCCCTCTAAGTAATGGTAAAAGAAATTTTGAAATCAGTCCAGTAGTTTTTGAGCCTATTCAATACAAACATACAAAAATACAAAGGCTTCCTCTTTATAATATTAGTATAGATATATTCGTAAATCGTATTCGTTAAATTTTGATTACCTATTCAGAAAGGGCTATGAATTCTAAACAATTTAAGGTATATCATTAATATACCTTAAATTCATTGTAGGGAGAATTCTCGCGGCACATCACTACGCATAACGTTCGTACATCGTCATCGGTTTTCGCCGCGTCGCTTGGCCGTATTGTTTTAGGTACTTATAAGCATTTTTTATGTTGCAATCACGGGTTGCAATGAACTAAAGGTTGAGCACTAAGACTGCTATAACAAACATAACATAGCATTACTTATTATGTGAAGATCGATAGTTTAATATGATTTAGTAAATATGAATAAAAACATCTATTAATTCAAAGCTAAAGACTGAATACATTTCATTGTGGGTTAAAAAAATTAAAGTACTCTAAAGCTGAAATCTAGTTTTTATTTTTTCTTGTTTATTAATCAAATGTTTCTTGTTTGTGCTATCAATAAATAGGTACCTACATAATAATATGTAATTTAAAAATGAGAATGCGATTAATATTTAGTTTTATAATTATTATTATAGCTTGCACTGTGCATATGGATTTGTCAATGTTGTCAAGTGTGCAAAATACATAAACAAAACATCGTCAAACTAGGTCACCGACGCATCCGGTAATGAAATATAATATTTTAGCAAGTAAATACTTATACCATGGGTTTACTTTTTAAAATAAAATAATCGTACAATATGAACAAACATTTGCGAAGAAAATTAAATAACCTGTAAATAGAAACTTATTTGGAAAATTAAATGACGTCTGAGGAAAGTCAACTTTGAAGCTAAGATGCATTTTTCTGTTATTCATTTAACACGAAATATTGAGAAGTTATTTTAGCTTACCTATTTTCAGCGAGGAATTCAATAATTTTAATAATGAGTGGTGAAATGAGTTATTATGTAATTATTTAATTTCATAAAACACGTTACCTATTAAATAAATAATAATAATAAATAATTCTAACAATCACACATTTCTAACATTTATTATTATTATTTATAAAAATCACAGATTTTTATTAAAAGATAAGAAATTGACGTTAAAAACTTAAAGAAAATATAATTGTTTGAGATTTAAAAAATGATATTTAAAATATTGAAATACATCATAGATATATTTACATTTCAACATAACTTAGTAATATTCTATAAAATAATAAAATTAGAATCAACTGGACCACTTATGAAAATTCTTTCACCATTGTAATGCTATATATATATTTTTTTGCTATATATTTTTTCTTGATATTAATATGGGATCGAAACTTGCACTGAAGGAACCGCATCCAAAAGCAAATACAAAATATAAACTTTAATTTTAAAATTAGTAGTTTTAAGCATATACGATTTTGAAAAAAGTAATTAGGACCCTATAATAAAAAATAAAAAAAAATGTCCTACTGAGATTCGAACCCGGGTCCCTGGTATGACACCCGAGTACAATTACCATTGAGCTAATTCCATTTTTCTATACATGACTAAATTGTGATATGTATTGTGTATGAGCTATTCAATTGACGTCATGACTATGCCTATAAAACGCAATTTTAGGGTAAAGGCGAAAATTCATAGGGCTGCCTCAAGCTGATATCGCCTAGGCTCGTAAATATCCCTAACATAATTTTAGTAGTTTTATTTTATTTAACAAGTTTTTTATTTATAATTTTTTAAGAGTAAGGTAACACAATTATTGAATAAGTGTCAATGTTTCATATGGCACTACTTTTTTAGGATAACTTAATATTATATCAAAAAGAGGTATTTTTACCATTAATAAAATTACAAATTATATTTATATTATATATAAAAAATATGCCTACATTTTAACCGAATTTATATGTAATACAGCTTTTTATTTATGTAAATATTCATTTTGTAATAAATAAATTATTTATTTAAAATTGTCTGGAAATTCAGGTATCACTTCTGTAGGTGGTTCATAAAGTATTATTAAAATAATTTTTAACAGCATATCATATTCGTATTGTTAAAATTTAGAATTCCTAAACGTTTGTGCCAACCCTGACACAAATTACAGAATCAACAATAATTTTACCTTAAATTCGGTAACTGGTCAGTTAGAGCATCATTGTTTCCAAGTGATTAGAGCTGAGGAAGTAGCTCCAGCCAGTGACATCAAGAAGTGAGCCGAAGCACATTTAGCAGCAAATCCAAATTTAGTGAGTTACTTCATTTGTCTCTTGTAATCATGTGAGTATGTAAAATTAATTTATTCGATATTTAGTTTCCAAACAGCACACTTATCAGTTTTATTAATCAAACGATGCACTTAGCCAACGAAAGTACCTAATACTAAAATTAAGTAACAATTTTATTTTACAGGTCTGACTCTGAGTACGAGGTACCCCGGGCTGCCAGCAGCAAAGTCAAATCTAAACAGCGGCAGTCTGTTATGTAAGTTAATTTCTTTAACAATTACTTAACGTATTATTTTAATATTGACATTATTACTTTTTATTCAGCTGAAAGTTTAAAGATAATTAAAATTTGTTATTTAATTAATTAATTTGATTCACTTTAAAGTTATTGGATGAATTAAGTTGTTTTTTTATTCGTTTTGCTAATGATTTTTATTTCAACTTTACAGATATGATTCTGAATTTGAGGCTCTAGCCAAGGCGGACTCAAAACAAAAGAGGAAAGCTCCAATAAGGTAAGTTTTTAAACTCTTAAAACGTCAAACATGAGTCTCTTATCCATCTGATAGCAATGCTTTCCATGTCCCTGGATGTCATGGATGGTGTTAGTGATTTGATGTGACCAGCCAGTGATTGTGATTGTGATCTGTTTTTTATTCATTTCTTTAGTTAGTGTATACCTGTATATGTGTTAATCATTTTTTATCTTTACAGATCTGATTCCGACACTGAGTCCACTGTTCAAGCGAAGCTTAATGTTTCGGATACAAAACGAAAAAGGAAAGCTTCATTAGGGTAAGGGTTTTTTTGTTAACTTAAGTTTTATAAGTGACGACTGCTGTAGTCTAGGAGTAAAGCAAAGTGGTCTCGGATTCACAGATCCCGGGTTCGAGTCCTGGTAGGGACGAATATTTGTGCGATGAACGTGTTTAGTCGTTCTCATGTCATGGATGTTATAATGTTTATTTAAGTATATTTCTCATATTAACATACATAATAAGTAATATATTTCTTAAGTATATTTATCCATTATTTAGTATCCATGAGACAAGTTCTCAATTAAACTTAATTAAGGCTAGATAGTGTGGTGTGAGTGTTGAAAACATTTATTTTATTTTTTTATAAGTTAGGTTAAAAAAATATTTTCCAGCGAGAAAAACACATTATTAATTATTCAAGTTCATTGTTTAAAGTAGTAATTTCGATTTCAGATCTAATACGGCGAAAAAGAGAAACGGCAAAAAGGATTTTGATGTGTTCGGGCTGCTCTCAAACGAGGAAGCGGTGTTAGCGAGCGAGAGCGCATCGCGACAGAGCGTCGGCTCCCAGCGCCTCACGAGCTCCATCAGCAGCAGGGTCGCGAACGGGTCGGTGGTGCGCAGCACGAGCTTGGACGGCGACAGCTACGTCGAAGTCCGCGTGTACTCGGCGCGAGAGGCCATCGACACTCGTCCAGAGCTGCGCTACACGAAGGCCCTCGTCACCCTGAAGCTGCAACTCGACAGTGAGCAGCCCGAGTGGGAGCAACTACAGCGCTTTCTCAGAACAGCCAAGACGAGATACTTCGCGGAGAAAAAACCCATATTTTACGCAGAAAAAAAATAATATTTCATAAAAATAATTATTAATTAAACTTGACATGTTTTACTGTGTAATTTTTTTTATTCTTAGTTGTTCATAGTAGTTTAATATTAGATTACGAGTGCATACTTTTTTATTTACCTTGGTATTCAATATTGTGTTTAAAGTTTAGTTTAGCCGCAATAATTAAATCATACTTTAAATTTTTTTAACAATACCCAAGGTATTCAAAAAAGTATAACGACTTAGATACATACATACCTACCAATATTTTATTTGAGAGTTTTAGGTTCGGTATAGCATACCGGTTCACAAGTAATTAATAAACATAATAGGCATTTGAATTATACTTGCAGGTACAGTAATTATCTTAGGATGCCTTTCTGTGATACTTGTTCCACTCAAGTGGACAATAGACGATGGATAGGTCACTTGCGAAGCACGGCGCATAAGGACAGGTGCGCGGCGTCGTGCGCGCTAGATGGCGTCGTTGAGGTTTCGTCAGCGTTTCGCGGTCGCTTTGCCTCTTACCGTATTCCTGCTGACGAGCAATTTGAGCACTCTTTGCCTGATTCATTTTTAACTTATATTCACCCGAAAGTTTTTAAACTTTTCGAACTTTCTTTAAAGAAACATATAAGTGTAAAAGTCAATTTAGAATATTTTGCTCGCTTCCTCTTATACAAAAACGATATGCAAGATACCAAATCATTTGCTACAAAAAACATCGTAATACATCAAAATACTAATTTTGATAATGTATTCCAATCTCTTTTGAATAGCATAAAAAAGAAAATTGAAGAGTTTCAGGAACGAGACAGCGGCTGGACATTCTTGAGTAATATGTACTTGGAAGTAAATATTAATAAATATGATCCATTGAATGGATCTGGCTCGTCTTTTATTGACTTGCCGTCAGTAATAAAAAGGAAAAAAGCATGTCTCAACATAAAAAATAAAGACAATTATTGTTTTTTGTGGAGTATCGTTGCTGCTATACATCCCGCTAGCAGAAACGGTGAGCGAACTACATCTTATCCACACTTCACATCCATATTGAACATCGAAGGCATATCGTTCCCTATTACTTTTGATAACATCTCTAAATTTGAGATTAACAATCCCAATATAAGCGTTAATGTATACACGTTAAAAAACAGTACGGTAGTTGGTCCCATATATAGATCCGAATTTAAATCCAAATCTAGGACCAGAGTCAATTTACTATGGCTTGAAAATAATACTAAATCTCATTTCGTGTTAATAAAAAATTTGTCGCGTCTTGTGAGATCTCAAATCACAAAACACCACGGTAAATTATATTTTTGTGACGATTGTTTACTTTTTTTCTCGAGTCAAAATTCTATAGACAACCATATTTGTAGTGGCGTTTGCACTATTTTGCCCGACAAAGGATCAATTCTTCAGTTCAAGAACTTTGATCGAAAACAAGATGTTCCGTTTGTAGTATACGCAGACTTTGAAACAATACTGGCTCCTTTTCATAAATGCGAACCTGATCCAAGTTCTAGCTACACAGTATCTCGCCAACAACATATTCCAGCAGCATTTGCTTATCACGTTGTTTGCTCATTCGATTCAAATTTAAACCGTTTTGTACAATATAGAGGCGTGGATTGCGTAGATGTGTTTCTTAAACAGTTATATGAGGATGTCAAAAACATTTACCTAGTGCTGAATAGTGAAGTAAAAATGATTTTTACTGAACATGATGCCGAGACCTATGCACAAGCATCCGTTTGTCATATATGCGATCGAGTAATATTGTTTGACAAAGTTAGAGATCACTGTCACCTAACAGGTCGATATCGTGGAGCAGCCCATCAATATTGTAACCTACGATATAGTGTACCTAAGCTCGTTCCTGTCTTCTTCCACAACTTGGCGGGATATGATTGCCATTTGTTTATAAAACAGCTGGCAGAGACCGATGGACCCATTAAAGTGATACCAAAAAATAAAGAAAATTATATATCGTTCACTAAGTTTTTAAAGCTTTCAGATGGAAAATTTGCTCAAATAAGATTTGTAGACTCTTTTAAATTTTTAGGAACGAGCTTAGAAAAACTAGCAAACGGACTTGGTACAACGGATTTTGTTCATTTAAAAAAATACTTTCCAATTAAAAACGAATTCGATTTACTTACTCGGAAAGGCGTATATCCATATGACTATATCAAAAGTTTTAATTCATTTTCAGAGAAACATCTTCCCTATAAAAATAGCTTTTATAACTCTTTAACAGATGAAGAAATCAGTGATTCAGATTATGCTCATGCTAAAATTGTTTGGAATACGTTTAATATAAAAAATATGGGAGAATACACCGACCTGTATCTTAAAACAGACGTGTTACTTCTGACTGATGTATTTGAAAACTTCCGAATGGTTTGTAAATTAAACTATAGCCTAGATCCTGCATTCTATTTAACAGCACCAAGTCTATCGTTTGATGCTATGTTACTAAAAACTGGTATTCAATTAGAACTATTAACGGACTTAGAAATAATACGAATGATTCAAAAAGGTATTCGTGGTGGTATATGCTTATGTCCCACAAGACATGCGCAAGCAAACAATAAATACTTGCATAATTATGACCGAAATAAGCCGGAGTCATTTTTAGTTTACATCGATTGTAATAACTTATACGGTTATAGCATGTGTCAGTCATTGCCAGTATCCGATTTTAAACTATTAGAAAGAGACGAATTTGATTTGTTAGATGTAATGAGTATTCCTGATGATGCGGATTTTGGATACATTCTTGAAGTGGATTTGTTATATCCAGAGTATTTACACGATTTACACAATGATTATCCGTTTTGTGCTGAAAAGTTCATACCTCCTGGAGGTAAAACTACTAAACTTATTCCAAATTTATATCCAAAATATAATTATGTTATTCATTATGTACATTTAAAAACTTGTATAAGTAATGGACTGATATTATCTCATATACATCGAGTTTTATCATTCAAACAGAGCTCGTTTTTAGGAGAGTATATAAAATTAAATACAGAGTTAAGAAAAAGAGCCACAACTGCTTTCCAGCAAGATTTATTTAAATTATTAAATAATTCAGTATTTGGAAAAACTTTAGAGGATAATGAACGTAGAGTAGATGTTAAATTAGTCAATAAATGGCACGATGAAACCAATAAGACAAAAAAGTTTATTTGTGCAAACAATTTAATCGCTAGGCCAAATTTTCATAGTGCCACGGTATATTCAGAAAACTTAGTAGCAATCCAGATGAAACCAGAGAAGATAATTTTAGACAAACCGATATACATTGGATTCGCTGTCTTAGAATTATCTAAAACCCATATGTATAAATTTCACTATAATGTTATGAAACCCTTTTATCAAAGAAATATTCAGTTGTGCTATACTGATACAGATAGTTTTGTTTATAAAATTAACACTAAAGACTTTTACAACGATTTGAGAAATCATTTTCTTGATTACTTTGATACTAGTAACTATAATATAAGTAATTCATTTGGTTTACCCTTGATAAACAAAAAAGTCCCCGGCTTATTTAAAGATGAGATGAGTGGACAAATCATGACAGAGTTTGTAGGTCTTCGTTCTAAATTATATTGTGTTAAAACTGAGTCTCAGACCATAAAAAAGGCTAAAGGAATAAAAAAAAGTGTGATCAAAGATTTGACTTCATCAGATTACAAAAATGTATTGACGAACGATGAAGTAATTCGTAAGAAGAATATTCTGTTTCGATGTATCAAACATGAAATTTTCACACAAACTGTGAACAAAATTGCTCTTTCAAATAATGATGATAAACGTTTTATACATTCAAACAAAATATTTACAAAAGCATGGGGTCACTATAAGATTAATATAATTTAAGAAATTTTATTATAAAACTATATTGTCATTATTAAAGTATATTTTATGTAAAACATTTTGTTATTTTCCGTAACCTAACTTTTTTAGAAATTTAAAAACATGTCAAGTTTAACATTCATAATTTAATTTTAAATATTGTAGAATAGTCTTTATTTGTTAAAGTAACTTTCTAAGATTTTATTGTTATTATTAGATAATAAATAAAAACATGATTGATTTACTAATTCATTTGTTCGTTTTATTTATTATCTAGCCATACCTCTATATCACCTAAACCTAACCAAAAGATTCAACAACCACGTTTTCAAAACGTGTTGTAGGTATTCAGGTTATTTTCTTTGCATGACTACATGAAAATTAAATATCGAAACTATAATATAAGCATAGTGTTGATGTTAGTTATTTTTCATTTGCGCAAATTGTAACATGATCACTTTAAACCAGCATATATAATATTCTTAATAGGCAGATATTTAATGCGCGTGCTGCGGAATATGCTGACTTATACTTGATATTTTTGAGGTCTAATCAATTTCGTAATAATAAGTAACGTATTGCGCTGTCTAGCATTTGCAAGCTTTGCAAATTGCATTTTATGTTTTTATCCCTAAAATTGTTCATTAATTTATTACCATTGCATACGTGAAGACCGGTGGATAAAAAATTGTAAGTATAACAAGCATAGCAAACTTATAGAATTTTTTAAATTCAATTTCTTCATAAACATTATCACTTTTTCAGACAATGCAAGACATCGAAGATACAAGCCTCACATTGTCCCAACTGACCTATGATCCCTGGGAGGGGTTGACTCAAGCCTTAGAAAGGAACCAGCCGGAAGAGCCTCAATTGTCAAGGGAAAAGAAGGCGAAGCGAAAGGTTGAGCTTGCAAAAAAGAAGCCTCGTAAAGTTGCCCGTGTAAAATCCTACGTTATTAACAGAGAACAAGCAAAGGGATTACGTCTTATACAAATAAGAGTGTGTGATCTGTCAAGTGAACTTCCATGTTCAACCCTGGCATCAGACGAGTGCAGTGAAGACAACGTGATGCTTAGTGCGCAGTATGTAGTGACTGACCCGGTAGATGAAATAATGGACTTGACCGAGACTATAGTAAGAAAAATTTCAAAAAAACTGTGCGGTGATAGTTTTTAGCTAAGTTTAAGTTTGATAAGTTATCTACTAAAAATTATAAAATATAAATAAAGTTTTTATTGTAAAAAGATAGCTTTGTTTTATTTTAAATCCTATGGGGCTTAAAGTTAAGTGACATTGTAATTAAAAATACTTCATAGTTATTTTAAAATAGTTTATTCAATTTTTATCTATAGTACAAACAGCATTTCTTAAACACCATTTTTTAATACATATAGTATTTTTTAAAGCACAATATTTTAAATGACTTATACAATTAAAATCAAGGCTATTTTCATTACAATATTGATTATGTAGAGTTACGAAATTAGGACAACCTTGTTCCTCTACATTTGTAACCAGACAATTTTCACATAATTCTTTAATCCATTTTACCTTTTCATTCCCTTTAACAAATATTTTTTTCTCTTCTAAAAAAGGCTTAATTATCCGTTTAAATTCTCGATAGTCAATGTGACCCTCACTCCAGTAAATGCCTCTATGCTTTTCAATCCAGGCTATTTGTTGCTTTTCTTGGTAAGTTAACTTTGTATATGAATATGGAGGTTTTACTAAGAATACTTGAGTGCATTCTCCAACAGCCAAAGCCAATTCTTTGACAATAAAGTTGTTTTTATAATCTTTAAAACCTTGAAGGTCAATAAATAATTTATTCATGTTATCTTTTTAACAATATTACTGAGAGGCTTGTATTCAACAACACAGTCGTTGAGTATGAGACAGTATGCTGACGTTTGGTCTGGTATATCGCTATTACTTTCGATTTCTACACGTATATTGACAACTGGTCCTGTCTTTAAATTATCATTCTGTCTAGAACAATCAATCACAAATAAAGGTGCCTTTTCTTTGAATTCTAACGGGCTTAATAGAGGTTCTGTTCGACGTCCGTAATACGACTGTTGAAACTTTGCATATTGCTCGTATAATAAAGCGTAACGATGATCTAAGAAATTTACGTCAAGACTTTCATAAGGATAGTATGTTGAATTAAGATAGACTTTTACATCTCGCAAATTACAATGATCGAATTGTGACATATCACTGGAAGAACTATTTTTCCTATTCGTTTGCAATCCTACAATAACAAATCTTGGTTTCTCAATTTGAGAAGATGTCTTAACACACCATGTATGCTTCGTAGTCATCGGTAATAATGGATACTCGTACAAATCCCAATTTCTAAATGCTAATTGAATGGATCGATCTTTTTCCAAAAGTTTAATTAGATTGAGTCTTTCTCTATCCGATACTTTAACATGAGGAACCCGCCATACAATTTTACGGATCTCTATGTCGTCCACGATTTCGCCAGTGCTTAATTTAATAGCGTTTAAGTTCGTATTACTTCGAAGGAGAATTAATTCATGTTTACAATTTATTATCACTCTATTATAATCTTCAGCAAAACCGAGAATATTTTTAAGTGGTATGGATGCTGAGAATTGACCACCTTGGATATTTTTTGTACCGTGAATGTCCCAACCCCAAGCTTTTGACATTTTGGATTCACTCTCATTCATTGACACCAAAGACTTAATTGTAGTTGATATACCAGCATTTTTAACTTTATCTATTTCCACTCCATTTAGTTCATACCGAATATCTTGAAAAAGGTAAAGTAATGGGTTGTTAGTAAATTGAACAGAAGTAATTTTTGCTTTAGTTTCTCGGTTTAAGACATTCACAGTACCTTCCAAGTACAGTGTACTTGCTGATGGTAAAATATATAAATCTTGTTGATTGATTGGTATGCGGATTTCATCATTTCTATTGAAACTTGTTACATATGGTTTATACGAATGATATTCGATAGCGTCGATGGAGTCATCATGTCCAGGCGGACTTGTTATATCCAATATACTCATTTTAATAATCCAATTAATTTAAGAAACTTTTTATTTTCACTTGTTAATTTTTTGGTCCTTTTAGGTGTGCTTTTGCTTACTCCAAGATGAGTACTAACTTTTGGGGTAGACGAAGTAATGTATTTATTGAAAACTAACATTTTTTTCGAAGGTGTAAATACATTTGCACTTCTTCACTGCGTAAGTTAACCAACTGATTATTAATGTCTAAAATTCTAATATTTATACAACTTATGTTCTTATTATTCACAGGAAAATAAATAACGTTTCTAGGTATTTCTATTATTCTGTATCCTGGCGGCACATTCGGTGCAAATTCATGTATAATATGGCTCGATGTCCCATTGATATATGATCCACTCACTAAGTCACATTCAATTCTTATTACAGTCGTTGATAAAATATTAACGGGTAGCAATGATTCATGAACTTTATTTGCTGCTAAGGTCTGCTTACCAAATCCTAATAAATCTCCTAGAGAATTTTTTTTATCGAAATGAATATCTTTAGTGCACATTATAGAAGTTTTTAAAGTATTATTATTGCAATTTAATAGAAGAGTTGCATTTTTTATTTTCATGTTTAAATAGTCATATATATCTTGCAGTTCATATGCACCTTCAGGTATGTCTATTACATCGTTATTGCCATAGTGAAATTTATTGTTTCGACTGTCAATATTGGGTATAGAATTAAATGTGGAAAGGTACAAAAGCGCGCACTCATATTCACCCTCTAGTTGTAAAGTAGGAGAATAAAACGTTGACAGAGAAGACGTGTTCCCAGTTATAGACAGTGTGAATGTCATTTTTATAATGATTGAAATAAAAATGTTTGTGTTATTTTATATTTTTATTCCAAAAATTTCTTAAAAAATTTATACATAATTGACCACAATTTACAGTATTAAAGTCTTGATACTTAGTATAATTGTAAAAAATATTACTATTATTTAAATACCTCACCACCTCAAACGGAGGTTTTAGATCACCATAACTATCAAAATATTCACAGTAAGAGTTTAGTTTTACATAAGCCACCCAATGAGTTCCTTTATTACAGGAGTTATCTAAATTAACAATACCACACTCGATACGTTTTACTCTCTTAGGCATTTTGTCTTTCATGTATACACCACGAAAATATGGTATATCGTTAGTAAACTTAATAATATCATAATTAGTAAGAGCGTGATTGGGTAGCCTTTTATTCAGTTTTTTGATTTATTTATAAATATCCCAGTACCTTTTTTATAAGGCTTAATATATAGACCTTTACCCAGCGCAATAGATTCCATAGTTTTGTTATGTCTTTCAACCTCATTTAAATTCTGTTTCGCATTTTTGTATTCATTAACCGTTTTTGCGATACCAGCCGCTCCGCCTGCTAATGCTCCTAGCGCTGACAGTCCTGCAAAAATTGGTATCAGAGGCAAGACACCGCCAGTTTTCGGAAGTGGTATGACACGTGGTAGGTGTATTGATTGTTTGTTTGCTAACAGCCTTTTCGCTGCTAAATACGCAACTTTTATTGCATTCTTCGTATCATTAGGCTTCAACTTTTTTAATTGGGTTTTGATTTTTGATGTTAATGTTTTAAACTTTTTAACTCCAGCACCAGTCTTAACTTTGGCCTTCATAATTTTACTTACAAGCCATGAAGCTATTTTTTCACTGTTTCTAGCATCTTTAGAGCGAAGTCTTTGTTTAGCCATATCTATTAACTGTAAATCTGCTTTATTTCGATTATCAAAATCACTATGTTTCGAATATTCTATGTCGTGTTTCATACAAGCTTCGTCTAACTTATTGACTCCTTTGTCACCTCTCAAAAGTCGCTTTTGCAATTTGGTTCCAGGTCCACAATAGTTATATCCAGGTAAATGTAGTTCAATCGGCAAATGATCGATTAACTTGTTTACAAGACCTTCTCCTTGCATTGCTTATATTGAAATGGATTCGAGGGCTTAGACTATTTTCTTTTTATCAATCCATGAATTTTCTTGTTCACTAAGCCCTAACCATTTAACAAAAAGATTACTTCCCTTCTTCTTTAAAATTTTTTCAATAAGATAGATACTAGGACAGTTTGTTTTTTGTAATTCTTGTTCATAAAATGTGCCCAAAACTGGCTGCTTTCGTAAATCCTCTATGTAGTATGTCACAGGTGTAGTGGCATTTACTTTAATTACATTAAATAGTTCAGTTGACCAATTAGGTGTGTAGCCCTTGTCAAAAGAACTTTTATATTTACTTATTCGAACAAAATCACCCACATTTATTTTTTGCTTTCTTGATTTGATTGCCTTTTTTTGAAATTTTTCAATATAACTCAAGATTATCATTTCGTTTGCATGGTTTACATCCACAGGTTTATGTTGCGTAGTTCTATGTTTTTTGTTATTGTAAGAGTTTAATATACTTTCTATAGGATTACCAACCCACTTATAGCTGCCTTTTAAATTAAAATGTTTGTACAAGTTTGTTTTAAGAGTTCTTATTAATCTTTCAACTATAGATGCTTTTTTTGTAGAGTATGTAGAGTAGTGATTTATTTTAAATTTATTCATCAATTTTTTGAATTCTTCGTTATAGAACTCTGTTCCCATGTCTGTTTGTAAATTAATAGGGCGTCTTTTAGAGGTAATAATCATTTTATGGAATGCTTCTGCTATTTCAGACTTGGTTTTCGTTTTGACTGGAACGGCCCAAGCGAATTTTGAAAAACAATCCATTATGATTAGTATAAATTTGTATCCTTTATTATATTTTTTCAATGCCTTAATATCAATAAGATCAGCTTGCCATAAATCATCAATTCCTCTTAAAATAACACTTCTGCGAATGAAGTTTTTCCTCGCAGGTTTGTGTATTTCGTTTACTACTTGTTCTTTACTCATTTTGGCTGATTATGCAGTGCTTTGATGTTATCAATTTGTTCTTTATTATAATAGTTTGTATGTAAATGGTTTAAAGAGTTAATAATATCCCTTTTTATACTAGCAATTTGATTCTGTAATTCATGTTTACTGCAACAAGTAAGCAAAATGTTATCTACATATTCCTTATTAACTGCTTCATCTGGATTCGATGGAGTTTTGACACCTTTTAAAACTGTTGACTTCAGATCAAATTCGCCACTGTTTGTCTTTTTCAAGGTATTTTCAGAAAAAAATAAAAACTCCGATAAACGCATTCGTTTATGTACATGATGACCAAATTTATCAATATTCATTTTAAAGAACCTTAATTAAGTATGGTTAAATGTAGAATGAAACGAAATGTACATAAGTAAGTATATTTATTATATAACACCACATTCTCGCAATTCTTCAGTTATTGAGATAATTTCATTGTCCAATCCTGAGTTGCCCGCATTTTTAGACGCGACTAGTATTTTCAGTCTCTCAACTAATTCGTTTGGATCATTCCAATATACAATATCTACATTTTTCTTCCACTTCTTTAGCATGGGCAAACCTTTCCCATGAGCGATGTTCGTAGTTTGTTCGTTTAACTTGAAGAGTGGTTTTATCACTTCCATATATTTTATCCCCTTATTACTTTTAATAGGTTTGTTCGGATCATAATCTCGTCGATGCGCATTTGTATCTACTAGCATAAGCTTATAATTTTTCATGTCTTCTGCAGTTACGAATTTTAGATCAGGTGTTTTCTTTAGCAATAGCTCTGTTAACCCTTGCGTCCTTTTGTACTTTCTTCCTGCTATTTGAAACCAATTTTCATCAGTTTTAAAAGTACCTGTTCCCATTAGAAGTTTTCCACGTTCATTTCTAACACCAAACGGAATGTCTTCTATCACTTCTGAAGAAAGTGACCAAGAAGAAACATCGGACGGGCTATTGGGATAGGATTCAACAGTGTTGAAAGAATCGTCCTTACTAATTTCATTATCTGTTATAATCTCATCCCTTGGCTCAAATATTTCATTTTCAGAGTTCACATTACTGACTTTAAAACTATAATTTCTTTCATCATCTTGCGTTTTCAATGCCTCATTGGAAGTATGTATGGTTTTATCAACCATTTTATTTAACGGATTAATTATCGGTTTAAAAACAGATTCAAAAACTTGTTCATTGGATGATTCCATATCACGCATTTTTCGTAATTTCTTTTTCACAGCTTCAGCTGCATTTATAATTTGTTGTTTTAAGTTGCTATTCATTTTAAATATAACGTCTTAAAAATTGTATCAACAAATGAGAAATGACAAAAACTAAATAACTTGTTAAGTTATATAGGTAAGAACATTATTCAAATTCTACAAACGTATCAAATTTATTTCGATAACAACCTTTATTTTTTTCACAGTCTTTGTTAATTACCACGTAGCTGTATGGGTCTTTCCATATTTTAGAGCACATTTCACGAAACTCCTGCCAGGTCATATCGGTATTAACATGTTCAACGTACACGTGTTTCATATTTATGTCATCTTGTTTAAACAGAACTATCAAATTTGCATTATCTCTTACAAGTTGTTTAGGGATTTTTGTATAAGTCTGATTTATATAAAAACAATCAATATTTTTATGTCTGCCCATAGCAAAGTAGTCACGCATGTTGTTTTGATTCTCACAAGCTACATCATCAAATATTATTATAGAATCAGTTTCTGCCTCTTGCGGACTAAGTACTTCTTCATTACCATGATATTTTCGATAACTTATATCGGGTACATGTTCATAAACATTTTCGAGGAAAATATACTTAGGTTGTTCAAGTGTTTTTGAATATACATATACATTTTTATAACATAACGCGTCTTCGTGTAGAAGTAACCCAACAACTAAATTTGTTTTTCCACAATTAGAGGGACCGCATACCAAACAGCGGATTGTATTTGGAAACAAAAGGCCATGGCGGGAAATAATGGGTTTGGAATCAACACAAATTTTTTCAAGCTGTAGTGATGTTGGTTGTTTCACGAATTTCATTTTATTACAGTTTACCCATACGAAAGTCACAAACAAAATGAAATTATTCTAGTGTATCTGACGTTTTATTACATTTCTAACGAATAAGGTTTCTGAATTACGAATGAAGTTGCCAGTCTGCAACCGAATGAAATTAATAAGACATTTTATTCCTTTCATGTTATTGGGCATTCTAACTTACGAGTGAGGTCGCGTGTCCGCGACCGAATGAAGTGAGTTAGAATGCCCAATAACGAATAAGGTTTCTGAATTACGAATGAAGTTGCCAGTCTGCAACCGAATGAAATTAATAAGACATTTTATTCCTTTCATGTTATTGGGCATTCTAACTTACGAGTGAGGTCGCGTGTCCGCGACCGAATGAAGTGAGTTAGAATGCCCAATAACATACTACTGACTAGTATTCATAGAAACCGAACTATGTATATATTATATTCTCCGTTTCGTACAATTCAATAAACTCTAATACTTTTTGGTTACTCCATATTGTAAAAAAACGCAAGCACGTCTGTCCCGCATCAAAGTCTGGACAAAACTAAATTGACGTAGGTGTAGCCAGCCAAGCGAATATTGTCGCGACAAATCCCTTTGATGCGCGGCAGTTTACCGACAGTGCCCCGATAATACATCGTCTTCGCCCGAATACTTCGCGTTGTGACGATGCTGCCGGCTACACTTATCGCGATAACACGAATATTCGCCGTAGCCCGCTAATGGAGCCCGTGCATTCGGGGCTAACACAGCGTTTAAGGAAAGTAACATAGAGAGTATTTCAACAGGACGTTCAGGTAACAGCCTTTTCTATTAAACATTAACTTATTTATCTATAGCGTTTTCATTTTCACACGGCTTGTCTCAGCAAGACCCCACTAATATTTGAATTAACTTTAGGTAGGTACCTAAGAGAACAGTAATTCCACAGTATACATCTTTATTTTAACAAATTAAATGATAAATTGCAAACGGCTGATATGGGCATCATTAATTATAGATGATATGATAGATAAACTTTTGTCTCAAAATAATTTTATGACTATAGATTTTTAGTTATAGATATACTTAGTTATATTATTTTTGTTTGATTAAAGAAAACTTGCCGATAGCTTCGCTATGGTGCACTGCAGCGAAGATAACAGCAAACAGGAAAAATAATGAAAGTCGCGACATTTTTCAAGAGTTCTTTGAAGTAATAAGTCCAAATCGATGTTCTCAAATAGTGTATAAATGGCCGTCTATATTTTCATACGCAAAAAAATAATAATTTACTCTGTTAATAAATTTAATCTGTTGGTGCATAACACACACAGACTTTTATGCACTAGACTCAACAAGCCGAGCGATCTAGCCTGCCGAACCGAAACTACGATGTTTCAATGACTTTGGTAGTAGATTCCAGACATTCCAGGTTCGATCACCAATTCTCAAAACTCATCTGCTTCGTTTGCATAATCTTTCCTTGAAGAAAATGTCCAGAAGTAATGTACGAAGTGCATTTAGCATATTTAATACATACATACATAACTTCACGCCTGTCTCCCTTTGGGGTAGGCAGATACAAGGGAACACCAATTACTACGATCCAGACATACCTCTTTCGCTTCCTCCACGTTCATTAATCTTTTCATACATGATCGCCGGTTACGGGTACTTTTAACTAGTCCCTTTTTATGAACGTCGCCAATTTGATCGGCGTACGTTCGCCTAGGATGGCCCTTTCTGACAGCACCATCCATTCAAGCTCTGTACACCTCTTTCGTAAATCTACTTTTACTCATCCTTTCCAAATGTCCAAACCGCCGCAATCAGGAAAAATCTGCTTCGCATATTTAATAATTTAGTTGTTAGTTTCACGATTTACTATATTTACCTTAAGCTGATAGTTTTTCTGACACCACTAACTTTTTATCATACGTAAAGTCTAACTCATATATCATATCATATCATATAGGTTAATGAAATATCAATACAATATGTAAATATCGTGTCAATATCTGCGGCATTGCCCCAAAGTAGGATGCCATAGGACATTATGAAAATGAAAATAACTAAAATATACCAGCTTCGCTGTATTAACATCAGTCAATGAGCGAATTTTCTTTACCGCGAACGCTGCAGAACGAAGTCTACCCGCTAGTTGTGAGATATGGGCGCCCCATTGCAATTTAGAATATAAGGTAATTCCAAGAAAAACAGAGTTATGTAGGTACTAAATTCAACCTATTTCTATTAAGCCGCAGATCAGACTCAAATTGTTTTACATTTGGTGCAGAGAATTTTATACATTTAGTTTTTTATCATTGAAAGCTAGATTATTTATATTGAACCACTGAACTTACGAAATAAATAATGTTTTAACTTTGAATTTTGCCTTTGAATATATATCTGTTCCTGATCAGTGAGCTAGGTCTGAATATCAGCGATGTATTCAAATATCGACTCGAAATTGAAGCTAAAGTAATCGACAAAAATTATCATTGTCTATTTAAATATAGATCTGTGATACCAAATACCTAAGTTATTTCTGCACGGAATTCGGGAATTTCACAAAATGTACGTTTATCTTTGTAAGTAGTTGTAGAATATTTTTTAAATATGCATTTTCTTTTTAATAGACATTCTACATAAAGCCATGTTTTTGTCAAGAAAGTCGGTGACTATATCGATTTGAGATCACTGCATGCAACTGCAATGAGATCAACAATCCCGAGAAGAGCCGGTTGCTAAAGCTAGTATTATTTATTATTTATTACTTAAAATTCAATGTTAACTTACAGACTATATCCAACACGTTAACATGACACATAAAAAATTATAAGACTAAAAACTAAAACATATTAAATTAAATGAAAATTGGGTCAAAGTATAAAAATATAAAAAACAAACAATAAAATACTAGGTCAAAGATACTAATAAAATATACAATTTTAATTAAAAGATAATGTTCTTGCTAATCATGTCATCAATTATAAAATAGGCAACTTTACATAAATGTCCAAATGGATCTGCAAATAAATCAATGTCATGGTGTTGAGCCAAGATGTCCCCGATGAGTCGCAGGGCGCGGTTGGTTGGCGCGTTGGCCGCGTGGCGGGTTCGCTTAGTAGGGCGGCGGAGCAGGCGCGGACGGCGGCGTGGCGCTATCAGGCCATCCGGACCTCGCGGTATACGGGTTGGTACCATTATATCTAGACGCTGTAAAATTGCCGGGTCGTATATTTTGTTGTGAACAATGTTTAAATAATGAACCACAAGGTATATCAACCGTCTGATTGATAGGGTTTCCATATCCACCATACCGCTAACAAAACCAGAGGGGTACATATAGGGATAGTACCCATATTTACGCTTGTAAAGCCAACGTGCGAATTTACGTTGCACTTTCTCAACTAGTAGGCGATATTTATCTTCATATGGATCCCAAACTATAGCTGCGTACTCCAGTTTGCTACGCACGTAGGCATTATATAACACATTGGCTACACCAACATTGTCAAACTGAGAAGCCGTTCTCAGTACAAAACCCAATAGTTTGTTTGCTGCCTTGCAAATAGTTATTATATGCGTGTGAAAATCGAGCTGGGGGTCAAAAATAACACCTAAGTCACGAATTTCGTGTACTCTATCAAAAGGAGCGCTAGCTAATTTGTAAGACAGGTTTAAGGGTTTGCGTTTTCGTGAGAATGACATTAATTTGCATTTTGATTCATTTAATGGTAGGCGATTCAGTTGACTCCACTCAACAACACTACTTATATCTGTTTGGAGTTCGTTGGCGTCCTCCTCACACCTTATACCCAAGCTAAGTTTCAGATCATCTGCAAACAGTGAACAATCAGCAGATCTTATGGTACAAGACAGATCATTGATAAAGATTAAGAATAACGTGGGTCCGAGGGTACTTCCTTGACTCAATCCGGACCTCGTATAATAATCACTTGATTCGAACTTGCCGCTCCGTACAAATTGACGACGATCTTTAGTATATTTATATTTAAAAAAATGGGCCGTGTTTGTCTCTCTAATGTCAAACGTAGAAGCTTCAAAATCAGTTTTATCAGCAATTTTTGAATTAAAAGTTAGTAGACTTGACAAGGTTAATAAATAAGACGAATACTTACTCATGAAGCCTTTTGTTTCTACTTTGTAAATAATGCTTTGCCATACCGTAAACAATTGATGTACTCCGTACCGCTCGCGACAGCCAACGCCATTCCCCGTGGCCTGCAATTAGCGCCGCCGCAGTGTCCCGTGGCCAGGCCGTTAGACATTAGAAGTCATGGATATTGAAAATAGGAAATAATCAATGATGAAAAAACCGGAAGTAGAGAATGCGGCGGCCATAACTTTGAAAGGGCATATTTCTAAAATCATGATAACTTCTGAAGTTTTGATTTTTTGACTCATCATCATCACAACTCCGTGTAATGAGCGCACTGCTGGGCTATGAGCCTCTCCTTTGGGTGACGAGGAAGTTTAGGCCGTAATCCACCAAGCTGGCCTCGTGCTGTGCTGGTTGGTGAATGTCAGAATTTTCAGGTTGCCAAAATGGCTCCTGACATGACATTCTACATATTTATAATACTTTTATTTTATTTTACCACTATAGTCCTGGAACTTTTAAGTATCGAGTGAATAGGTTTCTCGTGGATGGACGTGTAACACCATAGTCTTCATGCGCACTTTCCATCGGGTGGCATGGAATACAAACGTCCTATCTTTACAATAATAAAAATAAAAATAAAATATGTATAATTTCAAATGAGAGTTTATGGAATTGAGCAACAAGAAGTTTGACAAATATTTAAGAGCAAAAACTTTTTAAATTAACTTAATTAATAACAAAATCCACCGATATCCAATAAAAAAGGCATAGGATCACAATAAATTAGTGTGCCTCACGAACCTAGGATCCAGTTTATGACTTCTTGTTTTTAAGATACCTAAATGCAATCGAAACATCTAGTACCTACAACACAAGACAGTTAAGGCGACATATTGAAAAAATGCATTGACTTTCATAGCAAACTATGAGAATATGACATGACGAGTGTATCTGACATTTATAATGTGTAAATTCATATCTTTATCTATACTTTGCCTGCTCAGAATCATGATTTGATGATTTTGACTCGATAGTTTTATTTTTCGAAAACACGTCTAAACACATACTTTTGTTAAAATTACTACGTAGTTATGCAATCCATATGCTTAGAATTTACTTAAATTCAATCTTCACATTATTGTTCGGACTTTGGTTGCTCAAAATTTACATAGCATTTACCGTTATTTTTTTATCGATTTTTGAAACGATTTTAGTGTCTGAGCGGTGTCGATGGTGGCGATTTCTATGCAATACGCGACCTTATGTCGGCGTGTTAAGGTGCTAAAATTTCAAGAAAAAACATTTCGATGTGTCGTCTTAAAGCTATTATCAATAGGTATACATACTAGCTTTTGCCCGCGACTTCGTACGCGCATAAACATTATTTATGTTTAACACAGTCAGTCACTCATTGAAGAACTTTTATGCCAAGTATCACATCCGTGCATTCGAGGAATAAGGTTTTTCATACAAATTAAAAAGTTCAATACTTACTTCCCGTTCCCTTGAGAATTTCGGGAATTCCTTCCATAGTACAAATAGAACCCATTGAAGAATCTTTAACAAGTACTTATAAAGATTCTTCAATCTTTATACTTCAAATGAGTGCACGGATGTGACTCAAAGAATAAGATTTTTCATACAAAGTATAAAATCATATACCTACTTCACGTTCCCGTGGGAATTTCGGAAATAACTTTCATTAATCTCAGATATGTTTATGCCTACTTTTTGTCTTTTGGTTTACTGTAATATATTATAAAAACGTTCGAATCTCCTTCGTAATAACGGTGTCTGCAAAGATTGATTGTTCAAACATACCTAAGAATTTTCATAACTTGAATTGTACATTGTGGAAAGTTTGGGTAAAAATAAAAATATTAAGTTACTTGGTATCTTTACTCAATTTCAAACTTTTAGAAAACGTCCTCCGAAAAAATGCATATGTAGATACCAACTTTTCGACCTGGGCCGCACTAGTGTATCGAATATTTTACTTTGTATGAAGGACAAACTTACATTCTCTTCGTATTCCTTTATATCAATCCACTTAAATATCGGATCGGATCGAACATCTCTAGATTCGGGGTCGTGAGTTGTGAACGTAGAATTAAACACAGCGAGAACTAAGTTTGTTAATATATTAAACGAGCGTTTGCCCGCGACTTCGTACACGCATAAACTATAAAGTCGTATATTTCCGTTCCCGTGGGTATTTCGGGAATTCCTTTTACAATAAAATCAGATACCTATTGAAGAACCTTTATACCAAGTATCACATACGTGCACTCAAGGAATAAGGTTTTTTCATACAAACTAAAACATCATATATTTCCCGTTTCCTTGCCAATTTCGGGAATTCCTTTCATAACACCACCAGACACCTTTATACCAAGTATCACATCGGTGCACTCAAGGCATAAGATTTTTCACACAAACTAAAAAGTCCTATATTTTCCGTTCCCGTGGGAATTTCGGGAATTCCTTCCTTAGTGCACCCCTACATCCCCTAAAGAATGTATGTTCCAAATTTCAGCCCTCTACGCCCAGTAGTTACGGCTGTACGTTGTCTGTCAGTCACTCAGTCAGTAATGGAACAGTTTTATATATATTGATGATGATTAAACCCTTTGTTAAATCTTTGTATCATCGCTTTCGCATTCGTCCAGAAAATTATGCATCATTGAAAATCATTTTTTTCTTACACAGGTATATTTTGTCTTATTTAATTGTGTTACAAATAAGTTTCATAAGTACGAGCTAGACGTCGGAAATAAAGATATTTCTTTACAAAGTATTTACCTAATGTGGCGTCCTCCTACGTGACCCACAGAGAATCAGTATATTATTTTCTATTAATCAAACGTGCTCGATAAAATCAATACCAAGATAAGATTAAATATTGTTAACTTAATTATGCACGTATATCTTACTATATAAACTATTTCTATTTGTTAATAAATTGTCACTCAAGATGTAATCGTGTCTTGCTTTAAAACCCTTTCCTGGTCGTAATAAGTGGTGACCCCGAAGTTAGTCACGCAGCCAAATAAGCAAGAAGATTTTTGAGGACCCGACCAGAAGTAATAAGGAAAAATGGCTCTACGTGCTCCAGTCAATCCTGTTACATTGGAACCTGAAGTTGCCGCCAGAAACATTTTGGAACGTATCCCGCGCTTCTGGCAAGACCAACCCAAATTATGGTTTACCCATTTCGAAGCTATAGTCGCCGCACAGAAACAAGGAGATGACTACAAGTACAATCTGTTTTAGAAAACGCAACACCCAAAAAAATTGTGAGATGGCAGACCGGATATTTGAAAACTTAAGTAATGAAGTTAACGAGGTCACTAGACTTGCAAATCAGCTGACACATATGAAAACTGAAATCGCTGCACTACGCGACGAAAACGATGACGAAAAAGTATTGACGCAGCGAATTCCGTTCAAGATCAAAGTCAAGAAGTACATCGAGGTATCGTAACCAAGGTCAATATCGTAAGCGATTCAAGAAAAAGACACATAAATGTCAAAAAAGTGCCAGGAAAAACCAGAAAAACAACAACGGGCTCTACAATTAGCTCGAACCAGGGCGGAACTTGTGCTATTCACCCCTACGACCGCCTTATCCTAGCCGACCTACAAAGTGGCGAGAGGTTTTTAGTCGACACCGGGGCAAATATATCAGTTTTAAGAGGAAACTCATTTAAGCACACGCAAGCTACAGCTCATAAAGTACGAGCTGCAAACGGACTACTAACGGAAACTAGAAAAATGCGAATTTCTCAAGACCGAACTCGATTTCTTAGGTTATCATATAACGAGCCAAGGAATCACTCCGAAGGATGAGAAAGCAAAGGCTATTTTCAATTTCCCGAAACCAGCAACAGTTAAAGATTTGAGACGGTTTCTCGGAATGGTAAATTTTTACCAGAGCAGTCTACCACATGCAGCATCAAACTTAAAGCTATTCGCCTCAATTGTTTTTGTGGTCTTACGTAATCATAGTACTATATAAATTGCTAGGTTTTCAAATATTTCTAATATGTATTATGTCAACAAAAAAATAGTGTTATGCTTGAAATTGTTATGTAGTATTTAATTTTAGAGTAAGAATATTGAATTGTTATTTTGTGTTTACCTTTTTTTAAGGGGGGAGTATCTGTGGCGTCCTCCTACGTGACCCACAGAGAATCAGTATATTATTTTCTATTAATCAAACGTGCTCGATAAAATCAATACCAAGATAAGATTAAATATTGTTAACTTAATTATGCACGTATATCTTACTATATAAACTATTTCTATTTGTTAATAAATTGTCACTCAAGATGTAATCGTGTCTTGCTTTAAAACCCTTTCCTGGTCGTAATACCTAACTACAAGGGTGTTAGGTTAGTCCTTCGAATAGTATTTTTTTCTAGCATTTCTACACAATCATGACTACTAATATTATTGCAAACTAGAAAGTCGTCCTTTGTTTTCACATGAAGTACCTAAGGAATCTGTAACATACTTTATTTGAAATAAAAAATAAGTTTCACTTGACTGTAAGTCTAGTATCTAAATAGGGGGAAAACAAGACGAACATTATTTCAGTAACATGATATAAATAAGGGAAAAACAAAAAGAACATTATTCCAATAAAAGGTTTTTATTGTTACTGCTTTTTCTGTTTCAGTGTACCTACTAGTTTCTACTGATATGGTAGCAAAATTAAGAAGGTCATTGGTATGTATGAAACGGTCGCTTTTTAGTAAACATTCGAATTTTGGTGAACTTAGTCGTAATATTGCTTATTTCTATTTTATTATTATCTTTTTTGTGAAAATAATGAGAATCCTTTATTGGCTTTAAGATTTACCTATTTGATTGTTATACATATCGTTATTAAGAGCTGTGGATTTTGTAAATAAATAAAATAAATACCTAAATAATAATACCTCCGAATGTGTCAAATATGACATCAGATGGTTTTATACCATCTGGTATTCTGCCTTCTCCATTAGGTATACAGGCGTGAGGTTATGTATGTATGTCTAACAGTATCTCCGGCCAATTTCCAACAAGGAAATACAGTAACCAATTATTGTTGGTCAACTATAATGCCTATTGCACTCAATGAACAATTTCTCACAGAGTACAACATCCCATGGTTATGTTGGGTTACCGGCTCGCCGGATTTCAAAACAGCTGATCATGCATGAGACGCTATCAGGTGAGGGATGTGCAATCGACAATTATGTTACTCTAATGACGCTGTTAGTTCTCAGGGAAATAATAAGAAAAGGGGAGGCAAACGTAATATAGGATTCCTGTTTTGGACCAGATTGGGTGGGACAGGAAAGAAAATTTGTATGTATCTTTGGAACTTTTTTAGGTACCTAAGAAATTTAAAAATTGATTTAGACGAGGAAACGTTATTACAGCTTCAAATATGGGCTTAGCGCAAGGTGACCCGATGTTACCTTTAATTTTTAATATTGCAAATTATAAAATATGCAATTTTATATAGGGTCGCCATATAATAGTCAATAATATTCTATTAGCAGATGAGTGGGTCGTTATTACTATTTTTTTTATTATTCATAAATTAAAGCTTCAAAATGTTTCTAAGTGATCAAAATTAAGTTTGGTCTGTAGTTTATGACTACACAGCAAGTAATAAAAACGTGTCCATCTAATTTTGTATATTCATAAAATCTAGATTAATCTTAAATTTTACTCACAGAGAACAATTTTGGTATTTAATTTATGAAAAATATCGAAAAAAATATTGTTTTTTTTTCGAAATTCAGGCCTACTCAACATTCCTAATCTGCTATTAAAATATAATTGACTATTATATGCGGACCCTGTATTAATAATGTCTTTATGTCGCAATATGCTGATGACCTTGTAATATACACATTTATATTTAATATACATATTTTAGTAAGTAGGTACCCAAAAATTACAAGTTATAGTTGTGTTGTTAGTGCAAATTTTAAATGAGATTGGATTAAAGATATCGGTAAGAAAAACAAAATTATACGTTTTTAAAACGGGTTACAAGAGGGATGAGATAAAATTTGAAATTAATAATAATGACGTGGAGATTGTTATCAATATTAAATATTTAGAAATTTGGTTAGATCGTGGTCTTACATAGTCAAATCACATAATGGAACTGAAAGAGAAGGTGTGTAAAATTATAAATATTTTACAAGTCTTAAGGGGACCTGGTGGGGGTGTACATCAGAGTCACTTACGCCGACTTTATATAGCGGAAGTGAGAAGTAGAATTGACTATTTTTTTTATTTTATAATTTATATTTTAAATTATTAGTCGCTATTATTTTTTTACATTACATCATCATCATCATCATCCACAGCCTGTATACGTCCACTGCTGGACATAGGCCTCCCCCAAGGTCTTCCACGTCGCTCGGTCCCGCGCCGCCCTCATCCAGCGTTTACCGGCGACTTTGACCAGGTCGTCGGTCCATCGTGCGGGGGGCCTGCCTACGCTGCGTCTCCCAGTACGTGGCCGCCACTCGAGAACTTTTCTGCCCCACCGGCCATCTGTTCTGCGAGCTATGTGCCCTGCCCATTGCCACTTCAGCTCTGCAATCCTTCTGGCTATGTCGGTGACATTGGTTCGCCTGCGAATCTCCTCATTCCTGATTCGATCCCGCAGGGAAACTCCGAGCATGGCCCTTTCCATTGCCCGCTGAGCGACTCTAAGCTTATTTATAAGGCCCATAGTTAGCGACCACGTCTCAGTGCCGTATGTCATCACTGGCAACACACACTGGTCAAAAACCTTTGTCTTCAGACACTGCGGTATTTGCGACGAGAAGATTTTATGGAGCTTCCCGAACGCTGCCCAGCCGAGTTGGATCCGACGATTGACCTCTTTCTCAAAGTTGGACCTACCTAACTGAATTTTATGTCCTAGGTATAGATAATCGTCAACAACTTCGAGCGTGGTGCCTCCAACTACCACAGGAGCAGGTGCAACATGGACGTTCGACATGATCTTCGTCTTATCCATGTTCATTTTAAGGCCCACTCGCTGCGAGGCTCCACTGAGGTCATCGAGCACTTTACTCAGGTCCTGCAGGGTCTCAGCCATGACTACGATGTCATCCGCGAATCGAAGGTGAGTGATGTACTCGCCGTTGATGTTGATGCCGAGCCCATCCCAGTCCAGAAGCTTGAAGACATCTTCCAACGCTGCGGTGAACAGCTTAGGCGATATAACGTCGCGTTGCCTGACGCCCCGCTGCAGTTGGATAGGCTTCGAATTCTGATCCTGAAGACGGACTGACATAGTGGCGTTTTTGTACAAAAACTTTAACGCTTCGATGTATCGATAGTCAATTTGGCACCGCTGCAAAGACTGCAGTACAGCCCAGGTCTCGATCGAATCGAAGGCTTTCTCATAGTCCACAAACGCCAAGCATAGTGGCTGGTTATACTCCTCCGTCTTTTCTATAACCTGCCGCAGCGTATGGATGTGGTCTATGGTGCTAAAGCCTTTTCGGAAACCGGCTTGTTCGGGAGGCTGGAAGTCGTCAAACCTGCGCACGAGACGGTTCGTAATGACTCTTGAAAACAGCTTGTATACATGGCTCAACAAAGTAATGGGTCTGAAGTTCTTCAAAAGGGTTTTATCCCCTTTTTTGTAGAACAAGACCACTATGCCTTGGAGCCACGCTTTGGGCGTTTTGCCCTCGAGGATGATGGAATTGAACAGCTTCTGAAGGGTCTTAAGCACAGGTTTGCCACCAGCTTTCAGAAGCTCGGCTGTAATTCCATCATCACCCGGCGCCTTGTTGTTTTTAAGCTGTTTAAGGGCCATACTAATCTCGTACAGGCTGACGTCTAGGGTATCTTCGGTATAGTGTCGGGTTAATTTGGCTCGTGGGTCTTTTGCCATGTCTTGAACAGATGCCCGTGTTGTCGTGTATAACTGCCCGTAGAATTTCTCAACTTCCCTCAAAAGTTCGGGTTTAGACAAAACAACCCTGCCGTCGTCCGTTTTTCCGGTTCCTTTTGCACGGCGGGTTTTAAAGAACTTAGACCCAGCCGCGGAGACAGTTTCCTTTTACATTACACAAGATGCAAAACATTATATGCGTACACACTTCTTTTATAGAATTGGGTTTAACTAACTATGAATTTATACGTTCGTATGTTAATATTAGCATTAACAAAATCACACTTTAACTATACAAACTACAGTGGACACTGTATTTAAATAGGAAAAAAAAGAGTAGGTATAACCATCTCACATTAACATTTAAAAAAAAAAAGAACTGTTTGGCCAAGGCTGCCTTGACACTTTGAGTTAGAACGTAGTGATTGTATGCTTTTTGCTTTGAGTACTGTTATTGAATAGATCGAAATAATCAATCTCCTATGACTATGCGTGTGTGTTCTATGATAGTATAGTTCGGCCGTTCAGAGAATGCGTTCCTGACACATCGCGATTGAACTGACGACGTAACTTTGTAATGGCGTTGCAGTTACGATAAAAATTTTTTTGCTGGTTATTTACCGTTTTGAAAATTGATGAGCATTAAAACAACATTATTATATCAATAATCAATGAATTTTATAATTTTGTGCCAAACTGAGTGTCAAATAACTTGGTAAACAATATTTTTCAAAATCTATACTGCGCTATCACAAGGTTATGTCAAAGCTTTATATTTGTAGTGCTGTGCTAATAATAACAGTGTCGTTAACTGTTCTTAAACAGGTATACTTTGTGAAATAATACATACGTTTCGTTTTTCTTTTTAAGAATTTGAAAATAATGGACTATAAGATAACTTTTATTAAATTAAAAAATAAAACTAAAACCAAACCGAATGCGCGAAACAAAGTTGGTTACAAGCAAAAGGCATACATGCAGATGCTAAAAGCAGAGCTAATTAAATTAGTTAAAGAAAATAAAGCGGCAAATGTGCGATACGAAATCGATGAACTGGCTCTGGAGTACGGTCATCGCGTTCTAAGAATTCCATCGTATCATTGCCAATATAACGCGATTGAGCTAAACTGGGCTCAAATAAAAGGTTACACTGCCCGCCACAATACTTCCCCGCCATTCAGCACGAAAAAGATGATAACCTTAGTAAAAGAAGCCTGCGGGGAAGTCACTAGAGATGACTGGGCAAAGGTTGTTGAAAGACTAAAAACCTGATTATGGAACATTTTGACCGAGATATTAGGATTTAAACTGTTATTGATAATAAAATAATTATACATGTAGGCGAAGATGATGATGAAGAAACTACCTCCTCAAACGAATCGGAGTCTGATTAATATTCTGTACGCACATTCAATTCAATATACTTTATTGCATAGAAATACAGATTGTAACTTTGTAACAAAAAATAAATAAAACAATTTTATTATATTAATATACCTTACGAGCGTTTGCCCGCGACTTCGTACACGCATAAACTCAAAAGTCCTATTTTCCGTTCCCGTGGGAATTCCGGGAATTCCTTCCATAATACAAACAGACACTTATTGAGGAACCTTTACACCAAGTTTCACATCGGTGCACTCAAGGAATAAGATTTTTCATACAAACTAAAATGTCCTATATTTCCCGTTCCCGTGGGAATTTCGGGAATTCCTTCCTTAGTGCACCCCTACATCCCCTAAAGAATGCATGTTCCAAATTTCAGCTCTCTACGTCCAGTAGTTACGGCTGTACGTTGTCTGTCAGTCACTCAGTACCTCAGTCACTCAGTCACTCAGTACCTCAGTCACGCAGTCAGTAACGGAACAGTTTTATATATATTGATAGAATATACCTTTTCTTGGTTTCCTCTTAAATTACTAAAATACAAATTTTAAATGATTCCGCCAATTTAAAACGAAAATAATCTTAAAAATAACGCTGCGTTTCATTTTGGAGGAACGGTAACGAACTCAGTGTTATGTTGTGCCCATCACTAGTCGTGACTAACTGATAGGTGTCAGGAACGCATTCTCTGAACGGCCGAACTATAGTTGTCAATCTTATTTATACAGAATTGAAAAATTACCAAACCAATGTTTGCGATTAGTTGAAGGTTTTATCAAATCCACACCCATTCATGTTATGGAGAGTGAGCTATGTATCCCTCCGCTTTCGGTAAGACGAAAATATCTAGCTGCAAAATATTAGCTTAAATGTAAATCTATTAAAAATAATACAGTAATCGAATGTTTAACGTGTTTGGAAGAATTATGTCAAAACGCTTACTTTCGCCACAAAAAATATCCGTTACCTACTCGTAGAAATTCATAAGATTTTTCATAACTTCGATATATTTTTGAAAATTTTTTCTTTGCATACATGGGTCAGCAATGTGGATCTTGATGTACGATGTAGTTTACCATCATCATCCACAGCCAGTAGACGTCCACTGCTGGACATAGGCCTCCCCCAAGGTCTTCCACGTCGCTCGGTCCCGCGCCGCCCTCATCCAGCGTTTACCGGCGACTTTGACCAGGTCGTCGGTCCATCGTGCGGGGGGCCTGCCTACGCTGCGTCTCCCAGTACGTGGCCGCCACTCGAGAACTTTTCTGCCCCACCGGCCATCTGTTCTGCGAGCTATGTGCCCTGCCCATTGCCACTTCAGCTCTGCAATCCTTCTGGCTATGTCGGTGACATTGGTTCGCCTGCGAATCTCCTCATTCCTGATTCGATCCCGCAGGGAAACTCCGAGCATGGCCCTTTCCATTGCCCGCTGAGCGACTCTAAGCTTATTTATAAGGCCCATAGTTAGCGACCACGTCTCAGTACCGTATGTCATCACTGGCAACACACACTGGTCAAAAACCTTTGTCTTCAGACACTGCTAATGGTAGTTTACCATTAGAACACAAATGTAAAACCATGTTTAGTAAAATCAAACTAAAAAATAAGTAAGTACCTATTTATAATTATGAGATAAGTAAAAATTACACAGGCTATTGTCAAATTTTTACCAATGGGCCCAAAGGAAGTGTAGAAGTGGAGCGGCCTTTTTTGACCCCCAACAAAACATCAGTCAACTTTCACATTTATAATATACAAAATTTTAGTTTGCTTTTATTCGATAGATGTCGCTGTAAGTCGATTAAATCGCGGAAGAAGAATGATAAACTTTATTCGTCCTCACTTTTACAATTATAATATTAGTAGGATTTTGAATAGGGTAGTATTTAATCGAGTAACTGTAAATAAAAATTTTAGGTGACAAAAGTAATGAATTTGGCTTACTGTTTTAATTAAGTGAGCGACTGAGAGCGAGTGACGAAGAATCAATGAAACAGCGACTTAAAAACACTTTTGACCATGTCGGGATTGTCCAGGGTTGACTATAATAGCTGACCAGGTTTATGGCGCTTCGCCGGCCGCTGCCGCGGCACCGCTCGCTTCGCTCGCTCAGCTCGCGCACGTGTATAACTATATGCAACCTAACATGCTCCTCCTCGCTGCGCTCGTCGTCGCACCTAACCGTACTGATTCCGCCTTCCGGTGCGGGAGCCCTTCTCGTAACTTATCTCTTTCATCGCGTTCTTATGTGTTTTAGTCGCTCACTTAGTAATTCAGTCGCACTATTAATATTTAAAACGGTTCATTTTCATTTTTGTTTCAAGACAGTATAAATTTGTTTTTTAGTCGCTCGTTTTATTATTTCCAGTTCAAATTGGTTTTTTAGTCGATCGTTTTATTATTTCCCTTTTGAATATAATATTGTAACAGCTTTTCAATCGACTTCAAAAAAGAAGGGGGTACTCAATTCGTCTGTATGTATTTTTTTATGATGGTTACCACATAACTTTTGACTGGGTGAACCGATTTTGATGATACTTCCCCTTTGGTCGCATATAAATTTCATCAAAATCGATTGAGTAGGTACTTCATGAATTTTTTTATTATGAAATATGTATTCGTTTACGAGTTTTAAGGTGAAGTCGGTTTTTTAAGGCTCTGCATTCGTTGATTATAAATCAGTGATAACTGCGAACAACATTGTTCCTAAGAAATTATGTTAAAACTTAAAGATGAAAAGAATTATTTTCACAATAAAACTTCATAAACTATTTAAAACACTCTATGCACCAAACCAAGATTGAATAAATAAATACTACCAAAGTTAGCCTGGTAGAAATCGCTTAAAGCGATAAGGCCACCTAAATTGTCATTTCTTTTTTTTTGTTATTGTGATAAATAAATAAATAATAATAAATAAATAAATAAATAATTCTGACACTCACACAGCATTATCTAGCCCAAATTAAGTTTCTTAAAGAACTTGTGTTATGGATACTTACTAGATAGGTAATTGATAAACTTAAGAAATATATAAACATACGTATTGAGTAAACACATATTTTTTATTGGAATAAACTTAAATAAACATATAAACATCCATGACTTGACGGCTAATATATGTGTTCATCACATCGATATCCGCCGCCGCCGGGCCACAGTGTGTGATTTTGGCTTGGTTGCGGTCACGTTTGGCTTATGTATTTATTCGAAAGAGCTTGATATGGCAAACAATTGATAAAAATCCCGACGGTAATTTTCTGAATACTTTTAGAGATATTAATTTTTTTGTCAAAGGTCGATGAACTCAAGTAAAACTTAATTTATTTTTTACTCTAAAAATAGATTTTTTTTTGTTTTTGTTAGTATCTTAAATAACGAAACATTGCATTAAGTATGCATATAAAAATGCGAGGAACTGTAACTGTAATATTTTTTGATATATTTAAGATTTTCTTATTTTCACCTTTTATTAATTTTTTATTAAACCATGTTGTTGTCGCATTTTATTCTTTATCAAAAATATGTACAATACTGTTATTTATTATATACTAAAAAACTACATGCGACGATAAAAGGGGTGGAGAGATAAAGCGTTTCTAAGTATTTTAGAAATTTCTATGGAAATAGGGTTACCCAAAACTAAAAATTAAAATAAATTATAATTAAATAGCAAACTATGTAAAATACTATAGGTATATTATCATCACAATATACCAACATTTCTTCTGATGATAATACGATGTTTATATCGTCGACATCATCATTGTGCCGATCAAATTCAATATCATCATCCAAATATTTTTGTGGTGACGGGTTGTCGGTTTTAACAGATCCAGAACTTTTTCTGGAATGACAGAATGTTTAATTTTTTTTTATCTATCACCAACTGACATAATCGATAAAAGAGGATCAGAAGACTCCAAATCTCGGTGAAACAAATCAAGGACAGTGGTTTTACGGTCGAGCTTACGAGTGTGATGTTCACGATCATAACGCCAAAATTTATTCCTCGATTCTCCGGCTTGTTCTGAGAGCATTTCAATTGGTAAGGAAATATAATCTATTATTTGTGCTCCATGTATTAATATTTTGTGAATAGACATGTAGTAGCAGCTGTATTTCTTAGCTAAACTGTTGCAAAAGACCTGAAATTTCGTAGAAACTATTTCCAAACGGCATGATAATGCTACCAGAATAGTGTGTAGGTCCCCGCTTCTCCGGACATTGAGTATTAGTATTGGGTTTTAGCTTAAGCTTAACGAGGGCGGACCCCTTTCCAATACCACACAATATCCTTCATCGAAGATCTTTTCAAATGAAAAACGGTCAAACATAATACCTATTACAAAACAAAAATGCAAATTAATTTATATTCATAGCGAGTTTTATACAATTTACCTATATTATTTCCACACCGAAATTTTGTTTTTATACAGTGATATAAGTAGTCTAACGTACTTAAATTGACGATATTATTGATGAGCAGAATAAATAAATATGATAATTAATTTTCATGGAAAGGTTAGTGACAACCCTAAACAAAAATTTTAAAAATTTATAACTCGTTACCCCTGCATTTTAATTAGCTGATAATTTTTATATAAATATGTTTTGATATGTAGATTACATCCATAAAGAAAAAAAAATGCGACCATTGAGAAACTGTCCCACAAAAAATTTATTTTACTTTTTTATGAAAACATTAATTGCATCATTACCCGTGTTTTTTATGTAGTTTTTGGCATAGTTATAGCTATGAACTTCTTTTATGAGGACATATGGTTTTTATTCAAAAATAATATATCTAAAAAGTTATATTGCATTTATATGGTTTTTATGGGTTTTTCTCGAGAGTGTAAATAACTCAAAAAATTATTTAAAAAAAACCTTCGGTGTCTTTTTCTAGCCTCTACTATAGCAGGCGCGGTCGCAGAATGAAATTTTGGGGGGGGTCACATCTGAATTTTGGGGGGTTCACAACTAATTTTTTTTAATCAGAAGTATCTTCTTTAGCTTCTTTTCATATAAGATGTTCATCTTTTCATGATTTTGGGGGGGGTCATGTCCCCTGTGACCCCCCCCCCTGGGACCGCGCCTGTACTATAGTTCCAGCTATCAAATAAACACATAAACTCTGCATGTCCGCGGTGGAGCCAAAATCACACACTGTGCCGGGATTCGAACCCGGGACCTCTGGTATAGAAGGCAATGTATGTTACCACTACATCAGCCGGTCGTCGAATATCATTCTTTTAAGTTTCATGCCAATAAAAAGTATTTATTATTATTATCTATGATCCGTCTTTTTCTCCGTGTAGGGTCCCCTTAGAATTAGCCCTAATGCTGCGAGATAAGCATGTCTTTACTTCGCTTGGTGACCACCAACTGCCTAATTACAAAGTTTTCTAGTTATATCTTGGATGGTTCAGGTTTTCTTTTCTAGGCCTCCAAAGGTCTGAAGTAAAAATCAAGATTGCAGTAGGTTAACACAATGTCAAAAAGGGTATTTGTAATATGATGGTATGTTCTTCCATCTTCTAGTCCGGAACTTTCAGGTGCTCATGCTCAAAAACAGTTTGTAACATGCAATTTGCAATATCGACCCTAAAAATATACATATTAATACTTGTTCAACAAATAACATTATTTTGAATATTACATAGAGTCTGGCTAACGAAAGTAGACAGTGGGGATTTTTGCAAACTTTTTTTTTTGACAGTACCTACTTGCATGAATATCAAAATTCGTTTTTCTGGTGTAACTGTTGTCATTCGAATGGTTGTTGGTGGTTTTGGTAATAGAGAATTCGAAATTTTTGTATGTGAAAATGAAAAAAAAATGAAGATTTAGATAGTTTCATAATCAATGTGGGAGACAGCGATACCAGTGGCTCTGACGATTCATTCCACTGAACAAGTAATCACTACGTTTTCTATAAGAATTGCTGGATTTAGATTTTGATTACAATGAATAAAAATAATTATTGTATTTTGTTGTTTTATTTTTAAACCTGATTAAACTAGTTGCCTATCATTTTTAGTAATATTTTTCTCATCAAAAAGTAGGACAGTACCAATTTTGTTATATTTTACGATAATTTTATAAAAAAAATCAAGTAGGTACCTATCAAGTTTGTACTATTGTTGGGTGGGGTTACCATGATGCTATTTTTTTAAATTCGCAAGGTTTTTCCAGTCTACTGGCACTGGCCAGATTATAGCGCATATTTAATAAATCAATGAAAACATTCCGTACCTATGCAGGAGACAATAGAATTATATTCATAAAATTTCAAAAGTTTTAAGAATATAATTCTTAAAAAAAAGGTTTAATGGCATTTTTGTATACCTACACAAATTATTTTTATTAATTGATATTAATATTAATTATATAAGCTAAGTGAGCAGGTCCAATGAAGTTTTTGTTTTTATAGTTCCGTAGGTAACCAAACAGTGAAGCGGTTCTATTACCATGACTCCGCTGGCAGTCTGTCTGTCAACTGGCTGTATCTCATGAACCATCGATGATGTAATTTTTCTGCTATCGGTATAACAACAAATACTTACTGAAAACCAGAACACAATAAATATGCACACAATAATAATATGATGCTCACACACAACAGATTACGTGTAGTACTTGTGTGCAGTTTCCTACGTTTCCTATTTAACATCTAAATAATCACAAACATAGTACAATTTATAAGTGGAGAACAAAATATCGGCGCTGCTAAAGACCTAAGGTAGAGGGAGGACCTTATGGCGGTCTTTTGCGTTGGTTCTATTTTTTTATAAAATTATGTATAGTCTGTCATTTTTCTCAATCAGTCAGTGTCACTGTCATGTCATTTAATAAAGACGAATTTGTTTGACAAAAAATACACGGAGGTGTGGCAAAGTTGCGAGTCGTTTTTCTCTTGTAATAATCAATACTAAATTAAAAAGGTATGTAAAATCTATAATAGTATAATTAAATTCAATGTTCCTAGTATTTAATGTAGCGTTGATATCGGAACTCTTGTGTTCTTCAACATATCAAGTAATTCATAACCTAGCGTTATTATTTTCGGTTTGTTTTTGTTGTTTCCTTTATCATCACTTTAAATAGTAGTTAATTGATTACGTTTGAAGCTACATTTCCTGGTAGAACTAATAATACTGAAGTGCATTTTGCACAAAACTTCACACTACAATTACTTACAACCGGGAAGTTTTGGTTCTATTAAACAAAGATGCACATGTTCAGAGCACGGCATTTTAAGTGTAATGTCCATGTTTAAAGCCTTGTGCTATATAAAATTGTCTTTGTTAACATTTCTTTTTCTTTGTTACACAGGACAGAACATATATCTCATCTAGTTACATACCATTCTAATATATGTCATTGAATTTCTTATGTAAAGTAGCAAAAGATCAAAAGAAAGTAGTTTCCCCTTACACCAATGTACCTACTAATACTTTCAATAATAAGTATTGTATTATCTGATATATTTATGAGTTTTCCTATCATACATTTTAATAATAGTATTGTGTGAACATTACTTAATCATCATACAATACAATTTGTTCATGACATCATATTTATTTGCACTTATAATAAAAGTACCTAGTAATTCATAAAGATCATTGATTTATATAATATATAAATTGTGACCTTTACATATCTTGTAAAACTCTTGGATCAAAGGTTTGAATTCTAAGCAATTATTTTGGAAGCCATTTTGCTGTGAATACATGGTTAAAATAAGCAGTTATATGTTATGTTCGCGCAATTGTAACCCTGAATCTGTAAATTGTGAAATAGATACTCTGTTACTAATTCTCTCCTATGATTTAAATACTACTCTATAATATTTTCAGATGTCTGGCAGGGACGGAGGTAAAAAGAAACCATTAAAGGCTCCTAAAAAAGAGACAAAGGAGCTGGATGATGATGATATGGCTCTAAAGCAAAAGTTAAAAGAACAACAAAAAGCATTACAGGTTTGTTATTTTTTGTAATTCATTTGATATGCTTGAAATATGGGAGATACTATGCAATAAAACATTGACCAGAAATTTACCACTTCAGAACCAGTAATTACAATTATCAAATCTCACACTTTCTATGAGTTAGGGCTATGAATAAAGTTATAAATCATAATATAATTGAGACATTATGAATATGCAGACTAAAACATTTTTATGGCAGCTCGCACTTACAGGCCTCATACATAGCCCTACTGTTGTGTGCAACAATATAACAGGATGAAAAGTAGTGATTTGAGACTCAGTTGGTACATTTGTAGTTGGTTAAGTATTGCACACACAAGCAAACATTAATTAAACAGGGTAGGTTTTATTTACCAGTAATTGTTGCTCTCCTAAATTCACATCTGAATCAGTTATTCTAGTCAGCGAAATACTGAAAAGACAGTTTGAGCCTCACCCATTTTGTGCTGATACATACATATTAGCATGATAGTATAAATCCTTCTTGATCAAAATATTATCCTATTTAAAAGACTTTTCATAAAAAAAAAAAACACTCTGATTTGAGATAAAATAGTAAAAAAATTAAACATTATCAAATGCTGTAGATTTGCATGCATCACTATAGATTAAAAAAACAAAAACTTTTTTATAATGTGGTTGTCTACATCTTCTATGACTATACAAAAGTATGCAGAGTTTTGGTACCTTTAGATTCTCACAAATAAACTCCATCATCTCATTCCTTTACAAATCATAGCCTACTGCTATGCATTGACAGCTGATGTAGCTGTGCATACTTTTAATGCATAGGAATTTTAGCAGAGCAAGGAGGACCTAATAGGTTGCATATTATTTCTTATGGTTAGATTGCTACATTCATCATGACACCTAATGAGTAACGGTGTTACTAATTGTTTTTTTTTACCAACGGGTAACAGTGACACAAAATGGTGTGTCTCAACGGGAACAATCTGTCTAACATAGCTGCGTGTTGTGATATAATATTGTGGTTTGATATAAGTTTATTGAATCGTTGGTAATAATACTTAAAAACAATAAATATTATGAATATTTTGTGTTGTCAGTTTAATAAACATCCAGGTCTATTGAATTAAAATATATTGTTTTGTTTACAGGAGGCGAAAGCCAAAGCTTCTCAAAAAGGACCACTAACATCAGGGGGAATAAAAAAATCAGGAAAAAAGTGACGAAGTTGCACAAAATCCAATATTTTTTATTTCTAGGATAATATTATAAATTATTGTAAGAAAAAACTGCTCCAAACATTAAAAATAATGATGTCATGCTTCACCTTAATATAAAATTGCAAATAGATCTAAAATATAATAAAAATCAATGAAACACTGCCGTCAAATGGCCTTTATTTCTGTAATATTCATTTCATACTCATTGATTTAAATATAGAATAAATTGTGAATATTTGTATACCAGTTTGTTTTATTTTTTTGACAAATCTTTTTATTTACCTAAATTTAAAGCTACTCTGCAGTGCTAGCACGGATCTTTTCACGATCGTGTATTTGACATAAACGACGGTTATTTTCGTGATAGCTGTTAACGGTAGCATAGACAACACGATTCCTCACGATTGGTAATGTATCTCGAATCTATCACGAAATTACCGAGTAAACCGAATTCAGTAGCATGGAACTCATAGAAGACGACCTGGTGGCGACTGTCAAAAAGTTTGTAGAGTAAAAATCGTGAAGCCGCCATTTGACTCGCGCTCATACTTAGTGAAATAATGGATTTTGGATTCGCATTAATTGCCGAGGAAGAGAGGAGGAGATACATTAGTTCACGAATGTTATCCAGGAGATTAATACGGGACGCAAACAATCCTTTTGAGCTTGCCGACCATGACTTTAGTAAACTATTTCGGATTAACAAAGACATCGCCAATGTCCTTGTCTTAAATTTACAGGAAGATTTACAGCGGAGACGATCTCATGGATTGCCTGTTCATTTAATGGTAAGTTCCTACGTGTATTTTAACTACTATTATTTGAAGTGTTTTGCAGCATCAATACTAAGGTGTGGTTTATTAATTTGGGGAAATACGACGGACATTGGAAATTGTTTTGTTGCCTAGAAAACGTGTGTGAGAGCTATTTTAGGCAAGGCAAGCTTACGAACCTTGCAAACCACTGTTTATCTCTAAGTATTATGACCATGCCTTCAATGTACATAATGGAATTAGCATGTTTTTTAATGTAGGTAACTTCTTGATGGCCTCTTCTCATTGCCATTCAGGGGAATCCGTTTTATAAATAAATTAAAGTGATTTATGGCTTCATAATAACTTTATTGGATGTAATGCTATTGTTTTTACATGATTATAATTCTTATAAAATACTGTTCACAAGTAATCTAAAACATTATTTATCAAATTTTACACAATAAGTAACACCAAAACAATGTTGATACAATATTTATAAAATCTGTCAGTTACCCATTTCAACATAAACATTGATTTGTTTTTCTTAATGTTTTTGTGATGGAATACCATAAAACCTTTAAAATTCTCAACCTCCAACAACTAAGTACTTTACTAAGGCTGGGAATGTCACAAGAGTTACTGGACATGCAGAAAGATTAATTTATAAAGATTTCCCATATCTGTAGCTATATAATAGGCTATGTTATGCAGTGTCTGTTAAACTCCACAATGCACATACCTATATATCATTTTTAAGTTATAACCTAAAAGTAAGTTCTCCATAAGATGGAAGCAAAAGTTTCTTTAGTGTGAATAAGTTTTACATTGTAATAATGGATCACTATAAGCAATCAAGCAAGGTGGTGGGTTCTTATATAAGTACAAAGTTTACTATGTTATGTCCCTACATCAAATTTGAATACTATGGAACAATAAATAGGTACATTTGAATTTGAACTTTCTTAATTTTCCCAGGTACTCGCTGCAGTACGCTTCTATGCCGTTGGAAGCTATCAACGCTCCATAGGACAGGAATTTAATTTGGCATTAGGTCAGACCACCATCAGCAAGATTGTGCGTGATGTCTCCAATGCTATAGTTCAGCGAATGATGGCAACCTACATATCATTTCCGAGTACTACAGCCAATAGGCAGGCTGTATCTAGAGAGTTTGCCAATAAATTTGGTCTACCAGATTGTTTAGGCTGTATTGATTGCACCCATATTTCTGTTGTCACACCTTACAGAAATAATCCTAATAATCCTCCTGAAGCTTACAGGAACAGAAAAGGGTTTTATTCATTAAACACCCAAATAGTAAGTACTTACAGTGTTCAAATTGTACAATAACTATACTGCAACATACATTCATACATACTTATGCCTGTTCCTTTATGGGGTAGGTAGAATGCCAGAGGTTATAAGATCATCTGAAGGGGTTTGACAAATTTGAAGGCATTATAATAATGGAGAGAGGCAGTGGCAGGGGGTCACAAAAAATCTCCAATTAAACCTCTGTCCCTTGACTGACTTTACAGTATGCCTGGATAGAGAAGCAGCTAGCACATTCTATGTTTTTCCTTCGCTCCCTCTTTATTATATAATTTGCAATATTATATTTTTTTCTATTCATATCACTTTTTTTTAGATATGTGATGCTAATTGCAAAATATTAAATGTGAATGCAAGGTTCCCCGGGTCAAGCCATGATGCTTATATATTTAACCTTAGCATCATAAAACAGGAAATGGAAAGGTTGACATATGACAGAATTGGGAAATATTTTCTTATCGGTAAAGTACCAAGTAGTATAAATAAAGAAGTCAAATTACTTTATTTCTTTTTCAAATTACTTTAGTGACAGTTATTTTTTTAAGGTGATTCTGGTTATGCTAAGGAGAGATATATGTTGACTCCCATACATCCAGCCCCTGCTGAAGGAACTGCAGAAAGTTTATATAATAAAAAAATAGTTTCCATCAGAAACTGCATTGAGAGGACAAACGGCATTCTGAAATCAATATTTAGATGTCTTCGGAAAGACAGGGTGCTGCATTACCAGCCTGATAGTGCTGCAATGATAATTTTATCTTGCTGTACTGTATACAATATGATGCATCACTTCAGGTATTATAGGAGTAACGTAAGTCTTATTATTGGAGGAATTAAAATGTCCTTTCCATTTCAAACATCAAATTTGTGATATTGTAGGTTCCCGATGGCAGACATGGATGTGGACTTCAATGCAGAGGCTGAGGATGCTGAGCCGCCACAAGGGGACACAAGCAGACCTCGCCAAGCTGCATTGCAAAGGCAGAGGGAAGTTATTGAATTTATTTCTACTAACTAGTTATTTACTATTTTACTTCTCACTTTTAATTTATGATATTTCAGAATGAGGCTGTCGGACGAGGCCGGGAGAAAAGGCCCCTCAAAGCAGCAACATAAACATGGAAAGTTATGTAAATTTTTAATTGTAAATAGGTTTTTGATATTTTACTTCTTAAATTGTTTTTTTTTTATGTTTCAGAGTAAGGCTGCCGATAAGGACCGGGAGGATGACCCCTCCCATTGATCAGACGAAGGCCGAGGAGGGTAGGGAGAAGGTGCCAAGCAGCCCGCGCAGAGCAGCATTACAAAGATGGAGAAGTTATGTAGATTATTGTTATATAGTAACTAGGTTTTTGATATGTATTGTACTTCACACTTAGTTTTTTTTTTTTATTACAGATCGAGACTGCAGACTGGGGCCGGGAGCCGGGGAAGAGGAGCAGATGATAGGCAGCCGTAGCAGATGAGGGGATCTGTTACGGCTCGAGGGCTATGGAGAGGATAGGATGGTCACGTGTACCCGACCATCCTTTCCTGGGATGGCGCACAACTCGCGGGTACACCTGGAGGTTTTTAGTGGGTCGGTCTGGCCTTCTGTCAGATCATCCCCACATATCCTGGAGCTCCCCCTTGGGCGAAGGGAATGTGTAGGCACATTTTCCTCCAGACAAAAAAAAAAAAAAAAAAACTAAGTCCTTTACAAATGTCGAAGTTTAAATATAGGCTATTTATTTACAGGTTGCTGTTGTGGACCTCTTCGGACCCCTATACTGGATCATTATTTCAATATTTTGGCTCTGTACCTGTATGATTATTATAATCAAATTGTTTACTACTCCATTTGTACCACAAAGTATGAATATATGATTTTTATTAAAGAATATTTTTTTTATTTCTTAAAGTTAAAGCACAATAATTTATAGTATTACCACTGTGAAACCAAATTCTGATTTTGAAGTCTCTTAGTTTCACAAGAGACTTAAAATTTGAGAGTCGAATACTGCCCAATAAATTTTAGCTATTAATGGAAGCTTTGTTGGCGGCCAATGTTGCAAGTGTGCTGATGGGATACAAAGCGAATGAAGTCGCAAGTAGCAGTAATATAAAGTATCTTAGGCTCACAGCTTCCACGAATAGCTACTTCTGTCATAACTAGAATAAACATATAGGGCCGTATGCGACAATACACCTCAAATTTCTTATGTCTAATTTCAAGCTAAAAGGGTTGAAAATCATTGGATGGACCAAAAAGTAAGATTCTTAATTCTAAAAAACAGGCCCGTGAAAGATAATAGTTACAGGGGGTTACTGGCCCACAGCTCTCTTCGTGCCATAATATACTGTGTGGAAAGCAGAGGACTTCAATAAAACAATTCTATTTTTAATATAATTTTATTTGGACAACATAACAGCTGCAATTTACATTTATAATATTCAAAAATTTAGGCCACTAATAGTTAATAATATAGACCGTTTACTAAATGTAATTTTATTTATTATTTAAATGAAAACTAGATCTAAATATTAAAACAATATTATAAATTACAAACATTGCCAAACTGTAAACAGTTACATGTAATTAAACATTCACTTATTTATTTATTTATTTACACTTCAGTATACAGTACAGATAGTAAATGATAAAAAAAAACAGTGTGTTGTGTAAGTACTACTAGGCGGTCTTATCGCTGACGAGCGATTTCTTACAGACAACCATGTATAGTGCTTACTTACTAAATAAACATTTATAGTTTCAATTATTTATTTTATTGATCTATATTAAATTAGGCAGTACTTAAGACAACAATAGTTCTCATACCACAGTAATTACAGGTCTTAGCACAATATTTAATCTACCATTTTTTTACCTATTTTTATCTATCGGAATTAACCAAGACTTGTAAGGTTTAGTAAAGAAAATTGAAGTTACCGAGAATTTTAGAATTTTGTGAGGTGAGTATATTTTCAGTAGATTAATGCATAACAAGCATAGCAGACTTTCGCAACTTTATAGGGTCCGGGACAGCAACCTGTAAATAAATAGCCTATATTTAAACTTCGACATTTGTAAAGGACTTGTTTTTTTTTTTTTTTTTTTTGTCTGGAGGAAAATGTGTCTACACATTCCCTTCGCCCAAGGGGGAGCTCCAGGATATGTGGGGATGATCTGACAGAAGGCCAGACCGACCCACTAAAAACCTCCAGGTGTACCCGCGAGTTGTGCGCCATCCCAGGAAAGGATGGTCGGGTACACGTGACCATCCTATCCTCTCCATAGCCCTCGAGCCGTAACAGATCCCCTCATCTGCTACGGCTGGCTATCACCTGCTCCTCTTCCCCGGCTCCCGGCCCCAGTCTGCAGTCTCGATCTGTAATACAAAAAAAATCTAAGTGAGAAGTACAATACATATCAAAAACCTAGTTACTATATAACAATAATCTACATAACTTCTCCATCTTTGTAATGCTGCTCTGCGCGGGCTGCTTGGCACCTTCTCCCTACCCTCCTCGGCCTTCGTCTGATCAATGGGAGGGGTCATCCTCCCGGTCCTTATCGGCGGCCTTACTCTGAAACATAAAAAAAAAAACAATTTAAGAAGTAAAATATCAAAAACCTAGTTACAATTAAAAATTTACATAACTTTCCATGTTTATGTTGCTGCTTTCACCTCCCGGCCTCGTTCGACAGCCTCATTCTGAAATATCATAAATTAAAAGTGAGAAGTAAAATAGTAAATAACAAGTTACTATAAATAAATTCAATAACTTCCCTCTGCCTTTGCAATGCTGCCTGGCGAGGTCTGCTTGTGTCCCCTTGTGGCGGCTCAGCATCCTCAGCCTCTGCATTGATCCACATCCACATCCATGTCTGCCATCAGGAACCTACAATATGACAAATTTGATGTTGGAAACGGAGAGGACTTTTTAATTTCTCCTTATATTAATATTAATTTATAATATAAATAACTTCTCTATCTTTACTACTTGGTGTGGATTGTGTCCTTTAGTGCTCCTCATCAAAGGCTGACTGCAGCACAACACTCGAAGCGCCCTGGGCCAGCAACCTGTAAATTAGTACATTAAAATTTCAAAATAAATTTCTATTGCCTCTAGCTAATTGGAAAAAATAATCTACGTATTCTTTAATCTATATTAACTTAGTACACTACACTATCTACTTATTTAGCTACTTAATATGGAAAATCTAGACTTATAATAATTTACCGCTCCAAAAGCTGATTTTTAATCCGGAGAAGAGTATTTCTCTCGGATTGAACTTTAATTTTGTTCTGGAGAAGAATATTTCTCTCCGATTCAATCCTATTCCTCTCCACTTGGTTGGCATGTTGGTTTGCCTGAAGGTTTGCCAAGTGATTGGATATGTCCTGGTAATTAGGTATATTGTTTTAATTGATGGTTATATTAAAAAATATAAAGTATAAAATACCTAACTGGAGGGTTAAGTTTCTCTATATTAATATTTCACTCTTTAACCAATCAGAAAATATCCTGGGGGGACAACCTTTTTATAAATCATACCAATAACTATAAATATTAAGTAAAATTAAACCAACTTACGGTCAGTACAGCAAGGTGTGCATTTGTACATGACTCGTATATCTGGCCCAAGTCTTTTTTTATTGTAGATCCTCCACGCCTCAAGGGAGATGTCCCTGGCAGTGGCAGGTCATCTATTCAATAAAAACAATAATATACAGTTTTATATAGAGTTCTTCGATGAATCTGTAAAAGTGAATTCTGTCATCAGAGGACTTACTCCCAGATAATTGGTGTGAAGACTGTGCCTGGGAGATATGGCGCTGGGGCTCTGGCATCGGGTTCTTATCTCCTAGTAAATTAATTAAAAATTATACACAAACTAATCAATTATTTATGTTAATTACTATGAAAGAATTGATAAATCATCATTCTATTTAAATCTGTATAATAATGATGCACTTACTAACTAAAGAAGGAGTCATTGCAGAGGTGGCAGTGGCGGCTGTCTCCATATAATTTGGTTGGTGAAAACCTCCGGCTTAATAAAAAAGACAAAAATATGTTATCATATCAATCATAGCTGCATATTATGAAAACATTAAGTACCAAATGATTTTTCTATTAAAATCTGCATGATAGCAATGATGCACTTACTATATGAAGAAGGCTTCATACTAGAGGTGGCAGTGGCGGCTGTCTCCATATAATTTGGTTGGTGAAAACCTCCGGCTTAATAAAAAAGACAAAAATATGTTATCACATCAATCATAGCTGCATATTATGAAAAGATTAAGTACCAAATGATTTTTCTATTAAAATCTGCATGATAGCAATGATGCACTTACTATATGAAGAAGGCTTCATACTAGAGGTGGTAGTGACGATCTCCGTAACAACAGCTTGGTAAAAAAGAGAAAAAATATTAATATAATATTATGAATATCTTAACTATATCAATACTATTAAAGTACTTTGCAGATATTGATACGTGGTACGTGGCTACCTATGCATTGATCAATTACTTTATTATTAATGAGCTTTTTGCATAACAAAAAAGGAAAAGTATACAAATAGAAACTTATTGAATAATAATACCAAGTATCACATCCATGAACTTAAGGAATAAGATTTAACTCCAAGTCTTAATCAGTTTGTAAAATATTATGAAAGAATAGACAAATTAACTTTGTATTCAAATCTGTACGATTGCAATGATATACTTACTAAATGCAAGAGTTGTTGTAGAAGAGGTGGCAGTGGCCGGCTCCATAGAAACAGCTTGGTAAAAAAGAGAAAAAGGTATTGCAATACAATATGTTTAATTAATTCTAAATGTAATTAAATATTCGAAAATGTTTTGTACACATAATATTTTTCATAAGATTCAGCCCAGTATCCTTATATTATGAAATTCTACCCTCATCATTATAACTAATAAAATTACATGTTCAAGATCGATCGAATGATGAGAATTAATTAGCTTATATACTTTATACCATACTTATATTACATTATACTATAGCATATTAAGAATTTGGATTGGCTTTATTGTACATTGTTTTTTGGGTTGCCTACTTAGACGACTTAACAATTTTATTAATGTGTACTATGTTTATTATCTCTTTGGATTGTTTGATTTGTGTCAATTTAATGTCGTTATTTTAACTATAATTAGTAAGTACTGCAATATTTATAAAAAAACTAGCCACCCACAACACAGGGAATCCTAGTGTGGGGGCTAGTGTGCTCAAATAATTAAAAAAACAATACTTATTTTGTTGTAACTAGTTATAAGGTAAATACTGTTTTCTACACAAACTTAATTGGAGAAATTGAATAAATTATTATTATTATTAAAATAAATACATTTAGCTGCATTAATATTATAAACAAAATAATATTATGCTAGTATTTGTTTACATTGATCAAGTAACTTACCTCCAAGTCCAGTTTCAGGAACATTGGGTAGTCCCTCTGATGATGTTCTGCCAATTACTGATAATATGGCATCATCAGCAAATGACAAACTCGGCACTGATACAGAGTTACCTGTTTGCCGTTGGGCTCGGTATACTGCAGCATTTGATGCTTTCGCCCTGGACTTCATGTCACGCCAAGTCTGTGAAATAAGTATACTTACATAAATATGTTTTAGATGAACAAAATATCCCGCTTCATAAAGTTATTCGCTTATCATCGGTATTTCGCATATTATAGCCTGTTATAAAGCTACAGATGTATCTTACAGTCTTCCACTGGTCTACGCTTTTATATGGACCGAGCTCGCTTAACTCGTGGGTAAGTTTTGCCCATAGCTCTGCATGCCGTTGTTGGCCCATGCTGCAATTGAAGGAGTTCAGGCCGATACTCCGATGCTTCGACATAAAGTTAATCAGGTGCTCCTTCTGAAGTTGTGAGCATCGATTGCTTTTTCTGAAAATTTTGAATAAAAAACATTTAAGTAAATTGTACCTGTATAAGTTTAAAACTGAAAGCTATTGTATCTATGTACTTACTTAATGGCCGACATTATTGATAATCAAATTATTTAAAAAATTAAATAAACTTAAAACAAAGATGATAGAAAATTAAAACTTAGGAACTTAAAGTAATATATTAATAGTATAGTCAAATGGTGTACTCAATTGGCGCGAAAGTAACGAAACCGGTATCCGTTAAGTTGGGACAATGAAATATGCCATATGGTTGGTTGTTTCTTATTCATATGTCTTTTAGATGATGACATTTAAGTTTTTAATTTAGTCCCTAATTCAGTTTTTTGTTGCTAGGATACTCGTGAATTAGATTGAAAACCATCATTGATAATTGAAAAACCGTATGGCAACATTGAAATTATGTTTTTATGAAACCGGACCTTTGTTTACTTAAATACACGACATCACGATCGTGATAGAGAACTGTGCTACCGATCATAGACAATAATCGCTTAATTCGCAAGCGTAAACACGATCGTGATAGAAGAACCGTGCTCGCACTGCTGCAGTGCTAGCACGGATCTTTTCACGATCGTGTATTTGACATAAACGACGGTTATTTATCGTGATAGCTGTTAACTGTAGCATAGACAACACGATTCCTCACGATTGGTAATGTATCTCGAATCTATCACGAAATTACCGAGTAAACCGAATTCAGTAGCATGGAACTCATAGAAGACGACTGGTGGCGACTGTCAAAAAGTTTGTAGAGTAAAAATCGTGAAGCCGCCATTTGACTCGCGCTCATATTTTAGTGAAATAATGGATTTTGGATTCGTATTAATTGCCGAGGAAGAGAGGAGGAGATACATTAATTCACAAATGATGTCCAGAAGATTAATACGGGACGCTAACAATCCCTTTGAGCTTGCCGACCATGTCTTTTGTAAGGACTTTGGATTCGAAGAGAGGCGGAGATATATTACTATGCAAATGATATCCAGAAGATTGATACGGGACGCCAATAATCCAAATAATAAGCTATTTCGCATTAATGAAGACATCGCCACTGTCCTTGTTTTAAATTTACAACAAGATTTGCAGCGGAGACGATCTAATGGATTGCCTGTTCATATAATGGTAAGTTCCTACGTGTATTTTAACTAATATCATTTGAAGAGTTTTGCAGCACCAATACTAAGGTGTGGTTTATTAATTTGGGGAAAAACGACGGACATTGAAAATTTTTTTGTTGCTTAAATATCGTGTGTGAGAACTATTTTAGGCAAGGCTACCTTACGAACCCTGCAAACCACTATTTATCTCTGAGTTTATTGACACTGCCTTCAAATTACATATTAGAAGCTAAAGCTAGGAATGAACAAGAGTTACTGGACATGCAGAAAGATTGATTTATAAAGATTTCCCATATCTGTAGCTATATCGCAGGCTATGATGTTAAACAATCTCTGTTAAACTCCACAATGCTATTCCTAAATCATATAAAATTTTATCATCTATAGGTTACCTACTATAAAAAAATTAAGGTTTAGTAAAAAGTTAACAATTGACCAATACACTTTAATAAGTATATGACACATAATACAAATCCTAATCATTTTGTTATGTTTTGTTTCAGATATAAGGAGAAACTTTAAAACTTAAGAGAAATGCCTATTACAAATATAAATAAGAAAATAAAGAAACTAGCATAATGGAATAAACATAATATCTTACAAGGATAAGAATGAAGTTTAAAATGTGAGAGAAATAAGTGTGAACAGTGATTTTAGTGTACACAATAATTCTTTTAAAGCTAATACAAAGTGAATTAGGACTTGTGATGTTGCGATTTTGAAAAAAATAATAAATACTTTGATCATTGCATGTTTTCATTATGCTGCAATAAGCAAACTTTTAAATTTAAGTGAACCAAAGAGTTTGCTGGGTTTGGAAACATCATATAACATATATGCAAGCTTTAATTTGCAATCCCCATACCAATCACATATTGAGTTGAGAGGGTTTGTTTCATATTGTGTGCCAGGACCGTACTTTGTCATAACTTGTTTACTAAAAGTTTGTGCCCAACTGTATATCACTCAGTCCAGTCTTACTTTTATTGTTCCAATTTGCATAGCTAGAGTATTTTACAAATATTAAGGTTTCAAAAACCATTCAATGCTCCGTAAACTAGACTACTGCCATACAGAATCTATCATGTACTCCGGACAGTATGAAACTAAATAAATTAATGTATAAATAATAATACCGTTATATAAAGCAATAAGTTAAGACCTCTTAAGGCTATGTTTTGTCTTATGTATACTTGTGTATTTTATCATGTATTGTTTACTGAACTTATTGTATTACTATTAGGTAGCATATTTCAAATTACCTTAATAATTGAACAACTATGCAATGCTCTCGTATTAATAAAGATTATAGATTATTATCGAAAATGTTTTTTATTTGTACAATACACTCATGGAGACCCAGGTCTAAACTTATAGTAAACATGTTTTATGTTCAACCATACACCCAAACTTGCCTTATAAATGTTATTATTTGTTTGGAACCTACTTGCATCAGGAATTTCAAATACTAACCATTCAATTATAAAGTGACCAGGTTTATTTAAGTGTGAAGTAATCCTATAAATTGTTTACTAAGATTTTACCTCACTGAAATGTAACGGTCTGTATTGTCGAAGGTTTTAATTTTAGCATAGAGTTTTATAGCATTTTCAGACAGATTTAAAAGTAAATTAATATGTGAAGTAAGTTGAAATGTGAATGACAATGCCTTTTTATATGATTTCAAGTTGTTTTTCGCAGTTCAGTCATTGAGAAGCTAAGTGTATTTTATTTTTTAGATATCTTGTAAAATATTAAAATAAAAAAACTATTAAAATTTAAAATCTTGCACCCATTTAATTTATCACTAAATTCCCCTCAAAGTGGCCAGACCTTACTTACAGAAAAGTAATACTGAACATGTATATCACTAAGTTCAGTATTATTTTATTGTTCCATTCAGAATAACAAACACAACATACCTCAATCCCCATACCAATCGCATATTGAGTTCATAGGGTTTGTTTCATATGGTGTGCAAGGACCGTACTATGTCATAACTTGTTTACTAAAAGATTGTGCCCAACTGTATATCACTCAGTCCAGTCTTACTTTTATTGTTCCCATTGGCATAGCTCGAGTATTTTACAAATATTAAGGTTTCAAAAACCATTCAATGCTCCGTAAACTAGACTACTACCATACAGAATCTATCATGTACTCCGGACAGTATGAAACCAAATAAATTAATGTTTAAATAATAATACTGTTATATAAATCAATATCTCATTTTATTTTCAATCAGTTAAGACCTCTTAAGGCTATATTTTGTCTTATGTATACTTGTGTATTTTATCATGTATTGTTTACTAAACTTATTGTATGACTATAGGTGTCATATTTCAAATTACCTTAATAATTGAACAACTATGCAATGCTCTCCTATTAATAAAGATTATAGATTATAATCGAAAATGTTTTTTATTTGTAGAATACACTCATGGAGACCCAGGTCTAAACTTATAGTAAACATGTTTTATGTTCAACCATACAACCAAACCTGCCTTATAAATGTTATTATTTGTTTATTAAGATTTTACCTCACTGAAATGTAACGGTCTGTATTGTCGAAGGTTTTGATTTTAGCATAGAGTTTTATAGCATTGTCAGACAGATTTAAAAGTAAATTAATATGTTAAGTAAGTTGAAATGTGAATGACAATGCCTTTTTATATGATTTCAAGTTGTTTTTCGCAGTTAAGTCATTGAGAAGCTTTTTTATAAGTGTATTTTATATTTCAGATATCTTGTAGAATATTAAAATAAAAAACTATTAAAATTGAAAACCTTGTACCCGTTTAATTTATCACAATAAATTCCCCTCAAAGTGGCCAGACCTTACTTACAGAAAAGTAATACTGTACATGTATATCACTTAGTTCAGTATTACTTTTATCGTTCCATTCAGAAAAACACAACATACCTAGTGTATTTCAGATACATTTAATTTTCATAAATATTCACTGCTCCTTATAAGGCTTTAACACTATAAGGTTATTAAACTTAACCATGCTTGTTTTGTTTATAATACTGTATGTATATCTGCGAAAACCTTGAAGTGGCTTTTGACCCATACAATACATCATATTTTAGTTAAGTTTTTCAAAAACAAATAAATAGGATTTGCAGTAATGACAAAACTTCATAAAAGTGGGTATCAGATTTTATTAATATAAACAAAATACAGTTTAAATAAAATGTTCAAACTATAGACATAAAGCTGCTTTATTTATATTATTCATTGGTCCTTTTCAATCGGCTCGATCCAGTAATTATGCCCCGAAAGTATAGTATCTAGTTTAAAGCATAAGCATCTAGTTTTATTGATACCGAGTAGGATTTTTATTGAATGGTGTCTTCTTCAAAAACGAAACTTTCTATTACATTCGTATCGCAGAAGAAGTACTATAAATCACATATTTTTTGTGTTGGAAGAACCGTGTTATGCGCTTTAATGTTTTCTCTTGAACAAGTGGATCGAAGTCAATATTCTTTTCCTCATTTGGAAGAAAAGCAAGTTGCAGTATATTTATCGCTTCCTGTATAAATTGGATCTTCACATATATTACGCATATTATTTATTTGATATTATTCATTTTTAATAAATAATTCCCTTCTTCTTCTTCTTTTGGTTAATTGGCAACCAACCAGCCGTTTACATATTTCCCAAATTAACAAACAACAACAATGGAGGCAACATGACATTTAAGTTTTTAATTTAGTCCCTAATTCAGTTTTTTGTTGCTAGGATACTCGTGAATTAGATTGAAAACCATCATTGATAATTGAAAAACCGTATGGCAACATTGAAATTATGTTTTTATGAAAGATTCCTTGGCGGGCTTTTTAAAGAGATAGGCGCGTTGAGGGCGCGTTTTTTCAACTTTTGAAAGAAAATATTAATTTTATGTTCTGTTTAGCAAATTTCATTGATAGTTTATCGCATTCGAATCGTTAATAAGTGCAGACATGGAGGAGGACCCAGGGGAGTCGTCCCCTGGGAAACCCGATAGGAAGCGACTGCGGAGGCCTCCTACTCCAGCCGACATGGACTCTTTAGACGGAAAAATGTACTTACCGTTCATAAAACCAGGATATCGAAGACTTTTTCCGGAAACGTCTGCGTCCCAGGAATATGTAGTATTTACCGAGAGTACCAGTACTGAAGGAAATGTTGGCAACAGAAACCCACTTACTTTGGCGGGACTTTTTAAAGACGAAGTTAAAGGAGTGACAGGCATTAAAAGAATGTCTGCAAATAAAATAGGCATATTTTTCTCCCAGGCAAGTAACGCAAACAATTATTTACTCAACGAGACATTCCAAAGACGACACAATTTTAAGGCATTTATCCCAGCGAGAAGTATTGAAAAAATTGGAGTATTGAGGTATGTTCCTACAAATATAAGCAATGAAGACCTTTTCAAGAAATTAATCTCATCCTGTGAGATTATCGGAGTGAGAAGGTTCACTAAAAAAGTCAATGGTAAAACTAAACCATTTGAAACTGTCTCCGTAACGTTTTTAGCTAATTCATTGCCAGAATCTGTATCTTTGGATTTATTTAATTTTAAAGTCTATGAATATGATCCTCCCTTATTGCAATGCTTCAAGTGTTTCAAATTCAATCATCATGCAAAAATATGTAAGTCTCAACAAAAATGTTCAATTTGTGCCAAAGATCATCATTACTTAGAATGCCCCGATGATCAGGCTTTGCATTGTGCTAACTGTGGTGGTCAACACCTTGCTATTTCGCGAGATTGTCCTGTTAAACAAAAAAGAATACTAGATAAAAAGAATAAAGTAACATATGCCAATTTAATGAAAAAAACAGATCACACATATAGTTTAGCACATTATAACTCAGATTACCCTACATTACTCCCTAAGAAAGTTACAAACATGGTTACAAAACCCAAAGAAATTACAACAGATGAAATAGTTCAAGGTATTTTAAAGAATGATAGTATCTTAAAATCGTTAGTGGCGACGTTAGTAAATTTAGGAAATAGTAATAAAAAAATGACTACATCTTTCATAAAAGAAACATTAGTAAACAATTTAAAACATGGATAATAAGTTCTTAAAGATTTGCCAATTTAATGTAGAAAGTATCAATAGCAAAAAGCCACTTCTTATTTCCTTTTTAGAGCAGAATGACATTGATATATGTCTGTTAAATGAAACTTATCTCAAAAATAATATGCATTTTAAATTAGCTGGTTATAATTTTATTTTCCAACATGGCCCTAAGGGTCGTGGTGGAGTCGGTATACTTATTAAGAATAATTTTAAATACAATAGTATAGATATGCCTTTTTATGATGATTTACAATCTGCAGCTATAGTTCTTAAAACTGATACAGGTGATATATCCATCCTATGTGTCTATAGTCCACCAAGACCAGGACATTTTAAATCTAGACAGCTTAAACAAATAATTAATAGTTTACCTAAACCTATCTTACTATCTGGGGATTTAAATGCACATCATGTGGCCTTTGGGTGTTTTTCAACAAAACCCAGAGGTACAGATCTATATAACATGTTAGATGAGTGTGATTTATGTATCTTGAATTCTGGAGCTCCAACCACAGTAGGTAGTGTACGTCACAAACAGTCTTCCATTGATATAACTTGTGTCAGTCCCAACATTGCTCCACTAAGTCAGTGGAGTGTTCATGATGATCCAATGGGCAGCTATCATTACCCCACTATCACAGTCATACAGCTATCACCACAAACTTTTGAAGTAGGTCAACCATCAGAAAGATTTCTGTATAACAAAGCTGACTGGAAACTTTTTGAATCTGAAACAGAAAAAACATTCAAATCATTCTCTATTGATCCTAGTAATCCTTTGTTGTCATACAATCAATTTTGTGATATCTTAAATCAAATTAAAGAAAAATGTATACCAAAACTTAAAATAACTTCTCCAACAATTATGAAAAAACCTGTTCCCTGGTGGGACGATGAATGCTCAGAAGCAGTTAAAAAGAGTAAAGCAGCTTTGAATTATTATAGAAATCATTCCTCTTTAGAAAATTACATACATTATAAAAAAACAGATGCCATTAAAAAAAGACTTTTGAAAGAAAAGAAAAAGAATGGTTGGAAAAAACTCTGTGAGTCATTTAATAGATACACACCTATTACTGTAGTCTGGAACTATATCCGCAGATTCAAAAGAGCATCTTCGAATGCACCTCCGAAAAATTGTGAATGGATTCCATCTTTTCTTGATAAGTATGCTCCCACTGATCCACCTGAAAAATTAGTAGACAGCAATTTGTTAGATACTTTTTTTATGCAAGAAGGTAATTCACAAAGTGCATTCTTATCTAATTCTTTTACATGGCAAGAATTTCAATCTGCTTTAAAATCTAGAAAAGACACTACTCCAGGCTTGGATGATATTCCTTACAAACTTTTAAATCATTTACATGAGAATGCTCAAAAGATTTTACTCAATATTTTTAATTTACTCTGGGATAATGAACTAATTCCAACTTCATGGAAAACCCAATGCATCATTCCTATCATAAAACCAGACAAATCTGAAAGCCACTGTAACTCATACAGACCTATATCATTGTCATCTTGTGTTGGAAAAGTATTTGAATATATGATAAAGGTTAGGTTAGACTGGTATGTGGAATCTAATAATATCTTACCAAAGGAACAGTATGGTTTCCGTAAAGGTAAAAGCTCTGCAGAAAGTTTTGTTGCTTTGATATCAGATATAAAGCAATCCTTTTCTTCTCATTCATCTACAGTTTGTGCCTTTCTTGATGTACAGGGGGCATTTGATAATGTGATTCCGTCCATTCTTGTAGATGTCTTAATTGACATAAGTATCCCAGGCAAGGTCTGTAAATGGATTTTTAATTTTTTGTATGACAGGACAATGTATGTAAAATTTAATAATATTTTATACGGACCTAGACAAGTTTTTAAAGGCACAATGCAAGGTGCCACTATATCACCTCTTTTGTACAATTTGTACACATGCCATTTGAATAGATATATTTCCCAATATAATGTCAAATACCTGCAGTATGCAGATGACCTGGTTGTATATAGTAGTCATAAGGATGTAAATATTGCTGTAAATAATTTAAATAATGCATTACAACAAGTTCATTATTATTATACCTGTAAATTAAAGTTACCTCTAAGTTTAAATAAAAGTGCAGCAATGATTTTCTCTAAAACATACACTACTTCTATTAATATTGTAAAACTTCATGATAATAGTTTAAAATGGATAGAAGGTAAAAAGTTTTTGGGAATTCACCTTGATAGTAAATTACAATTTCATAACCATATAGAACAAATTATTAAAAATGCCTGCCGAGGTCTGAACATAATTAGATCTTTGGCAGGGGTTCACTGGGGATCAGATCCCAAAACTTTATCGTTACTTTATAAAAGTCTAGTGCGTAGTCACTTTGATTATAGCGCATTAGCCTATTTCAACTGTAATTATACTTTATTAAGAAAATTAGATATTATCCAAAACAAAGCACTAAGAATCATATCAGGTGCTATGTGTTCTACTCCTATACATGTTATGGAAGCAGAGACATGTATTCCTCCTTTAACATTGATAAGATTAAGAATAGCTGAAAGGTTTTGTTTAAAGGTTTTTGCTTCTAATAACAATCATATAATGAATAGAATACTTCCTGTGCTCCCATTAGATATCACTTGTGTAGGTACTTATATGGACTCTTCAAATATTTTATCAAGAAAATTACCGGAACTCTTAAGAATAATGATACAAATTCATCTTAAATTTGGTAAAAGTATATTTAGAGAGAGCCATTGGCCTTTGTATAATATAGATTATAATGCTAATATGATTGATGTAGCAGTACTTAAGAGGGATGTCATTAATCAAGTAGAACTTTTGAATATGCTTGATGAAACTGATTATTACAGTGTATACACTGATGGTTCTAAAACCTTGAGCACTGTTACATCAGCATATTATGACCCCCAAACTAAATCCAGAAAGTGTATCAAAATAGATTCTAATTGTAGTATATTCACTGCTGAATGTTATGCCATTTATTGTTCTCTTTTATATTTATGTAATATTAATAGTAATAATTTTTTAATACTTACCGATTCACTTAGTGTTATTAAAGCTCTTGAAAATAGGATTTTAAAATTCAGTACCAATCATTTGATTTTTAAGATAAAGCAAGTGTTGTATGATATGTGTGTAAATAGTAAATTTGTAAAATTTATGTGGGTCCCTTCTCACTCCGGTATATCGGGAAATGAAGAAGCAGATAAAATAGCAAGGGGAGATCCAGATGAAGATCATAGTGATTCAATGCACATACCTTTTACCGATTTATATGCTCCCATGAAGGAATGCCACAGAGAACTTTTTAATGATTACTGGAGGAATGTATCGTCCGATAAGGGAAAATGGTACTATGACATACAAAAGGTCCCGCCCGCCCAACCCTGGTACCACAAAATCTTTGGATCGAGAAGCTTCATAACTTCCATCAATAGAATGAGATTTGGGCACTGCCAAACAAAATCCCATTTGTGCAGACTGAAGCTTGTGGATAGTGGACTATGTGAGGAGTGCAACGAGGAAGAGGACTTAGAACACGTTGTTATGAAATGTAGAAAATATAACCTACAAAGATTGTTATTGTGTAGTGAAATTGACAATGACACTGACAGACAAGAGCGACAAGAAGAAACATCGTTGAAAAGTTTACTTTCAGAGAAGAAGTTTTATAAATCTTTATTCCAATTTTTATTGAACATAGAAATGAAACTGTAATTTTAAGAAGTGTTAACATTTAAGAAGTGAACTTTATTTGTAAACTGTATATTGTTAATTTGTGTGGCTAAAAGGACTCGTTTCCAGGCCCGTTAAATAAAATATTAAAAAAAAAAAAGTTTTTATGAAACCGGACCTTTGTTTACTTAAATACACGACATCACGATCGTGATGGAGAACCGTGCTACCGATCATAGACAATAATCGCTTAATTCGGAAGCGTAAACACGATCGTGATAGAAGAACCGTGCTCGCACTGCAGCTGTGCGAGCATAGAACTTTGTCAACTCGTATCTTTACCCGGGCGCCACACTTAGTTTCAAAGATTTGCACAAATGTTTGACGACTTTGCAAAGTCATTTGAACACATATTGACGTAACCTGCCAGACTTGCTTCGCAAACACTTTTCTCCACAGTATGCTAGTAGACAACAAACAAGATGGACAACGATTTCGTAGACTCAGCTAGTCTGTATTATTTGTAGGTATATATGTAATTATATTTTTTTATTTGTTATTTTTCGGGTTCCATGTACATAGTTGCCCCTGTAACAACTCTACAAATTCCAGAACGCACTCGCTGCCCCAGTCCATTATATGGCCGCATAAATACATAACATGCACACAACCGTCCCGCTCAACAACGCTCGAGCAACTGGACACTGAACAAGTGTGGCAGGCCACGCAAACATTTGCACACATTCAACTTTGAACGCTTTGATGTATAGAAAAAGACCGACACCGGATGGCAAAGTGCAAAGCTTTGTGCAAACGTTGAATACATATGCAAAGTCCAGCGCCACACATTTGTGCAAACATTTGTTCAAACATTTGTTCAAACATTTGAAGCTAAGTGTAGCGCCGGCTTTACGAATGTTCATATAGTATGGAGATGGTTTGTAAGTAATAATTGAAATCTATTCATTGCCGCACGGCCAGCTTAAATAAATGTGTGCCTTGTTTATATTGAATGTTTGTAAACATATTGTACTCTTGAATAACTGTAAAATAAAAAATAACAATGATACTAAAAATTTGCAACCGACTCCATACTATACGAACTAAACTTACGAGTCGATAAAGTTCTGTGCTCGCGCCGCCGATTCTAGGCCCATTAAAGGGTGTTTGGCCCATCGCGGGCCAAATTGATATGGCCTGTAGAGTAAGTTATTATAGCAACTATTATACCAACCTATAGCTATAACGCCGAAACTATAATACGACTATTTTTTTTATACAATGTCACTATTTATGACTATTTCATCACTATTTTTGGCATAGTCAAAACTCCTTTCCATTGAGATTTCAAAAGTGAACATTACAGCTTGAAGGACAAAATTATTTTCCAGGGTATAGTTCTAAATCTATCAAGGTGTTCCTTTTGATTTCCCATAACTCTGTGGTTACAATGGGACCATGTAATGTAATAATAACATGTGAATAATTTTTAAATAATTTTTTTTTATTGTTTTTATTCTTCATACAAAATAATTCAATTAAGTCAAAACATCTTATGTAAAACACTTTTTTGCGAAGTATGACAACGTGGCATTTTCTATATCGTCGTACATTGTATGCAACGTTCCTCAACGCTTAAAATGTTTTTGTTGTTTATTTTATGGCTTCAGTGACTCAACACACCAATTGAATGAATGTTAAAAAGATTTTACAAGGGTGATAAGTTATGAACTTAGAAACTTAATACCCTTATTAAGATAGATATCTTGGAAAGTATGTAGGTACTTTTGAACTACATATTCTTTGGCAAAAAGTTATTTTATGGGATATTAAAAAGAACACCTTGTATAAGAATGGGATAAAGTTTTCCTGTCATGAGTTTCCACTTTAACTCCGCTACCCTCTTTGTCCATAGTGCACTAGTTTCAAAAGGACTTGCCAAATGCCGTGCTATTTCTTCCGTCCAACCGCTCGAGCGGTATTTGCAATATCAATTCCGGCATATACCCAATTTCCGTATCCTTGATATGTCTAAGGCCTTTGACCGCGTTTCACACGACATACTTTTAAAAAAAATGCAATGTTACGGCGTAAGAGGAGTAGCATTAGAATGGCTCCGAAGTTATCTATATGGTAGGACACAAAGCGTAGAAATTAGCCGATTATATCAATCCCCCTACTGTCCTAACAACCGCGGCGTTCCTCAGGGAAGGTTCTAGGTCCTTTATTATTTTTAATCTATATAAATGACCTACCAGACCATATTGATCATAATTGTATTCTATTCGCGGATGATACGACTATTACTATAAAATATGACAAAAAAAGAATGACGCTGAGATAGAAATTAATAAAACATTGAGTGACATTACTTTATGGTTAGACATTAATGATCTTTTAATTAATATTGACAAGACTAAATTAGTTAAATTCCAAACTTATAATTCAAAATTTAATAAATATGAAATAAAATATAATGACATTTGCCTAGACATAGTAGAATCCACGAATTTTTTAGGAATTACAATTGACCAACACTTAAATTGGAAGGAACATAAATAAATAATATTTGTATGAAAATTGATCGATTTATTTACGTTCTAAGGCGAATAGTTCAACTAGTATCATTTCAGGCGGCACTCCTTGCATATCACGGATATATTTCGTCCGTCATCAGGTATGGCCTAATTTTATGGGGAAACTCGGTTGAGGCCGACCGAGTATTCATAATACAAAAAAAATGTATACGGACCATTTGTAGGGCAGTTTAACAGACAACTGCAAACCATTATTTGCTAAACTAAAAATTTTGCCACTTCCATCACTGTACATATATGAAGTATGCTACTTTGTCAATCGGAACAAACATTTATTTGAAAAAAATGAGGATATGATTGGACGGCGTGGCAGACACAAAAATAAACTTTACGTACCACCACCCCAAAAGCTAACTGTTTATAGTAAAAATGTGCACTGCATGGCTGTCAAACTGTACAATAAATTACCCAGTACCAGGCCTGGCTCACTCCGCGCGGTACATCCGTTATTTACCTACAGCGAAGCGCTCCGCCGGCGCATTTCGAATGGGTCGTGTGTCACGCGCGCGCCCGTCGGGACGTTGTAGATACCTACCTACCTAATAGCACTCACATTAATTCTATGATCGAGGTCGCAAATAGTATTTAAAAATGGACATAAAAAGAAACAAATATTCAATTAGATTATGTTTAGATTTGATTATGTTCAATTTAGCAAACAAAACATAGGTAGTATTACTAATTATTAGTCGTAACTTTTTTTTCATTTTGTACTTTAGGTAAGTTGAAACAATATTTTTTACAAAGGTAGAATAACAGTAATACCTACATCGGTAGATACTTAATTACAAATAAGTAGATTAATTATTCTTCACTAGGCAGCAACCCTAACAGCGTAAGAAAAGATAAGAGGCATGCGATAGAAAGAGACAAAACTTCTAGGTATATAAATTTGCAGGTACGTAATGCTGTGCGAGCTGAATTCCACCGTATCGCATCGTAGCAAGACTCGAATTTATTTAGATCTTCTTGCGGAGTAATTCTTCTGTACCAACTATTACTTATTCTGTGCCAGTACCTACATACAGAAATCTCCCGGAAAAAAATTTAAAACTACATTTTATAATATAATTATTAGAAAAAATGTACTATGACATAAAAAATACCTATTTAAATGATAAAATATGAATTAACTTTTTCTTGCTAAATTTTGACTTCTATTATTTAATTGTAATTTGACTTCATTTTTAATTAATGTTTACTTCTGACATCTTTTAACATTAGTTTTGACATTTAATTTTATCTAGTATTATTTTATATGTTTCAATTTGATGTGCTTTTTATTTAATTGTGTTTTATATTAATTTAAATGTCAATGTAATTTAATGCAATGAGAGGTTTTCTGACAGCTCATTAAAAAAACAAAACGGCACAAAAATGGTACAAAAGGCTTCGATAGATGGCGCTTTACAAAATACGAAGTCTTGTCTGTCATATAGAATTTATTCCACACTGCGTTTTTAAAAGTAAAATAAATTAATTTACGTCTGTATAAGAAATTCAACTCATAAATAACCATAGATCGTAGATACCACTTACCTACATTATAGTTTAGGGCTTAACGCCTTCGGTTTTTTAAAAGTGCCATCTATAGAGGGTTTTTGAACTAATTTTTATGAGCTGTCAGAAAACTCCTCATTGCTTCGTAAATGTTCTTTACTATAATTTTATGATTTTGCACGCTGAACAATCAGCAGTACCTATATGCTGGACCTAACTTATAAGTATGAACTGACTGTACCATATATTGGCAAAATAAAGATTTATTATTATTATTATTATCAATAAACTTAATGTACACACTCACATTATTTTGATTGGTATTACGAGTGTTTTTTAATGAATACAGAAAAGAAACATAGTAAAGCTATAATGTGACAATGCTGAAAAGAAGAGGCGGTATAGTTTAATACCATGCCATGAATGAGGAAGAAGTCTAAAAAACAAATTTTCCCGCGGTAAACGGTTGTTTTGTTTACTTTTATAATTTACAACTTTGTTTTTTATGTAAATTTTGTTGTGCTGGACATTTATTTAAACAGTAGGTAATCTAATAGGTAATACCTCATTAGCTACCAGCAATCAAATATTGCGTGAGTATTTATTGTCATTACTTATTTTAGATTGAGTGAAAAATTTATTGATACTTAATGAAAACAAAATTTTGCAACCCTGCAATTTTACGTAATTTTTAAGATATTGCGTAAAGTATTATAAGCTGTGAGTATAATTTATGCTAGTTAAGTAAGTAGATGCCTGGGTATAAGTCAGTTCCACGTCTCTCTTGATGAATTGAAAAATGAGTTGAATTGAAAATTTATTAATAAACAACCGTTTTATTTAACAAACGTTGTATAGACCGACAAAAAGCATTGTTAATATTTTTCTAACCTATGACTTTTAAATTATTACAGATGGTATTTACTGACTATTATTCATGTGGTTCATTTGATATCTACTTACTATCGATAGCATTAACTAGTGAAATCTAAGAAAATCGCTAAGCAGCTGCTAGCAAATAGATCATTTTGCAAATATAGGTCATTCTGTTTTGTAAGAAAACTTAAGTGTTCTCTCCGTTAGTTATGTTAGTTACTAGTCTCTGTTAGTTCCCATGTCTCTTATAATAACACATTAAGTATATCCACCTCATTTAACATTAGGGCGAGATGGCACTGTTTAAAAATAATATCCATCAATTACTTCAAAGAAAGCTTACTTATCCAAGTTAGTGGCATTTTTCTAAAGAACATCAAGCGTTACAAATCTGTCAAAAAATTACTTGATTCTGAACTCTATGCTCTCGACATTAACTTAAAATTGGTTGGGGAGATTTGACAGGTGATGTAACGCTTGATCTGCTGCCTTCTGTACCTATGATACTGGTCCTGGGTTCGATTTCCACCCGGGCCAGTTTTGGAAACGAAATTATACCCATTTAGATGTAGTTATAAGCAGGTAGTTGCTGCGGTAGTAGCTGCGAAACGTGTGCGTAGAGGTACAGTCAACTTTCAACTGTATTACGACCAAATAAGTTGCTAACTGCATACATTTCATTAGACGTACCTACCATCGTCCTGCTCATTTCGACGTTCAAACAGATTTGTTATGTTCCTGATAAACAAGCAGTACCTAAAGACATAGCCTGCAACTGGTAGATCCCCTGTACTTATTTGAAGGTTTCAATGGTAGTGATTACTTAGGACCAGGTTACTTACATGCACACTGCTCCAGAATCCTACTTTTAATTAAATTTATACAATCTCACTAGACTTTTAACCCTAGTAGGTACTATAACGTGGGATCGTGAGATTATTTAAAGAAAGACTGTTTGAGATTATTATTATTTATTTCACAAGGAAAACACTTGACTTTGCACACTTTTATAAATATTCACACTGGGGACAAACAAACTTATTATTAGAATATGGTGGAGCGGTACGATTCGCGGTTTATAAAATTCAGAGATTTTTCTCCGAAATAAACATTGATCAGCCCTTTCTAAAGGTTGGGCCGAGAATCTTCTCACAAAACTAAAGCGTCTCTGTCAGAACGAAAATATTCAATTTGAAATTAAAACTATGACATATTGTTAGTTCGCGCCATAGCCGTCTTTATTTCTCAATATAAGGCGCGCTCAAGCAGTATGTTACGGTACCTACAACCTAATAAGTATGAGACTGTAAATACCTATACCTCCCAGTCTCACGCCATCGCGTGCTTGTCCAAGGCATACCTACACCTACCTATATGGTTCTGGCGCACTTGTACTTTTACCCTCTTGAGAAATATAGGGTTTCCTACGGGAATTTAGCAATCGGAATTCGGGAGACTAAGAATACGCGTCTATTTGGGCGATCGTTTATTAAGATCATGCTACATTAGATTCAGTACAAGTCGAGTTGTCACACAAAATTTTAATTCGAAAATATTGATTTTACGTAGGTATAACAAAATAGTTAAAATAAATAAAATAAAAATTGTTTATTTCAGATTTACATCCATAATGTTGTTAGTAACTTATAACTAAATTTAATTTAAAACTTAACAGCTAGGGTTAGTAGGTACTTATATTTAAAAATAACAAATAGGAAAACTTTAATTCACTTCGCGTATCTTCGCAAACCCGGAGCACTAGGTATAAGTATATGCACATGCTCCCAGTGACTAAGAATCTTACCCTCATGCTTTTCAGCGATTACTCTCAGGATGTTGTTGTCGCTGCCTCGGACCCTGTGCATCAGCGAAGCTATTCTTTTTCTTATTAACGTAGGAAAGTCATCCGTGTGAGCGTCCGCAAACATTCCCGATGCACTGCAGTACCTCGGCAGCCCCAACAACATCCTGAAAGCATTGTTGTACTGAACTCGGAGAGCATTGAATGTCCGCCTCCTATAACTAGCCCATAGTGCACATGTGTACAGCGACTGGCAGAAAGATTTAAATAGCGTAATCTTTACGTCTGCCGTACATCGCGCAAATCTACGGGCCAGCATATTACAGCGGACAGCCAACGCTCTCCGCTCTCTCTCAATGTCCATGTCATCACATAAATCCTCGGTCACCACATGGCCTAGGTACTTGAAATGTGTCACTTTCTTAAGCGACACTCCTCCCAGCTTTACAGGTGGAACGTAAGCCGGCTTCCTGTTTCCAACCTTAAAAACAAGCAGCTCACTCTTGGCTACGTTGTATTGAAGGCCATGTGTCTCAGCATAACGCTCACATATGGACAACAGCCGTCTAAGCGCACTGATTGACGGGCTGAGCAGTACCATGTCGTCTGCATAGCTGATGCTGTTCACGGTCAGACCATCAATCGAACAGCCGACGCCCGCACTGCTCAGTCCGACAATCAGTTGGTTCATATATAGGTTGAAAAGCGAGGGTGAGGTCAACCCTCCCTGTCTCACCCCGCATTCCAGCCTATACTCCTCCGAGCACGCGTTACCCCATCTAACCACATTGGTCTGGTGACCATACCAATACCTAAATATATTGACAATGTGGTCCTCTACACCTGCTTCGTGTAACTTCTTCCAGAGCAGATCGTACCTCACCAAATCAAAAGCCCTGGAAAGGTCCAGGAAGGCCGCATAAACAGGCGTGTTCCTGTCCGTGTAGTACTTCACAACGTGCTTGAGCGACACTATTGCACACTCTGTAGATAATTTTGGTCTAAAGCCAAACTGCGCGTGCTCTAAATTAAGATGTTTTTTCAAATGTCGCTCAAGCACGCCATCAAGCACCTTCGCAGAAATAGTCGCTAATGAGATCGGTCGATAGTTACATTTATCGGAAACGTCCCCAGTCTTATTTTTCAAAATCGGAACAACGGTGGATCTCATCAGCTCCTGCGGTAGGTATGCGTGCCTTATACAAAATGTAAATAACAGCGCCAACAGCCTTGCCAAATGCGGACCCGCATGCTGAAAGTGCTCAATGCTGAGACTGTCATGGCCCGGTGACTTTCCTCGCTTCATGTTTTTAATTATGTGCATAATTAGCTTAGCGGAAATTCTTTCAGGTGTTTGAGTAGGTACACCGGACCCCACAGACACAGCACCAACCCCAACAACATTTTTCAACGTCGGTTGAATCCTAAGACTATTCATAAATACGTTGGCAATCCTGGTTGGTTCACTCACTCCGTCAACGCTCACCGGCATGTCAGCTTTAGGACTAAGATTCTTTGTCTTTTCCCAAAAACCACGGAAGTCTTTCTTTCTATGTCGCGACGCCAATATATCCATCTTAATTTGATCCTGGTTGTTTTGACATATTTTCAGTTTTGATTTAAATATTTTTCTCGACTTGACCATTTCCTCATAAATTGAACCCTCGCGAGGTCTCCCATGCCAAATCCAACAAAGAAACTTTTCGCGGGCATCCCGGTGCGTCCCGCGAACGTGCTTGTTCCAACCTAGGATGTGCCTACCGTTCCTACCGGTTCTCACGGAACCACACATTCTCTTGGTTCTAAAATCATAACTGTACTCAGAGGCTAAACTTAAAGTATTAATTATCACATTATAAAGCTTATCTATCACAGCATGATGTGCGTTCTCATTACATAGGCTATCACAGCAGTAACTTAACTCTAACGGTATATCAATATGTTTTAAGGTGTTATTACAGTACTCGTTATATTTTTAAGTAACGTTAAGTAACCCTAAAAAGATCTGTAAAAACCTCCTAGACAGGAAATATCTAAGTTTTACAGCGGAGTCATCAAACACGTAGTTGTTCAAAAAAGATAAAGAAATCTCGTTTCGTTCAAAAAAAGACTGCTTCCGAGCTACTTTATATAATTTCTAAGTTTTCTTTTTTTGATTTTAGTAAAACCTGAAGAAAATGAACGCATATAAAACAGTTTCTCTACTTTCCAAAGAATACACTGATATCGAAGAAGAAATTAATTTCTGCTATATATTTAAAGAAGAAGAACCGGACCTTCAAATAGAAAAAAATACAGAAGACAGTCAATTTGTTTCTGATTCAGTCAAACATCCTTCTGAAACGGCTCACCCTATTGAAGCTCATAATGCTGATAAAAACAAAAATAACTCTGACGTATTTACTGATAACATACAACATAGTACCAACGTTATTAGTATAACAAAAGAAAACGATGTGTTAGTTGTAAATATAAATCCAATTAAAGATTCTTTAGACGAAAGTAAACAAAATACTTCAGATAGTGATGATGAGGATATTATTGATTTAGACAAGTTTTACTCCGAAATGGAAACTTTAACCTTTACTAACGTAAATGATGAAAGCAATGAAGTATCCGTTGAGTACAACCATATAAGAGATGTTACTGGACATGTAGCCAATCAAAACGACGATTTGGCAACAAACAACAGCTCATTTCCTAATGTTTTTGAAAGTAACGATGTCGTGAAATCTCTCTCATCTATAGATAAACAAAACTCAACTATAGAAATATCAGTTTTACCTGTTGAGTACGATAATACATCACCAAATATAATTGCAAGTACTAACACTGTGCACGAAAAAAGCGATAGTGAAGCGAGTGAAGACAGCTCAGACGAAGAACCTTTAGCAATCATCAAAAGAAGAAAGGAACTTTATAAACAGCATTTAATTAGTTCACATAAGGCTGATAATAGTGATGAACAAAACTCAAAAATAGAAGCAACAACTTTACTAAAAAAGTCAATAGATATAAAATTTATTGAACATGCAACGCCTAGTACTAGCAAAGGATTTTCGAAAGTAGATATCAATAACAATGTAAATAAAGATAGTGATGACGATTCAATTGGGTACCACTCATCCGATTTTGAATTCATCAGCGAATCAGAATCTGAATTAGTTGGTGTTATCGTAAACAAAAAAAGCAGATCCAAAGAAGCTAATATGCGTAAGTTCTCAGTTAGCAGTTCTGAACTTCGCCAACAGAGAAAGATGTATAAGAAAATTAACAATGACTATAGAAAGGACCATGTAATACCTCGTGGTAATGATTATTTAGATTTATTCCGTCTTTATGTTCCTCTGTGTGGTGGTTATATGGAGAATAAGGCGTTTCATGTTACTAGCATGAATACTGAGTTTGAGGGACTTGGCTTCGATTTAAACATGATGCCGAGATATGATGCAAGAGATGATGAAGAACGTAAGTTTGTTGATTAAATTATACCATAGTCCATAGTCGTAAGATTACTTAGTAGGTAATGTTGTTCTTTCCACTGCCAAACTAGTTATAATTCAACGTAGGTTTTCTTAGATTCTAACTTCTACGTATAGTTGTAATAATAAAACATAGAAGTTAGTCAATATAAGTCGTATTTAGGCACAAATAGGTGAAAAGCAACTTTGAAAACTTCAATATGTTCATCGACTTTTGATGCTGAGCGTGCCTACAATTAACAATCTAAGTATAAGGTGTTATATTAGGTGGCGTAAACATAACATTACCTATGATTTAATGTGTTTACGGGATTCTTACCACGATTTTTGATTTTATTTTCGCACGTCAATCAAAAATCGTGGTAAGAATCCCGTAAATACATTAAATCATAGTGAAAATAACCGCGATAGTTTAAAACAATTATAACATTACCTATTCACTTTATTTATAGATAGGTAGCTAAAAACGCGTTTCACTTCAATGAATCTTACTTGATCTTAACCCTACTAAAATAAATTACATACATACATAACTTCACGCCTGTATCCCTTATGGGGCAGGCAGAACACCAAAGGCTATAAAACCATCTGATGTCATGTTTGACAAATTTGGAGGTATTTAAATAATGAGAGAGACTACTGCAGTGACAAGGAGTCAGCCTTTGAAAATGCCAATAAAACCTCTCATTAAGGCAATTCCATTTCAAAACTTATTTTTAGTTGGTAGGATAGGGCACTTTTATGTCAAGATTTTTCAGGTAAAATCGTTATTAGATGTAAATTTTGCCACAGCATAAAAATAATAAACGATTGGTTAATGTAGCGCCAAAATAACCTTTTTGTATAGCTTAAATAACTATTCTATTTTTAAATATATTTCAAATTACAGATATAGCAGAGGCCAGAGAAGCAGCAAAGTTAATAGAAAGAATGTATCCTAATGAAAACAGGAGAAGACGGTATCTGCAACGACCGAAGTAGAACAAACATTTTTTTCTACATTTTGTAACCTTTCATTTTCAAAGAATTAATTTATTCAATTGTGATTATTTACTACTTAATACACTCTATTTTATTCAAAGTTGTGCGCTTTTTTTTAAAGAAACTAAGCCTTTTTCACTCTGTGGAATAATTTTTTTACAAACACTTTGGGGATGGGCAATATCACACGCCAGTGGTCGCGGGTTCGATTCCCGCACTATGCGAATATTCGTGTGCATAACACATTTGTTTGCATTGGTCTAGGTGTAGTATGTATAATATGTATGTATTTAAGAAAAAGATTAGTAGGTCTAAGTATGTTTATCCGTTGTTTTTTTACCTAAACACACGTACGGCTAGATGATCGCCATTATATGTCCAACAATATTTATTTATTATTTACGCTTACAAACGAGAATCAAATACGTTTAAAAAAATTTATTAAAACATACTTTATCTATGATATACTACTGATAAGGGATGCGTTATGTCAAAAGCCTTTTGAACCCGTAATATTTCTGAATGTCATGTCCGGAACACATCTAACTTTTTAAATATTTGTGGCATTTAAAAAATAATATACTCTGCTGAGACTAGGTAAGCCTTAATTTGATCATTATTAATAAAGACTACTCAAATCTTGAAGGAAAAGTAAAAATAAAAATACACAAAATTGAGACAAAATTTTATTTACCTCGCTAGTATAAAAAAATACCATCCCAAACAAACAGTGCTTTTAGATAGTAATGAGTAAAAATATCAATTTATATCTGACATGTTACACAACAATTTTTCTAGAAACAAATGTAGTCCAATCTATTAAATTTAAAAAAATAATGGGGAACCAGACTTATAATGCTAAGTAAAACTAAAATATACATAATGTACGAAATATTAGCAGTTAACAATAGTGGCATACAACCTTTATATCGTTATTGTAAAATATTTACAATGTTTTATATAAAATGCAAGTAATTAGGTCTAAAACTTATGCTAGCCTAGTAATGTACTCTTTTTTGCTTACAATAATTTTTCTTACAATTAAAACTACATGAATCTAAAAATGTGGTTATGTTTTTAGGACAGTTAACTTCGTAATATAAAAAAAGAACATTATTAATGTCTAAATCTTACAAGTTATATAGCCTAAAATTAATATATTGACGACAAATATTAAATTAGGATATGAAAAAAGTACCTTACTTTGTCTTAATATGTAGAAATTGTGAAAGGAAGAGAAATTGTGATATAATTCATTGCAACTTTTTAATATATTATAATACGCTCAATATAAATGAACACAATTTTTAATGATACATTTCTTATCATTGCCTATTCAACAAGCATAAAGCCCACTGGACAAGATTACATTATTACTTTATTTAGCCATGTTGTATATAAAGCTCGCGTTATATTGTTTGACCATACCTAAACATGCTATCCGGATAAATTTTGGTCAAACTGAGTTGGTTAACTCAAAATAACACATAATTCTATGTCATATCGTCTAGAGGGCAAGTCTTATGATGGTCAAAGCCACAGACATTCATCTAAATGGACAACGCAAGTGTCAATACAAATTGAAACCAAGGGTGCCGACTTTTTAACTCCTTTTGTGACGTCACAGCTGATATTTATTGCTGGGAAATACAAACCGATTCAACGACACCGATGCCGCTGATTGAAATCGATTATAAAGAACGATATCGATATTTTGAAATCGATTTTCTAACAGACATACTACGCGGGGACAATTTAGCGGTGACCAACCTTGACGCTTGGTCGGGGTTCGGACACGCGATATACATGCATTTGCGTTGTCTATGTTGATGTATGCACGGAGGAAATACATAGAGGAGCTGCCCTATCCAGTTTTCTCTAGGGACTCAAGTGAAGCGTATGCGCGGGGTGCGGGAGGGGTAAGCGGTGGGTTATGGCCAATCATAGCCAAACAGGCAATGGCATTAGTCACCCAGTAGCGAGTAGTAAAAACCGGTTGAAACATAAGGTTAAAATATTCACATGATCATCAAAAAAGTTCAGCTATGCTTTACTAGGTGGCTCTAGTTTTTTAACGAAATTTCATACGTTCCAAATCTGTCAGAAAAAACCGCGAAATAAAAGTATTTCTACTTGACGCTAGATAGCGCAACCTTTTTTCGCGGCATAAAAATCACCTAGGCAACAAATAACAATGTGGAATTTTGGACACAAATAATTGGAAAACAAACAATTTATAAAAAATAATTATGAATGAAATTATCTTCGTGGTAAGTTAATTTTATTTGGATTGTCAATGTAATTCCTTCATAAAAGTATAGAAAACTAAATTTTACATCGAGAAACAATGGAGGATTTAATTCTTTTTAAATATCTACGCGTGTACATACTTCACAGAAGTCAGCGACGAACTGACGCCAGTGCCTCTAGCGAGGAATAGCTTGAACTAAAGGCTGTGACGTCAGGACAACACAAATTGAAGCTGTGCAACTTTGCTTACAGCAGCTCTACTATGTATCTGCTTTGTGGATGTATGTCTGGGGTCAAAGCAGAGTTGACAAAGCTATGTGAGAAATATTCTATATCACTATGTTGTTTGAGCAATAGTCGTAGTAGGGATGCGTAAAAACGATACTTATCATACACAAATTAATGCAAAATAACAACCAATGCCCATGTACCACATAGAAATAGAATATCACCTAAATAAAACTCTACTGAAATCGCTTTGGACAAATGTGCCAATAATCTTTTTAAATAGACACCGATTAACATGTCTATACAGGGTTAATTTTAATTAACGCATCATGTCTTGCGGGCAGTCTCTCCACGTCAATCCCAGCTACATGTGTTCTTCGACCTTTTACAAATCTTGATAAATAACACAAAAAAAAAAAAATATGTTTGCTCCTTACTCTACATTTTGTAAGAAGTACCTATTATTATTATGAAGAGATATTTTACTGCGCAAGGTACGTGGTATACCTACGCTCAGATTAAATAGAGTTACGCCTCTAAACAGAGGCTATAATTTTCGTATGGGAAAACTTAAATTTAAAAAGTCGTAGAACAAATGTTGTTGGGATTGATGTGGAGAGGCTGCCCGCAAGAGGTAATGTGCTAAGTAAAATAAATCCTGTACATGTAAGACATTTGGTATTAATCTATTTGCATTATTAAAAGTTAGTACAGACTTACTAACAACAATTTTGCTGTTGATATAGACAGGATATAAAAATAAATGACATAATTAGCTCTCACATAAAGCTCTGAATATTAAAAGATATATGTTATGAATTTCACCTTACATTAGCAATCAAATACACAGGTATATTTGTCATAACAACTTATACTTATAGTATAGAAAAAATCTTAAATTTCAATTTAAACCTTCGACTTTCTTTTAGCTGGCGATCTTGAAGGTGGTGCCTCAGTCTTCTTAGTCTAAAAAGAGATAAATATTTAGTATTTGGATAAAAACATACATCCTTCCATTTGTGACATTTTCCAAGAAAAAAATTTTTTTTCCACACCAAAACGTTTCTATAGATTTTTCTACAAGTTTTCTACTTTTATATTACATAACATTTATTTATACTAATAAAATAAAGCTGAAGAGTTTGTTTGTTTGATTGGTTTAACGCGCTGATCTCTGTATCTACCGGTCTAATTTAAAAAATATTTTTTATGTTATTATTTCGATTTTATTAACACAAATATTTGTCCTGTGTACTAGGTTTCGCAGAAACAAAAATTAACGTTTTATAATGGATTTAAAACAATATGAAATAGCATATCCCCATATAATATCCTCTATACTACTTTTACTGTTTCACACAATACTAAAGCAGTTTTATAAAGCCTGTATCTAACTACAATTGATAAGCTAATTACGAACCTCTCGAGATCTCTTCGCTCTTGGCTCATCATCATTTTTGTCTTTATCATTGCTTTTCTCATTACCTTTATCATTTTTATCACTTTCTTTCTTTTCCCCGTCGTGTTCTACATCTTCTTTCTCTTTTTCCTTGTCTTTGTTAGTTTTCTCAGCTTCCTTTTTTTGTTTATCCGCTACTTTGTTTTGTTTCTCAGCATCTTTATCACTTTTTTTCTCACTTTCACTATTCTTTTCGGTTTCCTCTTTATCTTTGCCTTCAGTTTCTTTCTCCGGTATATCTTTTTCTTTGTCTTTCTCTGTGTCAACTTCCATTTGTTCTGTTTCGTCTTCGTTTTTGTCATTTTCAGTTACATTTTGTTCGGTAGCGTCGTCATTTTCTGTTGCTTTTTCATTTTCTTCAGCGTTATCTTTGTTAGTGTTAGCTTCAGCCTCTTCCTTATCTTTTGCAGCTAGTTCGGTTTCTTCAGTAGTTGTTTCTACAGGCTTATCTGTTTGTTTTTCCTTAGCACCTTCTGTTTCCTTGTTTGGGCTTTCTGCGGTCTCGTCACCATTTTGAGATTCAGCCTCTTTAGCTGGTTCCGGTTCTTTTTCGGCTTGTTTGTTTCTGGATGATTGGCGTTTTAGGGATTTTGACGGAGTGCTGTTTGTTGGGGCTGCGTCTTTCTTCTTTTTGGCTGAAATATTAAATAAATCCAATGTAATGTTGAAGGTGAACTATCACTTAAGATTAAATTTACAAATTAAATCAATTTTACATAATCAATACATAATCGTATTACAATCACGATTGTACAATCTCGCCTTCTGGAAGATAACAACATACAGGTTTAGAAAGGAACTTGCTTTTAAAAACGGGGTTCGTTTGGAGTAGCTTTTTACAAAAAACTTCTCTAGTGGCCGTAAGGCTATTCTAAGACTACCCTACACGTATAAGCTCGTTAGTTTTAATACAGTTAAACAGACTCTAATTTGTAACCTTGCATTTGTGTGTTCAAGAAGATTTTTCTCAAATCCCAGGAACTTCAGCCAATGTATCAGACAAGGACTTAAAAATGTTGTTGAAGTTTTTTTTATAATGCTTCTGCATTCACTTATTATCATTACCTGGAGTAGTCTTTTTCTTGGCTGGAGCTTCTTCTAGCAGTTTGTCTTCATCGTTGTTGGCAGAATCAATGGCCGCTTTCATGGTGTGCGATGTTGGCACAGACATTTCTGTTAAAGGCAATGTTGTTTATTAATTTGGAAGTCCAAATATAATTGGAAGAAGTTGAAATGGATAAATTTAAGTATTAGTAAAATAAACAATATAAAAAAATCTTAAATCTCTAATATCATTCAGGTTATCTCTATTTATGTTTCATTATATTCGTTAAACTATGCCGGATAAGGGGTTTACGGTCTAAACCCTTCAGATTTATGGCCCTGCAGAAGGCCTATAAAAGATACAATGAAGATGATCAGCGTCAAAACCATGATGGAGCCAGGTGAGCAATGTAACATCAAAAATATACTAACAAATATCAATTCCATCAGCTAAGGCCTGATATCTACCAGTTGGTAGATAGATTTATATTCTAGGTTTCCCTCTAGTTCGCTACACGGTATCTCATTGCATAAGCTTTGCTTACTTTGAGGCCATGTAGTTGGTATTGTCTGGGGATTTTATTTAGAGTACCCAAGCAAGGTTTGAGTCTAGACGGGAGAATTTATCATATGATATAGTCGAGAAGTAAGGAACATATTCCTGATTCGAATTTTGTATGAAGGCGCTTCTTCTATAGAAAATTTTGAAGAGAAGTCTTTGGAACTATCAAGTTTAAAGTCTCTAATAGCTGTTTTAAGAGCATTATGAGATACTCATAATAAGATAATGCAATATCAAATAGCCCAAAAGACATGAAATTAAAGTAATTCCAATGCATACATGACATCCATTAAAATTATGTGGGGGCTTTGAGGACTATGGAATAAAAATATCGTAAATAACTTGTGTTACTTGAGCGAAGCCACAGACAAAAGCTAGTTTAGTATATTTAATGAATATTTTATTTAAAAAAACCATACAAACTGACCTAAAGGCTCATGCACCATTTCGAGGAGTACATCCGCGTCCAGTTTGGCGGTCACCTTCTTGAACTGAAGCACTCGCTCGGAAAAGTATTCCCAGAAGGAAAGCCCGTCCGTCACGTAGAATAGAGACTGAAAGATTATTGAAAAGATAAATATATAAAATAAATAGTTTGTATAGTCACTCATTAAGTATTGCCCTTAGTTTCCAGATTTATAATTATCTTTGGCTATATAAATAGTATAAAAAGAAAAGTTTTTAATTTTTCTGTGTTGTAGATAAAAAACTGAGCAGAATTCAAAAAATATTTAATTGTTAGAAAAATACTTTATCTCACAATCACAACTCCGTGTAATGAGCCCACTGCAGGGCTATGAATCTCTCCTCTGGGTGACGAGGAGGTTTAGGCCGTAATCCAACAAGCTGGCCCGGTGCTGGTTGGTGGATCAGGTCAGATATTCCAGGGTGCCGAAATGGCTTCTGACAAACCCTAACGACTACTGTATACAAGTATACAGCACCCGGGACCGACTGCTTAACGTGCCCTCCGAAGCACGGAAGTCGTCGTGAGAAATGAATGGTCGGCGGTCACCCATCCTAATACCGGCCGCACCGAGCGCGCTTAACCTGCGATATCGACATCGTATAAATGTGACATCAGATGGTTTTTGAACCTCTGGTGTTCTGCCTACCCCATTAGGGATACAGGCGTGAAGTCATGTATGTATGTATGTGATAAAAGCATGTCTCCACGACAAATAAAGATCGTCTGGGTGTATTCGTATTTACATTCTAGGATTCCCCCCTAGTTTGCTACACCTTATCTCATATCACAAGCTTTACTTGGTTTGAGGCCATGTAGTTGGATGTTTAAAAGCAAAAATCAGTTAAAAAAATAAACTAAACAAAAAGAAAACTTGCCATCTTTGTAAAGTTTATAATTTCATTTAATTTGGTTACCTGGTAGAAATCACTCACTAGCGATAAGGTGTTTTTGTGTTTTTCAGTTTCTTTTTAATTTTCTTTTTTGTATTCTAATGGGTTGTTGTTACTAATATTGTAAATGAAATTTTGGATGGATGTATGGTTGGATTTTTGTTCCCCAATCACAGCAAAATGTCTCAACAGACTTGGATGAAATTTGGCATAATGGTAGTGTACAGTTCGGAGTAGCACATAAGCTTTTTTATACCGATGTTACCGCGGGATTTGAAATTGCGCGATACAGCTAGTAAATAAATAATATTCCTCTTACCCCCATTTCCTTTCACAAAAATAACAAAACAACATACCTTCATATTATTATACAGCGTATCGGCCTGTTTCCTAATACACTGGGCGTGTTTGCTGAACTGCAATACTTCTGCTTCGCTCAGGCCCCAACAAGGAGTGTTTCCGACGTAAGCTCGCATTCTTTTAACTGTTTCCACGCAAGTCGGGTGTTTTAGCAGCATAAGCGGTTTTAGATTCAGCTCTGAAATATAGAAAGAAAAAAATAATAAATTAATTTGTAATGCAGTCTCTGACCTGTCAACTACTTTTTGTTGGGTATATGAATGTATGAAGATGATATTATCATTGAAATGCTGGCTGTTTATATCAAAACTATTAATGCAGACCTGTGGGCCTTTTATGGATCTCAAAACCATGCGATGATATCATGAAATAGTTTTGACGTAAAACATATCCCGCGATCATTATTCGGTATTACTCCTTGGCGAAATCTCTTAGCTAAGCTCTTGCCATTGGACTGAATACAATAATCCCAATATATAATAGTATAGTTTTGATTTATGAAAGCACACGAAACGGAAAAACAAAAATGAAATCAAGAAACAAACATATCATAGAGGTGGGTTCGATCTCACCTTTTTCAATTGACGTTTTTAAGTCATAGATGATATTATTGAAACTGTCATTGCAAAAGGAAATGCCCCTTGCATGCAACGAATTACAATGTATGTAGGTGTATGTATTCGTTCATTCATTATATCATCATTGTATCATAGAAATCTTAGAGAAAGAATAAAGTATAGTTACTCAAAGATAGAAATCTTGTTTATCATGTCATGTCATTAAAGAACCGTAATAGGCCCGTTGATTTAATTTCTTAGAAATGATATTAGGATTTTCATTACAAGTGAGGTAATTGAGAGGGTAAAATATTAAAATCCTTGCTGCAATTTTTAATATTAATAAATGATTTAGAATTAACCAAACATGAGCTATTATTTGCAGTGTATGTTGTTTTAATTTAACATACTCTTTTGTTTGTATGGTGTATATCTTTAATTTTGGATTTAAATTCATAATATCACTATTCATACACTTTGATTTTACTAATATTTGTTCATACTAATGATCGCAACTCATAATCATTCAAATTAATAACTTTAATGTTCACTAGCTGCTGCCCGCGACGTCGTCTGCGTGAACGCTATGCAGCACCAAACGCACCTACGATTATAACACTGCTAGCGTGATAATATGTAGCCTATATGTTGACCCGACTTCTTAACTATCTTCATGCCAAATTTGAAGTAAATCCATGCAGTACTTTTTGAGTTTATCCCGGAAAGACAAACAGACAAACAGACAAAATAATTGTTTTAAACTATCGCGGTTATTTTCACTATGATTTAATGTATTTACGGGATTCTTACCACGATTTTCGGCCTCTAACTGTCATCGCCACCTACCTACATCTGCCAGTCCGCGATCATGGTGCTTGTAACAGCATCGAAATATCGGACGTGCGAAAATGAAATCGAAAATCGTGGTAAGAATCCCGTAAATACATTAAATCAAACAGACAAAAATTCTAAAAACTATATTTTTTGTTTCTGTTTCGATTGTAGATCATACCCCAAGTATTCTTTTAAAAAAATATTCAATGTACAGTTTTGACTTTCCTACCATTTTATTATATGTATAGATAAATGTTTTTATCCATATTATTGAAGATCATAACGTCTTTATTCATACATTTATTTTATACTAATATATTCATTAACGTTGTGATGCAAATGATAATGCGACGAAAAGGGCGTTCCGGAAGACCTAGTCGGTACGGTTAGGTGCGACGACGAGCGCACCGAGGAGGATCAGTTAGGATGCATATAGGCCACACGTGAGCGAGCCGAGCGAGATAATCAGTGTGAGGTCGCTCACCAACACCCGACATGGTCTCAAAGTCAAAAGTCAAAGTCAAAAGAATCTTTATTTCGTAAGTATTTAAATACATTTGAAATAAGTCACAATTTACAATTTGAACTGAATCTACCACCACTTCGGAAAGTCGATCTGTTGAGAAGAAGTGGCAAGAAACTCAACAGCAATCATCTTTTAAAAATACACAATAACAATAACAACAACAACAATTTACAATCTTCTTGCATCCGGATATCTTATAATAAAACTTTATGCTTATCCTTAAATCTATCGAAGGGTTAATCTTAAATATTTTGGAATTTTATTATATTTAGTCTATTGACTATTGTCAAGCGATATCTCATCAAGATAAAACATATGATAATATTGTCTTTTATCAAGCAAGCTATACTGTACAACGACGTTATGAGTTGACGTGTGTTCTTAGAAACAACATTATTAATTAAAGCAATATAATCATTTGTGATCACAGACTGTTAGGAACTTTGTTGATATTACTTCAAATGTATGAAAAATAAAATTATGAAGTGATATCTATAGAAAAAAATCGGTAGTAAGACAAAAAATAGGAGTTAGAATTTTATGTGAGCTGATATAGACCCGAAGATGAGACAAGGTGACTTCACGCGGGATTAGAAAGGAACTGGCATATATACACTGGAGCGGTGTTTTTTTTCTATTTATCAAAGCTAAGCCCACTTTTCAACTCAATCTCACCTGATGGTAAGGTAAGAATACCAACAGATTTGGTGACAAATTTTACATAAAAAGTGGTCGCCAGCCAAGTGGACCCTAAACCCCTTTAGGGGTCCTAGCACCTAACGGATTAGTAAATAACGATTCCATTCCATTTGTAACTAACTTAATGAATCTACCATATAAAACTACGAAATAAATATTTTTTTGACTATGTATGTAGATTTTACTAATCTAGCAGTGTATTTTTTCAGCAGAATCAATATTTATTTAAACTTAAACGATATAATACCAATTACATAAGTTAAAGAAAGTACAATTTCTCATTTAAAAAAAACAATCAAATACAATATTAACATATTATGGCAAAAGTATATTAATTATGAATAATAGTAATAATACAATAACAGAAAATAAAAATTTAAAAGAATGTCAATAATACAATGGAATGTCAAAAAATTTTATTCTCGCAACATTTTAAGCAAACGGACATAAGTTTATTCCGCTCATCTACAAATATGTTAATAGTAACAAAACAACTTACCCATCAACTCATCCAGTAATTTCAGACACGACTCAGTGTCTGCCTTCTCGAGACACAGACACGTTTTGATCTTAGCGTCGAGCTCGATCAACTTCATCTCCGTCTTTAGAAACTGGACACGAGATTTCTTCTCTTCTGTTGAGTTAGAGAAAACATTTGTTTGAATATATGGTGTATTATTCTACATAAATTACTAAATGGCTATTCTGTAATACTTAATAAATATAAATTGGTGAAGTCGTCGTGGCGCCGTGGTTACTATGTGTATCATACGATATCTCAGGTTAAGCGACGTCCGACGCAGTCGGTAAGAGGATGGGTGACCGCCGATCATTTATTTCTCACGACTTCCGTGCTTCGGAGGGCACGTTAAGCAGTCGGTCCCGGGTGCTGTATACAGTAGTCGTTAGGGTTTGTCAGAAGTACCCTGAAAATTCTGACATCCACTGACCAGCACTGGGCCAGCTTAGTGGATTACGGCCTAAACCTCCTTGTCACTCAAATGAGAGACTCATAGCCCTGCAGTGGGTTCATTACATTGTGATGATGATGATGATGAATCTGCTATTGATTTTGTTAATTTATATAATTTGTCTGTTTTTTTTTCATTTTCATTTATAACCATATTTTTACAGGATCAATGTTATTAATATCTATAAACGTACCAGTCTCTCTTTCCTTGTCCAATGTAGCCTTTTCTTCGTCGGTGAGGTTTAGGTCCGTCACTAGTTGAGCCGCAATGGACTTCGGCGTCACTTGACCGCGTTCTGAATAATAAGAATAAAAATAACAAATTTTGAAGGCTAGTTTTAAACAGCTGATATAAAATGTTGTGATTAATACTTAGACGTGCAATTTTAGACAATTTGAAAGCTAGTTTGATGTAAAATGACTAAGGACTAAAAAAAAGGAATGTAAATTTAAATGTACAAAAAATTGTGTAAGAAAAACCTTATTGTTTTTTTTTTTTCGATAGTATGGCCCTAATTATCGCCCAGTTTCTTTTGTGCACTTTATCCAGACTCACCCTGTATAGAACTTTTTAGTTTGTATGAAAACTCTTATTGCTTGCATACACGGATATGATACCTACAGTAGAATCCGTTTATTATGACTCCGCTTATATTGACCAACCGCTCATTATGACTTCATTTTATGGTTTTCATATAAATTATATAACTAAGTCGGATATAATGACTTCGCCTATACTGACATATCGCTTATTGTGACCCTTTTTTATCAAATTTTAAAGTCAAAGTCAAATTCTAAGACTTTCGGCGCGTGAAAGGTTTTCTTGATTTGAGCCTCTGAGCGTAGATTTACTTATTTAGTCTATTTTATTCCTCTCTATTAAAATAAATCACATACTAACTTAAACAGTTCATTTATTCTTGCAGTACCTATGCTTTGTATGACGACCGTTTAGTATGACTTGTTTCTTATTTCCCTTTTTTTGTCATTATAAACGGATTCCGCTGTACTTGGTAAAAAGGTTCTATAATGGGTGTCTGGTTGCAGAATAGAAGGAATGCCTGAAATTCCCACAGAAAGGGTAACTTATGCGAGGACGAAGTTGCGAAAAAGCTCATATATGTATATAACCCACTACTTACCCAACTGCATTTTAAGTGTAAGAGCATTGGCCGCATGCATTTTATACCACTGCAATTTGGCTTTCTCCGTCTTGAACGAAGCCGGAGCGTTCTGGAACAATTTGATTCCTACGTATGTGCCCGTCGGTAGGTAGGTTATGAGGATGTTTTCTTTCTCGGAACCGGCTGGGGGAGAGATAAAAGAAAATATGAGAAGGATATTTGGAAATTATTTCTTTATTTTGTATGCATAAATCGATGTCAAGCCAGAAATTGAGATTAGTTAGAGATTATTAGTTGAGATTAGGCTACTTTTTATTCCAATATTCCCTGGGGAATCAAAATTGCAAGTAAATAATACGAGTATTATGTGTTATGGTAAAAATGTTACAATTTTGCATGAGGACTAAAAATTTGTAACGTTAATTTGGAAGTAAGTGTGAATAAATAATGGATTTTAGTTTTTAAATCATATGCTTTAGAAATTAACAGAATTTGACGAGACTTGAGAAATCTTTATGAGACACGCTATACTAAAATAACAAAAATGAAGAGTTTGTCGAATGAGATATAAAAAACAGTGTCGTATAAGGCAACCAACCGGAGTATCCCCGGTTGTTGATATAACCTTAGGTTGTCTGGAAGTAGTAACACCTTGTTATCCTTTGATGTATTTTCTGTACTTTTTTTGTCATATACTATAAAGTGAAATTAAATAAATAATCTTCAGGGTTCGTCTGGCTAGCGACCACCCTTCACACAAAATCTGCCGCCAATTTTCACCGGAACGGCGGCAGACATGACGTATTATTTCAAAGACCGCCAAAACTTCATGTCAAAGAATATAATATACCTATGTACAGCGTTGACGTGTTCCAACATTTTTTTAGAGCCCGATGATTCCTATAGATCCGTGTGCTTTCCCGTTTTACCTCATCGTCACTTACCATTAGGTGCGACTGAGGTCAAACACGTCTTAGACACCGTGAAAAGGACTCGAATATTATTTTATTTCTAAAACATACAGATAATTAAATCTAAAAAAATAAAACAATAAAAACTACACACCATTTAAACATTTTCGCATATAAAATCTCAACAGATAGAACTTCAAGATATATTATAAAGATAATATATTTGTATGTCTCTTGTAATGAAATTTTGAATAATTACTTTGGGGTAATTTTAATATTTATTTCACTATTAAAAAGCTTATCCAGAAATAAAATAAATGCTACATGTCAAAAAAAATCACAAGATCAGCGTTAATAGAACCAGTTAGAGAACACTTTGGATGAATTTACAGATTTAACTTTATTTGTGATCAAAGGTCCTGAATATTCAAACTGAAATAATATTTTCACTGGGATTGGTTTTTTTTTTATGTTCACCCTTTCCCCAAAATAGTCTTAAAATGAATGAACGGAACGAGAGGGTTTACTAGTAGGGATACTAACACCCAGATCCAAGCCAGTTTAGATAAGTTTATTTACCAAGCAGGAGAGTAAATCATTATTCTTCAGATTCAGTTACTTTTTAATACACTAGCAGCTTCACACGGATTTACCTGCGGAACTATTGTCCCCGTAATATATTGGTTTAATAAATATTTCCGATAGAATTCCTCTAGATAGCCTTACTACCAAATCCAATATATTCTTTTCTAATCTGAGTGGCTGAATTATAAAATTACAGTCCATTATTTATCAACCATTTTAAAATTATATAAAACAATATTAAAACAACTGAATCAATCAAGATGCACCTTTATTTATTTATTTTACAATGAAATCAAAATTACCTATGCATGCTATCGAACATTAGTCTCAGCGATTAGAATATTTGCAATCAAACAAGCAACTAAAACCACTATTTACAAAAAAAAACTCAAATTATTTTACATTATTCATATTAATTAAAATCTGATTTTCATTCGGGTACTTTTTGAGTATCTTCCAAAAACTTTCCTTGCATTCCGCATTTTCTGCCTCCTCGAGATTGCATCCATTATTTTTGATATACTCAGAATATTTTATATTGAAACCCATATCACCGAACTCTGTCGACATGGCTACGTATTTCTTTCTTTTATTTTTCACAGGTTTATTCTTAAACATATTTAAAAAGGCCTCTCCAATTGGAACTTTATGTTCATTGCTGTTTCGATCTTTTTCGAGTAAATTATCTAAATTTTCGCTACTTTTGCAGTCTAAATCCTTATAAACTTTATTCAAGGAGGCGACGGAACAAATAGATTGCATACGACTCGGTATTTTAACAGACTTCTCAGAATGCACGCTTTCTTGTGATAATGGCACTTCTTCGTCGTCATTTAAAATGTTAAGAGAATTTAGAAAGACGCCGCCAAAGACAGATTTGGATTTAACGTTTGTTTCTAAAATCGGATTTTCGAAAACCGTTTCGGCTACCGTTTGATTTTCATATTGACAACCAATTAAATTATCAGTATGAAAAACTTCATTTTCGCTATTTTCAGCGATAAAAGGTTCTTCATTATTGCGAATACTTGTTAAATTATCTAAAAGAATCTGCGTCTTATTAACACTATTCGTAGGTATATTTTTCTCGGTAATAGAGTTAGAATCATTACTTATTTTCTGTGGTGGAAGAAACTTTTTAGTTGATTTCTTGGATTTTTGTTTCTTTCCAAATGTCGGCACGATTTTTTTTGTATTTTTATTGAAGTTCGGGACCAATTTATTACCTGTTTCTTGGCTATTTGAGTCATTGTTATAACTAGAACTATCGTTATTGATCACTGTAAAATTTAACAATACCATTAACATCTAAATAGATAATTTAAAACAATGTAAATGTAATAAAAATATTGATTACGTACCAGAAATATTGCTATTTTCTATGTCAGTTTGATTGTCTTGAGAAATCAAGTGATTTTCCAAAGTATTAGGTGCGGCAAAATTATCATCATACTGGCTAAAAATATCTTTACCAAATAATTTGTCAGTATCTAAAATTTGGTCCATTGTTCAAAGATTTCAAATCAGTTTATGAAATGCACCGTTAGTACCGTTACTAAAACAATCTATTTTCGGCGCGTAAAACATTATTTTTTCTTCTTATCTTTCCAGAAAGCTAAGGTCAGAAACCATACAGCCTTAGACCGCATATTAAAATAAGTTTTTTTTTTATTTCAATTCAAATTAAGAATTGAAGGCATTAGTACAATGTTAAATTTTTTTTTTTTTATTCTTTTTGGATTGACACATAGCTTTTTAGTGAACGGTAGTGCATAATTAAAATATGTTTCGTTACTGAGCCTAGACCTATAGAGGATTTCAATTTTCAATTTTAATCTTTTATTCAAGATTTTTTCGTTTTTTTAATTTCATTTCAAGGATCGAGATCAACATTAAAATTTACTATCAGTAGAATAAAAACGGAGTGGGGTTGGTTCTGTTTAAGCCGTTTATTGCCGGGTCCAAATTTCCGCCTTATAGGGATTATTAAGGATGTACTTGTATGCAGTAGTCATAAGAATATGAGGTTCAAAAAAATATTATCGAAAAGTGATATTTGCATACTAGCTTTTTCTTTTTCTTCAGTGGAGCAGTGTTTGAGTTTGAGCCTGATTTGCAATAGATCCCGGGTTCAAATATTTAGTAAATATTAAAAAAAAACCAAGCCGTAGGTATTGTGATGGATACCCCCTAGTTCTGCTGTACCACGTAATATACATATTAAGACTGCCCATATAGTCCTGTACCCACCAAATACTAATAATATTAGGGTATTAATTTAAGTAATTAACAAAAATTGTTGCAACTTACCTGCTGCTATAACAGGCTCCTTCAAATCTTCCAACTCAGACTGTAAAAAAATGAAAATAAAATTTAATACCATAATTTATTTATTCTCTCAATTCATGTTGCTTTCATTATATACAGAAATCATTAAAGGATACATTATAACAAAGATAGAAGTCAGTTCCAGTGAAATCATCGAACTAACCTTTACTCATAAGAATAAAATTCTCATTGTTAAATGGAATTTCCTCTAGTTACAGAATTAACTAAATATACAATACTTATTTTACAAAATATATTAAGTTTTAATTGAAAAAACAATTCTTACACTGACTTTGAGGCACCTGTTTTAAGTTTTCCGTTCACAGAACATATTACATTACGAACAATTACTATCATTGACATTGTTTTCAAAATTACTTCTTTTTAGGCATTATTTACATTTATTCCTTAATAACATTTCTTAATAACATTAGAATATTACATTTTGACGACCAGCTGGTGTAGCGGTAACATACATTGCCTTCTATGCCAGAGGTCCTGGGTTCGAATCCCGGCGGCGACGGATATTTGTGTGATGAACACAGATATTAGTCGTCAAGTCATGGATGTTTATATGTTTATTTAAGTTTATTTTCTAATAAAAAATATGTATTTATTCAATATGTTTCTTAAGTATATCAGTTATCTAGTATCCATAACACAAGTGCTTTAAGAAACTTAATTTGGGCTAGATAATGTTGTGTGGGTGTCAGAAATATTTAATAATTTATTTATTTATTACTATTTTTTTTTATAACAATAATTTTGAATTATTATCTCACCTAGCAATGTGATGTGTATGATTCAAATGTGTTTTTTATATAATGTTTGCGTATCATTCTTAAATAATCTCACCTGAGGCACAGTATTATACAGCTTGATATTTTTATCTGTTTTCTCTTTCTTCTTTTCCTCGGCAGTAGTCTCTTTTTCCTTTTCTTTTTCAGGAGTTTGACCGCGGCGTTTCTTTGCCGCCGGCGAAGGTAGAGTGGCGTTGTCTTCCGTCTGTTCGTCTATGTATCTGTTGGAATATTTGGGGTTTTATTTAGTTTTAAAAAATATAACAAATAAATAAAGTAGTACACAGCGCCATCTAGGCATAAAGTCAGCATTTAGATTTTGTTATAAGTATTAGATAATGGCTACGTTAAAATACTGACACCATAACTATTTATTTTTGGAAATACACAACTGTCTTACACCCAGACCAAAATTTTTTTGCAAAATTATTCAGTTTATCAAAAAATCTTATATAATGAGTCAATGTTAGGGTCGAGGTATATTTTTAATTTTGTTTATGTTAAAAGTCAAATAATTGATGATGGTTTAACCATCATCAATTTTTTTGTTTTTGGGGAATAGAAGAAAAATAGAACTAAAAGTTAATATCATTTTATTGTTCATCAGAGTTAACTTTGGTGAATATCCCGTTGGCCAAAGGTCGCTTAGAAAAGCCTATATTTCCGTTTTTCGTACGGAATAAATTCTGTTTTCAGCATAATACAGTGGATCATATTCAGAACTAAAACTCTTAATCACACATTGGTCTCCCAGACATGGCACCCCGCTGAGTGTAGACACATGTCTCCCTTTGGGGTAGGTAGAGACAAAGGAACACCAATAACTACGATCCAGACATACCTCTTTCGCTTCTTCCACGTCCATTAATATTTTCATACGTGACATACGGGTACTTTTTAAGAATTTTGCCAATTTTATCAGCATACGTTCGCCTAGGGCGGTCCCTTCCGACAACACTATCCATTCTTGCTCTGCGCATTTCCTTCGTAAATTTGCTTTCACTCATCCTTTCATAATGTCCAAACCACTGTAGCATAGCATACCCTTTTCAATCTTAGTCACTACATCTTCTTTCAATCCGCATTGATGATGGTTTAACCATCATCAATTATACCAATAAAAATATACATTTTAGTCTCAAAATAGAATAAATAGATCAATTTATACTTGATATAAATATAAAAATATCTGTCACAATCGCAAACATAGTTAAATCCTACAAGACTAGATTTCGGCAAGTGACATTTCAATATCTGGATCCAATCGAACAATATCCTATGGCTTCAAGGATCTTGTTGTTGTGATAAAAATCCATGGTATCAGAAGCTAAGTGTAAAGTTTATACTAATATTTTAAAGAGTATTCAATTGTCTTTGACATTAAATATTTATGTTTGTTTGAATGTGCTAATCTAAGAACAGTCAAATATATAGAAATTTTTGGGTAGGTAATGTTTTATCTTGAAATTAAAAATTAAAGGATTAACGGATTTAAAAGTTTGGTGATAGGGTAACACCCAAGTCTTGGATACCGGTTAAATTTCTAAACTGTTGTCATGTACTTGGCGTAAAACCTCTATAGTTCGGTCCTCTATATTGTTTTTGTGAAACTGTTATTTTTAAACCGGTTTATAGGGGAGCATTAACATAAAGTTCTTGTTGGATTCACGGGTTAAAAACAAAAGAAAAATTCAGTGCGTTTATTACCTTGAGTGGTAAAATATACAGGGTGACTGGTGGGTCACTTTTGAAATTCAAGAATGTGATACTTTGAGATCATACATGAAGAGAAAAAAATGAAATAAAAATAAATAATTATTATTTACTGAGTAAGCTTTACCGAAAGTTAAAGAATTGATTACGCAATGCATGGGTTACGCTAGCGTTGGCAGCGACACGCGTGTCAGGTCACGTGCCGCGATTGACTCAGTTGTATGTAAAGTAAATAGTAACATTAGTATTTATTTGTAGGGAATTCTGGTGAAAAATTAAGTACCTACTTTTATTACATATTTATGATCAGAATCGAATACTTACAGTATCTCAAATTTGTCACCAGTCACCCTGTACAATGGCCCATGTACTTTGAGCCAAGACCATCTCTTCGCTCAAAGATTAAACCGGTTTATTTGCGTTTTCATAACATACTCAATGTTCGCGTTCATCATAATAATTCGGACCAAACAAATCGGTATTACCGCTATTTTTTTTACCGGTTCCAAGCTTTGGTAACACTATCTGCTTCAAATGCTAGTGATCATAGGATCTATCAATAATGCAACTATTTGTATTTGCATTAACATATTTGTTTGCATAGGTCTGTATGTAGGTACATATTAATGATATAAATAAGTAAGTATATCCATTGTCAAGTTGCCAGTACCTATAAAACAAGGCATGTGTACTTTAGAGCTAGGTAGCACTGTATGAATAAGTCCAATAACTATTTATTTGTTTGATTATACCTTTTAGGCCGTATCTTCCTGCCGCTCCTGCTAATAATTTCAGCCTCTTTTTTCTCATCCTCCTTGTCATCTTTAGCATCATCCTTCTTAGGACGTCCTCGGGGAGTCTTCAGTTCCTTGCCTTTAGGAGTCTCCTTGGCTGGGGTCTTGGGCAATGGCTTTTTGCCTTTCTGTTGAATGTTTAAAAGTGGAATATTTTAATTCATGATATTATCTTGTAATAAGCATGAATGTTTCAGAGCAGAAATTGCAAGTAATTTAGGGTGAAGATGCCAAATTTCACAATGACACTGTGAGATACTCTGTGGTCAGGGTAACAAGGTGATCAAAGTCAAAAAATTATTCATTTCATAAGCACATTTTTAAACAAAAGAGACATTTTTCATGAATTGAAATGCAACTACCAAATTTTAAGAAAATTTTCAAAAAAACAAGGAAAAATACATTCAGATATTTGAAAATTGCCTATTTTACACAACTTTTGTTTTATAGAACATATCTTTAAATTGATTTTATTATTAAAGCAACATATCTCTTGTACAATATGTAGGTACACTTTTATATGGAAAATGTATAATTTCAGGATTTGCAAAACATATCTTCTCTATGGGCATTGGTTAACTTAACATTAACCTCGTAACGCCCCTTGTATCACTTGAGGAACAAAATTGGTGTTATCGTGCCCACCCGTATAGAAAAATGTTACATGTGATCCGCCCGCCCAATGTTCCTCAAGGGGAGCAAAATTAAAATGTATAAAAAAAAGTATGGTAGCATAAATGGTGATTTTGCCTATGAACTTGAAATGTCAAATGCCAATTTCCAAAATTTGTTGGGCAGTTAGCACTTAATTAATTTTGTTCCACCAGAGATACATTGGGCAGTAAGTACACAAATATTTTTTTCTTAATGGGCATTACGAGGTTAAGTCTTCCATATGATTGTATCTTAAATAAAACACTTTTTCACTATATTTATTTAGTAGTTAAGATTATGAATTGTGATAATGTAAGACGAAACGATGCTTATTTCTTAATAACTATTATAATAGCGTACCTTTCCTTCATCAATAACTAATGAGCCAGTATCATCAGAGTCATCAACAGGAGCCTCAGTAGCTGGTGCAGTCTGAAATTGAAGATATCATTAAATACTCAACCTTCTACTTTCTACTACATTCATACCTTGCATCTGACCATATTTTAATTTACTATGAGTGCCCCGTTTAAAAAAGCTGACAATTCAACATATATGTCAAAAACCGACATAATTGTAGAATTGTCATGCTTAGGCTGTTTAATAAAAGTGACAAATATGTAAAAAATCGACAGGTGATATCTTGACATATTTGTCATTGTAGAAAGTGTTTAATAAAACTCGACAACTGTCGGATTGTCGTTACAAATACGTCTACTTTAGACATATTTAAATTTTTTTGATTATTTATTTTAACTATTTTATCCGGCATAAATTCTTATTTAATTTGTTTAATTAGATAGAAAACAAAAATGTTACAAAGGAACGAATCATATTTATGTAATTTGATAGGATAGATAGGATATTCGTTATACCCTGTTGGTGTAATGAGATTCTCGGTCAGGCCAATTTAGAAAAATTAAGTGTTTTTTTCAGGAAAAGGGAGATAATCGTTTGCAGAATGTTTCTGGTATGTTTGTTTCGTGTTCAAGTTTGCAACCAATTTCATTAATCTAAAATTTTCTTTTACTGATCATTATTCTAGTATAATAATATAAAAAGCCAGTGCAAATAATTCAATGCAGTACTAATTCAATCCAGTGGGCCCACTTTCGGAGAGAAAAAAAATAGTGATGTGGTTTAAGTGAATGAATGTAATTATTTTTTTAATAATAATATTGTAATGTATGGAAAAAAAATTTTTTTGGCTCACAAGATCTTTTTTTATTGTGCTGTTAGTGAAGGGCAACTATTCTTGAAATTTCATTTTTAATGACAAAACGAGTTTAAATATTAAGTTGATTTTACTTCTACTGTAACCATTTTAAAGCACTAGGAATGTTTGGTAATCAATTACTTTCATTAAAGTTACTTTAAAGATACAGTACACACCTCAAGTTCGTTTATATATTATTTATTTATTAATAAAAATAATGAATTAACAAACATACATACTAAGTGCTTTTAAATGGTTGCAGTACAGGTCAAATCTATGGTAAATTTTATTTTGAAGCAGAGTTGCCCTGTACTGCATTAAATTATATCAGCACTTTAATGTATGATATTCATAAATTAAAAGTTATACAAAAAAAGGTTCATCTAGCAACTTAACTAAAGTCTCAATAAAACTAAGGACAATTTGAATGTAAGTTCCCTCGACAGATCACAGCTCAAGTCTATAAGGTGTGGTCTTGGCTATGAACTAGTTTATTTTTGGATTCAGATTACTCTGTGCAATGTCTTTGTTGCATAGGTATTACATATATTTGAATCCAATTGCCAGATTAATTTCAATGTTGTCTGATACATAAACATAAATAATTTTATCATATTTAAAGTATAAGTACCTAGTTATGTTTTTGTTATTGCAGTTGTTTTGAGTTTTTTTCATACATTTATGATAAATGTATTTAAATTTAATTTACTACTTAGTTTATTTAAAGTATTAGGTAAATAAATAAATATTAAAATACAACTTACATCATTAAGTGTTTCATCTGCACTTGTATCACCAATTGCTGAATCATTCATAGTATCATTTGCTGAATCATTTAAGGTGTCATTTGCTGATGCATCTGCAGGAGCCTAAAAAATTTAAATCCCTTAATACCAACTTAATACCAATACAAAAGAAAACTGAATGGGCAACAAACTGAAATTTAGAATATGAAGAGGGTTGTACTTGCTTCATGACAAATGTTTTTATTTGTATGATATTTGTCATAAGTCCAGTGTTTTCCTATGTTATATTGTCTTAAATCCAAAATATGTGATAAATGTGGTTAAAAATTGTTTTCCTTGATCAAATAGCAGTGTCGGTAATGCTTTTTACCAGATTACCAAGAAGAAAAAAATGTGAAAAGAAGTTTAATTTTTACAGACTTTTAGAGGTTGTATGACACTTTAAAAAGTAGCACTACTCATTCACATTGAATTTATATCGCTCTAATAATATTTTGTACTAAAGTTTTTTAACACTCTTTTAACTAATTATATTCACATTTTGACAAAATCATGAAGGAAGAACAAAAATGATAAGACTAAGGCACATTTTAGTGTTAGTCTCCTATCTTATGAATGTCTTGGGTTATTATGAATTTGTAAATTTATTTACAATGAAATTACATGTCAATTGAGCTGAAATCCTTCACATAAGTTAAAAAACATTACTTACTTCTGCCACTGTACCAACAACTTCTTCCAGTGGGACATTGTTAGCAAAATCATGTTCAATCTGTTTAACTCCATCATTGAAGTCCCGTCTCTTCACTGTTTTGGTCAAAAATTTGTCTTTGTTTTCAGCATAGTCAAATATCATGTTCGGTGGTAAGTTTGCTCTGCAAATTAAGAAGGGTTAATTTATTAATTCACTCAAATTTAATTGTATTATATAAAGTCAGAATAAGCTATGTAAAGGTACATGTTTTGTAAATACTGATAAATTTAAATGTAATTAAGTTAGCTTCTAAGGCCAATGGAGCTAACATTATAAAAACATTACACAAAATGTTGTTTTAATAACTTTGGTTAATGAAATATTTATCCTTACATTTCTCCAGTCCCATAGAAGTACACGAAATACTTCTTTCCATTTAATCTTTGTACCTATAAAAAAACAAAGAAATTTAATATTCAAATTGGCTAAAATAAGTTTATTTTCATTATGACATTGTAAATCGTGTGGTAAGATATATGTAATGGTTAAAAACATTGTAGTTTAAAAGACAGACACGGAATAATGCATAAATAAAGTGCTATCTCTATTTACATAATAGCGGTTCAAGGATGGACAGCGAAGCGTCTATCAATATGTCTTCCCGCCAAGATAGTTTCCAACAGAAACCTATTAGATTATATCAAGTAGAAACAAGATACAATGAATTATAAAAGATGTACTATGCACTTACTCTGGCCGGCCATGCAGGATATCCTTTGACTTTTGCAAATATAAAGTCACCTGCTTTATATTCTTTGACTTTTTTACCCATCTTCATAAGGTTGCCGCTAATCAGAAATGTTTCACAGAAGATATCACCCTACAGCACTGGAGCCGTAGATAAAATAACCAAATTATATTGGCTGTAAAATAGCTATAATCAGAAATAACAGTACGTATTCGCTAATTTGCTTCAAATATATGACGCCAATCAAAAAATAACCTAAAAGGATGCCAAATACTTCAGCAACAATCAAATCAATCAAGCCATTCAGCCAATCCGAACCAAATAACCGATTGAGGAGTTTTCTGACAGCTCATAAAGATTAGTTCAAAAAACCTCTATAGATGGCAATTTTAAAAAGCCGAAGGCGTTAAATCTGTACGCTATAATGTAGGTAAGTGGTATCTACCATCTACGGCTATTTATACGTTCAATTTCTGATACAGACGTCAATCAATTAATTTATTTTACTATTAAAAACGCTGTGTGGAATAAATGGCTATATGTCAGACAAGACTTCGCCTTTTGTAAAGCGCCATCTATCGAAATCTTTTGTACCATTTTGTTTTTTAATGAACTGTCAGAAAAAACCTCTCATTGTATTCTTTTTTGTTTATTGAAGTGTGGAAATTAAGATATACAGCACATTTTGTAAAAAAATCAAAGTATATTCTTAAAATGATATTGCTATAAAACATTTTTTTTTTTTTTATAAATGACTAAACCCGCGTTTGACCTCAATCTCACCTGATGGTAAGTGACGATGAGGTCGAAGATGAAAGCACACGGGTTTAGGAAGGAACTGGCTCTTTATACAATATTGCCGGAACACATTACCGCCGGAGCGGTAACATTTGGCGGCAGACTTTGTATAAAGGGTGGTCGCTAGCCAGTCGGACCCAGAAGGGATCCTACCATCAAGCAAAAAAATAAAGTCTTAAGTTTTCGCGATTCATACTATTAAATAAAACACTTTTTAACCGGATTTATCGCGTATATTTACATTTAAAGTTTTTTAAATTTTGACTCGACGTTTTGGTGTCTTTGCAGACCCCGTGGTCACGAGCGAAAATTTTAAATGTAAAAATACGCCATAAATCCGGTTAAAAAGTGTTTTATTTAACCGAAATAAAGAGTTTAAAAATACTTATAAGCACAAAAATGGTCATGGGGTGTTCTATGGTCATGGGGTGTTCTCTGCATTGGTCTATCCGACTGTAAAGAAAAGGCACTCGCTCGAGTAAGCGACCCCGGCCCCCCTAGCTACTGCGTTCACTAACAATAAGTCGTATTCGACATTGCAATTTTTTTTTTAAGTCTCTCCAGTGTCAAATTTTACTCATACAAAAACTATTTTTTCTCTTTCTGTCCCGGCAGGCATTAAGAAACACTTTTAATAAGAGAATGTTGAATCGGGCCCAGTATCCACGACGAGTAGATTGTTTTAAATCCCTTTTTTCACTTGCACATTAATTCACTGTACGAATTCGCGCCACGAACTGCGACAACCTCCTCACTCACAAAAGTTTGCCGTAAGTTCACCGTATTTTTTCAATGACTTATCTCAATCCTTAATAATTTAATTACGATATACAGGGTTGTTTTTTAGTCAATGGTCAAATTTTTTTTGCACAATAAGTATCATATAAAGAAACGATTTTTTGAAAAGACAAGGTATGTATTTTTTACACGGACATTAACACATTCGCTAACATATTAAGCAAAGCATGGTTACGCTAAATATTGCATAAATACCATTAAAATAAAGACGACTACGCCCTACTACAAAACATCTTGTAGTAGGTACTACGTCTTAGTATTATCAATGAAATGCTGAAAGAAAGAAAGAAAGAAACAAAATATTTATTTGTTAGAATGTGGTAAATACAGTTCTTATAATTAATTTCAGTGCAGACACATTCACCCGTTTAGGGCATACAAAAATTTAACTCTAACAAAGTTTTAGTAAATAAAATATAATAATAAATAAAATCCCCACACAATCACACCAACGACATGGCCCCAAAGTAAGCATAGCTTGTGTTATGGGATACCATATAGCGAACTAGGGGGGAACCTAGAATATAAATACATAAATAGATAAACACCCAGACACGGACCATTTTTTTTTCCTTGTTCCGCGCGGGGATCGAACCCGCAACCACTGGCGTCTGAGGCAGATAGGTTTACCCCAACGCCAAAGTGGTCGTCACTTTGGCGTTGGGGTAAACCTATCTGCCTCAGACGTCAATTTAAGTAAATTTAATTAAATGTGAGTAAATTTTAATTGAAAGTAATTTTATTATAATATTTTTATCTAATTAATTGCTTAAAATATATAACATACTATTTCATGTTAATTTAGGATTAAATGTCAACTTTTGTGATTAAAATACTCATTTAAGTCATAAAAACAATTTTGGACTAGCTACATCTTAAGTCTATATTTAAATTTATTGCATACAAGATTTTTTATGTCATTAGGTAATTTATTATAGATTTTTACGGCCATTGATGAACAGTTTCTAGATTTCATGGCTGTCCGCATAGTTGGTAACAATAACCTATTTGGGCGCCTACAGCTGTAAGGTCGTGCGTGGATCATTATATAAACATTCGAATAAGTTTAAATGGTTCTTAACAAAAATACAATTTTCTAAATATACAGGGTCTGCATATAATATTTTAATAGCAGATTGGGTATGATGCGTGGGTCTGAATTTCGAAAAAAAAACATTTTTTTTTTTCAATATTTTTCAGAAATTTTAATGAGAGGTTTTCTGACAGCTCATTAAAAAAACAAAACTGTACAAAATTGGTACAAAAGGCTTCGATAGATGGCGCTTTACAAAAGGCGAAGGCGAAGAATTTATTCCACACTGCGTTTTTAAAAGTAAAATAAATTAATTGAAGTCTGTCTCAGAAATTGAACGTATAAATAACCATAGATGGTAGATACCACTTACCTACATTATAGTATACAGACTTAACGCCTTCGGCTTTTTAAATGTGCCATCTATAGAGGTTTATGGAACTAATTTGTATGAGCTGTCAGAAAACTCCCCATTGGAATCAAAGGCATTATAAGCCACTGAGTGTACCTCGGTGCTTCGAATGGGCCACATATACGGGGATCCTTTGGCTGGTGATTTAAAAATAACCCTGTATAAGTAAATAGAAATCGGGACCAATAGCTTGACATGCCTTCTATGACGAATGATTTGCACATAGGTCGCTAAACTACAATAGTACAATATAATTAATTATTATCATTGAAATCATACGTTACTAGGCCACGAATAAGGATTGGGAAAAACTTGTTCCCGGCCAAAAAACCGACTATGATCGCGAAACAGCCACGAACACGCGTTAAAGTCGCGAAAGACGTCCATGTTCAAGTTCACGCCTAGGCCTGTTAGCACGGCTACACGGCGATAGTGAAGAACGGCCTTTAAATGAATCATTTTTCTGGTGAACGAAATAATTTTAAATCCTGTTTTGTTGGAATGCTCGATAGTGTGAGACGGTGATTTTTAGTTACTGTTGAGTTACTAAAATTAAGAAAAATACCCATTAAAATCGTGGAATAATTTTCTGTGAAATGAAACTCGATGTAAAGAACTGTACTTAAGTATTCTTATACCCGTTTCACGTAGAGATCCACTGACCTCTATATTTACCACTGGACTGGCGGCTGTCAAAGTGCTTTTGTGCCCGTTTGATAATCGCCATTTTGGCGCTGTCGGACGTAGCGAGTGTCCGTGGTACTAAAACTAGTCGCTTACAATATACATATGTCCTCATTCTTGATAACTTTTATATAATGCTTATAACAATAACAGCATAAAATGCGAATTAATATTTAAAAAATATAAAATCACTTTACAATAAGCAAGCACTTCTCTGGCGGCCACTTGCAATATACGTCAAAATTTGTTCTGCGGACACTCGCTACTCGCTAGTGGCGCTTCAAATAGGCACAAAAAAATAGCTGTCAAACTTACGGAACAGCCAGTCCAGTGGTAAATATAGAGGTCAGTGTAGAGATCGCACCAAACAACTTATCCCCTCTGAAATTGTTGCGAGAAGTTTCGCGCAGGTGTATTACTTACAAAGAAACCTCCGCGAAACATCTTGTGACAACTTCAGACGGAACTAGATGTTTGGATCGATATGGGGCGCGATCATATTCTTTCCTCATTGGCGCGATCTATACTGTAAATGTGTAAAAAAATATATATTATCTTATCCATACAGAAAAAAAATTAAATTATTTACATAAAATCACGGCTTTCTTTAAGCCGTGTTTCATTTTTGTGATTGATCAATATTACTATGTAAAAGGCCTTTATAATTTTAATTAAGATTGATTGAAGATATTTTTTTCTAACAGCAACACAGTAATGATGAACGGTCGTGTCAGACGGATGCTATGGAAAAGCATTTTTGCGTAAAATAATTGATTTCTTCTAATTAAATTATAGTGATTCTTTGTGTGAACGTTGCAAGCATGAATTAAATCATGAGAATTATCATTGTGCATACATCCATTCAAGTGACTTCAAAATAGGGGGTGTACAATAAAAATAAAATGGCCTCAGGAGACACTGATCACATAGAATCAATGGAGATTTCTATCTCTAAAAAGTCAGACGGCGGTGCGGGGACATCAGGAACTGACGATGATGGTACTGCATCACAAATCCAATAATATAAAGTGCTATTAAATATTTTATTCGAGTCTTATTACTATGTAGATCAGTGCAGCTTGTATCGTGTCCTTATTTTGGATTTTCGGTTTTCAGATCGCGACAAAAGTTCGATCGCTGAAAGAAATGTACCTTACGATGTGAGTATTACTAAACAATTACTCTGTAACTACATAAACTTATTCATTAATTACACTGTCTGAACAAATTGTTAACAACTAACAGAGAAAGTGCAATGAATGTAAGATTTACTAATTATTTATTCATGTAGCAATAACAATAGGTGGTGGTTAATTGTGAGATAACAGAGCCATTTCAAGACCACTTAAACACTGCAGCATAATGTTTATGAATAACTTATCTATACCAGATGGGTGTGATTCACTTAGTTGACAAACATTTATTATTAGTTTTTAAGTAAACATGCACAATGCACATGTATGTAGAATAAAAAGTAATTTTTTTCTTCTTCTCTTTAGTAAACAATGGTGTCATGTGTTTTTAAAAATAATCATGTATAAAATTATTATACTTAATTACTAGGGATTCAGGGTGGATTAATATTTTACTACCTAATGGTTTATTGTCTTTGTTTTATTTTTAAATGTCTGATTGTGTTAACTATAGATTCCGAGATTGTTTACCTAATAGTAAGAAAAAATTGATGTTTTATGTATACTTTAGACATTATCCTAAAACTTATTAACGCCATAACAACCCGACATTTAATTTAATTGTAATATGCACGATCAAGACAATTCAGAAAACGGAATAAAGTGAAATCCAGGTATTTAAACAAAATGTCTGAAACCAAACCACTACATATACCTTTTAAAAATATTTTTGGTATTTAAAAACTTAAAAATTGCTAAAAATTCAATTGAAAACCTCTGTTAGAAGAAATTGAATGAATAATAATGAGTCTATAAATTATTACATAGTTTATAGTTAACAACAACAACATATTGTGTAAATGTCCAGAGAGGGAAATATGTGGATTTTCTTTTTGTGTTTGTTAATCAAAAAAGATAGAATAACACAGATTGGTCAAAGCACTATACACAAAATTGTTATTTAGGCACAAATCACTAAGCTCCAGTAGTGGTGTGACTTCTGATTGTATTTTGTTTTTGTCGGCTTGTTGAGCCAACAAATACAATTTGGTTCAAAATATTGGTGTTCCGGAAAATACATTTTGAAACAATATTGAACATATAGTTTGGGATATTGCAAAAGCGGGACAATGTTATCCCAAATCAGGATGTATGATTACATTATGTATAGTGTGCTTATCACTCTTAGAAACAAACAAAGATGTGAATCAAGCAAGAATTAAGTATCTTTCAAAAAGCATTACTTTTACAGGTTTAATATTAATAATAGAATTTCCACAATTAAAATTAATAGCTTATATCCTGTGTATGTAATAAAAAAAATAACTAATAAAAGTAAATCTGATATTAACTCTAGGAATGGATAAGATTGAACTCAATTTAAAAATAAATATTGCTCTTAGAGACACACCAACTATTATTATTATTGGGGTTTTTGGGACTATATGAGCAGTCTTGTCTGCTCGTCTCGCTGCGACCTTAGAAGATCTATTGTGTGAGACACACCAACTAACTATGTAGGAATACCAAAGTAAGCTGGAAAAAGACTTACATTGACACTACACAGTGGTACTAGACTATCCAAAATCAAAGTCATTAATTTAGGGCAGTATAGTGCTATGTAAGTTTATTTGTTTGTTTAAAACTGATTCCATTCTTAATCTGGATACTCTATTTAACCTTACTGTTACAAGCCATTGAATTTCTCAGCTCAGAAGAGAACTCCCACAATAGATATTTAAGAATGTGGTGTGATGAAGAAATGTTAATATAAATATTTTTGACATTCACACAACATTATCTAGCCCAAATGAATTGTCTTGTGTTATTAATGTTAACCGAAATGTATGAAATACATCAATGTATACAATTCCTAGAAAATGTATGTATTTCCTTAAAACTACCAGAAGTGTGTTAAATAAATTCAATTTGTCACATTATATATACATATTATCTTCCATGCTGGACTGGGAGTGAAAGAAAAGCAAAGAATGTACCAGCTGCTTCTCTTCCCCGGCATACTGTAAAAGTCAGTTAAGGGACAGAGGTTTTATTGACGTTCTTGTGGGCAATAGGCTGACCCCCTGTCACTGCAATAGTCTCTCTACATCATTATAATACCTCCAAATTTTGTCAAATGTGACATCAGCTGGTTTTATAGCCTCTGGTGTTCTGTCTACCCCACAAGGGATACAAGCATGAAGTTATGTATGTACATTGTATACTAGCTATAGTACATGGCTCCGCTAGCATCCAGTTTGTCGACAAAAGCCTTATTAACTTGGCTCATAAGTACTGTATTGTGATGTTAAATATTCACAGTGAGACCCGAGTACGAGTATAAGACAAGACCAACGATATCGAAGTTTGTTCTGCAATTCCAAAGCTTTCCCCGATTAGACAAATTATCTGTTTTAGTTGGCCTCAGTAAGCAATTTGCCAAAAAGTAAAAGTAGAGATAGAAATTCCTATACTATCTTGTGTTATTGAACGTGAATGTGTCACTTGAGCTAATATTGGTAGGTAATATAACAGTCAGGTTATTTGGACCAAACGTTAAAGATAGGAAAGCCTGAAATAACACATAGAAGCTTCATCCTGTTACTCCCAGTTTTTGGGACTAACACATGCTTAGTTATATAATAATAATAATAATAAATCTTTATTTGTATCTCTCAAATATACAATACAATAAGTAAATATATCTAAACTATAAACAAGAAAACTTAAGGTAAGTAGGTAAGTTAGATAAATGGTAGAACAAAACATAATACAGAAACAAGGAACATGTTTTCAAACAGTATGAAAATTAGTATAGGATCAGCTACTTTGAAATAATGAACACTGCTTTGCTGAAAAGCATTTCTATACAAAGAACATTTTGTTCCTGGCCCACAGCCAAGATGTCTATACCAAACTTGTCATATATTACAAATATGAATGTGTTTCTACTACATGATACTCAGTTATCTACTACAGAGTTCATTGAACACATTAAGCCTGTGTTTTATCTGATTGTTTTTATTTGTTTTCTTGTATTTACAGTTATAGTGAGAAAAACGATGATTTGTTAGTAGCGTTAATTTATGACCCTTTTCAATTCAGATATACCTAATAAAATAAAATCTCCAGACAATCACACCAACTACATGGCCCCATAGTAAGCATAGCCTGTGTTATGGTATACCATGTAGTGAACTAGGGGGGAACCTAGAATATAAATACATAAATAGATAAACACCCAGACACGGAACATTTTTTTTTCTTGTTCCTTGCGGGAATCGAACTCGCAACCACTGGCCTCTGAGGCAGACGAGTTTACCCCATCGCCAAAGAGGTCGTCAAATTTAATTTGTATTCATGAACTCGTTTGTTTTTAGAACAAAATTGCAAGTCTAAAAATAAAACATCGACAATCAATAAATTCAGTATTTATTTAACAAGATTTTATCCTCATCTAGATTTGAACAAATTTTGTTATAAAAAGAGCCTCTGGCTTGTATTGGCTTCTACCAACTTTTATCAAAACATGTTTAGTAGTTTTTGGATTAAAAGTGAGCCAAGTTTCTTTATTTATTTATTTAAATAAATAAATAAAGAGGCTAGTTACTTAGGCGCGCTACTTAATTTGGACAAAACCTAATACTTATCATGTATCACAATTATGCGACGAAAATACAAAAATGGGTCAAAGAAAACCGTATACAGTACATCAGTAGCGTGTTGTCTCGCTCTTCGAATATCAAACAATAATGACCTATATTTATTCCAAAAAGAACAGTGACTTGCAAATGTTCGTGTACGGATTAAAGTCAGAAATCGCGCGAACACAATAGTCGATCGTCACCATTATCTTTCTATAGGCACGTGTCTTAAGAGACACCTAAGGGCACGTTTAAGTGCCAACGCTGCGTTTCGCGTTCGAACGCGCGTACCTTACGTCCTATTGAAGATACTTCAAACAGGCACACCTATCCATAGATTTATGTAACACCTACTAAGAGAGATTCAAACATACAAACTTTCATAACATTTTCCTTACCGTACGCGCGTATCATACGCGGCGCTCGGCGCATTCCTAACGTCCGTATCGAACGCGCGTATGGTACGGACGTTGCAGTTTTGTATGAAACGCGCGTTCGAACGTGTGACGCAGCGTTTGCACTAAAGATAGGAAGGCGGCGTGTTGCGCGGGCCGTCGTGCGTTTTTGCTACTTGAAATCAATTCACACTTACACTCACACACCTACAGTAACACATACACATGCACAACCTTTTTACTTACAAACAGACAAATATAAACCACTTAATAACAATCAGGGCTGTGTAGCTGAGGATATATATGTTTCTGAGTCAGTACCTATTAGGTTTTCAGCAAAACAGGTACTCAATATCATTAAAAAAATGACAAAGGGAAAATCACCCGGCCATGATGGGCTCAGCGTAGAGCACCTGCAGCATGCTGGTCCTCACCTTAGTAGAGTCTTGGCTATGTTCTTTACTTTCTGTGTTCGACATACCTACCTCCCAGAGGACATGATGAGAACGGTGGTAGTACCTATCATTAAGAACTCTACTGGCGATGTCTCAGACATTTCTAACTATCGTCCAATATCCCTCGCTACAATAATAGCAAAAGTTTTTGATGGGTTACTAGAAAGACAACTGCTTGAATATACACAATTAAATGATGCCCAATTCGGCTTTAGGAACGGCTTGTCTACTGAAAGTGCAATTTACACATTAAAACACACTGTAAGGTATTATACAGACCGAAAAACTCCAGTATACGCAGCGTTCCTCGATCTATCCAAGGCATTTGATAGAGTAAATTATCCAGTACTATTTAAAAAGCTCCAAACTCTAGGTTTACCTACTGAAATTGTTAAGGTTCTTAGTTACTGGTACTCGAATCAGATAAATTGTGTTAGATGGGGGAATGCTGTGTCAAATGAATATCGCTTGGAATGTGGCGTGAGACAAGGAGGCTTAACCTCTCCTTTGCTTTTTAATATTTACGTGGACCAACTGATTGATGAACTCAGTAATACCAGGGTCGGTTGCTCGGTGGATGGTAAAATTATAAATAATATCAGTTATGCGGACGACATGGTATTTCTGAGTCCATCAGTCAGCGCCTTAAGAAAGCTTTTAAATATTTGTGAGAGTTACGCTGACCGACATGCATTACTGTACAATGTAAAAAAATGTGAGTTTATTGTCTTCGAAGCTGCCAACAAACTACCATCGCAGGTTCCCTTACTTCAACTCAATAACATCGATTTAAATCGAAGTTACAAATGTAAATATTTAGGGCATATAATAAACTCAACATTATCAGATGATGATGATATTGAAAGGGCACGTAGGGCTCTAGCTGTCCGTAGTAACATGTTGGCTCGAAGGTTTGCACGCTGCACACCTCAAGTAAAAGTGACTCTATTTAGAGCATACTGTCAATCCTTTTACACGTGCAGCCTTTGGATCACCCACACAAAGAAATGTTACAGTGCCCTGCGTGTCCAATATAATAACGGTTTCAGAATGCTGTTGGGGTTGCCGCGGTACTGTAGCGCGTCAGCCATGTTTGCAGAGGCACACGTCGATGATTTTTTTGCGATCATTCGTAAAAGGGCTGCTTCCTTGATGCGCCGGATCTGCGATAGCCCCAACAGTATCTTACAAATAATGAAAGAGAAGGTGGATTGCCCAATAATAAAACATTGGAATAAAATGCACTTACAGAGTAATGAAAAATAAAATTGTTATATTTTGTAAATAGGTTTAGAACTAACATAGTTGTAAGATTTTTTGTAACTAACTCTTTTATATGGATCATGGGTCCGAAATAAAAACTTATTATTATTATTATTATTTTAATGATTTCTCATCTCGGCTTGCGCCGGTTTTTTTTTAAGGCATACACGGGCCTAAGCCAAGTGTATGTCAGATAGGGTAGAGTTCGGAGGGCTTGAGTGTGACTGAGCGATAGTGTTAGGTTGGGTTAGTGACATGTTTGTTTCCTGTTCGGTCTGTAAAAACTTTCTCACTATCCGACACGTGTTAAGGATAGCAGCTTTCTGCATAAGATGGTAAGTGTTTGGGGCTAAATTGAGAGTTTCAAGGGATAGGTGTAGTTGTTTCGGTATTACGCCTGTAGTAGAGATGACTATTGGAACTATTGTTACTTTTTGAAGATGCCAAAGGCGGGTTATTTCATCTTTCAGCTCTATATATTTGGTCAATTTTTCTGCTATTGAGGACTGGAGATTGTGTGTGTTTGGAACGGTAATATCAATGAGGAATCCTGTTTTACTGGTCTTGTTGATAAGTGTGATATCAGGTCTATTGTAATGAGTCGTGCGATCTGTGAGAATTGCTCTGTCGTAATACAATTTAGTTGTGGCATTTTCTAAAACAGAATTGGGTTTGTATTTGTAGTATGGCTGGGTAGAATTAATGAATCCGTATTTGTAGGCAAGTTTTTGATGGATGATATTAGCTATTTGGTCATGTCTGTGTTTATAATCTGTCTGGGCTATTGTTTTACACGCGCCTGTAATGTGTTGGATTGTTTCTGGGGAGCTGTTACATTTTCTACATATATCGGACGGAAGGCTTCTCACTATGTGTCTTAGGTAGTTTTTCGTTTCTATGACCTGGTCTTGAATGGCCATAATGAAGCCCTCAGTCTCTGGGAAGAGCTCTCCACGGCTTAGCCATGCGTTCGACGCCTCTTTGTCGACATTAGGTTGGCATAAGTCATGGTAATGTCTTCCATGTAGAGACTTTCTGGCCCATTCTAGTTTTTTATTATTTTCATCTGAAATAGCTTCATTGATTTGTATGGATCTATCTTGAAGATTTAAAGGAGTTAATTTGGCATCATTGTAAACTATTGCTTTGTGTAAAGGTGAAGAATCTATTTTATTGAAAAAATACTGTCTTAAGTTTGAAATCTGTCTATTGTGCAGGTTTGATATGTCTATGATTCCGCGTCCTCCTTCTTTTCTGGGTAATGTAAATCTTTGTAAGCATGACCTGGGATGATGTTTTCTGAATTTAGTCATCGTGGTATTAACGATTCTTTGTAGTGCTTTAATTTCAGATTTCGACCAATTTATTATACCAAATGAGTAAGTTAGTACGGGGATAGCATAAGTATTGATAGCTTTAATTGTGTTTTTAGAGTTAAGTTGTGTTCTTAATATGCTATTTAGTCGGTGTTTAAATTGTAGCTTTAGTTGATGCTTGGTTTCTTTATATTGTATTTGACGTAATTGGTTGTAGCCTAGGTATTTATAAGTTTGGTGTTCTTCTAATGCATCTATTTGTTCTCCAGATTCTAATACGTAATTATGTCGGTGAATTATGTTTCCTGATATCAATGAGTTGATTTTACATTTATCTATCCCAAATTGCATTTTTATATCATTAGTAAACTGTTCCGTTAGGTTGACTAGTTGATTAAGTTGTTGTTCATCTATTGCATATAATTTAATATCATCCATATAAAGCAAATGACTGAGTATATTTTGTTGGACTTCTGTCTGTTCGTTTATTACATTGTATTTTAAAGGGTACCCTAGAGATGTGGAATTTAATAAGTTAGAAAGGGGATTGAGTGCTAGGCAAAACCAAAGCGGGCTGAGAGCATCGCCTTGGAAAATACCACGTTTTATTTTTATTGGGCTGGTTTCTATAGTTTGGTTTGGAGTATTAAGCCTAAGTTTAGTTTCCCATTTGGTCATCACGGTCTGCAAGAATGAAATTATTGTTGGATGGATTTTATATATTTCTAAAATTTTAACTAACCACGTGTGTGGGACTGAATCGTATGCCTTTTTATAGTCTATGTACATAGTACATAGGTTAGATTTAGTTTTTTGGACTCGCTTCAATATTACGGAATCTATTATAAGTTGTTCTTTGCAGCCTTGAGAAGCCTTTCTACATCCTTTTTGTTGTTCGGCCAAAATTTTATTATCAGTCAAATGTTGGTGTATTACTTCAGATAAACAAGATGTTATTACTTTATATAATGTTTGTAAGCATGTGATTGGCCTGTATTTTGCAGGGTTAGTGAGGTCGTCGTGGTCTTTAGGTATCATGTAGGTTGTTCCTGCAGTAATATAAGGCGGTATGGCATTAGGGTTTTGGATGAAAATATTAATGAAATTGTGTAGGTAACAGTGGGTGCTTGTAAATTTTTTGTACCAGTAGCTGTGAATATAATCAGACCCGGGTGCTTTCCAATTATGGAGTCTTGCAATGACACGTTTAAATATTTCAACTGGTATGAACTCAAATTGCATTGGCACTGTAGTTTGGCGAAAATTACTTGTTTCTTTATGAATCCACTCAGCTTGGCTATTATGGTTAGCCGGTTCTTCCCATATTCCTGCCCAGAAATTACGAATATCATTTACGTTAGGCGTGCTATTTTCATTGATGACTGCATTGTTTTGATGTGTATTTTTTGTGGCCTGTTTAATGTTACGATAAAAAAGTTTCTCGTTATTGATGAATTGGCTGTTTTGCTGTTTTCGCTGTGTGCATGTTTTATACCTCTGTAATCGTCCTGCTAAAACTGACAGTTTTTGTTTCAGTGTATCCAGTGTATGTGTTATTTGAGTGTTCAGGTCTTCATGTGTAGAGTGTGTTTTATATTGTTCCATAATTACTTTAACATGTCTGGTGATCCTTTCGTTAGTGTTTCCGTTAATAAATTGGGTTACTCTACCTATTTTAGTCCTTAAGTCCTCTAACCGTTTTTCTAAACGTTTTTGCCATCTGGGTTTATATACTTCCTGAGTACTACGGGATCTTTCTACATTACTCTCAGAAAGTTCTATTTTAGCACCATTTAACTTAGCGGCAGTCCAGGCAGCGCAGTATATGACTGTTTGTAAAGTTAAGAAATCGGTGTCAATATTTATTTTATTCGGGATGGTTACTGTATTAACGTAATGAACTATTTCTGAAAATTTTTTTGACGATTTTTGTTTCGGAATATATGCCCTGTGCAAAGGGTCTGTATTTTTATAATACTGAAAAGCTTGTTCGAATACAGTTTCAGTACATGGTATTAAATTGGACTGATTGTGGTGGTCTGGTGGTTCTTCTCCGGGTAGATCAGGAAAGGAGCTTAATTCTATAGTGTTTAAGGTTACTAGATGAGCGTCGTTAGTGCTATTTGCTGATAATGACAGTTCGTCTGCTACTTCCTGTCTTATTATATCTAGCCTAGATTGGTCAATATATTTGTTATTAATAATTGCTCTTTGTTGGTCAGAAATTCGTTGTTCGGTTAGATGGGAAAGAGAAGGAATATTTTTAATGAAATCTTCATGAAGTAATTTTCGGTATGTAGTCCTGTTTGTATCTAGTAGAGTTACTCGGTAATATGATCGCATTACTGCTTCGTTTTGTTCTACGGTCCATCTCATCCGTGTTTTGGTTTGTGTATTGGCTTGAGTATTTAATGACAAAGGTGAAGAAGCTATTGCATGAACTATATTAGAGTGTATGTTTGTGATTTCTTGTTTTATTTCATTATATATATCGGTAATGGTATTTTCTGGTAGTAGTTTGCGACGGATAATAGCTCTACGTTGGTCGGCTACTCTTTGTCGGCTTACCTGCATTTCTGGAAATTTCTCAATAAATTGGAGGTAGAGGGGTTCGACGTAGTTACTTGTGTCAGTATCTAATGTTGTTAATTTAAGATAAGTACGCAGTATGAACATATTCATTTCAGGTGTCCATCGTCTGCGCGTAGTTCGTTCACCCGAGGTGGGTACAAGTTCAATGTCCAAGTGGGCATTTTGCACAACACCGTCGGCCGTAGTAACAGTAGACAAGGTAGATATACTTCTTGTCATATATGAGGGGCGAGTGGAAGGGATGGATGAGAATAAAGACGATGTATCATCCCCAGAAGTGTCGGCTGTAGCTTCTACGCCGCGAGCCCGCCTGCTCAGCTCGCGATGACCGGCTGTAGTAGATTTGGTGGCGGGCGCCCGCCTGCTCAGCGCCGCGCCACCGGCGTCCCGCATACTGTCGCATCCAGCGCCGGCTCCAGATGCGCCCCGGCGACCCCCGGGCAGCGACCGTAAATTATATCTTCTGTTATTTTGATCCGTCATTTTGTCTCCGGGTTGGGTTTGGAATGATTAGTTCGAAAAGGGTAGTCTTGATGTTACGACTTTTACAAATAGAATCTCCCAAATGGGGTATTTGATCAAGTTGTGCTGATCTGCATAGAGCTCCTTCTTTTCTTAAGCCCCCCCACCGCGCCAAGGTTCATTCCCCGGGGGGGTTATTATTATTATTATTATAATTATATGAATATTTTTATTTACCCTTTCTATTTTTACATTTTTTGTTTTAACATGATTCTCATTCCATAATAATTTATAAATAGAAACTAAGAATTATGGTCTTTTTTAGCATTGTTGTTAAATTAATACTTAAATTAATTATTTTCATTTATACTGATATATTTTAGCCTCCTAAATGTAATAAATTATAAAAAGTAAATCCGTAATTAGACGTAAGCTACTCTTTAGAAGATTTATTTGTTAAAATTTTAATTTTAAGGTCTGCGGATTTTGTGACTGATAAATAAATACATCGCTGAAACAAAAACGCGCATAGCCTGTGCTTCAACGTGCTCTTAGGTATAATAAACTAGAACACTGTCGTTCGGGTAAATCCTCCTTTCATCCCTACTTAGTGGATATTCTAAATTTCGAACGTAACGCTTCGATAGTTCCTTTTTGGCAGTTTGTCAAGTTTTGAAACGAACTGCTTGGGTGTTTGGCGTAGGTCATGAAGGTGGTAAACTGTCTGAGTTTGTTTTTCATGACTTCAATAGTCACGTTTCGTTCCGTGCTGGAAAAATATAGAATGTGCCAGCTGCTTCTCTTCCAAGGCATACTAGAAAAGACAGTTAAGGGACAGAGGTTTTATTGGAGGTTTTCTGTGGGCTGCAGTCCCTCTGTCACTGCAATACTATCTCTCCAGCATTATAATGCCTCCAAAATTTGTCAGGCGTTGACATCAGATGGTTTTATAGCCTCTGGTGTTCTGCCTACCCAATATGGGATAAGGCAAGAAGCTATGTATGTACCTATGTTTGTTTGCGTTGGATGAAGTTTCTCATGGATGGACGTGTTACTCGAGTCTTCATAATCACGTTCCAGTCGGTGAAATGGAAGACAAAGGTCTTATACTTTTGAACAACAACGAAGGCTTTAAAATTATATTTAAAGAGTCTACTTCTGTCCTGTGTCTTCACTCTTGTAAATTCGGATCCCAAGGGAATATTAGGCTGTTCCAAGATTTGCACTAAATATTGACTAAGTTCCAAAAATGTACATTTTGACAAAAAAGATAAGATAATAAGATTTGTAAAACAAAACGAGAAAAAAAAAATTATTAAATGAAAGATAAACGTACATATATACCTCCTAAGTCAAACGTGACATCAGATTTTTTTATAGCACCTGGTGTTCTGCCTACTCCATAAGGGATACAGGCGTGAAGTTATGTATGTGTGTAATATATACATAAAATAAAGAATATTTTGAATTTGAATTTGGAATTTAGACGGCCTCTGTGGCTCAGTGGTCGACTGTTGGGCTGCTTCGTGAGAGGTCCTGGGTTCGATTCTTAGCCTGGTTTATGAAATGAACGTTTCAAAACTGGCTCGGGTCTAGGTGAATACTAGGTTACGCCCTAGTGCCGCTGTGTGGTCTCCAAAATACATACATAACGTCACGCCTGTATCCCTTATGGGGTAGGCAGAACACCAGAGGCAATAAACCATCTGATGTCACATTTGAAAAACTTGACGGTATTATAATGATGGAGAGAGACTTGCAGTGATAGAGGGTCAGCCTATCGCCCACAAAAACGTCAATAAAACCTCCGTCCCTTAACTGACTTTTACAGTATGCCCGGGCTGAGAAGCACTTTGGGTTAAAAAAAGTCATAACAACGGGTTCGAATTTCCGTAAACACACATTGCTTTTATTTATTTTACATTTCCTAGACTGAGCGTCGATTTGTTAATGCCCTAGGAAATAATGACATGTCATTGCCCTGTTCAGTTTTAGCCTACAATGAACCTGCGATAGCGTGGGTGTGTCTGTTATTAATATACCTAGTGCTACGACATGAAATTCCAGTGTCTCGTCGCTTTAATAGTAATTAGGGGCATGCTTTAATAGTAATTTTTTGTTTGCGAACTATTTAAAAAAAAATCTATGGAAAAGCTAAAATTCTGTTAAATTGACAATAATAGGTATATACGAGACTTTTGGAAATAATTTACCTTATAGTAAACTGAGTGTCATTTTGTCGACCACTTTGGCGATGGGGTAAGTCTATCTGCCTCAGACGCCAGTGGCTGGGGATTCGATTCCCGCACGGAACAAGAACAAAAATGTTCCGTGTCTGGGCGTTTATCTATAAATGTATTTTCTTTTCTAGGTCACCCCTCAGTTCGCTACATGGTGGGTATCTCATAACACAAGCTTTGCTTACTATGAGGCCATGTAGTTGGTGTGATTGTCTGAGGATTTTGTTTTTATTTTATTTTATTATTGACCCATTATAAGCAAAGCTTGTTATGTGGGTTGATTCACAAGGGGAAAATACTTGTTTTTTTTTTCAAGTGAAGGGTGCTTCCATGCTGGACTGGAAGCGAAAGAAAAACATAGAATGTGCCAGCTTCTTCTCTACCCAGGTCTACTGTAAAAGTCAGTTAGGAGACAGAGGTTTTATTGGCGTTTTTGCGGACGATAGGCTGAGCCCTGTCACCTTAATAGTCTCCAACATTACAATACCTCCAAATTTATTAGACGTGTCATCAGATGGTTTTATAGCCTCTGGTGCTCTGCCTACCCTATGTGTGTGTACTCTACTTATGTCTAGTGATTCCCTAAAGTGGTCTATGTCTACCCCCAGAAAAAAAAATGTCTATAAAATGAAAATGGTGGTCCACGACAGTGGATCTCAACATTTTATTAAAGTATTAGGTTCATTCGTACTTCCCACTATAATTTATTTATTTTATTTATTCATTCACAAAATCCACAGCTCTTAAAATTAAATAATACATAAAATATAGAGAATAATTCTTATAGCCCATTACGGATTTACATTTATTTATTTATTTATTTACACTTCATTGTACAAACACAAAATAGAAAATAAAGGACAATAAAAAAAATAAAACACAATCGGCGGCCTTATCGCTAGAAAGCGATCTCTACCAGGCAACCAAAATACATTATTTTTGTGTTTATTATACAATATATAACATTTACTTATTGCTTAGTTTATTTTATTTAACGTAAATAAATAGAGAGATACAAATTTTGGTTTGAGTAGTTTTAATTTAAAATAAATTTATAAATATGTATGAAACTTAATGTGTTTTACTTCTCTAATTAACTTAACTTCTAACTTCTCTACATTTAGAAATTTACAAAAAAAAAATTATCAGGTAAGTAACTGATATTTAGCAAAAACCGAAAAACATGGCAAGGGGTCTACCTCACAAAAAAGTTTGGGAACCTCTGGTCCTACAGTTAAATTTAACCGTTTTAATCAAATGCCTATTTGAAATACTAAACCTAACTACAAGTGATTTGATCTATCAAACACTGCCACATATAAGGTTCTTGTTAGTGAATATTTAATGCAAGAGCCACCAAGTAAGGGTGCTTTGAAAGTTTGATGAGTCCCCAAGTGAGTGGTTGAAAAGCGCCAGTATGCCATCGGATGTGGCCTTTGTTGTTTGTTTCGAAGGTCACGGTAAAAATATACGGTGTGTGTTGAAAATGTTTAAATTTAAATAATTCTCGCTTAACAGGGAGTACAGTCACGTCTAATAATATGTATACATTTTCATTGGAATTTGAACCTTATCACAACCGAATACGTTGCGAAGTGTGTACATGTTAATGCACGTGACTGTACCTACTCTGATTGTTACATATTATGCGGGCTGGCTAGTGTAGTGGTGAAAACTAACTTGTATGCTATAGGATGGGTGATTAACACAGATATTTGCCGGCATATTATAGTTACGTGGTATCCGTAACAAAAGTTCCTTATGAAGCTTAATTTGAGCATGATAATTTGATGTCAATGTTCGAAATATTTTTAAGTAAAATTAAGTACCTTTTGTCCCGAAACTGATCATCTAGCGGGTTCAAGGTGATCTTTTGACTCGCTATAGAAAATGTACTTAATGTTGGTATGACACTTGGATTAGTTATAATATAATATGTTTAAAACTTTGAATTAACAACAATGCAATGTGTCTTCAAGTAAGTGATTGAAAAGCGGCAGTATGCGATCGCATTTGGTCTTTATTGATTGTTTTTAAGGTCACGGTAAAAATCTTTTTAATTGGGTTTTGGTGCGTTTACAGAGTAGTCACGAGTGACTCGGCTATCAGGCATCAAAAATTTTGTTTCTAGTAAAATAAATGTAGGTTAGGTTATATTAATTACATTTAACCAAAAATCTCAAACTATAGGCTTTTCCATTTTTTTTTACTTGAGGAAAACGTGCTATCACGTTCCCGACCGCCCTAGTGGGAGCGACGGGGTATGTGAGGATGATCCGGCAGAAGGCCAGACCTACCCACTAAAAACCTCAAGGTGTACCTCATCCGCCATAGGTAGATGGAGCTCACGGTACCGCCATTGGCATTACCCGCGAGCCCCGGCAGATTGCGCTCAGCCTTAGCCGAGCGCCCCCCACGCAGGAAATGGTCCAGCACAACAAGACCATTTCCCCACACATACCTAGCCCTAATAGCCGCAGCAGGTCCCCTCACCCGCTACGTCTGGCTATCGCGAGGAAGAAGGTGAGCGTATCTCCTTCTCCGCACCCCCCTCCGCCTACGGCGGATCGGTGCCGAAGAGGCGTCATCCTCCCGGCACCGCTCCGCCGCCGCCGCCTTCTTCTGCGACATTACGTCTTCGCAGAAGGAGGAGAGAGTTTCGACCTAACCTAACCATAGTCAGCCCCGAGTGACTGACTACGGAGTCCGAAAAGACTTCGGAACGTCAAGTAGAAATGTATCGTGAATACCAAAGGGCCAAAGCTGCGTCGTGCGTGCAAAGGCGCATACGGCACGCGTGACACAATTTCGCTAGTAAAACTTCATTGGTGATACAGTCGTATCAATGAAATACTAAACTCTTTCTCTTACTTACTTACTATGCAGTGATAATAGTATTTATGTAAACGTTTATGTATGTATATGTAATTATTCGTATGTAGTTTATTTTATGAGCCGTACACCTCGCCCATATTAATTTCCGCCAATGCCTGGGTTTCCTGGCAGAAATCGCGCTTCGGCGATGAGGCCGCCCTATATTTTTATTTTTTAACTTTGTAACCATTCTGTACATGTTGGTGTACAATAAAGAGCTTTTTATTTTATTCTGCATATTTACTACTACACGCGTTTCGGCGGAAAAGACCCGACAATCGGACCAGTTATTATTATTATTAGGTATTAGGTACTATTTGGCTAAACTTCGCTTAAAATCGAAACGTATACTTACAAATTTCGATGTGTTTCCAAGTGAGGAAACCGTGAAAAACTGTCAGTATTTGTTTGGGTTTGGGTTCTGTTGATTGTTTGGAAGGTCACGCTAAAAATATACGGTACCGAGTTAAATATTCGATACTGAGATTGTATGTTTTGAATGACAAGTTAAAGGTGCAGCCAAACGACAGACGACTCTGTCCATGATACACTTACGGTGGGTTTCAATATCGAATTTGTATTAATTTGATAAATCTGACTGAAAAAGAGTGCCAAGAGTTTTTTTCCGCCGGCTTTTTTTGTCTCTTGGTCTACTGTAATATCTTATATAACAACTATCAACAACTAGTTAAAGCCGAAGTATGTGATGACTGACTTCATCAAGTGTTTTGTGAAATTCCTAAGATGAGTAAAACTTTTTTTTTTTTTTTTTTGAATCTTAATCATTTTAACACTTTGGCGATGGGGTAAACCTGTCTGCCTCAGACGCCAGTGGTTGCGGGTTCGCTTCCCGCACGGAACAAGAAAAAAAAATGTTCCGTGTCTGGGCGTTTATCTATTTATGTATTCATATTCTAGGTTCCACCCTAGTTCGCTACATGGTATCCCATAACACAAGCTATGCTTACTTTGGGGCCATTTAGTTGGTGTGATTGTCTGTTTTTTTTTAAAATCTAAAATCAAAGTTTTTTTTCATACAAAAAGAAATTTGCATTTCGGTTGTCAAACGCCCATACATTTAAGTGTTTACAAAGAAGATTAGTCGCTTTTTACGACGCGCTTATCCGATAGGGCTATACTAAGCCGACTCTACACGCACAAAACTCTCTGAGATATCATCATCATCATCATCACAACTCTTTGTAATGAGCCCACTGCAGGGCATGAGTCTCTCCTCTGGGTGACGAGGAGGTATAGGCCATAATCCACCAAGCTGGCCCAGTGCTGGGTGGTGGATGCCAGAATTTTCAGTATATACGTATACAGACCACTATATATTAGTATACAGCACCCGGGACCGACTGCTTAACGTGCCTTCCGAAGCACGGAAATCGTCGTGAGAAATGAATGGTCGGCGGTCACCCATCCAAGTACCGACCACGCCGAACGTTGCTTAACATGTGATATCGTATGATACACACATTAACCATGGCGCCACGACGACTTTTCTCTGAGATATGGTCTGTGATAAATCTGCGATAACTTCTTGTGAGCCATACACTCGATCCTACAAATTGTGTGTCGTCTATTCTGCACCAAAATGAAATAGGAAGGAAATTTGAAGTATATGGAGATATGTTTAAGTATCTAACAAGATCTATGGTATCTAATCTCGATTCAGGCAGTTAATTGATTGATTGAATTAGTTGATGAGTATTTGATTGATAGTTTCAAGAGCTTTGGAACTGGATGTCGATACCTCTTTCATGGCTAAATGTTCTGAAGTTTGAAAGTGACAGTAATTAAGTAACTTTTGGTCCTACTTCATAAATAAATTATTGATTTGAATAGCAGAGTTATTGGTTTTTGGCAAGCAAAGTCAAAATATGCTGTATTTGGTAGATACTTCTATACACAATTTAAAAAGTCACGTTATTTACAAATTTAAAAAAATATATAGCACCACTGCAGACAGTCGATCTTTTTAGTGCTATCTTTTTACAAACAGAAATAATATATAATGCAGGTATCTTATAGCCTTTTTACACAACTTTAGTTTAACAGTATTTAAGTTATCAAGTGGTAATCTTGAAATTATATTATAAAATCGTATACATTGAGTTATATGTATGAAAATGAATGAAGTGACTTTATGGCAGGTTAGTTTATACATTTTTAAGCCATATTATCTAGGGAACATATTAAAGTTCTTTTTAACATACATAAGACAACGATATACTGTGACGCAATCGTAAGAATATTTATATCTTCATACTTATGTCTAAGTGACGCTCTGGAATCGAGGTTGTAGATTACGCGAAGTGCCCGTTTCTGCTGCACAAAAATAGATTTGTAATCGGCGGAATTTTCCCATACGAACCGTATGGCATAATATTGTCTTGAGTTTTCCACTACGGGCTAGGATACATAACTGCACGCCTGTATCTTTTATGGGGTAGACAGAACATCAGAGGTTACAAGACCATCTGATGTTACGTTTGACAAATTTCATAAAGATCATAAAGATGGGGAGAGACTATTGTAGTGAGAGGGGGTCAGCCTATCGCCCACAAAAAGCCTCTAATAAAAGGTCTGTCCTTTAACTGACTTTTACAGTATACCCGGGAAGAGAGCAGCTGCACGTTCTATGTTTTTCTTTTGCTCCCAGTCCAGCATGTACAGTTCAGTAGGAAGAACCCGGTTCTTCCAAAAATGGTGCCGGAACTAGTGATGAAAGAGACACAGGTTTTTAAGGCTTTTAATAAAAACTCTCCTCCTTTTTGACGAATCACGACTGAAGTCTTTTAGTCCCCAGCCTTTGTCATAAGACTAGCCTTATTCGTCGAAGTCTTAAGGACTTAAACAGCTTGAAGGACTTAAGCAGCTTTAAAGACTTAAAAGACGTGTGTTGATGCAACTAGTGCTTTGCTTATAGTACCCTACCACCTGGAGAATAAAAGTACCCTTATACAATATCATTTTGTATTTCTCATCATTGTGTGTTTAATTAATTAGTTTACTCATTGCAACCTAAACGCTTTACTCAAACGGAGCTTTTAAAAGTCTAAAAGTCCGTTAAGTCGTTTTAGTCTATTAGTCTTATACGTTAACTGACTGTGTCGCATTATTTAAGACTAACAGCTAAAGTCATAATTCAAAAGCAAAGTCTTTTAAAAAAGGCCTAGTCTTATTTTAAACGACTTAAAGGACTAATGCCCGTCTGCACTAAATTCTACTTAGCATAAACTTAGTTATAACACGCCTAAACTACGTCACACATAATCATTGACTTACTCTCCATTGTCTTAAGCATTTCGGCATTGACCTAAGTTTAGTGCAACGCAATTTTTGTTCCTAAGCACATCCTAGGGACTTAAGTATCAACTTAGGGGTTATCAAAGTTTAGTGCAGACGGGCATGAGTCGCATTATTTAAGACTAACAGCTAAAGTCATAATTTTAAAGCAAAGTCATGTAAAAAGAGGCTAGTCTTATATTAAACGACTTAAAGGACAGAGTCTCTTTCATCAGATTTTATATGAAGGGTGGTCTATCCAGGATTCTGCCTCCGAGCCGGGGCAAATCGAATTAGTCGCCTTTTACGACACATAGGGCTATCCTAAGCTGACCCTAAGCGGGCTAATATTCATATTAGTAACTATACGGGATATAATTATAATAAACTAGCTGTTGCGCTCGGTTTTACCCGCGCAATTTCGATTCCCGCGGGATTTTCGCGATAAAAAGTAGCCTATACGGATTCGGAAGAATCCCTCTAAGTAATGGTAAAAGAAATTTTGAAATCGGTCCAGTAGTTTTTGAGCCTATTCAATACAAACATACAAAAATACAAAGGTTTCCTCTTTATAATATTAGTATAGATAACAAAATAAAATCCCCATACAATCTAACCAACTACATGGCAACAAAGTAAGCGTAGCATGTCATTAAACTGTGAAAGTAACCGTGATAAATAAGTCTCAACTGCTGGTCAGTCATGATGAGCTTGAGCGTAAAAGAAGACGGATTAAGAAAGGTTCTAGTCATAAAATAATGTCAGAACTCATGCCTACCACCAGATTACGCATCAGAGCTCACATTTTCGAGATAGCAAATGAATCATCCTAGCATTATCATTTTGTTTTATCGTGTAATATTTTGTAACGTATTTGTAGGTCTATATTTATGTATACCGTAGAATATATTTGAATGTATTATGTAAATAGAGAAGAATGGGAAAAATGGAGGGATGCCTTTGCCCAGCAGTGGGACAGCGCAGGCTAATATAATAATATGTTTATGAATTTCGCGGGTAAATTCGATCCGGGGATTCGAGCGGGATTTTTGGCATAAAAAGTAGCCTATATGCTATTCCAGACTGTACACTATCACTATGCCAAATTTCATCCAAATCCGTTGAGCCTTTTTCCCGTGATTGAGGAACAAACATCTATACATCTAAACTTTCACATTTATAATATTAGTAAGATACTTTTATTATTGCAATCTGCACCACCATTTATTTTGTCTTTTTTGTTGTGGTTGACTAGTGGATAATGCCAAAAAAAAACCTTCCGTTAATAAATAATATTTAGTGGCACACTTTACCTATATGATGGGTTAGTCAGCCAGCTCCTAAATTTTCTTCATCCTTTTTTAGCCGCGTAGTCAGCGTAAAATTGCCCTAAACCGCCTCTGAATAAGTGTGACGTAAAAGGCTCATCCGACTGGCTCCTTTTGGTGGTAGATCCCCTACAGGGTCCGACTGGCTGGCGACCACCCTTCATATACCGCCAAATATCTTGCGTTTCTTCAATATTTTATGAAGAGACTAAGAAATCAACGAATGCAGAGCATTAAAAAAACCGACTTCACGTCAAAACAAAAAGTTATAATGTCATCAACGTAGACATTCTCCGAAATCATACATATTTTTGAAATATTCATTATATTTGAAATTTTCAATGATGTACTCAACCAATTTCGATGAATTTTATATGGGACCAACTATGAAGTATCTTCTATCATATGGAACAAGATTTTTCTAAATCGATTCATAATTGTCCGAAATATCAAGTAACAAAAACACAAAAAAAAACATACAGACGAATTGAGAACCTATCCTTTTTTGGAAGTCTGTTGAAAAATGGTTTAAGCGAGAGCCTATTAAAGAATAATACCGACATTACAGTCACGTTGTAATCTCGCAGCTGTTTTCTGCCAGATTTTCCTTTTACGTGAAACGTTGACAAAATTATTTCCGCACTTCGTGACCTTTAGACCTTGCCTCGAATATTTCGAGACGAAACGTTTTTATGCCTAAAAGCTTTTCAGACGTTGTTTACGTAAACATTTAAGGTTTATGCAAATTTTTAAGAATAAGTAGCTATTTGAAATCTTTAATTCACCTCACAAGCAGACAATCACACCAACTACATGGCCTCAAAGTAAGCAAAGCTTGTGTTATGAGATACCATGTAGCGAACTAGGGGGGAACCTAGAATAAAAAATACGTAGGGCGAATAGATAAATCCGAAACATTTTTTTTCTGGTTTTTTTTCTGGCAAATTTATTGCGTAAATAATTATAATATTTTACATTTTAACTCGGAAGCTTCAGTATCTCCGGTCGTAACCGTTTAATATAGTATTTTATTCAAAAAGTCTTTCATGAAAACTTGAGACAAAATTTACGATTTTTGTATTCTACGCTGCGTTATGTATCCTTCTCATTTGTAGGCCAGGTCAATGTACTTGAAGCCCGTAAGGTTTTTCAAGTACCAGCTGACAAGTCCTTTAGGCTGCAAAGTGGAAGGCAGCGAGAGTGACAGAGGCGCGGGCAGCGACGCGAGGAATTAGGCCGTTCTCGACGCCAGCGGGCGCTTGAGCGATTTGTCGCAGTTTCAAACAAACTCAATACTTTCTATCGTGTCGCGGAAATCGCTGCCCGCGCCGCTGTCGCTGTCGCTCCCTTCCACTTTGTAGCCTAAGACCTCGAGCCCTTATTTGAGTTATCAACGATGATGACCTTTGATTTAAGATACAAGGGAAACTGCTTTTATTATTTTAATTTTAATATGAGTTGTTTTTGTAGCTTATACACCCTGTATTGTAAATGTTATCTGTTATTATTCCTTAAAACTATATTTAAGTAGAATTTAAGGTTTCATACAGGAATTAATTTCTAGTCCCGAATCTTGATTTGAAACTTAAAAACTCGGGGGCGATCGCAAGATAATTCAATAAATGAAGGTATGACACTTGGCTTAGTTACGAGTACTATCGGGTAGTCCAAAGGACCAACATACTTGATTACGAAATAACTACTAAGCGCACTACTATTCACTTGACATTGAGGATGAGACAATAAATACAAATTATTAACCAAAAATTCTATGAAATTCAGTTTTATCTAGCCTATATGTTATTCCAGACTGAAATATATCAGTAAGTATGCCAAATTTCATCCAAATCCGTTCCTCATTGAGGAATAAATGTACATTCATCCATAAATAAAATAAGTAGAATTTAAACCCCCTATCACACCAACTACAAGGCGTCAAAGTAAGCAAAGTATGTATTATGAGATACCTTGTAGCGAACTATTGGGGAACCTAGAATATAAAATTCATACATATACAGGTAGCTAAACGCCCAGACCCGGAACATTTTTTCTTGTTCCGTGCGGAAATCGAACCCGCGACCTCATGATTGGCGTCGTAGCGTTTAGACCACTGCACCACCATACATCCAAACTCTGACGTTTATAATATTTGTAAGATCCTAAAGTTCAATTCCCTGTCCACAGCCAGCAGTGGGCCCCTCGGGGGCGATCAGCAAGGTCCACAAATCGGACCGGAAGATCGGACATCGGCGGGTCGGAGAGGGCGGCGAGATCACATACAAGAAGATCCAGTCGTCGCAGATTATGGGCTCTATACAGCTGGGTGAGTGCTATTGATTTTCTGCTTAATGCCACTGCCTCCGTTTAAGCAGGAGTTGGTCTGAAGTACGCGCACACTATGTCGGTTCGCAGCGGCAAATGCTTACTTAGGACTTTGTGACCGGCTGAGCCGCAGCGCGTTGGCAGATTTGAATAGATCAGAGCCCCTCTGAAGCTGATACGAGACTTTTAAGTAATACACCTGTGCAAAATGTCTTGCAACAACGTAAACAATTTTGAATAAATAAATAAAAGTCAAAGGGGACTAGATGTTTGGCGGGATCTATACGGACTACGTCTAGACGTTGCGTCACTCCCGTCCGCGCCCTATAGCACATTGTGACTGGGCGTAAAAATCCGCGGCGGGTCATGCGTACCTTAGGCTGCAAACTTGAAGACAGCGAGAGCGATAGTGGCGCGGGCAGCGACGCGGGGAATCTGGGCCGCTCTCGACGCCAGCGCCAGCGGGCTTGAGAGCGATTTGTCACTGTTTCATACAAACTCAATACTTTTATATATTTATTCTACCTTTAAATTTGGTGAATTTCGTTTAGAAAGAAGCTGCCTTTTTATAAAAAGGATGACGAAGCCGCGCGTTGTTTTACCCGCGTATTTTTTCCGTACGAATTTCTTGGTAAAAATATATATTTTTCAACTGGCAAAATTCCTCTAATCAGACTGATACAAACTCTTCAGCTTTAGTATACCTATTATTATGGATTAACAGCGCGTTAGGTTTCATGTGGTTATTGGAGCGAGTGTAAAATTAGCACCTGCCACCGTTTGTGCTACAGTTCCAATGGAGAACGGCACGCGAAGTTACTCTGTTTTAAACTACAGCCATTTAGGTGTAATAAAACGTAATTATTTCTAAAAATAGTCATAGAGGCAAGTCTAATCCAAGTGACCCTCGCTTGGTGGTAGGATACCTCGTTGTAAACAAAAGTGTTCAGCGCCGTAGCCATTGAGTTATTATTACTTCGTATAGAGAGGACATCTCAAACAGATTTTGTCCGCCTCTAGTTAGAGCCTACTCGCCTAACTACTCGTATAACTTCGTCTGTGACGGGCGCTTCAAATTAAAATTCAAAACGTTTATTTCTCGTAATGCAAAAAAAAAAACAAGGACATAAGATAAAATTAAAATTAAGGTAACATTAGACAAGTTACAAGAAAAATATTACAAGAAAAAGGTGCCCAGCTCGGCTACAATACCATGCTGTTAAAGCAACATGGCGCCGATTTTCAGCTGGTACCTAACCCAACAGTTATTAGGGGTTTATTAAGGTATGAAAGGGTATAAAAGAGATAATTATTACAAACAATTGGCACATATAATGTAAAGAAAATGCTAGCTAGAAGAAGGTAGCTTATGTCACTACCGCAGTCTTAATCAAATTGCAACACAATAGTTATTGGGGATAGCTTCTCTATACGTAGAAATAATAACACAATGGACTTAGCCCGCGTAACGCAGCGTTGGCCCTCGGAGTTTTCTTGGCCACCAACCACCCTGCCTATAAAGTCCGCCGCCAAATACTGCCGCAACATTAGTGATGTGTTCTAGAAATGTACTTGAGGGAGTTTTAGCGCCAACACTTATGTGTGGTAGTGAATCCAGAAGAGACGTGAAAGCAGGTTTAATGCTGTGGAGAGGTGCGCAACAGTGAAATAAGAAAGAGATGCCGATTGAAAGAAGATGTACTGACTAAGATTGATAAGGGTATGCTACGGTGGTTTGGGCATTTGAAAAGGATAAGTGAAAGTAGATTTACGAAAGAGGTGTACAGAGCAAGAATGGATGGTGCTGTCGGAAGGGCCGTCCTAGGCAAACGCATGCCGATCAAATTGGCGACGATCTTAAAAAGGGCCTGGTTAAAAGTACCAGTTACCGGCGGCGAAAGAGGCAGCGAAAGAGGTACGTCTGGATAGTAGCAATTGGTGTTCCCTTGTCTCTGCCTCCCCCAAGGGGAGACAGACGTGAGGTTATGTATGTATGTTCTAGAAATTTTTTTTGACGTCTCTTGTCCTTCTTAAGTCCGTTTGCTTTCATCTTTACTTACCATCTGGTCGCACTTACCATCCGAAACGGGGTGACAAGACTGACTGTAACCATGACTTTTTCTCATGATGGTTACAGTCAATCCTGTCACCCCGTTTCGGCTTGACGTTGAGTTCTGGGACACCCTGTATATAGAGAATAGGCGTACCGCTTCTGGATAAGTGTTTCGTAAAAGGTGACTAATCTGAATAACCCCACGGCATTGACAACTAAAGCATTTTATTATATTTCAAGAGTTTGGCCATAGCAACATTTTAACGTTTGGTGGCGCCACTTATTACAACATTTACTGATAATAACAACTTGACATGAGTGATAGACAATCAAGTGCTTCCGCCATTTGACCACAAAACGCTACGCGACCACGCTTCATAAAAAATCTACCGCCATCAATCACCGCTACGGCGCGGTGATGTGGTCCCAAAATCTATGATGAAGAGCGTGTTTCTTCCTAAGCCCGATTGCTGTCATTGTCGACCTCATCTTCACTTACCATCCGGTGAGAATGTGGTCAAACGCGGGCTTAGTTTCTAATAAAAAAAAACAATACCAAACGAAGTGAATGTGAAAAACTTGAACTAGGCTTTCAGTTCCTTCAAACATACATACATAACGTCACGCCTGTATCCCTTATGGGGTAGGCAGAACACCAGAGATTACAAGACCATCTGATATCACATTTGACAAATTTGGAGGTAATATAAAGATGGAGAGAGACTATTGTAGTGACAGGGGGTCAGCCTATCGCCCACAAAAACGCCTTTAAAACCTCTGTCCCTTAACTGACTTTTACAGTATGCCCGGGAAGAGAAGCAGCTGGCACATTCTATGTTTTTCTTTCGCTTTTCCTTTTCCCTCTTCGTATTCTATCTTTAATGCATACATACTTACATAACTTCACGTGTATCCCTTATGGGGTAGGCAGAACACCAGGCGCTATTAAACTACAATGATAGAGAGAGACTCACACAAGAGAAATCTCCAATAAAAGCTCTGTCTCTTTTTTTTCTATAAAATATCGAGGGGACGTTTGTCTTAACTGACTTTTACAGTATGCCCGGGAAGAGAAGCAGCTGGCACATTTTATGTTTTTCTTTCGCTCCCAGTCCAGCACGTGTATCTTTGAGTCACCGATAAAAAGTACCAGGCTTCCATAACATTACAGAAGAGGTAAAACATAAGGTATACATTTCTCCCATATGCCTTCTAATGGTGCGTACAGATTGCTGTAATGGAACTTGTAATGTAACATTCTGCGCACCACACGTCCAAATACGCAACGTGCGCAGAATGTTACATTACTAGTTGCATTACTAGTAATCTGTACGCACCATAATATAAAACGCCCCGATACGGACACTCGAGACCAGGTAGTGCGTGTAAATGATAACGGATACTGAAACGGCCATGACGCTCTTTAGCGTGCTCGTACGTATCAGTTTCATGAGTTGTTTGTTAATGAAACTGTGGGGCTATCTAGAGGCCATGGGAAATGACGTCTGGTTTGGCTAATAAATAAAAAAAAAAATTGTAAAATTCACCCCAAGCTTACCCGATTTACAAGTTCGCCCTAATTAAGATTCGTTATATTGTTATGGATACTAGATAAGTTCGAAAATAGTTACAGTTAACCTGTCCTATTTTTCTAATCCTATTAGAATAAATGAGTCACTTAACAAATAGATACAAGAATCATTCCTTTCGGTCTAGTAGTTTAAGAGCTATTTTGGTCCAAATAAATGTATTTGTTCGCGGTAAAGACAATAAGTACCATCGAACCAACTGAATCCTGACCCACAAGCTCATTTTGGCAAACTGTTTCAATGCTAGTAGGTCGAAATTCGCTTGAAGATAGGATATGTTTCCTTGGTGACGAACTTGTTATCATTTAATTCGACACTGACACTTACTGAGTACAGAATTCGTACAGTATCTAAAATATCCTAAGTTCATTATACACGATAGACCTTACAAGTTTGACAGTTTCAAACGAATTGTGAGCAAAGTGGGTCATGATTCAGTTGGTTAGATAATACAAGCATTATTGAATAAATATAGGAAATAACCAACCTTAGCTTGATCGCTTTTATCCATATTCATTACATCAATATCCATCCCAATCTGATATTGATCCAACCATGATTAGCTTCCACTGCACACTGAAAAGTATACCTATGCCCGGAATTTCGGAAAGAAGTAGTAGTAGTAGTTGACAACACCAAGACATTGGTGGATAATGGGCGATCATTATCTTCATAACCTGAGAGACGCACACTTCTCGACTTCGTTCGTCGATTCGTCGTTCGTAAAGTGTATAAAATTATAAAAACGAATAAAAAAGTTTTCATTTTCATTTCATTTTTCATTTCATTTCATTTTCATTTTTATCCCGCGTAGGGTCGGCTTTAGAAAGACTTGGATAAGCGTGTCATTAAAGGCGACCAATCCGTGACCCCCGCTTGGTGGTATATTACCCCTTCAAGGCTAGCGTCAACCCTTCATATAAAATCTACCGCCGAATATCACTGCTCCCGCTGTGATGTGTTCTGGAAATATTTTATGTATAGCCTGGTTTTTCCGAAACCCGAACCTATGCTGTCATCTTCGACCTCATCTTCACTTACGATCAGGCGAGGTTGAGGTCAAAGACAGGTTTGGTCACCAATGAAAAAAAGCTCTTCCTTCAAATGTAAATTTAGGCAGCACGCAAAATATCCTATAAATTTTGACGCTTATATAGGGTCGCCATATAATAGTATAAATGCTATTAAAATATAATTGACTATTATATGCGGACCCTGTATATTATCCCGTCGCGTCGTTGGCAATATTAATGCCTTCGCCGGATCGTCGGCAATATTAATGCCTTCGCCGGATCGTCGACAATATTAATGCCTTCGCCGGATCGTCGACAGTTCTTTTCATATCTTCATCACTTTATGCATGTTTGGTTATTAGGTATACATTAATAGGTTATTTTGGTGTTTTAAGATGCATAAAGACACCGAACTTCAGAATCGGTATGGTGATAGAAAGATAAATGGGAAACAGTTGTATAAAGTAACTTATTAATAATGTTATTAATAAAGTAGTTGTTGAGCGCGAATACTTCTGCACAGAATTGATACTTCGAGTAGGTTATTTTCTTATATTTTCTTATTATCTATCTTTATCTACCGTTCTTGTGGGAATTTCGGGAATCCCTTTAGTGCACCCATTTAGGAATGTATGTACCAAATTTTAGCTCTCTACGGCCAGTTTTTATGGCTGTACGTTGACTGTCAGTTACTCCGTCAGTAATGGAACAGTTTTATATATTTTGATTGATTTTGTTGTCTGACAGAAATCGCTCTTTAGCGCTAAGACCGCCTAGTTGTAGGTAGGTACTTACTAATTACACTTCTTTCCATTTATCGTCTGTACTGTAAACTGCAGTGTAAATAAATAAATAATAATTCGATGCTCGATAAATCGAGACATATTTCCTCTCTAAATCCATGCGGCGCTGCGGCGTCATAATTAATTACGATTACGTGAGATTTAGGCCAAACGCGTCTACAATAAAATTGTAATAGAAGACCGAAGCCTCTTAAAATCCCATTAATGGATTGTACGTACCCGTGAAAAGTTCCGCTTATTAACGGTTTCATGCCCTTTTCAAATGGTAAATCGATTTAGTAAATTTCGGGTTTGTTTAATACAAACAAATATTGATTTAGAAGTTCGCGCAGTTTTACCCTCGTAACTCATCCAATCTTGCAGAATTAGGCATACAAACGCAAAAATACTGAACAAAATTATACCAACTCTTCAGCTGTAGTAGTACTCTTAGACTGGTGTAAGCCAGATTAAAATCTGTTCATTAGTTCCGAATATTAGCCCGAACATACAGAAAAAGACATTTGTTCCCTTTTGTTATTTGTTAAAATTATTAAAGACTATTCACAGTAATAGACACATGGTCCGTTTAACTAGATACATATATAGATAAATAAATAAAATCCCCAGACAAGGGGATCAAAGTTAAATCCAAAAATACGCCATTTCCTAGAAACAGTGACTCGCCAATGTTCCTTGCTCGCCACCCCGCCGGGTCACGGTCGTTCGACAATCAAACTTTAACCTAAGGCTGTAACTATCCCGTTATTACGTAGTTATATGCTTAACTAATGGATCCCATGAGAGTTTTTTTTATAAAGACAATATTATATTTGTTACAAATTAGTTTTAGAAACACGATAGAATAATGACTGGGCAGTTAGTTACCGCGCGCTAAACACTAGGTTTTTTTTATGCGTCTAATCCTACATTTTTGTTTCGATACCCCATTCCATAATGTTCTTGCGTGAACGAAGACTCAAATTAAATTATTATTAAGCAGGCACGACTGTTAATAAAATTGTTATAGTTTACTTTTTTCTGTCTCCACTTAATCAACTTTTTCAAACTCGACTCGAAACAAGAATGAAAAATAAAAACCGGCCCGAAACAGGGCATCGTTCACTTTTTTTAACCTATTATTTTTATTATGTTATATTAATCTTTAGCCTATTTTGAGAGAACAATTTGAGTAGTTTTATTTTCAACTGTACCGTTTAATTTATATTGATTTTATGAAATTAGTACGTGATGACGTCATCAGTGGCATTAACTTTATAAACATGTGCCAATCAGTAAAAAAAAAAACATTAGCTGTGTCTGTGTGCTAAAGTCATGCAATGTCACTGTCACCCAATGGATTGTCAACAGACAACAAACCAACATTTCAAACATTGATTCAAATCAAATCTTAACCGTCTTTATTTCCTCTGTTTCTTTTCTTTGTAGTTTGTATAAATAATCTATAATTAAAATAATTAAATTAATTATTCTTAAAATTTTAATTGTTAATTAAACTTAGATCAATCGCAGGGCAAAATAAAGAAGCTGAGTTTGTTACGTTGAGGTTACGTTAAAATATAAACAAAACAAAACATCCACCATAGAGCTATAGAGTTTAGTTTCACTTTTTTTAAACAGCTTTAAGGCATAACACTTGATCGATTTGATGCCTTTGATGACGTCATCAAGGTTAAATAAAGGTCAAATGTATTTTGTTAAAAATCTCTTAAACCCCAATATTTTCAAATGTTTTAAATCGACTAAATTAATCAGAAACCTTATTCCTCGAAACGGTTTTACGTATGAAATAAATTAAAAAAAATGAACAATGCCCATTTTAAAGAATTCGAGCCGAAAATTCGACCCGAAACAGGAAGAAATCTTCAAAATTACCCGCGGCGGCGCTAGAATTAGATAACAATCGGTTCTTCAATGCATTTAGCGCCCTCAATAAAATTGTAACTTCCGCTACCATCTAGTCTTACATACATCTTAATATCGCTAACCTATCGCTAGCCCTAAAGAAGGTATAGACTAATAGACTAAGTTAAATCTAAAAATACGCGTATTTACTAGAACTAGTGACTTACTAGTCCCCCGACAATAAAACTTTAACCTAAAGCCGTAACTACCCGGTCATTAAGTAGTTACATGCTTAACTAATGGAGGTTTTTAGTGGACAAAAATAGTACCTAACCGGTTGATGAGTAGTTGCGATTTGTGGTATCTTTAGAAGTTAGAAAAGCTTCAATCACTTTTGGGATCAATATTCTAGTCTAGATCATGTTTACATTGGGCTTAAAGATTATGATTTTTATACTCTGTAGGCTCGGCTAGACGGCTTAGCCGGCGCGGCGGTGATGTGTTCCGGCAATATTTTATGAAGAGCTGCAGTGCTAGCACGGATCTTTTGTCGATCGTAAGTTTACGAATGCTCGTATAGTATGGAGACGGTTGCAAGTTTTTAGTAACAATGTAATTTTTTATTTTACAGTTATTTAAGAGTAGAACCTGTTAACAAGCATTCAAAATTAACAAGGAACACATTAATTTAAGCCGACCGGTGCGGCAATGGATAGATTTCAATTATTGCTTGCAAAACCGTCTCCATACTATACGAGCATTCGTAAACTTACGATCGACAAAAGATCCGTGCTAGCACTGCTGGTTTTCCCTTAAGCCTTTGTGCTTTCATCTTCGACCTCATCTTCACTTACCATCATTAGTGAGATTGAGTTCGATTGAGTTTGTGAGATTGAGTAAAAAAAAATCGTAGGCATAGCTTCTGTTATGAGATACCATGTAGCGAACTAGGGGGGAACCTAGAATATAAATACATAAATAGATAAACACCCAGACACGGAATTTTTTTTTCCTGTTCCGTACGCGAATCGAACCCGCAACCACTGGCGTCTAAGGCAGACAGCTTTACCCCATCGCCAAAGTGGTCGTCGAGTGTGAGCTTAGTCTTAATAAAAAAAAAGTATGTTTGAAATAGGCTTAACAACAGACTTAACAGTAGTCCTTTAACAACAAGCAAACATAGAACAAAAAAAATCTCATAAAATATTAATTTTAAGTGTATTTCCTTTCATATTGAATCTCAATTCGGGATCTCAGATTAAAAGCGCTACATGTTTGAACGTTTTCATGACAACCAAAATATAGTTTCCTATTTCGTATTCAAAATTGGCGGTCAATATTAAAATTCATTATTAGATAAAGAGTGACGATCTGATTATTCATGACACTAATAATAGCTATTCAGTCTATGACCAATCATCTCTTTATCTAAGTAATAAACATAAAATAGTATTTCAGTCGTCGTCGTGGCGCCTTGGTTACTGTGCATATCAAACGATATCGCAGATTAAGCGCGCTCGGTGACCATCCATTTCACACGACGACTTCCGTGCTTCGGAGGGCACGTTAAGCACTCGGTCCCGGGTGCTGTATACTTGTATACAGTAGTCTTAAGGGTTTGTCATAAGCCATTTCGGCACCCTAAAATATCTGACATCCACCAATCAGCAGAGGGCCAGCTTGGTGGATTACGGCCTAAACCGCCTCGTCACCCAGAGTAGAGACTCATAGCCCTGCAGTGGGCTCATTATACGGAGTTGTGATGATGATGATGAGTATTTCAGTTAGTCTATTATTTTGTTATTTCAGTCGTCGTCGTGGCGCCTTGGTTACTGTGCATATCAAACGATATCGCAGATTAAGCGCGCTCGGTGACCATCCATTTCTCACGACGACTTCCGTGCTTCGGAGGGCACGTTAAGCACTCGGTCCCGGGTGCTGTATACTTGTATACAGTAGTCTTTAGGGTTTGTCAGAAGCCATTTCGGCGCCCTGAAATATCTGACATCCACCAACCAGCACCGGGCCAGCTTGGTGGATTACGGCCTAAACCTCCTCGTCACCCAGAGGAGAGACTCATAGCCCTGCAGTGGGCTCATTACACGGAGTTGTGATGATGATGATGAGTATTTCAGTTAGTCTATTATTTTGTTGGCATTTCGACATTGTTTGTATTACCCATTGCAACCAAGGAGATAGCTGTCTTCTGATTGAATATACAAATCCATATAATATTGCGTGTAATTATATTTTTTTATTACAACTAGAATTTTTGTGTTCTTTTCATACTATGGTACCGAGTGAATGAATTATAGATTCCGAATCCCGCGGGAAAATCGGGATGAAAAGCACCCTATGTGCTATTCCAGACTGTACACTATCACTATGCCAGATTTCATACAAATCAGTTTAATCGTTCTGCCGTGATTGAGGAACAAACATCCATCATCATCACAACTCTTTGTAATGAGCCCACTGCAGGGCATGAGTCTCTCCCCTGGGTGAAGAGGAGGTATAGGCCATAATCCATCAAGCTGGCCCAGTGCTGGGTGGTGGATGCAAGAATTTTCAGGGCGCCAAGATGGCTTCTGACAAACCCTAACGACTACTGTATACGCACCCGGGACCGACTGCTTAACGTGCCCTCCGAAGCACGGTAGTCGTCGTGAGAAATGAATGGTCGGCGGTCACCTATCCAAGTACCGACCGCGCCGAACGTTGCTTAACATGTGAAATCGTATGATACACACATTAACCGTGGCGCCACGACTGAGTCGCACGAAAAGATGTATTATTAAATTTTAAAGTATAAACATTCCGCATATTAACGAAAAGCTCAATCAACAATTGTTTTGGTATGCAGACACTCGCGACTGGCCGCATGCCGAGATCGAGACGCGTAGGTATAGCTCGCGTTTCGTACGTTTGTATGATGTTGAATTACTGTAGATATCTGTACTGTGTCATAGGGATTCGTCCGCGCGTCCTAGCGCCTTCTACTCAGAACCAACTCAGAATAAATTAACTTCTCTTACAACACCCAAGACGGTCGAAGTTTCGGCTGAAGACAATGTTTTTTCAATTACTATTTAAATTCTCCAGATTGAGATGAGAAAACTGGTCGGTATCGTTCTTCTAGGTCGGAAACGACTCGTTAATCTTAACTATGGGTTGGTAGGTCATCGGATTGAGTAACAGTGGATTTTGGTGTTAAATGATTATCATCAATCAACAATGTATGAACGTTGTTATAAGGACCATAGTTCTCTATTTAAAAAAAAAACAGGAAAATTCTGATTGAATATTGAAATTCAGGTCCTAAGAACAAAAGAAAAACATAGAATGTACCCGCTGCTTTTCTCCCCGGGCATACTGTAAAAGTCTTTTTTGTGGGCGATAGGTTGACCCCCTGTTAAACTGCAATTGTCTCTATCAATCATTATATTACCTCCAAATTTGTGAAACGTGACATCAGATAGTTTTGTAGATTCTGGTGTTCTGCCTACCCCATAAGGGATACAAAGCTTGAAGTCATGTATGTATGTTTCCAGGTCCATATCGCGTACCTATGATTGGTTACATTTTAACTCGACGTTTCGGTGTCTCGTAAGATCATTCGTAAATACAGGAATTGATAAAGGAATTTATTTAGCAAGACCCCGTGGTCATGCTAAATAAAACAAAGAAAACTCTCATAATTGTATAATTATACACAAATTACTGATTTAAACGATACAACCCAGTCAAAAAGGTATTTTATTTAAAGCGATATTCATCGAGAAAAAATCTGTTATAGCACATCCCTTAAAGCCCTAACGCCTTACTTGTCAAAATGACAACCACTGACATGTGTACATAAACGGAATACTCATGACACAACCTCGAGAACTAGAGAAACTTGGGCAACAACCTTCGTGTAACAGATAACCGTAATTCATAATGTGGGTCAACAAAACAAACAAGCAGATCAAATTTGAAATAATTATCTGAAACCTCAGTTTCATTTATTTGATGTAACTTCAAATTATTAATTACTAATTGGTTCTCGCGGTATTGCCCGCGCAATTTCGAATCCCGCGGGAATGTCGTTATTAAAAGTAGCCTATGTGCTATTTCAGACTGTACATTATCACCATGCCAAATTTCATCTAAATCCGTTGAGCCGTTCTACTGTGATTGCGGAACAAACATCGATACATACAACTTTTCACCTTTATAATATCAGCAGGAGTAAGATACACAAGACGGAACATGGAAACATGCAAAAGAAAGAGAAATGATCATTTTTATCGGAATAAAATGAGACAGCACTAAACTAAAACGTGCAAGTGTGAAGATTTGAAAGAATCAGGCGTTACTTTGCAGAAATCCATCACAACTTCTATAACCAAGTCAATTGGCTAATTCCCTGACTCCAAAACTCAAGTAATGCTGGTTTTTCTGTTATGATGTATCGAGCTCTCTCCGTCATAATACCAAGCAGTGGAGAGAAAAAATAACACACACGGATCACTTAATCCCGCTTATCTTACTAGGGACTATTGGTCGTTATCGGAGCGACAGCCAATTTAGGTAAAATGCTAAGCTACTTATAAAATGTTGGCTGGGATTTGAACCCAGCAATTATTTAAGCTATGATGAATGATGCATCTGAAAAAAAAACAGAAAGGAATCTAGCGAAAAATGACCCAAGAACCCATTCTAGCTGACCCGATGCACTTGTTCAAAATATTAAGAGGTGTATTGAATTAATTAGCCTCATAGTTACACTGCTTATGTGAGAATTTCACAACGTTGCCGTGGATTTCAAAGAACCTTTCGCAAGATTTCCAATTTCATTCGCTCGCACCGAGACTCTACGCAATGAGATTCGGAACAGTTGCTCTTATGGTAATGAGCTTCATATCTATACATATAATAAAATGGTAGGAAAGTCAAAACTGTACATTGAATATTTTTTTAAAAGAATACTTGGGGTATGATCTACAATCGAAACAGAAACAAAAAATATAGTTTTTAGAATTTTTGTCTGTTTGTCTGTTTGTCTTTCCGGGATAAACTCAAAAAGTACTGCATGGATTTACTTCAAATTTGGCATGAAGATAGTTAAGAAGTCGGGTCAACATATAGGCTACATATTATCACGCTAGCAGTGTTATAATCGTAGGTGCGTTTGGTGCTGCATAGCGTTCACGCAGACGACGTCGCGGGCAGCAGCTAGTAGGTATATATAGAGAGAGAACTGAATCAATTGATGCATTTTGGTGTACGTTGAGGTTCTTATTTGGGTATCTATATTGTTTTAATTTCGGCATCTATCGGTTTCCTTTAGCATTTTATAGACTTTTTTGCGGAATTATCAACCGACTTCCAAGAAAGTTTCTCAATTTGTCTGTATGTTTTTTTTTGTGTCTTTGTTACTCGATATTTCGGACAATTATGAATTGATTTTGAAAACTTCAAACTTTTGAAAAAATATGTATGATTTCGGAGAATGTTTATGTTGATGTCACTCTCAACTCAGCCAAAGTTGTGACGTGAAGTTGGTTTTTTTTAATGCTCTGCATTCGTTGATTATTCAAAAAATTCTCAGTGAATCAAAATAAAAAAAATGCGGGTATATGTATATATTATATCTTTGTAGAAATACGTTATTTTGTAAGTCTTACATTGTAAGATATAAGATAGACGCACATCTTCCTTATATCATAAATGTGTAATTTTGGATGTTTGTTCCTCAATCACGGCTGAACGGCTCGACGGATTTGGATAAAATTTGCATAGCGATAGTAACAGATTTTATCCCTAAATTCCCGAGGGATTCGAAATTGCTCGGACAAAAAGAGCACGAAACGGCTAGTACCTACAAATATAAATTACACTGATACAATGAAACTTAGTTACGTGCAAATAAAACAACGCCAACTCTTTTACAGTTCAATAAAATTCTACACCTGTTATATTACTGACCTACAATTGCGACGGTTCCCATTACTTCATTTGCGTGCAAAAAAATGTCGTTACGAGCCATACCCTGAACACCGGTGAAAGCGAATTAATTCCTGCTGATAACCATTGTCAATGGAGTTTGTAATTCGGGTCGCCGACGATGTTGATAAGGGTACCGGTTACCAGCTGGTTTCAGTGGCTTGGATAGGAACATGCGAACTTGTAAGTGGGCGGTAAATGCTGATAATATGGTGGTGATAAGGCGGCTGGTGGTCGCGGTTTTGGAATTCTTTGAGAATAATGCGATTCGCGCCACAAAAGTCTTCACCCGATATCGTTAGGACTTGATACGGCTAGAATTTGAATCGATTTCACAAATAATGTTTTGTACCCATTGCTTTATTTGTTATTTTTTGCAGACCTTACACATCTATACTCTATATTAATATATAAAGCTGAAGAGTTTGTTTTTTGTCCAATGCAAAAATTCTTTTTGCATTTGATAGCCCAACTCTTGAAGAAGGTTATAGGCTATATTTTATCCCGAAATTCCACCGGGATCAAAAGTTACGCGGGTAAAACCGCGCGCGGTGGCTAGTCACTAATAAAGTTGTTGCGAATTTTGGAAATTGTGAAGTCTTGGCCGTCCTATACTTACACCCCGTTCACACATGATCCGTTTTATTAGATACTTTTTACTGGATACCTTTTTGTATCGTAAATACGTATACTGAATACTGTGCCATATGTGAAGTCGCTCATACAATCCCATGCGCCATCGATGAAAAAAAAACGTATCCGGTAAAACGTGTCCAGTAAAACGGACCATGTGTGAACGGGCTGTTAGTTGACATGCATATTAGTACCCCACTCAGGCGCCTTTTAATAGATGAAGCTACTTCATGTTATGTCCGACCCCGATTTCATTTTCTACGTTCTTTTGTTTTTGCAATGCCTCCCTCTCTCACCGTCATCGGCAAATCGCGAATATGCGAACACCTTTTTTATGTGTATGTAATAAAACGGACCCTTTGTTAGACGATTCGACGCCATTAAAACGTTATGCACGATATAAAAACGTCCACAGTGCACATCCGAACTTGACGTTTTGTGTTGTGGTGATACCATCAAACCTTGCTTCGTTCCGCCGCGCCGGCTGCTGACATAATAATTTTATCTCTAACTGTTTAGCATTTTGAGTTCTATTACGGTCGCGTAAGGTGGTTAGATAACGCGGCAGGAAAATGCACAATGGTTTTAACAATGTTTATGTAGCTAAAGTTTTTTTGAGTGTTAACTTGTGGAGAATTAACGATGTTTGCATTGCTGTTTTTAGAGCTTCGAGTTTTAATTATTTAATCAAGGGTATTGCGGTTTTGTGGACATGATATCTGGTGTTTAGGCAGGTACTTAATCTTAATTGATTTATAGCCAACGCTCGTGACTACGCGCGTGGCACGCGTGACGCAATTTCGCTGGTAAAATTTCATTAGTGTTCTGGTACAGTCGTGTCAATTGAATACTGAATCTGTTTCTATTTGGCTAAACTTCGATTAAAATCGAAAAACGATGTACGCGCGTTTAGTACACACGGAAGTTAGCCACGTCCAACGCGTGCGTGGCTCGTGCCGTGGCTCGTGCCTTCTATTTTTACTATTTTCCGGAAAGTCGTCGTGGCGCCGTGGTTACTGTGTTTATCATAAGATATCACAGGTTAAGAAACGTTCGGCGCGGTCGGTACTTGGAAGGGTCACCGCCGACCATTCATTTCTCACGGCGACTTCCGTGCTTCGGAGGGCACGTTAAACTGTCGGTTCCGGTGCTATATACTTGTATACAGTAGTCGTTAGGGTTTGTCAGAAGCCGTATCGGCACCCTGAAAATTCTGACATCCACCACCCAGCACTGGGTCAGCTTGGTGGATTATGGCCTAAACCTTCTCATCACCCAGGGGAGAGACTCATACCCTGCAGTGGGCTCATTACAAAGAGCTGTGATGATGATGACTATTTTCCGGTGACATGTATACGAAATAAAGACATATGAAGTTGGAAAAACGCCTAAACAGTAGCCTGCTGCCGATAATGTAACAATGTTGTATCGCGATAAAGAAAGCGCGCTCAATCTTATCGAGACCACTACCAAGCCCAGCTGTAGTAGTTGCGTAATCTGACTGAACAAACGTCCTTTCTAACTTTTTGCATTCACAATGTTTATTTGAGCAGAATTTCGTGTATGTACAGTCGGCGATAAAAGTGGATTACCAACTTACAAGTTGATTGCCGCTTGTAGATTCATAGGTGATAAAGATTAGTTTCGCTTGCCAAAATTGGTCTGTTTGATAGAATATTATTTGTCAGGTTTCTTTATCAAACGGAATTAGGTTGTTTTTATTATTTGTGTTTAATAGTAGATTATTGCATCGAGCACAAAGTAATTTATTATTGCACCGAGTGCCTCTAATCTAACAGGCACGAGGGCAATATAAATTACTTAAGGCGAGGTGCGTAATCTGCTTTTCTTTCAAATATTAGCTATAGGAATAGTAGATAAAAGAAACTCATATCAAACAGTTAAAATAGAAGTTTAGTTAACAAAGTTCCCGCCAAATCACTTTTTTTTTAATTTATTTCGATTTTAAATCAGAGTTAGCAGCAATCATTTTTTTTAATTTGGAACAAGTACGATAGAAACGAATAATACGTGCGTAAAAAAAGTATTGATATCGGCTGCCTGAATAGAGCTAATCCTTTGAGATTGGCACCTTTTGGTGCGATTAAAAAAAACTGTGCAATAATGAAATTTCATACATTTTTATTGCTCTAGCTAGAGCATTAAAGACTCGCTTTGTACTGAGTTTTTGGTGTAATTGTGATGAAATTTAAGCATATTTGGAAGAAAAAAATATCTTATCTATTTTTTTGTTATTTAAGACTAATAAGCCCGCGTTGGACCTCAATCTCACCTGAAGATGAGGTCAAAGATGAAGGCTCACGGGTTTATGCAAGAAAGGTTAAAATTTAATTAAAAGAGGTGTGAATACTTATCAATTAGGTTCACTTCATTATTATGCATCTCTCACAGTGATAATCTAGTTTGATCCTTTTTGTACATTACTATGACTAGGTAACCAAATTAAACCGAGAGCTCCATCTATGGCGGATGAGGTACACACACATCGATAAATACAACGATAAATCGGGCTTTTTATCGATATTTTCTTAGAATATGGTATTTAGTGTATGTAATTTATTAAGATTATGACATATTTGGTTCTGTGTTAATCATGGTATCAAATCGAGTAAATTTACCTATTATGGTGCGCATATTAGCTTACATAATAGAATAAAATAACAAAGTAAGATTTATCTTGTCGATTCGAGTATTTATCGATGGTTGCATGCTAGCCCTTCTGGAGGTTTTTAGTGGGTCGGTTCGGCCTTCAGCCGGATCATCCCCACATACCCCGCCGTTCCCCCTTGGGCTGGCGGGGACGTGTTAGCACGTTTTCCTCCAGTCAAAAAAAAAAGGTAACCAAATTAAAACTAGTACACTTTCGTGGCCGACTGTACCGATGTATTCAAAAGAAGATAACACATAACTGAAGACATAAGGTAAATAAACAGTACCTATTCTAGGGAAAAACGAGTAAATAAATTTACACAGAGATTTGCAGAGGCCGAAACTGTATTCTTCGCGGTGTTTTTTTCGTCTCATTTCGACTTGTATGTTTTCGTTTTGCCGTTATATGTGTGGTGATTAAAGTAGAATTATGGCGAAAGTGACTTTTCATGGTAATATTGTATGGTAAAAGTGTTTTGTATGTGTGGTTACTTTCAAGGTGGTTCTGATATTGTTATTTCGGGGTTTTTGTCTTCAGTTACAGATAGACTCTATACTATTATAGGGTTTGTGTGTCTGAGCGCGCTTATCTTGAAAACAACCAGTCGAATTTGATTGAAATAGCCCAGCTCTCGAGGAAAGTCAATATTTTAGCTATATTATTAAATTCCTACGGGATTCACAGTTTCGCGGGTAAAACCACGCACGACTGCAGTTCTTTAAAATTTTAGAGGATAGAGAGAGACAGAGAATTATAGATTAGATGAAATGTTCTAAACAGGTAGGGTATACTTATAGCCTTCACGTCAATAAAGCCCTGAGCAACAACTAGTATATCTCTGATACCACTGCGTGGACTTCTTCTTTTACCCATTTGATAGTCTAATTCTTGAAGAAGGTTCAAGGTTCACCTAGCTAACGACCATCTTTCATAAACCCTGACCTTGTATAGAGTCCATTTCATGAAAGAAGTCCCGCGATTTGAGCGATAATACACCCTATGTGTTTGAAATAAGAGCAATGCACGGGACGTCTTTTATGAAAACGACTTTATCATAATATTATGATAAAGCTGTTAAGACAGTTGTGTAGAAGGAACTTTTTTTGATGTACAGTAGAACTCCAATTATCCGAATTAATGGGGACCGGGGCCCATTCGGATAATCAAATATTCGGATAATCGGATTTTAAAAAAAAAAATTGCCATTGGAGAGAATAAAAGCTACGTTTTGATATTGCACTATTTTTTTATTGAATTAAATGAAAGAAACATGAAATTTTCACATGTTTTAAATAGCACACTGGCTAATCAAAACAAACAATGACAGGTGCGCCGTGACTGCAATGCGCCGGAACTTGTCTTATCTTGCCGTTGTGCCTACACTGACTGAATTTTTTGTGATTCGGATAATCGACGATTCGGATAGTCGAAGTTCGGATAATTGGAGTTCTACTGTACCACCTTTTTGTACTATATTTTGAGGGTATAAATGTGGTTTGATTTGAAATTTACTGCTATGATGACAAGCCTATTCGTAATGTTGAATCTCATCTTCACTTGCCACCAAGTGAGATTAAAGTTTATTAAAAGGATGTTTAATTTTATTTTTTAATTGCCAAAATTCGCCGTTTGTATTATATCGAAATACACGCGCAGAATGTGAGTAGGTGCATTTATCTCTCCTATCCCTATGTAGGCATTGGTTGATTGGAAAATGATGTTTTATTTATCCTAAAAGCTAATCTAGCATAAAGGTTGAAGTGAATTTGATTAAATTGAGGTACTAGGTAAAGGTCAATTAGGCGTACCTATTTATACCTAGACCGTCCCTGTCTAGGTATAAATAGGTACGTCGTAACTAATCTGAAAAATTCCTTTTTGTAGTTAGTCCGTCTTGCTAGTGATTGATGTAGAAAATAAAAATAATTAAAAATGAAAAACAATCCATTCACATTTTATCAGTTTTGTTCGTTATTAAATATCGGCGGTGATATTTGGCGGCAGCCATTACATGAATAGTGGTTGTTAGCCAGGTATGTTTATCTAGAGGTGGTACGGCTATTCTAAGCCTACGATACGCGGCTAATTTATCCAAGGGTTAACCTGTCTGCCTCAGACGCTAGTGATTCGGGTTCGATTTCCTCACGGAACAAGAAAAAAAAAATGTTCCGTGTCTGGATATTTATCTATTTGTGTATTAATATTCTAGGTTCCCCCTGGTTCGCTACATGGTATTCCATAACACAAGCTATGCTTACTTTGGGGCCATGTAGTTTGTCTGATTGGGGATTTCATTATTACATACATACATAACTTCACGCCTGTATCCCTTATGGGGTAGGCAGAACACCAGTGGTTATAAGACCATCTGATGTCACGTTTGACAAATGAGGTATTATAATGATGGAGAGAGGCTATTGCAGTGACAGGGGGTCAGCCTATCGCCCACAAAAATGCCAATAAAACCTCTGTCCCTTAACTGACTTTTACAGTATGCCCGGGAAGAGAAGCAGCTGGTACATTCTATGTTTTTCGTTCGCTCCCAGTCCAGCATGGAAGCATTATTATTTATTAATGAAAAAATCCAGTATACCAAGTAATTTCGATGGCAACGGCCAGTTGCTTGAGTATCCGCCCGGAATGCGGTAAATCTGCATATGCTCGTACAAGTGCCAGCCGGGAGAATTTACTTGGTATTTTAGCATTAACTTTATAAAATGCAAAAGATATAAAAATATTTACTGAGAAATTTAATTTTTTACATCATGGATGGTTTGTATGGATTTCTCTGATTCTGATACATTTCTGTAGATTTCCATTATTAATCTTAAAACCTTCCATGTTCTAGGTATCCAACACGCGATCGGTGGTCTAGCCTCGAAGCCAGAGCGAGATCTGCTTATGCAAGACTTCATGACGGTGGAGACGACGAACTTCCCGCACGAGGGCTCGAACCACACTCCCGCGCACCACTACTCCGAGTTCAAGTTCAAGACGTATGCGCCGATCGCGTTCCGCTACTTCCGCGACCTGTTCGGGATACAGCCCGATGATTTCCTGGTAATTTGGATTTAGACGAACTTTTATTAGACACTTTTTTTAGAAGCACGGAAGTCGTCGTGAGAAATAAATGATCGACGGTCACCCATCCTTTTACTGACCGCGCCGAACGTCGCTTAGCCTGCGATATCGTATTATATGCACAGTAACTATGGCGCCACAACGCAATGTAGTGTAACCACGATGAAATAAGGCAATGCAACTATATTATAATAAGTTATAAACTATCAAATAAAAGAACACATTTTAATTTTAACATATATCTTCTCTCCTCAGATGTCAATGTGCAGCGCGTCACTACGCGAATTAAGCAACCCGGGCGCATCCGGTAGCATCTTCTATCTGACGAACGACGACGAGTTCATCATAAAGACGGTCATGCATAAAGAGGGCGAGTTCCTTCAGAAACTGCTGCCCGGGTACTACTTGAACCTCGACCAGGTAAAATAATCATCATTCAGCCAGGAGACCTAGGCCTCTCCCCCAAGGTTCTCCACACAAATCGGTCGCGCTGCACTCATCTTTGTCTTTACCGGCGACTTTGACCAGATCGTCGGTCCAACTTGCGGGGGGCCTGCATCTCCCAGTACGTGGTCGCCACTCGAGAACCTTAAAATACCAACTACACCAACCGCATGCCCCCAAAATAAGCACAGCTTGTGATATGGGATACCATGTAGCGAACTAGGGAGGAACCTATAATATTAAATACATGTACAAGGTGTCCAAAAAAGTACTTTGGAGAAAAACATCTTAGATAGGGCTAGTCTTCCCCATTCGACTACAAAAATCCGTTTTTTATTTGGACTTTATAGTTTTCCATAAAAAAAATCTAAAACATTTCAAGGAACGCGCGCGCGCGCGAACTTTCACCTGACCAGATAGCGTGTGCGATAGCTGGGAGATATTTACATCATAGATTAAATAAATAAAACTTAAAAATTGAAATACATTTTTTTACAGTAATTATTTAAATCAACTCAATAGTTTAATGTGTCTCTGATGTGAAATGTTTTGTAAAATCTTAAATAAGTTTGTCACGTGCGCACTCAAAATCACAACAACACAATGTACCTAAATATCTCAAGGGCGCGTTATCTGGATAACTGACAGGCTGCGCGCGCGCGCTTTTCTCGAAATGTTGAGAATTTTTTACGGGAAACTAGAAGTCCAAATGAAAAATGGTTTTTTGTAGTCAAATGGGAAAGAATAGCCTTACCTATGATATATTTCTCCAAAATACTTTTTTAGATACCCTGTATAGATTTTTTGGACATGCCCAGACCGGGACATTTTTTCTTGATTTTGGAACACCACTGGCATTTGAGGCAGACAGTGTAACCCCATCGCCAAAGCGGTACTTTTATTGATGTATACAGGACACATTCATTACATTACATTACAACGATATTAAGTTCATCATAAAATCGGTCATGCACAAGGATCGAGAGTTTCTTCAGAAACTGCGGCCCGGGTACTTACATTATAATAAATAATAATAAATTGTTTATTTCAGTAAAAATAATTACAGGGAAAAACAGTAAAAGTATTACAGAGTGTTAGAAATAAGGTATACACGAATAGAAACAGCAAAAGTCTTTACTGTATTCTCTCTCTTGGGTCGGTCCCTCATGTCTGAGGATCGTGTTCAGCATCAGGGCTGCATTTGGAGCGGATGATCTGTCGCCATCGGTTTCGGTCCAGAGCGTCTCTTATTAGCGTATGGAATTTAGAGGTCGACGAGTCTTTCAATTGATCGATCCATCTTGAAGGCGTACGACCGCGTGCTCTTTTGCCTTCGGTGTTCCCTACCACAATCAATTTTTCCAAATTGTCATCTCCTCTGCGCATTGTGTGGCCGAAGTACGACAGTATGCGTTGTTGGCATATGGTTGACAAGCGAATCTTTATTTGGAGTTGGGTTAGTATAGATGCATTGGTGCGCTTTGCAGTCCAAGATATTCTGAGCATTCGTCTCCAGCACCACATCTCAAATGCATCAATTCTTTGTCTCTCTCGGGCCAGGATTGTCCATGATTCTACTCCATACAGGAAGATGGGGAAAACCAGAGCTCGTACCAATCTGATCTTGGTTTTGATGCCAATCCCCCTTTTCTTCCAGATGTTGTTCAATCGGGTCATCGCATCTTTTGCCATTCCAATTCGTCGTCTTATCTCGGGAACACAGCTGCCGTCGTTGCAAATTTGAGAGCCGAGGTATATGTAGTGGTTCACGATGTTGATGCCAGGAATGTTGCAATTGATGTTCATCAGCTTCTCGGCTCGATCCACTATCATTACTTTGGTCTTTGCTCTATTCACCGACAAGCCTATATTCCCACTTTCCATCTCGAGTCTCTGGAACAGCTCACTCATATCTTCCATGGATGTTGTTAGAAGAACGGTGTCGTCAGCATAGCGGAGATTTGACAGTCTCTTCCCACCCACAGGGAAACCCTTCTCCCAGTTTTTCATGGTCTTCCGAATTATATATTCACCATATATGTTGAAAAGTAGAGGAGATAGTATGCAGCCCTGTCTCACCCCTTTTTTTGTTTGGAACATATTGGAACATTCGGTGCCTATCTTGATGAAAGAACGGTTCCCCATGTATAAGTTTTGGATAAGAGATACAAGGTGTTCTGGTACTCCCATTTCGAGCAGCACATTCCATAGTTTGCCCCACTGGACACAGTCGAAGGCTTTTGTGTAGTCAATGAAGCACAGGATCACCGGAGTGTTGAATTCTCTGCTCTTCTCAATTATTTGGCGGACGTTCAATATTTGTTCCCGTGTTCCTCTGTCTTTGACGAAGCCGGCCTGTTCTTCGGGTATTTGTCGGCTTAAAAAGTGATTCAGTCGCTTATTGATAACATGGAGGAGGATTTTACTCGCATGAGATAGTAACGCTAAAGTTCTGTAATTTCCACAATCTTTCGAAGAGCCCTTTTTATGAATAGGTATAAATACCGATTCTGTCCAGTCTTCTGGCCATTTTCCAGTCTTCCAAATGGTATTACAGATTTCAGTGATAACTTTTGTGCCTTGTTCACCTATGTTTTTGAGGATTTCTGCTGTAATAGCATCTTTACCGGGTGCCTTATTGCATTTGAGAGCTTTGATGGCTTGCTCAATTTCTGATGGTAAGATATCAGGTTCTTCTGTCGACCATTTAAATTCACTACTCCCTAAAAAAGGGCAGAGCCCTGTGAGCTTAGGACAAGTAGTTACCTCTGCCCGAAAGCACAGTAAATTTATACAAAATTTACCAGATGGAACTGAATTATAAACAATGAAAAAATAAAAAAAAAATGGTAAATAAATGTTTGTATTGGAGGTCGCATAGCTGCACGAGGCAAGTGTGTATATAACATGTGTGAGGGTTAGTGCAGTGTGACATTAATGTATACACGACACATTCATTACGAATACCAACGATGGGACGAACTCTCGAGACCTACATTTTAGGACCCGGTGTTTCGTGTCTTAAGTTTCGTTTCTTTAATTTCGTGTATTAAAATTAGATTCTTGGAACATAACATAACTTCACGCCTGTATCCCAGAGGTTATAAGCTCATCTGATGTCACTTTGACAAAGGAGGTATTATATTGATGGAGAGAGACTATAGCAGTGACAAGGCCTATCAGCCTATCGCCCACAAAAACGCGAATAAAACCTCTGTCCCTTAATTTCCTTTTACAGTATACCCGGGAAGAGAATCGGCTGGTACCTTCTATGTTTTTCTTTTGCTGCCAGTCCAGCATGGAAGCAAAACTTATTGCTTCTATACATTTTCTTATTATTTCATATTATTAATTTATTTTATTAATATCAACAGAATCCCCGCACCCTATTACCGAAGTTCTTCGGGCTGTACTGCTATCAGTGCAACAGTAAAAACGTCCGCCTCGTCGCCATGAACAATATACTTCCTTCGTCGGTGAAGCTGCATCAGAAGTATGATCTGAAAGGGTCCACTTACAAACGGAAGGTGGGTAAATTGTATTTAAGATAATAAGCGAGTGCAGAGCGTTGAAAAAGACGTATTCAACAAATCAAAAGCCCTTGTCAAAACTTAAATTTTTAAATATGCAAATTTTTCAAAAAGCACTTCGTCGATTTCGATGAATTTTTTTTGTCACCACCTTTGAAGCATCTTCTATAAAATGTAACAAGAATCATTAAAATTGATTCTTAATTGACCAAATAATCGCATTGCAAACATACAAAAAGAAAAAAACACATGCGAATTGAGACCACCTTCTTTAGGAATATTTTGAAAAAGAAAACATTGTCATTAATGGTGGGTTTCAATATTATGAAAACTGTTCGTTTTGCCTACGAACAATAGAATTCACTACCAAAATGCCTTTCTATATTCAAAATCTTGACATCTAAACCACTGCTTACGAACTGTTTGACTGTAATGGGTTGCTAGGTTACATTTGACCATTTACAAAATAAGTCATTATATCTAGCCAACGACGACGTAACAAGTTATTAATTTAAACCAATGAGGTAAAGGTAGCATGGCAGTCTGCTGCGGCCAATAAGAGTTATGTTTTCATTACGTATGACCAATTAAAGAATAGGTCATTTTATCTAGCCAACGACGTAAAAATTTATTCATTTAACGAAATATCCTATCAAATATCTGTCAACATATCAATAATCCAGTTTTCTCTTTCTAACTTATCTATAACTGTTTTTGAAAAAAAGGACGAATATTATTGAATGACATAATTTTTCTTTTAAATATTTACTTTGACGTCATAAAAATGTGATTCAACCAATGGCAAAATTAGTCGAAGAATTGGCGTTTCGTTTTACGTAAGCAGTTAAACGCAATTATTAATAAAAAGCTCTAAAAACATTCTATAATATATTTATCGAATACTAAAACATAGCAAACATAAATTGAATAAGTTTATATATTTCTTTAGTTCAAATATCATACAAATAATTTGCGAATGCGTGATATTCTATAAATCACATATCACCTATTTTCTTGGAAGAACGTCACGCAAGGAGGGCCCATGCCAAATTTGAGAACTTACAGCCCGTAGCTAGTAGATATTGTGAAACGCTACTTTTTTCCTACCAGTTTTGTACCTGTACCGGTTACGCATAGCAGTCAGTTGAATATTGAAACCCACCATAAAAGAATTGTTAACAATTTTTGCGGTGATATTTGGTGGCATATTTATGAAGGATGATTAAGAGATATAATATATTTGTCCCCTTTTACGACATGCTCATCATCATCATCACAACTCTTTTTAATGAGCCCACACTGCAGGGCTCAAGGATATCTTATAGTTGTCCTTTTCACACAACACTTGTTTTAACGTATACTATATCGGTTATTAACAACAGTGGCCACTGCCGCACGACGATTTAACATATTAAATGCTAAATCCATTCTATTTTCCATCAACAGGCGAACAAAAGCGAGCGACAAAAGAGCTCACCGACCTACAAAGATCTTGATTTCATGGAGCATCACTCAGAAGGGATATTTCTGGAGGCAGACACATACAATGCCCTGATCAAGACTATGCAGCGCGACTGTCGCGTTCTGGAGAGCTTTAAGGTTAGTATTAAACTTTTAAAAAGTGTTTGCATTTTATAATGCTTATTTATATAATCTCATTCGGTAATGTTCTAATTATGAAATGAAATACAGACTTTTATTGGCATATTTTATTTACATACTTCTATAAGAAAATTAAAAAAGTAAATTAAAGCATTATTCTCTTAACAAAACAATGCTTTAAAACAATTTTTTAATCATTAAAGTACAATGTGTCCCGACCAAGGAGGTTTCAATTCAATTTAAGTACACATTATCTGTGGTGAGCAACGCGCATGCGTGCTGGATCCGAGCCATAAACCAATAACAGGCGTTTTCCATTTTGACGCTATCTCGTACATACGAATTTGAGTAATATTTTGTTGAATAAAACTTTAGTAGCAAAAATGTCTAGCAATACCGATGATACTAAATAACCATACCATGAGATTAAATAAAGTAGTGTATGCAACTGCATATAATTAGGTATTATATGACAGTTGCATAAACTACTATTAAAGATCCTAAAAATACTATACATGGTGACTCGTGAGTCACTTTCGAAATTCGAGGACGTGATAGTTTAGATCATACATGAAGAGAAAAAATTAAATGAAAAATAAATATTAATTATTTAGTAGGTAAGTAAATCTAACCGAACGTTAAAGAATTCATTACGCAACGCATCTTTTGTAGTACGCACATAAGTGTAATACAATAGATGCTTAGCGCCTGGTGGTGTGCGTGTGGCGGTAACAACTAATGTGTGCGTGTCGACTGAGGCAGTGCGTCGCGATAAGTGTATTAATGTCTCTTTATTCATTTATAGGGAATTCTGGTGCAAAATTAACTACCTTCTTTTTTTTACATTATTATTATCAGAATTGAGTACAGAGTGCTCTCCTGCAATATCTAAAATTTGTCACTAGTCACCCTGTATAAATTCGTTCCGACTGGGGTTCTAACCCGGACACTCTACAAACTAAGCTACTCGGTCCTGACTGACGTCATCGAAATTATTTAGTATGTTGAATTGTTTTCGGTATAATACTAACTTTAATCCATCTTTTGATAATGCTATGCAGCTTTATCACCCGAGATCACTTAATTATATCTACAGATCTACAGTAATTATAAATCTAAGATCAGATGAAATATTTTTTTTGATAAATGAATAAATTCGTACCGGTAGTGTCCATAATTCTGCCAAAAAGTTGCTTAAACATCTTTTTACCTTTGTGGAATGCAATAAATAATTTGAAGTCAATGGAACCCGCGTCGCCCGCTTTCCCTGCCGCCATTTCTTTGTATTGTTGTAGTAAATGTGGTGTAGTTATTTAGTAGCAATAGTGTAGAGAAGAAAAAGGACCAAAAAATGATTTTTGATCTGGTTGTTTATCTATATAAGTATTTATATAAAGGGTTCCCTTATTATTTACATAATATCCCATATCACAGGGGCCATGTATTTGGTGTGATTGTCCCCAGACTTTATAAAAATATAAATAAATATTTCTGACACTCACACAACATTATCTAGCCCAAATTAAGTTTCTTAAAGAACTTGTGTTATGAATACTAGATAACTGATATACTTAAGAAATATATAAACATAAATATTGAAGAAATACATATTTTTTATTAGAATAAACTTAAATAAACATATAAACATCCATGACTTGACGACTAATATCTGTGTTCATCACACAAATATCCGCCGCAGCCGGGATTCGAACCCAGGACCTCTGGCATAGAAGGCAATGTATGTTACCGCTACACCAGCCGGTCGTCAAAAGATAGACCCAATGTCATATCGATCATAAAATAGAATAGAACTCTATGTGATTTCTATATGGATATTTTTTACATCTTCCCAGATTATGGACTACTCCCTATTAGTGGGTATTCACAACTTAGACGACGCCCAAAGAGAAAAGTCCGAAGCCAGAAAACGCACAGACTCAAACGCGGAAGACACAGAGGATGGTGAAAAGAAATCTGGGCTGCATCGTACGAGGTAAGCAGTGTACAAGGGAAAATAGGTTTTAAAAGTAGGGATTTAAGGTTTAGAATAAAGTTTTAAGATTGAATTGACGAAATCAACTTAACAGATTGGCTGGTCAAAAATGTTGCGCTGAAAAGCTAAATAAGGCATGTTTCATTGGCTTGATAAAGTTAAAATTAATTACACTAAATTAATTGAATAATATTTTAAATGTGGCGCTTGTATGGATTTTTTGTGTTTTAAATATTGAAAGGACGTTGTAGCATAATGTCATCAAAGCAAAATGGCATGTAAGCAAAACATCCTACTAGCAACATGACCTAGCAGCAAATGGTCCCAAAATCCAAATGACATGTTAGCTAAACGGCCTAGTACCTACGCTTAGAAGCACAAATTAAAGGCATATCTTTAATATTATTTTTGTTAATAAGTATAAATCGTAATTTTTAAATATCAAATATAATAAAATTAATGAATAAAGTAAAATAAAAATAAATAAATAATTATTTTTAAGAGGGCGCTTTGCTTATACGCTGTTTTGGTTTTGGGACATTTTGCTAAAAGGGCGTTTTGCCTAAATGTCCTTTCAATAAGAAAGAGGTTAAAATACTTCGCTATAGATCTTGACTCTGCTATATGACATATATTAATTTATCTATCCATACATAAACCATTGCATTTATAGTATTACGATTAAACACATAATATTTTTGTAATAATTGATGTTGTTTCCCACTTTATTCATAAGTATTGCTATTGTACCTATATAAAATCGTGCAGTTATGTACTATAAGTATAATTCGCATTTTATGTCTTATGTTGCTTGCTTACATAACTATTATGTTTTTATTTTTATATAAATAATTTCAGATTGGAACAGGGCAAAGACGAATTCGGATTGCAAGTCAAAAGGACACAGTATGATATTTATATAGTGTTTTGAATGTTCCCTTTTAACATTATACTAACTGCATATAATGTACACTATATAGTATGTTTTGTATTTTATCTGAGGTCATATTTCCTAATCATATTTAAAATATATACATTACTTATTTGGGATTGCTGTTTATAAAATAAGTGTCTTTAGATGTGACCAACAGTTTATAGAAATAACCGTTTTCTTGATTTATAAAAAAATACGGATTTAATATTTTTTTTAAATTTTTAAGTAAATCAAATAACATTTAAAAATGATGCATGTCTAAAGACAATATTTTAAATTCTTACTATACAATAATTGCATGCAAGTAGCCTGTTCATGTGTATAGGTTTCCTTCTAAATACCTCTAAAAGTTGAAGCATTCTAACGTTTGTGAACTGGTTATTAAAATACCGCGATTAGAGAATATTTTGAAAATAATAATATTAACCACGGGTATCATTTAATTAATGGTCGACTGAATTTATTTTAAATTTTTGAATTGGAAATTTTGCTTTGAAATTGGAATAAAAAATAATGGGTATAAAAATATCTCTAAGAAGACAAATTTTCCAAATGTATAAGTTAAAACTTGATTTATTTATGGAATTTACTAAAACCTATGTTTAACCCTAATTTCAGAACAATATATTAAGAACTCATAAAAAAAAACTTAATCAGAAGCAAAGTAGAAAGTTTGCTTGGTGGTAGGATCCCTTCTGGGTCCGCCTGGCTAGCGACCACCCTTTATATAAAGTCTGCCGCCAAATGTTACCGCTCCGGCGGTAATGTGTTCCGGCAATATTGTATAAAGAGCCAGTTCCTTCCTAAACTCGTGTGCTTTCATCTTCGACCTCATCATCACTTACCATCAGGTGAGATTGAGGTCAAACGCGGGTTTAGTCACTTATAAAAAAAAAAAAAAAGAACAAAACGCTTCGGTCTGCGTCTGTTTTCCCTGACCACTACAGTCCTGGTACTTTTAAGTGTCGAGTGAATAGGTATCTCGTGGATGGACGTGTACTGTATTAGTTCTCATGTGCACTTTCCATCAGGTGATATTGAGGACAAACCTCCCATCCCGTAAAATGAAAACATAAGGTTAATAGGAATAGGAATATTAATGCGAACGTATGTCGATCAAATTGGCGACATTTTGAAAAAGGGCCTAGACAAAAGTATCCTTAGCTGACGATTACGTATGAAACGATTAATGAACGTGGAAGAAGTGAAAGAGGTATGTTTGGATCGGAGCAGTTGGCGTTCCTTAGTCTCTGCCTACCCCAAAGGGAGGCAGGCGTGATGTTATATATGTATGTATGTAATAACTAATGCATTATTAACAGCATGGACATCTACATAACATAAATAATACATATCTATTTATATTTAACATATATTCAAAGCATGAGCTTTTTTATTTACTTGCAATATTCATATATTTTTATACAATTTCCTAAGCAGGTAAACTGTGAAATGTTGATATTGGTCTTGGTACTTTGTTCGAATTAGTTTCGTCTTGTTCAACTTGTATAGTGATATTAAAAATCTTAGATTAAGTTAGAAAAAAATATGGTGATTAGTTTTAATTTATTTAGTTATATGTCTATCAATTTACCTGTAGCTGGATGAAATATTGTGTTGAAATGTCAAAATGTAGGCCTAGCCAAAAAATTAGTAGGTTTTAATTTTAGTTTATCGTAACCGTGACGGCAGACGGTTACAAAAGAAATGTATTAAGTGTGAAAAAACTTATGAATATTTTATAAAATTGTAAGAAATATAAATAATTACTCTGTTATCATTTTTATATATCTCTATTTTAGTAGTATCGTGTTTTGTGTATTTTAAGTTGTTATCCGAAATCCCAGTGCGAATATCGTAATATACATAAGGTGTTAGTTGGCACTAATACACACATCAAAAAAGTTTAAGCAACATGTACTTATGTGTTATTTAATAATATTTCATTTTACAAAGTTTTTATTTTTTATTTGAATATACTTTTAGGATCTTTTTGAAGTAAAAACAACATCTGTTATTTTTATATTGTTTTCGTAATAACAAAAAATAACAATATAATGTCTTCTGTATCATACGCAAAACGAGCTAAGGTCAAACCAAATAAAAATTATCGAAAAAAAATACAAAATTTATAATCAAAATTAATTTATTGAAAAATAATTGAACAATTTAATACAAAGTTTGGCCTCCTCTGTTGTTTCAAACTTGTCGGCACTGATTATTTATGGAATCAATGAGTCTGTTAATCTGGTCCTGCGGTAATCGCTCCCAGTGGAATTTCAGCAAATCCTTCAGCTGCTGGGTTGTTGTTACCTGGTCCAAGTCCTCTAAAACACTTCTTTGGAGCATATCCCACGCGTGCTCTATGGGGTTGAGGTCCAGAGACTGTGCAGGCCAGGGCAACACCCCGATATTTTCTGTTGCCAAGTACCGACTAGTCCACAAGGCTGTATGTGAACGTACATTATCGTGCATCAATGGGAAGTCTGGGCCAAGTGTTTGTGCAAATGGATGGACATGGGGTTTAAGAACCTCCAGTAACTTTATCTCCTAATGTCAAATCCAATACCTTGAATCATCTGTCGAGACTGCAATTAACATATTCTCCTTTCTCATTTTCAGCCGTTTCTTCAGATGAAGTCAAGAAATCTATCCTCTCTATTTCCTCAGCTGCGGTTGGTGATGACAATTTGTGCTCTAGAATGATCGTCATGATATTACCATTCCTTTTACCAATCCTCACACACATATTTAACCACTCTCTATCTTCTAGTACCTTCCCTGTTGCCTGGAAACGCGCGCACGTTATACCTTTACCTAAAATCCCTAATCCTACTGCCATAACCCATGTTCGCCCTATATCAATCCTACCTTTTCTTTCGAAAGTTCTCGAGCACATTGCGCATAAACAACTATCAGCATTCCTTTCCATTAATAATAAAATCACCCAATTCCAGTCCGGCTTCCGTCCTGGCCACAGCACTGTTTCAGCATTAATACACGTAACTGATGAAATTCGCTGGGCCATGGAAAACAAATCCCTTACCCTACTTATCCTTCTAGATTTCAGCAGCGCCTTTAACGCTGTTGATTTTGATATCCTCCTAGGTATCCTCAAATCCATAAATATCTCCCCTTCTGCATTGGCTTGGTTTGAGTCCTACCTTCGTGGCCGCTCTCAGCAGGTCCGCCTTGATGAGAATCACTCACATTGGTGCGATCTAATTGCTGGGGTGCCGCAAGGTGGTGTCTTATCTCCTCTACTTTTCTCCATTTTTATAAACTCAGTTACTGAAGTCATTTCTTCCAAATTCCATCTTTACGCAGATGACTTGCAGTTATACCGACATTTTATTGCATCTGATGTCGAATCTGCTGTTACAGCTGTTAATTCCGATCTAGGTCGAATAAGCGACTGGGCAAAGTCTTTTGGTTTTCTGGTTAACCCCAAGAAGTCGCAAGCAATGATCATTGGTAGCCGGTATATGCGTAATTGTCTTGACTTTGCTGTTGTTCCTCCCATCACCTTGGACAATGTTGTGATTGCTTTCACTGACACTGCTAAAAACTTGGGAGTCATTCTTGATTCAAACCTTTCATGGAACGCTAATGTCAGTGAAATCAGTCGCAAGGTCCACTACTCATTACACTCACTTAAGAACTTGCAAAGCTTTTTGCCTTTTCAGACAAAAGTTTCTCTTGCCCAGTCGCTGGTTCTTCCTATCCTGGACTATGCCGATTCCTGTTATCTGGATGCCACGGAAGAGCTATTAAACAAATTGGAGCGTTTGCAAAATCTATGTGTTCGTTTCATATTTGGACTCAAAAAATTCGATCACATCACCGAATTTCGAAAGCAACTCCGTTGGCTTCCGATACGATTCCGACGAAACCTTAGAATCCTGTGTCTTCTTTTCAATATCCTATTTAACCCGCTTACCCCTCCCTATTTGCGTAACAGATTTTCTTTCACTCACTCTCAGGATACGCCATGTAGAGCACATGTGCGCACTCTTCTACACATGCCCATTCATAAAACTGACTATTTTTCCTACTCTTTCTCGGTTCATGCAGTCAGATTGTGGAATTCACTACCTCACATTATACGGGAGTCTCAATCTATATCTATTTTTAAGAAAAAAGTAAGAGATCACTACCTTTCTCTATGCTAAAAGTATGTATTTTGTGTGTATTTTTATGTATGATATAATATGTAGGTATATATTATATATCTTATGTATGTATTTGTATTTAGAATTTGTTATGTAGGTTTTTAAATATATATTTTAATAGTATAAGTAATTTATTCGATTTATATTTATACGTACACACTATTATTGCATTTTAACCAAACTCTCCAGTCTCAGGTCTGCTGGAAGAAATTTCTTTAGAAATAAGCTGACCCTTGTAACTTTATTCTATGTTTATTTTCAATTGTCTTTTATCCTGTGTACAAAAATTGTTAAATAAATAAATAAATAAATAAAAAAAAACATCCTCAACGTTATTTTCAGCGTTCATGTTTCGATTTACAAAAACGAGCTCAGTTCTCCTATTCTTCATAATCCCCGCCCACACCATAACAGTTGATCCGCTGTACGGATGCACTTCTTGAATGCACCTCACCCTTTCTCTATTTCCGGGACGTCGGTACTCTCTCACTCTTCTGGAATCAGGCCTAAATCCGAAACTCGACTTATCACAAAATACAATTTTGTCCCATTGTTACTGGCTCCATGTTAAATGTTCCCTACACCATTCATTCCGATGCACGCGATTGCCGTGACGTAAAGGTGGACACCTGATTGGGCGTCGTGCTCGTAGGCCGTACTCACTAAGTCGATTTCGCACGGTTTGGGGGCTAACATCAACACCACTTGAGTTTTGTAGCCTTAACCTATCTGGGGGGCAGTCATCATCGGCTGGCGTCTTGCAGTCAGTTGTATGTAGCGGTCTTGCCGAGCGGAGGTACCCCTTTCGCGGCCTGGATGTTGTTCAGCAGGATCTCCTGTGTTGGTCAAATGCTGCCAAAGACGACAAATAACGCTTCTGTTGACACCAAAATGCCGCGATACTTGGGATTGATTTCTTCCCCCTTGCAACATCCCTACAGCTCTTTGCATTTCATTTGCAGTCAAATGACTTCGCTCCATAAAATGTAATTATGTCGATAATTCTATTTAAATATAATTTGTAAAATAAAGATTCAACACCAAATTCAATTAAGAGAGAAAATGCATTGAAATTCTATTTAAATACATTCGTTTTTGTTTTGTTAAAAAGAAAAGAATATCGTTTTTTCTAACCAGTCAGTGAGCAAATTAAAACAAAAAAGTTTGCATACCTATACCTACCTAACTTTTACTAAAAAAGAGATTAGTTAAGATTTTTTAAATTTTATGCTTGTTGCTTAGACTTTTTTGGTATGTGAAGTTATTAAATAATAACTAATAAGGGTGTTTGCATGAACCTAATGTTATACAGGGTGTCCCAAAAGGTTACGTAGCTGGGAATGGGGTTGACAGGGGCGGTAACAAGAGTCACCAGAAAAAATAAAAAAAATCCCCTCTGGGTATTTTAAAAACCTAAATTAAACTAAATTTTCTTTAAAATCTTGGTTAGATATGTATCGTTTTTTTTTATTTCAATTTGATAAAGGGTTAAAAAACAGCATTTTTTTGCAATACAGCAATATTTGTAGGTACAGTTAGCAAAATATGCTGTATTCAAGGTGTAAAATTTTTAGTTTTAAAAATTTACATTTATTTTTTTAAATACCCAGAGGGAATTTTTATTTTTCTGGTGACCCTTGTGACCACCCCTATCACCCCCCTTCCCAGATACGTAACCTTTTGGGAGACCCTGTATACAATATTCCACAATATTAATATCGAATGATATTGTACTATATACTTCCTCTTTAATTTCCGCATAATTTGAATAATAATTTATTTCGCTATTTGAACAGAAGATATTGATAGTACAAGTTGGAACTTATTGATTCTAATATCATTTAAGATATTAGTCTTTTCATGTTCCTCAACACCACAGCGGTGTCAAAATACCAATACGTTTTATTCATTACCTTCATATACCTTCAATTAAGGACGTTTTTTTTTTTCAATAAGATTCAAAAAAATGAAGAAAAGATCCCGACTTATAAATTTCTGATCTCCAGACATTCGTGGCCGCAGTGTCACATAAACGTCAGTTTAAAATCAATTCTAATAATATAATACAAGGTGTCACAAAAGAAAGTTCAGATTTGATTTGATTTGGTTATTGCGTGAATGCAACTGTTTCGCCGTGCCCGGGAGTTTGCCAATCGGTATATTCGGTATTTGGATGTGTATATTGGTGTAATTAGATACTGAATGTTTAAAACTTCTCAACCTTATAACAATACTACCAATACATCTCACAGTTTCTGAACTACCCGCAGTTTCAACTAAATACAACTAAGGCCTGATTTTTCAATCTTCGGATAAAAGTTATCCGCGGAATAAAGTTGTTTTATAATTGTATGACAAAGAATGAAATTGAGACGAGTGTGAAACTGTCCAGTAATATTTTATTCATTAGATATTTTTTATCTGACCCTTTATAAATCAGGCTTATATCAATTGTACATTTAATAATTTAATCAATTTGTCTTTATGATTACAGGTCAATAAACAGACAACGGCTTGTGGCGCACTCCACAGCAATGGAGAGCATACAAGCTGAAAGCGAACCGATTGATGAGGAAGAGGACGTTCCGTAAGTGTTGTTTTTTAATTATGACAGAAATAATTTTATGGTACATCATTCAGGAATTTAACAAATTTTCACTGTTAAGACTTTCTTTAACAGCAATTTTTCTTTTGAATAAAATACCTTTTCAAGTGGCTTTCAGAACATTTAAAAAAATACATATAATCTAGAAATTTTGCTATAAATGCTCGAGCGAGCCTCTCATACATTTTATATGAAGTAGCGCACACTATGCCGGGGCGGAGTAGATCGCTTTTCACATAGAATGTATGCGAGTGAGGCAGGCGGATTATTGCGGTGCGATAATCCGCCTGCGACCTCGCTCCTCCATAACTTAGTAATAATAAACTTAATTTATCAATAATGTAATAAAATAATAATCTGTTAGTAAAATATTAATAACTAATAACAAGAGTTAGTAGATGCGATGCGACCCGGCATAGTGTGCACGTACCTTTAATGCCAGTTACTGTAAGTAATTTGGACACTTATCATTAGAAATAAACCATGCCGTACTTTATTTGATACGTCAAATAAACTCATGACCATATTAGGACAGAAATATATTTAACAAAACCGAGCAGGGGAAACAATAGGGACAGGAACATTTTTAGGCCAACAATTTATAAATAAGTAAATAAAGTACCCGAACTGACTAAAACACCAACCATATGGCCCGAAAGTTATCTTTTATACCTATTGGTTCTTGCTGGCAACTCCTCGTCCCCACTTTTATCAGCAGTCGTTCACGGTGAAATAAATATCTCTTTGGAACCCTCTACCATCTTCTCTCCACCAAGCCAAAACAATAGCTTCCTTCAAATATCATTTGAAAATCTTATATCTCTGACACTTATCACATATTACATAGAAAAGTGTTTATACAAAGTATATTTTGGTCCATCTATTTAAATTAATGTATGTATTTATCCCTACTGTTATGTATCCAAGTATGTCTATATATATTTAGCTATGTATTAATTATATTTTATATTATTTTACCGATACCTATTTATATATATGATAATTAGTACTATTTATAAAATTATGACGCCACGTTATGTTTCTTTTTAAAGTCTTAAGAAAAGTTTCTCAAAAAAGTCTTAGTAAAGTTTCTCAGTAAGCGAATTATGTAATTCTTATGAGAAATAAAGATTCTTAAACCACAAGATATATTTTAAGGTTGTGAAGTGATAAAGCCTTCATGCACCATTGCACCATTTCATGTTATTATAATACTGTATGTTTTTAAATATTTCCCCATTCTATGCAAATGGCAATAAAGTTTTTGAATTGATTTGAATAATGCTTGTGTTATGAATATCACACAGCGGGACTAGGGGGTAGTATTACCCAGTTTAAAAAAATCATTTCCTAAACAAGCTCCAGCCATAAAGAACACATTTTTTTTGGGCCTAAAAGTCATGAAATGCCCGTATCCCTTTTGCAGTGAATGCCTGAAGATAGACGTTTATATTTGAACCGTAAATTAATGATCACAAGGTTGCATTCTTTCTAACAGCGAAAACCCATTGCTCGGTATGTAAATGTAAAATAAAAAAAACCCTTTTCGCTAAGTATAAATTACTGTGTACACTCAGAACCTTTTCTACGTACGTATCTTTGTTCAAAACAAAACAAAATCTACTATACTAATGTTTATCCAGAGTATTATTGTTTTTTATTTAAATATTTTTCCAGAGCATTGGACAAATGCGCGATTAGTCTATGTTAATAAAGGACCTTATTTATTAGACTATAGACTATCTATTTAATAAACATGTAAAGTGGCTCTCTATACCTCTGCTAAATGAAACACCACAACTACCTCGCTAATCGCATTGCACTAGTTAAGATATGGCATTGTCAGTGCGCGCTTAGAACCGAGTGCATTATAATACACTTGCAAGTGAGTTCGTTTTTGTTATTGTAATATTAAGGTCTTTATTTGCTAGTTAATAAGGATTAGAATTTAGAATTCGTTAAAAACAGAATTATTTATTTGCCAGTGAAAAAGCGTTAGAATTAACTTGTAATTTAAATGTACGTATTTATCCTGCGCTAGGTCAGTGCTAGCATGTTCGTAGTATGTTAACAGCTAATAGAAAGAATGTCAATCCAATTATAATTAAAAAAATTAAGTAAAAATATATATACAAATAACCATTCTTTATAATAGTATTCTAATCATATTGCAATAATTATCGAATGCAGAGCATTAAAAAAAACCGACTTCACGTCAAAACTTTTTATAATGTCATCCACGTAAACATTACCCGAACTCACACATATTTTTTCAAAATTTAAAATTTTCACTGTCTTGCTCAACCGATTTCGATGAAATTTATTTATTTATTTATTAATCGACACTTATATCTATCCTTACAGGTCAACTATCAAGTATCTTCTATCATATGAAACAAGGATTTTCAATATCGATCCATAATTGTCCGAAATATCGTGTAATAAAGACACAAAAAATCATACAGACGAATTGAGAACCTTCTCCTTTTTTGGAAGTCGGTTGAAAATAAGGCGAAAGTTTCACAAAACTTGTGGCAAAAACAGAGAGACAAATAAAAAGCTTTTCATTATTGTTCACTCGTGACCACTTTTTCACGATTAAGTAAATAAAATAAAACAAAAATATTTTAAAAAGAACAGTAAAATCCAACTTAAAACTGAATAAGGTGTTAAATAACTACAACTTCAGAATAAACAAAAAATTCATATACATAAAGTTCGCACCAACTTTGGTAAAACTACAGTTATTTTTGAGGGAGCGCAGACTCTTTCGAATTGTACAAAAAAAGAGCTATAAGAATTTATTTTAAATAAGTGTTCATAGTGATTAAGTTATGTTATCTAAACATTTTCTTGTGAATCAAAGTAAATTATAATGTATTATTTTTAGTATTGTTATCTCATTTTCAACCGACTTCAAAAAAGGAGGAGGTTCTCAGTTCGTCGCGTGTTTTTTTTATGTTTGTTACCTCATAACTTTTGACTGGGTGAACCGATTTTGATGATTCTTGTTTCATATGATAGAGGATACTTCCCATATAAATAATCGAAATCGATTCAGTACTACATGTTTTTTTTAATATGTATGAATTTGTAGATCGTTTACCTTGACGACCTTCTACTTCAGCCAAAGTTTTGACGTGAAGTCGGTTTTTTAATGCTCTGCATTCGTTGATTATAAGTGAACTGTTTGTGTTATAAAGAGAATAAAGATCTTCAAACACTAAAAGCTTACTTCGGAGTCTAATATTGTGTCAGTTTGAGTATTTAAATGCTATCATATATTTTTGGCAGACCGGGCGGTATACCAGCGAGAAACGCTCGCGGTGAACGGTTGCTTCTCTTCCTGGGCATCATAGACATATTGCAGTCGTACCGGCTGAGGAAGAAACTCGAGCACACTTGGAAGAGTATGATACATGACGGGGTGAGTACCGTAACAGTTTGTATTGTAAAAAAATATGTTAAAAAAATATGAAAGTAAAAACAAAACTTCTGTTAATATTTTTTTCTATAGGTGACTGAAACCGCGCTTATCTGTTTCACCTCTATAGATGCGAAGCAGGTTACTAACGATTTTAACCACGCGAATAAATATTCATTTTTCGTTATTGACGGTTAACTAACCGCATTATATGCTTGTTACGGTTAAATACCACCGCGAAATGTCGCTAACGGATTGAAATGTGTATCGCAAGTTGCGCGATGATGCCAGTTACGACTGCCAAAAAAAGTCGGTCGAAGTTCCCTATCTCAAAAGTACTGAACCGATTTTGATGAAACTTATAGTATACCCTAAATTGAACAATACCTAGTACAAAAGAAAATAAATTAATCGGACCTGTAGTTCCGGAGATATGCGAACACAAACATAAAAACTTACATACACTATTGAAATTTGGCACATTTGTTCAGACGCTGATATAGACTAACATAATAGGAAAACTGGGCAAATCGGAAAATATTATATACATACGGGTGAAATTGATAACCTCCTTTTTTGAAGTCGGTTAACAAGAAAATTAAGAAAAGCCTTATCTTTTTTCGTTGTCGCTGTCAGATATTTAACCGTTAATAACTGAATTTCATCGGTAGCTAGCCATAAATTTTGTTAATTAACGGTAGCTAACGGGTTTTTTACAACTATAGTCTCACCTAATGTGAAGATGAGGTCAAAGATGATAGCACTCGGGCTTAGGTAGCACCTGTCTCTTCATAAAATATTCACGAAACACATCACTGCTGCGATATTTGGCGGCAGATTTTATATGAAGGTTGTTAAGGATCACATATGATTACGTATGTGATGAACATTTAATTTCATCGGCTAGAATCACCTCAGGTAGTGGCGCATCACTCATTCCTCGAGAGTGAGGTCATTAAAAAAAAATCTATGGTTTGCGTTATGGTCTTATGACCAGGTATTTTTCACCTTTTATTATGTGCATTATTCATCGAATCAAAATTCATTTTAAAGCTTATTAAACTAACGTTATTTTTAATACCACATTCATTAAGAAATCAAAAGAAAAAGGGAACCAATTTCGTTGACTTAAGAAAAATTTAAACTTTTTACCTTCTGTGTCTTTAAAAGGAGGTTCTTAACAATGTGTTTATTCCTTCTTAAAATGTACCTTTTGATTTTACCTGGCATGTAAACTTCGTAAACATGGGGTAGAAACGGCCTGCTTTTTCCACTAGAGGCGCTAATTACGCTTGTCTCATAACAACTGTCAAATACCATAGTAAAAGTTAATTTTATACTGTTTTTTTATCAAAAATAGAAATGCACCATTGCGTAGTCTTAAGTTTTATACAAAATGGATACCACCACAGTTTTTCTGAGGATATACACATGTGGAAGTTGTGGATGTACTTGATTTGAACTTTTATGGAAATGCGCATATTACGGTCCATATTTTCCACATTTTCATACAGAAAAACAAATAATCATATAGATTTACCGCAAAGAAAGAACAGTGAACAAGCAATTTCGATAACAACTTGTTCATTTGACGGTTTGAAATGGGTCAAGCGTATGAAGCGACATCTATATAGAGCTTTTCGTTTTCTTCTCCATATCTGTGTCATTGAATTCAAAACCTCTGACATAAGAGTAACATCGAATCCAGAACCGCTGATAAGAAGCCAAGTTTTTACCGCTCACTTTTGCACTCAAAAGTCGTCAAATATATTGTCTTAAGATATTCAATACATTATTAGGCATTAATGATTGTTCTCGAATCTTTCAGGACACGGTGTCAGTGCACCGGCCTAGTTTCTACGCGCAGAGGTTCCTAGACTTCATGGCTAAAACGGTCTTCAAGAAGATTCCTTCGTGTAAGTACTTTTGTCGATACTTTATGTTGTCGTATTTATATGTAGGCTTAGTTGTAAGGGGGTAAGGTCGAAAATTGTTTGGAATGTGATGTAACAGTTTCTGAATATCTACAGGCGTATTGCCAAAGCTTTAAGCAAATAGTTTGAAGCAAAATATCAAATTAGTTTCAAAGTATAGTTTGTCATGGTAACTATCAGTCTTTGAAAATATTTATTCATTGTAATATATTACGACTTACAGCCCGTTCACACATGATACGTTTTACTGGATACCTTTTTTGTATCGAAAATACGTATACTGAAAATCGCCAATACAACTCCATGCGCCATCGATGAAAAAAAAACGTATCCGGTAAAACGTATCCAGTAAAACGTACCATGTGTGAACGGGGGTTACGATTAATGAACGCCAGCATTATATGTAGTATACTATCATGGTTACTAAGAATGAATTAAAAGTTCACCGACAGGTACAATGCCGGTGGAAAAATCTCTATGCAATCTTTTAGTCAAATTCTCGTTATAAAAATTACGGAAGCACAAGTTATTCTAGACATGACATTCATATGGATTATCTCTCATGAATTCACGCTTAAATTATTATTGTACTGCAAATCATTTTGCAAAAGAGTGAATGAAACAAAATATTTTTTAAGCTTCTGTTAACCTCGCACGTTGTTATGTTTCTGTATGTACTACTGTTGATATACATACTAAATAAATATAAGTAAATTGTCTTTAAAGACAAGAGGTTAGTAAGGATTAATGAAAGTTTAAAACCAATATTTTTTTAATTTATAAAACTGTTCCGTTACTGAATGAGTGACTGACAGACAACGTACAGCAATAACCACTGGGCGTAGAGAGCTGAAATTTGGAACATACATTCCTTAGGGACTGTAGAGGAGCACTAAGTGATACTTAGTTTAAAAGTTCTTCAATGTGTGAATAGTGGATTTATGAAATAAATGCCCGAAATTCCCACGGGAACGGGAAATAAAGGATTTTTTTATTTGTATGAAAGTTATTGTTTCTTGAGTGCACGAATAAAACTTATAAAGGTTCTTCAATGGGTGTCTGGTTGCATTATGGAAGGAAATCCCATAATTCCTACGGGAACGGGAAATATGGGACCATTTTAGTTTATGCGCGTACGAAGTCGCGGGCAAAAGCTCGTATGCAATATAACTTTGAACAATTTTATAATGCCAAGGTATGTCTGTAGATTTTCAGAAAATGTCGCATCATGTTACAATAAATTTTCGAAATCGATTCCAAAGTTATTACTTATCAGTAAGTTTAAAATAGCGTAGTTATTCTAATATAACCCCATATCATTGTGGGTTTTTCAGTCTTACTAAAATACAGGAATATCAAGAAGTTGACTAATAAATTTTTAGTATCAATCTTAAAATGTTGTTCTCTTAGCTCTATTCCTTCTAACTTTACAATGAAAATTTAAATCCTTCTCTTTTCATTAGTGAAATAAGCTATTCCATTGTCCAACGTTGTAATAAATGTTTGTCTGTCTATTAACTCGTAACCCCTAAATGTTGGTAGTTTTATATGTTACTGCTGTAGCTAATAAAAAAAAAACTTTATAATCATTGTAAGAAAGGCTTTTTTTACGAAACAGTGTTTTTTTCATTACGTAAATGTTTTTGGTATTTACTAAGGATGTTAATATTTATTTAATGTAAGTTTTACGGGGTTTTCCAGAGTTAAGTGTTGTAGTAATGCAGGTTTCGAGTATATCGATACTTATTATTAGTTGTCCTTAGTGTCAGTGGTGATATTATGTAACTTATCGATAAATAGTGAATTTCTAAAGTGAATCTAACTTAAACTTCAATCCTAGATTCAAAGTTAGATTGCGAGTTGCTATGACAACCAAAATACAAATTTGCCTGAGCTATAAAAGAATATTGGATTGGAAATTTAGATTTTACTATAAGAATCCTATACAAATAATACGCGAATAATGATGAATGAATGTTAAGTGTTAACGTGCATTTGACTGACTTGTCTTGCCAGTTGTCAATACAAGTTGTCTTGATAAATAGTGACGTACGACAGATTTAGCAATCGATGTGTCGATATATCGATACTTAGACAAAACTATCGATAAGTTACTTAATACCCTGGGGTTATTCTTTATTATTATTATTTTTCTATAAAATATAATCCATCCAGTGGACCTGCCAGAGATCAAAGGAAACCACCGCAAGTTCAGGACTCTGGTGACCAGTTATATAGGTATCGTTAGAGTTTAACAATTTACCGTACATAAGTATATTATCTAATTTGTATTATAATGGTGTGCTGCGAGACAATCTGAATGAGTTTACAATGTTGTTTTATATAAGTGGCAACCCTGCAAATTTCGGAAGAGTTATATTTTCGTTTCTTTTTTCGTTACCGAGTAAATAAAACTTGATTACTTGATTAGGATCTTGTTATAACTTTTTTAGTAAGAATGTATTGAGGTTTAGCAACCCTAAAAATCAAATATTATTGTTTTCATAATAAATATTTAGACCTGTTTGAATTTTTATCATTATATCGAAAAGTGCGGGAACTTAAGGCATAATTTATTCGTATTATTCCACTGCCCAACAAATTCTATAATTGTTTTTAATGTCACTTATTCAAATTGTCTTGTATCATATTGTTGCGTGTGTGTTATGGATGTAGTGGATATTTTTATTTATCAATTTTTTTTGGTTGATTTTGAGGTCGGGTGTCGGTGAATCGTCTGTTTTGTTAGAAAAAGTAGATTTTGCACCTAATTGTAGCGAATTGCTGTTTCGTGGAAATATTATTTGCAAAAAGAAAATACTATTACTGAAGACAACGTTACCCAATCGAATTTTACAATTTCGAAGAATCTCATTTTGGAAATTAGATGACTAAAAGTTAATTTATTTTCGAAACGTTTCAAAAAATTGATTAATAACTTCATAAATATATTACTTATAGTTGTTTAAATTTATGAGGTATCTCAGACACTGATTACAGTGGATACTGCTTCACAAAACAAATATACGTTCACCGATGCCTTCTTTTACTTCAAACGAGTAGACTTATTTTTAACAAGTTATCTCTTGAGTTTCGTTTTACGCAATTGATTTAATAGATTGGCGCATGTATTTTTAGTATAAATACACCTTTAATTTCGTTTTCAAATTTTTTATTCAAATTTTGAATTATTATTTTCCGAATTGGCTTTAGTGTTTTGTTATTGTTGTTTAAATTTCGAATTGTACCTTTCGCATGAAATTTGTCCGTTCTTTCAAATGTGTTGCACAGATTGAGAATGTTCTCGTGCGAAGGAATGTTTCCGACCCCGTCAAGTGTGTCCAATTTGAGAATAATATCTGTGTTTTTTTCCCCTTTCTTTTCAAATATTGTCCGTAACCGGATACTTGCGCGCGTCTCTGGAGGTCTGAGTAAGTGATTACGAATTTGAAACAATGAAAGCGTTTTTATTTTCTTTTTTCGTTTATTTTTTCAAAGCATGGATTCGTGTATCCGACAAGCTGTGTTGATCGATTTGTGGAAGTGATATAAAGTTGTTAAATTGTTCTTGTTTGTCGTGCCTACGTAAAAAAATGTCGTTAATGTTAATTTATTCATTACAATATAGTTTACGCTGCTAATTCTGCTACTTTATACTTAGAAAGCAGAATACTATTGAATAATGCTTTTCTTTTTTGTACAAAATACAACTTTAATATATTTTTGACAGTAATAATTCATTGACGACATTTTATATATGTTCCGTGTTTCTGTGTGTGTAGTTAGTTGTTCGTCAAACAGTGGCGCCATCTACTGAGCTAATTCACCTGTTAATCGTCTCTCATGTAGTTAACGTTCTTCTTTCCCTTTCAGATCTATCATTGTCTATTACTACCAGCTCCTTAAAAAAAGCTATACGGATTTAAAACTTCAAAACGAATGTTTTTCATAAAAAAGTTGTATATTTGAACTTTGAAATTTGGCATGATTCGAAGTTTTGTCTGTTTTGACAGTCTTTTTTTTTAATAACTGTTTTTTTTTACAATGCTTCACTGAAACAGTTTGTATTTTTTTGCGAATTTCGAACACGCTATTTAACCTTTTTTTCAGGACATGCTTTGTTTTGTATGAAGCTGTTATTTTTTAATTTAATCATACAACACAACGATCACTTTGTTTTGATGGAATAATCACTAGAGCATGGTTTTATTGAATTTTCATCAAATCTTGTTTGGTTGATCAACTTTAAAATAGAAATGCTATCATATGTTGATGCGATGTCCTTAAAAGGCAAACAATTCGATTTTGCGTTCCTTAATATTAATTCTTGCTGTTAAGGCTTCAAGTTATTTTTAAATAAATCAAAAGAACACAGAATGGAATTGGCCATGTTGAATGCTCATTAAAATTATTTAAATAAACTTATAAATAGGTATAGAATTTCAATAGGTTTTTAAAATTTTAATAATTTGTATTTCTGGTTTAGCAATCTCATAATTTTTACTATTAAGATAATTTTTCAATTATTTTACTTAAATTTTATAATTAGACAATCCAACTTAATTTTCAATATGTACACAAGGTGTTCTTTTTGATATCCCATAACTTTGAGGTTATATTCCTTACTAAAAAAATAATATTTTTTGCCACAGAATATGTGGTTTGAAAGTGAAAACTTTCCAAGATATCATCAATCTTAATATAATGAGTTCATAAATTATCAGCCTTGTAAAATCTCTTTAACATTCATTCAATAGACGTGTGTCACTGAAGCCATACAGTAAATAACAAAAACGTTTTAAACATTGAGGAACAAAAAGGGATAGAAAATGCCACGTTGTCATACTTCGCATAAAGGTGTTTTGACTTAATTGAATTATTTTGTATGAAAAATAAAAACAAAAAAAAATTATCCACATGTTATTATTACATGTATTGATCCCATTACCCTAGAATTATGGTTAATCAAGCGGAACACCTTGTACAATACTATTCAGTAATTTAGTATTAAACTAGAGTCCTTAAAATCGGATTTTTAAAATTTCTGAAATTGACGCAAGTCGAAATGAAACTGTTCGAGCGTCATATTGTGTTTCGGATTCCAAACTACAGTTGGAATTTAATAAAACTCTTTGCAGCCGGATACTATCTTGTATAATTATACTTTACTTTTTAACTCTTCGGTTTAAAAAAAGTCAGAAATTCAGATCAAATAAAACATTTGATCTGAATTCTCATTTGGAGTCTTTTTAACGGTTTTCATTGATTCACAGTCTTTTAAATTAAATAACTGACTTGGAATGTATCTAATATCATGTTTTTCGACAATTCCAGCACTGAAACACTCGCCCTCTAAGAGAAAGAGCATCGCGAAGCCTGCGAGGACGATGGAAGAAATCGAGGCAGCAGGTATGTTATACTTTTGTATTTATAACTAATTCTTGATAGAAAATGAGTGCGAATATATTGTATAGAGAATACAAATACGGTTTAATGCAATGAACTTAAAGTAAAGGAAAAATACAAAACAACGGCCATGCCACTTAAGTTTTTCTTCGCGGTAACCCTTCCGTATAAGTAGTAGTAGTAGAAAAAAAATTTGCAAGTTATTTTGTTTGCGCTCAGTAAAATTAAAAACTATTTTAAATTAATTTTTTCCTATCAGAAAGTTCTTTTATTGCAATAAAAACTTCACAAAACACGAAATTTAAGATATGCTGTTAAAGCTATTCGAAAATACAAGGTGTCTCAAAAGAAAGTTCACATTCGTTTTGGTTATTGCGTGAACGCAACTATTTGAAGGAAGCGGGGCGTGTGCCAATTGCTAGCCTGGCTCTTGGGAATTTCGTCGCTATGGAGAGTTTCTCGGGAGCAGACCGTGCGTTGTGCGTGCGCGAATTTTATAAAAACGGTAATTTGGCGCGAAGCTGTAGCTGCAACATTCGACATATTCGTCACTTGAATGATGCGCCAAGAACTCGACTCATTGCAAAGCGAGTCAAGAAGTTTGAATAAACCGGCTCAACACTGGAAAAAAAACCAAAACTTGGGCGTCCAAGATCTTCTAGAACCGTCGGAAACGTAGACAGTTTCACCCCGTCTATTCGGTACGATGTGAACCTTTCAATTCGAAAGCGCGCTGTGGCCTTAAACGTGCACAGATATCATTATGCTGTCTTTTGCATAAAGATTTAAAGCTTTACCCCCTACAAAATTCAGTTGGTGAAAGAATTAAAGCCTCAGGATGCTGATCAGAGGCTTGACTTCATAAACCAGATGATTGAGAGAGTTTCCCAAAGTTTACCAACGTCTTGTTTTCAGATGAAGCCCATTTTCATCTTAATAGACATGTTGACAAGCAAAGTTGCCGCTACTGGAGTGCAACCAATAGCGGCAATTTTGCTTGTTAACGTGTCTATTAAAAACATCACCAACCCCTACATTCGCCTAAAGTGACCGTATGGGCCGCAATGTCGTTTTATTCGCACTAAAGTCGCCGAATTACCGTTTTTATAAAACTCGCCTACGCACAACGCTCGGTCCGCTCCCGAAAAAAAATCCATAGCGACGCAATTCCCAAGAGCCAGGCTACCGATTGACACACCTCCCGCGCCCCTCTAAACAGTTGCATTCACGCAATAACCAAAACAAATGTGAATTTTCTTTTGAGACACCTTGTATAACGTTTTTACTTCATATTTCTTAGATCTTTGATGACTATAGTTCGGCCGTTCAGAGAATGCGTTCCTGACACCTGTCAGTTAGTCACGACTAGTGATGGGCACAACATAACACTGAGTTCGTTACCGTTCCTCCAAAATGAAACGCCGCGTTATTTTTAAGATTTTTTTCGGTTTTAAATTGGCGGAATTATTTAAAATTTGTATTTTAGTAATTTAAGTGGAAACCAAGAAAAGGTAGGTAATATTAATTTAATAAAATTGTTTTATTTATTTTTTGTTACAAAGTTACAATCTGTATTTCTATGCAATAAAGTATATTGAATTGAATGTGCGTACAGAATATTACTCAGACTCCGATTCGCTTGAGGAGGTAGTTTCTTCATCATCATCTTCGCCTACATGTTTAATTATTTTATTATCAATAACAGTTTCAATCCTAATATCTCGGTCAAAATGTTCCATTATCAGGTTTTTAGTCTTTCAACAACCTTTGTTATCTTATAGTCCATTATTTTCAAATTCTTAAAAAGAAAAACGTAACGTATTATTTCATAAAGAATACCTGTTTAAGAACAGATTACGATACTGTTATTATTAGCACAGCACTACAAATATAAAGCTTTGACATAACCTTGTAATAGCGCAGTATAGATTTTGAAAAATATTGTTTACCAAGTTATTTGACACTCAGTTTGGCACAAAATTATAAAATTCATTGATTATTTATTGATATAATAATGTTGTTTTAATGCTCATCAATTGTTAAAACGGTAAACAACCAGCAAAAATATTTTTTATCGTAACTGCAACGCCATTACAAAGTTACGACGTCAGTTCAATCGCGATGTGTCAGGAACGCATTCTCTGAACGGCCAAACTATAGTATCTTTTGTATAGTGCGCATGAATAAACATAAAGGATGTTGTTTTATTATCTCTAACACGCATGTTTGTTTTTTAGTTGTAACTTATATTTTCACTCATTTTCGTCATACTAACAGTTTGATGTAGTATTTTTTTGTTTGTTTTATTTTTATTATTAATCGAGTAGTTAGTTGGACCCTAACATCCGATATTAACGTGAATGCGTGAATGGGACCTTTATTATTATTTATTATAATACATTTCAGTTTATTTTCCCCCGCCCCCTATTCCTATGGTGAATGAACCCCGAATGCATCCAATCCTTTTTATTTTTTTGTTGTTTTTTTTTTTAATTTATCCTTTATTTTAATTTTGTTGTAGACATCCCCTTTCTTAAAATTAACGGAAAGTTTTACGTCGAATCGCGTCGCGTTTTAAAATGTGTGACAATGTATCTAACGGTGTGATTTTCATGTGTGGTCGATATTTCATCGCACGGTGTTTCACATGTGGCGCGCTAGAGGGCGCTAAATAAACTGAAATGTACCAACCTACAAACAAAAAAAAAACTACTATACGTCAAAACTAATTGAGGCCAAATGTTTATACAGGACGCGCATATAGAAAGCCTATTAAAGACTTCAATCCGGATTATCTGCGGCAAACATCGAAATTGTCACCTAGATCTTCTGTGAGATCTAGTATGAGCGATTTCACAGACACTACAATATCGACTTGGAACCAGAGAAATACAACTATGACGGAATATCCCTCAGTCTTGTCAGATAGACTTAAAATAATGGATAGAGATAGAATGTATCCAAGGCGATTGGATTTCGACTCTCCAATACCCGGAACGTCTTACGGCGTTAACGTATATCGCTCGTCACTTCAAGATCGAATGGAGTCTCTATCCGATCAGTTAACTAAAGTATTGAGCACAGGCGCGGGTAGCTCACACATAAATGGTAGCTTAGCGGATAGCGGAATTCAAACTGATAATACAAGCACGAGCGTACCCCAAATATATGTCTCGGAAACTACGTCTTACCATCAAATTAAGATACTGAAAGACGCAGCTGTAGATACCAGAAATGAGAATAATTTACAAGATATACCATTTATAGATGATGAGGATGAGGAATCGAAACAATTGAAACGCAGATCGAATATTCTAGAAAAACATAAAAGCATGTCTAATATACCGGAGAAAATCGACGAAATTAGCTCTATAGAACAGTCGGATGAGAGGCTCTCAAGCAGTTACAACAGAGCCAAATCACCGACTTTCGTAGAGAAATGCAAGAAATTCTTCGTTGACATTGGCCTTGTTAAAACAGAAAGCACAAATATAGAAAGAGAAACTAACACTTTGCCCAAAACCAACGCTAGCTTCAGAGCTCGTAGCGTTACACCGTCTGCTTTAGAAACCAGAGAGACTTCAACGTTACCCAAAGATATGAGGTTTAGAAAAGTACGGTCAACGCAAACGGTTTACATAAAGCAAGAATCACCAGTTTTGCTTAGGAACGAAAAAGGCAGTCAGACTCGACCACACGTGTCCGTTATCAAATTGAACGGCGCTGACGAAACACAATCAGAAAGATTCTTGAAAGAAGTTGTTTATATAAAAAGCATAGGTAACTCGGAAATTTACACAGGTACTGATAAAGGAAGCACTATTATTGTCGTACCACCAGCTGATTGATCAATCAACAGAAGCACATGGTGATAACGGTTTTTTTTATACACTATCTCTTTCTTAACACTCGGGAGTGACTAGTTACGTAAAATCTGACTCATGTATATTATAATACGATTCAGAATTATGTGCACAAAGTATTTTAGCACCGCGTCTCTATATAAATGTATTTTAAAGAAAGTTGTCGTGAGTGAAATGGCTGTATCTTAATTTATTTTTTAGTTACCTAAATGGTGTGAAATAGCATTTTTAACCATAAAGTATTAGCTGTCTCTTTTTAAAATATAAAGCTACGAAAGAGAATATAATCTAACTTTATTTATTTTGAAACGAAACATCACAAATGAAAAAGTTCTTTAGAGAAAATAGTTTTAAAGATAGATTTTTCTCAATTTATTTGTTTCTATGAGGAAAACTACAAACACGCACTCACTGGAACTTTATTTAAATATTTTAAACCAAGACTATACCTTATATAGAAGTTTATGTTCTAATATATTTAACACGAACCTTAAATCAAGTTTATATAATATTGATTCAGGTTAAAATATTCAAACCTTGTATTGATTTTTCATGCTAAATAATTATGCTCAATCATAACTACAAATGCTTTATGCAATGAATCTTAGATTGCTTCTGATCAGTAAGTTATAAAAAATGTTATGTCACTTTAGGAAGTACTGGTAAATGAATGAAATATCGGAAATGAAGGAGATATTCACCATTTAAATCCCCTTATAGTTGTAGAATTTAGTCAATGCCTATTAATGATTTAATGCTTAATATAACCTATTGTGAAGAATTTTAAAGACATTGCTTTTGTATTTATCTTTCATAAACGTTGAGCATCATTATTTTACTTTTCATTAATCTAAAATTATAATTACTATACACATAGTATTCTTTTTTCCCTGAATGTAATTCGCTGATGACAGAAATGTATGAATGATACAAAGAAAATAGGAAACCAGTTGTATTAATTTACTCACCATTATACAGGATGGAATTTTTTAATGCCCCCTAGAGGGAAAGTACTCTAAATAATAGAGATAGCAAATTTTACTCCAAAGAAACATTCCTTTATTTTGGAAAAGAAATAAAACTACATTCAAAGATTTTTCGAAAATTTGCTTGCTCCTCCCAGAAACTCTTAAAATGAAGATTTCATGGTTTATCTTTCATTTAATTAACCTAGTATGTTAGAGAGATTTCATTCTTGTGATTGACTCTAATGATCGATGCAATAAAATTTCGAAAAAGTTTTATTTCTTTTCAAAAATAAAGGAATATGGAGATAGAAACTATGGAGTAAAATGAGCTGTATCTATTATTTAGACTACTTTCCCTTCAAGGAGCATTAAAAATTCCACCCTGTATGAGGGCTTAAATATATAAAAGAGACAAGGTAGACCGCCTTATATCTCTGTCTCTTTCGAAAGAGTAGTCAATTATTTGAGGCTAATATAACCAGTCAATTCTTCTAGGACTTTGTATTTAATTAATATTATTTAAATCAAATTGGTTAGTTAATTTTTTTTCAAGGTTATTTTCGAAGGTCCGACGCATAGGATGAGCATAGGATTTTTCTGTTACATTATTTTTATTTATCGCAACAGCGAAATGTCTCTTTATATGTCATAACATTAATGCACCGAAACTATATAAATATAGTGTAAAGAGCATCGTAAAACCGGTCTTACAAAATATTAACGGAATACTACATTCTTATTTAAGAAAAGGATAGTTATATAGTTTGTGTATGTGCTAAAATGAGATGTTTATCTTTATGACATTCCTATTAACTGATTCATTAAATTATTTGTCTTAAATAGTCAATATTAACAGTCTTCAGTGGGATTTATGATTATTTGATAAACCTTATATAGGGTGGAAAATTTTGAATTAGCTTAATTAGTAATCGATAATATAGATTCTGTTATAGAGCATCATTAAGTCTTAACCTTTAATTTAATGTAAAGTCATTGCCCTGCCGCTTTTTTGACCATTACCTATAATTAACTGACAGATATAATACCGGTTTCAAAACACCGTTTATTAAGTGTTTACAAATATGATATAAAACTTAAAAAACACTAAGTTTACAAATAATATAGATTAAATACTCGTTTATGTTTAACAAAATGAATTTAATTTAGAAAAACAGAAGGATGTCATGATGATATTAACTTTAGTTCCACCACATTTTGAACATATCACCGTAACAATTCGCAATAGAAATAATCTTGTATTAGTTATACATAACAAATTTTATTTTTATATTTGCTATAGTTTTAACATTCACAAACAAGATATAAGTTATATCGAAACTTTCTGTAGTTTAAAAAGTGTTTTTATGATTTGAAACATTCGTTTTTATTATTTCTAACAAAGGATCTAAGGAACCAAAGATTCCCTGAATCAATTACGCCTAGCAACGAATTCACAGTACATTGAAATGTTTGCTTTGCTCCAAAATTGTGAAACCCAGCGAAGGGCTAAACGATTTCAATCAATCTTGTCAATCAGTCTAACTTAAAAAAATACTGCGAGCTTCTAATCTTCAACCAAAAGTAAAGAAACTTACTTCTTATCATATTATTTCGCTAGTATTACTTAAAAGACATTTTTGTTAACTTTGACGATTAAATGAGGGTTTTAGCTCAACGTTGGATTGAAAATTAACATTTGAAATATTTGGACTTTTGAAAAAGGCTTTCATTGTATTGTGATTTCGTTAACGCCTCGTGTTTTAAGTTTACCATATATGCCTTAAACATTAAATTATGGTCATTATTTATTATAATATGACATGAAGTTGTTATCAATAATTGTATTGTTTGTTTTTACCAAAATTTATATGTATATAAGGTTGAAATGAAATAAAGTAATGAATCGATTTATTTGTTGTTTTATTTTAGAAAGTTCACTGAATCCTGATGTTTTTTTTTATGTAGAACCAGTTTTGATTTAGGTATATGTTTTAGTAGGCAACACTGTTTTGTGTCTTCGAAACTTTTTTATCTAGTATACTATATTGGCATGTCTTTTTGATTAAAATAATAGTTTATAAAAATGATGATAAACCAGGCTATGATTAATTGGATTCGTTATTTTTATAAATCGTATAATTGATAAAAAAATATTTGCAAAGATTATACAACTAATTATAGTTACTAAAGCTTGATTTTTTCAATCGTCAGATAAAAGTTATAGGACGAATAATGTATTACAAGGCGAAATAAAGTTGTTTTATAGAATGAAAATAAATTGAGACGAGCTTGAAGCTGACGAGTTATACTTTATTCATTAGTTAACCTTCAGCTGGCCATTGAAAGCTCAGGCCATCTGAACTAATAATTAAAATTGGTTGTAGTATTAGATTGATAAAAGAGGCACTAACAGGTTGGTCAAAGAATGAGAACTTCATTGATTGATATGATTATGTAATAATATACTGTACCTAAGTTGCAATGATCGCAATAAAAAATTAGTTATCGTATAACATAATATAATGAATTAGTTTATCAATTCCTTTTACAACGAACGCATTTATATTATTATTCGTAGTCTTTCCCGTTAACCAGTTCTGCCAAAACGCCACGTTGTTTCTATACAAGGTGTTCCTTTTGATTTCCCATAACTCTAGGGTATTAATAGAACCGTGCAATAGAATCAAATAACATGTGAATAATTTGTATTTTTTTTTGTTTGTAATTTTCAAACAAAATAATTCAAAAAAGTCAAAACATCCTATGTAAAACACCTCTATGCGAAGTATGACAACGTGGCATTGTCATCCCGTTTTATCGCTATGCACAGGTACATTTCGCAACATTTTGCGTTGTACATTGTATGCAACGTTCCTCGACGTTTAAAATGTTTTTGTTGTTTATTGTATGGCTTCAGTGACACACGTCTATTGAATTAATGTTAAAGAGATTTTACAAGGGTGATACTTTATAAACTGATTATATTAAGATTGATAATATCTTGGAAAGTATGCACTTTTGAACCACATATACTTTGGCAAAAAGTATTATTTTTTAGTAAGGAACAAAACCTCAAAGTTATCAAAAAGAACAACTTGTATAAAAAACGGTAACCATGACATGTCTTTACTACGATTGTACTTTGAGATAGTCTTAATGAAAGCATTTGAAATCTATGAACTGTTGAATCCTGGGTTTGATTCTTAGTTGGCCTTTTTCGAAAAGGAATCTATTCCAAAAGAAATACCAAAGCTTCAGTTGGTATTTCCTGCTGTCATTCAATGATTCAGCAACTTTTATGATAAGATTTATTGTATCTAAATAACTCACGTTATTTCTTGTCTAGCCGCTGAATCCAATGAATTGTACTGTAAATCATCAACGCCCATTTAAACCCGCCCAGATGAGTCGCCGATTCTGGAATAATGAATGGACTACCACTAGGTTACACTGACTTGCCTTATCCAGAACACACCAAAGCTTGAAAAGCAATGAAATGAAAGAAAAACTCCGTATCACCTTCTCAATCATGATATATTTCAACATCAAATACGCTTCAGATTTTTTTGTATAAAGAACATGAATTCTGTCATAGAGCGATATTAATAAAAATCGTAAACCAACCAGGACTGTGATAGCTTTGGTGGTATACGACCTAAGCCTCCTCGTCACCCGGGGGCAAAGCCCTGCAGTAGTGGGTTTATTAAAAGAGTTGTAAATACGAAATCACACAATACATCAAAATAAACAGTAGTAGTTCAATGATAGCCTTTTTCAATCTTTCTTCGAGCTCGGACAGAAATATTTACGTATGGCAACTTTAGTAAACTCTTTTACAAAATTTGGGGGTTTTTACTTGCTTTGAAATGGTCATAAAACAATAACCAACAACTAGCTTAATTTCAATAGTGGCTTTCACTATTTAACCCAAGCGTTTCATAAAAAACTGTTCTTCATGAAATGACAAGTGTTTTTGATGTAAAGCATTATTGAGCATTGTTTTGACAATGGGGAGTTTTCTGACAGCTCATAAAAATTAGTTCAAAAAAACCTCTATAGATGGCACTTTTAAAAAGCCGAAGGCGTTAAGTCTGTAAACTATAATGTAGGTAAGTGGTATCTACCATCTATGGATATTTATACGTTCAATTTCTGATACAGACATCAATTAATCTATTTTAGTTTTAAAAACGCAGTGTGGAATAAATTCTTCGCCTTCGCCTTTTGTAAAGCGCCATCTATCGAAGCCTTTTGTACCAATTTTGTACAGTTTTGTTTTTTTAATGAGCTGTCAGAAAACTCCCCATTTAAATCCACTGTAAGAAACTATCCTAGTTAAATTCACAAAGCCGATGTTACAATTCTGTATTCTCTCTCCTATAAAAAATACTAATGTAATTAGGGGAAAGATATAGTTGAACTAACGAAAATAAAGTATGGAAAGAACATAATTAAATAAGATCATGAAAATTGAGCTGGTCGGCTGGTATTACGTAAAAGCGCAAAAAAGTAGAAAACATTAATTAACCGTATATTCCCTTTGTATACTATTCCACGCTAACCAAAGGAGAAGCAAGTTCGAGTGGGACAACAGGAATGAAAGCAGGTGAGACAGTCTTGTTTGTTTGTCTTTGTGTCTGGTTGGTTGTTTTTTAAATTCGCCATTTTGGCAGGAAAAGTTTAATTAACCATACATCCTTGTCTTTGTGGGTAACGTGGTTTGTCTATTATGTGAATTCTACTTTCTTTTTATCTCGAAGACTAAATAGACTATTCGTAGGTTGCCAGTATCAAAAAATAACGATACTTACAGAAAAAAAAAAACAAATTCTCTCTTGTCTGTAACGTCTTGAAATATCATAGACAATAATTATAGATTTTTCTTTGTGAAAAAGTCATTGGACAAGAGTCCTATTGATATTAAATCTCTAAGATGCTTCTTTATATTATTTTGAAAAGAAGTTCAAGTAATACATCTATTTTAAGTTCCATTGGTAATATTATTAGTACGTTCAATAAAAATATAAAGTGCCTATATAAAAATACTAAAACGGTGATTGCATTATGTTTGTGTTTGGGATTTGTATTTATTAAATTAGACTACGGCATTAAATGGTTTATTGAACTTGACAAACAATTGCAAGTTTATGAGCAGCAAGCATCAATTATTGTACTCACGAGCTTAATTTATTAATGAAACAACAATGAATACTTATGAAAATAATCAGAAAAAATGTATTAACATGTTGATTTTAAGTCACATGACAGAATTTTAGGGAGTTTAGTATCATGTACTTAGTTACAAATAATTTCCTGATTTGGTATGTTTTAAATTCATTATTACGAAGGCTTTAGTTAGTTCTATAAACATCAGACCAACAGGTGTATGTTGATAATAAAAAATCCTTATACTTAGTCTTTTTACCCTGTTGAACCTTGCAACATCGAAAATAAGGTTAAGTATGCCATACACTTTTCGTGCTTTATGTTTATTTGGAGTAAGATGGTGTTAAATAACCTGCCTGCAAGTTGTGTCTATAATGTTTGACGGGGTAAAATATTTATTTATAATTTCGATTATGTATTTTAAAAACATCATCAACTTATTGTCATAAATTCCCTTTTGTTCCACGCTGCTGTTTTCGGATCTTTACTATTGGGTATCACTGTCTACATTTCACCTTATCCCCTCAATTCTGCATGTTTTTTCTCTTTCCCATGTATATAACTATTTTCACCTTTACCATTGCACCAATAATAACGATGCGTTAACCATCAAGCCTCATCTAAAAAATATAAATATAAACACGCCATTTTTGATTATTAACTATTTATTATGATGTTGTATACTAATTTTTAACGATCGTAACCTATATGCTTCCATTTTAAACACAAATTTTATTTACACTTGAAACTTATATTGTTTTAAAATATGAATGAATATTTCTCAAACGTGCCAACTTTTTGTTGATATTGTATTTTTTAATTGAAATAAACCTATTATACAAATCGTTGAGCGTTTTTGTTGCAATGTAGTTTCACTATCGGACGTCACAGCTCACATAACGCCGACTTCCGTGACGTCGCCCGTGGCCACTGCGGCAAAGATCACATTGTCATCCTCAAAGGCCTCTGCGTCGGTGTCAGAGCCTGACATAGCCTTCCCGGCTGTCCTCAAAGGTTCTCAAAAACAGAGAGTACCTCCCCCTGTACCTCCACGAGGATCGCCCAAGGCTAAACGCGGTGGCCATTCACAATCCAGCCTTGACACAAAAGGTGATTATCCAAAATTAAGCATCTCTATCAATGATATTCCACCGCAAACACCTATTACCAGCAGTGATGATGATTTTGTGTTCTATGGGCATGATTTTAAATTTAAAGAGCCTGTTGCATGCCATGTTCCCCCATCCATTTCCGATCATTCTGTTAGAGTTACTAAATTAGATGCATCCAACTCATTTTTGGACTTCGTTGAAGAAGCCGATAGTATCACTGAAAGATCGCATCCTGGTAAAAAATTAATGGCTCAATCTACTATGATGGCAAAATTTAATATCGATAAAACAGTAAGAGAACATTTAGATTCTGGAGACTATCAAGATACTTCGTTTACTGAATCTAGTAGTGAAGAAAAGATAGTTTTTTGCGAAATAAAAGATGAACCTGAAATCGAAATAAAAGGGAGACAGTCTATAAGTCCTTCTCAGTTTATCAAAGATGTCGTGGGTCACATTGGAGACAAATTCTCTCGTAAACAAATAGCACCAATCGCAGAGCATACAAGTGAAAGAGCGAGTGTTCACAATGTGAAATCATCTGATTTAATAAAAGCTGCAAAAACTTTGAAAAAGACGCCAAGATCTGAGAACGAGCTAACTGTGCCTAAAATTACTTATTGTGCTAAATCAGAAAATAAAACAACCATCACTAAGTCTGATAAACCTGAATCAAAGCCTGGAATCATTTCCGGTTTAACCAAGAAACTTAATTTTAACCAACCCAAAAAGGAAAAAATCAAGGAACAGGAACATAGGAAACCTAAAATAGAAATAAAAACATACAGCGAAGAGCATTCAAAGGGACTAAACAAAGATCAAGTAATATGCCATAAGAAAGCTAAAACAAAAATAGATATGTTCCAAAAGCATATATGGAAAGTCCAAACGGATTCAGAAATCAGCTCAAGAGATAGTTCATTTTCGTCCCAAGACAGTAAATTTATGAAGCAAGATATACCTAAGAGACACATACTAGTAAAAGAAACTAAGAAATTATTTGAACAACAAGATAATTCTCAGACTTCATCTAGTTCTCTAGATAAGAAACCTGACAAGATATTTAAACCTGTGAAACCCTATTCGATAGTTTCTAAACCAGTATCTGGTAACGTGCACGACAAAATCAAAAAGTTTTCAGAGCCAACCACTTCTGACGAAAATAAACCTACTAAAGTTCCTAGACAGAAGAAAAAGGGAAGCTTCAAGCGAAGATCAGAGAAAAGAAAAATATATAAAATGAAGAAGGATATCGAAGAAATATTGTAGAGATGAAAAATTGTTGTGAAAAAGAAAATAATATGCATGAATGTTGTTTTCGGACTGAAATTTATTTGATATTATAGTCGTTGTTAACTAATATTACATTGTGTATTTAAGTAGCGTATGTTGTGTGGTATTTGTGATATTAGAATAGTTATTGGAAATATCAAAGTACTGGATTTTAAAGTTACTTGAGATACATAATCGTGTTAAAAAAAACTTTTCTCATCCAAAACGCTATCTCAATTGCTTGACGTCCAGTACTTGTTAAAACTGCCATTTTAAGAGTTGTAGCGTTTTTGATTAATTCTAATTTTATCATAATTCCTTGGATTACTCACATAGTCTAACTTATTTGGGAAGCGCACTCATCAGTAGCTAGTATTCTATCTAAATATATTTATTAACTTATATTTTAGATATATCAACCTATCCTTATCATTACATCAACTGTGGTAATATTAAAACAAAGATTTAACACAAAAATTCCATTCATATGTCACGCAAAGCTAATTGACTTGTTTCGTCAAATGTTTTGTTCGCTATCCACTTAGAACACAAGAACCTCAACCTACATGTCCCTAAGTTCCTTTTTAAATTAAATTCCTCTCATAATATTACAACAGTTGACCCCTTAGCTAGTTCAAGAGCCTGTAGTAACGCTAGTACCCTGTACCTCTAGCGAGTGCGCCGTTGTCTTGCTGCTCAACGCCCCCGCCGCCATTTGAAGAAGCGCCACCTGCCCGCACTTCTCGAACTAACTCGTCGTCGACAACGTCTTCGAGTGCCTCAGGGAAGCGTCGAGGGGCGTCTAGTGCAGCAAGTGTGATGACTACATCGTCGGCCTCGTCTTTGGCTTTGACGCCAGCTGCTTTGAGCAGTGCGAGGAGCCATGATGCAAGGTGAGCAGATTTTCGACACGTTTTAAATTCTTCATAACAAATTTTAGGGTTTGGTTTATTGGAACTTATACAGTGTAATTAATCAAATTGGGTAAAAGGGAAAAGTCAGATACTGCGAGAGAAAGCAAAATCTCTTTTTGGGAACCATTTAGTAAAACTGGCATTGTAATTTTTTTAAACTCTGTTTCATATGGAAGAGAGTCGAATCTAACTTGGTCGAAACTAATGATCTATATGGTTTGACCACCCTATATTGCGAATAGTACTGTCAAAGTGAGAACAATCTGCCTTTAAATAGTATCTTATAATTTGAATGAAGGAACCTGTTGCGTCAGTGAATTTTCACCTTTAAAACATCGAATTCTATTTTGGTTGGATTGTTTGTACCTAAGTGCTATGGGAATTAAGATGTCTACAAATGTATTTCAATGGAGTTAGCATGCGACTATCGGCAACGATAAATCGGGCCTATTATCGATATTTACTTAGAATTTGGCACTTACAATATGTATTTTTTTAAGAATATGGCATCTCTGGTTCTGTATGCTTCATCATGGTATCAAATAGAGTAATTCTATCTATCATGGTGCGCATGTAAGCTAATAAAATAGGATTAAATAACAGAATAATATTTATCTTGTCGATTCGAGTATTTATCGATGGTCGCATGCTAGCCCTGCTGATGTGTTACCGGATAGTAAAGTTAAGTACACCCATTTTTTGTTTCTTTTTTCTAGCGTATGTTGGACTCCACCAGCGTCCGTCGAAGGGTCCACTCCAACGTGGACTGAAGGCACGCCTAGCTTTACAGAATCTAGTAGCAGTGAACAAGGTATACATTCGTTTTTTAACCGACTTCCAAAAAAACAGGAAGTTCTCAATTCGTCTGTATGTTTTTTGAGTCACCCAATATTTCAGACAATTATGAATCGATTTTGAAAATTCTTGTTTCATATAATAGCAGATACTTCAAAGTTGGTCCCATATGAATTTCATCGAAATCGGTTGAGTACCTACTTTTTTGAAAATTTTTGGAAGAATATTTATGATTTCGGAGAATGTTTACGTTTTTGACATTCTAACTCACCCAAAGTTTTGACGTGAAGTCAATTTTTTTAATGCCCTGCATTCGTTGATACTGAAGCTACTGTTGCAGAATAGAGAAGTTCGCGTGCATCAAAGATGGCGTTATAAACTGTTAAACGTTATTTTTTGGGTATTCGATAAGTACTAGTTAGTTATAAACATATAAAATTTACCCTATATTTAAATACTACAAGGTTGTAAATTCTTTCCATAAGGTGAGTATTGCTGTGTTATTAGAAGAACAACAGAACGTTGAAACGCTCAGGACCCGACATAGACCGACTAGATTTAGAACCCTGTCTTATCTCTCCAAATATGTATTAAAAATCCCCAAAAAAAAAATGTATTATAATATGTATTACCTAAATATAATAACTTTTACGGTATGAGGTCTTGGCAATTCATGTTACCAAATATCTTCTATCTATACTTATAATAAATCTGTAGAGAGGTCAATTCTGTACATGAAATATATTTTCAAAATAACTATCAGGGGGTGATTAGTGATCGATACTGATGCCAAAAATGCAATCAGTAAAATTTTTGTCTGTCTGTCTGTCTGTATGTTCCTTATAGAAACAAAAACTACTCGATGGATTTTAACGAAACTTGGTAAAATTATTCTTCATACTCCTGGGCAGGTTATAGTATACTTATTATCACGCTACAATCAATAGGAGCAGAGCAGTGAAGGGAAATGTTGGAAAAACGGGAGAAGTTACTTAATTTTTTAAGCTTCCGTCGCGTGTGCAGCCTTAATGGTTAAAGCTACATAGAAATCATGTATGACAGAAATATTCTTCATAAAATTATATAAAACATATCATACAACAGTATATGTCTATATTTTATGGTTGACTCACAATAACACGTGTAAATCACGATAGCTTAGCAGTTCGGAGCTTTCTGATTATATTTGTTTACTCTTACGTTTATAATACTCTCACTCAATTAGGGAATTAAAAAAAAATTAACATTATTACCTAATCAATAAAAAAATAATCATAGAAATCGGTATAGAAACACCAAACTTATACATGAAAAACGCTAATAACCCATCGCGCGTGAATACTGAATGATATAAGGATTATTTTTGCGTAACGGTTGCCGCGCTTGACGTGGCTCGCGGCGTTACGGTATAAAAAGGCGGGAGGCGAGCGCAAGCTTCATAATTCATTCAATATTTGGCTGTTGATGCGTTCAGAGCGTTCGACTTTATTGACAGACAATAATTGATATTATAAACCGTGCTTATCAGCGCGACTTTTAGTCTTTAAATAGTTTATTTGAATTTCTTTCGTTGTTATTTTAAATAATAGGTATTAGTTATTTTGGTAGTGTTTAAATATTAGGTCACATTCCAAATTTTGGCTAATTTATGATCAGTTTTTTTTGTATTTTTTAGTTAAAAGCGTAGGTAGGTACTTTTATTAATTATTGTAGTATTAATACCTATAGTATTTATTTTTCAGTGAATTAGGTATAGGTAGATGGCATTGCACAGGCGTTTCAGCTTTATTTTCTTTTCTTTTTCTGGTGTAAGTTGTACATATTTCTGGGTATTAGACAGGCACTTAGATTTCCAATTTAAAAGAACGCAATTCCCAGTATCGGTGTGTTTTGCAATGACAATTAATAAGCAGACTCTCAAGGGCAGACTTTTCGTGTTGCTGGGGTAGATCTCGGTGTCAGTTGTTTCTCGCATGGTCAGTTATACGTCACTCTTTCCCGGGTTAGCAGTTCTAGAAATCTTCAGGTTCACGTGCCGGACGGGTCAACTTTCAATATAGTTTACTCGGAAGCTTTGCGCTGAAGTATTTTCGTTTCATAGATACTTAAGCCTCATGTGAAAGTGATCAAAACAATTAATTCGCAAATATTATAAAATGTCAATCGTTATCCTTACTAATATGATAAATATGAAAGCGTGGATATTTGTTCAGCTTTCACGCAAAAACTACTCGACGAATCATAAGAGGTACTAGAAGTAACATACGATACTTTTTATCCCGAAATTATCGCGAGCGGCGCCGCGGGCACATCTATACTTATAATAAATCTGTAGAGAGGTCAATTCTGTACATGAAATATATTTTCAAAATAACTATCAGGGGGTGATTAGTGATCGATACTGATGCCAAAAATGCAATCAGTAAAATTTTTGTCTGTCTGTCTGTCTGTATGTTCCTTATAGAAACAAAAACTACTCGATGGATTTTAACGAAACTTGGTAAAATTATTCTTCATACTCCTGGGCAGGTTATAGTATACTTATTATCACGCTACAATCAATAGGAGCAGAGCAGTGAAGGGAAATGTTGGAAAAACGGGAGAAGTTACTTAATTTTTTAAGCTTCCGTCGCGTGTGCAGCCTTAATGGTTAAAGCTACATAGAAATCATGTATGACAGAAATATTCTTCATAAAATTATATAAAACATATCATACAACAGTATATGTCTATATTTTATGGTTGACTCACAATAACACGTGTAAATCACGATAGCTTAGCAGTTCGGAGCTTTCTGATTATATTTGTTTACTCTTACGTTTATAATACTCTCACTCAATTAGGGAATTAAAAAAAAATTAACATTATTACCTAATCAATAAAAAAATAATCATAGAAATCGGTATAGAAACACCAAACTTATACATGAAAAACGCTAATAACCCATCGCGCGTGAATACTGAATGATATAAGGATTATTTTTGCGTAACGGTTGCCGCGCTTGACGCGGCTCGCGGCGTTACGGTATAAAAAGGCGGGAGGCGAGCGCAAGCTTCATAATTCATTCAATATTTGGCTGTTGATGCGTTCAGAGCGTTCGACTTTATTGACAGACAATAATTGATATTATAAACCGTGCTTATCAGCGCGACTTTTAGTCTTTAAATAGTTTATTTGAATTTCTTTCGTTGTTATTTTAAATAATAGGTATTAGTTATTTTGGTAGTGTTTAAATATTAGGTCACATTCCAAATTTTGGCTAATTTATGATCAGTTTTTTTTGTATTTTTTAGTTAAAAGCGTAGGTAGGTACTTTTATTAATTATTGTAGTATTAATACCTATAGTATTTATTTTTCAGTGAATTAGGTATAGGTAGATGGCATTGCACAGGCGTTTCAGCTTTATTTTCTTTTCTTTTTCTGGTGTAAGTTGTACATATTTCTGGGTATTAGACAGGCACTTAGATTTCCAATTTAAAAGAACGCAATTCCCAGTATCGGTGTGTTTTGCAATGACAATTAATAAGCAGACTCTCAAGGGCAGACTTTTCGTGTTGCTGGGGTAGATCTCGGTGTCAGTTGTTTCTCGCATGGTCAGTTATACGTCACTCTTTCCCGGGTTAGCAGTTCTAGAAATCTTCAGGTTCACGTGCCGGACGGGTCAACTTTCAATATAGTTTACTCGGAAGCTTTGCGCTGAAGTATTTTCGTTTCATAGATACTTAAGCCTCATGTGAAAGTGATCAAAACAATTAATTCGCAAATATTATAAAATGTCAATCGTTATCCTTACTAATATGATAAATATGAAAGCGTGGATATTTGTTCAGCTTTCACGCAAAAACTACTCGACGAATCATAAGAGGTACTAGAAGTAACATACGATACTTTTTATCCCGAAATTATCGCGAGCGGCGCCGCGGGCACAGCTAGTAATAAATAAATTGCTTACAAATATGCAGAACAACATCAGTGTAACCAAGTTTAAACCAATTGTGGTTTTTACAGCATTGTTAACATACGGAAAAACTGTAAACTTATTGTGAATAAAGTAAAATATACTAGCATGCATTACTAGCTGGAATCCCGCAAGGTTAAAGAGCGTCTCCCGAGAGACAAAAGAACTATTCTAGGGCACGGCTGGATAGCGACTACCCGTCATGAAATGAAATGTAAAACTTTTACTCGTAGTAGGTATTCTTATACACTAACGCTGGATTAGGGCGGCGCGGGTCCGGACGACATGACGAATCCTGGGGGAGGCCTCCGTCCAGAAGTGTGCGTCTCTAGCTCGGCTCATGAAGATAATGATCGCTCATTTATCCACCAATGTCTTGTTGTCTACTACTACTTCTTCGAATTTAAAAAACGAAATGAAAGTAGAACCCTAGGTAGACCGAGAGGGCAAAAGCCGCGGAACAAAAACTCTCGGCACTCTGTTGTAAAAAGTGCTCATTATAGGGTGATGGAGCTATTCATCGACATTTTAAGAGACTTGACGACTTTACACCCACAGTATTTAAGTCACGTGGTTCTTTTAAATCAGTGATGGTTATGCTTATTGTCAAGAACAAAAATTAATATTTAATATCCAAAAAAAGTATATAATTTCTTTGATAATTGTAAAACATCAGAAAATACAAAAATATCCAGTGGTCGACTTATAAAATCCAATGTTCAACATCCAGTGATCGACATTCACCAATAGTCAACAGGCAGCATTCGACATCTATTTAAACCGTCCTTCCTAATTAATCAGATGCCGTGAATGAGTTTTGTGAAAGGGACCGTAATAAAGTGTTAATTTGTTTTTGGGATTAAAAAGTTGTGGCGTCCTTAATTAGTCAATTTAAATTAATTATTTTCCATTTAAATAAAATTGTAATTCACTAAACGAAGGTCATAATATTAAAACTAAAACCTAACTAATACCTGAAATATAATCTATTAACTAAACATAATCTTGTAATGTCAAATAATTCATTTCCAAACTTTCATATAAAATTATCTCAATTAAATATCTGTTAAATCTGTTATAAAAATGTCACTACTTGATTTATTCATTATTATTTACTATTATATTATATTTACTATTGTATTGCGTTTACGCAGCAGGATCGCGTTCGATGAGCGATCCTAATTCAGTCGAAATTAGATGTTTGGCGGAGAACCCGTGTCTCTTTGCTCTTGAATTAATTTACGTAAATCTTTTGTTTATCCTTATAATATTAGTTCTACAGTGTTTTAATACTTTGTAGTGATATACGAAACTGAGTGTACAGTGTAAATACTAATTAATTTGTGTATTACCATCTTATTGAAGAACTAGAATTAAAACCTATTGTGATACCTCCGTGTATCATTTTAAATTAATTGCTAAAGGAGTATCTTGAATACATAAATAACAAAGAAAGCACCACCAACAGTATACGTCAACTTCCAGGCTACCCTATGACCCCGGCACGCGGCGCCACGCCTATAGACGGGCATCGATCTCCCCGCGCCCCTCCGCCCCCCGCGAGATCCGTCATCAACTGTCTGACGAGCGAAGTGGTGAGTTCAAAATTCAACTTTATACTATTGTTTACAAGATTGCTTTACTAATACTTGCTTGGGTATTTATATTTATTTATTTAAAATTGCTAACTCGTATACGCCGGTGAACGGAAAATACCTTTTCAACAAATCAAATCTTCTTTGGAATTACAATTCCTTCAAAGCTAGTTTCTTTATATGAACATCACGATTAATTCTATGATCAAAACTCGTCTATAATTGGATCAAATCTTCTCTGGACACAATTCTTGTAATAGAGTCTGACCACCGAAAGCTATCCGAGAAAAAAGGGGGAATTTAAAAAAAATAAAGATCAGGCAGCCCTGGCTGTACGCTGTTTAAACGAAGTTGCTACTTTTAATACATAAAGTCCTTCTTTTTTGTATTCAACTTCATACTTTTTCCGTTCACTGGTATGTGCATTTGAATTAACTTTAAAAAAGGGAATATTCATAAATATTCTGTTCTTATACAAGGTGTTCTTTTTGATATCCCATGAGGTTTTGTTCCTTAAAATAATACTTTTTGCCAATGAATATGTAGTTCAAAACTGCATACTTTCCAAGATATCACCAATCTTAATATAGTGAGTTCATAAAATATCACCCTTGTAAAATTTCTTTAACATTAATTCAATAGACGCGTGTCACTGAAGCCGTAATAAACAACAAAAACATTTGTTGTTTATTGAGTCATACCCAAAACCTTTTAACAAAGGTATTGACGACCACTATGGCGTTGGGGTAAACCTATCTGCCTCAGACGCCAGTGGTTGCGGGTCCGATCCCCGCACGGAACCAGAAAAAAAAATGTTCCGTGTCTGGGTGTTTATCTATTTATGTATTTATATTCTAGGTTCCCCCCTAGTTCGCTATATGGTATCCCATAACACAAGCTATGCTTACTTTGGGGCCATGTAGTTGGTGTGATTGTCTGGGGATTTTATTATTTATTTATTTTATTATTTGTTAAAAGGTTTTGGGTATGAATCTTATATTCCTTTATAGTAAATTAATTTTCGTAAAAAGGACTTCATGCTAGTTTATTTTAATATAATCGTAGAATCATACAAAAGTCAATATTAGAATCTGCCGAACAAGGAGTTTTAATAACTTAAGGCACTCTAAAATTAAGCATTTAAAGAAACAATTATTCTCATATTATATGAAATGACAGTGACTTGATTGACAGTTATTGATTGATAACCTTGATCACATTTGTTGATACAATAACAGAGCCTTCTAATCTCTCTTCTTCTTTTAGTTAATTTATGTTCTTTAGTAGCAAATTATAATGTTGACTAATTATTTTATACTAATATATGCATAATACTAATATTTTTACGCTTTTTTGGACGCTGCTTTCTTCGATGGACACACAATAGATGCACCTAAAAGATAAAGTAGACAAAGATTATAAATGATAAAAGACGAAACATATGGAAACCACGTTTTTTATCACAGAAAATTATGTTGGCGCTTTTTTCTGACTTTTCTTTACATACAGACAAAAAATATACACAAATTGGGTGCTTCCATTTAGAGGGATGCGTTTTTTTTTGTAAATTTCTAGAAATTTCTACATACGTCTTTACTACAGAAATAGGAAAACAATATCTTTTGGATCGTCAGGTTTGCTCATATGCCAAAAGATAACGATGTTCATATTTAGATAAGTATAATGTGTTTTGTATTAACATTTTTGATTAGATAAAGCAAAGCTCACCCCTTTATAATGCCTTATAGTAAGGTCGTGTTAGATTTTACTTAATTTTAGATCAAATAAGAATTTTCTTTAATATCAGCCTAGTTTAGAAATAACACTACAATCTAAGACATAGAGACTGAATTGAGCATTATTAACACCGACACATGAATTTACCATTATTTTACCACCATGTGACTTGCATAGTTACTATTTTACCAATGACTAAAGAAACAACGGACTCGGCATTAAAGTCGTTACTATTAAATACACAGTGTCCCAAAACTCAACGTCAAGCCGAAACGGGGTGACAGGATTGACTGTAACCATCATGAGAAAAATCTGAAAAAAAAAATCTATCCCGTGCCGTTTGGAAATTCATCATCGTCATTACAACTCCGTCATTTTTCGGTTATTGTGGTTAATTTTTATTATTTTTGATCATTTAAACTTTGAAACCTTATCCCTAAATAACATTTCTAGTACCTAAGTCAAAAATAATGTCACAATTGCCCCAAGTTTTCTAGAATTAAGACTATTTGTTAAACTATGATTTTTTTTTAAATAATTTGTTGACTTTGAACCCTCCTTTAAAAACAATTTCCTAAAGTGCTTTTAATCAGGACTGTGAAATATTACAATATTTGTTAGTTTCATAATAATAAAAAAACGAGTAAAAAAATAAAAACCTCAAGTAACCCGATTTTTGCCAACCCATTTTACTCAGTTCAAATGTTTTTTATTCGCAAAAGCTCTTAATTTTACGAAAAAATAATGAGGGAGATGGAAAGTGGACATGTTTGCCATGAGCAAACGAGAGAGATAGTGACGCCACTTTTGCCAAAGTCAACAAAAGTAAGTAAAACTAATATAATAATGAAAAATCGTGAACTAATTTAGTTTAGGTTTATTGGAATAAAAGTGAGATAGGAAAATACTATTTTTTATTACAATAAATGTTCAAATTGTCTACCATCAGACTCAATACACGCCCTACATCTTCTTAAAAAATAATTACTTATAAGCCGGTAATATCATCGAGAGTGGATGTCCTCAGCAGGTTAAAAATTCATTCACGCAGCTCGGCTACGCTTTCAATAGGCTTTAAAAAAACTTTTTATTTAAGAAGGCCCCAATAAAAAAATCCAGGGGATTTTAATCTGGGGAACAAAAATAAATAATTCATGGCTTAATAAATAGTCTTAATTCTGGAAAACTTAGGGCAATTATGTCGCAATTATGTCATTATTTTTGACTAAGGTACTAGAAATGTTATTTAGGGTTAAGGTTTCAAAGTTTAAATGAACAAAAATAATAAAAATTAACATCAATAACCGAAAAATGGTTACAGTTTGACCAAATTTCTAGGTTTTCTTTAAATTCCCATGGTTTCCGAACAGCGTGGGATAGACTTTTTTTTAGATTTTTCTCATGATGGTTACAGTTAATTCTGTCACCCTGTTTCGGCTTGACGTTGAGTTTAGAGACACCTTGTATATGGGCGTCTCTTTTTAACTCAAGAGTGTGATCGTAAGTATTTTTTTACGGCAACAGCAGTTTTATCATTGCCTTAAATGACAACAATGCGGCCAGCCGCTATGTTACGACACAGCCAACAACAAGTACGTCATGCTTGTTGCAAATTTTGAAGAAGATTTAAGTGTTTTTGTGTGAAATCGTTGTTGTTTATAGTGCAGAACTTTGCATAATACTGCCATTACCATGGTTAGATGCAGTGTGGTAGGCTGTCCCAAGAAAAACTATGAGCACTACGGCAAGCCGCCATCTTTGTTTCTGACTAAACAGGCACGTTTTGTCGTAGTTATGTCCTTTCCTCTTTTTTCTTTATTCATTGGGTTCTAGTAATAGATCTAGGAAGTCGTCGTGGCGCCGTGGTCACTGTGTGTAACGTACGATATCACAGGTTAAGCAACATTCGGCGCGGTCGGTACTTGGATGGGTGACCGCCGACCATTCATATCTAACGACGACTTCCGTGCTTCGGAGGGCACGTTAAGCAGTCGGTCCCGGGTGCTGTATACTTATATACAGTAGTCGTTAGGGTTTGTCAGAAGCCATCAAGGCGCCCTGAAAATTCTGGCATCAACCACCCAGCACTGGGCCAGCTTGGTGGATTATGGCCTATACCTTCTCGTCACCCAGGGGAGAGACTCATGCCCTGCAGTGGGCTCATTACAAAGAGTTGTGATGATGATGATGATGATGAATAGATCTACAAAGTTATCTGAATGGTGATGGAGGGTTTATTATTGAGTCCACAACTCTTGTTCTTGTAAGGATAAATCATAGTTCCCATTTTCCCCACCGGGTCAGATAAAATTTTAAGAACCAAAGATTTAAATTAGGGATGCAACGATACCGATACGATAATCGTATATCGGCGATTATCGTAAACCTTTACGATCATTCGTTATCGTAAATATTACGATACGATATTTTTACGATACATTTATTTCAAAATTTTTAAAGGTTATGTTTCCAAATCGGAATATTTATTAAATATTAAATACTACCACGTTGTGCTAAAATTATAAAAATAAAATAAAATAAAAATTATGCTGGAATCGATAAAAATATCGAAAAATTACAATAAGCTTAATTAATGGCGCACAAAAATGTAAAAGTAATAATAAAAATCTATAATAAAATCCCCAGACAAAAAGTTTAATTTAAGTTTAAGGAAAAAACTTAAAAATGTTGTGTTTTCTGAATAAGAATTTGCCAGTAATAAATTACGACTACAATTAAAATTAATTAATAGTCAGTAAATGTAGCAACTTAAAATAAAACATAAGTTAATGATGAAAATTAATAAATATATCGATTAAATAAAAATGCATAACTTTTTTTAAATACTTTTACTTGACTTAGTCTTACATGCAATAACATACATGATACAACAAAGTTATAAAACAAATATCGTAATGCATCCGTATCGTAATTCGTTATCGTATTTGGCCATTACGATGTATTCGTCATTTGTATTGGTATCGTAATAGCAGTATCGTTGCATCCCTAATTTAAATCTTTGTTTAGAACTTTATTTACCGCGAACTGTACTGACATGTATTGACATGTCAATAATAATGCTTGATGTACTTACGTGATGTCCGTTTTATTATGAATATACGGTATTCTTATCCCATTCTTAACTTTTAACTTTTTTGAAAGCATTTTTCGAACATCAACGAAGAAATCTCAATATCTGTTAAGGAATGTAAAAAAGCATTAATTATAGCATCCCAGTCATGTTTGTACCTATTTCTGTACTTTTAAATTATACCTGTAGATCGCGTTGGACTTTTGAGAATTCAACGACATCGAACAGGTTGACATACTGATTTTTCATTTCAAGAAACCCTTTGACTGACAATATTTATTTTTAATTTATATTACACTTATCTCTATAAAATACGAGCGTTTGCCCGCGACTTCGTACCCGCATAAACTCAAAATTCCTATATTTTCCGTTCCAGTGGGAATTTCGGGAATTTACTTCCATATAACAAACAAGACACTTATTAAGGAACCTTTATACCAAGTATCACATCCGTGCACTCAAGGAATAAGCTTTTTTCATACAAACTAAAACATCATATTTTTCTCGTTCCCGTGGCAATTTCGGAAATTCCTTTCATAACACAACCAGACACACATTGGAAAACCTTTACACCAAGTTTCACATCGGTGCACTCGAGGAATAAGATTTTTCATACAAAATAAAAAGTCCTATATTTCCCGTTCCTGAGGGAATTTCGCGAATTCCTTCTTAGTGTGGTGCATACCCTAAAGAATGTATGTTCCAAATTTCAGCTCTCTACGCCCAGTAGTTACGGCTGTACGTTGTCTGTCAGTCACTCAGTCAGTAACGGAACAGTTTTATATACAATGATAATGCTCATTACTCTCTCTATGTCTATGATTACGATTGACTGAAGTCATTTTGGATAGACAATTGTAAATAAAGCTCGTAACATTAACTGACAATTAATTTTTATGTAAAGAACGCTATAACTGATGAAAGGCTAACTTCGAGATAAGATGTATAACATACAAAAGAATGGCATAACAAAAACAGCGAACAGAGAACTATATTCGTGATTGGGCTAGAAACATCTGATAGTATTTAAAATTCATTCATTTTGGGATTCGCAAAGATATGAGCCATACAGAATTAATTATCTAAGATGTGATTTAATTTTTCAAGTTTTGAATGCAAATTTTATAACGTTGCGGCATGTGATGGCTGTAGATATTATTCTAGATAGACTTCTTATTACGAAACAAATTGTTTATTTGGAATTACACTAAAGAACGACAATGAAATCAATATTACTTGATGATTTGAAGCTATTTTAATACATGAAATTTTACATCATGTAAAGTATTGCCTTTTTATAAGTTAAAAGGATAGATCTCCAAAATTTTATTTCCTCGTATAATATGAACACAGGATGTTTATAGAATGAGATACCTCTTAAACCCTTGATAGTACAGAAGAAGTATTGTTGTAGTTTATTAAATAAAGACATCTAAAAAAAAGTTTAAAGACGCGGGCGTTCAATTTAAAAAGTTTATTTTTAAGCCTCTTAAAATTGTAACTTTTTTTTAATAACACAAGACCATGCTTGAAGAATAAATAATTACTACAACTATTTATTATTCAAAAATAAATATAAATCTTATGCCAGTAATCTACAGTTTCACAATGTCTATAATCTCCATTCATTCTAGGAAATCATAATGTGTAATAAATTCATATCAGTTAATTTGCAAAGTACAAATATTTTTGAAAAACTCGTGTATAGATCATAGTATCACTGTTAAGGATATCATAAGCTTGAAAGTCGAAATGTTTTTGTAAAACAGGTCATCTAAAGAAGTGTCGAGTCAACTAGTGTGACCAGCCGGGCTAGCACGTAAACATCGATAAATACTCGACCTATAATAATAGCTAATATATGCACCTTAATAGATAGAATTACTTGATTTAATACCATGATTGAGCCCATAGAACCAAAGATGCCATATTCTTAAAAAAATACAATCTTTAAGCGCCATATTTTAATACAAAAGGCCCAATATGTCGTTTTCGATGGTAGCATGCTAGCCCCAATAGTCACCAATAAAAGGTACAGTCGAAAACATTTCCTACGAAGAATCTCATAAAAACCATGTTTGCTAAATTTTAGACTTGACCAAAATATACTGTTGGACTAAATGTTATAGCGTGTATTTAATTAAAAATAAAAGGTTGTTTAAATAACGAAAGCAATGTGTGGTCCGCTTTTGTAATAAATATTATATATACTCTGCTTTCTTGTGACTGTATGTATCATGATTATTATGTACAATTGTAATCTTTAATCGACTTTTGAAAATCTGTAAGTATTTTTTTAAATCAAATTGATTGAAATCGCTTAAATATTTTTCTCGAAAATATCCTAATCCGATAATAAAATCTGTGTATTTACAACGTGTAACATAATGAAGAGATAATGTATAAACTTAAGGGTATTGTATGTTTGGTGATGTAGTTTATAACTAACAGTAATATAAATTTGTTATCCTTACGGTTTGGCCGAAAAACAAGTTCAAAGTTTAGATCAAAATATCCTAGTGTCAACCCTAAAAACAGCTGTTAGATTTTGATGAAATCTATTTGATAACAGATGGCGTTCAAATAAAGTGATGGGTAACTAAGACTGATACTACAAAGTTCAGTCGGTGCGGGAAAGGTCATAAGGTCACTGACTGCGGCACAAGTCTTGTTTTAGCTTATTAGGTTGACTAGGGTTGTCAAAATATTTTGTTGTAAAATAAATAAATAAATTTGTATGAAAGTCTATACCAGCACTGATCATGCTAATTCTTCTGTGTATTCTACGTATGGTATAGAAGCTAACCCTCAAGTTTTATCTCTCCATTTTGTACACGCTGTGTATGGGTGTTTCTGTGTTTTGGAAAATGGCCCAAACAAGACTGTCCCAAGCAAATTTTATTAAATTATGAGAATTTTTGTTCATAAATGAGGGATGATATACCTTTAAAAAGCCAATTGATTTTGTCCTGGTTTTGGATCAAAAATCATGACAGAGACTGTTGTAAATGGACAGGGGAATGTTTTTATGTTTTAGAATAGTAAAATGAACCAAAAATATAAAAAAAAATGCTTACAGATTGAATTAAAGTTTAATATGTGGGAGGTGACTAAAACGTAAAAACATGAGAATATATTTTAATAATGTTTGTTATTTATCAATTTATACATATTGTTACGTGAAAAAGAATTCGAAACAAGAAATAATCTGTTATTTGAATAATTAGAAGTTATCAAAATATTTAGGACTTTTTCTTGCATAAACTATGTTTTTATAGCATCGACATTGTGTACAGAGGGCTGCGGATCAAGCGATCCAAATCGCTTTCAAAAAAATTAATTGAATCTGAACTCTATGCCCTCGACATTAATTTGAAATTGGATAGACAAATTTGACAAGTTTGTAACACTTGGTCTGCTGCTTTCTGTGCCTCAATTTTAAATTCGAGCATTGCATATTTCTTTCTCAAGGTATTTTTTATTATTACAAAAAGACTTTTGTTTATTGTTTCCAATGACGTAGCTGTCGTATTGATAATATATAAAAAATCAGTGCACAATAATGATTGATTTCGCTCACAGAGTTTTATGTATGACGTAATCTATTTATTGTTGCTACAAAGTTAGCATGCCAGCTTTGAGAATTTGATTGAAAAGTAGTAAACTGCTCTATTATTTCGTTCATTTTAATTCGAATATTAATAAAATACGTAACTAGCTATCTGTTTGTACATAATATGTATTTTCTGACAATTATTTTTGTTATTAACATTTTTTTCTCACAGTTAAGCTAGTCAGAGACGAAGCTATAATATACTTTAATATTATGGTGGTCTCACTCTTCCAAAGAGATATTTTAACTGAGACGGCGGCGTTATGCGAATAATCATGTGTTAGAGGGAGAAAACCGTGTGATTTTTATTTTTATTATTGCTTTACGTGAGACAAGATTTAAGATCCGGAAATATATTGGTCACCTCTCACAAAAACCAAGTTAAAAGTGTAAAATATTGTTCTGTTAATGTCGTTGTTAATATTTACTATCAATAACTGTACATTTTGTTGTTGTTAACTAATTAAGATGGTGGATATGTAGAATAAACGGTTAAAAATTACTTTCCTCTATCATTTATTATGTAAGTTACGACAAAGCGTTGTTGCGGCGTTTTTACAAAAGACAATTTAACAAAATTCTCGAAAGGCTGCCAAACGTTTATTTAAAGTGGACATTGTTATTGAACGCGATGCAATCCAATTAAAAACGTATTTCATTAAATGTAATCACAGATATATCTACTAGTGAATTTAGATAACAAAAGTCTGAAATTTAGTCTTAGGTAGACACAATAAATTTTAAATGATAACTATCGCTCCAAATTTCTATTCAGGTCTGAACACCGCACGAGTCGCAGCGCAGTACATTACCTATATTAAAATATAATGTGACTGACTACGTCTAATAAGATGTATATGTCACTAGAAAATTAAAAAAACCGTAAATTTATAAATATACTAGGAAATTCAAAAACTTTCGTATGATTCTAAACGGGAGACAAAATGTATTATTTTAAGCCCTTATTTTTGCAAATTGATAAACCGAAGAACAGTTAGGTTGCATAAAGGCCACACGTGCGCGCCGAGCGAGTGAAGCGGCTGGCGAAGCGCCATAAACCATTAATGTAGATGAGCCAAATTTTGTAATTGTTTGTCTTCTTGACCAATCAGCAAGCAGTGATTATTTTCCATATTTAGAAGAATAATTATCCGTAAGTTTATAAATTTACCACGAGACGTCGCATATTGTTAAATTTGCGAAAATTTGAGCGTAAAATAATACAATTTATCTCTCGTTCAGCATCTTACGAAAGTTTATTTTCCTAGAAAATTTATAAACTTACGGTTCTTTTCCGGTAATATATACACTTCGCAACTTATTCGGTTGTGATAAGGTTCAAATTCCAGTGAAAATGTATACATATTATTAGACATGACCACACCTGCGCGAAAAGTCTTGGAACAACTTCAGAGGGACTAGATGTTTCGCGAGGTCTATACAAGCCTTATTAAGGCCATTTTACACACAAGGATAGCATAATATAACCCAGTTTAATATTAATAAAAAAAAGACTTTATACAGGGTGTCTAAAGTAATAAAAAATCGAAAATTATTTTTCAATTTTTGTATAAAAGAAAAAGACGAAATTTATTGCTTTCATACAAAAATTGAAAAATAAATTTCGAATCTTTCCTTTTTTATATTTTTAACTTTTGGCGGGACACCCTGTATTTTAAATCTTTGAATCTTGAAATCAGGACAATATAAAAAAGCTCATGCAAATGAGTGTTTCAAATAAAGTTTGCAGGATTAAGATTTATTACTGAAATTTATTGTTAGCTTCAAGAGATAAAAATTAGTATTTAGATGGCGAATGTTTGCCAATGAAACATTCATTCAGTCAATCAAGTATCATTCGTTCTGAGCGTGGTTACACTAACCTCATTGTCGTAAACTACAGAAAGATAGATAGGTTTATCAAAAATTCTGAATAAAGGGTGTCTGATATAATATAACGGTGGTTAAAACTTACCCTGTTATGTTTTTACTAATCTTATAAAAGTAGAAAGTGCCTGAAAAACGTCGCTTTATTGCTTGGTTTGGCTTTCGGGGAGCAGGTTTTTGTAGTCATCAGGTAAGTTGATCTTCCATTTTAATCTCCAATAGAATTAATATTATGAACAGCTTTTTTAACCGTGACTAAATTAGATACTTATATGTTATCGTTTTTGTTGTAAGCCTAACAAGCATGAAAAGTATAATTCTAACAGTGGATATTGGTTTTTTCAATCTTTTGCTGGTTCATCAGTATAGGTACGCGACTCATTTTTTAATAAGACTGTGTTAAATTTGATTTTATTTGAAAATTCTATAATAATCACAAGTGAATCTGGTTAAGTCAATACTACACATTAAAAGTGTTCGAGGACGGCCATAAAACACCTAAACTAAACAATAAAGATAAATATTGTTTTTATGAATTAGTTTCATAAATTTTTGAGCAGTTATTGTATTATAATTGGTTATTATTTAGCTCAAAGAGGTGTCCAGTAAGTATATTAAAATCACCCTGTATAAACCAAATGTATGAAAACTTTTATATATATTCTAAAGACATCTTTGAGGTCATAGTATTAATAAGTTTACGAGCTCTTCAGTCCATTGAGAATACGATATACGCCATCCCAAAGATGCAGTACTCCATGAAAGATCCATGTTGAGCTATGTATCTACTAATTGAGCAGCAGTTAAGAGCTGCAGTACCGAAGGCCTGCTGCCTTCCAGCGTTGCAAATCTGTCAAAAATTGTATTGAATTTAATATGAACCCTTATGCCCTCGACATTAAGTTAAAACTGGTTGGGGAAATTTAACAGGTTTGTGGAGCTTGATCTGCTTCCTTCTTTACCATCTAACATAAATATAAATAATTGTAAGATTCGAAAAAACTACTTTTTAAATCTGCGCACGAACATATGAGATTTTTATATTGTGTGAAAAGTCGGAAACATAAATCGTTTCTATTAAATTAACTGCATTGGTCTGAAAATAAACGTTTTATTATTATTATTATTATTAAACCTAGAAACAAACAATCAAAATTTATAATAGTTTTAAAAAGCAAAAGCACCAACCTATAGTCATCCTAAGGTTGAATGATTACTTTTTGAATAAATTCTATTATAAATTAAATTCGAATAGACATACATCTACAAATAGATGACGCAAGTGCCACGATTTGTACTGAAACCAAGAGTGCCGACATTTTAACTCCTACTGTGACGTCACAGCTGATATTTTGTGGTATAAAATACAAACGGATTCAAAGACACCGATGCCGCCGATGAAATCGGTTACTAAAAACAATATTTATATTATGATATCGATTTTGTAACAGACATACATACGCGGCGACTAACCTTGACGCTTGTTGGGGTTCGGACACGCGAAACACCTACACGCATTTGCGTTGTCTATGTAGATGTATGTCTATGAAAGTTAAAGTTAGACATAGCAATTAGTGTGGCCATGAGGCTCAGTAAATTCATAACGTATTTGTTTTGATAAATAATGGCAAGAAAAACGTATGCATATTTTTACCTCGTCACGTTTGAACTAAAGTTAAACAGTAAAAAGCATATGGATCTGCTTACGAATTTGTGTTTCAATCTGTATGAGAGTCATAACATTAAAGTTTCATACATTGTTTGAATTCTTGTACATACAATATTCAGAGCAATAAAGTTTAATTTCTAATATTTTTTTGTGCAGGTGAAAATCACTGAACTGGAAACGGAAACTAAAAATATAACCATCTCAGCATACGAAGTACATCACAAGAAAGTGGGAGAGAAAACTTAAGTAGAACAATAAGTAGTTATTAATAAATACAGTTTGTAACATTTGTAGGCAAAGTGAATTTTTGCTGTTTGTACTCATTTTATTATGAATATGAATGTGTTTATAGTTCTTTTTTACATTACCTGGCGAGCTTTTTAAGTGTTGAAGTGAAAAGATTCATAGGTTTTTACAAATAGATCTTGCCAAGCTAAAACTTCCCTTTTGTACATCGTACGAGTCGGTATTAAATAAATTATCGTTTGAATGACGAAAATGCGCAAAATGTCTTTCAACAACTTCAGAGGGGAGTAGATATTTGGCGTGATCTATATTGCGTTTTTCTTGCTTCTCCTTTTTACTAAACAAACCTAGTACAAATAACTATATTGTTTCCATAAACATTTATTATTTAAAAAGTTTGTTCACACAATACTGTTTACCAAATGGGAAAAGCAAGGAAAAGACGGACTTACAAAGAAGTGCCTATTTGCGTTTTTGTCATTTATGTAATGAAAACTTTTATTATGCTCAGCAAGCTTTACTATGCTATAAGTGATTATAAAAAAAATACAAGCATGAGGCTTTCAATTTTACTCCAAAAGTGTATTAAATATAGATCATTCAATAAACTATAAAATAGTAAACAAGTATAGTTAAATTAAATAAATATTAATTAAAGGAGTAAGGGGCACACGGGCCACCGGTCACAACCACAAAACGCCGCTACCTTCTTTACCGCTATATTTCTTGTAGTTTTCATACAATTTATATGGACTCGCCGCACAGGGTTGACGCCGGTGGCCGCCACACGCTTCTAACTTCTAGCTTCTCGTTGCGGCGCGTTTGTGGCTGTAATAAGTGGCTCGTGTGCGGCGACACTAAATTAAATACGCGCTTTTTCATTACAAAAAGGCTCCGTTTTGTCTCATAAATTGCTCGCCAATACAGTTCAAAAGATAGATTCTTACAATATACAGTACCTCATATTATCACAAAATTCATTCGTTTAAGACTTGTTGTTATGTGTCAGTGTAAATGATAGTCCAATCTTATTCAAAATACATGTAATCCTTGATAATGAATATATTATCAGAGCCCGCATTGCTGTAACTCTTTTTACTTAAATTATATAATTTAAAACTATAATCACATAAGATTATATGGAAAACAGTTGAACTAAAGAAGGTTATGCTTATTTCCACAGATATTTTTCTAGTAGTCCCGCAAGTGGAGAGTTGGGTGAATAAAGTAAACACAGTGCCTGTTTTGTGATAAGGGGTTAGCTATTTCCTTTACAGCAAATTGTTAAAATAACTGATTCTTAAAACAATCCAAACTACTTTTTGTGAGACAAAACTGAGGTCTGTGTATTATGTACCTACTTCTTTTTTTATCTGAATACTTAAGTTTTATAAAAAAATAATTTATCTACATAGAAAAATATCACTATAAATTGATATCCGTTGGTATTAAAAACCGTTATTAGAAATTATAAAGATTCGAATTGAATATTTTTTTTTGTATTTTGAAAAGTATTCAAAAGTTTTGAATTGAAATCGATACCTACCTTAATTTTTTTAGAGAAAAGTCACAATTTTATTATTTATAATATTTAGTAATTAAGTAGCTCAATTGTATTTTCATGTTTTAATTTAAAAGTATGCTTAAGTTTTATTTTCTACACGCATTTATAATTTTACGCGCGTTTTTTTCAATTGTGATTGTTCCACAGTGTAGTTGTTTTAAAAACAAAGTTACTAATGCTTTGCTTTCATGCCACAGATTATTATAAATGAGAAAAAGGGGCGTAAGTATCTTTTACTCATAATACGTATGTTATAGATTTGTATAGTTTAATTTCTTTGCTTTGTTTAAATCTCATTTAATTTTAAAGGGTGTTTTTGTCACCAATAATCAATAATCTTTTTATCATATTACGCACTATATGTATTTTATACGCTGTATGAATCATATGCTGTCACTATCATAACATATGGAAGAAAAAGAGATAAAACATGAATTATAAATCAATGTTGGTGTACCTAATGTATTAATATTTAATAAGCTTAACCTTACTAAATCATATTATTTTACATTATTTTTATAAAAACCACTTAGTACAAGAACGCAAACAAAATTAACTAACGCAACAAATAACTAAGTAGATTGCAATTCGATAAAATATACTTTTTTGAGGCTTACACAAATATACCATTGTATAAATTAATTAAGCATACTTGACTAATATGGAGAAACTTCTATGATTTGAATGCACTTTAGGAATGAGATAGGTATTGGGCCATATTAGGGTGTTACCACAACAGTCGTCGCCGTCGATCGATTGATTGGTGTATGGACACCCTTAGGCATAACACTCTATACACTGAAAAATAATTCAATGCAGTAAAATGACAGTTCCAGTGTGCCCACTTTAACGAAGAAAAAAAATAGTGATGCGGTTTAAGTGAGTGAAATAATCTTTTTTTAATATAATATCTTAACGATATGGGAAATATTTTGACCCACTAAATTTAAAGCACAAGGTACGTTTGGTAATTATTTATTTTCGTTCTGTAAATATGAAGTACACTCTTCAAATACAGGTATTTATACATTTGTTTAAAATTTTATTCTAAACGAATATAAAAGCATCATTCTATTTCAATCATTTTCATTCAGTATCTTACACTACGAAGATGATTAACTATAAGATTATATCATTATTTTTCTTTATGTCATTTCCTTTCAGAGAAGAAGTTTTATAAATCTTTATTTGAACACACTTGCTCGTAAAGTGAGCGTTATTCTACTGAGTTTAGAACTATAAACTGGGCTATAAGTCACGCGTGCATTAATATATTATACCCTAGTGCATAATATAATGAATCCTACAAAGTTGAATTGTAACTTTGTGCAAATAACATGCGAGAAAACAGAGCATATTTTATTGGTCCGGGTTATACACTAAATATTTTCCGAAACAACAAAGAGGTTTTATACCACTTCAAATCCATATACATTTTTAAATGTTTGCGCCTTATATTAGTAAAATAAATTTGTATATTAAACAAATTATTCACAATTTACAATCATTTGTCATAAAATATTAAAATATTTGCATTTACCACTCCAAATTAAACATTTTCACTTAAAATAGGCTGTATATGCTATACAGACATTGACACATTTGACGGAAAAAAAAACCTACGCGCATGCGCGAGGGTCGGCGCCATTTTTCAATCACAATTTACAGCTTTGTTATCAAATGTGTTTGTTATTTTATGATCACGTATGTCTGTCTTTTACTCACAAGTGTGTTGAAAAACGTCGTATGTAACTCGTGAGCGTTGCTAATTACAGTCTCGGCTCATTATTAAGCCCTCGCCTGCGGCTCGGGCTCAAATCACAGCCTCGACTGTAATTAGCAACTTCGCTCACTTGTTACATAATATACTATTCCAATTTTCATTGCACATAGAAATGAAACTGTAATTTTAAGAAGCGTTAACATTTAACAAGTGAACTTTATTTGTAAACTGTAAATTGTCAACTTGTGTGGCTAGAAGGACTCGTTTCCAGGCCCGTTAAATAAAATATTAAAAGAAAAAAAATATGTCATTTCGACCTGTCAGTTTACTGCAATGAATTATTTGCCAAGGTTTGTAATTATAAGTCTCTTTATTGTCAAACAAGATTCAAAATCAGTTTTTAAATTTGTTACCGTTGCTAAAACTGTTAAGTTTGTTGTCCGTAATTTGACACTGGCCACTTGTCTAAAGTAAGAACAGTGTAAAAGAGAGTGTAATATGGAATTATTTAATCCATGTTTTGCAAAATACATAGAACAAACGTAAAATTAAGCAAAACACATGGTATTTCTTCTGTATTCCTACCTATAAGTTCTAACTTTTATGTTTTTAGATTTAAAAAAGCATTTCTAGTTTAGATATCTATAATCCAAGTTACTTTCTTTTGGTATGACTGTGTGACTAAATACATCAATTTGTCGTTCTACCCAAGTCACGATAAATGGTCAAGACTGTGTAGCCCACACGATTTATTTTCATTTCCATGCTTGGTACAGAAGGCAGCAGATCAAGCTTTAAAACTTGTCAAATTTCCCCACCCAATTTTAACTTTATGTCGAACTCATAGAGTTCATAATCAATCACATTTTTTGACAGATTTGGTACGCTTGATCTGCTGGCTTCTGTACAAAAAATGAAGTCATGTGTGTAAATTACGTTATAGCCTGATTGAAAACTTTTATAAAAACTTTTTTAGTACTTATACAGATGTTATTAGATAGTAACTAAACGCCTTTTCATAAGCATAAAATGTCAGCAATGGAGAACTTAAAAATTGTAGAAGTAAATTCAACTCAGTGCTTTATTAACATTTCCGTGTTAACATGGTAAAAATCTTTCTCGATAAGATTATCGAATATTTCCTTTTGAATGTAGATCCTAATCAATAATCATAAATAATTGTCTAAATTGTATATTTCTCTTTAAAAAACTACTTAATTGAAAGATAGGTTTCGACTATTTGCATAACAACAAATATGCGACCATCGAGAAATTTTTAAAATTTATCGTAATAACGCATATCGATAAAATTTATCCACTGATATTAATTTTGAATAATCCTGAACATGAATATTAATTGATGAAATAGTGACTAAAATAAAGCAATTCGAACATGTGATAATTGTTTATATTGTAAAAACACGTTGGAACAGACAATTAAATTAAATTTAATAATTTAAGTTAATTACCACATAGGATCATACAGGGATGGTAATAATTCTTCTAATATTTTTTTATTTCTCCGTTGCCTTGATGTCTATATTGTCTATACATATTATAATATTTCATATAAATGTATTGAGAGAAATGTAATGTATAAATGCTTGTTATCAATGTAATGTTGTAAACATGTGTGAATTGTATGAAGTATTTTTTGAAATGTGGAGTGATACTAACTACTTATTTCCTTTCTGTCAATACTCCTACTACATATTTTATTCTTATACTTTATTATATTGTTTCTAAGCATTAAATAATGATATTATCCTTAGGCAGTACCTACAATATAATGATCAGACTATTTTAATAAAATACACCACCATACAATTTACACATACCTACATATAAAAATTATGTAAGAAAAAGTACTTATGTCTGTATATTACGATGAAATATATAAAATAAATGCGAATCTCAAAATAATAATGTTTTTTCATTTATATTGAAGAATTGGAGACTGAAGCCGATAGTTTTAAAGCTCCTTCAAGGGCTATCGCTGCGTCCCGAGTCTACGCGTCTACGCGAGTCTACGCGCGTATTCATACAAAACTGCTACGCTGCGCGCACGTGGGACGTGGCTATCCCCGCGTGTACTACACGCCCGTACATCGTTTTTGACCCGTACAACAAGAACACAAGTCAAGGTCACGCTAGGCCACGCCCCAAATCGTCAGTGCGCTCAGGCCTATGCCACTCTAGTGTCAAACAAATTGAAATCTGCACCATCTAGGGAGAGGAGAACGAACTTTTTGGTATGCCATTCTCCTGAGGGGACTGAAATCTGCTCGCGTCCGCAAGGTTTAGCCCTCGATGCCTTGTACGTGGTCCCTGGGTGGTGCTAAACGAGCAGTAAAATCTGGTGGTAGGCTTCGGCCGTGGCTTGTCACCACCCACTAGACAAAACCATGCCGCCAAGTAACCTAGTTGCGTTCCGGCATGATGTCTAGTGTAGCCATTGAGGAGGATAGGTCTGAGTAATCGTGCTGCATCGGAGAACTGTTTACAACTCGTAGGATAATGACTCACCGGGTAACTCGTTTTGGAGGGTAGCGGGATCCGAAGCACGGTGCACCGCTGGCCGACCGCAGGTAGTAGGGGGCCCAAGTAGCATGCCAGCCACATGCAAAAGGCTGCCCCGCCACCTCGCGAGTTTAAAGTGCACTTCTGTAACATCCGAGGAGTGCACTCCAATCTCAATGATGTCCACCACCACCTCGAGACGGAGAGACCCCACTTACTCTTCCTAACGGAGACGCAGATCTGTGATCCGTCAGACTCGGCATACCTTTGTTACCCAGGTTACATCCTGGAGTCCAAATTCCACCCGCACGCCGGGGTGTGCATGTATGCCAGTGACAAGATCTGTTGTCAGCGTCTCCGTTACTTAGAAGTGCCGGACCTTTCAGTTATGTGGGTTCACATAGATACCGGCCTAGACCAAATGGTATACGCTGGTATTTATCGGTCACACAGCGGAGATCGGGAGACAACGAGGCTTATGGACTATCTCAGCAGTACAGCGGACAAGGTTCAGCAACGTTTTCCCACAGCGCAGTTGGTGTTCCTGGGGGATTTTAACGCACACCACGGACAGTGGTTATACCCGTTTCAGGACACTGACCATGCTGGTAGAGAGGCTTTTAAGTTTTCGCTCACTCATGGCCTCTCTCAGCTTGTTGACGAGCCTACGCGCATCCCAGACGTTGCTGGACACACTGCTTACTGCCTGGACCTTCTGCTGACAACCGATCCGGACAGGTATTCGGTGTCCGTCACTGCACCCTTAGGGACATCCGATCACTGTCTGGTGAAATCTGTATCGCAGTACTCGCCACCTGACACCCGACCAAGTGGTTCTAGGCGAGTATGGCGTTACAAGTCGGCAGATTGGGATGAAATGCGACATTTTTTCGCATCTTATCCGTGGCGGCAAGCTTGTTTTACATCAACCGATCCATCGTGCTGCGCTGATGCAGTCTCAAGTGTGATAGGTCAAGCAATGGAGTTCTTCATTCCCTACGCTGATCTATCCCTTGAAACCAAAGCTCGCCCATGGTTTAGTGCTGAATGCTTTTCCGCTGAAAAGCGTAAGCGAGAAGCGTACAAAGCCTGGGCAACCGCACGCAGAAGCAAAGCCGTGGATTCGCATGAACACAAGAAGAGGTACAATGCTGCCGCCAAGTCCTGCAAAAAGGTGATCAAAAGAGCTCGTTTCGCCCACATAGGCTGTATCGGAGACAGAATAGCGTCATACCCCTCGGGAAGCAAAGCTTTCTGGTCCCTTGCCAAGTCGGTCGAAACGAACTTTTGTCGCCCGTCGCTGCCGCCTCTGCGGAAACCTGATGGTTCTCTGGCCCACACCGCTAAGGAAAAGGCGGATTTATTTGCCAGTATCTTTGCGGAAAATTCTCGTCTAGATAGCCAAGGAAAAATCCCACCCCAATTACCTCAGTTCGGTCCTACAATGGGTACCGTTCATATTCGCCAAAAGGAGGTTCTTAAGTGCTTGCTGCACCTAGACGAGAATAAAGCTAGCGGTCCAGACGGTATTCCTGCAGTGGTGTTGAAACGCTGCGCAGCTGAGTTGTCTCCCGTTTTGACGCGTCTGTATAGACTCTCTTTGGAATCTGGTAAAGTCCCCAAATCCTGGAAGCTGGCTAACGTACAACCAGTACCGAAGAAGGGAAGCCGTGCTGATCCTGTCAACTATCGACCAATTTCAATCACCTCCATACTTTGTAAAGTCATGGAACGTGTATTGAACAATCGACTCCTGGCATACCTTGAGACCAACGAGCTCCTAAGCGATAGCCAATATGGTTTCCGCAGTGGACGCTCGACCGGCGATCTTCTCGTGCATGCCACACACTTATGGAGTGAGGCCTTGGAGGGTCATGGTGAAGCAATAGCTGTTTCCTTAGACATATCCAAGGCCTTTGACAGGGTCTGGCATGATGGTCTCTTAAGCAAGCTTCCAGCATATGGCATACCGACCGGGCTCTGCGACTGGATATCTGATTTTCTGAGGGAACGGTCGATTCGAGTAGTCTTAGATGGCTACTCCTCTGACCTAATGGCAATTAATGCCGGGGTACCTCAGGGATCCGTTCTCTCTGCAACTTTATTCTTGCTGCACATTAATGACCTCCTAACACCAGGCATTATTGGATATGCTGATGACAGCACTGTTGTTGAGAGATATATATCCAATGCGCGAACGAGCGCCCATGAAATCCAGATTTTGAGAGAGTCTATGATTGAGCGCGTTGATTCGACCTTGCGGAATGTGTCCGATTGGGGCGAATCTAACCTGGTCAAATTCAACGCCTCCAAAACACAAGCGTGTCTATTCTCCGCAAAAAAGAGCACCTTTACTCTTACGCCCACTTTCCAGAATGTATCTGTTCCCATCACCGACCAACTAGGGCTTTTGGGCGTCACTATAACGTCCAAATTAAACTTCGGACAACAAATTGAGACTATGGCAAAAACGGCTTCCAAAAAATTGGGTATCATCTCGAAGGTCCGGCGGTACTTCAGCCCTGAACGGCTCCTCAACTTATACACAGCCCAAGTGAGGTCTTGCATGGAGTACTGTAGTCACCTTTGGGATGGTTCTGCCAAATACCAGCTCGAAGCGCTAGACTCTGTTGACCGAAGAGCCCGAAAAATCATAAATAACAACAACCTTACAAATAAAAAATTGCAGACGCTAGAGCATCGTCGTAAGGTTGCTTGTTTGACAGTATTTTATCGGCTACATTTTGGTGAGTGTGCGAGTGCTCTTTTTGACCAAATTGAACCCACCCCTTTTTACCACCGGACTACCAGACGCAGACAGAATTTCCATCCATATATAGTGGATATACCAAGAAGTCGAACAAAACGCTTCGATAGTTCCTTTTGGTACGGATTGCCAAGGTGTGGAACAATCTGCCTGCGTCTGTTTTTCCTGACCACTACAGTCCTGGAACTTTTAAGTGTCGAGTGAATAGGTTTCTCGTGGATGGACGTGTAACACCATAGTCTTCATGCGCACTTTCCATCAGGTGGCATGGAAGACAAACGTCCTATCCTTACAATATATAAAAAAAAAAAAACTGCACCATCTATGGAGAGGAGAACGAACTTTTTGGTATGCCATTCTCCTGTTAACTAGGTAGCGCTGGGATAGCCGATTATTGAATGCATCGTCTGTCCGGACGTATTTTTAAAGCAGTATCGCAATAAAAATTAATAAAATCTTACATTAAATGTTAAATATAGGATTAGATATTTTTTAACCTTTACTTTTATTATAAGAAAGACTTATTCAGTAAAGGCATCTAGCGGTCTTTTTAGGAATTAAATAAGGTTACTAGCGCCATCTATGGTTTGGAAAATTATTCTTTTTAGCCCAGAAAAACAAGTTGCACATCTATCTCATATTAACTGTATCGTCTATGAGTGCGCTTTGAGCTCTCGCGTTGGCAACATCTTCGCGATGGCAGTTTTATATGCAATTGAGGATAAAGGTTGAAACGCAGGCTAAAAAGCTACAAAACTCGAGTCATTTATAGTTAGGTATAGTTACAAAGTAAAATATACAATAACAAGTATACACACTGTCCTAAACACAGACATACATTTACATGGATAACGCAAATGCATGTTCTTTGAGTGTCCGAACCCCGACCAAGCGTCAAGGTTGGTCGCCTCTAGATTTAATTCGCGTGTATGTATGTCTGTTAGAAAATCGAGTCCACAATATCAATATCGTTCTGAATAATCGATTTCATCGGCGGCATCGGTGTCTCTGAATATTTTTGTATTTCCCAGTAATAAATATCAGCTGTGACGTCACATAGGTCTTAAAAAGTCGGCACGCTTGGTTCCAATAAAAATCGTGGCACTTGCGTTGTCTATGTAGATGTATGTCTGTGTTTCTAAACACCGCCGTTTACAACCCGCCAAGGTCATGTAATTTGGTTGTCAACAGCCGTCTTCACTGTTGTAAACACGTTCTAAACTAGCAAGGTCACCTTGGTTTGATGTTTTGTTTCCAACAGTCTAGCTGGGGTCGAAGGGGTTAAGTATTCCATTGACCCGACTGTACAAGCACACTGATGACATTTTATTAACGAAATTGCGTCACGCGCGTACGATAGCGTACGGTAACGCGCGTACGATAGGTACGGTACGCGCTTATACTCGCGTGACGTTAAAGTGTTAATTAAACACTTTAACAGGATTTAACTCGTCTAAATTATATACCTGTAAGTACTAGCTTTTGCCCGCGACTTCGTAAACGAATACACATTATTCATATTTAACACAGTCATTGAGAACTTTTATGCCAAGTATCACATCCGTGCACTCAAGGAATAAGATTTTTCATGCAAATTAAAAAGTCCAATATTTCCCGTTCCCGTGAAAATTTCTGGAATTCCTTCCATAATAAAAATGGACACCCATTGAAGAATCTTTATACCAAGTATCACATCCGTGCACTCAAGGAATAAGGTTTTTCATACAAAGTATAAAATCACTTCCCGTTCCCGTGGGAATTTCGTGAATTACTCGCTTTTATTGCACAACCAGCCACTCATTGAAGAACCTTTATACCAAGTATCACATCCGTGCATTCAAGGAATAAGATATTTCATACAAACTAAAAAGTCCAACCTGATCCCGGGGGAATTTAGGGAATTCCTTCCATAATACAAAAAGATACCTATTAAAGAACCTTTATACCGAGGAGGTACTCTGGTGTTCCAAATTCCAGCTCTTTCGCCCAGTAGTTATGACTGTACGTTGTTTGTCAGTCACTCAGTAACGGAACAGATTACTTAAGACAATTGCTAAGGGCAATTGCTAAAGCATGGCCAACATGCCGTATATTTTTTCATGCACCCTTAACTGGACGGCAGAGACAGCGACAGCGGCGCGGGCACCGATTTCCACGATACAATAGAAAGTATTGAGTTTGTATGAAACCGCGACAAATCGCTCGAGCACCCGCTGGCGTCTACAACGGCCCACATTCTCCGCGTCGTTGCCCGCCCCGCTGTCGCTGCCGTCCAGTTTGCAGCCTTAGGAGCCCGATAGCGCCACACAAAAAGAGTGCTTCCTAAACTTGATCCCTGAGGTACACCGCGCCTGCGTGTTTCAACGAGTAGCTTATGACCATAAATACACCTTTTAAAGGCTTTAGAAAGAACCTGCTACGCAACGACGACTATATCTTATGACTTATTTTATTATTATTGCATTACATAGTTTATTTATTAATAATAATATCTGTTAATATTAAATTGCACACGGTACTACACTTACTAACAAATTCACAATGTTTCTTTAGGTTTAGATTTAGTTAAGTATTCAATTTCACTAGAGATCAAGCGAATGTCGATTATTGTAGAAAAGCATTCATTTTCTCATATTTCGTGAACGTCAAGATGGCGGCGCGACTACGCCAGGTTTTTCGTTTTTCATGTGTTAAGGATTTGATGCAATCATTCTGCTAATTTATACTTTCATAGAAAAATTCTACGCTCATACAATACCAAGAAAAAAATCCACAAAGAAAATGGTCCCGCTATTTTGACACCACTGTACCTAATTTAATGAAAAACGCATGGTGTGATCTTAAAGTAAACACATAAAATTTTAGAACGAAATAATACGAATAAAATAAGTATTAATTAGTAGAATAATTGCATTGAATCCTAAACACATTGAAAACGAAAAATCTGGCGTAGTCTCGCCATCTCGACGTTCACCATATTTCTTGTTTAAACGATTCAGTCAGAATCAAGTCGATCTCGTTTGTCCACTACTCCACTTGATGCTAAGTGACAATGACGTACAACATGAAGGCACACTCGACAAACTGGCTCTTCATAAAATCATTACCTGAAGTCATCACTGCAGGAGTGCTGATATAGTATAATTTGTATGGTAAAGAAAAGAGAGAGAATGTAATATTTTTGCTCGATTATCAATGTGTGCACATTTTATAGCTAATAGTCATGTTTCTCTTTTTCAGACTAGGTTATGAGTATCCAGAGCGATTCTACAGATTTAAGAGCCATCGGTTAGAAAAGTAGAGACTGAGACCAAATTGTGGCTACAACACGATACCAAAGTTAAATTAATTAAGCATTTCTTTGTTTTTATTAAGATAAGTAATATTAATTTCAAATACCTGGCTTATTTATTCCGTGACTGAAGAAGATACCAAAAAATATACATTGTTTGTGAGCCTAGCGTCTTTTTTCGACGAAGTTAACAGGGTTATTGGATATGGACCATGGAACGACACAATTTTGGATTTTATTTAAATTAAAATTCACTGTATTAGGGGAGTTTTTGTCATAGTAAAAACTATCCATCGACATCGACTGTTCTATACGCCGTCGATTGACGATCGATCGATCGTTGTGGTACCTACCACCCTTAAGCTTCAGGTGTGACCAACAAATTAGTTATTAAACCATCTAGATTATTGATGTCCATGGATATCGATAGACACTGTTAGTACCTACGTAGCTTCTAAGTGAGATTCAATTCGTGAAATAAATTGAAAAACGAGACATATTTTACTGGTTGTGGCTAAAATTTGGGAGTCTTATTTGATCTATTCTTTTTTGTTCATTCCTGAGGGCAAATATATGTTAAATTCTCCCAGCTTTTGAGGCTTTTTTAAAGTATTTGGCAAACCGAGCAAACAAATGAGTTATGAATTAGGACCCAATTCAAAACTATGGCTACGTTCCTCAACACGTGAATATTCATACAGGTTGGTAAATTATAGATTAGAAATATTAGAAAATTAGGTCTCTTTTAATAATGATATTAATTTAAATTTGTACCTGTTAGTAAATTCTTAAGCTTAAAAATAAAACACAGTAACGGATTTTGATATGATCAAACCTTTATACTTAATCGTCTTATTCAATCAGTATCTCAAAACAAATATTACTTTAAAACAGTTACTACAGAATTCTGTGATACTTAGAAGTACCTTTGAAAACTAATCTCAAAATCATCTAAAACAGTAATATTCAGGAAACAGTTGAGATATCTCTGAAACATTATTGGCGAAGTTTACGACATTCGAAATACGCATCACTGTGGCACCGTTGGGCGAACAAAAATTATCAACATTTTCAGTCTCACTACACTGCAAGATATTAATAGCCATTTCTTTACAACGACATCGATTCTTATTTGGGTTTAATATATTCTTTTCAATAGGCTTTTGACTTAGAACCAAGGTATCGTATAGTTCTTTGTCGTAGCCAGTTTCATTGTCCTGACCTTCACTTACTTCGCCGTCCTTAACTTCACTGTTGCTAGAGATACTGGCGTGATTAGTTTCGGTACATACATCATTTAATTTGGAAACACTTCTATCATTTTCTTTTAAATTGCATTCAGTGGTTTCATTTGCAGTTAATCCCTGAGCTTTGTTGCTGCAAAATTGAACTTTCCTTTCGTCAATGACTGTCACTATTAATTTCTCACTTCTTAAATTTCGGGATCTAATAGGTATATAAAGAAGAGACTTCAGGATTCCTTCGGTTGCACAAATATCCAAGGCAGTTTTGCTGTCAAAAAATTCATCACTATTACTGCTATATTGTTGCAGACTTTCTGCCCTTTTTATAAACTTATGGGGATTCAGGTTAGCATCTGAGTAGCTTGATGAATCGACACAACTTTCTGATATTCTAATACAGTTGTGGCGTGTTGATGTCGAGCAAACATTTTCTTCTAAACACGATGCTGTACCATGAAGTCTTAAGAACTCAGTTGTATTTGAAAGCGATCGACCAAATGCCTTCCCTCTGTTTAGAAATACGTGATGTTTGGTTCTATAGCCACAATATCTTGGATAGCTTACAGCCATAGTATTAACATGTTTGTACCTATTTTTATGGGTAGCCCTTATTCCTTTATATTCAAAATGTATTTTCTCCCTAGATTGAGGCCAGTGACATGAACTTTTTTGTGATAAACTTGATTTGTTTGAACTACTAGATTTAACTGACCGTTTCGATTGGTTAGATTTATGAGACCTTTTCGAGTGATTCGATCGTTGTCTTTGGTTAGTTCTACTAGACCTTGACTTAGATTGTCGTCTATAGATTTCATTTTTAAACTTTATCTTCGGATCGCTTTTGTACAATAAATAGGAACTTTCGTATTCGATGATATTACAAATTTGCTCCTTGCTCAATTGTAGCATTAAGTTCTTGCTAGAGACAGGTCCTTCACGTCTGCGATGGTGACCCGCCTTGACTTGATTAGAAGGTTGTGCCTTGTGACAGTTATTCAAGTGTTTTGAAACCAGCTGCAGCACTAACTCTAGTTTATGAAAAATGTTCTTTGTTTTTTTTAAAATCCATATATCCTTACGTTTAGTCCTTGAGGGACATTTTTTGGTTCTATTTCTATCGTTTTTAGGCCATGTTTGATATTTATATTGCTGTTTTTCCTCAAGAACTATCCATGCTTGTGGCCCTACTTGAGACAAATGCACCTGTACGAATTCACTTTTTTGATCTTTCAAGTCGGTATCATCTATTCTACATATTTCACGACGAAGATTTTGTATGGATAAATTTATTTTTTCTAAATCTCTATTTCTGATATCAGAGTCCTCATTTAACGTATCCTGGTCCACATATTCTAAGCTTTCAGATACTTCAACTCGTTGTGGTTGAATTAAACTTGGTGTTTCTAAGATTTTTATACTAGATGCACTCAATACAAGATCTATTCCCTGAATGCCTAAAAATGGATCGCTATTAGGACTGTCATCACAACTTAGTGAGTTTGATGAACCAACAACATCAACAATATCTTTATTGAAATAACTCTTTAGTGTCTCAGAGGGTGAGTCTTTAATAATATCAGGTATATCTTGTAAATTTGGTGTAATGCACTTGTCTGGATTCTCAACATTTGGAGTGCGAATTATTCCTTCACAATCATGATCTTCACACTTTCTTACTTCGACACATTCACAATTTCTTCCAACTCCAATATTTTTAACATCCGATAAAGGTTTAGCCGGTTTAGTCCTTAAATCTGTATTAACAGCTTCGTCATTTTTTACAGAAGGTCCTTCATTCCGTTAAAGTACATGAAATGAGAAAAAATGGCTTAAAATATTAGAATACTCTAATTAGTGTCACTTGAACTATCAATAATTTGCTTACCAGTAAGTTGTATTTCTGTCAAGGATTGTCCGACTTGTTTGGTATCAATCTCGGGGAGGTATATCTTATGCACTCTCTTTCGAACTACTGGTTTTGTTTGTGCAATAGTAACCTCTTCAATGTTCCTATCGAAAACTTTAGCAGGACCATAATAATAGTTGTTTGATCCATTTGCGTCAGTACTTACATCTTTTGTTTCTCGTGCTAGGTGCTGACGTGGTTCATGCAAACAGGTTTCAGCTTTAATATCTTTAGTTTGAGGGCCATTTATTTTATAACCGTACTCAGATTTACTTTTAATGTGGCCTGCACAATTGCAACATTCGCACGTATATTCATAGTTTAATGACTCGAATGATTTTGAGGGCGACGCGTAATCACAAAAAAATTTGTGAGACATAATGGTAATTTAATAAAGGTATATATTTTACCTCAGATTAGGTATCGTCACAATGGTTATATAGATTCATCGATGGCGTCCGTATCATGTTTACATAGGTAGGTACTTAAAATTTTTTATATTTTTTTATATACAATTTTACTCATGTTTTTATATTTATATTTTTGAGTGACATGAGCACAAAATGACTAAGACACTGACAGTGTGCTAGACGTCCATTTTCAGCTTTATTCTATTTTCCTAAAACAGACCTGAATTTTCTTGATTTCCTGCCATCGTATTTTCTTACCTGATCTATAATGACAAAAATATAATTATCATCGGATAAGAAAAAATGTTGTGATTTCTTCCATGCTGGACTGGGAACGAAAGAGAAACATAGAATGTACCAGCTGCTTCTCTTCCCGGGCAAACTGTAAAAGTCAGTTAAGGGACAGAGGATTTATTGGCGTTTTTGTGGGCGATAGGCTGACCCTCTGTCACTGCAATAGTCTCTATCCATTATGACAATACCTCCAAAGTCAAAGGTGACATCAAATGGTCTTATATCCTCTGGTGTTCTGCCTCAGCCTACCCCATATGGGATACAGGCGTGAAGTTGTATATGTACGTATATAAAAAAGACCCTATGTATTGAGAGACTTAATGCGAGCTACCTACACAATCTCTTTGGCTGGATGTCTTAACAAACAAACTTGTATTGTCTTAAGTCTTCATATTATCTTTTTTTATTTATAATAGACACACCAACAATATACCTACATACAAAAAATAGAACATTTAAATTCATCTTTCACGGTTCAAAATGATAATCTGAACTTTTTCGACCACTTTGGCGATGGGGTAAACCTGTCTGCCTCAGACATCAGTGGTTTCGGGTTTAATTCCCGCACGGAACAACAACAAAAAATGTTCCGTGTCTGGGTGTTTATCTATTTATGTATTTATATTCTAGGTTCCCCCCTAGAATCACTACATAAGTGTGCATCCATACTGCGAGCCTAAGGGGGTAGCGACAACGGACGCGAAATATCAAACATATGTAACCATACCGTAGTGTCCATACTAAAGTGACTAAGGCAAGAGCCTAGCACGACCGGACTGAGCGAGTCTGCGTGCGTAACGTTCGTATCCGCGCTTTCTGGCCACTGGCTACGGGCCTAAGCAACGAGCGACCCAATGCGCGGGTGGCGGGGGAACAAACCCGTTCGGTAATACTACCATAAATATAAGTTTTATTTAATAACAATTTTTGATATAATATGTATGTTTGACTGTAAGATTTTCATTAAATGGGCCTCTGTTTTCAATTGTTAACATCTTGTTGTAAATATTGCCTGAAATAAATGAATATTATTATTTGGTATTTTAAAAACAACACGCCTTTCGGCGGAAAAGACCCTACAATCGGACCAGTCGGTTGGGTATATAATAACTGAAAAAAGTGCTACATAAAAATAAAAGGGTACTTTTGCAAAAGTTTGTACCTATCTTATGAGTTAAGTAGATATTTTACTTAAAATGTAGTCAAATGTTGGCATGGATATTCGAGTGAATTTAATAAAAATTGGGTTAGGTACGTCTCAACTCTTCATACAAATTTAAAAAATCTTCACATTTTTTTTTTCAAACAGAAATAATGAAATACCAAATCGCCGTCCATTGCTTACAGTTACAATACAACACATACATATAAGTCAAACCGCCACAAGAGCTTGCGCGTCGCTGTGGCCAGCGCCCGCCACAGGCCGCCGCGCCCGCGCAGGCCCCAGTCACCGCGCATTCAGTGTGGCCGCACACTTACACAAGCTATGCTTACTTTGGTGCCATGTAGTGGGTGTGATTTTCTGGGGATTTTATTTCATTTTTACCGGGATCAAGAAAAATATTACACATTATAACTTTTCGAAGTTTCGGTGACTTTACAGACCCCGGTTAATTTAGGATCTATTTATCACCAAGCAGCTATAGTATTTTATGAATAGATTGATCTTTCTGTAAAAGTGTGAACGCTTAAATTTTTTTACCTTAAAGGTGACGTTACGTTACGATTTAAGATTGAGGTAAAATCATGACATGGGAACTTAGGCATGTACCAACTAATACCTTTATCATAATTATGATAGGGGCCCATTGCAGGGCCATGAGTTACCTACTTCCCTTAGTGACGAGGAGCGTTAGGCCAAAAACCACCAAGCTGGCCCAGTGCTGGCTGGTGGATGTCAGAATTTTCAGGTCGCCGAAATGGCTTCTGACAAAACACTTTTTAACCGAATTTATCGCGCACAATTGCTCTCTCGTGACCACGGGGTCTGCTAGGACACCGAAACGTAGAGTTATTCAAAATCTAATTATAGGTACGTGATACATCCGGTTAAACGTGTTTTAATTGATAGCATGAATTGCGAAAACTTAAGAGAATGGAGCGTATTCGACATTGAATTTTCTTATTTTTCAGCCTCCCCAGTGTAAAATTTTACGACGTGAAACGTGACAGCCTCATACAAAAACTTTTTTTTTCTCTTTCTCTCACGGCATCAAGAGACACTTAAAATAAGAGAATTCAGTGTCGAATCGGGCCCAAATATAATATAAATACGGCTTTTGACAATCTCTAAGTGTGCGTCCACGCTAAATGCACGGTGACTGGGGCCTAACGCGAGCGTGGCGGCCTGTGGCGTGCGGTGGCCACAGTGAGTGACACGCAAGCTCTTGTAGCGGTTTGAGTTATATCAGGTTTTGAAAGCAATGGACGACGATTTGGTATTTCTTTCTTTCTATTTAAAAAAAAAGTAAAGAAATTTTTGATTTGTATGAACAATTGAGGTGTAACCATGACGTAACCCATTTTGTTTTTAAATTCACTCGAACATCCGTGTCAACATCTAAGTACAATATCTGCTTAACTCATAAGATAGGTAGAAACTTTTGCAAAAGTATCTATCAGTCTCGAGGAGAAATTGTTAATATATATATATAACTTTAACCTAATATATAACTTTGAGGTAAGAGCGACAAGACCGAACTCGTTTAATAATATTTATTCCGATTTTACATACATACATGACTTTACGCCTGTATCCCTTATGGGGTAGGCAGAACACCAGAGGGTATAAAACCATCTGATGTCACGTTTGACAAATTTGGAGGTATTATAATGATGGATCGAGCTTATTGCAGTGATAAGGGGCCATCCTATCGCGCATAAAAACCTTCCACGTAAACCTCTGTCCGTAAACTGACTTTTACAGTATGCTCGGGAAGAGAAACACCTGGTACATTCTATGTTTTTCATTTGCTCCCAGTCCAGCATGGAAGATTATTTTTTTTCAGTTTTTGCATTTAATAATGTTCAATTATTCTGTAATAACTGAAAATCTTATATTTAGCATATAAACTTTATTTTTATTTCGCACATTTTTCAGTTACTACCGAATTGGTTTGCCCCGGCCACCAGCGCATTGGGTCGCTGTTGCTTAGGCCCGTAGTATGGCCAGAAAGCGCGGACAAGAACGTTTGAAAACTACGCACGCTGACTCGCTCAGTCCGGTCGCGTTTGGCTTCCGCCTTATCACTTCAGTATGGACACTGCAGTGTGGTTTATATGTTTGATATTTCGCTTCCGTCGTCGTCGCCACCGTGCTAGGCTCCTAATATGGACGCACACTTACGAATACAGCACACGGGATCGACCCCTCTGAAACTACGGGAGTCGTCGTGTGAAATGAATGGTCGGTGGTCACCCATCTTTGTACCGTACCGGCGACTTCCGTGCTTCGGAGAGCACGTTAAGCAGTCGGTCCCGGGTGCTGTATAGTTGTATACAGCAGTCGTTAGGATTTGTCAGAAGTCATTTCAGTGCTCTGAAAATCCTGACATCCACCACCCACCACTGGGCCCGCTTGGTGATTTATAGCCTCTATACCTCCTCGTCACCAAGGGAAGAGACTCATGCCCTGCAGTGGGCTCATTACAAAGAGTTGTGATGATGAAACGGTATACTGTGCCCTTTTGCAAGCTCCATTTTATGTATGTACAAAATATTATCACCAGATTTGATTTATATGATTAGGCTAGATAGCGTAAATAGATATTGAATTTTAAAAAGGGCCTAGTCAAAAGTACCCGTAACCGGCGATCATATATGAAAAGAATGATGAACGTGGAAGAAGCGAAAGAGGTATGTCTGGATCGCAGCAATTGGTTCTCCTTTGGTTCTGCCTACCCCAAGGGGAGACAGGCGTGAGGTTATGTATGTATGAATTTAAAAATTAATTTAAAGTTATTTTGAAGTAGTTGAAGTATACAGCGTAAAAACAGACAATATTATAAAATTACGCTTTTACTAGAAGATTCATTTCATATAGTTGAGACTGGCGTCATTGACTGTAGCAAGTGATTGAATACTCTTACGTATGTACAAATAAATAAAAGCCGTCTCTAATAAAACCTGATATTCGTGACATTGACAGAGTGCATCAAAAACTTTGATAATATGTTTATTTCTACGATCAGTTTTATCATATAAATTATTTTACAACCGTTTAATTTATCTATTTTGATACATTTATTTTATATTTTAGTGTGTGCCAGGATCCTGTTGCTAATAATCGATGGTAACCTATTTATTAAGAATAGATTATTAAGGCTAGATTCCGCTAAGAAACTTATAAAAGAGGCAATCGATTTACCTATAAATATTAATAAATGGTAAATTTTCCTTTGCCCTAAGAAGGCGTGTTCGAAGCGTGTAAATGAGGCCACAAAGTAAACTTGTGTTATACAGGATGACTGGTGACAAATTTTAGATACCTACTGAAGAAGAGCATTCTGAACTCGATTCTGATCATAATTATGTAATAAAAGTAGGTACCTATTTAATTTTCACCAGAAATGCCTATGAATAAATAAAGAGACCTTATTACTCCTCACCTTCCATGCTGGGATTCCATGCTTCCATGGGATCGAAAGAAAAACATAGAATGTGCCAGCTGCTTCTCTTCCCGGGCATACTGTAAAGGCCAGTTAAGGGACAGAGGTTTTATTGGCGTTTTTGCGATAGATAGACTGACTCCCTGACCCCAATAGTCTCTTACCATCATTATAATAGCTCCAAATTTGTCAAATGTAACATCAGATGGTTTTACAGCCTTTGGTGTTCTGCCTACCCCATAAGGGATGCAGGCGTGAAGTTATGTATGTATATATGTACCTTATTACTCTTTTCCCGATGCGCTGCCTCAGTCAACACGCACATAGCAGTGTTCCCGCCACACGCACACCGCCACCCGCTAAGTACGTATCTTATTGCATAACGTTTATGTTACCATAAATTGCGTAATGAATTCTTTAACTATCGGTTAAGTTTACTTAGTAAATAATTTATAGGCATTTATTTTTTATTTTATTTTTTCTTTTCATGTATGATCTCACTTCTTGGAATTTCGAAAATGACCCACCTGTAGAGACCACACAACGAAACTAAAGGTTATTCTGATTAACGCCTAGACCCGAGCCAGTTACGACGAGTTTTTTTCCTAAACTAGTCCGGCTGGTACTTGAATCCAGGGAATTGAAAACACGAACACGTACGAGTATATTTAAACGCGCTATTTCTTCTGCATTAGCGTAGTCTCTGAGGAAGGTTTAAATTAATTTTATGACTATATTAATTTTATCAATCAGTTCCTGTGAAATAAAATGTTACGCAGGTACTCGTAAAACCACGCGAAGCCGCGTAGGGTGTTTTAGGACTAACGTTCGCGCCGTATTGAATTGTATGAAATCAGTTGAAACGTACTTCTTTTTTTTTTATAAGTGACTAAACCCGCGTTTGACCTCAATCTCACCTGATGGTAAGTGACGATGAGGTCGAAGATGAAAGCACACGGGTTTAGGAAAGAACTGGCTCTTTATACAATATTGCCGGAACACATTACCGCCGGAGCGGTAACATTTGGCGGCAGACTTTATATAAAGGGTGGTCGCTAGCCAGGCGGACCTAGAAGGGATCCTACCACCAAGTATTTTTAAGTGCTACGTAAGTGCCTCAGCGCGTCAGGGCAGTGGCAATGTGAGAATCGTCTTAGTGACTTAGAATAGCTCTAATGCCTTTGGACAAACGTGTCATACCTAAAAGGCGACTAATGCGAGCGGCCACTTGCTGGTAGGTTCGACTGGCCAAATATAACTCCAAGTAAATACTTTACAATTGTAGTCTGCCGAAAAAGCTGCTGACAAATCTTTTCGTTCTTCGACAAGTACGCGTTGTGCCCAAAAAAATGCGACATTATATTCGAAGGGAATAGTTATTAGTATCATTTTTATTTACAATTCCTATGTTCCAATATTTTTTCTATTTTCTTTTAGAACACATGAACCAGATCACATGTTGAGAGGACAGAATTTCAGCAAAGTGCGTTTAGAAATCACAACGTATAAGAAGAGAGCGCACAAACAGCATTCAAAGAGGATGAACGAAGAAAAGGAGAGAAAAAGGTCAAATTTTAATAAACATTCTAAATTTGTATGCTCTATCTGCTTAAACACAAGACCTTCTTTGGATTACACCGTAGATCGTGGAAGAAGGAAGACAATATCATGTCCTATTTGCCAAAGACTAGAAGAAAAATCAGCAGCTAAAGAGACTATACCTACAATAAAACCTATACCGAAATCCAAACTAGATAATGAAGATGGGTATAATTTATTAAACGATATCTTAATATCGCTTCAGAATAAGAAAATGCTGGCCAAAAGTAACTCGAACAAAGCACTAACTCATAAAGATGTTGCTGTTGGTCCGGATGTTGTCGAAGAGATAAAGACAAAACCCAAATTATCTGTCAGCAAAGTCTTTCAATTCTCAGTATTTGAAGATGACAAAGAATGCGAAGAAAACTTCGTTGTAATTAGTAACTGTGGTGATAGAATCAGCTGTCATCCCTCCATAGATTTAATACGACATAAATCATCTTCCATACCACAAATGAAAATGGATGAACTAAGGAATTATTTTAGAGAAAAGACGAGATCTAAAGATGCCATTCAAGAAGTTAACAGAATGTTCGCAACTGTGAAACAAGCTGTTGATAATGTTAACGATGGTGTTCAATTTAATAGACCAATGGTGAGGCATGGACCTAGAGTACTGCCCGTAGTGAAAACCAAAAACTTTGTAAACACATGTGAGTCTGATACCCAAACGTATAAGAAAGATGTTTGCGACAAATGCGTGTATACATTGTGCTGTCCTCATTGTAGTTGGAGTCGAAATAAGGAAACTAATGCAATAGTTTGCGAGCACTGCAAATGTCATAGCAAAATTCTGTGTCAGCATGGATTTGAGCAAGAGCCATTAGATTGTTTTTAAATAGATAAATTATTTACTTTAACGAATGTCACTGCTTTTTTTTAAATAGTTATAACGCCATAAAATAATCTGCTAATTTTTTCATCACCATTTGAAAACTCGCAATAGAGGTAATGTTTTTGAAGTGATTTCTCACATTTCAATTTGACCTGGTGATGAGATGAAACTGAAGTCGAAGCTCGGTGAACCAATGGTAGTGGGAACCAATATTTCCATTCTTAGAAACAAAAATATACTCATGACATAGAACAAATATTGAGATTATGTATTCTTAATTGAACTATCTAAACATTTCTAAGGCGTATCCAACTAATATTTCACCAGATTCCATTAGTGTATTGGTTATGAATTCATGTATTTTTTTGGCCTGGTTCTCATTGGACTAATTTTAATTGTTGATGATTTGATCAAAACGTTGAAGAGACGATTTTAGTGGTAGCAGTGTCCATGTGAAAGGACACGCCTGTAGCGGTACTACAGTCCTTCCTATTTTACCCGCCATAGAAACTGCGTGATAGCGTACCTAGTAGCGTTCCGGTTAAAGGAGGAATAGCCAGTGAGATTACAGGAACAAAAGGCTATTACAGCTGAAGCCTTGGGTCGGCAACGCATCATTAATTCTACTATCTTTAATTTATGATGTCAATGGGCCTGGGTATTATTTATCGTCAAGTGGATCCAGTGACCGCTTGCCGGATTTCATAAAATGTGAAAAAATCGCAATGTATGTAGGTTCTGGGCAGGGACTGCATATTGGTATAAAATTTTTAAATAGTACTAGTAAAATTTCAGTACCCTTATTAGTGTACTGCTTCATCAAACACAATACCTGTACAAGTTATAAAAATCTAACTTAATCATATCAGTACCCAAATAATGTATACCGGACTAATTTCTGTAGGTAGATGTTTTTGGTACAGAAATATTTTAACCTATTTAATTTCAGTACCGATATGTATAGGTCAGCATATATCCCTACGTTTCATAGTCTTGCAACTAAACTATCGAACATTCTACATTTATTTAAAAATAAAATTTTAATATCATTGTTAATAATAATACCGGAAAGTTTCAGTTAACTGAAAAAAAATCAGTTATGCTACAATAATAAAAAAGGTACACGAATTATTTCAGTATGAATTCCTGTAATATTATTTTTGAATACACTTAATTTAACAGTATGACGTCATACAGAAAAATATTGTACAGAAATTCATACCGGTATGTCCTTGAGAGGATCCAGTGACCGATTTTGTTTCACAAAAATGTAAAAAAATCGCAATGTAGGAATGTAGGTTCGTTATTCCTTTTTATTTATATTTGCTTCGCCAAGACATATTATTGGCTCGTTGTCTTTCTTGTTCGTTGCCTGTCGTTAAAAGAGTCGATGAGTTAGGATGAAACCGGCTCTTAAAAACACTGCTGAACTTGAAACCCATAATTATTGAACTGACGATATTTGGTTGAATCTTTGTGATGATGGACCGCTAGCCAGGCGAGTAGTTACTGAGGGGATCCCAGCGAGTAGAGGTAATGCAGTCTTCTTCAGCAAGCTTCTTTAATAAGGATGATTGGCTATTGTAAACTTATACAATAGTGTAAAGGATTGCGGTTTATAAAGAAATCCCTTTTAATTCATTTAGGGGAGTTTATTTTTGGAATTCCTTTCCAATAGATATAGAAATGGGTACCTACCTAATCAATATGTAAATTGAAATAATGTTAGATACTTTAGTTTTTCAAAAGTTCCGGGTTCGATTCCCTAGGTACGTATAAGTTTTTTTTTCAATTTTTGAATTTCAATTTTATTGTTATTAAAATCAATGACATTGATACGACCGTCTAAATAGTGGGCACCTTGGATAAATAACATGTTAAAAATAATCAAAATGTTAAAAAAAATCAAAATTCACAAAATAAACAATTTATTCAAGTTACCAGCAAAGTTACAAAATATATAAATAACAACCTAGGTACAGGGGAAACTAAAAGTAATAACTATCCGCGTTCAATTTCGTCTTTTCGCTTCTGAAATGGAAGAAAAAAACAGTGAAACGACTTAGCAACTCTTCCTATCAGGGAACGAAAAAAGCATAGAAGTGTAACTTCAAACAAAATCTCTCTGAAAAGCGGCACACGACCTTTGTTTTCTTTTAACACCCAGTTGTTTTCTTTTTTTCTTTGAAAATGATAATAATGTGATTGGTTTTATTTGTCAACGCACGTCCCTCATTGGCTAGACAACACACAGTCACAGCCCGTTCACACATAATCCGTTTTACTAGATACCTTTTTTGTATCGTAAATACGTATACTGAATACTGTGCCATATGTGAAGTCGCTCACAAAACACCATGAGCCATCGATGAAAAAAAAACGTATCCGGAAAAACGTATCCAGTAAAGCGGACCGTGTGTGAATGGGCTGTAACAATAACATCATTGGCCGTTGAAACGTACATTTGCGAACATGTACGAACCTGAAAGAGCCGTCATAGTGGACGATTTATGTAAAAGGTAGCAATGAAAGTTAAGAATGTTTTTACTGCAAATATTTTTTTATTTTGTTTATGATTTAGACATAAAGATTACGTTTATAATTTGACGACCATCATTTGCTAAGTCGAAAGGGTAGTGGTAACATAGATTGCCTTCAAGGCCAGTACTGGGTTTGAATCCCGGTGGCGGTAGATATTTTTGTGATGAACACAAAAATATCTACCGCGTCAAGCCAAGGATGTTTATTGCCTATTTCAGTATATTATTTTGTAATTTAAAATATGTGTGATGATTACACATAGGTATTATTATCCAAAACACAAACTCTTTAAGGAACTTCATTTGGGCTACATAATGTGTGAATTTCAGAAATATTTATTATTCCATTTATTTTTTATAATTTATCTATTCATTTAATGACTATAGTTCTAAAATCTATAGAATGATGACAAATGAAGTCTTGACTAAAGATTTTACAGTTACTTATTCATCTATCTTCCGGAACCACTTTCTCATATTTTTTGACAAATTTCGGTTCACAAGTACTTACTTTTAGTAAATAAATTTAAGTATTTTTGTGGGCGTAACTTTTGACTACATTTGACAGGCAATTGAACATAAGCCTTTTTTAAATTTGCAAACTGTATGCACAAATGTGTTTGACTTCAAATTATAAACATTCGAACATGTGCTTAGTTCATCGGGCATAACACCATCCTTGTAGAAATAGATGTCCCAAGTTTTAATTATAAAAAACTGAATTTGGTAGTTTACACGTTATAACTTAATCTTGCGTTTTTATTATGCAAGTGCCATCAACTTCTTAAACATTTTACACCGCAAATGGGCTTTGTTTATATTTTTATATTTGGCAAAAACGGTCCATGATATATGCTGCTAACTACTAACTAAACACGAAAACACCCGAATCAACAACATAAAACATAGTTTTCGTTGGGTCATTTTCGAGCACTAGTTTCTCTTCCATGCTTTTTTCGTTCACTGCTTGCTATAGATAATATCTTCGCTATATGATATACCTAGGTAACAGTTCTCATACTCGATTTCGCTTCATAAAGTTATCATTGGCACGATAAAAAAAACTGTGTAAATAACTAAAATTGTTTATTCAAACATTATATAGTGAACTATTAAGAACTAGTAATTATTATTATTAACTGAAAAAATATTAAGTAAATGTTAAAAGATATTCATTTTAAATTAACAGACGCAAAGAAACAGAACGTTCGGTATAATATAGGTATTGACACTACTAAATCGATGAATATAATCTGGCATTTATTAATTTAACAACATATGGTTTTAGAATAAGTCCAAATACCTTTGAAGTTTTATTTCTACTGAAATTTCTTCCAAAAATCTCGCGAGGAAGGAACGGGCTCTTCATAAGACATTGCCAGAACACATAACCGCAGGAGCGGTGTGCCACTTGGATTAGTTACCTTTTACGACACGCTTACAAAAGTATCCGTAACCGGCGATATTTATAAAAAGATTAATGAACGCGAAGGAAGCGAAAGAGGTATGTCTGGATCGTAGCAATTGGCGTTCCTTTGCCTCTGCATACCCCAAAGGGAGACAGGCGTAAAGTTATGTATGAACTTATCTAGAATGGTAGGGCTATCTAAGCAGCTAACTGTAATGTCCAGGTGCAAATCTCGATGAATATTTACCTGATTCCATTGTCAACTCTGTGCTTCTGTCGCTCGAAGCGCTCACTACGAGACTTTTCCCAGCCGGAAGGCTCTGGCCTGAAATAGATAAAATACTTATATTCTTGCTAACTTTGCTAAAGATCAGCAAACCATTATTGGAAAATATCTATATTATTCCTTTTCTTCGTAAAAAGCTGCATAACGTTTGCTTTTTTGTTAATACTGTAGAATCTCTGAAATTACTGTTCCCTTTTCAAATTATCACCGTTCATTCCCACTATTTTCAAGTATTGAAATATTGCTATTAAAATTATGGATTACTCACGTTCCAAAATCAATCTCTGAAAAGCTCTCATCATGGACCCTTGAGTCCCTGATGCTGAGTTTTGAGCCGAAGTCTTTGGCTAGCTTCTTCAGCGTTTTAGACGAATCGGCGTATTTACACATATACTCATTTAAACATTGCATTTTCTTCAACATTTCATTCTTATCGCAACTCTCCGCAGGAAAATCAATACTCTGCAGCTCTTTCTCAAGGTTTTGGACATTTAGCAAGTCCGGGAAATCAGTCCATTTTATATCTGTGTTCGTGGATACATGTCTTAGTATTTTGATTTTCGATGCAACGCTTTCGATGACAAATTCTCCGTTTTCTATGATTTCGTCTTGGGGCTTGTAGTATGGCTGTCTTAAGTCGTAAAGCGCTGGGATAGGCAGCTCATCAGAAAGGCCGTCTCTAGTTTTGGCCATGACTAGCTTAAGCAAATTGTCCAAACCTATTTTGTGGTCGTTTAGGAGATGCCGGTCCAACACTGTTATTCTGAAAAGGAAATTTGATTTCACATGTCTAAAAGTAAAATTAAAGGCATTTCTAAATTGATTCTATTGCGTTTATCATGATTTTCTACTTTCGATGGCTTTACAGGCACAAAAGATACTTGGCAGGAGATCAGCATGACGGTGAACTTCGGCGGGGGTAGTAATAAATTCCCGGCGATTTTCAAAAACAACCTTATTAACAATCTCAAAGTCGGTCAGCGAACAATGGAAACAGTTATGCTCGTAGTTTTCTTGAAGGTTTGCATCAGAAATGAGTTGTCAAATAAGAGATAAGTAGTTTACCTAACATAACCAGAAGACTTTCAAAGCTGAAAGATTTCAAAGGTAGGGCGTAACTCGCAGAACGGATAGACGCTGGGGCAGTAAGGTTCCCGCTTGGTGACCAAGTCTTAGACCCGGATGATATGGGCATGGTCGTTGGTAAATCTATAAATCTGGGCAATTTCTGTACATAGATTAATTTACCTGTCGGCATCAAAAGAACAGAGGTGGCAAGCAAAGGTCTCAGGCATGATTTCTTTGCCCAGGAACTCTTTCTCGGAGACTACGGACTCATCAGGCACATTGGATGTGCATTCACTCGGCACTGCCTGCTGTCAAAAATACAGATTCAGATTCAAAGAAACCTATCAAATAAATTCAATTTTTACTCTATTAATACCCTTTTAACTGACCCTCTGCAGGGCCATGGGCTTTCCCCTGTGACAAAGGTGTTTTTAATCCATAAAGCACCAAGATCGCCCAGTGCTGGTTATATGAGTGTTTGGAGCGCTGGTATACGGTTTCCAGCAAATCCTGACTTGGTGAAACAAAGCATCAAATTGTGATGATGATGATTTAATATTATAGCAAAGCAGTAAACGTCACTATTATTTATATTTTAGGTAACAACGACAAATTCAATAGGAATACGTTACTGATTTAAAACTGACTCATTACCAATGTAGGCCCAATGTCAGCTTTTGTACAATGGAATCAGGGGTAGATAACCATTTATGAATACATTTCAGACATGAGTTCGTCTACCATTTCATTTTCTAAAGTGACATTTTTAGGACTCAAACCCCGAACCTCTAACACTGCAGGTGAACAGTCGTCCTATGGACCACGAAGTTCACCCATTGCGCCAGCTTTACTTTGATTCAGAACGTGTATTTTTAATCGACTTCAAAAAAAGAAGGAGGTAGGTAGGTAGGTACTTAATTCGTCCGTTTTTTTATGGTATGATAAAGGATATGGGAAAGTCCAAATAAATTTTATCGAAATTGATTTAGCACTTCATGTTTTTTTTTCATAGATGTATAATTTATAGATCGTTTACCTTCACGACTCTATACTTCAGCCAAAGTTTTGACGTGAAGTCGGTTTTTTAATGATCTGCATTCGTTGATTATGTATAATAAAATAATCGTAGGTACATCCGCGTAGGGACACCTTAGACTAGCCCTACAAAACCTCGATAAGCATGACAAAATAGGCGACTGGCAACTAATCCAAGCGACTCCGCTCGGTGTAAGGTTTCGCCTTAGGGTTCGCCTAACGTTAGTGACCACCCTCCATATAAAGTCTGCAGGGTGACTGGTGGGCCACTTTTGAAATTCGAGGACGACGTGATAGTTTGAGATCATACACGATGACAAAAAATTTAATAAAAATAAATATTAATTATTTACTGAGTAAACTTAACCGAAAGTTAAAGAATTAATTACGCAACGCATGGTTACACTAGCGTTGGCAGCGATCTGCGTGCCAGGTCATGTGCCGCGATTGACTCAGGCGTAAGTAGAGTAAATAGTAACAAAACTTTATTTATTTACTTATATGCAATTGTAGTGAAAAATTAAGTATCTACTTTTATTACATAATTATGACCAAATTCGAGTACTGAGTGCTTTCTTTCAGTATCTAAAATTTATCACCAGTCACTCTGTATAACCTCACAAGCAGGGATGTATTTCTGAAATGTTGTATGGTTTTATGATGAGCTAGTTCCCTCCTAAGCTCTTGTGTTGTCATCTTCGACCATTTGTTGACTTACCATCGTATAAGACTTAAGTCAAACGCGGGGTAGTCCACAATAAAAACTTGTCGACAGCAACAGCTCCGAATAAGGCTGATCCACACATTTATGCCACATTAAAAATAGAAAAATAAAGTGATGTAAATACATACGTGAATATAAGGCTGCTGCTCGTTGTGTGAGAAAAGCGCCTTACTTCTTGAGATTCTGGACTTCAGCATGCCAATCAGACGAGTCGTGGACGAAGTTTTTCCCAAAGCTATAAAATAATAAATTAAGTAAGTAAAAAAATAATGTATGAAACGTTTGTCTTTGCCTGGAGGAAAGTGATAAAATGAAAAAGACTGAGATCAATCCGAAAGATTAATATAATTTAATCTATTCTTAAAATAACCACATCTAAAGCGAACACAAAATACAGACTAGCATTTTGGATACATTTTGGCGAGTGCGCGAGTGCTCTGTTTGAACAAATTGAACCCTCACCCTTTTACCATCGGACTACCAGACGCAGACAGAACTTCCATCCGTATGTGTTAGATATTCCGAAAAGTCGAACTAAGCGCTTTGACAGTTCTTTTTTGATAGGGGTCGCCAAGGTTTGGAATGAACTGCCTGCGTCTATTTTCCCTGACCATTATAGTCCTACTACTTTTAAGCGTCGAGTGAATAGCTTTCTCGTGGGTGGGCGTGTACCACCTTAGTCTTCATGTTCATTTAACATCAGGTGTCATGGAAGACAAATGTTCCATCCACATTTAATAAAAAAAAAGCAGTAACTACCAGAATAAACCGACACTTCCAAGAGTTTGAACTCTTCAATCCTCTCTGTCTCCTTAACTTAAATCGTAGCAATTCGTATGAAGTAGCTGACAAAACTTTCATTTCGACTCCTTAATACGCAAACTTTCAACCATAACTTTGACAGATAGTCTGATGTCAACAATAAGGTCCCACCGCTGAATAAAGGCATCACAAATTAACTCAATGTCGCTCCGTCCTATATTGCGCACATCCAGTTATTACCGGCGAACTTCCAGAACATATCGACAGATCGTCTCGTCTGCCCTACCCTGATCGTCAGTTTACCTTAAATCCGTCTACGAGTTGGTGGACCCGAGAACCTCACTGCTCTAGCGGCCATTCTTTCTGCCATTTAAGTATTTTTGGTACTACGGGCATCTGATTGTACGCACACAGCGACAAGTGATTACGAGAGTCTTGGTTGAAGTCTATGTCCAGCAGTGGGCTCTTAAGGCTTATAACAATGATGATGATCTAACTTAATTGGGAGAAGCATTCACAACTATCATCAAGGGATCATCACCCTTCACGAGTCGTTATTTCTCAAAATTTAACTTTAAGTGGAAAATTTTTTTAGAAAATACCCATCGTATTTATAATATTATTTGTTCCCCTGTTGGTTTGATGTCATAATTTTTTAAGAACCGTTTTCGTTGACAAACCTTTTATTTCGACTCCTTAAACTAACTATTCTAACCATATCAATGTGTAGAAACAGATTTAAAATTTAATAAACCTTTTTTATGTATTATTTAACTTAAACCCACCATTTACTTTCGAGAATATCAAATTTTCTATGATATCAAAACATGAAACCCAGACGAATGTGACAATATTCCTGTCAAAGTGACACTAAAGTCAAAACAGTGGATTTTTGTTGTTTTTTTTACGATATTTTCTGAATGGGTCCTAAACTCCTAATGCAACCTGACTCATCATCGCGAGTATAGGTGTCCTAATTGGCATTCGCGCGATGTGGTCGTGCGATCTAATTGTCACGCGATGGTCGCGTTGCTTATTCGCGCGATGATAGCGTTGTCGCGTTCTATCAGGACGATGCCTAAAGAAACGCAGACATTGTGTTAAGCCGCAGCGCCGCAACAGGGCGGAGTGGGCCGCATCGCAACGCAAAAATCTTACTTAGAACATCAGTAAGGCTGCAAACTGGACGACAGCGACAGCGAGAGTGACAGCGGCGCAGGCAGCTATTTCCGCGAAACGATAGCAAAGTATTGAGTTTGTATGAAACCGCGCAAAATCGCTGCGCTGCCCGCTGGCGGGCGTCGTGAACGGCCCAGATTCCCCACGTCGTCGCTGCCCGCGCCGCTGTCGCTGCCATCCATTTTGCATCCAAAGGGGTTGTCACTCCCGTCTGCAGCGGGTCGGCCACATTGCAATCCAAAATCTGCAACGGATCATGCGGCCCGCGTCCCCGCATAGTGTGCGATAGGTCATATAAAATATAGGTATACGAGTGACAAGCGGATTTTTGCGGCCCGACATAGTGTATGCGTATGATAAGGCCTCTGCCTAAGGCTCGTATAATAAGAGCTTACTCAGATTTGTACTCTACATAAGTATAGATTAATTAAATAGCAAGATTATATACCTACTAAGAGATTAGTTTTGCGGAATAAAGAAAGGATGAGCGTGTACTAATCCACACAGTGGGCCTTTGCCTGCTTGAGCGTTGATCTATAAAATGCTGTAATACCCTAAATGCTGTACAACAACGGCGACAGGGTGCTTTTAGGGATACCGCTATGTTGTAGCGTTTCTTCAACATGTTTCCGTCAGTGAGAAACCACGACTTCTTCGGCATAAAAACTCATGGAAAAATTACGCTTCAGCACCAATAGCTTGCTAAGCTATGAAACTAGAGCTATGAAAGCTGTTTGACTATATTAGGAGTGCTTGTATTTCTTATTAACAGAAGGGCCAAGATGCGACAGTAAATTCAATGTAAGTAATATCACTATTATTAGCGGTTAACTGCTAGTGTTTATATCACACACAAGGTCTTAAAGGAAATATCGTAAAGACCAGTCGTGCTCATTGGACGATAAGGTAAATATTACTTACGTTTTCCGCCATCATTTTGCTTGTTGGAATCTCCTATGGCCACCCGTTGGACAGTTTCGTGTTTCGTCTGAAACATAAGTTAGTTACGTTTTCCGAAGCCAATAAAAGCTATAGCAGGTTTTTTAATATTATAGTATCAAGGATTGGTCATAAACTGAGTTTTTCATGTCGTTTAATTCCTTTCTAATAGTGTGCTGTCATTGACGTTACCTTTTATATATTCTGTGGTTTAATAAACAGGGGTTTAGTCATTGATCTGGGGAGACCACATCATGATATGGTCAGCGAGTAGATAGGTACTATTCTATATGATGAAAAGCAACTATTTCATAAAACGAACAGACATAAAGTGATCAATTGTAATATGTGGTCAATACAAAAATGGTACTTTTCGTAATGATCATATTCGTCTAATTTCATTCTTTAAGTCCTCCTTTAATAAGTTTTTGAATTAAAGAGGCAAATTCAGACGTCCATTTAGTAAATGTCACATATCCACAAAAGAATTAAATGAGTCAGTATTGAAATGTCGATTAAATTAAATATGATGGATGAGGGCGGCGTGGCACCGAGCGATGACGTGGAGAACTTTGAGGGAGTTTCTTTTTACAGTAGCGGGCGAACCGGGTAGGGCCCGCTTAGAATAGCTCTATATAGCCCCTGGACAGGGCGACTCTTCGGAGATACCCCCGCTTGGCGGGAGAATCTCGTCAGGGTCGGACTGGCTATCGACCACACTTCATATAAAATATGCCGCCCAATACCTTTTATTACCGGAGCGGTAATAAAAGGTACCGCTCCGGCGCGCGGTGGTGATGTGTTTTGGCAATATTTTACGAAGAGCCAGTTCTATCCTAAGTCCGTATGCTTTCATCTTCGACCTCATCTTTACTTACCATTGGGTGAGAAGGAGGTCAAACTCGGTATTTTTAAAACAAAATAAAGCCTTATGTTTTACGTTTTATCTCGTTTACTAACACAGTGATCACGAATTTTATGTGAAGGAAACCTATTTTCCGGACTACCTTGGCCGTCCTAGGAGAGACTTTCTTGCAGTCTCCCGCCATGGTCTCGTGGTGAAGCTGATGATGCATCTTCAGCGCGCTCTCGAACTGGGCGGTGAAGGAGCATTGCGAACAGCTGAAATGTAATGTCCAATTAATCAATTGCTAATGATCAATCCAGTCGTTGATCCAGAAGTTAATGATATAGACTCTATATTATAGAGCATTCACCGTGGAGTAGTGGATCTTGTGTATATCAATCGATATAGCGGGTAAAGCAACGCTTGGCGCAGTCGGTACACGGATAAGTCGCCGAAGATTATTTATTTCTGACGATGTGCTTTGGTGGTGACGATATTAAGTGGCCCATCAGAAAGTACCTATCCAAACGTCTCATTCATTTTGTGAAGTATATTTAGGGTTACGTTCAAGAATAATTTTCAAGACATGAGCTGGAATCGAAGACTAAAGTCTGTAGGGCAGTTAACATTCGTAGTAAGTAAAGCCAGGCCTGGCTTACTCCACGCGGTACATCTGTTATTTACCTACAGCGAAGCGCTCCGCCGCCGGCGGATACACGACTCATTCGAAATCCGCCGGCGGAGCGCTTCGCTGTAGGTAAATAACGGATGTACCGCGCGGAGTGAGCCAGGCCTGCTATTACTTATTCTGTGGTAAAGCTCAAGATTACGTGGCTTCGTTCAAGTACGTTGTTTGTATGTTGTTTGTAATTGTAGTGTAGTGTTTAGTTAGTGTATGTTTTGTTTGATGTTTTTAAAGCGATTGTTTTAAGTATTTAGTTTTCTATTGGTACCTATCTGTGAAAACTTTTAATTGGCCATTTTTTAACTAAAGTGTATATATTTTTACGTAGCTGAAAGTTTTCCGAAAATAAATAAACACCCTTATTCAGGGATTTATGTTCAAAGTAATTTTAACAGACAAGAAAGTACTGTTGGTCACTTCTCCCAGCAGGTGGATTTTCCCTTATCCATGACAGAAATTAGTGCCTCTGACGCGAATAGCACTTCCTTAGTGGATACGCCATAAAATCCAGCAAAGCGCTTTGATAGTTCCTTTTGGTACGGGTGGCCAAGGTACGGAACTAATTGCCTGCGTATGTTCTTTTTTACCACTATAGTCCAGGTGGACTTGTCACACCTTAACATTTATTAGCCTATGGCATGGAAGACCAAATATAAAAATAGCATATATAAATTGAGCAAAAGACGCAAAAATATTTGATTGTGTCGCCCCTAAAACGCAGCAAGTGATTTCTGCCTTTGCAATGACAAAACCGTCATGATTCATTACCTATCTTATTGTTTCTTTATGTAAATTTACGTGTGAACAAAATTTAAATATGAATAGAATATGCGAGATACCCTAAGGTAATAGGGTAGGTACCTAGGATTGCCTGGAAGAGATCGCTTTGAAGTGATAAGGCCGCCCAAATTGCACATTAAATGTATATAGTATGTTATTATTTGTTCATTCTATGCAAATACTTTTAGTATTTGAATTGAATACACTCCGTCGACTTTCGTATCGCACTTATGTAGGTACGTTACGAACTATCGAAATACTCATGATATTTCTGTGGGCAGGGACTGCTACAAAAGCAATTTTAAAGAATTGGCATAGCAAAATTCTAATACCTACTAAACCGATCTTTCTAATTCCACTTACCAATGTGTCATATTATTAACTTTAATTTACTCCCAAATATAGCAGTTACAAGCACCTTTTTACTTTCAAAGCTGTTTATTTATTTCTTTGTATTATAACCCAAAATTTTGACGTTGATGTTTGTTAAATTATGTTGACGTATGACTTGAGAAGAATGTGCCGTGGTGTGGTATGTCAAGTCTTTTGACAACTAACAATAAAGTTTGAATATAAGGGTTATTGGGAGACGCAGCGTATTAAGGGCCCCTGCAAGGTGGGCCGACGATCGGTCGCTGGATGAAGGCGGCGAAGTTCTCCACCCAGCGACGTTTGTCCATCTGATCAGTGGGCATCTCCGAGCTGATGATCACGATAAATGTTAGGCCAAAATAATGAGTAATTAACTGTAGCGTATTTAATAATTTAAATTGCTTAATTACTCTTAAATAAATGTGTGAAATAAAAATCACCCGACCAGGACTCGAACCTGGGACCTCTCGTTTGCCGGACGAGTGCTCTCCCACTGAGCTACCGGGGCCTGGCGGTAGTCGGTACGCTTCGAAATTACTTAACACATTTTTTTTTTACGTTATATTGCTAACGTAGCAATATTTTTTATTTCACACATTTTTTCATTTATTTATAGAGTATTTGTCAAATGTCATGTGACTGTTACCAGGAAATTTTGGACCATCATCACAACTAAAATGGGACATTCAGAAAGTTGTGATGATGTTGGAATCATTCATATAAAACTGTTCTGTTACTGACTGAGTGACTGACAGATAACGTACAACCGTAGTGGCATAGTGAGTTGCCTGGTAGAAATCGCTTCAAAGCGATAAGGCCGCCCTTTATACACTATGTTTTCTTTTATATATTTTTTTAATCCTGGATTTGTTATTGTCTATAATAAAGGGTAAATAAATAAAGTTTTGAGAAGCTAAAAAACTAACTTATCTGAAAAAATATTAAATCTTTTCAAAGAACTCTCCACCAGCCTCTATACAAATTTTCATGCGTCTGAACCAATTTTCAAAATATTTATTCCGATCCCCCGCAGACACCTCTTCCACGGCCTCCACGGCAGTAAAACTGTATCCCTTTGAGATGATTTTTAATTTTAGGGAATAAAAAGAAGTCACACGGATTCAAAGTAACCTATTTATATTGATACTGGGCCATATTCGACATTGCATTATCTTATTTTTAAGTCTTTTCAATGTCAAATTCTACGACGTGAAACGTGACAGCCTCATACAAAAAACAAAAACTATTCTTTTCTCTTTCTGTCACGGCATTAAGAACTACTTAAAATAACGAATCGGGCATGTCCCCTTTTGTAAAATCCTTCAGACTTTTGATTTAAAAGCTTATTATTAAACCATTAAGAAAACTGGTCAATTGTATTGAAACGTGTGACCTAATTCTTCAATTTCAGATATAAAACCATTCCAGCATATATCACAAAATCAATCATTATCAGAAACCCCTCAATCAAATAAATGGCAATGCTTCACAGAAATAAATTGCTATTACAAAGTTGACCGACATCAAGGGGCTTCGTTCGACTTCGAGTGCCTCTTATACTATGCAATTTAGACGTGTTTATCAAACAATACTCAAAAATGGTGGTTATTACTAGGAATATAAAGATATGAATATTTCGGTTTCTGAGAACTAATTTTGACGAAAATGATATCCCTTGTAAAGTTCGCTTATAATGACTATCCGATCATAGAAAACTCAACTTAGATGGATGTTCTTCCAATTTAGAAATTTGGTCAAGGGTCGAAAACTATAAATCAAAGTTTCAAATATCATAATGTGTTAAATGATGCGTTCCAAGTAAGAACCATGAAGAGCCAAATTACACATTAAACCTATTGAATATTTTTTTATCATAAAATAAATTTATAATAAACAAAACATCAAGGACTTAACGGCTTATAGCTGTGTTCATCACACAAATATTCACCGCCACTGGGATTCAAACCCAGGATCTCTTTTCAACCGACTTCCAAAAGAGGAGGAGGTTCTCAATTCGTCTGTATGTTTTTTTTTTTGTGTCTTTGTTACACGATGTTTCGGACAATTATGAATTGATTTTGAAAATTCTTGTTTTACATTTTTTTTTTTTTTTATAAGTGACTAAACCCGCGTTTGACCTCAATCTCACCTGATGGTAAGTGACGATGAGGTCGAGGATGAAAGCATACGGGTTTAGGAAGGAACTGGCTCTTTATACAATATTGCCGGAACACATTACCGCCGGAGCGGTAACATTTGGCGGCAGACTTTATATAAAGGGTGCCGCCAAATGTTACCATGATAGAGAATACTTCCTAGTAGGTCCCATATAAATTTCATAGAAATCGGTTGGGAGAAAAAATATGTATGTTTTTTTTTATATGATATGGATGGGACGTTTGTCTTCCATGACACCTGATGTTAAGTGAACATGAAGACTAAGGTGGTACACGTCCATCCACGAGAAACCTATTCACTCGACGCTTAAAAGTACTAGGACTATACTGGTCAGGGAAAATAGACGCAGGCAGTTCATTCCAAACCTTGGCGACCCGTATCAAAAAGGTAATGTCAAAGCGCTTAGTTCGACTTTTCGGATTTCAGAGAATGATTACGTAAATGACATTATCAACCAAAGTTTTGACATGAAGTCGGTTTTTTTAATGCTCTGCATTCTTTGATTATTTATTATAGACTCAGCCTTGACCTCAATCTCACCTGAAGGTAAGTGAAGATGGGGTCGAAGATAAAGCACATGGGCTTAAGAAATTACTGGCTCTTCATATAATAATGCTGGAATACATCACCGCCGGAGCCGTAATATTTGGCGACGGATTTTATATGAAGAGTAGGCGCCTCCCTGTCCGGGGGATGACCAGGATTAAATGCTTATCCAGAGACCGACACTACACGGCCGCTGGCGTAGAAGGCATATAGAAGGTGTATGCCTAACGTGACCAAATATTTTTGTGCCAGAGCGGGACATCCGTGGATTTTTTTTTGTATTTTCTTTGTTATAGAGGACTAGCTGTTACCCGCGACTTTGTTCGCGTGAATATAGGCTATTGCAGTTGGATAAATAAGATTAAGTACTACATCCTCCTTGAATTTCAAACTTACTCTATCTGTGCTTTGCAGGTTCACCCGGGTTTTGTGGAAAAGACCTACAAAAAATACTACAGTAAAAATAAAACAGGAATATCTACGAAAGGCATAGGTACTGGGTAAAAGTACTGAGGGCTTATACATATGTGGGTTTGTATAAATACCTACATAGTTTATTATTGCATACCAACATTTTATAGGCCTCTATTATGGTATGTAGTAATAAAGCATATAGGTATAATAATATCTAATCATAAATACATAATCGCTTACAGACATTTTATTTTATACATTTTATAAGCGCCATTTTATACATACATACAAAACTTCACGCCTGTACCCATTATGGTACCTATAGGGTAGACAGAATACCAGAGGCTTTAAAACCATCTCATGTCATGTTTGACAAATTTGGAGGTAGGTATTAATATTATGATACAGAGAGACTATTGCAGTGACGGATGGTCAGCCTATCGGCCACAAAAACGCCAATAAAACCTATGTCCCTTAACGGACTTTTACAGTATGCCCGGGAAGAGAAGCTATATTTTTGTTTTGTTCGCAGTCTGCATGGAATTATACTCATGACAGCCTGTTTAATTTTGACGAAATTTAGTAGGCAAGCATACGAAATTTTTTGGCCGTATAGGGTCGGCTTGGGTTAACCCCACCATCCCGTGTGGAGTTGCTAGTTTCCCATCGGGCGCGTCCCTAGGTGGCGGATACGGGAATACCCCCTAGAAATGGCGGGTACCGTTTCGACGGCGCGGACCAAAATCAGCTGCGGGGCCCTTGTCGGTTCCTCAAAGGAGTATCAGCAGCTCACTTTGGGAAATCGATGAGGGCATGAGGAGTGGAGCGCTGGTTTGAGCCACCAGCTGCGCGGAGGGGCGGCAGGCTTGGATTGCTTCGGCGTCCGAGCTGTCGGCCAACCCGTAATCCTGGGCAGAAACAGGACCACCCTAACAGATGCGAGGAAGAAAACCACTATAAAAAAATTACCCCAATCCCCGGGTGCCCGAGGTGCCTCATCCGTGGGATGGATGGCTGTGGGGGTCAGTCCGTCTGCCGAGGGGGAGCGAAAGGGCGAACCTTTTCGAATCCCCTTTGCGAATAACCAGATTTCGGGGACCTAACGCCTGAGCGATTTCCCCGGATGATGGCAGGCCAGATAGCCGGATGCTGGTGGTCTACGCGACGCGATTCCACCAGATTGAGGCGCGGCTGGGGGGGGGGGGTTAGATTCTGGTGATGTAACGCGACGCGATTTCACCCTTTCCGGCCATAGTGAAGTCCCTGGGCGGTGGATACGGGGGTATCTGCCGCCCTGCTCAAGTTCAAGTTCGGTGAGGTGCGGCGTGCCTGGTGTTCTCGGCACGCTGCGTGTTGAGGGTTCCGCGCAAGCGGATGGCGCCGGTGTATTCGCGGTTGAATGCTTCAGCTTGCCCGTGATCCCACCAATAGGCGCGGAGGAGGAACACATTGGGGTTTTAGCCGGTTCAAGTCCAGGCATAACTTTGACGCTCCCCCGAGCGTCATCGTATCCATGGAGGATATACCCTAATAAAAAAAAAGTTTAACCTTACCATCCCTGGATAAACGTGGCGGTAGTAGGATTCCTTGAGGGTCGGCTGACTAGAATCTGCCGCCAAATATCACCACTCCAGCGGTGATGTATCCTGAAACCGTTTTATGAAAAACCAGTGAGCCAGTCGTCAAAATTAGAGATTTCCTTGTTGTCTGATGGTGTGTCATACCATTGCATCATTCAATGTTGTTACTAATAAACTTTTTTTCTTTTAACTATTAGGTTCTCTTTTTGCCATATTAAATACTAGCTGCTGCCCGCGACGTCGTCTGCGTGAACGCTATGCAGCACCAAACGCACCTACGATTATAACACTGCTAGCGTGATAATATGTAGCCTATATGTTGACCCGACTTCTTAACTATCTTCATGCCAAATTTGAAGTAAATCCATGCAGTACTTTTTGAGTTTATCCCGGAAAGACAAACAGACAAACAGACAAAAAATCTAAAAACTATATTTTTTGTTTCTGTTTCGATTGTAGATCATACCCCAAGTAATAATAATAATAATAATAAAACTCTTTATTGTACACCAACATGGTTACATAGTATAAATGAAACAACAATTACAATTAACATACAAAGGGCGGCCTTATCGCCGAAGCGCGATTTCTGCCAGGCAACCCAGGCATTGGAGGAAATTTACGTGGGCGAGGTGTACGCCTAGTAAAATAAACTACATACGAATAATTACATACATTTACATAAACGTTTACATACATAACTATATACTATATAAATAAATAAAATATAAATACATATATAAATATCTATATTATGTCGATAGCTAAGATGGACAGTGTTTCACCTGATAATGACGTTTAAGCATTCGTTTAAAGATGCGCGGTGTGCGAGCAAAGCGAATCTCAGTCGGGAGCTCGTTCCATAACGACACCGATCGAACAAAAAAGGACTTACCTAAAAATGTGGATGTGTGCGATGGTGTCGTCAGGAGTAAATTTGATGAGGAACGCAAGTTACGGTCGTTATTGGTGTACCGATATTTTAAACGGTCTTTAAGATAGGCAGGTATCGCTTTGTCATACAGAATACGGTAGACTAGAGAAAGAATGTGAGTATTCCGGCGAAGGCGAATGGGGAGCCACTTGAGATTATTGCGGAAATCAGATATATGGTCGTATTTGCGTAATCCAAATACAAACCTTATGCAGAGATTTTGTAGCCGCTCAAGTTTATTAAGAAGTTCTTCAGTTAGGTCTAGATAGCTGGCATCAGCATAGTCGAGAATAGGAAGAAAGAGAGATTGTGCAAGCGTAATTTTAGTGGCAGTAGGGAGGAAATTGCGAAGACGCTTGAGCGAATTCACCGCGGCAAACATCTTCCTGCTCAGCTCAGTGACTTGTGGTTTCCAAGACAACGTGCGGTCAAAGATAACTCCTAAGTTTTTCACAGTCTCACTGTATGGTATCGAGATACCGTTAAAAGTATTCTTTTAAAAAAATATTCAATGTACAGTTTTGACTTTCCTACCATTTTATTATATGTATAGATAATTATAAACTTAAAGCGTTCTTCTTTATACTCAATTTTAATTAATGGATACTCTTATCCAGGTTTTACCGCATTAATGTATTCAATGAATTCTATAAAAATTGTCGAAATGCACTTCCTCACGTAAGCGCGTATGTGCATCAGTGTAGCGGTGGCAGTGTGTGAATCGCCTGAGGCCTGCTTTATAAACTAACAGTATCACACGGTCACACGTACAATATCTAATCCCGTAGAAATATCAGAATAAAAAGGTATCCTTTATGTTATTCCAGACTCCAGACTTTAATCTATATCTAAACCAAATTGTATCCACATTCGTCGGTCCGTTTTAACGTGAAAGAAAAACAAAAATCCAATTATCCATATTCACAAACTTCCGCATTTATAATATTTGTATTAATACTTATTAAACGTTACTTCACTATCCGTACTTATGGCTGGGTTTCCATTGACGCAGAGATGGGCGGAGCAGAGCTTAGCGGTGCATGAATAGACCATTCACTATACTCGAAATCTACGTATTTAAACACCCATTCAACCACTACAGAACCTAGCTGCCCTCCGCTCTGCACCGTTCGCTGTGCTCCGCGCCGCCGCCGCTCCGGTGTCCTCCGCTCCACACCGCCAGCAGTCCTCCACTCCGCGTCGCCTCGCTGTATTTTTATGAATATCCGCTCAGCTTTGCTCCACTCCGCTTCAATTGAAACAGCACGAGCGAAGTGGAGCAGAGCGGAGGGCAGCCAGGTTGTGTAGTGGTTGAAAGGGTGTTTAAATACGTAAACAGTAATTAAAATACGTAAACACATACATACATACATAACGTCACGCCTGTATCCCTAATGGGGTAGGCAGAACAACGGAGGCTATGAAACCATCTGATGTCACGTTTGACAAATTTGGGGGTATTATAATGATGGAGAGAGACTTGCAGTGATAGGGGGTCAGCCTATCGCCTACAAAAACATCAATAAAATCTCCGTCCCTTAACTGACTTTTACAGTTTGCCCGGGAAGAGAAGCAGCTGACACATTCTATGTTTTTCTTTCGCTCCCAGTCCAGCATGGAAGGACTGGGAGCGAAAGAAAAACACAATTATAAAAAATCATCAATTAAGTAGGTACTGAGCGAATTAGTCTGGGTAATTTATTGACATACTGCTTTTCATGTAATCTGTGTAGTGTATTCGTAGTTTGTACATGATATGTTTTTAATAATAAGTTTTAAATTATAGGAAATATTTATCTAAGTCTAAGTTTCCATTTTAAATGTAATTATAATTGGAAAAGTATGCTCCACTCAACTCAACTCCACTCCACTCCGCTCTGCTCCGCTTCAGTGGAAACGCTCAACGCTTTTCTCCACTCCTGTCCGCGTCTGTCCAGCTCTGCGTCAGTGGAAACGCAGCCTAAGCGTCCATCAAAAATAGATTTGTTATCACGTATCCATTTTCCATGGAGATTTGTTAAAAAAAAACTACAAATAACTAGGCGATAAATCCGGTTAAAAAGTGTTGTACTTAAGATAATGCACCGTGAAAACGTAAGACAATAATAAAGTATGTTTATTAGTCTATAGCGGTCTATAGATACATAAATGTTATTATTCATAGTACGACTAGTATACATGAATATTGAAATATTGACGTATTAATTTGGCGTAACAAAGCCTCGATCAAATTTACCCTTGACCGTTTTTCTTTAACAACAGTGGATTTTATTCAACAAGCTATTCTCTTTAGTTAAAGTAATAATAAAACTCTAATTTTATTCCGATCTATAGCCCTAAAGAATTCACCCTAGGGTGAATTCTGGGAAACGTATGTCTGAGAATTTACCTTAAACTGGGTGAATTATAGGATTTTTTATCTATACTCACTCACTTCCTTTCTATCACCTCGATAACGTACAGTCAGCTACAAAAGTTGATTAACACATTGAAATTTTCAAAGTCGTCTTTCACAATATTGTGCCTAAATAACAACTTATATTACCGCTATTTTTAATTTATTTTTAGATAAGGTTGCCTGGAAGAGATCACTTTGAAGTGATAAGGCCGCCCAAATTGTACATTTAATGTTAATACTGTATTTTTATAACTATTCCATTCTATGCAAATGGCAATAAAGTGTTTGAATTGAATTATATTGATTATAAGTTAAAAAAATATAAATTAAAAGTCGTCGTGGCGCCGCCGTGGTTAATGTGTATATCATACGATATCATAGGTTAAGCAACGTTCGGCGCGGTCGGTACTATGATGGGTGACCGCCGACTATTCATTTCTCACGGCGACTTTCGTGCTTCGGATGGCACGTTAATCTGTCGGTCCCGGGTGCTGTATACTTGTATACAGTAGTCGTTAGATTTGTCAGAAGCCGTATCGGCACCCTGAAAATTCTGACATCCACCACCCAGCACTGGGCCAGCTTGGTGGATTATGGCCTAAGCCTCATCATCACCCAGTGGAAAGACTCATACCCTGCAGTGAGCTCAATACAAAGAGTTGTGATGATGACGACGATAATATTGATTAACTTCTTTGTATAGTTGCAGTAATAAAACATAAAAGTTAGTCAATATTAGTAGTTATTTAGGCACAATATGGTGAAAAAATACTTTGAAAATATCAATGTGTCAATCAACTTTTATAGCTGATTGTATACTTGACTAGAGATTTTCTAATATTATATCAATGATGATTGCTTATGTCCAAGGCACCTAGGATTAACTGTACAAACTTTTGGTAAATTTTGGGTTGACTTGAATTGAGGAGAAGGTGATAATATGGCCCCCCACTTTGTTTGCGAAGCTTTATTTAAAAAATACAGTAGTCAGAAACCGAAAAATTGCATGATAGGGCTTCTTATTAATTTTTTTTTATAACTATCTTGTAACGGAATAAATGAAACTCCGACAGGATAATCGAAAGCATTATTTATTCTAAATTAAACAAATTTGGTCTCTTGAGATCAAGTGCCTGTTATGTAGAACTGAAACTCAAGGGCAAAACTCACAAATGTACCTAATAGTCACCCTCAGAGCCTCCATAGGCTGCATGAGCCTATAAGTCGCAACTTTGACACTGTACCCATGACTTTCCAGGTCTGTCATTGGATTAAATGGTTTCGCAAAACATACACGGCACGACCGCAGTGTCAGGAACCGTATTGGTATACGAGTCATCATAATCATCGTATTCACGGTGTCTTCGTTACTTTTAGAGCTACTGCTGGATGTAACATATCTCTGTCGCCGAACGGAATTCCTAACAGCATTCCTAACAGATGGAGAAAGCAAAAAATAAAATAAAAATCGTAAAAATAAAAAATGTAAATAAGGATCACATGTAACGTTACCCCCGCGACCACACTACAACCAATGTGGGGGGGCCAAATTACAACTATTGCAAATATTTAAAAAAGTCAATCAAATATATTTATTAAAAGTTTAATTTCATATTTATTTTCAATTTCCCTTTGAGAATAGTTTAATGTATCCGATGTTCGAACACAAAATCCAGAACTTTCTATTTAAAATATCGAAGTAAAGTCACAGTACGTTAAAAAGTTTCGCTGGTAATAGTTTCAACTAGTTCGATTGACAATCGAACGTTGCAGCTTCTGCTGGATTTGTACGGTGCTAAATTAGAAGCACAGCGGGGGCATCGCAATGCTACAAATTTTACAACATGGCGATGCTAAAACATCAAAATATTGAAGGGGGTTAATATTATATGTGCAGAAGCCAAATTACAACCTTTTCCTCTACTTAATAGAAAATATATGTAGTGAAAAAAGTCTATTCTTTTGTTTGTTTTCTTGGTTCTCACGGCTAGAGCTACTCCGCATCGTTTAACCGAGTTCAAAATATAAAGACAACAATTAATTTATATTATAAAAAGATCACATTTTATAAATTGACACGCTGACTGTACCTAGGGTGAAAAATCGGAATAAGAATTAAAAGTGAATTCCATAATATTGTCTTAAGTTTTCACGGTCACGAGCGACCATGTGAGTGGTTAGTCGCACAATACATATAAATTAAACGCGATAAATCCTGTTACAAAGTTTTTTATTTAAAAGTAAATTCCATTTTTTAACCTTGCATAGGGTTAATTTTAGGGCATACGTATCCAATTTACCCGAGGGTGAATAACCAAGCTATTCTCAAACATCAAAAAATCATAGAGTAAATTTTACAATGTCTTTGCAAAAAATGTATTAGTGTTGTCAAGTAGGTAAGGTTTACAATATACGAGTGTTGCCATGTAAAACTAAAACGGTTTTGATATACACTATAAAAAAATCGTTGATTGACAATACTCCTGAATTGTAATCGATTTTTTTCATTTTAAGATCAAAAATAAATAGTTATTGCTCATGCCAAAGTATTAATTATGTCAAAAAATATGACAGAAAATATAAGAAGAAAAAACACGAAAATGTACGTCCTTCGCTCGTTAAAGTGGACTTTGTCAGGCTGCAACCAGCAGGGCTAGCATGCAACCATCGATTTTCGACAATCATAAGCTTAATATTAGATATGGGTCCATTGTTAGTTTGTTATTTCATTGCAGCGAGACTTGGCCATACCAATATTTCAGTGTTTTGTTCGAGTAGGGTCATATTATAATGACCTTACCTACCACTCTTGAATATACATAGGGGCCTTTGAAACCTCGTTAGGCACCACCTGGATATCGACTATTCATTATATTCCTAAAATCTGCCGCCAAATACCATACCTTAGGCGTGACTGGGAGCATAAGAAAAACATAGAATGTGCCAGCTGCTTCTCTTCCCGGGCATACTGTAAAAGTCAGTTAAGAAAATTTGTCAAACGAGACATCATGATTTTATAACCTCTGGTGTTCTGCCTACCCCATAAAGGATACGGGCGTGATGTTATGTATGTATGTATGTCGGCGTTGATATTCGGGAAAAGTTCCATGACAACCTGTTCCTAGCTAGAACCACCACGTATTTGACCTAACCATCACTTTTCTTTAGATAGCTTTATAATGTCTATTAATTTCATCCTGCATTAACTAGACTTAACTAAATTTGACGATCGGCTAGTGTTATTGTAACATACATTTCTTTCTATGCCAGAGGTCCATGTTTTTTGTCGAAATTTTCGAAAGATGCCTGACATCCTGAGGATGATGTTAAGATTAAACGTTAAGATAAAAAGTTCTAAGACAAAAAGATAAAGTTACTCTAAGTTGAAAAAAACTGGTAGCTACTTACCATTGTAATTTAACATTAAAACGTGTGAATCGGTCATTTTTCACATTCAATTACTTACCTTTTTTCTTTATTCAAATGCCGATAATTCGTTCCTTTGTGCGTGGTTTATCATGATTTTAGATAAACACCACGTTACATTTGCAGTTAAGACAGCTAGAACTAAAATAACACTGTTTCATATCGTGTTTTCGCAGGTGCATTCATAATTTTGTTTTCCAAGTCTCAAGCCGCAAAGAGCACAACACAAAGTTGGTCTGCTAAGTTAGCCTGCCTGCCTGCCTTACCTACCTCAGTCAGCCGAGAACCGGGGTCCGTAATACACGTGCAGTGTTTGTCTTCTTTCATAAACAAAAGCGTTCGTTCTTTTTCTTTCAAAACATAACGATTACCTGTATTAAACAAACAAATACATTACGTTGATTAATCAAACAAGAGTAACCTTTAAAAACTTGTGAATGAACCGTTTTTTTAAATTGAAATAACTTCACGAAACCGGTTAAAACGCAGCCGTAGCACAACAGTTATATAAAACGACAAATAGCTTACTTAGTTCGCATCGTGTCTGCAGTGAACTAGTTAGTTTTGTGTGGATTAAGCTTTAAAATTTATCTCAAAAAGTGTTGTACAGACTCCATTGTTAAGTGAAATCGGACGTTAACGCAGTTTGAACAGGTGAGCGAATCTTTTTTTTCTAACTTGTCTACCTACCTACTATGATTGCCTCGCTTTCTCTCTCTCACTCAACACGTTTAGGGTTGAATGGCAGAATGACTCATGACTCACGTTATTTTTTTTCTAAACTGGCAATATTATGTTTTTGTTGCTTTGTTTTTTTCCTGTTAGGTAATAGTATTCTTATAAAACAATACGAAGCAATTGGCAAGCTAGAACTTTCTAATTTTATGAGGTAATGTCCCAAACACTTTTATTCATTTATGTCTAGTAAGTATTATAGGTAATTAAAAAAAATGTCGGAGGATAGATGGTGTCTACTTTGAAATAAAAAAAGGCAGGCGATAAGTTTTTGAAGTCATTTTACGACTAAAGTTGAAAATAAAACACGTTATAATATTATTTCTTTATTAAAATTTACTGTCTTGATGGGGGGTAATTATAGGTATGCAGTACTTACGCCATGAGTGCCATGCCATGACTCATTGTTTTTTTTCCATACGAGACTCCATAAAATACCTGCATTCAGACATTGTAAGTACACACACATACCTACATACCTATTGTACTTACATGATCTGTCATCAGGCAGGTACTGATACCTATCTAACATGACTTTTTAATGTAATACTTAATGTAGGAAATAATTTTGAAATGGATCAAAGAAATTTTTAAATCATGTAAGGAAATGTCTATATCCTTAAAAATCTTTGTTATTACTTCATAAGGGGGTCAGGTTTCACTAAAGCGTTTTCAGCTGCCTAAAATTCGGAGAAACATAACAAGGCCAAGATACATAGATTGCGATTGACAAAAAAGTTCTCATAAGTTATTGTGAGCTTAACTAACCTCCTTGATATCTACAAAAAACGAATTTCAATTTAATAAAAAAGTTATTGAAATCTATGGTACTACATAGGTACCTACTCGTAATAAAAAATACAGACACATAAAAACCTACGTACCTATCTACGCACACTTTAACACTTTTTCTATACTTTTTGCCCAAGATGGATTTCAATTTGATTTCTCATTTGCTATTTAGGTTATTCAGCATTTTAAATCAAACCAATCTAGGTAGATTACTAATTTGATTTTCGATGAGTCAAATTGAGTTACGTCGTAATTAGCAACGAATGACCATCTTTGAAAGCGATAATCTAGAACAGTTAGCGCAACTTTCAATTTAGACGTGTTTTATAAAATAACTAGCTTTATCCCGCAACTTCGTCTTTTCGTGAAAATTTCAGAAACTATACAACCTGACACCCTCTGGAAGAACCTTTATACCAAGTATCACACCCATGCACTCAAGGAATAAGTTTTTTTCATACAAACTAAAAATCATATATTTCCCGTGCCCGTGGGAATTTTGGGAATTTTTTTCGTAGCACAACCAGTCACTCTTTGAACAACCTTCATGCCAAGTATTACATCCGGTACACTCAAAGAATAAGATATTCCATACAAACTAAAAAGTCCAACCCTTTCCCGTGGGAATTTCGGGAATTCCTTCCATAGTACACACAGACACTTATTGAGGAACCTTTATATCAAGTATCACATCCGTGCACTCAAGGGATGGGATTTTTTCATACAAACTAAAACATCATATATTTCCAGTTCCCGTGAAAATTTCGAGAATTTCTTCCTTAGTGCACCCCTACATACCCTAAATAATGTATGTTCCAAATTTCAGCTCTCTACGCCCAGTAGTTACGGCTGTACGTTGTCTGTCAGTCACTCAGTCAGTAACGGAACAGTTTTATATATATATTGATTTATGCCTATAGCATTTCGATACAGTGTCGTGCACAAAGCAAAGCATTTGTATTTAAATCATAAATCTTTCATTTCAAACATCATTGTCATTCAATACCTATAATATACCGATTGTAGACTTATTTTATGTAGAGAGCTCCAGCAAAGCTTTATCATTTGTAAGCAAATTTACAAACGTGATCAACAATAATTAAAATGAGAGATCAAAACTTATCGATACAGGTATCAGAATGAACATTATACAAATTCGGTTCCTTTCAAATATTTGATATGGAGTGTGAGTGAATGTTTCTCTCAATACGGACACACTAGGTTGAGAATATGTGTGAAAAAGCTTGCGTTTCAATCCTTGTATAGTAGAGACTTAAAATGTTCAATTTAATCGCAACATAGCTTATGTCATCCAAGACTGTCGATTGACAGTGACAGTTTGATTGAAAAGTGTTGCCATGCTTATCCACAAAAGACGAAAAGGGTACCTAACCTACCCCGAAGTTTAACATGAAAGATTTCGCTTATGAAAATTAACTAAGGAATGGCCCCTTTACGAGTAGCACCTACTTGGAGCTATTAAACAATACGATATCTTATGCTTACTTATATTATAAAGCTTTGATGTTCTGTGTGGTTGTTTGTATTAAATTAACTCAAAAACTACTCAACCGATTTAAAATACATTTTACCATTAGAAAACTGCATTATCTAGAAGTAGATAACAAAGGCTATATTATAACAAGACTCGTGCAGACAATGTTGTATAGATGCCATAACTTTTGCCGGAGAGTTCGCGGTTTTTTAATGATGTAATATCCTCCATAGACAATATTTTTATGCAATAGACTAAAAAGCAATGCGATAACTTTATAGTATTATAAGATATTTGATTCACACCACTTTCATAAGAAAATTAAAGTCGACCTCTCCTTTGTAGTGATTAATTTGTACAACAAAGGAAAAACTAACTAAAATCAACTACTTGAAAAACTACTTGAATCCGAACTCTATGCCCTTGACATTAAGTTAAAATTGGTTGGGGAAATTTGACAAGTAATGTAACGCTTGATCTGCTGGCTTCTGGACAGTATTTCCTGTAAAAGATTTAAATGATCGAGCAAACAAGTGTTATTTTTTACGGATATCATTTTCGATAGCGCAGACTATACAAGAACTTATCATCAAGTGACATCACTCGAATTTTTTCGCTATTAATTTAGCTCTTGAAAATATATCCAATAAATAAATAAAATCCCTGGACACAATCTCACCAACTAGGTTTTTAGCCCCAAACTAAGCAGAGCTTGTGATACCATATAGCGAACTGAAGAGGAAACTAGAGTATATATGTCGCAGTCATCTGGTTGAATTAGCCTTAGCCACTCCATTGGATGCCTAGGCCGAATCAACGGCCTAGGCAGATAGTTGATTGAACACGAAACACTCAACGTTTAACAACTTGGCGTGTTGAAAGTTAGCCCTTTGAAGATGGCTGACCAAAATTCAGCCAAGTGATTTAAATTTGGTACAGTTTTGGATAAAGTAATAAAACAAGTAGGTCATGGTAAAATTTTCTGTCATGACGGAAAAACCAGTCAAGCAAATTTATTTTTATTAGTTTTTTTTTATTTATTTCAATTACAAGGAAATAAAATCCATTGTGGTGATCGCAACGTTTAGCCAACTGGTTAAACGTTGCGATCAACGACTTGACTAATTGTCCTTAAGCCAGTTGAAACGGCCTAGGTGTCCAATTGAGTGGCTGATTCAACCAGATGACTGCGACATATACAAACGCCCATGTATTGATAAACGCGCATGGTAATAATAATGTATAGATAAAAAGATCCAACATACTTCCATGCTGGACTGGGAGCAAAAGAAGAACATAGAATGTGCCAGCTGCCTTTCTTCCCGGGCATACTGTAAAAGTCAGTTAAGGGGCGGAGGTTTTGTTGACGTTTTTCTGGGCGATCACTGCAGATCTCTCTCAAATCATTATAATACCTTAAATTTTTTCAAATGTGACATCAGGTGGTTTATGGCTTCTGGTGTTTTGCCTACCCTATAAGGGATACAGTGCGTTATGTATCATAAATGTAGGTATGTATGAAAAGATTTTTTTCCATGATCCGGAATTGAATCCGCGGTCTCACGATTGACATAGTAGCGTCTACACCGCTACACCACGGGGACCATTTAACTTATACATCTTCGGCAAGTGGGAGTCCCAGGTTTAAGTCCTGGTCGGGTGATTTTATTTAGTATATTTTTCAGATATTTACGTTTCTTACTACCTACTACCAGCTAGCAAATCTTTGCTTCTCCCTAAGGACGCAATTCTTACAAATTAAAAAGAAAACATATAACACGATTTTCAACTTTTTTGCAAAATAAACCGTTGACAATTCTTTTTTTGAAACTGGAATGACGCACGCATCCCATCATTGCAACTTGACATGCATGCATTCCAAAGATGACATGTCATTTGTCTCTGCCACGCACGTTCATTATAAATACTGCTATCTCATTCAATGGTTTTGCGGTAAATTTGTTAAACAGTTACTGAAGTGTCGTTAATGACCCATTCTTTTGATTTAACATGCACGTGAGTTATGTTACGGTGTTCATAGGGAAGTTAACCTGACCGAGACCTCATTTGATCATAATTTTCAGCCTTCAAAGTATTTCTATATTTCAAAACGAGACCGACCACCGTTGCGTGTCAGGTCAGTCCTCAAAATTGTTTACGCAGAAATCTTAGTTATTGTCAGTTTTTCCATAATTTCGTGGAATCTTTTCATGAAAGCATAAACAAATTATATATTTTTGGAAACTAGATAAGATTATTTAACTGACTGTAAGTATATGATTTTTGTTAAAAAAAATAACCGAATAAAAACAATCTTGGTTTAAATACAAAGTTTAAAAAAAATCGGTCTTTATTTTTGCATACTTCTCCATTGTTAAATATTAAACTTATATACTATACTATAATGCAAAGAGTCAATTTATACTGAGAATATCTATTGTTAAACCCACTAAATAGACACTCAGAAGTTAGACAGCATTAAACGCCTTTCAGTGCGCGAACTTCAGACACGTTTTTCTAAACTTTTAAGTATGGCGGCTAACTAAAACGTCAAGGCAATATAGCTAGCCTGTTTCTTCCTAGACGATTTCTAATACATCGAAGAGAGATAGGCTCTGTATTTCGTAAGTTAAACACAGTTTTGTAGCACAACTGACACCTTGCCGTGCCACGGCGCAAGTGGCACTTGACGGCGGTTTTTTTTCTTGCCGTAGTACGGCATCGGACACGTGAGGGGTTAAAAAACCATGCAAACTTTCGCATATATAATATACTTAACTTAAGTAAGAATCATGTTTTTCGATGTGACGTTTATGTATGTGGTAATCATAAATCTATACTAATATATAAAGCTGAAGAGTTTGTTTTTTGTTTGTTTGTTTGTTTGAACGCGCTAATCTCAGAAACAACAAGTGGCATTTGAAAAATTATTTTTGCATTTGATAGCACAACTCTTGAGGAAGGTTATAGGCTATATTTTATCCCGAAATTCCCACGGGATTAAAAGTTACGCGGGTAAAACCGCGCGCGGTGGCTAGTAAATAAATAAAATCCCCAGACAATCACACCAACTATATGGCCCCAAAGTAAGCATAGCTTGTGTTATGGGATACCATATAGCGAACCAGGGGGTAACCTAGAATATAAATACATAAATAGATAAACACCCAGACACGGAACATTTTTTTTTTCTTGTTCCGTGCGGGGATCGAACCCGCAACCACTGGCGTCCGAGGCAGATATACCCCATCGCCAAAGTGGTCGTCATGTTATGATTATAAGTGATATGTAAATACGATTTTTGGTTGAACCAGTGCAAGATTGTGATTTATTTTGAACAATTGTTTAAATATTCACCAATCCCACTTGTGAAGCCCACGCTTTAACTCTCCGGAAACTTGTATGTATGCGTAAAAAACAAATTTGTATGCGTAAAAGTCTTCTGTCGAATATAATATTAACGGCCTCTCACGTACAGTCAGCTACAAAAGTTGACTGACTAACACATTGAAATATTCAAAGTAGTTTTTCACCATATTGTGCCTAAATAACTACTTATATTGATAAATAACACGTTTCATTTTAGTATAGACGTCTGGCCAGCACCTGTGCCAAAGAAAATAGTTGTGGAATACCATATGAAAACACTTAAAATAACCTTGAATCGACATTGACCACAGGTGACTGACGACGCCATATTGTTACTCTTACTACTGAAGTCATATTTTTACTGACATTCCTATATTTTTGATTTCTGCCTGGACGTAAAATATAATTTCAAAGAAAAACTAGAAAAGCAAACTGAATTCACAAAATATTGAGTATTTTTGATAGATATTAGTAGTGGTGAAATATCACTTACGTACATGAAGTATGTTGACCTTTCAAGATAATCTCTCATTAACCGTTTTCTAACTTTTTGTTTTAAAAGTCGTATGCTTCGAAGTAATAATATATTTTTTAAGTTTTGTTATTTTTTATACATTCTAAGAACAAAAGACAAATCTCTATAAGTTCGGAACACATTTTATTGATAGATTGAGCACGTACATACAGTAAGTACTTCCAAGCATTTTGGATAACTGTGGAGATTTATGGCATTACCGTCGTTTTGTTTTTTCGTTTGTACACCTAAATTACTGATTCAACTTTAAATGTTGTATTTTTGTTTGATTTGTGAATAATTTCCACGATCCTAAAATTTGGAATAGCTTGCGGTCAGGAATGCAACGGATCCTACCTATGTATAGTAGTAATAATAAAACATAGAAGTTAGTCAATATTAGTACTTAGTTATTTAGGCACAATATGGCGAAAAGAGCTTTGAAAATTTCAAAGTGTTAATCAACTTTTGTAGCTGACTGAACATTGGTGGAAAGTTCGGCTGCGACGTGAGAGTTCTAGGATTCAATCCCCAGTTATGATGGGTTTTTGTTTGATTAAATGATTTTAAGCTATTGCATAGCTTCTATCGCGGGCCTTGAGCGTGGGGACCGAACCCAGAAATTCCGTAACGAAAAAAACCTAACACCCCCCACTCCGACCGGCACAGTGGTGATACTTTGATTTCATAACTTTACGTGCGGGCTTTAATAAACAATCAGCGCCATCTACTAGGAACTTGTAGAAATTCATATTAGATCAAACATTACTGCATTAATAAAATAAATAAATAATTATAATTGCGTAAGTTGATAAAAAATGCTATGCAATAACTTTACCGCGGCAGTCTCCGAGTGCCACACGTCTTTTTATTTTTTAACTGGATTGGGTTTCGGTGTATGCTATGATACCCCTTAGTTCAGTTGTATGGTCTCCATAACACAAGCTTATATAAAAGCTAAGGTACTTTGGGGTCACATGGTTGCCTATTCGCTATACCAGACTGTAAACTATCACCATGACAAATTTCATCCAAATCCATAAAGCCGTTTTGCCGTGATAAAGGAACAGATGTTCGTTAAGTCTCTATCATAAGTAGGTTTTTTTTATCTTGTAAGGATAGGACGTTTGTGTTCCATGCCACCTGATGGGAAGTGCGCACGAAGACTATGGTGTTACACGTCTATCCACGAGAAACCTGTTCACTCGACACTTAAAAGTTCCAGGACTGTAGTGGTTCATCACAACTCTTTGTAATGAGCCCACTGCACGGCATGAGTCTCTCCCCTGGGTGAAGAGGAGGTATAGGCCATAATCCACCAAGCTGGCCCAGTGCTGGGTGGTGGATGCCAGAATTTTCAGGGTGCAAGATGGCTTCTGACAAACCCTAACGATTACTGTATACAATTATACAGCACCCGGGACCGACTGCTTAACGTGCCCTCCGAAGCACGGAAGTCGTCGTGAGAAATGAATGGTCGGCGGTCACCCATCCAAGTATCGACCCCGCCGAACGTTGCTTAACCTGTGATATCGTATGATACACACAGTAACCACGGCGCCACGACGACTTCGTGGTGGTTAGGAAAAATAAACGCAGGCAGATAGTTCCACACCTTGGCAATCCGTACCAAAAAGGAAGTATATGTATAATCAACGAATGCAGAGCATTAAACAAACCGACTTCACGTCCAAAACTTTGGCTGAAGTATAAGGTCGTCAAGGTAAACGTTGTACCGGCTCTTCTCATATACACATACCAATTTTTTCATAAATTTAAATTTTTTTCATGAATTTCTCAATTGATTTCGATGAAATTTATATGGGAACCAGCTCTCAAGTACCTATCCTCTATCATATGAAACAAGAATATTCTAAATCGATTCATAATTGTCCACAAAAACGTGTAATAAAAACACAAAAAAACATTGCTTGAATACGAATTGAGAGCATCCTCTTTTTGGAAGTCGGTTGAAAATTACAAAAAAGAAGTATCAGAGCTAGTAAATTCATATGTGGGGGCTAGATGGAGCTATGTGAAATTTGAAACATTATTGTTTTACATGAAAACTGCGAGAGAAGAGGTCCGTTTTGGTGGCTCAAAAAAATTCTCCATTTTGCCCTTATTACAATAACTGTCTATAATCCTACTAATATTATAATTTAATGAAAAGTTGATTTGAAATGACAATGGATGGATACAATTCGCTATTAAACTCTCTAGTTTTAGGGGACTTCAATTCAAACTCAAAAGTTGCCAATAAAACTGATTTTAAAAGGGTGCTAATTAAACAGACTTCTTTTAAATAGCATTATTTCCCTCTAAAAATGTAAGTTGCCTTCTAAATTACTATGTCAGCCACAATCCGGGCCACAAACCACGTCGGGGCTATTTAAAAACGCTCAAGGGTTCATGGCGCTTCGCCGGCCGCTGCCGCGGCACCGCTCGCTACGCTCGCTCGGCTCGCGCACGTGTATAACTATATGCAACCTAACTGCTCCTCCTCGCTGCGCTCGTCGTCGCACCTAACCGTACCGACTACGTCTTCCGGAACGGGAGCCCTTCTTGTCGCATAATATTTTTCATCGCAATGTTAATTAATATATTACTTAGTATAAATTATTATGCTTTAATATAAATTCCTTCAAGACACATTTTTTTGTCTCTTGGCTAAGTTCTGCAAATAGAAGCTTGATCACGTGGCCAAAAAATATATTCTGTAGCTGCACTTATTATTTCTCATTTTAAAACTTTGGCGATGGGGTAAACCTATCTGATTCAGGCCAGTGGTTGCGGGTTCAATTCCCGCCCGGAACATGAAAACAAAAAGTTCCTGGTCCGGGTATATCTGTATTTATATTCTAGTTTCCCCCTAGTTCGCTACGTGATATCATACCACAAGCTTCGCTGGCTTTGAGGCCATGTAGTTGGTGTGATTGTCTGGGGAAAAACAAGAGTCGAATACGGCCAATTGCACTTTAATTTTATTTATTTGTATTTTATGAATCATAAAACTTAAGACAAAATAAGTATAATAGTGTTGATGATTCAACTCGCCGCTAAGTATAACCAGTTGATGACTTGCGCGGGAGTTCATTGCGTTTACTATTTTTAAATCGAGTATTATTTAGATCTCTTTGTCATTTGTAAACTATGCCGAGTCTTGTAAGTCTGTGACTAATAACTGTTCTTTCGCCTTTATCCCACTAATATTAAGAACACGAATGTTTGTATGTATGGAAGTTTGTTACGCTTTCACGCAAAAACTACGGAATGGATTTTTAAGAAATTTTACAATAATAAAGCTAATACATCAGGATAACAGCCACAAGAATTAGGCTAGTGTCGCGCGGTTTTACCCGCAAAATTTCTGATCCCGCGGAAACATCGGGATAGAACGTAGCCTATATGCTATTCCAGGCTGTACACTATCACTGTGCCAAATTTCATCCAAATCCGTTGAGCCGTTTTTCCGGGATTGAAGAACAAACATCCAGATATCAATTCATCTAAACATTCACATTTATCCCTTATATTAGTAAGATAAGATGATATACAGGGTGTTCTCTTTAATATCCCATAACTTTGAGGTTTTGTTCCGTACTGAAAAATAATACTTTTTGCCAAGAATATGTGGTTCAAAAATGCATACTTTCCAAAATATAATCAATCTTAATATAATGAGTTCATAAATCATTACCCTTGTAAAATCTCTTTAACATTCATTCAATAGACGCGTGTTGCTGAAGCCATACAATAAACAACAGAAACATTTTAAACGTTGCATACAATGCATACGTAGATAATCAACGAATGCAGAGCATTAAAAAAACCAACTTCACGTCAAAACTTTGGCTGAGTTAGAATGTCATCCACGTAAACATTTTCCGAAACCATACATATTAAAAAAAAAATGAAAAATTATCCACATAGGTAAATAACCTAATTCTATTACATGGTCCAATTAATATCCTATAGTTATGGAAAATCAAGCGGAACACCTTGTATAAAAGAGCTTCTGCTTACGCCACGTCGACTTTATATTTATTTACCTGTCAGACCCCAGTTTCAACTTAGATTAGGGTGTCCATTTATACAAACATACTAAACTCTTTAGCCTGTTCTAGTTTTTTAGTTTAGGTAGATTATCATTGGATTATTGTGGACTAGTTTTTGACATATGAGTAATTTTTTATCTTTTCCGGGCGTGAGATCCGGTGTAGATTTACCTACATTAAATATTTGAAAGGAAGCTGATGATTCATTACATTCTATGTTAATACTTGTTTCACACGAGTTTCATCATCATCATCATCACAACTCCGTGTAATGGGCCCACTGCAGGGCATGAGTCTCTCCTCTGGGTGACGAGGAGGTTTAGGCCATAATCCACCGAGCTGGCCCAGTGCTGGGTGGTGGATGTCAGAATTCTTCAGGGTGCCGATATGGCTTCTGACAAACCCTAACGACTACTGAATACAAGTATACAGCACCCGGGACCGACAGCTTAACGTGCCATCCGAAGCACGGAAGTCGCCGTGAGAAACGAATGGTCGGTGGTCATCCAAGCACCGACCGCATCAAACGTTGCTTGATATCGTAAGATACACACAGTAACCACGGCGCCACGACGACTTTACCCGTGCTTTTACCCGTGCAGTTTCTAATCCAGCTGGAATATCGGGATAAAAACCTCGATGTCATACTTCGCTTAAAGGTGTAGTACATAAGATGTTTTGACTTAGGTAATTGAATTATTTTGTATGAAAAATAAATAAAAAAAAAATATCACATGTTATTTGATTCTAATACATGGTCCCATAAATACCCTAGAGTTATGGGAAATCAAGCGAAACACCCTGTATAGTGAGGATTAGCCAAAAATATAAAAGTAACCAAGCTACTTAATAAATTCGTTTCACAGCATACTTGGCCAGTAATCAAAGCCAAAAATCCACACAAAAATCTATTAATTCGTCCTTTTTGCCAGCGAAAGTTTGTATAAAAGAGAAAGCTCCGCATCGTTTTCTATTACAATATTACGCATTAATTCAACGGCCAATTACAGCCGTCCGTGGATATTAGTTAACGAATCACGTCGTCGGAAAGTTGAACACCAATTCGGTGAACAATTATTGGTCTAAGAACGATTGTGGCGTAACCAGAGGTGCGTTTTTTCTTTTATTGTCCTATCTACTAGTACAAATATTGTAAGGCTATAGCGTTTGTTCCTTTTTGAACTGTCGATTTTCGGAAAATACCTCTTTATTTTGATTTTAAAAGATTCATCTACTTATCTACGATGCCACAGATACACAAATCTTTATATCAAAATAATAACACCATGCTTCTGCGATGTCTAACTGTGTTTTTTACTCTCATTGTGTTCCCAATTCCAAGAAAGGGGATGACAAGTTCCGGCCCACGGCTAAACGCGCGAGTTTTCTCCGGAAGTACCTACTTTAAGCTGTGACTAAGACCCATATGACGTTAGCATAGATTCGGGTTCAATTTTCCATAGATAACTTGACAACCTCCGTGGCACAGTGGTCTAAGTCGCTCTTACGAGAACGCAAGTTCGATCTACGCACGGGACAACAAAAAGAAATATGGGTCTGGTTTTTTCTTCTAGTTCGCTACATCGTATCTCTAAGCTGTTTGTTTCTTTAATAAATAAATATCACTAAGTTTTCTTAGTTTGGGGCTATGTATTTGGTGTGATTGGGGTAATCCGTACATGTTTGTATAGATGTTTGGATAGATGTCGTAACATGTTTGTGACGACATCTATCCAAGTAGCATGGATAGATGTCGCCACAAACATGTTAGTTCACCATAATACTTTGTTTTTGATTATATAAATTTTATTTTAAAATTTTTATATAATTGTTTAGTCGATTTATAATTATTTGTCATTTTTCATTATTTCCCTGTTCTCAAGCTGTAGCAGAATATCAGTGCTTTGCTCTCTGAGCAAAAATGATGCTGAGCCACGGCTCTTTGCACTGCTAAAACACACTCTTTTTGTTGTAGTTGTAATTTCATTTTTGATTTTATTATTTGTTGTGAGATGTTAAATTTGTAATTAATTTTAATTTGTACTTGCTGTAATATGTGTGTGTTTGTGGCATCAATAAATGAATTATCTATCTATCATACATACACATAACTTGACGCCTGTATCCCTTATGGGTGTCACTTTTGACAAATTTGGAGGTATTATAATGATGAAGAGAGACTTGCAGTGACAGGTGGTCAGCCTATCGCCCACAAAACGCCAATAAAACCTCTGTCCCTTAACTGGCTTTACCGCGAAGAGAAGCAGCTAGCACATTCTATGCTTTGTTTTTGCTCCCAGTCCAGCATGGAATAAATTGTTTGTTTTTTAGGTTGTAAGTAACTTTACAGACCTTTTTACTTAATTTATTTTTATTTTATTTATTCTGGCACAAAACAGTCACAAAAGAGAATATAATTTCAACAATTGTGTAAGCAAAAGACAAGGAGTGCCCAAAAAACTTAATTTACAAAATAATTATAATTTCGCGAAACACATATTTCACATCTTATATTCAAATATATGTATTTATAGGTAACAAAAACAAGTTATAAATATTAAACACTATTTCTTACAGTTAAACAAGAAGCAGTACTAACTATAATATTATTGAAAAGGATTACAGTTTTATTGAGAAGGCTTTAGCCTGTTATACAAGTTTTGCTTTAGGCTTTTCAAAGAATCATGGAACAAATCTAAGTCATGAAATTGTTTATTATACCTACGAGTCAATACTGCGGTACAAAAAGTTATTGCGACAGTAGTTTTTACGAAGATTAGGTGGCACAAATATATTTTTTTTATTATGATGTTGCTGGATGAATTATTTAATGAGGTGGTACATCCATTGACATATCTCTACTAAGACTAGAGTGGCACAAGCAGATTTTTGCACGCGTACTAATTTATATCGAATACCACAATAAAGCTTAAAAGTATGCTTGTTAGTTGAACACGTTAATCTCAGACACTTGCATTTGGATTTAAAAGGGTTGAGGTTATCTGTGAAAAATAATAACAAGGTCAAACCGCGTAAATCCCCATAGGTCGTCGTGACGCCGTGGTTACTATATATACCATAAGATATCGCAGGTGAAGCAACGTTCAGCGCGGTCGATACTTGAATGGGTTACCGACCGTCGACCATTCATTTCTCACGGCTACTTCCGTGCTACGGAGGGTACGTTAAGCAGTCGGTCCTGGGTGCACCACTGGGCCGGACAAACATTAATTCATTTTCAATCATTCTTATTTAGCTCTTTAAATACTACGAAGTTTTAACTGGTATCATTATTTTTCTATTTGACATTTCGGACTGTCAGTTTACTGCATTGATTTTTTTAAATAAAATAAAAAAAAATATTTCTGACAGTCGCACAACATTATCTAGCCCAAATTAAGTTTCATAAAGAACTTGTGTTATGGATACTAGAAAACGGATATACTTAAGAAATATATATAAACATACATATTGAATAAATACATATTTTTTATAAGAACAAACTTAAATAAACATATAAACATCCATGACTTGACGGCTAATATCTGTGTTCATCCCACAAATATCCGCCGCCGCCGGGATTCGAACCCAGGACCTCTGAAATAGAAGGCAATGTATGTTACCACTACACCAGCCGGTTGTCTGAATTTTCCAGGGTATTTATAAATCGTACAAACTGGCCGGAACATTTATTTTCTTCCTTCGTGCGAGGATTAAACCCGCGGCCTCACGAATTACTTACTTACCGAGGTGTTCCGATAATTATTCTGTACTAGCCACCGCGCGCGGTTTTACCCGCGTAACTTTTGATCCCGTGGGAATTTCAGGATAAAATATAGCCTATAACCTTCCTCAAGAGTTGGGCTATCAAATGCAAAAGGAATTTTTTAAATCCCACTTGTAGTTTCTGAGATTAGCGCGTTAACAAATAAACAAAACAAACTCTTCAGCTTTATATATTAGTATAGATAGCAAAGTATTTTCAACCGACTTCCAAAAGGAGGAGGTTCTCAATTTGTGTGTATGTTTTTTTTGTGTCTTTGTTACAATATTTTTTAGAATTCATGAATTTATTCTTGTTTCATACGATAGGTATTTTAGAGGTGGTACCATTTCAAATTTAATTTTTTTGAAAAAAATTTGAAATTGTATGGCAAATATTTAAATACATTGACGAACTTATATTCAGCCAAAGTTTTGGACGTGAGTCGGTTTTTTTAATGCTCTTCATTCGTTGGTTATATTTAATTCGTAGGCACATAATAACTCGGTATACTTAGATTTTTAAGCACTGAAACACCAATAGTTCCAGTAACCCGCCTAAATAAGTGTAAATTGATGTGTTTACATCTTATCTGGGTTCTAATCTTCCAGAAACACATGCTTTCTACCGTTGCAATCCAAAACAGTCAACAAATGCTTTCTGCATCTGAACAACGTCTTACCCAAATTTGAACTTTACACCGAATTTCCACAAAAACAAAACAATAATTTAAAAAACGAACGCGTAGCTATCACATCCTGTTTGTTTGTAGTTTCAATTACAGTTTGTCATGTTTTGATGCCTCCCACTTTTCGATGTGGTTTTTTTTATCTAATTAATAAAAACATAGTGATATGTATATTTTGTTTTTGCACTGACGTAAAAACACAACGTAGAAATACCAGTTCTGTCGCGGATGACACCGAATGGTACCTACTGACTGACCTACGATGGGACGGTTTCATGCAAACCTTTAAATATTAATGTTTTTTTAGTAGTACACACATTCTTTTCATAGATGATCAGTAAATAGTTACTCTTAACACTTACTAATAGTTTAATCATGAAATAAATTTTAGAAATGGAATATTTTCCATATTTTTTTTATTTATTTTGAATTTTCGATATTTCAGTACTGCTGTGAGCGCCATGATCAGGAGTAATCACACTAAAGTGCCGAAATATTGAATATAATTTGTTAAAGTTGAAGTAAATTAATATTTTTTTATTTATTGGTATTTTTTCAAAAATATCAACAGCTTGACATCCCCGTCACCGGAACTACAGCGGAACAAAAAAATACTATACGGTTTAAAAGTTCAAAACTAACAAAAACCACGCAGATTTGAAATAGCAATAAATATAAATAGCTGTTTCTCTCTCTAATTTAAATAAAAAGAGCAAGACAGCAAATACGCTTCTTCCTTTCAGTTGATTGGGTTTAGTTATGCGTACCTATCGTTCTGCTTGACGTGTCCAGTCCACGGTACTTGAAGCTAATTACGCACATTAATACGAAAGAATAGTTTCTAACGTTGCACAATTTGCACACCAGACGCAATTATTGCCAAGAAAATAAATTATAATGCACTGACGACCTCTAGTATACTTTCGCTCATGGACTTCCGAGTAGGACAAACTTTTTTGTCCTACAAATCTACAAAAAAATGGGCCCCTGGTGTGAATTTTGATTGGACTAAACTAACAGATTTGCATTACAATTGAAAAAAAATACAGAAGGCAATTTTAAGTAAAGAACCCACATCTGAATAATTTTAAAGTGTAGAAAAAAATGCACGTGTAAAATGAAGCATTTAAATTTAATAGACAGCTGTTTTAATAAAACAGACGGAAGACATGATTACTGCTTAAACCCGTTCAATTATCACAGGCCCAGCATAATGTCTGTGGCCGTCACATGTTATCTGAGCTGAGAAACGAACGTCCATCGCTAAATTTACATCAATAAAATAATCGGTCAACCAGTCAGTCAGTGCATTGCCGTCCGTCGGGCATGCGTGTTGTGCGCATAAATACTATTTCGATTACAAACCTCCTTCGTGCAGAAGTTAACTGTTTAGTAAAAACTTTTTAGTGTTTATACTCTGTGCTTGTAAGTGTCAAAAATGATGGCTGATGGTGATGTGCCGTTAGTGAACAGTTTTGGCGGCACAGAAATTGAATATGGAAATAACGGAACGAAAGCGACTAAAACTAACTCAAGGTAAAGAATAATTTAAGTTTTATTTGTTTATTTTTTTCTAATTAAGAAACGCTATGCACTTTTCGTTCGAGTAGTATATTTTGCAAAAAGGTCGTATGCGAGAGGTCAGCTGTTACTGGCCGTTTACAAACATAGATAAAATATATTTTACATGACTTTGGAATTGTTTAAAGTTTAAATACAATGAGTCAGGTAGCAAAACCAGTTATGTTACGCCTCGTTCTAGTGGAAGAATCACGGTAGGCGAGGACTATGAAGGATTTACTTAGTATTGTTAGCATTAACATACCTACTTTCTACTTAATAATGTCGAGTTCTACGACTAATAATAAATAAGAGTTTTTAAACGATTTATCAAAGGCTAAACATCGATATCAGTTACTCGTGACTGTTGGGTCTGTGAATTGCAAATATACTTTCTACTCGCATTTCAAATCCCAAGGAAAACATATCTTACATAAATATTTTTATCAATAGGTTTAAACTGTAAACAAATTGAAATAAATTGAATATATTTACTGAAATTGAATTGCTATTACTAACGCAGTATAACATATATTGGAATGCTTTTGATGAGGCTTTCTTACAGAGCGAGCGAGTGTACCACCTACCTTGTATAAATACTTGATACAGATTGAAAACAACATGCGAACAAAAGACTATATTTCTAATAAGAATATTCAATAACTAGCTCTTACAATACAACAATCGTAGCCAACCGTCCAAGTTTAAATAAAATTCTAAATATGAATAAGGAAAAATCGTTCCAAATCGAGAAAATATCTCGGATACCGAACCGAAAATGTTTTAAGAATAATAATGTTTAAAATTAGAACGAATTTGAAATTCGCCGTTTAAAAACAAACTTTCATTTCGTACCGATTTTAAAATTGTAGTTTCATTCTTATGTACCTATAGCTAGATTTGTACTCTTTGTGGTGTCTACCAACCTTCCGGGATATGCTTATCATAATGCATTACGTACTTGAACCTTAGCCTGTCTGTGAGATATTCCCATTAAAAAGCTGCAGTGTTTAATAAAATCTTAACTAAAAACAAAATTGAATAGAGTTTTGTTTGCTTTAAATCTTGGAAACTAACAGTCGAATTTGATACCCCAAATCTTTGGGAAGGTACAGGCTTTATTTTGTAACTAGTTGCACTATCGCATCCTGTAATGGTAGATGGGTCTATAAATTAATAAATAACACGTGAAAGTTACGCGGTTAAAACCCTAGGAATATAAAGATATGGCTGTAACGTTACAAACAGCTAGTAATGTTATTTTAATGATTGTAAGGATGTTTTTTGCACTTTCACTGACCTGCAATGACCTGTCAGACTTTTGACAACTCATGGAATGTATTAAAATATTATTTCCGGTTTATTCCAAATCATTTACTTATATTAGAAAACGCAGCAAGGATTTTAATATTTTGGCCTCTCAAGTTACTCAATAGACTACACGTATCATCCCCTTGAAATGAAAATCCCGATATCGTTTCTAAGAAATTAAATCAAGCCTGCAAAAATACTTTAGATATAAACAGGCAGTATTTCAATGATTATATCATCTTTATACATCCACATACCTAACAAAAAGTAGAGCCTGTATGGACCGTGAACTCTTTGCAAACTGGCAGGGCAAAGTTGGAAGTAACAAATAGATCCTTATAAATATAAGGATCTATTCGAGATTCGGGTTTTTTGGGTATAAGCTGGGTTTTCATACCGGGTAAAGCCCAGTGTAAATATAAGTATTCGTGATATTATGCGGTTAAATTTTCTCTAATGTAATGTATAATATAATGTAATGTAATCTGGTGTGTCGAGAAGTTTAACAATATTTTAAAGATTGCTTTAAAACAGCTCACTTTAGACCTCTACATAACTTCACCTTATGGGGTAGGCAGAACACTCGAGGCTATAAAACCATCTAATATCTCATTTGCCAAATTTAGAGTTATTATAATGATGGAGACCCCTGTCACTATTGCAGTGACAGGGGTCAGCCTATCGCCCACAAAAATTTAAACCTCTAATAATAATATAATAAACCTGAAGAGTTGTTTCGTTTGTAGGTATAAGCATGCTTTAAAGTTGAAGAGTTTATTGTTGAAAGTGCTAATAAAACGACCCTCAGTTGCTCGATAGTTACTTAGTTGAACAAGTAAGTATACCTATAAGGAAATATTTAATAACGATTTTTTACGCGGGTAAAACCGCGCATAGCTCTACCCCTCAAGCTAGAGCATTTATGAAGAAGCTTACAAACAAATAATTCCAAGTTCAAAATTTACGCGGGTAAAATGTCGCGTAGCTCTGGAGCATTTATAAAGAATCTTACAAATATTACTATCACTGGCGGCAAATAATCATAAAATACACAAGACAAGCTGAGCGCACAGATCTTACAATTTACTTAGCTAATCGTACCAGCGTTTATGTTATGATGAAACATTCTACGTATTTCTTGAGTAAATAATCTTTGTTTATAATTACTGGTAATCATTTAAATATTTAACTAACTTTGGAAAAGTGAATATTTTGTTGCGTGTCAGTATTTTTCAAAACGAATTCTATTTAAACGCGATAAGCTGAAAAACTACTGAGTTTATTTCTTTTATCGTTTTGGCAGAACTCAAGTCTTTTTTCCAATTTCTAAAAGACTTGAGCTCAAAGTTTTATTTTTAAACTCGAGTCTTCAAAAAAATACTCAAGTCTTATTATATAGGACTCCAAGACTCGAGTCTTTTACAAACTCTACGACCGACTGAGAACTTTTCTACCAGTCAGAGTGAGTTCCTAGAAAACATCTAGATTAATTTTAGTTTAGTTAGCAGCAGGACTTAATTTCAACTGTGTTTGCCAATTTCTTTAATCTTATCAGAGATTATATGGCTTCCTATACAGAATAAACGAAAAGCTCTAAATAGATGTCGCTTCATACGCTTGACTATCAAATGAACAAGCTGTTATCGAAAATGCTTGTTCAGTGTTCTTTTTTGTGGTAAATAGCTATATCTATATAATAATTTGTTTTTCTGTATGAAAATGTGGAAAAAGTAGACCGTCATATGTACATTTGCACAAAAGTTTAAATCAAGTAGGTAGGTACATCCACAAACAAAGCAAATGTATATCCTCAGAGAAACTGTATCCATTTCCATTATCCATTTTCTACAAAACTTATGACTACGCAATAATAACGCATTTCTATTTTTTTGATAAAAATCACTATAAAAATAACTTTTACTATGGTGTTTGACTGTTGTTATGGGTCAAGCGTAATCAGCGCCTCAAGAGGAATAAGTAGGCAGTTTTCTACCCCATTATATTTTACACGCGTTTTAGACAAGTGTCGGACGCTTGTCGTGCGCTGGGCGAACGCGTGTGGAAAGTTATTGACGAAGCCTTAACAATCAAAAAAAATTTGTATGGTATATTATGTACTACATTCTACATACTACCTAGGAATCTATCATCAATAGGTAAAATAAAGCTTATATCCCCAGAGTAGGCCTATCAAATACAAATATAATTGTAAATCCAATCCTTTAGCTCAATAATTCTATTTGTATAAGATATTGAATTAAATATGGTGATACCGACACGAAAAAATGTCTTCGAAGTTACATAAATTATAAATGGGTCCTTGTTATTTATTACGTAAAAAGCTTAAGTTAATCGTTAAATATACTTACTTAGATAATTAGCAAACACATTATGTCCGGTGTTACATAAAAAAGTCGCCATAAGTGAGGCATTATGTTCGCGACACTAATTTTGAGGTTAAGTGTGAACTATGATGCAACGAATAGGCACAAGGTTTGTTGTGTTCCGAATTGTATTGTTCGTCTTCTATTTTTAAATCTTGTCTATGGTTGTCTTGTTTTGAAAAAAAAACAAGCCCAAATTTTTGTTTTTCAAATCTTTGTTACCTTTTGTTTTTTATGTCATATATATTTAATATCGTGGTTGTAACATAAATAAGCAGGTAAATCTTCTTGTGACGTGTAGGGTCAACATAATCTATGCCCTACCATAGGATAATCGTGTCGTAAAAGACGAAAAATCCAAGCGACCTTCGCTTTTTGGTGTACTCCTTCAAGATTAGCCTAGCTAGCGATCATACTTCATATCAAAACTGCCGCCAAATATCATTGCTCTGCTAGTATTTCATTAGGACCCAGTTAATTTGAAAATTAGTAATTAGTAGTTTACCTCGAGTTGCAGATATCTATGAGCAGTAGGTGTTTACCTTACTTTGTAATATAAACAGAAAAAAAAAACAGAAATCGAAAATTAACAATTTCATGAATGCGTTAAATTGTGAATGTAATACCGATTTAAAATAACAAGTATAGCTACAATCGCGTTTTGTTTTTACTTTCACACATTCCTGCGGTTCTGCAACCTTGTCTTAGACTGCGATAAAACCACAGATAAAACCAAAATATTACAATTTTAACGATGACTGAACCCCCATTACTCTTGCGGACATGCTCTCATCTGATAGTGAATTTGCTCTGATAGTTGCTTCCATGCTGGACTGGGAGCAAAAGAAAAACATAGAATATGCCAGCTGCTTCTCTTCCTGGGCATATTTTAAAAGTAAGTTAAGGGACAGAGGTTTTATTGGCGTTTTTTCAGCGATAAGCTGACCCCCTGTCACTGCGATAGAATCAATCCATCATTATAATTTTGTCAAAAGTCACATCAGGTGGTCTTATAACCTCTATTGTTCTGCCTACCCCATAAGGGATACAGGCGTGAAGCTAGGTATGTATTTATGTGTATGTATACAAATACCTATAACACATGTAAAAAGTTAGGTTAGGAAATTTTCATGATCCCCTATGGGATCAAAAGTTGCGCGGTTTAAACCTCTAAAACCACTATTGTACCCAAAAAAACTAAAAGTTGGAATTTTTAACTTGGTGAGATACTGTCACTAGTTTAAATGAGAACCACATATTACATTACTGTTTTAATTTGTAGCGGTATTTTCCCTATAATTTAATGAATTTCAGAAAACGTGGTAAATTCATTGCACTGCTAGCTAAGTCCGACTGCTTTTATTATCATTTATCGTCAAAGATAGGCAATAAAAGTTTGTCTTTCTGGTGCAAAGTGACATGAAAATGAATCTTGTGTGAATCCTAGAAATGTTTCCGTATTTTCAACCGACTTCCAAAAAAGGAGGAGGTTCTCGATTCGTCTTTATGTTTTTTTTGCTTCTTTGTTACACGATATTTTGGACAAATTATGAATCGATTTTGAAAATTCTTATTTCATATCATAGGAGCTATTTCATGGTTGGTCCCATATGAATTTCATCGAGTTTTCATTCAAAATTTCTTTTTTTTTTTTAATATGTATGATTTTGGAGAATGTTTTATTACGTAGACACGTGAAGTCGGTCTTTTAATGCTCTGCATTCGTTGATTATCATTGATATGTTTTAATGCAAATATACCTAGTCGGGTCATAAGTTCTGTCAAAACCTCATATTTTTAATTTTCGAATACTGGCCAGAAATACGCTTACTAATTTTAAAAATAGAACGGTTGCGATTGTTGAAAATAAAAAAGAAATTATATTTTATTCATTTTCAAATATGGAGTGGTCGAGTAAAGAAGATAGAATCGCGGTTATCGCGTTGCACCGCTGCGGTTACGCGCCAAAAGAGATTTTCAATATTCTACAAAAATTGAAAATAACGTTACGGTTCGTTTATCGTACTATTAAACGATTTACTGAAGAATCAAGCTTCGAAGATCGTAAAAGAAGCGGCCGACCTCGCACAGTTAGGACACCAGCTGTCATTAGAGATGGGTAACTCAACAAAAAAATTTGAGCTGCAGATCAGATCACAGATCAAATAGTTGAGTCAGATCATTGAGCTGCCTCACAGATCAGATCAATTTTCGATTATAAGGTAAATATTACAATGTGAGCTGGTGGTCTTTCGGTCGCTAGCTTTGAGCGTCAGCGCGACTATGCTTCGAATGATCTGACTGATACAATAATAATCTTACTTATATGTGCTTGTCATAAAATTCTTGTCTTGTCTTGTCAATTACACAGTTAGTCCGTTAGGCACTGTGGTTAATAAAGAGCCCCGGCTTTAACATCGCGAGGTCGCGGGTTCGATCCCCGCATGTGTTTCGGATGTATAAATTTATTTAGATAATACCTAAGTGATATTATGTAAGCTAACTCTATTACGCTACATAGTAACTTGTCGTACGTAACCCATCATAATGACATAACACAGGCCGTTAGCTTACTTACTTTCCATGGAATCTGTGTCAGGGGATTTCATTTATTTATTTAATACTAGCTGTGACCCGCGACTTCGTCCGCTTCGATACCGTTTATTAGAGTTGAATAAATACTATTATTATATCCTCCTTGAAGTTAAAACTTACCTTATTTTAAATTTCGTCAAAATCGACTCCGTAGTTTAGCTGTGAAAGCGTTACTGATAGATAAACAGACAGAATTACTTCAAAAACTGTTACAAAAAAGCAGTGATCCGCAGTTTCACCTAGGTTTTGTGAAAAAATATAGGTAGGTAGGTATATTACATAGATGATGCCCGCGACTTCGTCTGTATTGAATTAGTATTTCGAGTAGGTTATTTTCTTCTCCAAGGTCCTAACTATCTTTAATAACAAAAATAAAAATGAAGAATCTTCGCCCATATAATATGTATAACTCCTAACCACAAACATAGGTAGGTAATCTATTAGGTACATTACAAAGGCACTCAGCGTTATAAACAAATCGGGTGCCAAAGTGCCTTAAATTTTAATACTGTCTTAAGTTTTCGCGATAACTATTATGTATGACTAATAAATAAAACACTTTTTAACCGGATTTATCGCGTATATTTACATTTTAAATTTTAACAGTCGCTCGTGACCACGGGGTCTGCAAAGACACCGAAACGTCGAGTTAAAATGTAAAATATAAATTATACGCCATTAATCCGGTTAAAAAGTGTTTTATTTAATGCCTTCAATTTTACTTAATTCATGCAATATCTTCATTAATTATACTTAGCTTCTTCTTCTTCTACTTAAATTCTAGGTAAAGCTAAGTAGTTTTTGCGTGAAAGAATAGTAAAAATCCATCCATCCAGCCATTATCAGTGTACATACAATACTACTTATAGTTATGTATGGCTGCTTTTCACTGCCAAACGGCTAAGCCAATATTAATGTAATTTGGTATAGTAGTTAACACATACGTTACTTTTTATTCCGAAGAAATCTACGGTTTCTGACTTCCAAGAGGCAGAAACGATCATGAAATAAACAAAACCTTGATTTCCATTTTATCTCTGTATGTACAGAAGGCAGTACATCAAGCGTTACAAATCTGTCAAAATTTTTTACTTGAATTTGAACTCTATGCCCTCGATAGTAAGTTAAAATTGGTTGGGGAAATTTGACAGGTAATGTAACGCTTGTTCCTTCTGTACCTACCTATATTAAATCGCGCAAAGCTTCCGCTCGCCTCCCGCCTTTTTATACCCTACCGCCGCGAGCCGCGTCGAGCGCGGCAACCGTTACGCAAAAATAATCCCTATATCATTCAGTATTCACGCGCGATGGGTTATTAGCGAATTTATGTATAAGTTTGGTGTTTCTATACCGATTTCTATGATTCTTTTTTTATTGAATAGGTAATAATGTAATTTTTTTTATTTAGGGATGAGTGAGAGTATTATAAACGTAAACAAATATAATCAGAAAGCTCCGAACTGCTAAGCTATCGGGATTTACACGTGTTATTGTGAGTCAACCATAAAATATAGATATATACTGTTGTGGGATATTTTTTATATAATTTTATGAAGAATATTTCTGTCATACATGATTTCTATGTAGCTTTAACCATTAAGGCTGCACACACGACGGAAGCTTAAAAAATGAAGTAACTTCTCCCGTTTTTCCAACATTTCCCTTCACTGCTCTGCTCTTATTGATTGTAGCGTCATAATAAGTATACTATAACCTGCCCAGGAGTATGAAGAATAATTTTACCAAGTTTCGTTAAAATCCGTCGAGTAGTTTTTGTTTCTATAAGGAACATACAGACAGACAGACAGACAAAAATTTTACTGATTGCATTTTTGGCATCAGTATCGATCACTAATCACCCCCTGAAAGTTATTTTGAAAAAATATTTCATGTACAGAATTGACCTCTCTACAGATTTATTATAAGTATAGATAGATAATTATTATTAAGGAACCTTCCTATTTGAGTAAGTTAGTAGGTAAGTACCAACTTTATTTGCAACAAAATTTTCTGACATGCCACCTAAATAATTATAATTTCCGAGGCGTCACTATGGCTCCGGTACGGTGAATCACCGGTCAGAGCGCCTGCCCAAGTGGAGACTCGGGTTCGATTCCCGGTCGAGCAATTTTATTCAGTATTTTTCCTATCTTTACGAGATTATGTATTCAATAAACATTATAAAATGCAAAAACTTATCATTGTTTCTGAAATATACCTAAGTAAATAATGGGTAATAAAGCTCTCAAGTAATAACGCAAGGCGCAACATTCAATATCGATGGCCTGTTTAGGTGTGTAGTGTGGGTAATTACTAATTAGCCTTGCCTTCCATGCCAGAGCTCACGGGTTCAAAAACTGGCCGAGTGAGGGCGGATATTATATTGATATTTTCTTTCTAGTCATGGATATGTAGGTAGGTATCTATGTTTATTATTTAAATTATGAATCTGATATTTATGTGCCTTTATACTTAATTATTGTAAAATTAATACCTCTAAATTTGTCAAACGTGACATCAGATGGTTTTTATAGCCTCTAGTGTTCTGCTTACCCACTTCCCCTTCCTCTACCCCTAGGGATACAGGTGTGAAGTTATGCATGTATGTAAAATTAAAAATATATCTATCCTACATCTTTTTACATTTCTCGAGTTTTTATCCGTTATCTAATCTAAGTACCTAGTATCCATTACACAAGTTCTTAAAGATGCTTAGTTTTAGCCAGATAATGTGGTGTGATGGTTAGGAATATTTATAATTGTAATAAGTACCTACCTAAAATAAATAATTTGGAAGGCATCAGTCAAGTTGCGATGGCGCCAGGTTGGTTAATTTAATTTTATTTAGACCTATCTTTTGCCCGCAGCTTTGCTCTTGTAACTCAATTATTAAAGTACCTAAACTTTTTCTTGCATCTCTCTATGTGTAAAAAAGCGCATTAAAATTGTTAAGTACGTAGTTTTAAAGATCTAAGCATATACATAAACAAGACAGCGCAAAGCGACTTTATTGCGATTCAAAGTAAGAATCTATTTACCTACCTACCTACATACTTAGATTAAACTTATTTTATGTTAATCCTTAGTTCTTAAATGTGAATTAAAGCTTTAGCAATTGAGACAATACAATAAGGAATTTACAAACACAAAACTTCTAACTAGATAATTAAAATTTACTCACACAAAATCACATCACATACTTACCTATCTACTTTATCTGTGATCTGTTCTGCATTCTGCAGCTCAAAAATTTTAGTTGAGTCATTGAGTCAGCTCATATCATAAGTCTATCTAACAAATACGCAAAAATACATGTTGCCAAATGTGCACCCCAACCAAATGACTGTCTTCATACTATTGTACGGTCTACAACACTTTTATTGTTGCTATGTTGATTAGATAAGTGGAACGCGCCCCACGTGCATGATGTGTTGTTGCCTGTATGAATTTGTCATGCAACGTCGCATATTATCCTGATTTAACAAATTGCAGTCAACTTTGTTTTATTGAATTAAGAATATTAAGATTTCATTACGTCATGATTGTTATGTGTATATTTATATTTTTATATTTATCGATCGATATTCTTATTTAGATACATTGATGGATGCACTTATTAGATTTTAATAATATGTAGTAGGTACTTATCTATTTTGTGTTGGTAAATGTTTACAAAAATATTATGTTTGAATTGAAATGTGTTTAGAAAGTTTTTTAAGTTTATTAGGTACCTACACAGTAAAATTTGTTTAGGCATGCCGTCTTTTAATATGGCTGTGAAGGAAGACTTCATAAGTAGGTACTTAAGTACTTAGGTACCTACTTTTATAAATATTTTGATAACGTATTTTATAGGTACAGGTAGTAAGTTATCTACCTACCTAGTTGATAGTTTTGTGACAAAAAACCGTGATGTAGGCTATCTAGGTAGGTAGGTACTAGGTTAGGTCATACAATCAACGATTATAATTAGGTATTAAAAACAAACCATAAGTTCATCCAGCTCAAGAAGATGTTTGAAATACAAAACGTTTTTTAAAGCATAGGTAGGTACCTCAATAAGAACCTATAATAAACATACCCACCTGAGTATATCTTGCTTTTAACAATAAGTACCTACTACATGTATACTACATATTCTACATAGATATGGTACCTAGGTAAGTAGCCGCGAAGGAGTCGAAATCTATTGAGTACATATACCTACCTACATATTTATAACACGTGAGCCTACAACTTTGGTAAGTAGTATCTAAGTCTTTAAATACACCTTATCTTACTTCTTACTAATATTATAAATCTGAAAGTTTGGATAGATGGATGGATCCGTCCATCCGACATCCATACATGTCTATAGGTACATGAATATTTGTTCCTAAATCGCGGCCAAACAAGTCAACGGATTTGCATAAAATTACCTATATCTTAATATAGTTATAGTGTACCTATAGTCTGGAATAGCACCTAGGCTACTTGTTATCCCGATATTCCGGCGGGATTCGAAATTTTATATTCAGACTAAAATATACCTTAGGTAGATAGGTCTACCGAAAAAAAAAACACATAGATATAATTTCGTACTACACACCAGCTAGAACGAACGAAAACCATTGTTGGCGCGAAACAATTAAATTACTGCCTATTACATTTTAAATAAAAATATCAATAATGTGCAAAGCACAAGATCAAGGTCAAAGTACATAGATGCACTTTCATGATTAAAATCGAAATTGCAACTTTATGTCTAATACAATAAAATCGAAAGTTCAACTTATATTGAAAAAACGCCCCTTTTATCTAACATATTATTAACTTCTTCAATAAAACAAGACTGTATGTACACACAATTAAGGTTCAAAACCGCACAAAGCCATTTCAAATATTTAGTTCATTTTAGCGTGCTCGAATATTATTATTATTATTTTAAACACAATATTTGAGTAATACGACCAAATGCAATTTGTCATGCATCCATTGCCGTTTTAACATACGAGTCGTAACGATAGGTCAATGCAGGGATTCAATGGATATAAAATACAAAGTGTTAATATTACGATCGCGAGTACGTAATAATAATAATAAAAAAGGCATTTTTGTTAGATGTACTATTTAAATTTCTTAAAGTTAGTGTTGATTTAACATTACACAAAATAAGAGGCATTTTAAATATTTTCATTACGGTTGACGTCGCCTACCTCTAGTAGCCTCTAGCAAAAACCTAGTAAATACCTTTACCTTTACCTTTTAATAACTTAAGTACCTAATTTATAAGTGTTGTGATTTTTGTGCGTTGTGGATTTGTGTTAAAATATTATGTCGACCAAAAAAAGTGATGCTTGGAATCATTTTTCCGTACTGGAAAATACAAGCAAGGCTAAATGCCTTTATTGTGGCCAGCTTGTTGCGTTTTCTAGAAATTCGACCGGCAATTTAAAAAGACATTTGAAAAAGCATCCAGGCGTAACAACTTCCCGCATACCAATAGCTACGACACATATTACCGAAGAAACTTCCCCGTTCGAGAATAATACAACAGCGCGACCATCCTCATCTACTTCAACCTCAAGTAATCTGCATTTGCAACCATTCTCCTCAACAATACCTTTGCCATCCAAAGAAACAATAGCGTCATATTTTATTAAACCGATGTCCAATAAAAAAACAAAAGAACTTGATCAACAACTAGTTGCCCTCATCACCAAAGAATACCATCCGTTTAGCCTAGTAGAAGATCCGGAGTTTAAGAAATTTGTAAATTTGCTGTGCCCATCTTACCAGTTACCTACAAGAAAAACTTTAACCTCAAGCCTTATACCTGCGCAATATAATGTTGTACGCGAAAAAGTAGCAGAAAGGTTAAAACGCGCCTTTGCTGTTTGTATAACTGTCGATGGTTGGACTAGCCGCAACAATGATAGTTTTTATGCGATGACAGCGCATTACATAATTGAAGAGGCGCATAACTTGAAAATGGCGTCAGATTTATTAGGATGCGTTTCCTTTCCTGAGCGGCATACTGCAGAAAATATATGCAGCAAAATTAAAAACATGCTCCTCCAATGGAACCTGTGCAACAAGGTTACTGTAGTGGTATCAGATAACGCTAGCAACATGATAGCGTCAGTAAAGCTTGGGGGCTGGCGACATTGGGGGTGTTTTGCCCATGGACTTAATCTGGTAGTACAGACAGGCTTGAGAGAATTACAGGCAATTACAACTAAAATAAAAGTGATCATAAATTATTTTAGAAGAAGCTCGTATGCCAGCGCACAACTGAAACAAACGCAAGAACGGATGGGCTTACCTAATTTGAAATTAAAAACTGATGTTCCAACCCGTTGGAACTCCACATATCTTATGATCCGGCGCATTCTGGAAATTAAAGTAGCTGTAGTTGCAACTCTGGCTGTTTTAGGTGATCACTTTCATAGATCCGAAGGAGTAGACACCGACACAATGTCCACACTAAACAGCCGCGAATGGCAAGTTGCCGAACAAAGTGTCGAGGTACTCGAAATTTTCGACATTATCACTAATGTGATAAGTGCTGAAAAGCAAATTACTGCCTCTACAATCATTTTATTTTGCAAGCAAATACACAAACATCTCAGTTTGCTGGTGGATCGTGTCGACTTATTGCCAGAAACTAAAGCATTGGCACAGACTTTTTTGCACCTGCACAAGAAACGATTTGAAGCCATTGAAGACAACGAGTTGATAGCTCAGTGCACTATTTTAGATCCGAGGTTTAAAAAATTTGGATTTTTACAGGAATCAAAATATCAAAAATCTGTTCAAATATTGTACACCAAAGTGTCCCATTTAAAATTAGCAGACGAACATCAAGTCACTCCAGAAGAAGCAAATCAATTCAACAACGTCGCCGTTGACGATAATAGCCATCGTACACGAAGAGAATTGCTTCTTTGGAAGGACTTTGATGATGAAGTAAAGAAAAACCAAACCCCGACTAATGCTCTTGCATCCGCAGTAGTTGAGGTTAATAAATATCTTGAGGAGCCATTGTTGCCACGGACACAAGATCCTCTTTTGTGGTGGCATCAAAGGCGAAATGTTTACCCTCGACTGTACCAAATCGTTAAGACTCGGCTGTGTATCTTAGCAACTTCGGTGCCTTGCGAAAGGATATTTTCCAAGGGGGGGCAAATAATATCAGATCGCAGGACCCGACTGGACACTAAAAAAATTGAGGAGATAATGTTTCTTGCTTTTAATTTAAATAACAATGATTAATATCTATTACTTGTCTATATTGTATCTCGATTTGTATGTATATATTTAGTCGTTATCATCTTATCACTTCCATACCAGAGGTCCCGCATTCGAATCCTGGTAAAGGCCGATATATTATATATATTTGCTTTGGAGTCATGTGTAGTGTATGTAGATATGTTCATTTCATTAATTTTTTTATATTTACATAAAACAATCATCTATGTGTGTTTATACAGGGTGTCCCGCAAACCCTATATAATTCCTTCACGGATGTATTCTAGTACCCATAAGGATTACAGAAAAAATATAAGAAAAGAGTAAAACGAAATTTATTGCTTTCATACAAAAATTTAGAAATAAATTTCGATTTTTTTTTCTTTTTTTATATTTTTTCTGTAATTCTCATGGGTAGGTACTAGAATACATCCGTGAAGGTATTATATATAGGGTTTGCGGGACACCCTGTATATTTTAAGTTTTGTTATTCAATGGGGTGATTTACAAATATTGGTGTGATTGTTAGAATAATTATATTTTTAAATTTGTTTATAACATAAAAATATAGTTTTAGAATGGGTTTTTACGGTTGGTTTTATGTTGAGAAAAGATTTTTATATTTTGTTTCCGAAAGAGAAAAATTAAATTTTGAGAAAATATTGTGCACTGAGCTATCAACTCCATTTCTTCAATGTTTTCTAATTATTCCTAAGGTTTAACAAGTCTGCAAAAATGTCTTGTTTTCTGCCAATAAGTCGATACGATCCATCAGCATACTGAAATGTTTGTAAATCGGCAGAGGGAAGCTTTTTATACCTACTTTATTAATTTTTTAATGTTGAAAAAATATGTTTATATTTTGGTCATTTTTATTGTTTTTATTGTTAGTTTTTTACTTATATGTTATGAAACGATCTATATACCTATATACAATGTGTCCCGGCAATAGTGTCGGAGCCTTTAATGGTATTAAATATGGTATTTTTTATCGACAAATCGCCCGTCAAATTTTTTTTTTCTGTTATGGTTGTTAAATGGCGGCCATTTTGTTTTTTGGTAACCAAGACGCGGGCTCTCGTACTAATTCGATCACTACTACTCATGTTAATGTCCTAGGAACAAAAAAAAGGTCTCAATTGATAGCTAAATATGAATACAATAATTCACAAGTATTATGTTTTAAATTAATTCAAATAAAAAAAAATAGAAATAAAGATAACTAAAATATTTAGTTTTTTTCGGTGTATTTTTTTAATTATTGGCTTTTTTTGAAAAATCTAGGCAATTAACCTGCTAATTTGTTATTCTAAATCGATAGAAGAGGACGTTTGCTAAAATAAAATATTGAATTTCTTTGCTCTTAGTGCAATAGTTTAAAAGTTATAACAATTTGCAAATGAACCTTCGAACACGCTTTTTTTTCAAAATACTAGTTTATCAACTACCGAATTCTAGGAAACGGTGGGATCGGGTACAATGCGATTCGCCGGCAGGTAGAAACGATGGTATGAATGGTACAATAGGTAGGAGCGAGAAATAAAATGGTATAACCGGTCGTGGTACTTCCCGTTGGTATCATCTCAGGCAGGGGGCCCGCCAGTCGTCCCTCGCTCTGCGTTGTGATAACATAATTTTGCTGTTCTAAACCAACATATCGTGCGTTGTTATTGTTGAACTTTCTGTTACGTTTTTGTTTTGTGTTGTTATTGGACTGTTGTTATTTTATTAGCGCTCGAAAGCTAACTGAAATGGAACGCTATTCGAATCAGGACATCGCCGACATCCATTTCATCTATGGATTCAGCAACGGCAATGCCAATGAAGCTGTTAGAGAGTACGCGAGAAGATTTCCCAACAGACCTACGCCGAATGCTCGCACCTTCATAAGGATTAATTTGCGTCTAGCTGAAAATGGGATAAGAACACCTGCGAATGAACGTGGTCGTCTTTTGTCGCCGCAAGATGAAGAAGAGATACTCGCATTAATCACAGAAGATCCTAGGTTGAGTGTCAGGCGGATAGCAACTCGACTAGGTTTAACTAAAATGTCAGTGTGGAGAGTCTTAAAAAGGGAGGGATTACATCCCTATCATTTTAGAAGAGTTCAAGAAATAATTGAACCAGATTTCTCAAGAAGGTCAGTCTTCGCTTCGTGGATACTTAGAAGAGTGCGTCTAGACCCAAACTTTTGTAAAAAAATCTTGTGGACTGACGAAGCAACATTCACACGATCGGGCTATATCAACCATCGGAATGAACATCTGTGGCTTCAAGAAAATCCACATGCAGTAAGAGAGAGTTCCTTCCAGCATCAGTTTTCTGTCAATGTTTGGGCAGGAATGATCGACGATGTCTTGATGGGACCGATAATTTTACCGGCGACAATGAATGGCCCGAGTTTTCTGGAGTTTCTCCAAACGGATTTTCTTGACGCACTCCTGGAGGTGCCGTTAAATTATAGGGTTGGGATGATACTGCAGCTGGACGGTGCTCCAGCCCACTTTGCAGTAAATGTCCGTAACTATTTAAATGAAAATTACACTCCATGGATGGGGCGCGGTGGAACAATCGCATGGCCACCGCGGTCGCCGGACTTTACCCCACTAGATTATTTCTTGTGGGGCACAATGAAACAAAAAGTCTACGTCGACGTGCCGAATACGCGTGACGAATTAATCGACAAAATTCTTCAGGTTGGGAACGAATTAAAACAAGATAAAGATATGATTCGACGATCAACAAGAAATGTCTCAATAAGGTCTACAGCGTGCTTGCAACAACGCGGTGGTCATTTTGAACAATTGTTATAATTGTACTTTTGTTTAGTATTATTAAACTACTTTCGTAATTAATTATGCATTTCTTTTCCAACCACCCCTCCAGATAAACAATGAAAAAGGTCTTTTTCAAATTGTTATAACTTCTAAACTATTTCACTGAGAGCAAAGAAATTTAGCATTTTATTTTAGTAAACTGCCTCTTCTATCGATTTGGGATAAAAAAATTGCAGTTTAATTGCCTAGATTTTTCACAAAAAGCCCATAATTAAAAAAAACACACCAAAAAAAACTAAATTTTTTTGATTACCCTTTTTTCTATTTTTTTTATTTGAAGAGTATTTAAACTTAATGATTGTGAATAAATGTCTGCATGTTTAGCTATCAAATGAGACCTTTTTTATGTTCCTAGGACATTTACATAAGTAGTGGTGGTCGAATTAGTACGAGAACCCGGGTCTTGGTTACAAAAAAAACAAAATGGCCGCCATTTAACAACCGTGACAGAAAAAAAAAAATTGAAGGGTGATTTGTCGATAAAAAATACCATATTTAATACCATTTAAGGCTCCGACACTGTTGCCGGGACACATTGTATATATATTTTTTCTTTTACAAAAATGGTAATTCTCTTTTTTTTGGTTTATGTTCATCTAATATTTTACGATATTGCTTATTAATTTTTGTGTTCGGAGAAGATTTTTATAGTGTGGTTATTTTTTTGTTCTTGTGTTGATAAAAGATTTTTATATTTTTATGTTTTATGTTCAGAGAAAATTTTTCCGTTTTTATAACTATTTCATTTTTTTTGCTTTGTGTTCATAGAGGATTTTTCTGTATTTTCAACTCTTTACTTTTTATGTTACAAAAATATTTATACATTTTATTTTTAATTTATTTTACAAATCTTTTTTGGTTTAATTAAGAGTTTGTATATTATATTGCTTTTGCTTTAAATATATTATTTCTGTTGAATAGTGATTTTCTAGTTTTGTTTTTTTTTCCTAATTGATTATACATATACGTATATATACCAAAGCGTACGTACTCAATATATTGAAGGCGGGTTTCAATACCTATTGAATCTCAATTCAAAATCCTTCTATTTAAACACTAAAATGTATGAGCGTTACCTACCATGCGACCAACATCTAGATCTGTTGTCACGGAAACGCTAAAACATTTAAGTGTTTACAAAAAAGGATTTTGGATCGAGATTCAATATTGAAACCCGCCGTTTGTGGATGGATCGTGCTGTTGCATCTTATAAAATGAAAGCTTCAAAGAAGCAAGACAAATGAGAAGCAAAACATAAAATAACTCCTAAGTCCTAACCTTTAGAGATGAAAATATTTTGTCGCTTCATTTTGATTAGGTGAACTATTATTACTTTGTACCTAACCAGTTAAGTATGCATAATTGCAAACAATTTTGAATCTTACTACATTTGCAATAGGTATGCAAATAGAAAAATTAAAAAATCCTTTTTTTTTAAATAAATCTTATTTTAAATTTTTATGAAGTTGAACTTCTATGATTAAATAGTTTTTAATATATTTTGAATATTTTAGTACCTACCTAGTCGTTCGTCATGCTAGTTATTTCTGTTTTGTTTTTGAAATTTCTCAGTTCTTTAAGTTTTTAAGTTATAGTTTCTGATTTAGAGTTATTACAATTGCAAATTTTTCATTTAGATACCACTTTTCACAGTAAAAATTACTGCTGAATACTAAACACAATCGATAGCCAAATGGTACAGAAATCGTTTTTGTTTTATTTTTATTTATTTATATTCCCACATATACATTATAATCCCGTTTTTTGTGTGAATGTAGTTTATCTTTTTACTCAAATCGATGACTAAGAACAGATCTTTCTCATGGTGACCGATCTTAATGGTCCTTATAGGTACCTTCTCGTACATTATTAGTTCAGCTCAGTAGATTTGGAAACCAGCTATTAGGCGCGGAAGAAAATAGTTGCAAAATAAATGCCGCATAAGTATTAGCTAGGTGCTATAAACAGTACGACCTGCGAAAAACCGCCCAGCTTCAATGCGCCTCGCCTCATTTGTCAAATATCATATAGGTAAGTGTAGTATATGTACTTAGGTACCTAATAATTAAGTAGGAACTTCAATCAAACACTATAATAAATGAATTGCCGCGCTTCAATTAATGTGCCTCTCGTAAAATGTTATATTCGTGTTAGTCACTTCAAATAGCACAAACACATCGCCGCGCTTCATTTGAAGCGGTAAATTGCACTGACGGCTCAGTACAAAAATGAACTTACCAACCCTTTTTAATTCATGTCCCATCCAACTTTATGACCATTTATGTTTACTTTTTATTCATCGCTTCAATTATGAAGATCAAAAGAAATTGTAAATAGCGCCATCGCAAATTAGTTTCAGAACTTTTTAAACGAAAATAAAATAAAACACAGATGTCAAAATTAGTTCCTGACAGCCGTCAAAATCTTAGCTTTTCTTTTCGATAGTAATCTAATCGAAAATTAACTTTATTCAATGGACATACGGTGCTGTCAGACACATACCTACTCTCTCTCACCGGCCGCGCTTTAATTTTGATTGATTGAGCTGTGAGTCACCATTTTCGTTCGTGATCTGCAGATCAACAGATCAGTTCTATGTGATCTGAATCATTGAGTCAGCTCAGATCTGAGTTACACACCTCTAGCTGTCATCAAAGCAGTGAAGGCGCGAATCGAAAGAAATCCCGTGCGTAAACAGAAAATCCTAGCTCACCAGATGGGGCTAAGCAGAACCACGGTCAAAAGAGTGCTAAATGAAGACCTAGGACTACGAGCTTATCGTAAAAAGACCGGACATTTCTTAAACGAGCGTTTAAAAAAAATTAGGCTAGAAAGATCCCGCGCTTTGTTACGACGGTACGCGGGAAAAAAATACCGCGAAATTCTTTTTTCGGATGAAAAAATTTTTAACATTGAAGAAAGCTATAACAAACAAAACGATAAGGTGTATGCCCACAGTAGTGAAGAAGCGAGCGCGCGTATTCCGAGGGTCCAGCGTGGCCATTACCCTTCCTCATTCATGGTTTGGCTTGGAGTCTCATATTCAGGCATAACTGAGGTGTTTTTCTGTGAAAAAGGTATGAGAACCAGTGCCGTGGCTTATCAAAATACTGTCCTGACAAGCACAGTGGAACCTCTTTCTCAAACAATGTTCAAGAACAGACATTGGACATTCCAACAGGACTCTGCACCGGCTCATAAGGCACGAAGCACGCAAGACTGGTTGACCGCCCGCGGAATTGACTTTATCCGGCATGAAGACTGGCCATCTTCTAGTCCAGACTTAAACCCACTGGACTACAAGATATGGCAATATTTGGAGGAGAAAGTCTGTGCTAAACCTCACCAAAATTTGGAGTCTCTGCGAGCATCTCTGGTTAAAGCAGCGGCAGAAATAGATATGAATGTGGTGCGTGCAGCGATCGATGACTGGCCGCGTAGATTAAGGACATGTGTCCAAAATGGGGGAGGGCATTTCGAATAATGTAATTAAAATTATATTGTACATTTAATAACCTTTCATTTCATATATAATTTTTAAGTAATTGTCTAAAGGTGTATCAGTAATAACATTAAAAGTTTTTGACAGAACTTATGACCCGACTAGGTAAGCTCAGAACAAGACCAGTATTATAATCAGCAAATGATGCTTATACCAGGAAGTTAACGTTTTATTACAGAAAAGTCGATAAACGCTTGCATTTAATGGTTTAACATATTCAAAGCAAATGATACTGTGGTATCAAAGAATTGTCAATTAATTCTAATTTATCATGTTAAATTAAATGCCCTATTATCTATTGTTTTTAAGACTTCAGCAATAAATTTCTTTCTTATTGTATAAGTTCAAAAGCGGCATTTTTATTACTTTGTTAAAACATTGTTTTATTTTTATTAGATGGCCACTTATTACTTTATAAATAGATCCGACTGGTTACTGAGATTAGCGAGTTCAAACAATAAAAAATCTTTACTTTATTATATTAGAATGCATTTTATTAGCATGATATTTTTATTTCTTAATTATTATTTTTTTTGACGACCGGCTGGTGTAGTGGTAACATACATTGCCTTCTATGCCAAAGGTCCTGGTTTCGAATCCCGGCGGCGGCGGATATCGGTGTGATGAACACAGATATTAGTCGTCATGTCATGGATGTTAATATGTTTATTCTAATAAAAATATGTATGTTTAGGTATATATTTCTTAAGTATACCAGTTATCTAGTATCCATAGCACAAGTTCTTTAAGAAACTTAATTTGGGCTAGATAATGTTGTGTGAGCGTCAAGAATATTTATTTATTTATTATTATTTAACTTAGGTTTGCTGGAAGAGATCGCTTTGATGTGATAGGCAATGCTAGCTGAATTGCATTACCTACATACATTTTATGTTACTTTAGTACTTAAGCGTTGTATTTTTTTCGATTTAAGTAAATGGCAATACAGTATTTGAATTGAGTTTAATTGAATTATTACACTACATCCGATTCTTATACGATATCCGAGAAATAACGGTCTTGCGTAATCGTTGAACTATGTCTATAGTAGCTTACAACTAAACAAGCATATGTCCAACCTGGGTCTCACTGACACGGCGCTCTGCAGATACTCGAAAGCGCAGAGGAAACCCCTGTACGCCAGCTACTGTGCCACTGCCCCGCAATTATGCACAAGCGCTCCGCTCACCTGGATAAGCACGAGCTGGATCCAAAAGAGATTAGGAGCATCGCCGTAAGGAAAATCCTAAATTTCCTGAACTCCATTGGAGTGTGCGGCGAGTTATAAAATAGGGACTCACATAATATATCTTTTAGGTCGCAGTGTGACGAGCAGACAAGACTGCTCATATAGTCCCAAAACCCCTAATAATAATAATAATAATTTTCCGCCGAAAGGCGTGTAGTTATAAGTATACAAAATAATAATAAGGTAGCTTACGAACGCACTACACCCGTCATCCGTCATTTCATACAAAATTTCTAGATTCTTATTTTTTCGGATCCGAATGGAATAAGTATCAAATTTAGTACGTAACGGCTGTAACATAATAATTTCTCGATTAAATATGTAACCTTCTCCATTACCTAGGCTATCGATACAAAGTTATTTTCTCAAATCGGACTGGTAATTTCTGAACTTAGGGCTTTCAATCAAATAAAACGAACAAACTCTTCTGCTTAATTCCATCAGTTTTGATTACTAGCAGATACAATAGTTTTCACAATTATGTTTGATCCCGACTTAGGGAATATGGGATCAGTCCGGAAACAAGACGCACAGTTTTGGCGCGCGTCATTCCTGTTTTTCGCCACGATTGATAAATCGGACTATGCTATAGAGTTAGCTCTAATTGTATACCTATTCGTTTGTTATTGACGACCACTTTGGCAATGGGTTAACACTGTCTGCCTCAGACACCAGTGGTCGCGGGTTCGATACCCGCGCGGAACAAGAAAAAAAATGTTCCGGGTCTGGGCGTTTACCTATTTATGTATTTATATTCTAGGTTCCCCCCCTAGTTCGCTACACGGTATCCTATATCACAAGCTCTGCTTAGTTTGGGGCCATGTAGTTGGTGCGATTGTCTGTTTTTTTTTTATTGTAGTATAGTAACTACAAATATCTTAAACGGTAATTCAGTATTGACTACCTCCTTGGTGGTTTAGTTAGCAGACAGGTCCTAGATTCGACTCCCAGCCGAGCTATTTTAAACTTACTTAGTTTTACTTACTTTGACATACTTTTTACGGGCAAACATTTACTGTATACTTTTCTACAAGCTCGGCGGGTGACCTCTATTTTCGCTGTATGTTCTCTATAAAATCAGACGATCAACGAATGCAGAGCATTAAAAAACTAACTTCACTAACATTTTTAAATCCGGTCAAATTTTTGACTGAAGTATAAGGTCATAATATGGAAATGGAATTCTATTTTTTCAAAAAGTGTTTAATCGATTAAGTATTTGAATTTATCTCTGAAGTATCTTACATCATATGAAACAAAAATATTCAAAATTTATTCATAATTGAAAAAACAAAATCACGTAACAAAACATACAAAAAATATACACACGAATTTAGAATCTCCTCCTTTTAGAAGTCGGTTGAAACAGCTCAATTTGGGGCCACACTGTTAATCATAGGTCAGTTTGGGTATTACCAAAATAAGTTGTTATTTTGTACTGTGAACACCAAACGTGTTTTACGTTAAACGTATCATTCCCGGTAAATTATTCATTCAATATTTTCCTCGGCAATGATAAGCGAGAAACAATAAAATATAGATAACCTCTTAGTCCGGGTGATTCCTTTGTTTTCGGGGATTAATCGACGCAATTTATGAACTGTAGGTGAATGTTGGTCTGTTCATTTACACACACATGTGTGTATGTATGCACACGCACGTAAACACTCATAACTTTACGAGAATTATGTGTGTGTGTGTGTGTGTGTGTGTGTGTGTGTGTGTGTGTGTGTGTGTGTGTGTGTGTGTGTGTGTGTGGGTGTCTGACTATTGTTGTTTAATTGAATTGAGTTAAGAAATAAAGTGTTATTATAAGTTGTGGAACTTGAAAATAGGGATTTTGATATTATATTCTTTCGAAATTCTTACTTCTTACTGGTCAGAAGAAAAAAAAAACATTTTGCATTTGACATCTTAACTTTTGGGTTTAGTTAGGTACTCATTGAAGCTATGACGTCTCTTTCTATTGTTTATTCTATGGTTTATATAGTTTTACGATTAAATACTTTACAAGATCAAATGTGGACCGAATCGAAATCATGATTTCTAATTTAAATTCTTAAATCTTACTGAGAGAACACCAAATCAGTATCTAGTCTTTTTTTTTCTTAAAGACGAATGGCAAACTTTATACCGCATTACACAGGGTCATTTTTTTGAAGATGCATATCAATCATTATTTAAGCATTCAAAACTAAGCTATATCTAGTTAATAGGGCAATATTAGGCAAATATATTCGTAACTCAAGTTTCGTTATAGTTGTTGGGAATACCTCAAAATATAATAAATTAAATTATTATTGCTACAAGGCAATTTTTCTCAAATAAAAAGTAGTACTGACAATGGGTGGCTGTTCACCATTCTACTTATTTAAAGACTTTAGACTAAAGAAAATACACCTTTGCGATTAGGCCATTTTATATACAGCTGTATTATAATACACCAGTCCACTCTGTGTCATACATAGGTATTATAATTAAATATAAAATTACAAAAAAAACTTTTGTTGTTTTAACGACTGGACTACAAAAAAAAACAAAAGTTTTCCTTTTTTAAACTTCACAAAGCATAAAGTCTGGAGGTCGAATTTGAAAACCGAATTCAATCCGCATGAAGGTTATTATTTCTGCGTTTATTTACATCACATAATCAATTCTGTAATTCAAACTATTGCACAAGAAGATGCGTCTTGTTCTAATTAAATATTATGTTGATTACGTTAATAAAATGCTAGTTACGCAAAAAGATTTCGCACACAAGCTTTAATATAAATTATTTTTTTCGATATTACTTAAATAATGATTGTTTCTTACCGTTTTTATTACCGTAGTAATGGATTTATTGAGATGCCTCTTACTTTTGCGCAATTTTGTGGTTAAATCAAATCAAAATCTAAACTACAATGAAATCTTAAGTTTTACTATTTTTAACCTAGCTATTTTAAAGTTGTTTAAGTTGCGCTAGATTCTCAGTTGAAACCTTATTTTAAAAGATAGTATTCCAATTTAAAATATGCCCATATTAATGGGCCGTCTCGAAAGATAACACTTAGCTAAAATTTGCCGTGCATGCAAAAGAACTGCTAGTACTATTTTGAAAATTATCTTATTGTTAAATAGGCATTGGGCCCAAATTAATTCTCTAATAATAAACTTCAAATTCTTTTGAAGTCTTTCATAGTCTTCCATGCTGGACTGGGAGCGAAGGAAAAGCATAGAATGCGCCAGCTGCTTCTCTTCCCGGGCATACTGTAAAAATCAATTAAGGGACAGAGGTTTCTAAGTCTACTCGCTAGTTGTGAGACATAGTGTGTGCATAGCTTTATAGTTTGACATTGAAAACAAACAAACATCACCAATAGACATCGACTCTTAAATCATACTTAAAACTAAATTCAAATAAAACCAAAAGTTTATAAAAAATGCAGTAACTCGGCAATCAAAAATACGCTTGGCTGCTTGTTGCATAAATAATTGTTCTTTTTATCATTTAACACAATAGATTTTTGGTTTAATGTGCACATCGACAGAATCAACAACACATTTATACAATTTTCTTTGTCATAAGAACAAAGGAGAAGGCAGCTAGACGATGTTCACTTGTTTGTTTTGTCGCCAACTACGTAGTTCTTGCATTTTTTATTACGCGGAAGAAGCTGTGATTGACTGTGGTTAGCACGCTTAGAATAACGAGACAAGCTTTATAAGTATGTAGTTTTGATATTTATGAAACTAATTAACAGTCTCTAGTGTAGAGAAAAGTAGCTTTTAAATAACTCGCGTTACGAGTGACTAAAGTGCTATTACGTTAATTACAATGTTGTCAATTAACACTGCCATGTATTTACTCAGTCTACGAGATGAAGTAAAACGAGCTGACAGTGTCTTGAGTTTTAGGTTGTATTGAACAGCTATTTGGGTGAAATACAATTTTACGCGATAAAATCTGGCAATAAGGTGGAATCTGGCATGCTGGACTGGGATCGTAAGAAAAACATAGAATGTGCTAGCTGCTTCTCTTCCCGGGCATACTGTAAACGTTAGTTAAGGGACAGAGGTTTAATTGATGTTTTTGCGGGCGATATGCTGACCCGCTCACTGCATTAGTCTCTGCATCCTTATAATACCTCAAAATTTGTCAAACGTGACATAAGATGGTTTAATAACCTCTGGTGTTCTGCCTACCCCATAAGGGATACAGGCGTGCAGTTATGCCTGTATGAATAGTGATAACTTGAAATCATAGCCCCTATTTCACCGATTTCCTTCTGAGCCTACATTAACAAATCTCGGCTCTGACTGAAGAGAAATTGAACTCTGAACTCGTTTTAACGCATTTAAGCTGAGTTCAACTCGAATTGATCGCGTTTTATTACACGTTGAAATTGGGGCTTAGTTTCATGGACCTTTATCCAAACTCCTACCGGTCCATCATTGTTTTCCATAAATAAGATAGTAACCGGATTTATCATGTAGAATTGAATTTCACATCTTACCTCAGTGGTAAGAATCGTGGAAACATGAGAAGATATTTAGTTGCATACCAGCAGCTCCCTTGAACAGATGTTGGTCACCCTGTTTGAATGTGGAAGTACTGTTTATGCTCGTTCCGATGAAAAAAAAAATGTTAGAAAATTCACCAAAATACCAAAAACAAAGACGTTTTTAACCTACGTATATTGCTGTTCATTTTATTTTACTTATATTTAACTGAGCATGGTGTCTATTAAGACATGGGAACGCCACCTTGTTAAATTAATTAATTAAAAGACACCTTTGCCTAGCAGCGGACGATTCTAGACTAATGATAATGATGAAATTTCTGTTAATAATGCCCTATAATTCTCAATCACTAATCGTGAAACTTTACACAATCTCACCAAAAATGATATTTTACAAAGACCTAGTTTAAACAGTTAAATAAAGGGGTTCGAGTTTGACTGCTCTATTGTTAGTGTCTGACAAAACCATTTGACATCGTTATTCTAAGTAATTTCCACTCATCATACTTTAGTAGTGCAAGACCCAGGAACTAGGTTAATAGTATAATGGCTGCCAAAATTCATTTCTAGAGAAATGGTTTATGGTGAACGGAGATGGACTGGAACGCAAATTGAATTCCTTCCGTTCCACGTTCAATTTTTTTTTCTACAAATTTAAAGAGGTTGTGGAATAACACTCAACCTTTTTTAAGTGAAAGTTAAAACTGTTAGGAAATTTTGTTCCGTGAATCGCACAAAGCGCTATTCTTATTATTTCGTAACCTAGTAACTGAAATACGTGAAATAACTCTTAAACAGCCATGTATGAAAGCAAAGCAGATTGGTAATTAAAGTAAACAATTTTTCTAGTTTTCTTATACTTACCTACAATAGGAAATAAGCATAAAAAGACCTTGTATTTTTTTTTGGAAAAATTTCTTGGTACCTACCTACCTATTTTTAAAATATTTATCTTCCCTTTGATAATCATCTAGTAACATGATTATTATTGTGTTATGTTTTATATTTATCTAGCCTCTAGAATCATTGTAGGTACTTCCATAAACTCAAGTACCTACATTGTCTTCTGAATTGCACACAGCAATTTATGGCTTATTCTATTTTATGGCCTATAAAACATAAGTACTACGCGAATAAAATCTAAAAGCAGCAAGAATAGCTGAAAACTTAACGCTTTATTTTTCAGTGAAACATAACTAAGCTCGCTCTTATCTATGACCTATTTCAAGTAACAGTACCAACATACATTAGGATTTGTAAGTTTACTTGCATTATTACATGGAGGTATTGTTTTGTCATTCGGTCGACGACCTCCCGCCATTTGCCGCGCGCCATTCTGGCGAAACCGCGCATTTTAGAATTTCGAACACAGCTGTTCTGTCTATTCAAATTCTGCAGTTCCTTATTCCATTTTCGGATTTCGTTTGAAATTGGAATTGAGTTGTTTACTGCTGGCCGACGCACGAAGCATTTAAACAATATGCCTTCGTTGTGTAATGGTATACACAGATAGTTTCGTTATTTCGTAAGTTAGGTAAGTTAATGTGTGTGCGTAATTCGCCAGAAAAGGATGTGGGCAGGCCGCATTTTCGCAAGTAAGCATGTTTATTCATTGCCTTATGGAGCGCCAAAATGTAGAAGCGAATTGTTATTTTTAATATCTAAACAGACATAATATGTTTTAAATTGCTCGGTTTATGAATCCAATATAGCAAAATGAAGATTTTCAAATTGATGATTTACCCGAATGAAGAATAAATAAATATTTCTGACACTCACACAACATTATCTAGCCCAAATTAAGTTTCTTAAAGAACTTGTGTTATGGATACTAGATAACTGATATACTTAAGAAATATATGTATAAACATACAATATATTGAATAAATACATATTTTTTATTAGAATAAACTTAAATAAACATATAAACATCCATAACTTGACGACTAATAAAACTAATGTATGTTATATTGAATAAATACATATTTTTTATTAGAATACACTTAAATAAACATATAAACATCCATGACTTGACGACTAATAAAACAAATATCCGCCGCCGCCGGGATTCGAACCCAGGACCTCTGGCATAGAAGGCAATGTATGTTACCGCTACACCAGCCGGTCGTCTAAAGAATGGTACTTACTCGTAGAATACAGGTTCATGACCTGTTGTAGCTGTACTGAAATAACAATAATAACCGGGTGCTTATCATAACAAAAATGTCACCTTTAATTTAAAGATAAGGCGATGCCCACACTTCCTACGAGCGTACACACCTACGAGCGTACTTGCGGAATTGAATTGTATGAAATTACATAGTTGAAACGCACTTCCGCAACTAAGCGCGTAGAATATACTTTTGATTTAGTCCTGTGGTTGCTACAGTGACAGAAATATTTATAATAATAACTAGCTGACCCGGCAAATGTTGTTTTGCCATATAAAAAAAAAAATGATGTCGGCTAATTCTCATAGATACCGGATAAGCACAAAAAACTTCATCAAAATCGGTCAAACCGTTTCGGAGGAGTATGGCAACGAAAACTGTGACACGAGAATTTTATATAGGTATTAGATAAATAACTATTCCTGACTCTCATACAACATTATCTAGCCCAAATTAAGTTTCTTAAAGAACTTGTGTTATGGATACTAGATAACTGATATACTTAAGAAATATAGAAACATACATAATGAATAAATACATATTTTTTGATAGAAAAAAATCTTAAATAAACGTATAAACATCCATGACTTGACGACTAATACCTGTGTTCATCACACAAATATCCGTCGCCGCCGGGATTCGAACCCAGGACCTCTGGCATAGAAGGCAATGTACGCTACCCCTACACCAGCCGGTGGTAATATTATATTTATTTATATTTATATCAATGTTTTTTTTGAAGTCATTCTAATATATTTTCTTTTTATTTTTCAGGTAAAACACTCACTTAATAAAGGTTACTACGAATAACGTTGACAGGTTTTTTGGAATCATCACCACAGTAAGTTTTCACTATGTATCATATGCTTGGAAATTAATTTGTTATTGAGTTATGATCTTTTCCGTTATATGAACAGAACTAAGCTTCGCATAGTTATAATGGTGGGCAAAATAAATCGAGTTAATTGCGTGTCGGACTTGGCAATGAGGGTTCTGTAGGTACGTAAAATACCCATCTATACTAATAAATAAAGCTGAAGAGTTTGTTTTTTTTTGTTTGTTTGTTTCTTTGAACGCCCTAATCTCAGAAACTACAAGTGGGATATGAAAAATTCTTTTTGCATTTGATAGCCCAACTCTTGAGGAAGGTTATAGGTAACTTTTGATCCCGAAATTCCCACGGGATCAAAAGTTTCGCGGGTAAAACCGCGCGCGGTGGCTAGTTTTCATATAAATCACATTATGTGTCCGGTAAGTTCTCTCTTGTCGACAAATTTCATGATTCTAGGACAACGGGAAATACTCTTTAACTTTTGATTACCTTGCGGGCGTCGAAATATACCTACGACAAAAATATACACTTCACAACTTAACGTGTTGTATTAAGGTTAAAAGTCCCGTGAAAGTATATACATTTCATTGGACGTGACTGTATTGTAAAGAGGTACCTAAAGAGTCCTTAAAAGAAGTCTAGGTACCAGAAAAAGCAGTAGTTTAGTATCTATCAGTAAAATATCAAGAAACGTCGCCACATATCTTCCTTTACCTACTTTGAAAAAAAATTATGTCATCAATATGAGTAGGTATATGACAAATTTATGTCATCAGTATGACCTTCTCATATTCAAAGTCTAATACTTTTTGTACTACCGACTGTTGAAATATACAAAAACGTATAAAAAACTCACACAATTTCGCAATGCCGCAAATTATCCCCACAATTTCCACACTTATAGCATATTCGCGCTAAACTTTATATAATCATATTAAATTGCACCAGTTACCGTGTAATTATATCCCCAAGAATTATCCACTTTCCACTAATTCCCTCTACCTACAGGTCTCTAGAAAGCCCTGTTTAGGACCTGTCATAAACTCTTACTTGGCGTTTAGTGACCATAAAAAATTATATCGCGTTATTTATGTTTCAATGACAATTTCTTGTTTTTTTTTTATAAGCCAGGGGCGTATTTGCAAGATCTGAGTTTCGATTAGTCAGGATTAAGTACTTAAAGGCTTCTCTATTTTCCTATTTTATTTTTTATCTCTATTATCATAGTCATATTAGAGCTAAGTTACTGGAAACCTCAATTACTTTTTACCCACGACGGAACGGAGACGGTATATGCGTTTGGGGTGAGAGGGTGTTTGTGCAAACCAATGTTACCATTTATCTCCAGAACCACTGGATCGATTTTAATGCGGTTTTCAGTAATCGCTTTGGATTTGATTGGTGCATGTTCTTAGATAGGTGTAGCGGTAACAACTCACCAGGGGGCGCTGCAGTAAATATTTGTTTGTAAAAGCCAATGTTACCGTTTATCTGCAAAACCATAGGTCCGATTTAAATGCTGTTTTCAGTGATCGCTTTGGATTTGATTAGCGAGATAAGTGTTACGGTAACAACTCACCAGGGGGCGCTGCAGTAAATATTTGTTTGCAAACCATTGGTCCGATTTGAATGCCGTTTCCAATTACCGCTTTGGATTTGATTGATGAGGAACGAGGTGTGGTGTAATGTAATGTATGGTACCTATATTATGCTCTTTAAAAAGTTTGAAATAAAAAACAAAATAAAAAATTTGAAAAACCCACGACTCGACGGTTATAAAGTAATTGAAAAAGAATAAAATAATTTAAAATCCCCCGACTGAAATGATTTATGTGACGAGAGATAATTAACGTGAAAAGTTTTTTTAAAAGTTCACTTGATCTCATACAGAGTCGGTCATATTATGAACAATATACTATTCGTTTTCATAGCACTTCCCTACGCTTACCTATTCGGTTCTCGAAGATTTAGATGTCGTAATAACATAGGTATTCAACTCCCTATGAACTTTATAAGAAGAGCAAGAAAATCCGTCTGGGGCTGCCATTGAATGAGTTCGTTTTGTAGTTTTATATTGAAATTTAAAATATTGATGGCAGCCCTCGACGGATTTTCTTGCTCTTCTTATAAAGTTCATAGGGAGTTGAATACCTGTGTTATTGCGACATCTACATCTTCGAGAACCGAATAGGTAAGCGTAGGGAAGTGCTATGAAAACGAATAGTATGTTGTTCATAATACGACCGACTCTGTATGAGATCAAGTGAACTTTTAAAAAAGCTTTTCACGTTAATTATCTCTCGTCACATAAATCATTTCAGTCGGGGGATTTTAAATTATTTTATTCTTTTTCAATTACTTTATAACCGTCGCGTCGTGGGTTTTTCAAAATTTTTATTTTGTTTTTTATCTTAATCTTCCCTTCCCCATAAATCACTTCGTGCATTAGTTTAATCCGTGTTTGGACGTTAATGTTCGGTTCCGAATTCTGTATACTTGTAGCTAAACAGGAGTCGTTAGGGTTTGTCAGAAGCTATTTCGGCGCCCTGAAAATTCTGACATCCACCAACCAGCTTACAAAGCCTAGGAAACTTTTTAAATATTCGCACGGGTAAATCTGTAGAATCAGTACATCCATACATAAACAGAATCCTCCATAATTGTATGTATTAGTCGCTAAAAACCCTACAATTTGTCAGCTACTTAGTAATAGTGACTTCCTGATATTCAGCGCACGCGCCGTCATATCGATGTCAAATAGAAATCTGCGGAATTAACTTTCTATCTTGTTAGGGCGAAAGGTTTTCTAATGGATTATGTTGTACCGTTTTAGGCATGAATAGAAAAATACACGGTTAATTCACTATAAGTTTTCTCTTTTAGCAGCTTTTATTTTTTTATAGGCAACCCCATTCGGACTTGTTCCTTGTTCATAATTGCGAGTCACGTGGTCAGCGACTGAGGTTAAGAGTCGCTCGAGACCATGAAACGAATGAAAAGAGCGAAACGTGGTCGTGGAGTAGGCCCCTGTGTATATCTTAATTAAAAAAAACCCCAGACAATCACACAAACTACATGGCCCCAAAGTAAGCATAGCTTGTGTTATGGGATACCATGTAGCGAACTAGAGGGGAACCTAGAATATAGATACATAAATGGATAAACACCCAGACGCGGAACTTTTTTTTTCTTCTTGTTTCGTACGGGAATCGAACCCGCAACCACTGTCGTCTGTGGCAGACAGGTTAACCCCATCGCCAAAGTGGTCGTCATTTTTCATATTTTATCATCGTCATAATATCTTAGTTCGCTAGTTAAGCGATGTTCGGGGTCGGTGCAAGAATGGGTGAACGCCGGTCATTCATTTCTCACGACGATTTCCGTGCTTCGGAGGGCACGTTAAGGGCCTCTTATAGCGCGGTGCGTTTTTCCATACTTCCCGCCCAGCTACAGCTAGCGAATTTCACCGACAAAAATACGTTTAACGGGTTTATTTTAGAAAATCATAACTATTTAAAAATTTTGCTTTACACATCGGTTAAGAGAAGTCCGTTTTATGTTTTCATGTAACTTTTATATGAATCTATTATGCTGTTTCGTAGCAATATCCGTTTAGAATGGTAAATTAGTGTTAAGTTTGTGACTTTTTTTTATCACGCCAATTTTCATAAATCATGTTTCTATCTCTACACAGCGGTTGGTTATATGGTTAATTTTTGTGAATATTTTTCTCAGACACAACATGTATACATTACTGGGTATATTAACGTTCTAAAAAGCGAAAAACGGTGCATCCTCGCCTTAAGCAGTCAGTCGGTCCCAGGTACTTTATACTTGTAAACAGCTGTCGTTAGGGTTTGTCGGAACTTTCCAGTTTCCGGTTTACAATCACCACTTCTTCTTATTATTATTATTTATGGCAATCAGCCGTTGTTATGAGTCAACAGACTATTTTTGCCAGTATCGCGTGGAGGGGCATAGACTATCTTTGACAGCTTACTGTCAATCACTATTTATGAAACACAAAATTTGATTAAATTTGTCTATAATTGACAAGTTATTAGCCTGGTTTAAAATAACTCTACATTAAACCCAAACCTTTCAATGACATTGACTTGTAAACAGCTGACTTGCGGCTCAGTTAGACCCGCGTTGAATTTGTTCCAGTTGTGAGGTCAATCGCAACAATCGTTACGATTTATCGCTTTCTAAATTTTTGGGACTTTTGTCCTGGTCACAGGTCATTTGTTACTCTCGAACGTAGATCTAAATTTATTAAATAGCTTTTCTTAAATACTTTGATTGAACATATTCTTTCCTAAGCCGCATTGAGCATTGGGTCGCTCGGGTATAAATAACTTCAATGACTAAGTCGAATCTAAAATCTCAAAAAATAATGTATCACTAAAATTTGTTGGTAACAACGCTCTTAAAAAGAATATGGCATACTATTTATGTCGTGTAAAGAAAGAACAACTAAGGAATACTGATTAATTTTTTCTCGGCTTAAGAATCAACTTTGATCTGCCAAATAATTGTATGAACACCTTTTTAAAAATTAATAAATAATTTGAATTGAATTGAACTACTTATACATTTATACCCAATAGAAAAATTGTTAAAAACTTGATGTAATGTACAGAAGGCAGCAGATCAATTACAAAGCGTGCAGCGTTACAAAACTGTCAAATTTCCTAACCAATTTTTATCTGAATCTCGAGGCTCTATCTTCCTCTTTCAATTACAATTACAACAATTTTTTGACAGGATTGGAATGCTTGACCTGCAGCCTTCTGTACATTAACCGGCCCGCCAAAACTGACGTACTTTGACATTAGTGAGACTTGAAAAGAGAACGGTGTATCTAACGTCCTTCTCAAATCCTTGTAGCAAAAAAAGTTGCAACAATGCCCTCTAAATTTAGTTCGCACTAATGGTATTTTTTTACACTGGGAATTTTCACAGAGGAGTTCTGGGTATTCTAGAGTGCCTAATCGTTTTATTTACAGCTCGGAAAACCCAGAGGCGATAATTTAGAATATAATCCATTTGACAACGAAGAAAAAACTTCGCAAGTCATAATGGAATATTTTTGTACAAATACCTAAATGTACATAATTTATTAGACGACCACTTTGGCGATGGGGTAACACTGTCTGCCTCATACGCCAGTGGTCGCGAGTTCGTTTCCCGCATGGAATAAAAACAAATTTTCCTAGTCTGGGCGTTTATCTATTTATATTCTAGGTTCGCTACATGGTATCCCATAAATAACACAAGCTCTGCTTAGTTTGGGGCCATGTAGTTGGTATTATTGTCTGGGGATTTTATTTTATTTTTATTTTATCTGTGGCTAAGTCAATGTTTGACTTTCATCCCACCTGATGGTAATGACGATGAGGATAAGGAATGGCTCTTAATAAAACATTGTCCGAACACATCACCGCCGCGCCAGACCTCTGACATTTGACGGCAGATTTTATATGAAGGTTCACTAGTAAGGCAGAAACTGAATGGGTTGTATCAACTAGCGTTAAGACGGCACTTACACGGAAAAACACCTTTTTCTTGTTCCGTGCGGGAATCAGACCCGCAACCACTGGCGTCTGAGGCAGACAGGTTTACCCCATCGCCAAAAGCAATAAACATCCTCAAAATTTTACTTTTATAAAACCAGTCTTATGATACTAAGTCTTCTATCTGCTATTGCGGACTTTGTCGTACGTAACTGCGCAAAACTTTAGCTCAATGGGTGATAGAGCTACCACATCCACCAATAAGAAACACATTTAGTTGTTATTTTGTGGGACACATTGAATACAAACCTTACCATAAGTTTATTTATTTGTAGTTCGACTTAAATGTTGTACAAAAAAAAATTTCGTTCACTGGGTACAATCGTTACAAAGTCATTCAAAATAAATTCGAAGTTTAAAAATTTATTAAAACCTTTGTTGTTACTTAGGCATTATTAAAAGAAGTTTAACAAAAAAGTTCCTTTGTCTTTGTTTTGAAAAAAAGAACTAAAGGTCACCCGTGCAATTGGCGCGTGCGTTTAAATGCAAGATGGCGTAGCGCGCGAAAATGGCAAATGGTTTGAGGTTAAAAGTGAAAGAGCATACGCCCTCCATTGTGGTATTTTGCTATCATGAGAACTGTCTATTGTAGTGCTCGCACTTACAACGAAAGATTAAACAGTTACTTACCATTATTTGCGAGAAAAGCAGTTTGATAGTGGTGAAACTGCTTCTTTGGAGGAATGCAACTAAATTAAATCGATTGTAGTTATTCGATTTATTTTTCGTGTTTTGTACAAGTATACACTACTTAGTGACAATTTCTACTCCCGTGGGGTATTGGGATAAAAAGTAACCTATGTGTTATTCCAAACTATATACTCTAATTATGTGCCTATCCACTGTAGGCCAATTATGGATCTCAAAACCATGCGATGATATCATGAAATAGTTTTGACGTAAAACATATCCTGTGATCATTATTCGGTATTACTCCTCGGCAAAATCTCTTAGCTAAGTTCTTGCCATGTAGACTGAATATAATAATCCCAATATATAATAATATAGTATTTATTTATGAAAGCATTCGAAACGGAAAAACACAAATGAAATCAAGAAACAAACATATCATACAGGTGGGTGCGAGCTCACCTTTTTGAATTGCTGTTTTTAAGTCATAGATGATATTATTGAAACTCATTGCAAAAGAAAATACCTCTTGCATGCAATGAATTGCAATGTATGTAGGTGTATGTATTCGTTTATTCATTATATCATCATTGTATCATAGAAATCTTAGAGAAAGAATAAAGTACAATTATTACTCTAAGATAGAAATCTTGTTTATCATGTCATGTCATGAAAGAACCGCAATAGGCCGGCAGCGGATCAACCTGTTTTTGATTAAAAAAGTAACAAACATTTTTTCATACAAACTTTCGTGTTTGTTAGTAGAATGCCCAAAATAGGCGCTTTGAATTCGTATTGGAATTTAAAAGAGTATCTACGTTCGATTTATACGTTACTGATTGTAGGTTATACCCGTTCCGTGAACCATGAACCGACCTGCTCATTTCTACTGTGAACCAGCTTTGCTGTGTTCCGGAATGAAGGACATGATGGAAAGTGCAATTAATTACTGGCAACGGGACTTATCATTCCTGGAAGTTTCCCTAGTGTTGCAGGTGTCCCTTTACCAATATGTATCCCGCATACTCATTTTGCCCCACTGAAAGTTCCCCTAGTGTTGCAGGTGTCACTTCACCAATATGTTTCCCGCATACTAATTTTGGCCCTATACTATCCTACTATTGTAATAGTTAATTTTAATGGTAACGAGACAGACTGATGTTTATTTCTCTGTCACGCTAAATTGGCTTGATGGATGGCACTGTAATTATGCACAGATGTAGGCCATACCCTGGAATAACACAAAATATCATTTTAATCCTGAAATTCCCACGGGTTCGGTATTAACAACTAATAGTTATAACATTACAAAAAAGTGACGGGAATTCTGACCTTAACAGACTCGTGCAAAAAGGTTATTTAACCGTGATTTAACCGAACTTGAGATTGTTAGCACATTTTATATTATGCGGTGACGATCGCATCAGAAAATTAGCGAATCCATGATGGCCGACCTAGACACAAATAGCGGAGTGACTTGCTTTTAATGCTACAATGCATTTTGCACCTACACAGCTAAACTTTGAATAACACATCAAAGACGTGTTAAATTTAGTGTTATTTTATTGTTCACGCCTTGTACAAGTCGATTTAATAAGTATCTTGCACATTGTATTTAATTTTAATTTGGTTTTATTGATTTGTGACCTCGCATGAATCTAGGCAGTATCGCTCAACGTCATTGCATGAATTATTTAGAGACCGTTAAAAACTATGCAAAGTATTATTGTTTTACTTGCTGCTTCGCGCGGTTATACCTGCGCCATTTCAAATCCCACGGGAATATCGAGTTAAAAGTAGACTATTTACTATTCCAGACTATAAACTATCACTATGCCAAATTTTATCCAAATACGTGATAGAGTTACAAATATCCAGACATGTATATCCATCCAAACTTTCACATTTATAATATACAAAATTTTTGTTTGTTTTTATTCGATAGATGTCGCTGTACGTCGATTAAATCGCGCAAGAAGAGTTATAAATGACTTAGCTATATTTACTAAGTAGACTACTTATTCATCCTCCGTTTAACAATATTATAATATTAGTAATTAGTATAAGTTTAGTAGGATGTTCCTCCTATTGTTATAAAAGTGAAAATTTATTTACTAGGACGCAGGATTTTTTGATACTCGCTGAATTGTTGCACACAGGTGAGACATATCTGGAGCACAGTACAGTTGTCTACAGTAATTCAACGTCATACATACGGACGAAACGCGAGCTATACTTACGCGGTTCGATCTCGGTCGGGATGCGGCCAGTCGCGAGTGTCTGCATGCCGAAACTGTTGTTGATTGATCTTAACGTTAATATGCGCATTGTTTATACTCGAACGAAAATTTAATAATACATCTTTTCGTACGTCTCAGTCGAGACGCAATTATTTTTGGTCGCTTATTTATAATACCGATTTGTTATTCAAACGTAAACATGGTTTTTGACATAAAACGTATTTTTGTTGAACACTTTCTTTTTAATTCATTAAGTATTTTATTTGTTTATATAAAAAATATATATTTGCAGTAACAAAACTAAATGGAATTAAATACAAAGTAGGCCAATGTAATTTAAATGCTGAAGGCGGGCAGCCCTATCACCTGTGAACGGACCGCGGCTCAGTAGGCATTTATTTCAAAGATGCGGCTGAGTTGAATTACTGGTAGATGTGTCTGGAGTAACACATAGGATAATACTTTCCATCCCGATATAAAGACAGTATCGATTATTTTATCGTCATTAATATCGTTAAGTAATTATAAAATAGGCTGCATAACTTAATTCTTGACCTTTCTCAAAATACATAATAGGTACCTACTTGAACAAAACATTATGTCGGTATTATCAGCATCATGTCAATTTTCAACTAGGATCAAATAGTTAAAAGTGAGCCGCTTGCAATTTATTTTATATTATCATAAAATAGTCTTCATAAGTACGTCTAGGTAATAAAAATAATAGCTAGTTAAGTATATAATGTTTAATTCACATGAATACTTGCTAATAAAATAGTACATCTCATCGTTTTTATATCAGATACAAACAGATTGAAGGTTCGATGTTCAAGTCCATTATTTATTTAAGTACCTATATATTTGTGACCTTGAGGCCGGCGTCCATGTTTGATCAGATATTTTTTGTTATGCTTTGTCAATGCACAGATTATACAACATGCATGCTGTATAGTTCCGTTGTTTAGTCTGTGGTCTGGACCAAAAATGTACATCTGTTTGTTATTATTTATTTATTTGACGGCCTGCACTGTAATTTAATGTTAATAGGAAGTTAAAACGGCCAAGCTAACAATTTACAAACAAAAATATTCTATTCAATGATAAAATTTTGGGTAAACCTTAATGCCTGTCACCGCAGTCACTCGTGACTATGTCTTTATAGACACCGAAACATCGAGTTAAATTGTAAAATATAATGAAACATGATAAAATCTGCCTTTTAATCAGGGTTCGCCGATATATCAATTGATTTTTTCCTGTCATCGGAGCTAAAAATTTAGGAGATTTATGTTTACCTACCCAGGCAACACGTAGCGAAAAACTACAATTAAAATTGTTTCCCAAAATGGCAAACTCATTTAAAGTTGGGTAAATTGTTCAATAAAAAAATATTTCTCAAATGAACACTAAGTAATTCTTTAGTTACGTGTTAAATGTTTTTTTTTTTTAATAAAAAATGTAATAATACTTATTTCATTTTTCAAATTAACTTAAAAAAAATTAAGCTTGTAATCTGCTAACAGAATAACATTCGCTTTTTTTTTCTTAGCCAGGATATATGTATAATATCTCTTTTAATTAATATATTAATTAACGAATATTAACTCAATACCAAAGGCATAGAGTTCATATTCAATTACATTTTTTTGACAGATTTGTAACGTTTCACCTGCTGCCTTCTGTACCTTAACATTTTAGTTACATACATACATAACTTCACGCCTGTATCCCGTACGGGGTACATTTTAGTTATCAGTTCTAAGTAAGTAGACGCTGGAATCTTACTTGTGAACTTCACTGCTGTTATTGAACATACATCAGCTGTTCAATTCTTGTGGTTGTCGGTATGACTTTGCAATTTTGTTGTTGTTGGATAGTTGTTAGTGTGTTATATTTGTTAATAGCAACCGCATATTCGCTCCCGTAAAATCCGTGAGGGTCAAGACGGGGTATTTGAAATATAGCACATACAAATTTTTGTGATGCTACGTATGTACCAGTTATAACATTAATATTTTCTTATCTTGGCAAGATTAAATACAGGGTTAATTTTAATTAGCGCTTCACCTCAATCCCAACAACATTATTGTTCTACAACTTATTAAAATTAATAGTTTAAAAAAAAATGTTTTCTCATACAAAAAATATTTATTGCTTCGGTTTAGTAGCGTAGCTCTCTTTACTCTGAGCGTAAAGGTATGCCACGCACCTTGCGTAGTAAAATATCGCTTCATAATAATAATAGGCACTTCTTAGAAAATGTAGAGTTAGAAGAAAACGCTTTTTTTTCAAATTTTTATTTATTTATTTAACAATTTATGTACACACAGTTGAGTGAGATACAATTAGGAGACAATGAATAAAAATAAGAAAAAAGGTACAGCTTATCTCTTACGAAATTTCTTACAGCAGACCTATGACTGGAGAGTTTGGTTTGAAAAGCAATAATAGTGTGTACTAAATATGCATACATATGAATTAATATACAATACATATACATATTATTATATATACTTTATACATATACATACATTATTTTATACATATATCTTAATATCATTTAGATAGTAGGTAATGTGGGTAACATAGCTTTTGTGTTATTTATCAAGATTTGTAAAAAGCTGTAGAACAAATGTTGTTGAAATTGTTGTGGAGAGTCTGCCTGCAAGAGGAGATGCGCTAATTAAAATTAACCCTAAAATACTAATGAACGAATATTAACTCAATACCAAAGGCATAGAGTTCATATTCAGTTACATTTTTTTGACAGATTTGTAACGTTTCACCTGCTGCCTTCTGTACCTTAACATTTTGGTTACATATATACATAACTTCACGCCTGTATCCCTTATGGGGTAGGCAGAACATCAGAGGTTATAAAACCATCTGATGTCACTTTTGACAAATTTGGAGGCATTATAATAGTGTTACTTACCTATGTCTTGATCTAGAATACAGTTTATCTGTTTATAACATTTCGTCCAAACACGTAGTAGTTGTGACATGAAACAGTTACAAACTTTCACACTCGTAATATACAAGTAGGATAGAATTAAAAAGCTAAAAAGTTAAAAGTCTCTAAATGTGACTGTCTAGCGACCAGTCTACAGCTGTAGGAAAATATCGCATCGTGATATGTGCAAAAGTAAAATAAAGAAATATAAATTATAATTTATATGTACAAGGTGTTCCTGTTGATTTCCCATTACTTTAAGGTTTTGTTCCTTGCTAAAAAACAAAAATTTTTGCCAAAGAATATGTGGTTCAAAAGTGCATACTTTCCAAGATATCATCAATCTTGATGATCGGCTGGTGTAGGGGTAATATACATTGCCTTCTATGCCAGAGGTCCTGGATTCGAATCCCGGCGGCGACGGATATTTGTGTGATGAACACAGATATTAGTCGTCAAGTCATGGATATGTTTATTTAAGTTTATATTCTAATAAAAAAATATGTATGTTTATATATCTTAAGTATATCAGTTATCTAGTATCCATAACACAAGTTCTTTAAGAAACTTAATTTGAGCTAGATCATGTTGTGTTAGTGTCAGAAATATTTATTTCATTTAATATAATGAGTTTATAAATAATTACCCTTGTGTAATCTCTTTAACATTGATTCAATAGACGCGTGTCACTGAAGCCGTACAATAAACAACAAATACCATTTAATCGTTGAGGAACGTTGCATACAATGTACAACGCAAAGCGTTGCGAATTGTACGCGATAAAATAAGTAACAGAAAATGCCACGTTGTCATACTTCGCTCAAAGGTGTTTTGACTTCATTGAATTATTTTGTATGAAAAATAAAAACAAAAGAAATTAAAATTGAAAAAATATTCACATGTTACTTGATTATAGAATTTCATGGTCCCATTCATATCCTAGAGTTATGGGAAATCAACAGGAACACCTTGTATAGATCTTATTTTCTTCTAAACCTAGGTACATTATTTTATTTCCTAGCATCAAGATTAAGACAGAACTAGGTTATAATCTACAAAAAAAAAAAAAAGTAGCTGCCAGTTGCAATTTTATTTGTAATTGCAAAAAGGTTGCGTTCTCACGGCACGTACAAACTACTTGGTGTAGACTTTATTGTTTTCTATGAGTAGGTTACTGCAGAAATAAAATAAAAATGTTACCAGTATTTCAACGTGAGCTGTGATGACATGGTATTATTGGCGTGTAATGGGTATTTAATTTTATTTTAAATCGTAAACCATCATTATGTACTTTGGTTATAGTTGTCATATCTTTTTATACATGTAATGAAACTTTTATTCATTATAAGAAAAATTGCTGCTTCGCGCGGTTTTATCCGTAATTTGAGAATAATATTATTTGGCTCCGCTCGGGTGCAGTTTTAATTAGCTACTTTTAGTTTTTAGTTGTGTAATAGACGTGTTTTTAAATCGATAATTTTAACGACTTTTTGACCAAACCCGTGATAATACGACTCATGGGTAATGTATCGTGATATTTAATAGTCCATAATGACCCCTGAGAGCTACCGATTGGTGCAAGTAGATCAAAATCTGTTCAATAGGGGAAAATGGGCATGGTTGTCTCACGGGTTGGTTGTCACAACTGTCATGAAACAAAACTGAACGAATGAATATTTCAATAACAAGCGCCGAAGAAGCGCAAGAGTGCTTCACCTCAGATGCTAAGGCTTCAGCGCTTTGTGACAACCAACCCGTGTCACAACCATACCCATTCTTTTGAAGATTAACACAGATTAGAGACATATGCTTCCTTTTATATAGAGATAGATTATATCTCTTCACATCATCACAACTCTTTGTAATGAGCCCACTACAGGGCTTTGAGTCTCTCCCCTGTGTGACGAGGAGGTATAGGCCGTAAACCACCACACTGGCCCAGTGCTGGTTGGTGGATGTCAGAATTTTCACGGCGCCGAAATAGCTTCACACAAACCCTAACGACTACTGTATACAAGTATACAGCACCCGGGACCGACTGCTTAACGTGCCCTACGAAGCACGGAAGTTGTCGTGAGAAATGAATGGCCGGCGGTCACCCATCCTTGTACCGACCGCGCCGAGTGTTGCTTCACCTGTAATATTGATTGATATACACCGGATCCACTACGCCACGGCGACTAAGTATATATCATATTGTATATTAATTGTTTGATTGATAAATTGTAGTAAGAATCGTGTCATTTCGATTAATCATAGAGTTGGTTCTAGTTAAGGAGCACAGGCTGCGCTTAACGCTGTGGGCGTCCGCCGGAACTTCGATATGTTGGTGACTCCTACACACAGATCGCCTAAGGGACTTCTAATAAGGCCTCGAATTAGGTCATTGTGTCTTTCTAAAGGAATAAACAGTATATTAATGTAATTTATCTTGCGGGTATGTTTGTAAGTACGTGTTATTATGGGAACCACAAGTCGGGTCTGATAAAATCTTTTAGCATTCTCATCTCTTTAATTTTTTCGTACATATCTTGACCCCATATCTCATCTAGAATTATCCTGGCTAGGATAGTTATACGTGTAAAACTGCACAAAGCTACGAGTAAATGATAACTCGACGTATTTTATCGTAATGATCCACTAATATATTGCTCTTTATCTTAGTTCATCCTATCGACTTCTTTTCGTAGTCGCAAAATGAGCAACGTAAGTAACAACAGGATATCTACCATGTTTTTTATTTATTCAACACAAAATACTGCAACAGTGCCGAAATATTGTGAACTCAAAATAAATAATTTCTTCCATGCTGGACTGGGAGTGAAAGAAAAACATAGAATGTGCCAGCTGCTTCTCTTCCCGGGCATACCGTAAAAGTCAGTTAAGGGACAGAGGTGTTATTGACAGTTTTGCGGGCGATAGGCTGACCCCCTGTCACTGCAATTATCCCTCTCCATCATTATAATACCTCTAAATTTGTCAAACGAGACCTCAGATGGTTTCATAGCCTCTGGTGTTCTGCCTACCCCGTAAGGGATACAGGCGTGAAGTTATGTATGTATGTCAAAATAAATAAAAAACTAATAGTGTAGTGTTTCTAATATTTTATAATTTATAAGGACATTCAACCGCAATTGATTATACCTTACAAAACAGGTATAATAAAAGCTAAGACGAAATTAAATATCAAAATATGTACAAAATTACAAAATGAGGTCCAAGTTATTGCGGTTTTAGTAGATACACCATGAGTCAGTCCGTGTGCTAGGTTGTCCTAGTTAGATGCCGACGTTATTTGCTTGTCCCTCATTATGTTATTGCTTCAGAAATTCATTGAAATTATTTACTTAAATCACTTACAAGGTACTTTTTAAGAACGTGTGTATGGGCTTTGAGAGACTTTAAATAAATACTACAAATAGTACTGTTTGGCCAATGCTTGAGAGTTTTTTTTAAAGTGTAGTGGAGACGAGTGAATTGTATTTGGGGCGAACGTATTTGGGTACGAACGTATTTGGGGCGAAGTCGTTTTCGCCCCAAATACGAAGGTAGACTGGATTTTATGCTAGTTACTTTTGACCTACAAGGAATATCTCGGTAACATGTTACCTACGGTAAAATGTTTACCTACCTTACGTTCCTCAAAATGTTAGCTACGAAATGCAAAGAGAACTCTTTAAGGCGAGGATGCAGCGTTTTTACACTTTTTTTAACGATAATATATCAAGTAATGGATACCTGTTGGAAAAAATATACAAAAAAATTAACCATATAACCAGCCGCTGTGTAAAGATAGTAACATGATTAATGAAAATTGGCTTGATAAAAAAGGTCACAAACATAACACTAATTTATCATTTCAAAGGGTTATTGCTAAGAAACGCCATAATGCATTCATGTACAAGTTACATTAAAACATAAAGCGGACTCATCTTAACCGATGGGTAAAGCAAATTTTTTAAATGGTTATGATTTTTGAAAATAAACCTATTAAACGTAATTTCGCTTGCTCACGTCGCTGAAATTGTCTGGGCGGGAAGTATGGAAGTACTAGGGTTGCCATCTTTTTTTCTTGAAATAAAGTATATTTGAGTTTGAAAAGAGTATCAAACAGTATATGGGAAAAATAAACAGTAGGTATTCAATTTATTTTATGTTTTAAACACATATTTTAAGAACTTCTTGCACAAATTATTAGTTAAATTCTAGCATCTAAAGTGTTTAACTTTTTATGCTTGTTTTCAATATGTTGTATTTTTCAACAGTAAACAGTATAATGTAGTGAAAAACAGTATAATAATGTTAAAAACAGTGTGGTTGGTAAACCTAGGAAGTAGGCAGCGCACTACAAGAGGCCTTTAAGTCTTGGTAGCAAACGTGACTAATGCAGGAAAAAAAGTAAAAACTCTCCGGCTCTATTATATTAGTACCTAAAGCTACCTTATTTTAATCATGGATTGCAAAAATCTTCCATGCTGGACTGGGAGCGAAAGAAAAACATAGAATGTTCCAGCTGCTTCTCTTCCCGGGCATACTGTAAAAGTCAGTTAAGGGACAGAGGTTTTAAAGACGTTTTTGTGGGCGATAGGCTGACCCCCTGTTACTACAATAGTCTCTCTCCATCTTTATGGTGCCTCCAAACTTGTCAAACGTGACATCGGATGGTCTTGTAACCTCTGGTGTTCTGCCTACCCCATAAGGGACACAGGCGTGACGTTATGTATGTATGTATTGCAAAAGTTTTTTCCAAACCGCCACTCTACGTACCTACAGCTCAAACGAAACGGGAAAATCTGAATAAAAGCTGCTATTATCCTACTGCGTACCATCCAATTTTTTTCTCAAATTTTCCTGTTCTGAACCTAATTAAACTGCTCCTACTAGATACGGTTTGCTAAAACGCATCGCCCTAATTAACAATTTGACAGGCCACAGACTAAACTACCAATTTGATAACCTTCAAAGTGACCTATTGACTGCTTATCGTTGCCCTTAATACCGAGTTATTAGGCTGCAAACTGGACGGCAGCGACAGCGAGAGCGACAGCGGGGCGCGGTCAGCGACGCTAGGAATCTGGGCCGTTCTCGACGCATGCGGGCGTTCGAGCGATTTGTCGCGGTTTCAAAAAAACCCAATACTTTCTATCGTGTCGCGGAAATCGCTGCCCGCGCCGCTGTCGCTACCGTCCAGTTTGCAGCCTTAGAGTTATCCGTACCAGCTGGAGATTTGAACCTTGTAACACCAAATGATCCTTCAATTGTCAGTGAATTTGGCCTCTTGATTTCGTCATGTTATGATTACGGTATTTTCTACCAATTGTCGCTGGACAATTGGTTTGGAGATGTTTTTATCCTGTTAACACCTTGGGTAAGGTTTTAGGATAAACACTCTTCATGGCCGAATTGTTTATTGGGGAATGCGGAGCACAGAACTATTATGTCTGTGAGTGTGATGGCATATAAACTATCTAGTATTTTCTCATGGTTTACACTCGAAACTGATCCTATTTTTTTTAATCCTTGTGTTACAACCTTTGTGTTGGCAGGCAAAGTAGACCGATAAAGTGGACAGACAAAGTTTCCTCAAGGTATCTTCTATCTCTTTCTATATCTTCTATTATCTCCCGACGAGCTACTCAAAGTCTTGACTTGTGATATGCGATACCATGTAGCGAAATAACACCTTCAATATACCTACATACATAAATATAGATAAACACCCAGACCAAAAGTTTCTTGTTCCGTGCAGGGATTGAACTCGCGACTTCCCGATTTACGTAGCCACTTACGTACCACTGTGATCAAATCTAGTCCAAATTAGATTCACATATTATTATTATTGATTAATTCGATCTTATAGGCCACTCGAATTATTATGATAAAAACGTCTGGCATTTAACGAGCGATATAAAAGGTTATCAGCGGCAGTGGCTAATACAATCGAAAATTAATGATTTACTCCAAAGAATAACTCCAAATTTTTCAGCAAATTAAAAGGAAAATACGACATAAGAGAATTTTATTTAATACAATGAACCGAATATAGGATTTTTTTCTTATTTCATATTTTGTTGTCTCTTTATTTACTTGCTTGTTTTGTGAATAGGTTGTGGGTATGGATAGATCCTGTTTGTTTTTTTTTATAAACGGCTCAACGGCAATATTTGTAGTTATTTTAAGGGGATCGGAATCTACGCAGTTAAAGTCACCGACTAGTAGTAAGATATAAGAAATTTTATATTTATATTTCCATATATCAATGAAAAACAATTTATTTATTTAGCTTGACTATAAACTCGACGTCGACAAAACTAGCAATGAACAAGCGAAAACGTAAATAAGGCCTCATTCATACGGTAAACTGGTATTATAGTGAAACCACACGGAGTATGTAATCAACTCACAATGGCCGCTGGAGCTTGAAATCAGCTGCTAATTATATGAAACACATGTGAGATGCACTTTCCGTAGGAATAAAATTTTTTTTTTGAGCAAAGGATGTGGTCCATTTTGGGACTTAAACTTTATATTAGTTTGATAATTGAGAAGCCAATAAAAATAAAATTAAGACATTCGGTCAGTTTAGCGTCGTCTTTAAATAGCTTCTGAATAAGAAAGTAGTTATAATATAGCGCCTGGGTTCTGAGATGCGTAATATATCCCGCCAGATGTAATTGCTCCTTTTCGATAATATTTTATGAATGAAGAAGTTGGTTAAAAATGTGGTTAACATATTGTAAAGGCTTTTATTTAAGTAATCAAATTATACAAAAAAAATATCAAAGTGCTATTGTTTACATACTATATTGAAAAAATAAGAAAAATAAAATCGCGTTAGTTCCAAAATAAAGCAAAACCAAGTAGTGAAACTAGCGAGTGAATTATTATGACGGCTCCAAAAGTTACGATTTTATATCAGAGAACCGGTATTAAACAATATTTACTGGTTCGTCGAGTATTGTGTAGCCACTAGTACATCGTAAGTAGATACTTCCTTTATAACTGTCGTACTTAAATTAAATTGAGAAAATAATGATAGGCACCATATTTTTCCTTTTAAAGGACATGTTTCATTTTTGGTTATTTGTGTTATTTTCTCCTCGATATAAATAAAGATATTATTAAACGTACATTTTTCTGATTCCAAAGTTAAATTTGTTCGAAATTCCAATTAGAAATGATGGTTTAAAAGCATCAGAAAAGGCGATTAAACAGATTTTTATAGTGACAGAACGAAGCCAGCCATTAGCTGCCATGATTGACAGTTGGCAGTGACAGTACGATGTGAAAGTTTGTATTGCCTTTTTTTTTAATCCTTGAAACACCCAGCAACATTAGAACCACGGCTTTATTACAAATACAAAAGAAAGTCAAATCGTTAATAATGTGATTAAAAAAGTCAAGTAACTTTTTTTTAAATCTATTATTTAAAAAGACAATTCGCAGATGTCAAACATTTGCTTTTCGAATTATGTCATTTGTATCTGATGTTATTTACAAAATTCATCTCGAAAGCTTAATAAAAATATCGCATCATTCAAGGTCTTGGACCAAACCATGGCCACGGCCATCATGACGATACATCTATATTATGTACGTTTAACAATTTATTTATTGTTGTACTACATAAATAAACATCAAATCGCTTTGAAATTCGAAATTCAAAATCATCTTTGCCACTCTCAATAATAGTGCTAATCGTTTTTTCTCAAACCTTCACTTTAAAATCACCTTTATTCTGCATATTTTAAAATTGGGAATGGCAAAGCAAGCTAAACAGTATTACGCAATCGAAGGAGGTGATGAACGAAAAGTTTTTACTATTTTGTTTCTTTTTTTTGTTCTTATTTCATTCTGGAGGTTCCACGAAGGAGTTTCATTATTACTTTTCGACAAAAACCGGTGTTCCTGAGCTGAATAATGTCCAGTTCTTAGAACTTTACATTGTTGAAATTATTGCTGTCACGAGTTTCCTGTATTATTCACTCCTTTACCCGAAATCACCAAATCTGTAAATACTTATCAATATTACGTATCCAAAAGTTCATATAAGTTATTTTCTTAGGTATAGACAACTGACAATATTTCGAGCTTCTATCAGTGAAAAGAAAAAAGTAGCTACTCTTACTACTTTCACTGATTTAAAAAAAAACATTTTGCGTTTAACAACTTAAATAGAAAGTTTATTCTATTTACAACTAGGGTATCAAAGAGAAAAAAAAGGAAAAAATCTAATGTCGAGTACAACTTAAACTATGCACAAGTTCATAGTGTGTAATATCCTTTAACTACTTCGACTGTTACCCGAATTGGCCATACATCATTTAGAACCCTCAATCTTCATGTAGACCCAGTTAATAATCTGAGTAAAGCAACTAGTTAATATACTAAAATAACCCACGGCAGTGAATGAGCATTGCATCAGTTGCTCGGTCCGTATCAGCCTGTACTTAGTACGGAAACCGCGTGCGCCCGCGTCGAAATGATATAACTCTGCTGAGCTGCAAACGATTTTGAACCTTAACGACGTTCGCTCACAAACCGCTGTCGTGTCTATTTTTTATGTTTTGATATAAAAGGTGTAGTGTTGTTTTTAGATTGATATGTGATGAATAAAGGTTAATAGTAGTCAGGATTTTCGAAATGAAATTTTGTTTATGATGCTAATTGGCTAAGTTTTTTTTACCTTTTCTATACACCATGTTATCAGGTTTAGTTTCTGCGATTTAGGTCTTTATATTGCGAGTGTATAAGGTACAAAATCGGTTGGTTATTTGTAAGAAGAGCCAAAGATACAGAAATTTCCTTAGCAGAAGTTCAACAACATTTATATTTGCATACAAGTTATTTATAGAAGTTTAATAGGTTTCTCTTTTTGCTGTTGAGACCTCTAAATTAATACGTTTTTGTTTTGTTCAATCTAAATCGTTTAAAGGATAAGGAAAATGTTTTATAGTTCATAGAAGAAATAAGTTAATTTTACAATTTTAGTTTGATAAACGCTCAAAATATGTCATGAAATGACTGATTCATACGAATGAGTACTACGGCTAACAATAGTTACTTGGTGATACAAATCAACACATAACTAGTATCGGTATGGCAAACTATGATTTAGAATGCAATATTTAGGCAAATACAGAAACTTATTTAAGTTATTTTTATTCTTTTTATAATAAGAAGAAAACCGAAAAAAGGTGTTGAGGCAATAGTAGACCAATAAACAGCAATATTAATGGTAGTAGACCAAGTCCAGGTCTTCACCAATATCCAATAAGAATTAAATTCACAAATACATCACGAAATGTTAACAAAATGTTAACGTAATCATCGACTATTTGACCTCAAAGTTACAATAAAGATCTAGCGACATCTAGTGATCTAAACCGATAACTTTCACTAAGTGAGTCGATGATAGTTCGAAAACTCTTTTCTTTCGTAAAAGATAGTTCGATAGTTTATCAGATAATGAATATCAAAATTAAGATACGTTTTTTTCGAAATTCAATGAATTCAAATACCAATAACACCTTATTTGGTAAAAAGGGAACGAAAGGGTTTTATTCAATTGTTAATTTGCAACGCCATATATGAATGTTTTCCATAAACAGCATTGAGTGACTTCTTAAATGCTTTTTATATCTGTGCTGTGATTAAACTCTTTAATCTTACAAATTTAACCTTTAATCTATGCTGGACTGGGAGCGAAAGAAAAATGTAGAATGTGCCAGCTGCTTCTCTTCCCGGGCATACTGTAAAAGTCAGTTAAGGGACAGAGGTTTGAAAGGCGTTTTTGTAGGTGATAGGCTGACCCCCTGTCACTACAATAGTCTCTCTCCATCTTTATAATACCTCCAAATTTGTCAAACGTGACATCAGATGGTCTTTTAACCTCTGGTGTTCTGCCTACCCCATAAGGAATACAGAAGATGATAGTACACGCGCTTACGAAAGTAATGGCTCTTCATAAAATATTTCCGGAACACATCGACTCTGTCTGGAGCGGTGGTATTTGTGCGGCAGATTTTAAATGAAGGCGGACGCGATCCTGCCACCAATCAACGAGACACGCTTAATCAACCATACGCGTCTAGAAGAACTATTTTCCATTTGTTTTGATGGTTCTTAACACTCAGATCTCAACAAAGAAATCAATATTTCCCTCATCATCAACCTTTTATCACATTTATCAGAAAACTGACACTTAAAACCATAAACGAAAGGAACCATCCGAACAATTAACATTTCTTTTTTCAATGTAAAATATTTCAAAACATTGAGTAACAGAACAGTTGAATTTTGTTTTTTTCTTAATTCGTCTCTAAATACGTTCGACGAACGAGTTTGTATATCAAACACGTTCTCAAGGTTAATCTTTTGCTAACCTCAGACCAAATATTGGAGCGTTGATTGTTTATTTACAAACAATGAAGAAGTTGTAAGAAGACACTACAGACAGTGACGTTTTCTTGGAAGTACTCAAAAAGACATACGCGTTTATTGAATAAACATTTAGTTTGACTACCTAATTTGATATGAAACGTACTAAATACGACCATGAAAGTTTGACAAGTTTGATGTTTGCTACTAAAAAGCTCATAGTTTTCGCATGTTGTTGGAATAATTGGTGTCTGGAGCTGCGTAAACATAAAACAATAATAAGAAATTATGATTTGATAATATATCAAATACCAATATATGAACACGCTAGTCTCCGAAACCACCAGTCAGATTTTTGCATTTTAATATTTTAAAGTTCTTAAATAACTGAAAAACTAATCTTATTGCATTTCGTAGCCTAACTCTAAAAGAGGTTTAAATTTCACATACTATGCGAACATTCGCAAACATAGATTTTAGTAACATTGTTTGAGTTTATTCGAGTTAAATTCTTTTCTGTTTTTTAGTCAATGTAACCTTATAACCTACCATATTATGTCAAATTTGTGTACAACTTTTATTGAATTATTGTTATGCAATATCTTAATTTAAGCATACATATAATAGTTATAAGATAACAATAATTTGTTGTTGTACCTAATAAATAAATAGAAAAAAATTAAAATACGAAACGATAAAGTTCTGTGAGCGTACTGCAGGAATAGTATGCCCTTACGTTCTTCCTAGATGGGCATGACGTGGTGGCCTTTATCACCGACTGGCTGTCGCTCAAAATTTCAAACATCATTCAAAATTTTATTCATCTTAGGAATTTTACAATTCACTTAATGACGTCATCATATACTTCGGCTTTAAATAGTTGTTGGTAGTTGGTAAAAAGCCGACGGAAAACAACTCTTGGCACTTTTTTTCTGTCAGAATTATACGAATTAATACAAATAGGTACAGTACAATTTGACCATCGCATAAAAAGAAACAAACACAAGACAGCTAATTGTGAGAGCCAATGTCATGCCACAACCAAATTGCTTACATAGTAGGTGCAATGAGCTATGGATGCACAATACGAACATGAAAAACTGGGACCAGAGTATTTGAACATGAATGGAATAAAATAGTCATAGTATCATTAGCAAAACTACCTGGCACCGCTAGTAGCACCCGTTCACGAGTATAATGCAAACACCAGCCATCACCCTCCTCAACCATATTTTAGGGAAGAGGGTTCAAGTAGGTGTTCATCTGGTATGCTCAGTTCATCTGAGAGAGTCACCGCAATGTCAGGGAGTAGCCGGCGGCTTAGGTCCGCTTTCATTCACGTAGTATTTACCTCATCCCATCGTGAGATTCCTTGGGGATGCCGAATCTTTCCTTGGCTGGAAAAAAAGGCATGACGTTGTACGTCTAAAAATACCCTTTATTTAAATCGTATAATGGTGTTCGGAAAATTACCGAAACGTCAAGTATCTATAAAACGCAATAATAATGCCACGGTACAGATATCTACTGTAATTCGACTCGGCCGCATCTTTAAAGTAAATGCCTACAACAACGCCTCGGTCCGTTCACATGTAATAGGGCTGCCCGCCTTCAGCATTTAAATAACATTTGCCTACTTTGTGTTTACTTCCATTTAGTTTTGTGACTGCAAATATTATTTTCTTATATAAATAAATACTTTGAGAATTGAATAGGAAGTGTTCAACAAAAATACGTTGTGTGCCAAAAAAACATGTTTACGTTTGAATAACAAATCGGTCTTATAAATTAGCGGCCGAAAAATACTAGCGCCTCGACTGAGACGTACGAAAAGATGAAGTATTAAATTTTAAACTATAAACAATCCGCATATTAACGTAAAGCTCAATCAACAATTGTTTCGGTATGCAGACAGTCGCGGCTGGCCGCATGCCGAGATCTATAGCTCGCGTTTCGTCCGTTTGTATGAAGTTGGATTACTGTAGATATCTGTAGGTACTGTGATAATGTACTAGCTAGCTAGTAATGTTGTTATGTATTTTGTTCAACAAAAACTTCAGCTGTATGAATAGATCCTTGATCAGTCGTGATCGATTATATCGCATAATGCAAAATATAATAAGCAATTAATAAATTCTTGCTCGCTCTATGCGTCTTATGAGGCATTTGTTGGAAGTCACGACATAATATGTAGGTATTTACACTACAGTAGTTATAGTAGAGTCATTTGTTAAATATTATCTATACCACAGAATACATAAAAGAATCTATAAACTAGCAACTTCGTGCGGTTTCACCCGTTAAGTTAACAAGAATTTGACGAGCGTAGAGTCGGCTCAGAATGGCCATATCGCCTGATAGGTGTGTCGTATAGGGCGACTAATCCGAATGGGGTGCAACCCCCGTATGGTGGTAGTACCCCTTCAGGGAAGTGACCAACATTCTTATAAAATTTGTCGCTAAAAATATCATGATGTGTTCCGGCAATATTTTATGAAGAGCAAGTTCTTACCTAAGTCCTTGTGCTGTCATCTTCGACCTCATCTTCACTTACCATCAGGTGAGGTTGAGGTCAAATCTATGTAGCGTTTATTCTGTTATGAGAAAAAAGAAATTTTGCGATTCTGGGCCAAATATCGAAACAACATTAGAAACTAAACCTTTTTTCATTTTCAACCGACTTCCAAAAACGGAGGAGGTTCTCAATTCGTCTGTATGTTTTTTTGTGTCTTTGTTAGACGATATTTTGGACAATTATGAATCAATTTCGAAAAATCTTGTTTCATATGATAGAGGATACTTAATAGTTGGTCTCATGTAAATTTCATCGAAATCGGTTAAGTAATTCATTGGAAAATTTCGAAATTTTAAAAAAATATGTATGATTTCGGAGAATGTTTACATGGATGACATTATAACTGAGCTAAAGTTTTGACGTGAAGTCGGTTTTGTTAATGCTCTGCATTCGTTGATTATTATTTCTATTGTATCAAAATGTGTGGCGTGGTTTAAATGAAGAAGCGAAAAGACGGACAAAGGTAGACAATTTTTTTAAATACATTTCGCGGTAAATTTTAATATTTAGGCCAAAATTTCTGCGTAGTATCTAGATCAGATTTTTGATTGTAACATCGTTACTACTTTCGAACTAAGATCACAGATTGAGATTGAATATTAACTTTTAAAGGCAGATAAATAAATTACCTATTAAATACGTCGTTTAAGCGATGCTAATGAGGAATCCTGTCCTTAATTAATGGGATCCACGTGTGTATTTAATGAGATAATGCGCACTTGAGCAAACGGTTGTAGAATATGTAAGTGATCGGTTATTACGACTGTATAGTTGGCTTTAACATTTGTTATTCAAATCGACCGAGTTACATTTGGACTCAATTTGAACATTTAAATTTACTGGACGTACAACCTAATTTTCATTGTTTTTATTGTAATGCACATAATACATAACCTCACGTCTGTATCCCTTATGGAGTAGTCAGAACACCAGAGGCTATAAAACCATCTGATGTTAAGTTTAACAAATTTGGAGGTATAATGATGAAAAGAGACTATTGCACTGACAGAGGGTCAGCCTATCGTCCATAAAACGCCAATGAAACCTCTGTCCTTTAACTGGCTTTTACAGTATGCCCGGGTAGTGAAACGGCTGGTGCATTCTATGTTTTTCTTTAGCTCCCAGTCCAGCTGGGAAGCAATTATTGTAATGTATTGGGTTAAACATGTAACGGGCTCCGTGGGGCAGTGGTGTAGTGTTCGGCTGCGGCATTATGGTGCATACAGATTGCTAATAATGCAACTAGTAATGTATTTTCGATTCTGCGAACGTTGCGTATTTGAACGAGTGGTGCGCAGAATGTTACATTACAAGTTCCATTACAGCAGTCTGTACGCACCATTAGGCCACGTTTAAGCAAGAGCGGCGCGAGCTTCGCGCGTTTTCGTTATATCACTGACTTAAGGCCGTATACAGAAAGAAAGCTGGATACTTATAAGCGCTTACCGGTGACCCGCGCAGGAAAATATGTGAACGCGCGCCGATAAGCACTGAACGGTGCCGACAAGTTCCAACAAGCTTCAACACGCGCTGGTCAGCGCTGGGAAAAAATCGTCCGATGAGTCCGACATTTTGCTTGGTCTGCCTCAACCTGCTTCCTTGGTGTAGAACGGACCAGCGATGCGAGCACAGAACTTTATTGATTCGTATTCTTACGAATGTTCGTATAGTATGGAGTCGGTTGCAAGTTTTTAGTAACAGTTTAATTTTTTATTTAATGTTATTTAAAAGTACAACATGTCTACAAACATTCAAAATTAACAAGGCACACATTTATTTAAGCTGGCCGTTCGGCAATGATTTCAATAGATTTCAATTATTGTTTACAAACCGTCTCCATACTGTACGAACATTCGTAAACATACGAGTCGATAAAGTTCTGTGCTCGCACTGCAGCGCTGTCAAGCGCCGGTAAGCGCTTATAAGTTTCCAGCTTTCTTTCTGTATACGGCCCTACTCTAAGCCAGTGGATAGTTCCATAGTAAAGCCGGTGTTGTAGTAAAAACGTATCAAACCAACTACCTATTATTATAATAAGGCTGTAGCATGGTGGCAGTTTCAGTAGCGTAAGGGCTGACCAATAAAATTGATTGACGTCTATCGGTTTTTTTTGGTCGAATCTGATTGGATTGGTCTAGTAAAAAATATTGATCAACATAATATTGTCTTAAGTTTTCGCGATTCATACTATTAAATAAAACACTTTTAACCGGATTTATCGCGTATATTTACATTTTAAATTTTGACTCTACGTTTCGGTGTCTTTGCAGACCCCGTGGTCACGAGCGACGGTTTGTAAGCAAACCGGTTTGTTAGTCGCTCGTGACCACGGGGTCTGCAAAGACACCGAAACGTCGAGTCAAAATTTAAAATGTAAATATACGCGATAAATCCGGTTAAAAGTGTTTTATTAAATATTGATCAATGTCGAATAATCCATTCTGCCGACGGCTTCGAGCGCGATCACGACGCCGTCGATCAATGATCGACTGATTGTTGTGGTAACACCCTTACGAATTTAGCGTTATTTAAGGCAACTGTCACCCTCACCATGCTATAGCGCAAATATATAGGCCCCAAGAACTAAGTACTATTAGTATGTTGCAAATCGGATTAAACTCAGTTTATTCGTTTCGAAGATTTTTGTTTCTTTTCATACAGACAGACAGACGATCCCTTTAATAATATGATTTATAAAGATTATAAAACAAATACGTAGGTGCAACAGATTAAAAAGATTCCGATCTTTCATAGAAGAGTAAGAAAACACTACCTAACAAAAATAATTTTATGATTGACGTCATTTCTCATGTTGCGTAATTTTATTTTTTATGATAATTTATATGTTGATGATCTATAAAATTGTTATATAATTGTTTATTTAATTGATTACTCTGTATGCTTTTCTAGTTTTTTTATTTGAACGTTGAAGTACATAAGACATATCAGGCATAGTCGCGTCTAATAATATTTGTATAAATTGTACTCGTAAATTGTTTTCCCTTTATCAAAGACTTTTAGGCTGCAAACTGGACGGCAGCGACAGCGAGAGCTACAGCGGCGCGGGCAGCGATTTCTGCGACACGATTGAAAGTATTGAGTTTGTAGGAAACTGCGACAAAACGCTCGAGCGCCCGCGGGCGTCGAGAACGGCCCAGATTCCCCGCGTCGCTGCCTGCCGTCCTGTTTCCAGCCTTACTGACTCGAAGCACAAAAAATATAGCTTTGCTTCTTATTACTGTTCTATGGTAAATGATTAAATAATTAATATTTCTGACATGCTCAACATGTTGACTTTCCCAAAAAAACTGTCAATTTTATATGAAGCTAGTTTCGATGACGGTTCAATAATCTTAAATAGACACTGAGGGTGTTACTAGTGGTGGTTGATATATCATATAGCATTATTTTATAGCATGCTTTTTACTTATATCACGACTAGCATGCTATATCATTCTCACTTCACTTCAATGCTATTACATAGCAACTAGCAAGTGATAAATATACCAACATGCTAAAATGAACTGATCACATCGCGGTGCGACTCGAGTCTCGACGCACCGTCGTGCTTGCTATATACTCACTCACTCACTCAACTCAAGCATCACATGCTATATTTTGTCATACCTATTAAAAGTTGCTTGTATAGCGTAAACTTGCATATCGCACGGGCCTGCTATAATGATGCACGGAGACAATCTGCTGTATTTCATTGAGCAGCTACGAGTATATTATAGCATAAAAAATAGCATGCTGTAAAAATATAGCATATATAGCATATATTTTTATAGTATAGTCTGTAGCATGCGTTTGGAACTTAGCAGATTTGAACACTACTGGGTGTTACCACACAGATCGATCGAATATGCCAAAAAATGCGCTCGACGTCGATCGACGGCGTCGATCGATTGGTGTGGTAGCACCCTTACAAGACATAAACAATTAACATACTTACAGTTTAGAATCAAAACTAATATGCGTTCGGATCTCATAAGCCGAAAGTAATTTGTGTGAGCAACACGGCGCAAGCAATTAAGTCAGTCACTCCTTGTCAAATTGACAATGTCTGCTGTGTTAAGTGGCGCCTCCAGAAGTAAATTGGGCTCCGTCAGAACTATTATGAATCAAGAATCGCAACTGCCAATGTAACCGTATAAATAAAGATTTTAGTATAATATGATTGGATCGTGCTCGTTGCGGCACCGATGTTACTGTGCATATCAAACGATATCGCAGGTTAAGCGCGACTGGCGCGGCCGGTATTAGGATGGGTGACCGCCCATCTTAATACCGGCTATAAATATAATTCTAAACTGTAAGTATGACTTCCGTGCTTTGGAGGGCACGCTAAGCAGTCGGTCCCGACTGAATTGTAAACAGTAGTCGTTAGGGTATGTCGGAAGTAATTTCGGCACCCTGAAAATTCTGACATCCACCAACCAGCACCGGGCCAGCTTGGTGGATTACGGCCTAAGCCTCCTCGTCACCCAGAGGAGAGACTCATAGCCCTGCAGTGGGCTCATTACACGGAGTTGTGATGATGATGATTTGCGTAGTACCTAGCAATTTAAGTTTTATTCAACATCTTTATCACCTTTTTTTTTGAATGAGCTTACTACAGGAAAATGTGTCTCTCCCCTGGGTGACGATGAGGTTGAGATCCTAAACCACCACGATGGCCTAGTGCTAGTTGGTGAATGTCATAATTTTCAGGGCGCCGAAATGCCTTGTAATACACCTCAGCGACTACTGTATACAGATTTTAATACAGCACCCGTAACCAACTGCTTATACGTATACGATCTTTCTGTTGTTACTTATTTAAATACTTATATTAAAAATAATTTAAAACGGGAGTCCGTATGTCCAAAGTTATTTTCTTCAATTCCAAAGCCCGAGAAATAAAATAAGAATAGCAAATACGAGACAATTTGCGAGCTCATTTTACGAAACCGATGTTTTGCCGTAGCCAATCGGACTACTTTCTCCGAGCTCTAACGAACTCTGCTATACGACAATAAGGTTATACAACACTGTTAGATAGGTATAAATAAATTAATAAAAAAAAGTAATTGCTCCTATGTTCGAATTTTGAAACCACCAATGTGCTCGACTAGATTGGTATCTAAATTGAATGTCTTATTTTCTATACGTGTACTGTATACATGTTCATTGGGCTTTGAATCTTATTACAACAACGGTATAAGTTGCTAAGTGTATAAATACTAGATGTGTCTGTGCCTATTCATTATGAACGCTTTGAAGTAAAGAACTACTGATTGTATTTTCATGCGGTTTTAACTAGAGTTAGCTGCATGATTCAACATTAAGGATTTTAGAAATTGAATACAATAATTATGACAATGGTTGAAAACCCGTACAATACCGATAGATGCGGTAGTCTCTACGTCCTACTAATATTATAAAGGCGAAAATTTGTATGTTTGGATGTTTGTTACCATTTCACGCACGGGATGAAATTAGGTACAGATGAAGAATATTGTCTGTAATAACACATAGGATTCTGATATTCCCGATAATCCCCAGCCCCTATTCCAATATTAGAAATCGCGCGGGTAAAACCACGTGAAAGAGTGTCTAATCAAATTTACGTTTGTCTGTATGTACAGTCACGTCTCATAATATGTATACATTTTCATTGGAATTTGAATTCAAATTCCAATTTATTTATTCATAACCATAGGAAATGTTATAAATATAATACATAGATGGTCAAAGTTTATAAGTAGTACAGCTATGATTCGCCTTATTGGCATATGAATTTATACAGCTTAAATTAAATTTAGTACATGAACAGACAGAGAATATAAAACAGAATAAAATAAAAAATTACATACATACATAACTTCACGCCTGTATCCCTTATGGGGTAGGCAGAACAACAGAGGCTATAAAACCGTCTGATGTCGCGTTTGACAAATTTTGAAGTATTATAATGATGGATAGAGACTATTGCAGTGACAGGGGGTCAGCTTATCGCCCACAAAAAGCCTCCAATAAAACCTCAGTCCGTTAACTGACTTTTACAGTATGCCTGGGAAGAGAAGCAGCTGGCACATTCTAAGTTTTTCTTTCACTCCCAGTCCAGCATGGAAGGATTAATTTTATGAGTAATAGGATAAAAAATTAAATGAAAAAACAAAACAAAACATTAATATCTAATAATAAATTATAAATGTCATATCAGTCTTTAATAACAGCAATTTCAATTTTGTTTAAATATAACATTACAATACTAAAATTAATTTATAGGTCATGTCAACATAAAAATATTTTGATGTTGACATGACCGAATAAGTTGCGAAGTGTGTAAGTACCTACATATTAATGCTCGTGACTGTACGTTCTCGTCTGTCTATCTTCTGTCTGTCTGTATTGTGATCTGGTTTGCGCCAGTTTAACAGTAGTCTACGTTTCTGTGTTTATGCGCTTATTTATCTTAAACCACACAACGGATTTTGATACGGCTTTCACTGATAGAAAGAGCGATAAACGAAGCAGGTTTTGCGTATGAATTGTGTAAACATTTTGTTTAAAATGGCAGAATGACTGTGTTTTGTCGAAAATTCTGTTTTCTTTCGATTACATATCGCTGAATGAATCTTAAGAGACAGGAAAACACGTTCGAGCAATATTGTCTTGTTATATTTGACGACCGGCTGGTGTAGCGGTAACATACATTGCCTTCTATGCCAGAGGTCCTGGGTTCGAATCCCGGCGGCGGCGGATATTTGTGTGATGAACACAGATATTAGTCGTCAAGTCATGGATGTTTATATGTTTATTTAAGTTTATTCTAATAAAAAATATGTATTTATTCAATATGTATGTTTGTATATTTCTTAAGTATATCAGTTATCTAGTATCCATAACACAAGTTCTTTAAGAAACTTAATTTGGGCTAGATAATGTTGTGTGAGTGTCAGAAATATTTATTTATTTATTTATATTGTTTTCTTAGCTAGGTATGTTTGTCTATTTTTTCGTTTTCGTGCCTATTTGAAGATACGTCCGTATCTTCAAATAGACACACCTACCTATAAATTTATATATCACCTACTAAGAGAGATTCCAATATACAAACTTTCATAACATTTTCCGTACTGAACGCGCGTATGGCACGGACGTTGCAGTTTTGTATGTATCGCCCGTTTGAACGCGTGACGCAGCGTTGGTACAAAATCGGGTTAAAAATCTTTATTTATTTTTCAAATGCAAATGGTAGTTTTTGAGATTAGCACGGTCAAATAAAAAAACAAACCCCTCTTTATTGTAGAGAAGGAGTATTGAATTTAATTGAGAATTGTAATTGAATTTGAACTCTAAGCCCTGGACATTAAGTTAAAAATTGGTTGGGGAAATTTGACAGGTATGTAACACATAATCTGCTGCCTTCTAGTTAGTTATTTTATATTTTCTAGTTATTTATAAATTAATATTTTAAAGAACCGTGAAAACTTAAGATTACATTTTAATTTAACTCCAATTTTCTTTTAACTTCCCTTTAAAAGGAAAGTGAGATACCAACCTAATTACAGTATAATTTGTTAAATGATTTTATCAAGAGAGTTGTTACACTTAGTTCCTTCCGTGGACACGTTATGCGGACAATCAAGCGTTCAATTACGACTACTAATTGGAGTTTACACTTCGGTCTTCGATACCTTTAATACTCTGTGTCGTCTCCATGACACAGGCTTATACTCCTTTTCATGGAAGAAGTCCCGACATTTGAGCGATAATACACCCTATGTGTTAGAAATAAATATCTAACAGTAAAATTTAGCTCTCGAGTCAAGTCATATTATGTAAAGTACCTACACTTAATTTTAAGACTATTTTGTTACTGGTAATTCCTACGTTTTTGTTTTTGTTATCTGGCAGCCCCGCCATTTTCTTCCTCTTCCTTTCTACAAGTTGTGCATGGCGGCTGCACATTATAATTAATTAATAAATAGAGTCTTTACTCTAAATGTCTAGCTGGCCTTTTATTTTATATACACTATGTGTTTGACATAAGAGCAATGCACGGGACATCTTTTATGAAAACGACTTTACTTTAAGGTTATGAATCACCTCCAGCATGCTACCGTCGACAACGATAAATCGGGCCTTTTATCGATATTTTCTTAGAATATGGTATTTAGTGTATGTAATTTGTTAAGATTATGACATATTTGGTTCTGTGGTCTTGATCATGGTATCAAAACGAGTAATTCTATCTATTATGGTGCGCATATTAGCTTACATAATAGAATAAAATAACAAAATAATATTTATTTTGTCGATTCGACTATTTATCGATGGTTGCATGCTAGCTCTGCAGAGCGATATATACTGTATATGAAAGGTGCAAGCCAATCAAACCCTGAAAGGTTTCCGAAGAGATCGTTTTTAGATGATAATTCCGCCTTTTGTGCTCTATACCTATGACATTGTTATTACAATTATTTCTTACTCAATATTGTGAAGGTACAATGAAGAATAAATCAATCAATCAATATATATAAAACTGTTCCGTTACTGACTGAGTGACTGACAGACAACGTACAGCCGTAACTACTGGGCGTAGAGACCTGAAATTTGGAACATACATTCTTTAGGGGATGTAGGGGTACACTAAGGAAGGAATTCCCGAAATTCCTATGGGAACGGGAAATATATGATGTTTTAGCTTGTATGTAAAAAACTTATTCCTTGAGTGCACGGATGTGACACTTGGTATAAAGGTTCCTCAATAAGTGCATGTTTGTATTATGGGAGGAATTCCCAAAAATCCCACGGGAATGGAAAATATAGGACTTTTTGAGTTTATGTGTGTACGAAGTCACGGGCAAACGCTCGTAAATAAATAAAAATAGGGTCATACTATCAAGTGGGGGTCGTTTGGATCTGTTGTAGGAGCTGTTTACGACACGTTTATTCAGGGTTGGTTGGGCTATTCTAAGCTTTATCTTTGCGCCCTTTACAAAGCAATTTGTCGAATTTACGTATTATCACAATATGTAGTCACGTGTAATACTATAATACAATAAAAAAAAATGTTTATTCATTTCAGAAAAGCATAAATTACAAATAATTGGCTTAAATATACAAGGAAGGATAGAACATTGGTGCCTGAACTAGGATAATCCTATTTTTCAGACTGAAGTGTGCTTAACATTTAAAAATCATTCAAATTAAATATAACTTCAATAAAATATGGATCTTAAATACAAACATAGTGGAATCTATTTAACTATTCTTAAGAAATAAAAATAAAATTGGAAATTTTGACAATTTTAAATTCAAGAGATTGACCTACATAACTATTACATTTATTAAACCTAAATTACACATTTATGCAAACATTATCAAAAATTTACTTATAATATAACAGTCAGTCAGTAGCATCTCGGTTTCATCGTACGACAATTCCTGGAGAACTGTTTGTAAAACCTTTTTAAAATTTCTTACCTTTAATTGAATACATATAGACTTTAGCGTTTATTCTGTTATACAATAATGGCCCTAGAAATTTAAAATATCGTGTAGTCAGAGTGTATTTTGAGTGTACTATGTATACACTTAGCGACTTATTCTGTTGTAATAAGGTTTCAAGTCCAATGAAAATGTATACATATTATGACACGTGACTGTACAGTGGAACGTAAGTGAGAAAGTGATTTTCCCATTTCACTTAAAGCAAGACAAGAGATCGGATGACGAGATCGATACCTACTGTAAAATTTCGTCCGCTACTATCAGCGATCCTGCTAAGGCTGCAAACTGGACGGCAACGACAGCGAGATTGACAGCGGCGCGAGCAGCGATTTCCACGACACGATAGAAAGTATTGAGTTTGTATGCAACCGCGACAAATCGCTATCACGCCCGCTGGTGTCGAGAACGGCCCAGATTCCCCGCGTCGCTGCCCGCGCCGCTGTCGCTGCCGTCCAGTTTGCAGCCTTAATGATACCTAATGATAGTGAACGAGTTATTAATCTGTTGGATCTACATTATTAGGGTGAATGAACAAGTTCCTAACCAACTTTTTTTCTATTATTTCAGAATGTCGACCCTGCTGTTCTGGCAGGGACGAAGCAAAGCGAACGGAGCGCCGAATGGAAGAAACTGGATCCACGCCCCCGACGCCCTAGTCAAGGGCCATGTCGCCTATTTAGTTAAAGTAAGACTTTATACTATAAATACACCCTGTATTCAGTCTGGTGCGTCACTTTTGAAATTCGAGGACGATTCGTTTGAGATCACAAATGGAGATAAAAAATATAATAAAAAATAAATACTTATTATTTACTGAGTAAACTTAACTGAAAGATAAAGAATTGATTGCGCAACGCATGGTTACACTAGCGTTGTCAGCGACCCGCGTACCAGGTCACGTGCCGCGTTTAACTCAGGTGTAAAAAAAGTAAATAGTAACAAAACTTAATTCATTTATAGGGAATTCTAGTGTACTTAATTTTGTACCTACTTTTGTTACATAATTATGATCAGTACAGAGTGGTCTCCTTCAGTAACTAAAATTTGTCACCAATCACCCTGCATAAATAGACGAGCTTTTGCCCGCAAGTTCGTGTGTGCGTAAACTAAAAAGTCATATACCACCCCTACACCTTGTGTATGTTCTAAATTTCAGCAAGCTATTTCGGAATCCTGAAAAAAATTACATTTACCAACCAGCACGGGGACTGCTAAGTGGTAAATGACCGAAGGGTCCTCGAAACCCAGATGAGACCTAGGTACCTAATGACCTTGAGTTGGGCTTATTAATTGGCACCACAAAATATTGTGATATCTATCTATTATTTTGACCCCTTTAAAAGATGGTAGGCACGTTTTTAATAGGTGACTTGGCCTACTCAAATTCATGAAGATAAAAAGAATCAGAAATATATCATAATAATATAGTTAATTGCAACCACTGCATATTATATTATTTATAATTATTACATACTGCGCGACCATAATTAAAAATAAATGATTTAAAAACATAAATACTGACACTTAGATGACAGTCTCATTTGAAATTAAGGAGGTAATTGCTCAGGTATAAGTTACAAATTAAATAAAACACTTTTTAATCGGATTTATCGCGTATATTTACATTTTAAATTTTAACTCGACGTTTCGTACATACTTAAAACTAAAAATGACTAAAAAAACAGAAAGTAACAATTCAATTAACTTGACTAAAACAAATGAAAAAAGAAACTAAAATATTTGTAAATATTTGAAATTTTGAAAAAAGAATTTGGGTTTCGATCAAAAATCTTTTTAAATCTTTGTCAAAACTTTGTCTGAAAAACAAGGTCATCGACATATATATTCTCCGTTTTCGTACACACGAATTGAGAACCTCCTCCAAGTCGGTGGACTAATCTTCATCAAAAGTCTTTATACGATACAAATAAATTCGCGGAAATCACAGAACTTTTTCGATTCGTATGTTCGCCTAGTGTGGAGTTGGTTGCAAGTTGTAAGTTACAATTATTTAGCAATACAACATGTTCAAAACAAGGCGCACAGTTTTTTGCACTTTTCGGGTGGAAAGATATACATTTTAACCCGTCCGGTTAAATGTATATCTTTCCGCTTATTTACGGCTTATTTTACAGTTGCTTACAACTAACAACCGACTCTACAAGGCGAGCTTTCTTAAACATGCGAATCGATGAAGTTCTGTGATCGAACTGCTGTTTTTTTAGCTTGAATAACATCCATCCTAAACTATTACAAAGTACATACATTTGTGTATTTGCAATGATGTTGGCATTAAATCAAATGCAACAAAAAAAAATGTAAATGTACCAAATTACTGAAAGCCTCAAGTTTTCACAAACTTATCGCAAACAAAACACTTCTTTAATCGGATTTATCGCTTTTAACTCGACGTTTCGGAGTTCTTACGTATACACAGTGGTCACGAGCGACCTGTCCTTTGTGTTTTAAAGGTATAGTGTATTATTTAAAATGCACTGACTCAGCTCACCTAAGAATTGCTGTATTTCGATAAATCGGGCCTTTTATCGATATTTTCTTAGAATTTGGCACTTAGAGTGTGTATTTTTTAAAGAATATGACACTTTTGGTTCTATGGGCTTAATCATGGTATCAAATTGAGTAATTCTTTCTATTATGGTGCGCATGTTAGCTAACACGATAGGATAAAATAACAAAATAATATTTATCTTGTCAATTCGAGTCTTTATCGATGGTCGCATGCTAGCCCTGCTGATTGTTATTTCTATACGCTGTAATTTCTTGAAACAAGTTATCGACGTAACAAATATTTAATCGCATTAAGTTTTCACGATTCAGAATCTAAAATAAAACATCTTTCAACCGGATTTATCGCAAATCGAAACCGAAACTTCGAGTTTAAATGTAAAATAAAAGTCATACGCGATAAATCAGGTTGAAAGGAGTTTTAATTTGAATATTTAATCGTTTTACAACAATTTAGTACATTTTTGTGTAGATACTTATGAATTGGCAACTTTTGTACAAGTTTCTGAATTATTTCAGTGATATTTTTGCTTAAACCGCATATATCTTGCGTACTCTTAATCGAGTTCTGGACTTGTTTTGATTTATCACTTATCAGTTGAGCAGATAATAATTAGGTCGAGGAGAAAGGCTAGAGGTAAAGCAAAGCGATTTTCGATTTTTTTGTGTATTAAAGAGCTTTTTTACACCAGGATTACTCTGAAGATTTAGATTCAAATGTATCCTTGGATTTCTGAAATTTCTTCATAATTATTGGTACTATTCTTACAAAGTTGGTACCATCTACCAACCAGTAGATGGTTACCAACCATTCTACTGGTTGGTAACCAACGATCTAATAGTCTTACAAATCTGGTTTTCAATTACTTTTCACGTGATCTTCTCGTAGGAAGTTCTTTGGGTAGCTCTCTTAGGGTATTATCACATCGATCGATAGTTTTCACTAAGCCAAAAAATCCGCTCGGTTCCAATCGGTTGGTGTGATGAACACCCTTACTTGTTCTGTTATCTCTTCTTTGATACGGTTTGAAAAGCTCGTGTATTTCATTTGTTTGTGATAAAAAAGGAGATGCCCGCCGCTGCTGCTGGCTAGTTATATTGCGCATTATTTTTCATGTTGGATTTACTAGGCCTGCACTTGTATGCTTGAGCGTGTTCGAAGACCGGCGGGTCTCGCCATTTTTACGTCATAAAGTTAAACAAAAGCTTTTGATTTATTTTATTTCGTTTCTATTATTTTTGACGACCGGCTGGTGTAGCGGTAACATATATTGCCTTCTATGCCAGAGGTCCTGGGTTCGAATCCCGGCGGCGGCGGATATTTCTGTGATGAACACTGATATTAGTCGTCAAGTCATGGATGTTTGTTTATATGTTTATTTAAGTTTATTCTAATAAAAAATATGTATTTATTTAATATGTATGTTTATATATTTCTTAAGTATATCAGTTATCTAGTATCCATATCACAAGTTCTTTAAGAAACTTAATTTGGGCTAAATAATGTTGTGTGAGTGTCAGAAATATTTATTTATTTATTATTTTATTATTTATTAGTGTGTACTAATAATAGATTAAATTGAATTGTACCTAAAAAAATATGGATCACAGTCTAAAAGAAAAGCAAAACGCCTTTTTCGGCGTAAGGACATGACAATTTGATCAGTCGATCGGTATTTATATTATTTAAGTACAGCCAAATAGGTTTTAAAACATTTAGCTGTAACTTTTTATGGTTAATTAATTCATTCAATTTAATTTATTTAATTTCCTGAACAGTTCAAAGCGCCTGCGTGGGTACTTACTTCCTTGCTAAATTAACCGCCATTTTCTCCACGTGTAAGCATCGCTGTATTTCGGTTAATGGGAATCCTCAACCATTGAAGTTAGAGACTTTAAGCTGATCGTTCAGTGCCAACTAAACTAAGTTTCGGCTTCAGGATTTTAGCTAAGCTTGGAAAAGCTTGCCGTGAGCAGATTTTAAGCTAAAGTGGGTTTTCATAGTTCAATTCCTCGAATATGTCGCGATCATAATAAATTGTTCACGGATACTAAAATCGACATTTTGATAGGCTCTCTAGATAGTTACAAAAAACAATTATTCCAATATTTACAAAGCAAAAGAGTTTAGTAGTTAAATAAGTTAGAATGTAATTATAGCATACCTGCCATTGTAATACTTTTTTCTTTTAAGTTTTACAGTTTATTTTAGTCATTTGTTTAATTAAGTACTTAGTTTTTCTTTAGTTTTTACTAATTTATAAAAGTAAATTATAGTAATATTTTGAGTTAGTTTTACTTTATATGTTTGCATAATAAATTGATTTGTAATAGATATCTAATTGTGATGTTATTGCCTATAATTGGGTATACACCCGACCATGTTTTTTAACTTTAAGTTTATTTTTATATCATGTATAGCATATTACCTGTTGGCAATTTATAAATAAATAAATAAATCAGGAACTCTACTTTTTTGCTACGCAGTCTCGGCTTCGAATAGTTCTTTATGCCCTTGGATAAGAGTGTTGGAAAAGAAGACTAATACTAGTGAGCGCCACTCCCTCTTGGGTCCGCCTATCTTCTCCTTCATCCTTCTTACAAAATCTGCCGCCAAATATGGCCACTGCTTTTGGTTGTATGTCGTAGATGTCGGAAAAGCGATCATAAACACTTATGTCTTTACTAATCATCACCGAGAAATCTATTCACTAGACGCTTGAAAACACCAGGATTTATAGTGGTCAGGAAATACATAAGCAGGCAGTTCATTTTACATCATACCAACACGTGAAAGTTTGGATATAAAGATGGATGTTTGTTCCTCAATCATGGCAGAACGGCTTTTGATGAAATTTGGCATAGTAGGTAATAGTGTACAGACTGGAATAGCACATCCCGATATTCCCACTGGATTCGAAATTGCGCGTTCCAACCGCGTGAACAGCTTGTTTAGATAAATAAAAATACCTTCATAGCTAATTCGCCAGCTTTCAAAACATGAAATAAATCAAATTACTTGTTATTCCAAAGGCGACCTTAATGACAATAGTAAACGATACCAATCAAAAATACTGTTTAATGTTTGTCTTTGTTTCTTTTGTTTGATAGCAAAGTTTCAAATGTCGGGGGCGTTTGATTAACATATACATCATATTATATCGTATTAGGTTGTTCGTACCCGTGTCAATGATAAACTATTTGTAATGAGACGACATCAAAAAGCAAAATGGCGGAGTTATTTTTAGAAACAATGTTTATATATTTGGTAGCTAATGACGCGAGTTATCAGTTACTTAAATTAGGACAGTATTGAATTCCGAATTATTAACTTTAAAACCGTAATGATTACGATATTACCTACTTATTTGTTTTTTAATGAATACGTAGTGCAAAGCATAGGTAATTCATAAAATTACCCCATCGCAACAAAAAGTTAATTCGAAATTCTAAAATATATTTATGAATTTGTTATAATTGATTGAATCAGGCGTTACTTTGCGGAAATCCATGACACCTAAGTACTATAAAAAGTTATTTTGCTAATTCCGCGACTTGTATTTGCACTAGTGATGCAGGTGTTCGGTGGTGGTCGTTGCGCCCTGAGGATGCTTCTGGTTGAAGCGAAACACGTGTCGGTGATAGCTTGTGGTGTGGGTTTCCAGGTGTGTGTTCATTGCATGTCTTGCTTTTTGCTTGGGGGAGGGAGGACGGTGAACCTACGCATGAAAATCCTGCATCACTAGTGCAAATACAAGTCGCGGAATTAGCAAAATAACTTTTTATGAATTTGTATTTTGGTCTTGGTAACTGATACATTAACTTCACTGATTGTGAATGTTTGAATTTATTGTATGAATGCAGAATGTTGGGTGTTTGTATGTTTTTTCCTCAATCACGGCAGAACGTCTACACAGACCTAGACGAAATTTAACCTAGAAAAAGTCTATAGTCTGGAATAGCACATACATAGGTTACTTTTTATACCTAGTAAATAAATGGATCTTACGGGAGATATTTGTTTCAAGCAAGAGTTTAATTTCAAGCTTTAAAACTAAATGGCTTACAAACAATTCAAAATCGCGTATAAACTCTTTTTGACGACCGGCTGGTGTAGCGACATTGCCTTCTATGGTCCTGGGTTCGAATCGCGGCGGCGGCGGATATTTGTGTGATGAACACAGATATTAGTCGTCAAGTCATGGATGTTTATATGTTTATTTAAGTTTATTCTAATAAAAAATATGTATTTATTCAATATGTATGTTTAAATATTTCTTAAGTATATCAGTTATCTAGTATCCATAACACAAATTCTTTAAGAAACTTAATTTGGGCTATTGTGAGTGTCAGAAGTATTTATTAATTATTTATTTATTTGCATTCATAGTCACAACTTCGATGCGGGCGAAGTCGCGGGCAACAGCTAGTTATTGAAAATTACTTATTTATAATTTTAATCAACCGACAAAAATTCAATTAGCAGCACAGTTCATGACCAAACCAACCGTTATTTTTGCAATTACCACAAAATTAACACATCTCAAAACGGTCAAGAGGCTAGTTAAAAATCGCGTGCTATTTAAATAAAGATAACATTATATATGAATTATGAATTATTCAAAAATATTCAAAGATGCTAATTCAAGATGTTTTCATTTAAGTTCTTTGTATCACGCAAGAATTTTACATTGAGGTAGGACTATCGTTAACATTTTTCTGTTATTCATTGTTATTGTAATATTTTCTTGTTTTAAAATTTCATTGTAATAAAATCAAGATGTTTTTGTTAGAAGTCATTCTTTTTATAACTGTTAGCTTGATATCTGTCACCTCAGTCACTCGTTACCACGGGATCTGGAAAGACATAAAAACGTGGAGTTAGTCTTACTTAACTTAACTTATTTCATTCATTTAACTACACATGGTTTAACAGAAAAGATAAATAAGGAATCCCTCCCTCCTTACTTTTTACAATATTCTCTTAAATTTTGACATTTAATTTAATTTAATAACCTAAAATAAAACACTGTTCAACCGGATTTATCGCGTATTTCTGCATTTTAACTTGACGTTTCGGTGTCTTTTCCGACCCGTAGCCACGAGCATGTCAGTATTTTATCTTGATAACCAATGTGAATTTTAATTTATAGTATTTAATATTTTACAGTTCCTCGGCTGCACACAAGTGGACCAACCAAAAGGCATCGAAGTAGTCAAAGACGCGATAAAGAAATTACAGTTCGCACAGCAACTCAAGAAATCAGAGGCGAAAGATGGAGCGAAATGTAAAAAAGTTGAAATCACAATATCGGTAGATGGCGTTGCTATACAGGTTAGTATTTTTCGGTATAACTAAGCACTGTATACAATAAGTAACTAGTTAAGTTTTCACTTTACGTTTAGACTTAGCTGACTTTGCTGTCTTGACTTCCTTGAAGTCTGTTAAAATCGTCTTTTTCACTTTTTACAAAAAAACAAGAGAACTCATCTCGTAGGTACAGAAGGCAGCAGATCAGAGGTCCAAAACTGTCAAAGAACTGTAAGTGAATCTGAACTCTGTGCCCTCGACAAGTTAAAAACTGGTTGAGGAAAATTGACAAATTTTCTTCCATGCTGGACTGGGAGCGAAAGAAAAACATAGAATGTGCCAGCTGCTTCTCTTCCCGGGCATACTGTAAAAGTCAGTTAAGGGAAAGAGGTTTTGTTAGTGTTTTTACGGGCGATAGGCTGTCACTGTAATAGTCTCTATCCATCATTATAATACCTCCAAATTCGTCAAACGTGACATCAGATGGCTTGATAGCCTCTGGTGTTCTGCCTACCCCATAAGGGATACAGGCGTGAAGTTATGTATGTATGTAAGTAAATTTGACAGTTTTGTAACACTTGACCTGTTGCCGTCTGTACCAAATGTATCGTTTGAAATTTTATTATCAACACTGAAACATCTCCATTATTCACTCGGTCGATCGGTCTAAACGAGTCAGTAATAGCCCTACCACACTTCCATAAGCGTGTCGATAAAGGCAACAAACTTTCTTGTGTGGTGGTAGCACAGTACAAATATCTACAGTAATTCAACTTCATACAAACGGATGAAACGCGAGCTATAGATCTCGGCATGCGGCCAGCCGCGACTGTCTGCATACCGAAACAATTGTTGATTGAGCTTTACGTTAATATGTGGATTGTTTATACTTTAAAATTTAATAATACATCTCTTTTCGTGCGTCTCAGTCGAGGCGCAAATATTTTTTGGCCGCTAATTTATAAGACCGATTTGTTATTCAAACGTAAACATGGTTTTTTGACACAAAACGTATTTTTGTTGATCACTTCCTATTCAATTAACAAAGTATTTTATTTGTTTGTATAAAAAAAATATATATTTGCAGTCACAAAGCTAAATGGAAGTAAACACAATGTAGGCAAATGTAATTTAAACGCTGAAGGCGGGCAGCCCTATTGTATGTGAACGGACCGCGGCGCTGCGCTGTAGGCATTTATTTCAAAAATGTGGCCAAATTGAACTACTGTACAAAGAAAGAAAGAAAAAAGTTTCATTATCACAAAAAAATAAGAATTAATACATTTACATAGGAAAAAAAGATATACTTGTAAAAATAAAAGTTACAAAATTATTAAAAATGTTAAATTAAAAAAAGCATTTTGTTATAATGTGATTCCTCAGCAATAGCTGACAGACAGAAATGTATAAAATTTATGGCAGCGCTGATTTTCAAGCCTGACCTTTCATATACTTACAGCATTATTTTATTACAATAATATAAATTTTGATAGGTTCATATCATAGTTAACATTAAAAATAAGTATTAAAAAAAAAACACTTCATTTTTGTATTGTGTACGTTTTAAATTTATATTTAACTACCAGTACCTATTTATGTATGTATAAATATAAATATGTAGGTATGTTTAGATACATTCAAATACATAAAATAAATAAATGTGGATGAAAATATAAGTAGATATCTGTACTGTGGTGGTAGGCTACCCTCAATATGAATTCCACAGCCGAATATCACTAGTTACTATATATAGGTATTGATTGTGCTCCTTCCATGTTTTGTGATAAGCTAGCTCATTCCAAAGCCCGGAGGTTCTTATTATCTACCACATCTCCACTTACCAACAGGTGACATCATATTTTTTAACTTTACGTAACAACTAGGCAATCTGTAAATGTGGCTAAATCTCAAATTAAGTGTAAATTGTAAATAAACGATATCGCGTTACATGACATCAAATATTCCGTTCTGTAATGGTTTCCTGTGATCAGCATGAAACACGCTTAAATAACCAGTTCAATTCAGTTTTTATCGTTTCATGTTTGTATTTAAGCAATTACATAACTGCGAAGGTTTTTTTTGTTTATAAACATTTTTTTGGTTGTTAGTTAGATTACAGGTCATGCTGAAGTAGGTAACATTGTTTTCTTAGATTTGACACCTAGAATTGGTATATGACGGTTTTTGGTTGAGCGAATTTACCCGTCTTCTTTGTACCCGCTAGCGTTTTGATTTATCTACATTACGTTTTTTGTAAGTTTTTATAGTAATTAACTATTACGATTATTATTTATTTATTTATTAAAGAAACAAACAGCTTAAAAATTACTGATATATGAATGAAACATAATACTCAAAGTGATAGCTATTTTCCATATTACACTTGTCAGTGTTATTTCCGTAAACATTTATGAATTTTTTTTTTTTTTTATAAGTGACTAAACCCGCGTTTGACCTCAATCTCACCTGATGGTAAGTGACGATGAGGTCGAAGATGAAAGCACTCGGGTTTAGGAAGGAACTGGCTCTTTATACAATATTGCCGGAACACATTACCGCCGGAGCGGTAACATTTGGCGGCAGACTTTATATAAAGGGTGGTCGCTAGCCAGGCGGACCCAGAAGGGATCCTACCACCAAGCGGGATAAGTCATCTATTTATTAGTCACTTAAGTTATTCGTTTTAATTAGTCATTTTATTAAAGTTGCGATACACGTTTCTGCAATTATATCACTACTTATATATTTGATTATCTTTTGTCTTTGTGGCAAAATTATTATTTTTTCATGGTGATAAGTGTAAAATTCTATAATGGTAGCTTGTAAGGCGATAATTTATACTTACTTTTATTCCGGTTTATGATTTATTATTCTATTTGAGAATCAATTTTCGTATGATCTAGTCACATTGTGTGATTTATTATAAATAGCGACGTATAAAATTAACAAAACACTAGAAAGAAAAGGTTTCAGTATCAAATAAGGCTACAGTAGTTTTCATACAAAGGAAAAACAGAAAGTGCCAGCTGCTTCTCTTTCTGGGCAAACTGTAACTCAGTTAAGGGACAGAGGTTACATTGGAGGTTTTTTGTGGGCAATAGGCTGACCCCCTGTCTCTGCAATAGTCTCTCTTCACCATTGTAATGCCTCCAAATTTGTCAAACGGGTCATCAGATGGTTTCATAGCCTCTGGTGTTCTGCCTTCCCCATAAGGGATACAGGCGTGATGTTTACTTATAGTGAATTTGAATATTCAGTCTGAAATTCACCTTGCTATCGACCACCCTTCATTTAAAATCTGCCGCTAAATATCACTGTCCGAGCGGTGATGTTTTCTGACAATGCTCTATCTTCCAAAACGTCTTCGACCTCATTTTCACTTACCATCAAGTGAGATTGAGGTCAAACGCGTGTGATGGAAGATAGCGCATTAACATTGAGGAAGTAATAAAAAAAAGTTTAGTGCTCAAACTAAAAATAAAAAAAATTATAAAAAAGATCCCACACCACGGCCCCAAAGTAAGCATAGCATGTGTTATGGGATACCATGTAGCGAACTAGGGGGACCTAGAATATAAATACATAAATAGATATTAGAGATAATAGAGATAACCCAGACACGGAAATTTTTTTTTTCTTGATCCCTGCGGGTATTGATCCCGCGACCATTGGCGTAATGAGGCAGACAGGTTTACCCCTCGCCAAAGTGGTCGTAAAAAAATGTTTAAGTGATTAGCAACTATCAAATAGAAGAAAAACCTCACTTAATTCACTCAACAAGAAGCCATTTAATAGATGATTAAACGAACTTCTAAGTGAAGTTCTATCGCTATTATATGAGTCGCTTCATTCGAAGATATTATATAACAGGTAGTCCTTTTTAGGTACTAGGTAACTTCGCACAATTTAAAGTATCATAAAAAAAAACACTGTGGCGGGGCGCCGCGTGGCATGATCCACCCGGTTCGCGCCAAGCCCTCATTCTTTAGAGACCCTAAACGAAACTTTTAAATGGGTTCCGGGGTGGGTGGGTACGTCATATCTTCGAATGAAGCGACTCATATAATAGCGATAGAACTTCACTTAGAAGTTCGTTTAATCATCTATTATATTTCGTCGCTTCATTCTTCAGATATTATATAACAGGTAGATTTTCAGAGATAGAAAGTTTTGTTTAGGTATATACTTGGAATTGAAATAAGTAAAGATATAAATATGTAATTACATATTTTATTATTATAGTACTTAATAATTAGTATTATTGCATAATGAGCTTCAAATAATCTTACTTTATTTGAGTTGCTAGAAATTATAATCAGCTTAAATTAATGAAACTTAGTGATAGTCTATTTATAGACACATAATTTTTAATGTAGTAATTTACTTAATATCAAAATACGTAATATTCAATAACTATTTTTAATATTAGGTTAAGTATTGTTAAGTATCGACAAAGCAAAGTTATTTTGTTGATCATCTAAAGGCCGATGGTAAAACTTTGCGAACACCTGTGAGTTTTGTGTCCACCCGGCCGTTTTTCGAATGACATCGACACTGATACCGGCCGAGCGCGCGGCTGAGGTTGACGCGTGTCGTGTGCTGTGCGCACTAAAACGCTCATGTCAATGCCACTCGTGGCGAGCGTTTGCTTAATCCATCGACTTAGCGTCTGACTTGATGCAGTTCTGTGGGGAGCTTTGAATGTTACGAAGAGATTCCCGGAGTTTGAACCTCAGATATTTTTTGTAATAAAAATATATTCTTTTAAAGTTGATACTGGGCATATGTTGATATTGCTTTGAAAGTTTGAGAAGAGGGAGAGATAATAAGGGCTGTTCACGATTTGGAGCGGAAGTCTTGATTATATCTGTTATAATAATATTTACTTTATCAGATTGAAAAACAATATTTTCTAATTTAATTAAAGACAATGTCTGTACTCTTTGACCGGTACATAAAGCTAATAATGTAACGAGTTTTTTTTTTTTTTTTTTTTGTAATATTTTCTAATGATAAATTAATATTTGGATACCAAGAAGACTGTTGATTTAGTACTAAATTTGGATCCCAAGTAAATGAATATTTAGGCTTAATAGGTTAAGTTTTATAGGCTCCTTTTAAGAGGCGTTTAACACAACTATTATCACTTATCTCTTCTCCTAATAAAAGAGATAATTCAGATCGATGCGTATTTAATGAACCGTTAGAACATCCCTTATTAAATTGCTCGTTTAAGATTCAAAGAACTAATGGAATGGATTTTTCGAAACTATTAATTCATAACCACACTTCTTGAAACCATAACTTCAATGAGACGTTGTACTAGCGAATATTAGTGTCTGCGAGCGAGGCGAGCATCAACGTGAGAGCCTCTGGTGGGCAGCCGCGCCGGCTGAACGACGCCCGGAGAGCCTCGCGGCACCCAGGGTAAGGCTGGAGTGCAGTGGGTGCTGACTCCATGGCTGAGAAGGCCAGAAGGGGAATACAAGTACCCCTTCGGCTTTATCATCAATGATTTTTCGTAAACATTTTAATACAAGAGAAAAGGGAGGAAATGCATAAAAATCCAAGTCAGCCCAGCTTATTGTAAATGCATCAACTGCGACTGCATCAGGTTCAGGCTTCTAGGTGACAAATAATTTACATTTGGCTCGACTTGAGAACAAGTCGATCTTAATGGGCCCGAAACTATTTACAATAAGTTGGAAAGCGCTATCCGAGAGGGCCCATTCAGTATCAGGGTTAAGTTTTCTGGACTCTTTCTTTCTTTCTTTTCTTTTTCTTCACTAGCTATACTTTTGAGACCTAACAAAACCGCGAGTAATTCTAAAAAGTTAATATTATTTTCTTTTTCACTGTTCGTCCATGAACCACTATATTTATTATTTTTGCATACTGCCCCCCAGCCTGTCCTAGATGCGTCGGTGTAAATTTCTAACTTATAATTTTGAGTAATGATTGGACAAGAAATAATATTAATATTATTTTTCCACCACCATAAATCTTTTAGTAATATCTTATTGAGATTCATTTTTGCCTCATAGTTTCCTCCGAACTTATTTAAGGCTAAAAAATTTTGTCTCTCTAATATTTTTGTATATAAGAATCCATATTTTGTGGCTGGACAGGCTGCGATCAATACACCTATAAGTTTAGCGAAATTTCGTATTGAACAAGTTTTAAGATTAATGTACCTATTTATTAACTGTGCAATGTTATTCCGCTCATCGCCAGGTAACGTAATAGACATCTGTTCTGTGTTGAACATAAAACCTATGAATTTGATTGACTTTTTTGGTACAATGTGACTTTTATCGAAATTTACAATAAAACCTAGACAATGTAATAACTTCAAAGTTTCTCTTACATTAATCATGCATTCTTCATATGTATCTCCAATAAGAAGATCGTCTTAATAGGTAGTAGACTTAAAACCTTGTTTTCTCAAATGACTCATTACTTCACGCATAATTTTTGTAAATACCCACAAAGCTATCGATAATCCATACGGCATTGCTGTGAACTCGTAAGTGATCGGCTCAGACGAATCATTTTCTTGGAATTCGAATCGTAGGTACTTTCTGTTTTATAAGATTCCATTTTAAAATGTACTTTTGTTACGAACTTGTTTAAAGATTTTAAATTTAGTATAAACCTTTTTTCTCCGTTAGGTTTCGGAGCTAAAAATATATTTGAAATACATTGATCATTTGAAGGAGAACAAGGTTTTATAGCCCCTAAGTCAAATAATTTATTTATAGCTATTTTCATGTCTCGTTTTTCACATGATGACAAATTATTTTTAGGAATAGAATACTGACAAATTTGAGTATCGAATGGTATTCTAAATAAATACTTTAGCCACTTCAATATAACTTCATTTTTAGTTATTTTTGTCCAACAATCATAAAATAAATTAATTCGACCTGCATGTACCTTGATTAATGTTGGGTCGGAGCACGCATCCTGGATGAAGTCTGCGGCTGGAACTTGGCGTTGAACGCAGAGTTCGATTGTGGGCGCTGCTGTGTTTGAGCTGCTATCGGTTTCCTCTGACCTCCCCGCCCCCCCCTGAACGACGGGTAACGAGGAGGTCCTGTCCAGTTTCCCTGCTGAGACGACCGGTTGACCGTTGATATTTGAGAGGCGGCTGTTTTGGCTGGGCCTTTTTTAATTAGGGCTCCCTGCTTTTCAATGGCTTTACTTGCCTTTATTTTTTCCGGCACTGAACTTCCGAATAAAGTTTTGTCTCTTTCGGAGTCTTGTATAACATGTTTAAAGTTTGTATCCAAATTCGGTAAAATCAGTTTTACCCTATCTTTGGTTAACATAAAGTGGAGGTCTGATAATAGGCGGCATCCATCACTTACGTGACGGAGGGCCTTCATTTGTTTTCTTCCTTCCCAAGGAGGACGTCAATCCCTCGATTTATGGCGGTAATACCGTACCCCAGCTGTTGCTGAAAGTTTTGGTTTTTTTTTTTTTTTTTGTCACGTGCTCGTGCTATGTCAGTTATGGCTGCCAAGATTTCCGCATTTAATTTTGGGGCTTGCAAGTTTTTTCAGTTTTCGGGTACCGTATTTTCTATGGTTAATTTATCTTTGTCTTCTTTGGACAGTCCTTTTCTTAGTAAAGGTGTCCATAAATTTGAGAGCGTATCGTGTATTTTAGCGCCAAATTCGGGTGTATCGGAATTTGCAGCTCCAAGTGCAGTAAGCAGCTCTGGATCCAGATCGGGATTAGGTTCTCCCGATATACCTGGTGCGTCTTGTGATATTGACGGCTCCGGATTAGGGAGCGTCTTTGCAGATAGCTTTTGATCCACAGTGAATGACGCGGCAGTCTTCTGGTTATCCAGGTTTACATCATCCAGCGGTAGCGGTAACTCATACCTTGGAGGCGACATGTTTATGTTTTAACAAACATATAATTCATATTAATATAACGCTCATAACGTATTACAGACAACGAGATAAATCTCCTTGAGATTACCCGCATTTTCTGTAGTCGTATTGAAAACAAAAGGTGATCGATAAGATCAGATAAAATTTATTAAAGTTTACATCACAACGATATTGAGCAGTTAACGTGATATATCTATTATAGATTACACGCATTTTCTGCTCTGATTTTTTAAATAACCTTGGAGGCGACATGTTTATGTCTAATTCATATTAATATAACGCCCATAACGTATTACAGACAACGAGATAAATCTCCTTGAGATTACCCGCATTTTCTGTAGTCGTATTGAAAACAAAAGGTGATCGATAAGATCAGATAAAATTTATTAAAGTTTACATCACAACGATATTGAGCAGTTAACGTGATATATCTATTATAGATTACACGCATTTTCTGCTCTGATTTTTTAAATAACATTTTTACACTGAATAAGTAGCTCTTGCCTTGTAAGATTTCTTCTTCATCGGTAGAAATAATTCGCTGTTTCCGTTTTTTATTTATTTTTTGTTCCAACTTTTTTATCTTTATATTATAATGTTGAAGCTGTTCTTCTGCTGTACGTTTAAAATTTGTAAAAACTTAAGTAAATGATTAAAGTAAATGACGTATGCTTGTTACCACGCACGAAAAAAGAATGAGGGCTTGGCGCGAACCGGGTGGATCATGCCACGCGGCGCCCCGCCACAGTGTTTTTTTTTATGATACTTTAAATTGTGCGAAGTTACCTAGTACCTAAAAAGGACTACCTGTTATATAATATCTGAAGAATGAAGCGACGAAATATAATTATCTCTACCAAACAAACGCTTATTGTCACTTCAACAATAACTCTTTAGGAATCCAACATTTCCGAGAAGCAAACCGTAACTTCCTTTACAATAATTACGAAAGATTTATACAACAAACAATAAAAATGTATAGAATATCACTACAGCGATTATAACGAATTATAATAGCTATTGTTTACGGAAAAAGGGTCAAATTCAATTGGCAATTTTCAACAAAGATTATTGTGGGTTATATGAGTGCTGTAATGATGAAACTAGCCTCAATTTGCACACTGCATACATACTAATAATCTAAAATATTAGTTCAAAAATAGCAATGAGTTACTCAATCGTATGTGTGCGCTTGCATCAGTCAGTTTGGCCTAATTAGGGCAGCTACCACAGAGTACATCTGCCACAGATAATCTATTTATTGTTTTGCTGTCTTAATTATTCTAAACTAGCTGTTGCGCGCGGTTTTACCCGCGCAATTTCGATTCCCGCGGGATTTTCGGGATAAAAAGTAGCCTATACGGATTCGGAAGAATCCCTCTAAGTAATGGTAAAAGAAATTTTGAAATCGGTCCAGTAGTTTTTGAGCCTATTCAATACAAACATACAAAAATACAAAGGTTTCCTCTTTATAATATTAGTATAGAGTATAGACTACATATCTAAAGATATAAAGTTTGTGTGACTGCAATTATATCCGTAATGATCAAACAGATTTAAACGGATATGAAAAAAAAAATATATATTTACTCTTTGAGTTCACAAAATGTCCAAATACATATAATAATTTATGAGAAGTTAACTTTTGGCAATTTACACTTTTAACAGTCATAATAATGTTTTCTTTCTCTGAACGAGCAGAACGATATTCATATACCTAAGCGCAAATCAGGTAATATGAACATTTAACACTTAAGGAGGCAGATCGTGAGAATCACAGAAAAGTAACGATTTTTCATGTTTAAACTATTTAGATATGATTGATAATGTTGATAATTTACATTATATTACAATGAAAGACCAAATATTATCTTCATGCTCATTTTAACTCTTAAAAAATAGTAATAGTTTTTATATACGAGTAATAAACGTCAACAAACGCCCAAAATTGAGAAAAAATGCAAGAACATGCCTTCATATTTTTCAAATTTGACCCAGTATATCAATACAAATAGATTAAAAAATATACTTTTTGAATACTGC